>OZ004693.1:35037050-37537050 GCA_963924545.1 Pogonocherus hispidulus | reverse complement strand
CGATGACTGGTAGCAGGTAAGAATTTTAAGCCAAAATAATTACATTGTTTTTATCCATGTCGGTCAAAAGCTAGGATTTTTACACTACTAAAAATGTTCAATGAAAAGTTTTCAATAGAGTTACATGGCTCAGTGGATATGAAGGATATGGGATTTGTTATGCTTGAAGGATTCAAGCAATGTGTTTGTTTCTTATTGTCTTAGTTATTGAATTTGATTTTTTGTTAAATGGCGAAATAAATATTTACTTAAAAATTAATACTCAAAAATTGACAATATTGATTCGAACTCTCACTAATTTGTTTACAATTTCATTTACAATACTTTTACAGTATTATAGTTATCATAAGGTGGATAACTAAACAATAAAAAATATATTATATCCTGAAAGTACAATTTCTTAACCCTCACGAAATAAATGGGTTATGATGCAGATACAAATCTTGTTTCACCATTCTGTGGGATGTACCGTAACGTATAATCAAAGTCTACATATATTATGTAAATTTTGGTATAGTTATCAAGTTTCTAGCACAAATGACCAATTGGTCAATTGATAAGTACTATTTAAAAATATAGTGTTCCACCTTAAAAATTCTAAAGTCGCATTCATATCTGACAAATTTAATTGATGCCTGGTGCGTTAGAAATAATCTGCTTTTGAATCCTGATAATTGTAATGTTATGACTTTCTCAGTGAAGCGAAATTTAATCATATACCGGGTGTCAACGGATCTATTAGACAAGCCATAACTTCTAGAGTATTGGATGTATCAAAATGAGATTTGGTATAGGTAAATGGTAGAGGAAGAGGAAAGTTTTTGCATATTTTTCACGTTTAGGTTACTTCCGGTTTCACCGGAAATGCTTCAATTTTGAATTTTTAAATGGAACACCCTGTATATTTTTACATATTTGAATTTCTGAGACAATTTTGGACTAGAAAATGACATTTTAAAAAGGGATTGATTGATTGAGCGCAAACTAATCTGAAGGCCTTATATGATGTCAGAAAAATGTAATCGCAAAGTTTTAGTGATTAGTATGATAGATAGGAATGAGACAAGTTGGCAAAATACTTTTTTATATCTAACTATTTTTTTTCAAATGGCAACACTTTTTAGACAAGCACTTTTCAAAAAGGGATTTTTTTTGCGAATCCAACGATACTAAATTCATTGTGATTGGATTAAAAATAAGCTCATAAAATACATTTACTTCAGTGAAGTTTTTAATAAATTCGTATACGAGTATTATACTTTAAAAGTTTTAATGTCATTTTCAAGTCCAAAATTGTCTCAGAAATTCAAATATGTAAAAATATACAGGGTGTTCCATTTAAAAATTCAAAATTGAAGCCATTTCCGGTGAAACCGGAAGTAACCTAAACGTGAAAAATATGCAAAAACTTTCCTCTTCCTCTACCATTTACCTATATCAAATCTCATTTTGATACATCCAATACTCTAGATGTTATGGCTTGTCTAATAGATCCGTTGACACCCGGTACTATAATTATGAACTTAATAAAAAAGTACTTTGCAGACCTGAAACCTTTTGTGATCTTGGAGTCACGTTTGACAGGAAATTAAGCTTCAGCAACCATATTTCAAATATTACTGCCAAAGCTTATAAAGCATTGGGTTTTGTGGTTAGAAACACGGTAAATTTTGATAACGAATTGGCTCTAATGGTCCTATATAATACGATAGTTCGATCACAGATGGAGTATGCATCAATAATTTGGTACCCAAATTATGCGACACATATCGATAGTCTTGACAGAATTCAACGCCGTTTCTTAAAACTTGTGGCTTATAGGACAGATGGTGTTTATCCTCCGAGAGGTTTTCCTCAGTCAGAACTTTTAGACAGATTCTCTTTAGATGCCTTATTAAATAGACGTAAGGTTTGTTTTTTGACGTTTCTATTCAAGATGGTACATGCTAACATAGACTGTAATCAAATATTAGGTATGCTTAATTCGTATGTCCCTAGAGAGGCATCTGGTCAGTCTGATAGTTTTTACTTATCAACTCCAAGAACAAATATAAAAAAATATTCGCCGCTTTACAACATGTGCAATATTTATAATAACGTATCTGAATCTATTGATATTTTTGCTTGTACATTATCCCCTTTGAAGAAAATAGCCTTCTAGATTTCTTCTTATTTCTTGTGAACTAGTTTGCTGTTTTCTTGCAGTGTCACTGAGTTGTATACAGCCTTATTCAGAACTTATCTCTAAAACTTTGAGGATATGTGCATCCTTAAATAAGAAATCGATATCACCAAAAAAATTTAAAATAAAAGGCTTAGGATTTCCCGTAAACAATGTTTAAAGTTATACCATTATAAAGGACTACGTAGCTGGGCAACTGTACTTCAACACATCTGATACTTTTCTACCACATTCCTAAGAATGTGACAAAAAAAGTAAACACGTCTTTGTCTGGAACCTTGTCTGTTTTTGTCTAACAAAATTTTATTCATTTTAAAGACACGTCACTTTGGTCACATCTATCTATCTTTAAGTTTATTTTAAAGTAAAAACGCTGCAAATCTTTTTTGCGCCGGGTGTCGGTATACTCTCAGAACTTCCGAAGTTTTTTTCGTGCTAGCCAGTTTGCATTGTCAGTTCTAAGGTCACTCCATTACAGTGGACCAGTATCCAGCGGCGTGCAATGAACAATTTTAAATAGTTTTAAGGCCCGCCAAAAATTTTTTTTTTGCACTACCACATTTGTACATGTATGTTGAACATCCCCAAATTTTATTATGGATAAGTTCTGAATAACCCTGTATATCTTAAGCACGCATTGATTTTAATTTTTTGTTGTATGCCTCGATCTTCATTATTCTATGTGTTTTATTACTTAGATATTAATATTAGTTTGTTTTACTATGTATGTTACTCAATGTTCCTATTCTGTTATTGGGTCATTAGACCTGTTGAGTAGTGTAGAATAAAATAAAAATAAAATAAAATAAATTTAATATTTAATGGATTTCCTATAATTACGTCAAACCACACAACATGATGATTATCTCAAAATAAAGAAGATAGTAAAGGTGGAAATCTTGGAGGGACGCCATATACTACACATTATCATATGTGGGACAAATTATGTCGACGATTCCTGCAATATAATTTACAATAATATGTAGACAAATAATATTCTACTGCAAATTGTAAACAATATTAGCGGGTTTACACATGCATAGATTTAGTCTCGCCAGTGGCTATTGACGCGCCAGTAAAATGAAATTTCATATGTAAACCTTGGCTGGCATGCAATATTTATCAGTGCATGCACGGATGAAAAAAGTTAGAGCGTTCTAACTTTTCTATGCGCCAGTAATGACTCATGCGCCACTACAAATAAAATTTGCAGGTGTAAACCTGTTTAAGCACGCCAGAATATTACTTTACTAGTTTAGTAGACTATGCTTTGTGTTTATTTTCAGTTTGTTCAATTTAGTTACAATAATGAGCAAAAAGTGGAGTTAAAATAAAATAAATAAAATTATATGAAACTGTTGAAAGTTCTGTTAAAAGTCTATCCAATGCACCTAAATTTTGTCTCCGAGCAATCCATTTTTTTACCCATACACGACCTTTTCGCTTATGAACTTTTTTCGTTCCAAATCGTTAATCATATCCTCAACCAACAATTTCGCAACTATTCGGCAGCTTCTACCAATTAATTCACTTGACATTTTTACACAGAAAGGAACTCTTAATTACAGTCACTAACAGCGTGCAATCAACAAATGAGACTGGCGAAATAAAATTCAATTTAATGTGTAAACCTTTACTGGCGTGAAAGTTCAACTGGCGTTAACACTGGCGCCAGCACATCATTGCACGTGTAAACCCGCTATATTTTTTAAATTCACTGCATCTTCAGCCTAATTTGCTTCAGCCGCTATTTTTAATATAATTCTATACAGAGTTGGCCATGTCACAATTACAAAGCTTGTTGTAATAGAAAAAAGAGATGGATAATACAAATCGTTGAAGATAAACAAAAACAATTAGACAGCACGTTGATATAGAAATTTACTTAAGCAGCAGGCAGCTGACCCTTACCAGAGTGGCATTTGCGGATATGGTACTTCTCTATCTAACATTACTAAAAATAGCTCTATTCTTGTCTTGTGCAGTGCACTGTACTTTGTAATCGTAGAATGGCCAACAGTGTATAATTTTTCCAGATTTGCCTTGTGTGTATGTATATACATATTATAATATATGGAAAGCGCTCTGGATTTAGCGTGGACCACCCCGTACACCCGCCATAAAAACGGCCCCAGCGCACACAAAGACCATTTCTTGCCTTCGCCAGTGATCAGCAGCAGCAGCGGCACCGAAGCCGTACTCATTTTTTGTCGTGCGGCGGCGGCACGGCCATCCTTCGCAACCTTACAGCCACCTCTCCTCGCCCCGTGGCTCACATGTCGCGTGGGGGTGGGCGGCTTGCGTGCCTCCCCCGTTGGAGGCATCCGGCCCACACTGGGGGCTTTGGCCGACCTGCACCCCACATGGAGCCGATCCACAGGCGGGTCGCAAGGGGACATCCGCAGGAGAAAAAATATTGCTAGCGAAGAACATCTTCTCGGGATTACAAAACCGATGGGGACTCGGGATTACAAAACCGATGGGGATTTGATTCAAATTATCAGAAAATGTGCAAGTTGGGATTGATAATGTTACATTACTGATAAATAAACTGTTTCCGCTAAGGATATGGTATAATTTTAAGTGAATCTATAATATAATCACAATAGCAATATAAATCGTTGTCATAAAATAGGCTACTTATAGTGAGTGACATGGGACCTAATGTTAAGTGTTCAGTAAAATATTGTGATACTGAAAAGTTTAAAAAGTAGCAACAGACAAGGGATGAATTTAGTAGGAGAGATAAATTTAGAGAAGGAACGTAAGTTTTAATATATTATAATCTCTGACACTTGGTCCGCAAAAGGTGTAATTCAAATGCCTGTTAAATCTACAGCTCAGAAAGTTTATAAGTTTAGATAATATGAATTTTCTCGTTCTATGCATTCTATATATCTATTTACAATTGGCTGTGTTTCAAGTTATTGAAACGTATTCAAGGTGACTATGAATAAGAGAGTTTATATAATGGTATAATAGAAGAGTGAATTACCAATTTTTGATGCATTATCGGCTAAAGCTAAGCTCTGTTTCAGTGCTTTGCCGCAATTACGGGTAAGACTAGCATTGACTTTTATGAGAACAGTAACATTTAAAATGGGAGTTTGTAGTTTCTAATGTAAAATCAAAAACACGGTGACGCCACTTAAGGAATTGTTAAAGAGACGATGTAAACGGTTATATGCCTTTGTATGCAAATCATTCGATTCGACAGAGTAATATTAAATAGCCAACTCATTGTAGCATTAAACTGCCTGTTGATCATGGATGGGTGTAACTGTACACCCATTAAAATGGGTGGAATTATTAAAATTAGGGAATATCTAATATTTGTGGCAAATAGAAAATGATATGTGGTTAATCAACAAACCTCAAAACAATGAATTCAATATAATTATATGGGTAAAGTATATTTTTCGGATTTTTAAGGATTAGGATTTTTCGTTCAAGGTCAAAAGACCTTTTCGTGTCGCGATCGGGTGTCGCAGTACTTATAATGGAGCAGATGAAACCTATATCATCTTGTAGAGCATGTTTGGGGTATATGTGCTGTGATCTACAACTTTTTATTAGGGCATTTTATTTTAAATGGCCTTAAAAGTGCAATATCTGCACAATTCGAAATCATGTGTTTCTGAGTACATGCATCATCATTAAAAAAAAACAGCTAGACTTACCGCTCTGAAATTTTAACCATTTATGCACAAAACCAAAGCGCTCCGAATGGCATAAAACTTTTTTTGGTAGTACACCTATATATTATACCAAAAAAATTACATAAAGTTAAAACTTCTAAAATTATGCATGACAAACTTCGTTTGCGGTTAGCTATGTGAAATATTCAAAATTTGTATATATATGCAGCAAATGAAGTGTAGCATAGATATTGAAAAAGTTTTTAAAAAGCGCTCGCGTTTATCAGAGGGAAGTATTACGACGCGCTCAGGCTTATAGCGCGAATACTGGTGCCTCTATAGATGTCTACCCCCAGAAAGAAGCGAGTTAGACGGACGATTTTACTCCACTAATATAGATAGCGCAGCGCTCGACCGGCAAGTGGCATAGCGGCAAGCGAAGAGTAGTGAGGAGTGGCGCGTTTTTAATTATGTGTCATATATGGTGTTATCATTTCCAGTGTCTCCGATTGTTGCAAGTATTGCAAAATCTGTGATTTTTTTTTATAAAAAAAGACATTTTTAGCGACTTCCAATAATTAATCTAGTACTTTCTAATTACTCAGGAGTAAAGGGTTTTAGAGGGCTACACGGAATAATTAGTTTACATTTAAATCATTTTCGTTCATTCTAAACTATTCTTAGGTTTCTATTGCATCTAGGAATGTTAATGGTGAACATACGTTGATTCTATTTAATAAACTTTCGTTTATCTGTATCCTTCAAGTATAAATCGATAATATTACTTACTGTATGTTTCTATTCGCTGCACGTGAGTAGATAGGCTATAGGCGTTCTACGTCAAAAACGCGTGTATATTTAAAGGGGCTAAATTTTGCAAAAATGAGTCATTTTACCCCCTCCATGTCACGTAAACGTCACGTACCTTGGTGGGGAACGTCATGTTTTACGTGACTTGAAGGGGTAAAATTACTTATTTTTTGCAAAATTTAGCCCTCTTTAAAAATATACGCGTTTTTGGCGTGGAACGCCTACACTCTATCTACTCACGTGATTTTGTATGTAAGTATATTTAGGGTTGGTTACATTACTTTAATAATATATTTTGTTATTTTGTTAAAATTTGAAAAAACTATTTGTTTAGAATCTTTTACATACGAGTATGTATCGTTGTTGCATACTATTTGCACACTTGTATACTTTTGCAAATAAAACAATATTTATTTTGGATTAAATATCCATTAATTGATTATTTAATTATCCAAATAATCTTACATATAACTTTTCTTAATAGCATAGGTAACTATCGTACAGAATTAAGAAAACATTTTTTAATTATCTGAAAATTACATCAAAGTCAATATTATCATAGAAGTAAATTTATAATACGTTCTAATTAAGTAAAGACATTAAAGTACTATGCACCTTTACTTACAAGTGAATGGATATTTAATAAATTACTTACACGTTTAAAACTACCTAGAAATGATTTTAGGGCCCATAGTATAAGTAGAGCAGGGCATTAAGTTGTTCGCTTACTGCTGTATACCAAAAGCACTTGCGGACAGCGTCAAACTAACTTCAAGAGCTATTTTGGTTTAATTTACTCATAAATAATAAATAACCAGGCATAATAACATCAGACATCAAATCAATGGATGAAAATTGATAATGAGGGAAAGCGTATTTCCTATCCTGTTTTGTCACGTGTTTCGTGTTCTGGCAGATGAACTTTTTTAAAATAGCAATAAATGATTTTTGTTTGAACTAATTTAACGGCTCTAAAAATATCCAATAAAATCTAATATTTAAAGTAGAACCATTTCATATTGATCTAAATTTATTATACTCATTAATTTCATTAACTTCAGGTCTACATTAAAGTCTACAAGAATTTTACCAAAAGCTATTTCCGATGAAGATAATGAACACAATGTTTTAGCATATTTTGAGGCTAATCGCCAGTTTTCTAAACAATCTGCTAAGCAGGAAGAAGCATAAAATGTACGATTACAAATTTGCAAAAGTTCAAGCTCTGAACTCCGAAGACTTTCTGAAAAGAATGAATTTTACTGAAATGATTTTAACTAAAATTCAAAAAGATCCAAATGAGTTAAGTAAAATCATATTTACGGTAGAATCAAAATTTATTGGGATGAACCTTTTAATCGTTGAAATGTTTGGGCCGATGGAAATCTACATATAACAAAAGAAGCAGGATTCCAGCAAAAATTTAGTATTAATGTGTTTGGCCTTCTTTTACAACGAAAATCTCAACTACATGCCACTTCAAGCCTATCGAAGTTGCTGTTATCAACTTGAGACTGCACCAGCTCATTGTACTCAAAGATTGATATATAGTTATAAATATAGATTGATAACACTGTTAGTGTGGAGTTGACTAGGCTTTTTGTGGATAGCAGGTTCAAGCGTTTGGGTCCATGGGATTGGCCTCCTAGATCCCCTGACTTGACACCATGGGATTTTTATTTGTGAACTACTGCGTCAAAGAAATTGTATATCGCACACCAGTTAAGAGCAGGGAGGAATTAGAAGGGAGTTTGATACGTGATTCTTATTGGATCCTGCTGAAGTAAGAAACAGTACAATGAATTTGTTCCCGTCTTTTTAAATGTCTGGAATTTAACGGTCAATATTTTGAATAGTTCTGAATATAAACAAAAATATTTCACCCAAATAAAATTTTGTATAGGTTGTATAGGGTGTTCCAATTAAAATAACAAATTGATGTCGACTTCCGGTATAACGGGAAGAGCTATAAGAACACCATTATTTTATTTGAAGAGAGCATACCCAAAAATCCTAGTGCCAAACTTCAAAATTTAAATCGAAGTGGTATGAAATAATCTAATATGCCATTTTAAAATTATTACATCCATAATAACGTTCTATCACATTAACACATCCTTATTAACATTGACAACATATTATCGGTCCCTATTTAACCAAATTTCAATTTTCATTTTATAGAATATCTTTTCCCCCCCAAAGTTTAGCCTTGTCTTATAAGTAAACATCTGATTTTCCATGTGTATCCATAAATTTTGGATGGTTTAAATTATCTTTTTTTCTATGGACATACTAAAGTTTTATAAATAATTTTAATTCCCAAATGTAGTGTATCGATAATAGGAATGAATACAAATTCCGAAATGATAACGAAACAGTGATGTGGTCTTTGTTTAAGAAAATCAGCATTTTTCAGTGTAAAAATTTTATTTTCAGGTGGGAGAAAGTAAGATTAAATAAATCAATACCTGATTGATCATTTTGGCACAATATTAAAACTTTTTAAATATTTTTAGAAGTGGAGAAAATAACTAATGGAAATAAAAATAACATAAATAAATATCTACAGGCAACATATCGGCTAGTCTTCAGGTAGGTATTGTTATATTGTATTGTATTTATGTTCCCAAAACAAAGAAACTTTATTCTATTATAAGATCTCTTGTTAGATTAGATGAAAATAACACAGAGTGTGAAATAATTCTTTGTTGATTTTTAAAGATTACATAAAAACATAAAAAAAACATAAAACACCACAGAAATGGACAACCTCCCTTCTGTAAGCCTCAGGCTTGTGTAGAAGGAGGATACACATGAAAAAAACGCAGACACACAACCATTCCCTGGGAGAGGTGCCATTTCTCCCCTTACCTGGCGAGATTCGAACTCGCGCAGCTAGTTAATTTTAATTCTGTTCTAACTGCGACCATTGACGTTTTAATTGTGCAGATTTACTTTTCACTGACATAATATTTCTTACAATTTCCAAAATCGCAATAGTGAGCGGTCAGTTTGAACCAACTTGGGCAACATTTATCAAAGTTAATGAAAACACATTTCCAAAATGATTGGGTGTAATAATAAAAATATTATCGTCTCTTGATAGCATTATCTAATTTTTAAAGTTTTGCTGAACTTATTTTTTACGTCTAGACTATTTCATCAGTAAAAGGACTTTATTTTTACCTCAATAAAAGCTTTTTAAAAGTTCATACCGGCTGGAGGAAAGGGTAATATTTCCGCTACTGATTACATAAGCAAAAAAGGCATGTCCTGACGCAAATTGAGGTGTGGTGACATTTTCAACTCCTTTTATTAAGAACTTTAATTAAAATATTGATAAAACCGAACCATGACATTTATGTCTTCTAAATAACAATAAAAGGGTAAAATGTTTTAGTCTTATTTACGGAAGAGGGTGTCTGATTTTTTTTCACTTAACAATCTCCATTTTCAATACGCCGCTATTCTATCAAATCAGAGTATAAACAATTAATCAGCTTTATACCTGATAGATTAAAAACGTCATTATGCAAGTAATGTACTGACAATACTAGTCACACTATTATTTTGTAATGCTTGAGTTTTTTACGTTCTAGTTTCTGCCACATTTCGAGAAAATGTTTCTAAAGGTAAGGAAAATAAACCACTTTATTTTCTGTTGCCGTTCATTCCACGAACAACACAACAAACTGATGGACAAATAAGAAGCTGAAGTGCAGAGGTAAGTAATAATAATAATTTGTCACATTTGAAAAATTCGAAATAATTAAAATTTTTATCTTTCTTTATATAGGAATTAATCCAAAAAGTTAGGTAAGAGATAAATTATTAATTAAATTTTCAAATATTATGATTCAATAAAGTTTTTAATTTTTCTCCTTACCTATAATCCTAGGTACGCAAAGGAATAACTTTTTATGTCAAAAACAACTACTTTTCGTGAAATATGCACCCCTCAACATTGAATTACAACGGCATATCTTCCTATAACCTCAACTTATTGTCTTTAATACATTTTTCTTTTTAATTGTGCTATCTACATTGTTTAAATAATGAAATATTAAAGATTATATTAAATTAAAAATAAAATAATTCTTAATAATTAATGATATTAAAACTGATATTAAAATTAAAATGATTTCAATGTCAAAATTGTCAGATTGCTTGTCAAACTTCGATGTATCTTAATAAAATTTCCCTAATTTCCTATATAACCTATCTAATCAATAATCTATCCTAATAATGTTTGAGTCCTATAACTCTGGTAAATAAAAATAACTATAGATAAAAAATATACTATAAAAAAATTTTAATTTTATGTTCCTTGTTTTGATAAAGGAAATAGAAACATTTACGATACATTTGTCTCTCCTTTTTATAGTAGGAGTAGGATTATTATTTTTTTTGTTTAGGCCAAACTAGGTTACAAAAACTAGCACTCAACACCCATGACTAGTTCTTTTGGCGCCATGGTTTATTTTTTATATTTTCACAAGCGTGTCAAAATATCCAAATCAAAGGAAGAATGTGGTCGAGGAATTGTATGTACTCTGTTTACTTATAGGTAAATTTGGTTGTCATTTACTCGTGTAGCAAATTTATGTCATTGTTTCCGACCGAAACTCATCGCCACTATATCCAACACTCTGTAGAGAAGGGCGAAATAAGAACGAAGACGAGAACGAAGGGAGCCTTATAATAAGCAAACATTTCAACCGCAGTAAGGATTGCCATCTCAACCCTAAGCGTACCCTTATCCGACATGTCCACCTACCACCCCCGCCCGGGGTGCGGGCTGATGACCCGTCCCTATCCTTGAGGGTCGCATCCCGGCATTTACGGGGGTGGAAGCACACTCGGACTCCAAACACTAGTCCGCTAATATAAGGTTTCCAAGGGGTAAAGGCTTCGACGTAAAAGAGGGTACGATGGCGGGAGGGCTGCTCTGGCTTTGACACAGCGGAATCGATACAGAACAAAAAATTCTTTACTTAGTGCCTCGTACGGGAGAAGCCCTTCGGAATATTATTTGTACGGGGTTTTTCTGGTTCGGGATCGAATGAATATTCAGTCGAATTTCCATTTAATGCTGTTTCCAAACCCCTTTCGGGATCCACTTTGCAGAGAAATTATAGAAGCATAGGAAACGGTTAAAAGAACAGGAAGTGTACAGTATGATTTGTATGAAGAGATACACAATAATCCGTTTGCTTCAATTTTAAATCAACTGTTTCCAAATTTAGTTCAGAGCGTGTAAACATAAAATTTCCATTGGATTCTAAAAATCAGTGATGTGCAATCATCATTGCCATTCCTCACGTTTGATAAAATTGTGTTTAGCAGTTGTTTAAAACTGAATACTTTCAAAGGCGTTGTTACACAATCATTTAACAAAAACTTTACACTTTCTCATTATCATTATGTACATCAAATTTTTGCACATGAGGATGATTTAATATTTATTCAAAATTCCGTAGATAAATAGCATTTAGCCAAAAACAAATCAAAATAGAATTTATTTCTTCAATAAAAAACAAAAAAAGAGAACTTTGGGTCAGGTACATGGACAAATATCCTAACTTTTTCAATATCGTACAAATCAAAATATGTACGTACATTTAGCCCATTACAGTATAATGTTTAAAATGTTCACTTTATGGGACCTATACACTTTTAGTCCAACAATACAATATTTTTTGCAACAGGCACTACTTTTAGTTATTACAAAAAATGAAATGTAAATATGTAGATACTAAATTCTACATAATTTGACACACTAAAACATTCCTTGTTACACTATATTTTTACTCTTCTTTGGTGTTCTTGCCAACATAAACGCACTGTTTTGTAGGTAAACTTAGTTCGTTGTTAGAATTATTATATCAGTATTATTGAATAATGTTAAAAGCTGCGATTCTTAAAAAAAAAAAAAAATTAAATGAAACATGAAAATGTATATAATACCTATAACTTATTTGTGGTACGTTGTCATGATTCATAATTTTTTTTTGGGAGTACACCATCTGTAAAATAACAAAAGGCAGGAAACCAGAAGCATACAAATTAAATATTCAAAGTGCAGTATCAAGCAAACTTCTAAAGTTTGCCCCAAAAAAACACAGTATAATATGCAATAAAATAAATATTTGATAAATTAACTAAATTTAATCACTGGTTTTTACAAAACTAAAAAAAGATCATATCAATCATATGAACTAAAATAATGACGAAAGACAAACGATAAAATGATTAGTTACTTTCAATCATCAATTTTGTGTTTACCTAATGGCACCAAAAGGAAAAAGTATATGTACAGTATGATTTACGTATGATGAAACACGTCCTTAATATCCTATTTTATGAACTTTCATATTTAAAACCCATCTGAGTAAGACATACCTACATCCTAGTAGAACTATTCCGAATTTATTTTGAGTATATTTGATAATAAAAAAAATGGTTTACTTCCTATAGCCAGCTCGAAGATGCTATAGAAAATTACTTTTATTTGCCGTTGCATTCCTTGAATGACGTCAATCGCATGGCGTAGCCGATTGAGTCGTTTTAAATTCGCTCATATTTAGGGCGTCAATAATCAATAAAAAATAATTTTGTTTGCATCCGAAATTTTTGTGGATTTGTTAACAAACTGTCCAAGTTATGAATAAATAAATTGGTAATTACATTTTATATCCCTGTTATAAGTAAAAAACATTTCAATTGAATTCACCACGAATGTCAAAAAGGATAAATAAGTGCAAAGTATAAATCGAATTAAATTTCCGCAAAGAACAAATTCATTAACTATATACTGATAACCGTTCTAAATAGATATAGAACACAAGTAGTATGATCCCTTGAGTACGTTTATGTATGTTAATAGGGAGCGATGCAATATATTATATTTAAAAGGGTGAGGTAATGGGACAGTAACATCAATGAAAAACGTATAGATTTAGATACCATAAATCAGTTATAACTTTAAGTGTATCAGTTGTTCGACCAAGTTTTATTTAATAAAATTTTGTTCCATTTTTGTAAATAGATCAGGTGATTTATACGTATATTATAGGAAAAGGAAACATGTATTATAGGGGGGAGGGTGAACCTACAATCGTTAGTGAGTGCCGTACTGTTCACCCCTTCATGCTCAACTACCCTACGTCTAAAATCTTTAATTGTGTCACCCCCCCTTGTGACTCAGACTAAAAGTAAACTTTTGCGGATGAAGACTGCAATTACGTAACTAAGTAATTAGTAAAACTTTGCTGTCGTCTAGCGGATGTCAATTATGCCAGCCTGCAATTTTATTATTTATCGGAATATAATTTTAAAATATGGAACGCAATAATTGGTATTATTTATTGAATATGATTTTTGACGCAGATATCCATTGACGACTAACGATTTTTGGATATGGTGTTGTGTCATTATGTATGACTTGATCCAATTTCTGAATATGTCTACTGTTAGCTAAACACATGGTGACACAAAAAGTACTATTAATACATAGTGAGCGTTTTGTTCACGCTCGCCGAGCGACAAAGTAACCAAAACGTTCGCTCATCTGAAAAGTGCTACTTTGTGGTTTCCTTTGGAAGCTCAAATTTGTGCTTTCTTTTGGAAGCTCAAATTTTGTACTTTGCGCTTGGTTGCAGAAAATAGCTATTTTAACTAACATTTTTACCAAAACACCAGTCGTAAAAAAAATCATGTGTGTAATTCGAGCGCAGTGACATTGCCGTTCTCACGAGATAACAGTGCTCAGAGCAGCGATGGTGACTTTACGCTCTTAATACACAAATAGCTACTGTTGACATAAACTGCTCGTCAAAAATAACGGAACAAGCAGTTTTTAGCACCCTCTTCAAATTGCTATGGTTTGAAAATGGGTCAGCGAATTTCTATGAACTTTTCGGATTATGAAAGTTCATTTCGTTCAGATTCTGTCCCGCGAACGTTTTTCGTATGGTAGTAGCACGTTCATATTTACAGAGTGGAGAACAAGCAGGTAATGTAAAAATAGAAAAAGTTGAAGTGTCTGTTAATTCGTAAATAATTTTTTTAACTGGGGGTATTTGAAGTCTAAGTTGCTTTCTTGAAACGATTTTGACCGTTTTTCAGTTGCTATTCTGTATCCAAAAAATCCTGTTTCTTCGAAAAAGGCTGTTTTCGACTTCTACCTTGAGCTGTACAGACGTTAATACCTTTACTCTATCAATTTTATTGGCAAAGATACATACAATCAATTTGCAGATTATTCAATTCAGAAACCCGTTAAAAATACACCAGTATTTGAGTGTGTCAAAATGTGAGTAATATAAATTGAAACTGCAGGTTGCAGTAATAAAAGAATTTGAAATGGCCCTGTAAGGGACATTTGTAAACATTCTTTCTATATTTTGTGTAAGGATTAAAAGTCCAAATGAATATCTCCAGACATGTCCACGATTTTTTGATTACTGCCCTAAGCTAGAAATATTGAATTTTTTTCGAAAAAGTTGCTGCTTCACATAAATTTTGATTTGTATCAAGTGAAACATCTTAATTTTGGCAATTGTAGTCGCAAAGGGAGTTTATAGATTTTTAGTTAGAAAAATGTTATTTCACAAAAAGATTACAGGTAGTAATAATGGCACGTGTAAATCTTAGCAGGAAACAATGCGGTACATTTATAGGGACACCGTTTAATGGAAAAACATTATTTACCTAGGCAATTCCACAACATATACTGTATATCTCAAATTAAATGAATACTTAGTAAGTGACTTAGTACTTACTTACATGAAAGACGTCAGTAGTTTGTTGGTCCACCGCCGACGTGCTACAGGTCCCCTAACCTTCTTGCCATGCTGTGCACCAAGTTTGGACCAACAAAGTACTGACGTCTTTCCTGTACACCAAGTAGGTATACCAAATTAACTGCGCGGATTGTAATGCCGTGTATGTGGGTCAAACCGGTAGAAGTATTGAAACTAGAGTAAAAGAACATTAAAAATCCATATTGAATAACGCAAAAAATTCAAGATTTTCGGCACATTTTATAGAAAACAATCATTTTATAGATCAGAAAAATGTAAAGGTACTGCATCGTGAAAAGAAAGGAAAGCGCTTAGATCTTTTAGAGCAATTAGAAATTAAAAAATCTTTAAATTATAAATTCTTGCACTACGAATGATCAGATAGATTTTAAACTTTCGCCCTTCTTAGAAAAGGTACTAAAAACTCGGGCTTTACCAGATGGTAAGATCAATCGGGGGTAGGTGCTCGTAAACAAATAAATAACGAAAACGCGCTTGGAAACATTTAGTAATAGACATTGACTCTATTGAAAAAGGCTTAATAAGCCGAAATACTAGTATATAGAGTGTTTTCTATATATTTCTTGGAACATCTAAATGAGATCAATGTTTTTTTCAAAACAACTATTCTTTCATGTACGTCGATATCAGAGATGACGATATTAATATTATTATCTGAAAATTTATTTTATGATTAGGACTAATTGACTAGGATTAAAGGACACTACAAGTTATTGGTGGTAGACTGACAATAGACACCAACTGACAGTAACTATTACTGGTAATGATGGCACTCCACAAAATGCTGCTGCGGACAGAAATAAAACAAGAGTATATTTTAATTTAGGGCCACAGTATACCGACAATGTATGCGAAGTTTGATTAATTTCAGCCTAAAATTTTACTTTATTATAGCATTAATAATAGCGGCTGCAGTTTTACGAGATTTTCTTCTCAAGAACTTGGGTGTAGGTAAGCGGATACCGGAAAAACTTATTTTCGTGGCTAAAATATATACATCTCCCTTTCCAGAATTCTTTTCGTCGTTCAAAACGACGTCAAAACTTTTTAACAAACGCGGCGGCGGGGCGACGCAGGGAAAGGCTCGACGTGGGAGCGGCGTCGTGGGCGTCGCGCCCCTGTCGTGGCGCCCCAAGAGACTCCGACCTGCCAGATACCCGAAACGAGGACTGCCGCTGCAATTTACTTGATGAAGGGTGGACTGGGGGAGTCCCCACTGGCTCCGTGCGGTGGGTGCCTCCTGCCCCAAACCTGCTCCCTTGTCCGTTGTGCTGGCAGGCCTGACATCCCCGACGGCTGAGAGCGTACGATACCAACGAAAATTATCGCCAACGCTCATATTTTAATATGTGGGCTAGAACTCTGGCTAGAAGTTACTGATAAATTTGTATTAGGGAACACACGCGTGCCAAAAAAATTTGTGTTTGACTATGGAGTAGAAGTATCTAAAAATATTACTGTAACAATAGTAGTAGTTTATTGACAGCTATATATACAAAGGTACATGTTGTGTCACAATAATAAAATAAATACATGTCACAGAGAATAATCTAAAAAGTCTTGCAGACTGTAAAAGCAATGATCTAATAAGTAATGTTTTATAAAATTCTTAAATGAATCTATAAATGTTCATGTTTTTTAAGTTATCACTAGAAAAACGAGCACAAATGGTGTTATATATCTGAAAATTTAATTTATTATTCTTCGCCATGTTTATTCTTGAATATTCCACTATGAGATCCTCAGCATGTCTGGTGTTGTAATTATAATTGTCTGAATGGACAGTAAATTTGTGTATGTTTTTATGTATAGATAACAATGTTTCCAAAATAAAAAGACAAGGTAAGGGGAGAATTTGCAAATTTCTAAATAAAGGTTGACAATGAGTCCCTGGAGGAACTTCAGAAATAATCCGTATTGCCATTTTTTGGAGTCTAAAAATTCTATCGGCTTTAGTAGAATTCCCCCATAGGGTTATTCCGTATGTTATATGACTATTAATTAATGAGTAGTATGCAGATTTAAGTACATTCTTTGAAACACAGTGTTTAAGTTGGCGCAATACGTATATTTGAGAAGAGATTTTAGAGCTTAACTTGTCGATATGGGACTTCCAGTCTAGAGAGGTGTCTAAAGTTACACCGATCAATTTCACTGGAGAAGATTTTGCGGCCCATCTGTCGGCAGAAAAACAGATATTTTGGGTTTTATCGTCGTTTAGCTTGAGTTTATTTGCGGAAACCCATTGTCGAACCAGATGAGTAGCACCTATATCAGACTGGCAGTCACCGACCGAAAGGATGGTGGTATCGTTTGCAAAGAGGACACAGTGATTGTCTATTGCCTGGGGAAGGTCATTTATGTGAATAAGGAAAAGAATGGATAAGATAAGGATAAGAAGAGTCCTAGTATGGACCTCTGTGGAACACCATTTGTCACCGGTGATAGTGTGGACTCCATCCCATGTCAATTGACACACTGCCTTCTATTAGAAAGATAGGATGTGAACAATTTTAATTCATTGCACCTTATTCCATAATACTCGAGCTTATAAACAAGGATATCAGTGGACACACAGTCAAAAGCCTTAGTTAGGTCATACATTACCGCCCGAGTGGCAAGGCCATGATCCAGACCATCGACTACTTCTCCAATTAGATCGGCAAGAGCACTTATTGTCGATTTGTTTTTCCTGAATCCATATTGCGAATTCGACAACAATTATTTAGATTCTAGATAAGATATTAATTTATCTTTAATGATAGATTCGAATATTTTAGACAGTACCGGTACTATAGCAATAGGCCTATAATTATCAGGTAAATTAGTGTTACCTTTCTTAAACCGAGGTAAAACTTTGGTAATTTTGAAATCAGTAGGCCAACAACCCTCAGAAATACATTATTATATAATATTGTAAGCGGTTTGGTCAGGAATGGAGACAAAGTTTTAACAATTCTAATATTGCTGTTATATAAATCTAGAGCAGGAGAATCCCGTAACCCCATTATGGAATAACAATAAGATTAATAATAGTAATAATAATAATAATAATAATAATAATAATAATAATAATAATAATAATAATATCTCTACAGTTCATTCTAATGAGCCAGAACGACTTAAGTTGGTAAGCCCTAACCACCATTTAGTGCTGGAATGAGGGAATCCTGCAAAACCTCATTAGCTAGAGGGACAGTCAAATGTCAACTGATTTTAAACTCTCACATTAACACCAAGCTGCGACATTATTTCCATCCTAGGCCATCGCCAGGATGGTTGCCAACCCATTCCTGCAAACAAACCTTAATCTATGAGTAGATAGATAATTTAATTAAAAATTGTCTGGTAGAATGGGCATATATAATCAACTTTTTCTTGTAAATGTGTTTTACATGTATTTGTGTGAAAATGAGTATACTACTGCCAACCAATGCATTTTTCTAATAATAGAAATATAGGAATTTTACACAAAAATAATAATAAATATTTATAGACCAAGTTTTATAAACTTAGCAAGGCGTATCATCTGAAACATAATTTTTTATTTCACTCCGGGCTGCTCGATGAGGTAGGTCATTGCATTAGTTTATACGCTAATGTAATTTTCCTTTAATTTTCACTCAAGACACGAATGTACAGATGTTGAAGGAAGACCAAGTTGAATGTGCAGAAAACACTGGGTGTACAAACATTCATGTTTTAGTAATTTTTGGAAGTCGCTATTTACGTTTTTTTTTTTAAAGAGCCAAAAAACTGACCAAATTAGGTAATTAAATCATAAAGCCTCAGAATCAAGGTTGGGGTTACTTGATATAAGTATACCAAATTGTATTTATTTAAAAGTACAGTTTAAAAGTTTAAAAGTACAAATAACAAATAACAGAACTAGATAATTAGCAAATAACTACGAATAGTAAGGACATCTTAGGTCCCCCATCTGCAAACGCTTTATTTAAATAAGGACTAAAACAAATTAAGCCAAACAGCTATTTTTCTGGCTATATGCCAGGCCGAGCGCTGAATTACAAAGCAAAATTTGCATATTTTGTCTTAACACAGTTAGAATCAAGAAGAAATACATATATTTTTTTAATTTTGATATACCTCAGCATAGCTTACACTAATCTGATTTACTTTAATTATATAATTTCAAGGAAATAAATATTTTTGGCTCTTTAACGCCATGTAAATAATTTTATAACTGATGACGTGCATCGCTTGGATTCTTGTTTTGATCATAGTCAATAAATGGATGCACAATTTATATTTTGCACATATTCAAATAAATAGAAGGTCAAAGTGTAGAATTTATTGTGGAGTAAACTGTTACATGTAAAACAGCTTTAAGAAATATAACAGAATGTCTGAATGTTTTAATGTTCGTAAAAGTAAATACAGCGAGCGGATACCATTACAGAAGATATTTTGATAGAATTAAACCGGTTTCGAGAAGATAGTGTAGTGGACCCATATGACTAACTAAATATTTACTCATATGAGTGTACCTAATTAGCTAATTACTATACTTGTATTTACAATGTTGATCTTCGATCTTCTTTTATAAGTACTTACTAATGGTAATATTTGTTCCAAATGTTATGAAAAACAAATCATTGAGATTTGCCAAAGATCTCCGTTCTTGTTCTTCGATTTCGGAATCTGCAATTTATTTAGAACTTTTTTGGTGATACCTACTTAAAGATATAGAACACCTAAATCAACTATTTTAATACTAGGATATTAAAACTGAAACTAAATATCTATTTCTGATTTTATTAGTAAATAAAAAACAAATAACCGACATCAAGAAACAAACAGTAAGTTTTTCAAAGACATGCCAAAGAGATTTACTTGATTTTAATTCTCGTTACCTACCAAAGGCTAGGCATTTCATCTCAATTTTCCAAGCCATCGATAAAATGATGCGGCGATTTCAATTAAATGTTAAAACTAACTAGAAAGTTTCATAAGTAGCAATTGTTTTAGTTAAATATAGCTGCTAGAAGTAGCAGCTATATTTTTAGTGGTGGAGTAATTTGATTTTTTTTTTTCCTATGCATGCAGTGGTATTTGTTTCAAAAGATGTGATTATTTTTCTTATATTTACAGGCTTAAGCTAGAATATTATCCATTAAGTAATTAATAGTCCATTAAATTGTCACAATAACCAATTAGCAAAAAATAATTTATCGCTTCTTAAATATTGTTTCTGATATATTTTAACGTTTTCATTTTAGCGCAGTCATTAGTGCAAGCCTAGAAAGAATCTACAAACAAGAATTTGGGTCTTATCGGATCTTTAGCAAATCATAAATTATTATTTAATAAACTGTGCAGCTCGGAACAAGAGAAAAGGTGAAAGAATATTATTTACTAATAATACATGTAGGAAGGATACCAAGTAATATTTTTACAAATACAGTATAAAACGTATAGTATAAATGTAATATAGTATATAACAATAAAAAAAGAAATTTCAAGGTACCGTAAAATCGCCATAGTTTGCCCAGCCGGGTTAACTTTGCCCAAGATGACATATTCCAAATTAAATTCTCTAATAAATCTGGCGACGCTGGAACCAGGATTATAAGCCTGGTTCCAGCGGGAAACCACAAGTATATACAGGGTGTCCACCTAGTGCGCGTAAGTCCAATATCTGGGTTAATAAAAGAGATAACTTAATTTTTTTTTCTACAGGGTTGTCTAATATCCCGAGCTGCACAAAATGAAAATATATTTACATATTCAGGGTGTTCAGTTTTTCCTGGACAGGTACCAACTTCGTTTTTCTAAATGGAAATATATATTTTTTATTGCTTTTTCGAACTAAACCCTTGATTTTAGTAGGACTTTCATCAGCCTTCCCTATACCTAACTTAAACTGTTTTTGAAATATTGACGGGTGAATATTGACATTTTTGCAACTTTGACACCCTGTAAAATCTAAACGGTTTGAGATCAAGCAAAACGGTTTGCACATTCCTATCTTAACTTTTCATAAGCTATCGTTTGATACTAATTTCAAATTTATACAGGAATAAAAAATTTTCAAAATTTTCAGAAAATTTTAAATTTTTGGATAATTCTGAAATTAGTACCAAACGATAGCTTATGAAAAGTTAAGATAGGAATGTGCAAACCGTTTTGCTTGATCTCAAACCGTTTAGATTTTACAGGGTGTCAAAGTTGCAAAAATGTCAATATTCACCCGTCAATATTTCAAAAACAGTTTAAGTTAGGTATAGGGAAGGCTGATGAAAGTCCTACTAAAATCAAGGGTTTAGTTCGAAAAAGCAATAAAAAATATATATTTCCATTTAGAAAAACGAAGTTGGTACCTGTCCAGGAAAAACTGAACACCCTGAATATGTAAATATATTTTCATTTTGTGCAGCTCGGGATATTAGACAACCCTGTAGAAAAAAAAATTAAGTTATCTCTTTTATTAACCCAGATATTGGACTTACGCGCACTAGGTGGACACCCTGTATATATATATATATATATATATACAATAATTTCAGTCGGCAAAATCTCTTTGATGTTAGTGTCCTTAAGTTTTGTTTTTTAAATATCCCAAAAAGATGCCTGCTCATAGTTCCCATGCACAGTCATGCGCATTAGTGACCGTTTTGCATAGTTTTAAATACAACCTTGGTAGATACGCACAGGTGGGTATTATTATTTTTTGTCAGAGTAAAAAGAGTGGCTTATGTTGGGAGCTTATTGAACTGCTTTAACCAAATATAAAGTAAAGTCTTAAAACATTTCTAATAACAAGATGGAAGCAGGTATTGTTAACCTCGTCATCTTACCCCCCCTTTTCCTTACTACTCATTTGTCATAGATTTTTATATAAAGAATTAGTAAATTAAATATAAATAAAGTAATGTTGTCACGGGAATCCTTTGAATTTCAATTCACTCATTATCCGTGCGAGATCGATCTAATAAATACAAAACGAGGAAAGTACTTGTCCCCACTGAAAGATGAAAGCTTGCGGTTTTGACAACTCGTGTCATGGAAGGAGGGCCATATATTTCAGTCACCCCACGCATATTCGGACCGTACGAACAACCCGGCCAAGGTTTGATCGATAGTGTCCAGCCTGGATACTGCTCTGCGCCCCCAACCCCAACGTTACGAGGGGCCGCTATAGGGTGTCCCAGATCGAGCCTCATCGTTTGGATCCCGGCAACTTAAGTATTACCTTATTAGTTTAATTATGGTGCAGTTCCCTATTCATAATGAATCGGGTCGAAAATATTTTCAGCGGTTTAGACATGTTATTTGTTATTATATTTTTAATTAATTTTATGATTCATCAATAGATTCTCGCACTATACTAGAAACAAGAATGCAAACGGTGCACGTTATAAGTTATAAAATTAGTAACATGACGTTAACGCGCCTAAAACATTTGTTTCCTTGTAATTGTATTCACAGTAAATCACACTAGTCTAAGCTATGTTGAGGTACAGGGTTATTTGTTATAAATGACCCACCCTTTATCGTTCTTATTGCTTATAGAAAAAAAGTTTTAGATACAAGTTGTGCGGTTGTTACTGAATTTTGTTAAAATGTTATCAAAAGTACAGTAGCGTGCAGATTTCAGGGGATACAAAAAAAATATATTTTCTTTAATACGATACGGTGTATATTATTGCATTTTTGGAATGATTCTTTTTTCCTGAATTCGAAAATATACCATATTTATGTTACCCCTACCTTATACCTTTTTTTATTTATTAAATGTCGAATATCTTAGTTAAATTAGTTTCTCTATAAATATGGAAAAGCTAACGTTATTAAAGTAAGCTGTGAAAATGCCAACTATTATGTTTGACAAGTGACATTTGTTTAATGAAATAATTAAAATGGTGGAGAAAAAGTCCAACAGCCTTATTAATAATAAAACTTAGAATGTTCTAAGAGCTGACTAGAATGTAATTAGTGAAAACTGCATTAATAATACCATTTAAATGCATTTTAACACTAGAATGATGTTAAATCACTAGTTATCAGTTTGGGTATGTTTTACAATAAGTTAACCTAAAAGTTTGACAAAAATAGCAGCAGTTTTTCTTTTCCCTCCCAACTTACAATTTGAGAACGTTTTTCTGAAACCTTAAATAATTTAATGCGATTTTTTTTCGTATTTATGTCAGTAACTTCAATAATTATGTAAAATGTATTATAGCATGGTTAGGGGAGAGTCACCATGAATGGGACGCTCCTTGAATGGGACCCGTTTAAAGAAAACTGTAAACCTTTAGCTATAGTTTCCTAACTTCCCCAGTAGGTGGCCCTTAACCGGTTGAGCATTTGGGCATGATACCCATATGTGCAATGGCGTGATGATTGTGGTTGTGAAGATTTTCTTAAATTTACCCTCAAAAAGTATTTTTACAACTAGTTTGTCTTAGTTTGTTTTGTGAATAACTTTAGTCAGAGGTAAGTTTACATTTCCCTATAAAAATTGTATACTTTTAGCCAATATTTTAAGCAGAAATCAGTGTTTTGGGTTTTGAGGTTAAGAAATAAATAACCGATTTTCAAAATGGATCATGATTCCTTGAATGGGACAGTTTTAAGTTCCTTGATTGGGACATGTCCCATTCAAGGTCCAAGGGTACCTATTGTGTTTTTCTGTGTTATTACAAAAACAAGAAAATGTAATAAATACTTTTGATTGCAGACTATAAAGAATGGGACCAAAAAAGAGGTTACGGATATCTGCATCTGAAATGGAGGCTGCTGTGCGGGAAGTAATTTTAAACAGAACTTCAATAAGAGAAGTAGCTCAATGTATGGGTATTTCCAAAAGTTCACTGCACAGAGCAGTAAACATTGCCAGAAATACAACGATTGAGGCGTATAACCACTCGCCCAACATAGGAAACCGAAAAATATTTTCAGAAGAACAAGAACTTTCTTTAGTGACTTATTTCAAGACTGCATCTCGCATGTGTTATGGATTGACAACAGTTCAAGCTCGCAGCTTAGCTTATCAGTTTGCGAAGGAATTGACTTTAATGGTTCCAGAAAATTGGACGGTTAATGAAAAAGCTGGTAGAAGATGGCTACAAAAATTTATGAAACGACATCGGGACATCTCTCTTCGCAAGCCAGAAAACTGCAGTTTGTCGAGAGCCACAGCATTTAATGCTCATACGGTCGGACAGTTTTTTAATAATTTAGAGAAAGTGTTGTCCAGGTACAAGTTTGCGCCTAGCAATATTTATAACTGTGACGAAACTGGTTTATTAACTGTTACGGATGCTCCGAAAATCATTGCACCATGTGGGTCTAAACAAGTGGCCCAAATATCATCAGGCGAAAGAGGAACATTAGTGACCATGCTAAATTTTGTCAGTGCGATAGGCAATACAGTCCCACCTGTTTTCATATTCCCCAGGGTTCACTTTAAAGACTATATGCTCCATGGAGCACCAACTGGAAGTTTAGGTTTAACGCACAAAAGTGGTTGGATGACGGATGACAATTTTTACGAGTCATTGAAACATTTTGCTGACTTTGTCAAATGTTCACAAGAGAATAGAGTTCTGTTGCTCCTTGATAATCATAAATCACACGTTAATGTCACAACTATCAAATTTGCAAGAGAAATGGGAATAACTTTATTGACATTTCCTCCCCACACGAGCCATCGGCTACAGCCGCTCGATGTTTCGGTGTACGGACCATTTAAGGCAAGGTTTAAGTCAGAACAAAACAATTGGCTTGTATCAAATCCCGGAAAAACAATTTGCATCTACAATATTGCTGAACAAGCTAACAAATCATTTGTGGAAAGTTTCTCTCCTAAGAACATTACCAGCGGATTTGCTAAATGCGGAATCTTCCCATTTAACAGACATATTTTTTCCGATCAAGACTTTTTAACATCTTTTGTGTCTGACAGGCCAAACCCCGAAGTAGAAAATAAAGAAAATGACCATGGCGGCAACCGAATTAATATTCTCAACAACATTGTAATTCAGCCTGCCTCCATAACACCGGAACAAATCCGTCCCTATCCAAAGGCAGCAGAAAGAAAAACCACCCATAGAAAACAACAGACTACAAAAATTTTAACAGAAACACCAGAGAAGATTAATGAGAATGAATCAGAAGTTCCACAGTTTAAACCGGGATCTTTACCCAGCCAACCAGCAATAAAGAAAATAAAAAGAAAAATAGTCGAATCAAGCAGTAGCGAGTCAGAAGTCGAAATGTCAGCAGAAGGTGACAGTGATCTTGACTGCTCCGATCATTTTAGTGACAGTGACTCTTTATCAGAACCAAATACACGATCGAATGAGGACAAGAAAAATAACATCAAAAGCACTACGACTACATCTAAGGAAGAAAATAGGATTGATAATGAATATGAAAATATTGACTTGAAGTTTGCAATTAATGACTTTATTCTTGTAAAATTTTCAGTTCCAAAAAAAAATTACGTGAACTACATTGGTAAGATTTTAAAAATTGAAGATCAAACATTTAGTGTCATTTTTATGAGACGATTTAATAACAAATTCCATTTTCCCGACATTGAAGATATTTGTGACATAAAGAAAGACGCAATCTTGAAAAGACTAGTTCCTGTGGAACTTCCCGGAACATCTCGAATAAAATCATATTTATATTTTGGGAACGACATCTTTGCACTAGAAGCTGAACATGGAAAAATCATGTGATCCATTGTGATGTTTTATTTTTATTTAAGTTACACTGTTCACAAGTTATATCCTACATATTTTCTTTTGTTTTGTTTTGAGAGTTTTCTTTTATTTTGAGAGTTTTATTTTTAGTTTATAAACCTGTCAGAAAATGTAGATAGGCCTATTTAGTTTGTATATTGCTACAATACATACCTCTCCATTTGTATTTTTAGCGTTTCATTTAGAAATATAAAATGCGTCTTGGAATGTGAAAATATGGATTGTGTTGGACTTGTCCCATTCAGATGAACGTGTCCCAATCAAGGGTTATATGGGTCCCATTCAAGGAACCTGTACCTTGAATGGGACACTTGCCATGTTTTTAAAAATATTTTTTTTTGTGGTGTTAAAATATTATTGAACGGTCTATATTTGGGTTTTACATCAACAATACTATCCTATAAATTATGGCTAACTTGTTTTTTACAAAACTCAGAAAAATAAAAAACTACGTTAATTTAAAAAAAAATGTCCCATTCAGAGTAACTCTCCCCTACTTACCGAATTCATTGGGGCGTTTTTAAACCCCTTAAATTTTAGTACGTCGTTTTCGTTATCGTTATTCTGAGCATGCGCAGTTCCAAAAAGTGTATAATTTTTGGCACTGCGCGTGCTCAGTATAACGATTACGATAACAATAAGGTAAAATTTAAGGTGTTCAAAATCTCCCTATTATAAAAGGCAAAGTTAATGCTTATCAAGGGCGGAATTACCATAAATTAAAATTTTACATTAGCAAAAAGCAAAAACGTAATTAGTTAAAAAAAATATAAACGTGCTTCACTTAAGGATGTTTTATTAAACGCTTCTATTTGCTATTTCATGTTTGTCCAAAGAAAAACGTACCTATCTAAATGCATGATAATTTCTAATTTCACAATATTTTTTTAAAAATGTGGTTCTTCGAGATACTCCCCCATGTTGAAAAGCTAAATCCGCCCTTGATTGCTTATTAACACAAAACAGTCTTGTCACTTTGGGTAAATGTTTGTAAATGCAGGTTAGATTTATTGCAGTGAAATTAGCTCTATGTATAGAATGAGATGTTGTTACATTAACTTCTTATTTAGCATGCTGTTAGTTATTTGTCTATAAATATTTAATTATTAATATGAACTACTTAGATTGATTTAAGAATGCGGTTAGTGGTCATTAATAAACTTGATGTTATTGTGATTATTATTAATATGGGTGCAAATATTTACTTGTTATATACAAAATAAAAAAAAAATAAACGTGCAGCAAAAAGAGCATATAGGGTGTTGTATCCAATTGTCCAACATCATCAGAAAATACGTTCAAAAATATTTACCGAAAGGTGAATAATAAGACCTCCACTTTTAATAGAAAAAAGCGTAAAAAGCAAGCAAACCAGAAACAACAGCTAGATATACTCCTTTATTTCAAAGGTAAGCCCATCCATATTTATTCGCGAATTGACTTTTTTGAAACATTATATTATTTTTTAAAAAATTCCGAATATAGTATAAATAATGCAGTCGATCGGTTGAGTTATTTATAAAGAATAACCCTATACATGTTAAAATTGTATATACTTTTTACATATCTGGCAAATGACATTGTGGATCCTTTAATGACGTGCACCGCTTGGATTCGTGTTTCGTGTATACCACACATTCTTATTTTTCAAATACGAGCTTATTTATTCCCAAAGAAAAAGCTTTTTAATCTATATAACGAAATTTCGTATGTACCTATTTATTTATTATTATACTATTATGTCCTTGTATATCAGTATAAGCTTAGTTCCAACAAGAATCCGAAACCGTCCGTGATAGTCAAGAATATGTGCATTGCAGTTATGTATTTCGTTACAAGTCATAAACAAACTTTGTGATTAGTCTCTGATCATTGTTAGTATCTACAATGTTCTATCAGATCACTAAATTGATTAGAGAACTGTCAGCTCAGTTTGCAGATCTATACGGAACTTTTAATCAAACACATCCACACTAATGAAGTGCGATTTCTCTCATATCATGTTTACAGTTAAGAAATATTCCAATTAGTGTTTGTAACGCAAAACGCAATTATTAAAAAAAGTATGATGTGTTCAGACAAGTTAATTCAGAAAACCTAAATTATTTGTCACTTACTTCATCTCTTACTTCTGATTCGTTGTACGCTAGTCTGTGTTAGTACATGCGCAGTTACTTATGGTCACGAACAGTTAGGGATTAGTTACGATTGTCTTATTGGAACAAAACTATAACACCTGTTTTATACTGCATATAACACAGATGTGTTATATTTCTGGAAATATTGTAGGTATGGAAATTTCAAATGACCTTCAAAGTAAATGAAACAGAAAAATTTACGCGGGCATATTAAAGATTTAAATGTGTACTAAAATACTTTAAGTGATTATCTTTGTATTATCAAAAATTATAATCTGAGATTGTGAAAGAAAAATAAGTGGCACATTTTTACTATAAACTGGGACCTGTAATAGATAAATTCTATTAAAAACGAAAAACCTAAATGAGGTGTTCACATTTAATATTGTGTCACAGAGGACACAGACCAGAGGCGAAAGCTTGCGGCGGTGTCTTTGATGTTTAATGGCCCATTTTCGATACTAGTTACGTCTACACTGAGAGAAATAATTGCTTAATTCTAACAATACCACCTTACTATAGGTACTCTGAAAGAAGTGTTTAATGATTATCGTTAACGGCTTTTGTAGATTAAGTATATCAATACAATAATTCACCTTATGTAATGTAACTAAACCACAGAGGACCTAGAACAGAGACGAAGGCTAGTGGCGGCGTCTTTGATGTTTAATGGCCCATTTTCTGTACCAGTTACATCTACACTAAGAGAAATAATTGCTTAATTCTAACAATACTACCTTACTATACTCTGAAAGAAGTGTTTAATAATACTTGTGGTTGTGACTGATATGTTATATTACTTATATTACTAATGTCATTCAGTTTTTTGTTTTATGTATTTTTAATAAATGTTTCATGTCATTTATTGCAAATAAAAGATTTATTATTATCCATATGTGATCTTGTATTTTTTATTATTCCCAGAAAATGACCCGAATAAGTTGCAGATCATTATTAGAATTAGGAAAATTATCAAAATATTGCTTATAAATGTACCTATGCTTTTATTAATAACTGAAGTAGTAATACAATAATTATTACTTTCCGACTGATATTTTTTACACTGGTTTTGTAAAATCAGATGCATTTTTAATAACAATCACCAGTATACAACATATTTTTAAGCAAGTTCTAACAAAAAAGCCATAAATTTGAACACAGCGCAAACTTTACATGTAGACCAAGATACCTCCAAGCTTCGTAAGATTATTTCCTGTATTAGAATAATTTAGAGGTGCATCTCGATGATAAAGCACATGGACTATTTATTTATGTCCATCTATATTAAAAAATTTAATATTTAATTCATTTATTCTTATTCTGAATTTTGTTGGTGTGCACTGCAAATTTTTTGCACTTGCAACTACAATAATTTGCTACTAATATACTTATGTATTAGTACAGTCTAAACAGCAGACTTAAAGGAAACACAAATATTGGTAATGTAGCTTAGTTACATTACATAAGGTGAATTATTGTATTGATATACTTAATTTACAATAGCCCTTAAATATAATCATTAAACACTTTTTTCAGAGTATAGTAAGGTAGTATTGTTAGAATTAAGCAATTATTTCTCTTAGTGTAGACGTAACTAGTACAGAAAATGAGCCATTAAACATCACTAGCCTTCGCCTCTGGTCTGTGTCCTCTGTGATTGTGTTCTTCATTTCTTGATTTACTCATTGTCACTATTGTCGTTAACAGTATTCAAAGTCACACAATGTGTTTCTTAATCTGAATCATTAAATGTTTCATCAAACAGAAAGGAACATAATAATTTCATAATATTTAATCTGTTAGTTGCTCTTTTTTCAAAGCCCCGAGAAATGTTCTAATTTGATATTTCCAATGGGTAATAGTACAGATAATAAATAACCTATCAAATAGGGAGCGTGATATTCTTGAAATCTGAAACTATGTTCCAAAAAATACGGCCACACTCTAAACTAAAGTCTTTTTCCACATAATTTCTTTAATCTGATTAGGTCATGTTGTTTGTCATATGAATACCTAACTTTTTCGACATTTTAACTCTTAACGTTTCTGATCCCCAAAGATGAAACCCAAGTTTGGGTCACCCTGTACACACACACGTCCAGAGAAACATGCCCTCGACTCCCCATTAGGCTCCCCTTAATGACGCCGGCTTAGCAGAGGTCTGAAAATCGTAAAGTATTTCAGCTAGAGACGCAGAATTCGTCTTTGTTTCTGTCTTCATGGCACTCTGCGAATCTTCTTGGATTTAATAGGTGGTTAAATAAATGATTTGTTACAATAAACAAACATCTAAATCGTACAAGTCTATATAAATTATTGCCTAGCCAATAACAGATATTAAATAATATACCCTATAAACTTGTAAGTTGTGACAACAAAAAAGTATAAAAAACAGTAAGGATAAAGATACTGAGCATTTTTATATATGCTTTTAGAAATTTCCACTCCCCAACTTACTGGATATACAAAAAAACTTTTGAGAACTTTTTTCAAGTTCTCACAACTAGATAATTAACAAAACTAGGTGCTAATGATAATAACAAAATATAAAATACGTAATACAATTAAGATTTTTTTATAAAACCACTGCTTAAAACCAAAAACTTTTACGGTAATGGAAATACGCCACCTGTAGAATAATGATAAAAAACCGTGATAACAGAGGTATTGAAAATAAGGGTGTATCATTTTAAACATTTATATGATCCTGTCAAGCTTCTATGCAATAAAATTTTAAGTATTTTTTAAAAATTCTGTGTAATATTTCGCTAAAATTTGTGGAATATTGCGGCTGTAAAAAATGTTTTGCTACTCTAGGGGATTCGGTTTGTTAGCCCATATTCTAATCATGTGGGTTTAAGAATAAAAGTGTAAAATAGTTCGATCAACACTAGATTACTAGATCAGTCAACGAAGGGGTTCGGGATTCTATTTTAGGGCCCTGGCTTTACAATGTACACTTTGCAATTTATAAATTGTAACCCCTATATTTGTGGATGTCACGCAGTTATATTCGCAAACAAACCTGATAGTTTAAACCTTTCTACAGACAATTTAATTAACATATCTAAAACTCTAATACCCGGATTCATGAAAGGGACGTAAGGCGTTAGTCGGACTAAGCAACTTTGCACCGCCGACTACACCTTTTATTTTAACCCGCGCAACAAGGGCGCAAATTTTTCGCGTAACCTTCGCTAATCGGACTAACGTTAGGCCTCGTTGATGAATCCGTACGTAAGTGTTCCAAGAGATTCAAAGTAGTTCAAGACATGGCATTAATATTTAGGACAAATCAGTATAATGATTCAGCGTGATTATACCTGTTTAAGATTTATACTATACAAAAATTGAATTCGTCGGGACCCGTCGATTTCGTTTCTTGGGGGTAGCATTTTTGACAGTCAATTCATCCCCCAAACTTCTTGCTACCCCAACTTTAGAATTTCAAATGGAACTACCATACTTCTAACAAGTCCCGTTTTAAAGCCCTTTCCATTGCGAACACACTGGTGCATCGTTTTTAAGAATCGGTTGAGATTTGACAGAGTTATTGGCTAAAAAAGAAAAGTTGACAAACCGACATTCACGTACTAATTTCTACAGAAATGCCCACCAGTTGTGTAGTAGATAAAAACCTTATAAGGTTTTTATCTACTACACAGCCACATTACTTTTTTTGATGTGTCGATCAGTCCACAAAAAAAAACATTCTCAGATTAAAAAAGCTGTAGCAAAACAAAAACAAGTTTTATTTAATGTATTGCTCAATAAGATGACCCCCGTTAACTTGCAAATAATAATACAGTCGATCTATTTTCAAATTCTGTTCGAACATTACTAAAGCCATCCGATGTTATTAATCGGTACTCTTCCACAATTCAGTGACGCAACACCTCTAGTATTTCAAGCTGTGTGGCGTACACTCGCGATTTCAGATGGCCTCATAGAAAAAACTCCAAAGGATAGATCAGGTAATCTTGGTGGGCATTCGACGGGACCTCTTCTACCAATCCAATGCCCTGGGAAATGGTCATCCAAAAATTGCCGCATAGCAATGGCATAGTGAGGGGACGCGCCATCTTGTTATTTCATTTTCTATTAAATTGTCGTCACTCTCTAAAATACCTGTTATCATAGGATCAATCATGTCTTCCAATAATTATAAATAGGAGTTCCCATCGAGATTTTCTTGAATAAAAATAGCCCAACAAGATGGTTGCCCAAAATTCCGGCCCAAACATTCAATTTTTGAGGCGTCATCTTGAGTAAGAAATTCCCAAATGAGGATGAGTATGACTCCAATAACGACAATTGTGTCTATTCAATTCGCCATTCAACATAAATATACCTACATTTGTCTGAAAAAAAACATGTATTGTAGAGAAGATTTGGGTTCAGTAGAAGTCGCTTATTAAAATATTTGCAAAATTGGGTACGACGATCAAAATCATCTTCATGTAACTCTTGAACCAGCATCATCTTAAATGAATGAAACTTGTAGTTTTTCAAAATTCAATGAACAGTTGAATTGGATACGCCAGAAGCTTAAGACACCGCTTTGATCGACTGATTATTGTCCATTTGCAAGTGACACAAAACTGCCACTTTAACAACTTCATTTAGAAATGAGCGATTTACTTTACCTTTCTTGATTAGAAGCGAACCCGTTGCAACAAACTTATTCATTAGTTGTTTAACGTATTGATGGCTCACTCTGGATGATTAGCATTAAAAATTCGTGCTGTAGTTTTAGCGCAATCATGATTTCGATACCAAATTTATACTTTACATTACATTACACATTTACACATTCAACAACTGAAAGTACCTAACAATTTGATGGTCACAAACAAAAAACAGCTTTGACTTTACGCATCAAAAAAAAGTAATGTGGTTGTCAAGTAGATAAAAAGCTTCAAAAGTGTCAAACTATAGCTCATGAAAAGTTTAGATAGGAATGTGCAAACCGTTTTGCTTGATCTCAAACCATTCAGATTTTACAGGCTGCCAAAGTTGCAATATTCACCTGTCAATATTTCAAAAACAGTTAAAGATCAAAAACAGAACAGAAGATGATAGGACATCCTACATGAAAGGTGTTTAGAATTTCACGTAGAATCCAGAAATGAAATAACATATAGGGTGTTTTATTTAAAATAAGCAAGTTGATGTCGACTTCCGGTATAACCGGAAGTGCCACACCCTTGAAAATATTTTGCTTTTATAGAACTTTCGAGGTTATGTCCACAGCCAAAATTTCAGAAAAATTCATATATTCATTCTCGAAATACGTCTAATAGGCCATCCACTTTAAGCCACCCGGTATAGACCCTGTCAAGATCAGGATTGCAGTAACTGTATCCAACGTATACAAAATGCATGATTCCTTTTATCTATAGAATACGCCAGAACTCCATTAGCTCAACATGCCTGAGAGAAGGAAATTTCATACACTTTTATTATGTTACACAGTCATTGCAACGAAGATCCCGACAACCCATACCACATAAAATAATATTTTGAAGTCTGTACACAATATTAATATGAGATTTAAAAATGTTTACTTAGCCCACTGTGTACATAACTAAGAGTCCATTCACTAGTCCGAAATAAGCCCAAAATCGGCGTTCGTCTCGTGTCTAATTATAGAAAAACTAGTTTTACTAAAAACTAGAATTAGTTTTTGGTAATTATTTTTATTTTTAAAATTCCAGGCAAACAATCTTGTACTAAAATAGCGTATTTTCAAAAATTATTTTCTCTAAAATACATGTATTAAACAAAAATTTGCTACTATAGGGATCTAGTTTATCTTTTGATCTTTCCGGTGATATATAATTTATAACATTAAAAAGAAATTTTGTTGCAATTATTAGACAAATTCGGTACCGTTGCAATAAGGGCTAACTTTATTTCCATGTGCCTTTTTACTTCGGCTTTACAAGCACCTCCGAAATCTAAATAATTCGGTAGTGGGATTATGTGTTTCCGCCCATCGGCTACCCAACCTCTCAAACTTACCACGCATTCATGCCTGTCAAATCTACAGTGAATGGACTCTTAAGCGATCTTTCAAGAAGTAAGTCATTATATGTACATACGAGTATAATATCGAGAGGTGACAATTTTACCTATATGAAGAAATAATGCAGCGTTTTATTATTCGAATTTCCGAAGTTCTATTTTACATTAATTGGTACTCTTTTGTTCCGGGTGTCCCATATCATGTGACTAATGACAATTAGCATGGGGCTATTACATTTCCTTGAATTTTATATTCCCAAAGCACACTATGAGAAATATGCCTAACGAAATCGATAGTACTGATTGCCAAACACTTCTGATTATCAAAATACTGAGGCGAAATGGTTTTTTTAGTTAATATCTGTAAAAATTCGTTTCATGTTAACAGGTACAGTTTGCATAGCTATCTCAGGGCACGCGATGTCAAGTGGCATAACAGCCCAGCGGTATAACTCGCGAGTTTTAACTATATATAACCACGAACAATGCAACATATTTATTAGAATAATTGTAATGAATTAAAAAGTAAAATAAAAAAGTTGCATCTGGTAGTATTTGAACTAGCAAAACTTCATACTTGGGTTTGAGAGACCACAACTTCTACCGCTAGGCCACCATGCCACCATGCCACTTGCCGTTGTGCCCTGACACAGCTATGTAAAGTGCAAGGTTTACAGAGGAGTAGATTACCTGGTAACTTTGGATCAATCAGATGTTGGCATTTAATGCGCTGGAATACGTCATCCAGACGACTGATTTAAAACTTTATTGAGTTATTTATATAAAGAATGGAAGCTAAGTGATTTTAGAATGTAAATTAAAACGTTTCTTTTTAAATATCTTTATTTGACAAATTCCAAGTGATGTTAGCCCTTAGAAAACAAATATTTTATAGATATTCTTTTGTTTTCATATTACATATTATAGGTTAGGTGGAAGAACAGGCACTTTACTCTCCTGCAGGAAAAGTGACCTGAATGGGGCTGAATCTGAACCTCAAATCAATCAAATGATAAATTATGGATACAGTGTAGTGGTTCAGTAAAATTCACTACATTATTTATTATATACAGAAAAAAGTCACTGTTTGAGGTTTCACCATTGGCAAAAGCCTTGTCTTGTAATTTAAGTTGAGATTAACTTTAAATAATGGACTCATATCTAATGGCGAAAATAATTTTTAATTTTTAGGTTTAGGTGTATATAGATCAACATTTCAATTGGTAAGTACATTGTGAACAACTGATTTTTGAATTTGAGTCACTATCATATTTATTTAAAAATGTACGTAGTTCTTAAACAATTAAAGAATGGAATGATTCTGGTGTTGGTGTTGGTGTACCTTGCATGCAATGTGTTTATAGCTGAAAAACAAGTTTTAAGTCCATTTATGGAGATACTCAGTATCTACAGTTGCAAAGACATTTTTAGAGATTTTTGAATTTTAACGCAACCATCGTTGTATATATATGAGATGTGTGTGTGTGCTTATACTAAACAAGAGTAAATTTCTATTGACGAAACATATTCATAGCAAAGATACTCGGCATGAAAAATAACTTTCGGGCACCGTTTGCTAAAAATATAATATAAAATCGGAGTCTCCAAAACTTTCATAAAAATAAACAATTTTTAATAGTTTTCCCCTAAATAATATTATCACTTTTTAAAAAATACGTCCACACTTCAAATAGTTTCAAATTGAACCATACGTAAATCACAATAACTGCACAAAAGTCGATAAAAAACTGTAAAAGCAATGTACACAAATCAAAAGGGAGCTTGAGTTCTGTCAGTTCTGTCATCTGAATGTCTTACGCACCCTGGTCACATCGCTTCCACCACTAGGTTACCAGGTAACCTCTATAAACCTTGTGTAAAGTGTAGAATTTTTACAGATATTTTAATTAGAAAAGAATTTCGCCTCAGTATTTTGATAATCAGAATTGTTTGGCAATCAGTACTATCGGTTTCGTTAGCAATATATCTCATAGTGTGCCTTGGAAATATAAAATTCAAGGAAATGTAATAGCCCATGCTAATTGTCACTAGTCAAATAATATGGAATATCTGGTAGGTATACCTACGTATATAAGCATATTATTTTTTGTACTACATACCATTGTGTGTAAGAAGTAATGAAGAAGAAGGTCTGTGTCAGTAGTAATTTCAAGTGGCAGAACAAACTTGGGATTTCTAATAAATTTGGTGTAAAATAATAAATAGAACGTAAAAAGTAGGGTGAACCTCAGCAACGCTCTTACATTACAAGTGCATTGCTCTGTTTGATGTGTGGAAATTCGAGTTTTTAAACTGTTGTCACTTTTTGGGTTCACATAGAGTCAATATGTGTGTATGTTTGTAATATTACTATAATACTGAAGCACTGAGAGGCCACGGAGAAAAATTAAATTCTCTAAAATTTCTACTTACCTACTAACTAGAAATTTCTATTTACCAAGTAGATATTTCTACTTAATATGTAGTAAATCCAGACCATATTGCAAACAATCATAATTTCTGTAAAATCTCTATTAAAATGACTCTGTGAAGGTAGTCCAGTGGTTAATATGTTGTTTCTGCCCAAGTAACACACTTCGTCCCCATGAAGGCCTAGGATCTCCAAAGGACATTGATAACTACCCTAGGATATCCTAAGTTGCAGTGGCGGTGCAAGAATATCTTGGATCCCTAAGCAGATATAAAAAGTGGACCACTTTTTATAAGTTGGGACTATAGGGTCTTTATGGCCCCCTAAGCACCTGGGCCCCTAAGTACCTCGCTTATCTCGGTTTATATATATATCACCGCCACTACGTCCTGAGGATGATGTGTGTTAGGTTTTTGCAGGTGAATGCAGGTTTTTGTGATTTCTTAAGGCTTCTCCATGGGGCGTTCAAGGTCGTTGCTTGGATGGCATACAAAGAAACTAACTGCTGAAGAGACTGCTAAGAAACTGCTGAAAGATATTTCAGCAATATCTTTGATCCACGCATGGATTTTCCTAATAATTTTTAGTCCAAAAATTACAGAAAAAAATGCGTTCAATATACACCACTAATTTATATACACCACCAGGCGAGCCGCTGGCTCAGGGATTAGCGTCTCGATCGCTCAACCCAGAGGTCGTGGGTTCTAATTTCCATTCCACCAAACAATTTGGTGGATAATTAAATTGTTTACTCGTAGATTAAGGTTTGTTTGCAGGAATGGGTTGGCAACCATCCTGGCGATGGCCTAGGATGCGAAGAATGTCAACTTGGTGTTAATGTGAGAGATTAAAATCAGTTGATGGTTGACTTGTCCCCCAACTAATGAGGTTTTCCAGGTTTCCCTCATTCCTGCACTGAATGGTGGTTAGGGCCTACCAACGTAAGTCGTTCCTGAGGCGCAAATGCGGGCCGGGAAATAATAATATGCCGCCCCCTCAGTCTCGCCCCACACAAGTCTCAGGCTTTCGGGCTAATCCTTGTGATTAGAATGAGGGGTAGAGATATTATTATTATTATTATTATTATAATTTTAAAGAAAAAATCAATCTAGATCCTTTATAATTATTATTTTCAAATTTCTACTTTGCAAGTTGAAATTTCTACATAGTAATTAGAAATTTCTAGTTAGCAAGTACAAATTTAAGACAATTTAATTTTTTTCCGTGGCGCCTCTGCGCCTCCGTACTGTTATAATAGGTGATGCCTGATTAAAGATTAGTTCACCTGTTAATACATTTACTAGGTGTCGTTTCGTTAAATAATTTATTAATGATTTAATTAGTACTTTTAGCAACTCTCTTGCAAAATGTAATAACAATGATTTTAATTAATGCGCCCTGCACACGAACTCTATTACTTTTTAATTAAAAAGTGCACCCTCTGAAAGAGACGCGCAGTCACTATTCCCTAGCAAGCAGACCCGCGATAGCCGAGCGTACGTCTCTCTTAAATGCGGCATGGTCCTATATTTCACGTTGCAACGAGGTCAGCTTTAAAAGGCTGCCTTGTATTCTTTCCGGCTGCAGAACGGCTTCCCAGAGACGTTGGCCTGCAACTTATAAAGAAGGCAAAAACGCAAGACTCCACCTTCGGAAGCTTTGCAATATGGGCATGTTTGCACATAACTCATGCCTTCGGAGTATGATGGTTTTTGTGTGTTTTACGGGGAGATCTAAACAGGAGGCTGCAGCTGGGATGATGCTTGTAGAGCGGAAAATGCATTTACTTCAAGATATTGACCATCAAGCGAAAATTCCTAACGCATTTATGGTAAAGGAGACTTGTAAATTATGATTTCAAAATTTCAGGTCCGTATTTAAAAAATGAAGTTGATGATGATTCAGGATAAACGAAACGTCATACTTATTTAAAATCTAAATATACTGGCCAATAGAGGACAGAAAGTTGCTTCGAGAAAGCGCTCTTCATTTTCAATATCTGCTCAAATAAGGCTGCAAAAAATAAACACAAATTTAAAAAAAGTTTGGGTTTTTCAAATATTTCAAAACCTAATTAGCTCTGATTTTTTGGGTCATTATGTCGGTTCCCTGATTACGCAACTTTGCCTCCATTTAAACTTCTTCGTATCTCATATAGTTTCCGAGATCCCAATGGTGAGAAGCGAATTTGTAACAGCCTGTATACTAAAAACTAAACAAAAATGAAGTAAACTAAAAATTGCCACCAATCAAAAAGGTTCTGGACACATAAAGGCTAATAATGTACAGGGTGATTCACTTTCGAGTGTGTAACATGGGTATCTCGCTTATTACAAAAGATAGACTATAGGTTTAAATTCGGCAAAGTTGCGAAATTTTGTGCTCAATAAGTTGGCGCAAAGAAAACCCTCATATCTGCTTTTGTTTTTGAGTAAGGGACAAAAACAAATTTTTTCCTGTATTCGTTTTCTGGCCATAACTTTTATATTTTTGAAAATATTGGCTTATCGTTTTCACATTATTAGGACACTTTCTTGAGACAAATACAGTACCGTAAACCGTTTTTTTTTAAAATGTCACTTCTATTGTAAATCATCGTTAACTTTATTTTTTCTTATGGGCGCCATATTAATTTTTGAATATTTGAATATTCATATTTGAATAAACCGATTTTTTCTGAATACAACAATATAATATATGTTAATATTTGCCTAAAATATAAGGGCATTATGAAGGAAAATAGGTATTTTTTTGAAAATATCTAGTTAGCCATGGCCATGACAGTCAATTCTTGACAAACCACAAATGTCACTTATAATTTTTATAAACTGCATCTGTGGAGTACTTTTTACATTGACTAACGATGTATTAAACCGAAGAGAAATAAGAAATAGATATTTATTACAGATGTAACAAAAATTTAAACAGAACAGTTGAAGAGTATTTAAACACATATTCTGAAAGACGACAACCATGCAAGACATATATTACTACTACTATACTATACTACTACTACTATACTATACTATATTACTAAACTGCACTGTAATTTAAGAAATTGTGGCAGTTAATATATGTCTTGCATGGTTGTTGTCTTTCAGGATATGTGTTTAAATATTCTTCAACTGTTCTGTTTAAATTTTTGTTACATCTGTAATAAATATCTATAATATCTTGTTTCTCTTCGGTTTAATACATCATTAGTCAATGTAAAAAGTACTCCACAGATGCAGTTTATAAAAATTATAAGTGACATTTGTGGTTTGTCAAGAATTGACTGTCATGGCCATGGCTAACTAGATATTTTCAAAAAAATACCTATTTTTCTTCATAATGCCCTTATTTTTTAGGAAAATATTAACATATATTATATTGTTGTATTCAGAAAAAATGGGTTTATTCAAATATGAGAAAAATTAATATGGCGACCATAAGAAAAAATAAAGTTGGCAATGATTTACAATAGAAGTGACATTTTTTTAAAAAACAGTTTGCGGGATCGTATTTGTCTCAAGAAAGTGTCCTAATAATGTGAAAACGATAAGCCAATATTTTCAAAAATATAGAAGTTATGGCCAGAAAACGAAAACCGAAAAAAAAATGTTTTTTCCTGTTACTCAAAAACAAAAACATATGGGGATTTTCTTTGCGCCAACTTATTGAGCACAAAATTCCGCAACTTTGCCGAATTTAAACCTACAGTCTATCTTTTGTAATAAGCGAGATACCCATGTTACACACTCGAAAGTGAATCACACTGTACACAATGTTACATAATGTTTGTTTTATATGCTTCTATTGTCCATATACACACGAAACGATTTTTACTATTTTAGACAACAAGATGCGTTCTTTATGAATTTTAGTTACAACTTCAAGGTTATTTAGTGGCAAAAAAATCATAAAATAAATTTGGTGACTCAAAAATCAAACTTTGTAGACCTGTTGAGTGGAACTTCGTGTCTCAATGTAGCTTTACTAAAGATAAACTAAAGATAATGAGAGATAATGCATATCTTATAAATTAATAAAAATTATATTGATATAAATTATTTTGCTAATTTTTGTATTGTGTGATTTATGTTTGCTTCTTACTTATAAAATAAATTTCCTTATTTACATATTTACATATTTATATTTTTAACATTTATTATTTGCTTTAACTTTCTGCACGAATACAGAAAAAATATGTTAATTATGTGATTTATAACAGCAAATTAAACATTTGCATCCTCTAAATATAAAAGTAATATACAAGAATAGTTGTACACGATAAATGAGTCTACTTCTTTACAATTTTGCTGCAAAAGGGATTTGGACGTCCTAGATGATGTGAATTTTGTAATAAATTCATAATAACTTCAGGGCTGTCGTCGGCATAGTATTGACTGCTATTTATAAAAGAGGGTTGTACCCACTCATAGGAATACAGCATGAGGGATGATGAAGTGTTGTAATAATGGATCAGCTGAGAACAACCTATACCAAGGTAATCTATTAAATGCCTTACAAGTAATTTGTTCCAAAAGATCCGCAATTTTATGGTATCCTGTGTAAGATATACCATTAGTTTATGCATCAATATATAAAGAGTTTTTTTGTATATCTGAAACAAACGGTTTCCTTCATAAAATAAGATTGTTAAATAATCTGTTATACCACTAACTCACAGAAAATGTATTTTGTTAATTATTTATATCTGTAAAATTTAATGACATTCTAATAATTCATCTTCGGGGTGCCCCAATAGCTCGTTGAAGTCCAATATAGACATTCTTACAGGAATCTAAAATACAATGGTCACATAATGTTAAAAGGGGAAGATTGAAAAAACATTTTTTAACATACAGGGGTAGTTTTTTAAATAATCACTGTGTATATTTTTGCATATTTCAATTCAGCAGCTTCTCAAAATTATCTTTTTAACGAGTTTTGGTTCGTCGCGATAACTTGAACATTACAATTTTATTAATTAAAAAAAACATATTTTGTCGACATGTAGCCATGAATATGATTAAACGCCACAACCACAGGGTGTTACAGGGTATTACGAAATTCACGGACACGGACTGTGGGATAATGTTAAGTAAGATAAGCTGATCAAAAAGTGTCCGTATCATTTTTAAATCAGTCCAATATTTTACGAAATACAGCAGTTTTAAATATCCAAAAATAATACAAAAAATATTCACAAATTTCAATTTATAATCATTCGATAAAAATGTAAGATCTCTGGTGTTATTTGTTGCACTTGGGTCTACTTTCTTGGTCTTATCGTTCAGGAGACCGAAGGACATGCAATTTTTTTTTGAACAATTGTAACTCACTTGACACAATTTTTTATCAAATGATTAAAAATTTAAATTTGCGAATATTTTTTATTGTTTTTGGATATATAAAACCGTTGTATCTGGAAAAATATTGGGCTGATTGAAAAATCATAAGGACACTTTTTGTTTATCTTTTGTAGTCAGTTATACTTAGTTATACAGTAAGGACTCTCCCCCCCTCTAATTTTTAAACCGCTGGGTATATTGTGATGAAATTTGGAACGATAATATATGACTAAATTCTGCATTTTTTGAAACATCAATGATAGCTCTAAATGTCAAAGTGACAGCTAGGCGCGCAATAGACATATTTTTTAAATGGAAATGGGGGTCGAGTAATAACTCATTTTGAAGCTATTTTTATGCTCAAAACATTCCCCAATTTTGAGAACATTTGGTCCAGTAATTTCCAAATAAAAACCAGTAATATCGATTTCTACGTGATCATTTTTAAATTTTGAAATTAACTTTCGTAAATATTTTCTGCGTATTTGGCGTTCCGGGTAGCGTTCATTGAACATACGAACAGCGGCATGGTAATTTCGGTTAGCTTCGCAAAAAATAATAACCGCTTCAAATTTATCTTGTAAGGAGCGAGCCATTCTATTCGAGCCAATTTCGAGCAAAAATTTACTGTCAAACATGACAGCAACAATCAACAATGACACCTAGGTAACAAGATTATGTTACAAACTGATATTACTGGTTTTTATTTGGATATTACTGAACCAAATTTTCTCAAAATTGGGGGATGTTTTGAGCATAAAAATAGCTTCAAAATGAGTTATCACTCGACCCCCATTTCCATTTAAAGAAATATTCGTATTGCGCGCCCAGCTGTCACTTTGACATTCAGAGCTGTCATTGATGTGTCAAAAATTGCAGAATTTAGTCATATATTATCGTTCCAAATTTCATCACAATATACCCAACGGTTCAAAAATTAGAGAGGGGGAGACGGACTTTATGTCCTCACCGTATAAGTTTCGGTAACGAAAATGGATAAGTTTTCGAAACGTAAACGTTTTTAAGTGGTGTATTTAATTTTATATATTGTTAATCTGATTTTTAGTGTCAGATTTCTTGATTGGGCAAACATATTTTTCAAAAACCAACCTTTGACTGATCCGTCGGCGCAGAGGTTAACTTTTAACTTTTTATATTTTTCAGTGGTGGCATATCCGACCAATGATCGGAGGGTGGTATAATAGTACCCAAATAAATAAGAGTAATTAAACAATGCCACAAATAAATACTTTCATACATTAGTTTGATTTTGTTTCGAATATTTCTATGTTATTGAAGTTATACAGGGTTATTCAGAACCTATCGAAAATAAAATTTGGGGATGTTCAACATACATATAGAAATGTGGTAGTGCAAAAAGAAATTTTTTTGGCAGGGTCTGAAAACTATTTAAAAATATTTCATTGCACGCCGCTGGATACTGGTCCACTGTTATGGAGTGACCTTGGGACTGACAATGCAAACTAGCTAGCACGAAAGAAACCGGCGCGCCCGGCGCAAAAAAGATTTGCAGCGTTTTTACTTTAAAATAAACTTAAAGATAGATAGACGTTCCAGGTACAAAAAACTTGTTTACTGTTTTTTGTCAGAAATCCGATCTCGTTGAAGTACAGTTGCCCAGCTACGTAGTCCTTTATAATGGTATAACTTTAAACATTGTTTACGGGAAATCCTAATTACTTTTATTACAATTTTTTTGGTGTAATCGATTTCTTATTTAAGGATGCACATATCCTCAAAGTTTTTTATATGGGTTCTGAATAACCCTGTAAATGCGATGTTGTTGTAATGTTTCGAAGGAACGGTCGCATTTGAGTTATTATTTGAATTCTATGCTTGTGGGCGTCAATCCTTTCATGGATGTATTTTCTTTATTGTCCTATTTAGGTACTGTTGCCGTCATTATAGTAGATTTTATACACTGTGTTCGTTTCCGTTACTCCGTTGGCTGTATTAGAAAAAATATCTTTGCTAACAAATATTTGATGAGAAAATAAAACTGTTTTATGATTTATATTTATGAAGAAATATGTGGACAAAAATTTTCAGCATAGCATCCGCGTGATTGACTTATGAAGAATAACCCCTGCTTTTCAAAAGTAGTCTACCCCTCTGCGTCGCCACTGACGATCTCGGCCGTTACGTATATAGCACGGAATAACAAGCGCAGCAGCAGATTATATTGAAAGTAATTCAGGTTTATTGGCAATAATCGCGCTGGATATGGCTTCTGCAGACATGCTCGGTCGAGATGGGTCTTTACTGCACCATCGTGAGCGTATATCTGGCTGAAATAAAGGTGGATTATTATTTTCGGTGGAGGTTACGTGCTCAGATTTTCCTATTAATTAAAATGGAGGTCAGGGTAAGAGGGAGTTTTCTACTTGCATGAAATATTGGGAAAATAAAGGTTGACAATTTTAATACATTGCGGATTTCTTCCAACTATAGGTGTACAAGGTAACAAAACTTTTAACAGTGTACCAATGCTGTATCCAAAATGAATGAAGTAAGTACTTATCTCCTAGGTAGGATACTGATTCTTCTTTTCTAGATAAACTATCTAGACTTTGATGTAAAGTCCTAACTAAAAACAAAAATAACATGAGGTTATGTCAAAGATATTTTTAAATAATAAGAAATATTGTTTTTACCTAAAAGCTGATAAGGGTAATAAGGTTGTAATTTTCGATAAAGAGGACTATTATGAAAGGGTAGACAACCTGATTAGTAATGGCCTATAATATGTATAATAAACTTTTTAGAAATCCATTACCAAAAATTATTAATCAAGTAAGAAATGTACTTAAATCCTGCAACAACCTTATTACTCCGGCTTTAACTAGGAGGTTACATGTATCTAACCCAGGTGTCCCTAGATTGTACTGCTTGCCTAAGATTCATAAACCAGGAAAGTCGGTGCGCCCTTTTGTTTCATCAATTGGATTACCGACTTACCACCTATCATCACACCACCTAGATTTTCTGTGATTAATTCCATTGATTTCATTAATAAGGTGAAAAATATCCGGTTGCAAGAACATGAAGTTTTGATCTCCTTTGACATTTCTTCATTGTTTCCAAGTGTTCCTATACCACAGACTTTGGACTAGCTTAAGGATCTACTCGAATCAAACAATCTGAGTCAAGATGTAGTAATTGAATATCTTCAACTCACTAAACTTTGCATGAAACGACATTGCTTTTGATTCGTTCAATGGTAATTTCTTCGAACAACATGAGGGTGCAGCAATGGGTAACTCTTTGTCACGATTCATTGCCAATCTCTTCATGAACAGATTCGAAACGGAGGCAAAAGAAGAATTCCAGTATTTTCCCAGGGTTTGGTTTAGATATGTGGATGATATATTTGCAGTGTTTGATACAAGTCACTGATATTGACAACTTTGTTTCCAAATTGAATACCTAGTCGTTTCGCATCAGTTAAATTTTCATATGAAATTGAAAACTCTGAACAACTACCATTGTTAAGATGTATTACTAATTAGAAATAGTGAAAATAAGTCAGAATGATATATACAGAAAAGATACCAGTACTTTAAGATATATTCCTAAGAAGTCTCTAAGTCTTGTGTCGTCCAATATGCGTTTGAGAACAATCATAAAATAAATAGTAGCAATTTAAGGTTTAGGAACGTAACAAATTCCAGACAACTGGATGCTTTTGAGAGTTTGAAAATTGCTAAACGTAAAAATAGTACGAATGGTGACAGAGGGCCAATCTCATATAGCCGGCGATGGTTCACTGAGCTGTCGCGACGGTTCACTGAACCGTAGAAATAGTTTAGGTATAAATATTACATAATGACATTAGCATAGGTTTAGTTTAATCATCTCCAGATGATGCCAACTTGGTTGGCGAAACGCGCGTCGAGTGGAGTATAGTGTTTTGGTGTTATTTGGAAAACTACATCAGTGTTGATAAGAAAGGCAAAAGATTAAGCAACCCTTTTCATTTGATGCAATAAGAGCGTGTTGGTAGTAGTTATGGGTTAGAGAGTAGAAAATTTGTAGTCCATACTGCCTGCCTCTGTTTTGTAAAAGTGTCGGAGTATTTGCGGGAAATATCTTGTATTTCATGAACCATATTCCATACATCCAGTGTTGTAAGTAATGTTTGCTATATTTAGATAGGTATCTTCGTTTTCCGAAAAACTTTAGCTGGGACACCATAGGAATATTTATAAATAAAATAAGTTCTAATCCTAAACTACGGATTGCCTTTATGAGATTATGGAATCTGCTTCATTCTAGTTATGAAGCTTATTTTAAGAACTTTCGGTACTCTGAGAATTGGAAAATTGACTAATTTTATGTCGAGGTTTATGTCTAACCCTTCGTTACCTATTTTGGTTCAATCTATACTTTTTCTCCTTTGGTAATTATTCAACATAATTTAATTGTTTTATTTCACACTATTCGATTGTCAAAGGCTCAATTACAAAATATAAATTGATATAATAATTAGAAAAGTAAGTAATTCATAATTTTCCAAAATATATATAAAAATAAAAATATATATATATATAAAATTCGAAATTGATACTATAATAATAGGGAGACTAGTAGTAAATAGGTAATACCTACTTAATAATTCTAACCCAATGAACTACAATGTAAATTAATTGATTTAAACGAAGACAAAGTATGCAAGACAAAATATCAGTTGAGGATCTCACGCTGTTATCATTATGTATATTGTACAGAGAACACTGTTCTATAGTAATTTTTGTTGTTGGTAAGTAAAAGCTAAAGCTGGAGATGATGCCCACTTGGTTGACGAAACGCGCGTCGAGTGCAGTATAGTGTTTTGGTGTTATGTGGAGAACTAAGTTAGTGTTATCTTCACACCAAAGGTTCCAACCCCCTTTCAAGATATATATTGTATTTTAACCCCCTTTCAGTATTAAGTAATGTTTTGGAAAATGACGGTTATCTCTAATAACAAATCGTAATGGTTTGTACGTCTTATTTGTAACGTACGGTATATGGTCGCTAAAAAACAATTTTTTATCAAGGGTAACGTCTAGCTGTTTCGTCTCTGGCTTTACAAGGATATTGTTATTTATACGGCAACCAAAATTGGTAATACATGGCTTGGTGCAGAAGACGCATTATATTTGCTTGTATTTAAGGAAACATTATTTTCAATGCGCCAAGTATTAATAATATTCAAAATGGTTATAGCACATATCAGTCACTGGTGTTGATAACGCTGAGGAAAATTTCACCAGTCAACGCATACAACAAATCATGTACTAAATTGCAAAATGTGATCCTAAATTGACTGACCCCTGAGAAAAGTCCCAGACTTACATATATACCCCAACAGATCTGCAACAACAATATACCACAGACTGAAGTTTGTTCAAGAAATGGACAAACCCTCGACAAAGAAAGTCTATTTTGACTCCAAAGACTCCAAAGGTATGCAATTTCAGTAACATCGTGAAGCTTCAACGAACCCAAAGATTTTCATTTCCAGGTTGTGGGCCAATATATGTAATGTAAAAGTAACTGTGACCGCTGATCTTTCTTTAGAAAAATCATGGTGACACTCTACCTAAAAGTTTGGAATGAAAACAGCAGTAGTTATACATTAGCATTTGGAAGCATTTGAAGAATATGCAGTTTATAACTGTTAAACCACAATTATTGTTACCACAAATAAAAGGTAAGTAAATATAAACACTGGCAGAACAGCAGAAGAACCAACATTAATGTGGTATCAATTAAAAAAATCTCTAAATTTAACACTACATTTTCTGCTTGGTTAATACAACAATTCTTTATTGACGATTCTATTCGAGTCCTGTAGAAAAATTAATACGGCGTACTACTTCTAAATAGATAGAAATTTCCTTTCTTTATTTGTTACTATTCTTGTTAAGTTACAGAATCTCACTGCAGGAATTCCAGCCATATCTCTTTGGCTTCAATCTCTTCGAACAGAAAACGTCATTATCAAAAAAATAAACTGCTCAGTTGACTGAGCAACTCCATGGGACATTCCCACTAGGATCAATAGTATTAGTTAAAGGGCCATTGTTTGAAAGAATTGGAAGAAGCATTCCTTTTGGGCCAAAAAGATTTTTATTATCTAGTGTCAAATCATTGACTCCTTTGAATCTAGAAATATGTAATCTTTAACAGGAAATGTATGTATAATTAGTTTTTTGATTATGTAGTCCATATTATTACTGGAAAGCTATGGATTTTAAAGTATCTACTTCGTTATAGGCACCTATTGAACAGAAGAATTAAGAACAGGGGCCGTCGATAATTCCTAATAAGGCGAAATGTGCGTAATTGCCCGCGTATATGAAATAAAGGCACCGCTGCCGTCAGACCGGGGGAGCACGTGACGTGACCGGAGGACGTTTAAAAAAGCGGTGATGGCTAGAGGTAGCGGCGGAGGCAAGCAGAGCGGCTCTCGTCGAGTTTTTGTTGCGAGGAGGAACATTGCGATTCTGAGCGGGTGCCTTTGGAAGGCAGACCGGCGCGACCGCCTTCGGCGACGGCAAAGAAACAACGTCCGCAGCTATTTCAGCCCGTCGACTAATGTAGCGGCGATGTGACCCCTGCCAGATACTTTTTGTGCCGTACGATACTTTGTCGCACTAGCGCTACGGAGCGGACATGCAAGTGGATCTGTCGAATTTGAGATTAGAGCTAAAAAGGGTTTTGAGGCCCATTTGTAGGAAGTGAATGACAATAAAAAATTGGACATTAATATACAGGGTTCCCCATAATAGACTACCCATTTTAATAGCATAAGTCAAAGGACAGAAATCCGAAATTAAAAACTATAGACCTATAGCCATTCTTTGTAATTTTAGTAAGCTTTTTGAAAATATATTATATGATATTTTAATGTTTTATGTCAAATCGCATATTTCTTTCAGTCAACATGGTTTTTTGGCTTGTAGATCAACGGTTACCAATCTCATGACTAGTACCAATTTTCTAGCAAGTTCTCTAGATCAAGGTGGACAAGTAGATGTTATTTATACTGATATGTCTAAAGCATTCGACAGAATTGAGCATGGTTTATTACTAGGAAAACTGTCTAATTTCGGATTAACTACTCGATGGCTTCAATTCTTTCAATCTTATCTGTTAAACAGATCAATGTACATATCATATCACGGTTTTACCTTTTGGGAAGTATCTGCAACATCAGTAGTGCCACAAGGATCGATTATTGGTCCACTTTTGTTTATTTTATTCATCAATGATATCTGTCTAGAGCTTGAAAGTAATGTACTCCTGTATGCTGATGATCTTAAATTATATTCGGCTATCAACTCTGAATCCGATTGTGTTAAGCTACAGAGTGATCTATCTAAAATTAGCGTGTGGTGTACAAATAATAAACTATCGCTGAATATATCAAAATGTAATGCTATGACATTTACAACAAAATCTAATCCAGTTTCATTTACATATAAAATTGAAGCCGAAATAGTTGTTAAATGTTCTGAATTTAGAGATTTAGGTGTTGTATTTGACTCCATGCTTACTTTTGTTCCGCATATTAATAGTATTGTAGCCAGCTCTAACAAAATGATCGGCTTTATTATGAGAAACTCAAAGTATTTCAGAAATACGTCAACTTTAAAGCTATTGTTTTATACTTTTGTGAGGTCTAAACTGGAATATGCCTCTGTTATTTGGAATCCTCATTATGAAGTTCATATATCTGCCTTGGAAAGAGTTCAAAGAATGTTTGTTAAGTATCTTGCTTATAGAGAGGATGGTGTTTACCCGACTATCGGTACTCCATAATTAGAATTGTTATCCAGATTTCAACTAAATGATTTGGAATTGCGCCGCGTGTATTTTTTAGTCTTGTTTCTTTACAAGCTTATAACCAATAGAATTGACTGTCCAAGTATTCTTGGTGTCATAGGATTTAGTGTGACATCTTTATAAACTCGTTCTTATTCGCTCTTTTACCTTTCCACACATCGTACGAATCTATTGAAGTATTCACCTCTTTTTAACATGTGTTTCTACGGTAATGAGTATCAGTCTTCTTTTGACATCATCAATTGTAATATGACATTAAAAGGTGTATTTTATATTCTCTAGTTAATGTATAATGTATTTTTTATAATATAGCTTTATCTGGAAACATATTATTATTATCCGGAGATATTATTGCTCTGTTATTGTTGTGCCTAAGATTTGTAGTATTTAAGTTATTTTTATGTTTATGATGTTTTTTACTTCAATTTAAGTGATAATTATATTCTAATTGTATGTATTTCATGCCCCATAATTGGAATTTATTTTCTGTCAGGGCTTGTAACTTTAAATAAATAAATAAATAAATAAATAAATAGCTCAATAAAATTGTTGATACTTAAAAAAACAAACATTTTATTACACTTAATTACAATCTGCTTTTTGGGATTTGCTGTAACATACGACTTATCCTAACTTTTAAACATTACGTCTTTTAAGTGACCGCCATCAACTTCAATGCACTTTTCAAGATTGGACAAGAAATGATTCATGACACGATGAAGCAAAACCTGATGTATTCGCCGGACTTCTTCAGCAATTTGAACTTTGAGCTCTTGGATGTTTTGTGGACAAGTTGCAAAAAACTTTGCCTTTAAATAGCCTCACAGAAAAAACTGTGGTGCAGTTAAGTCCGGGGACCTCGCAGGCCAATTTAAATCCCCAAATTGTGAAATGAGTCGCCCATTAAACACTTCTCGTAGAACTCTCATAGAGTTTCTAGCGGTATGTGGTGTTGTTCCATCTTGCTCGAATAATAACGAATTATTTAGTAATCACCTTAATTCTAATTCAGGAATAAAAACGTCTCTAGCATATTTACTAATTTACTAATTTATTAGAAAAAATACGTTTTACGAAAAACAATTATTGTATTCTAGTTTTGAGACAGGCGCCTACTTGATTAATAACATGTTGATTAAAATCCCAAAGCCCATAGAAGATAACGGTATAAAGAAAAACGTACTGACTTTTCTGATATAGAATTTATTTCAATATCAAAATAGGTAGTCTATTATGGGGAACCCTGTATATGTAAATCTAACGAGTCAATCATTCCAAAAATATCACAATAAATGATCGATTGGAAAATTTATAGAAGAAAAAATGATGGTCTTAACATTTATTGTAAGTAGAACAATGACAACGTCTGTAATTTATTTGCGGTGTAGCTGTACGATTCGTTGTACTTTCTTTCGGGATTACACAAGCTGTAAAACAATAAAAAAAACAATCAAGTGTAGTATCTCCTGTTTTCGTTATTTTACAGCTTATGTAATCCCAAAATAAATTACGATGAACCAGAACAGTGAGTGTAAAAATTTTGTTGGCATTCCAAGTTGCTTGTAATATGTTTCGCACTTAAATTAGTGAAAATTTATGAAATATATAAATTACATGCCGCACTGTATTCATCATTACATTTTTTATTTTAGATTTATTGCAACTAGATCTGAACCTGAAGAATTCTGGTGGGCAAGGCCATGTAGTGTCTTTTAGACCTGAGGAAATACATTTTAGCAGGTTTACAAGTAAACCTGCTGCACACTATACCTGAAGTTCAAACAAACTTGGTGACAAACGATTCACCAATTTCGGCTGTTGTATGGATTACAGAAGAAAATCTCATATATTTTCTAAAAATATATGATGGGGCTTAAGGTATCTTTAAAAAAATATAATCCTCGAATAGAACGTAAAAAAATATTTGACTCCTATTTCACCGTTTTTTCGAAACCGAACACTTTTTCCACAGAAAAATAAAAACCTTCTAAAAATGGCATTGTGAGGTAATCATCGGCTAGCTGTAATTTTTCAAGCTGGCAAAAGTACTGTAAATCAAATAATCGGTTTGTACAGTTTGTGTGTCGGACACACAAATTGTACAAATAATATGATTACTAAATTACTCAACTCAAATAACAGAAATACGAACGGGAAAACACTAAAACTACGTTAACCAGCAGAAAATATTTAACAAGGATCACATAAAAATGGAGCGTTATGCTTGGCGTTGTCGCAATATCATGTGTTTAGGAAGATCCATTTTTCGATTCTTAGCCACAAAAATAAACACATAAATATATAACATCAGTGACTATAGAAATCTATAGTCACTGATAATATGCATAATATATTAGTAGTGGTGAGAGATACACTGTAGTGCCCTCTTTGGGTCTTTGCTACTACCTGCCTGACAATTATTGTCAAATTGACAGACAGATAACGACCTGCTTTTCCGCAGGTGCCATTACAGCAATGAGTTCTATTGTCCTTAAGGAAGACAATCCTACTTATTTATTTGAAGGAGATGCCGATGTAATGCAACGCCAGTCAGGACATATTTCCCGTGAAGTTAGTTGTTTTCGGCATCTTCTTCAAATGCATAATATATGTTAATCGCATAATTGATAATACGTCATAATTTAAATTTTTCTTAAATTACGAAAAAACTAGGGATTCAATTTGAAAAAATATTTGGAAATTAAGTCCTCCATTGAAAGAAGAATATTTTAAGCCAAACACTACTTTCACTTCTTTTGAGGTGGAAAGGCCCAATATTTGGCTTTTAAATGTTACTTATTTTCTGCATTATTTGAAAGTAACTTTTAACAAAACACTATAGGCACAGGTGAAACAAAATTGAATAGTGAATTTTAAGTTGCTAACCATTCTTAAATTTTTGTTAGCTATTTCTGCAGAAGTACCTATATAAAACCTATGCTGAAATTTGTTTGTACCATACGTTATCTTTTTGCTCGACAGCAGCATAGCAGTACAACCTGCTATGCTGCTGTTTGGTTTTATGTTTTTAATTTATTATTCGCAGCACTTCCTTGCAGCAAATGAAAGGAGAATTACCTACATTTAAATATTCCAAAAAACAATAAAAATGTCAGTAATCCATTCGTACACCGACCATAAAACATATCTACCTGTCATTTATTGTATCGATCTTAGTTATCTTGTTATAAAAATACACAAATACACTAAACAGAAAAAGAAACCTGTATAATTTTGTCTGGTGGTTGGTCCCGATGAACGATGTGGCGACTCCTATAGAGGTGGCGGAGTAATGCAATGCCAGTCGGGCACATTTCCCGTGGAGTAGGTATTTTCGGCATCTCCTTCAAATAAATAAGTAGGATTGTCTTCCTGAAAGAAATAGAGGTTACTTACTCTTATAATGGCGCCTGCGGAAAAACAGGTAGTTATCTGCCTGTCAATTTGACAATAATTGTCAAACAGATAGTAGCAAAGACCTAAAGAGGGCACTACGGCTTAATATCCATATAATATGTATATTAAAACGCGTTGATTCTGTCTCGCTCTAAATTCTGTCGCCGAATCCACAAAGTTTCAAAGCTATCTCCTCCGAGGGAGGATCACGGAGCCTCTCCCCAATGCGTAGGGGTAGGGTAGGTATTTTCGTCCCGTTTCCTACGCGTTTTCCCAATTTAAACGCCTTTTCAAAAAACCTCTGCAAAATTTTCGTCGATCGCCTTTCGGCGAGAGAGATACGGCTAGCACCGGCGTTTGTCCTCGCGCCTAATGGCCCAGTCACACCTGCCGAAATCCCGACTTTTCGCGGGACTCCCTAGACCCTTTTTTCTAATTTTACGGCTTCGAGAACCGCTTCATGCGAAAGTTCCGTCCTTTCTCTAATCCCTTGAGATTTTTTTTCGAGACCGTACGTCGACGCCTTCCACGTCTATTTCGTCTTCGAAAATCTCGAGTCGCCTCCGTCTCAACTTCTTTCTCATTTATCTGCCGATGCTAGATTGAACTAACGTGACAAGCACCTCCCACGAAAACTGTCAAATTAATTAAACTTCAGATTCAGGTTATTTTCCTATGAGAAATATTGTTAACGGAATCAATAGTACTCACTGCCAAACACTTCTGATTACCAAAATACTGAAGCGAAATGCTTTTCCAATTAGAAAATCGGTAAAAATTTATTTTTCAGGTTGACACGTACAGTTTACATACTTACATCTCAAGCTCAACATTTGAGAAATGGCCACGATAGCGCAGTGGGAAAGTCGTAGCATTCCAAACATCGTAATGCTGATTTCGCGAGTTCGAGTCACGCTGGAGGCAATTTTTTTTTTACTTTTTAATTCCAATTAACTATTAGTATTAGTGTTTAGTTATTCGGTTTTATTGTCCGTAGCTTACATTCCTCCTGCACGTAAAGTTTGGAATTAGATCGTTCATTTTGGCAATCTGTTAAATTCATCATTTTAGCTTACAAAAGTAAATATCTACAATATTAATTTGCTGCAACAATTATGACAGCAATATATTTTTGGTTCCATTGATAAAATTGATAAAAATGTTTACTGAACAATAAATTCTACTTTCAACACTTAAAAAATTATGATGTTTTACCATCAAGAATAGAGTACCCTTACAATTATTCATCAAAATATTAAGATTTTCTTAAAAATAATATCATTCTAGATGCTTTTGTCACCCGAAGGGTGACCCCAGGCTCCAGGCCTGAATCCCTAGTAGGGCTAAAAATGGGAATGAAAATCGCGACAGCGATTTTCTCCCATTTCTAGTTTGTTTATTAAGCTGTGACTACGGTGTCTGTTTCACCACTACTAATATTACTTAGAATTAACCATGAACTTTGTCGTTGATGTCACACATTAGTCACGTGTTTGAAGAGATTCAGCGGCCCAATTATAAGTATAATCTGTTTGATCGTAATATATAATACATTGTTTTTACGTAAACAACCGACATGCCTACATCTCTGGAGAAAAAATAAGATACGGACACTAAAGTAAGCCTGCCTTATTTCTTGAAACATAAACCATACTGCAGCATATCTGAATACTGATTTCATCGTGGGTAATCCTCTATTAAAGTTACAGTCTCTAGGGTTTCAAATAAAAGCAAACTTGTTAGAAGTTGACGTTATCTCATTACAAAAAATCCGCTGGCTAGAAAAGCAGCTAAAAGCATGAAACGTGTAAGTTTGTAGGTACCGTAACTTGACCATCTCAAAGTTTCCGTCGTATGTGCATAGAGAATCAAAACTCGGAACAGTGTACATGGTGCATTTATATGAATCCTCTACTTCAATAATTTGGAAATGTTTTATGTCTTTAAGAACATTTTCATTTTTCAGTTTAAAACAAAAATAAATTGTCCTTGTACTTACTGTGAATGTATAATGACAACACAAGTAATTACAATAATTGTTTTGAAAAAAACATTGATCTCATTTAGATGTTCCAAGAAATATATAGAAAACACTTTATATACTAGTATTTCGGCTTATTAGGCCTTTTTCAATAGAGTGATGTCTATTATTAATGTCGGGGTATACCAAATTAACTACGCGGATTGTAATGCCATGTATGTGGGTCAAACCGGTAGAAGTATTGAAACTAGAGTAAAAGAAAATAAAAAATCCATATTAAATAACGCAAAAAATTCAGGCTTTTCGACGCATTGTATAAAAAACAATCATTTTATAGATCAGAAAAATGTAAAGGTACTGCATCGTGAAAAGAAAGGAAAGCGCTTAGGTCTGTTAGAGCAATTAAAAAAAATCTTTAATTATAAATCCTTGTACTACGAATGATCGATAGATTTTACAATTTCGCCCTTCTTAGAAAAGGTACTAAAAACTTGGGTTTTACCAGATGGTGGGATCAATCGGGGGTCGGTGCTTGTAAATAAATAAATAACGAAAACGCGCTTGGAAACATTTAGTAATAGACATTACTCTATTAAAAAAGGCCTAATAAGCCGAAATACTAGTATATAGAGTGTTTTCTATATATTTCTTGGAACATCTAAATGAGATCAATGTTTTTTTCAAAACAATTATTTTCACGATGTTTCATAAAGAACCATTCGCTTCGAGTATCCACTTTATTACAAGTAATTACATTCTATTTGTATAAATGTTAAGAAAAATTACTATTTAAATGATATTGGAAAAATTGTTGGCTGCTTCAATAAAAAACTCTTTTTTTCCTATTTTATTATTTTTATTTTTAGAGCACTTTCAGCCAGATACATGAACAAATCATCCTACGTTTCGTCGGAGTTTTCGTACATTAACGTTGAAAAAGTCCGAAAACTCGGACGAAATGTATACATGTATTTATTTGTCTATAATAATTCTATAAGAAAAATTAAACTAAGTAAAAATATGCTTCGTTATTAAAACAGGGACTGTTCAAATCGGAAAAATAAAAAGTAGGTTTTACTGTATCTCAGAAACTAATCGAAGCTGCACTTAAATTTGACTGAAAGTACTATCAGTGACTATGATTCTATAGTCACTGGTACTATTTAATATGGACCTGTGCCTGACTGAAAGTACTATTATGGACCTGTGTCGACACGTACATTTTAGTTTTATATAAAACTTCAAACGAAGGTTCAACCTTCATTATTGGGGACCATTTTTTTTTTTAAATGTAATGATAAAGTTTTATGGAAGCATTTCCTGTACATTTAGAAGTACTACTATTATATATTTCAAGGAGATGCCGAAAACAGTACTCCACGGGAAATGTGCCCCGACTTAAATTCCTTAAAGACAATAATAGAGGTCACTGCTGTAATGGCACCTCCGGAAAGGCAGGTCGTTATCTGTCTGTCAATTTGATAATAATTGATATCTACAGACAGATAGTAGCAAAGACCCAAAGAGGGCACTACGGTGTGTTTCTCACCACTACTTACTACTACTTCAGTTTGTCTAGTGATCCTAACTATCACCTGCAGCAGGGGTAACGCCGGGTCCTAATTAACAAACTATTTTTGATCGCGCGAGCGAGCGAGTCGATAATCGCGTCGTGTGAAGGCACGATCATCGGCACTTTGTCAAAATTGAGCGGAGGATTTTAGGATCGTTTAGTAGAAAAATGTGCGATACTTTGTAAACATATTTACTTCAAATATTTAAGGTTCTTTAGGAAAAGAATGAAACGTCCATACAAACACACAGTATTCGAGAAGAGCGCCAGTCATGATACAACGAATTTTGATATTTCACCACCGACAAAAATCGACTCGACGACGAAAATCAAACTGATTTGAAAAACAAACAAGTGCGATCACGCGATGCGAACTTATCGCATCGCGCGATCGCTCTAATTTGACCATCTGCATCACACCACGAACGTTTGATTGTTCATCGCGTCGCTCGTTCGCTCGCGTGATCAAAAATATTTGCCAATTAGGACCCGGCAATATATTGTCTTTTTTTATATAAATATCAGTTCGTTTGTATATACAAGGTGTCCACCTAGTGAGCGTAAGTCCAATATCTGGGTTAATAAAAGAGATAACTTAATTTTTTTTTCTACAGGGTTGTCTAATATCCCGAGCTGCACAAAATGAAAATATATTTACATATTCAGGGTGTTCAGTTTATCCTGGACAGGTACCAACTTCGTTTTTCTAAATGGAAATATATATTTTTTATTGCTTTTTCGAACTAAACCCTTGATTTTAGTAGGACTTTCATCAGCCTTCCCTATACCTAACTTAAACTGTTTTTGAAATATTGACGGGTGAATATTGACATTTCTGCAACTTTGACACCCTGTAAAATCTAAACGGTTTGAGATTAAGCAAAACGGTTTGCACATTCCTATCTTAACTTTTTATAAGCTATCGTTTGATACTAATTTCAAATGTATCCAGGAATTAAAAATTTTCCGAAAATTTTGATTGAAAATTTTTAATTCTTGGATAAATTTGCAATCAGTATCAAACGATAGCTTATAAAAAGTTAAGATAGGAATGTGCAAACCGTTTTGCTTGATCTCAAACCGTTTAGATTTTACAGGGTGTCAAAGTTGCAGAAATGTCAATATTCACCAGTCAATATTTCAAAAACAGTTTAAGTTAGGTATAGGGAAGGCTGATGAAAGTCCTACTAAAATCAAGGGTTTAGTTCGAAAAAGCAATAAAAAATATATATTTCCATTTAGAAAAACGAAGTTGGTACCTGTCCAGGAAAAACTGAACACCCTGAATATGTAAATATATTTTCATTTTGTGCAGCTCGGGATATTAGACAACCCTGTAGAAAAAAAAATTAAGTTATCTCTTTTATTAACCCAGATATTGGACTTACGCGCACTAGGTGGACACCCTGTATAGAAAGGTATAAGCCCTCAAACTGTCCCCTAAGGTACGCTAAAATTTAATTGTTATTTACAGAATTATATAAACGATTTTTATTATTCACCCCACACATAGTATATTCTGTACTCATTGCCGAAGTGTAAATTTGACAATTAAGTACAATTAAGCTGTTCAACAAGTGTTTTATTTATACAAATATTCAATATAATTTATTAGATAATAAATAATACATAAATACATTTCATTCTTTAAAAAAATGAGTTCTTTAGGTGTCTCGGAAAATAATATGTAGGCAAGGTTATTTAGGTTAACTTTTATACATATTATGTACGTTTCTTTTTTCTTAGTTTTAACACTAATTATGTGATAATCCGAGATACTTATTTTTTAGCCAATTTATATTTAAAAAAAAATCGCTTTTTAAAATTGAATTTAAAAAAAAAATTTTAGAGTTTGTTTGAACAATTGATTGATTTGTAGGTACAAGTAGCCCACATACCTACATAAAGAAAATTGTGGAGATATATAAATTAGTTAACAGGAACTAATGATATTTAGTTTAGTGTTTAACGTTTATTTATTAGTACTATTTAGTAATAGTTTAGTTTAGTGTTTTTTAGTTTGAATATAATACATGTAGCTACAACTACATGCGATTTGTATATTTCGATTCAATTTCGAGTACTTCCATCTGTTCTCTGCTTCTGTTTGCCTTTTGGCAAGTTTGGCTGAATATACAGTTACATTTTGAGTTACAGTTACTTTGTTAAACAAAGGCTGTTAGCCGTAATGCAAATATATTCTGTTATAAATAAAACTACTTTGAAAAATTGGATTTGGAAATTATATTTCTGGGTATGTAAATATGGTTAAGTAGGTTATTCCTCATGGAAATAAGATATACAGTCGGTGACCAAATGAGATAAGACATATGGCCTCCAGAACAGTTGTAATAATTTAGTGTCCAATAGGTTATGGGGTTCACCCCCTCTAATCCCATTTGTAGGGATATAAAAACTATTGTCTATCTCGACACTAGGACTGAAAACCAGTACAGTTAAGTTCCCAAATGCTATTATTACGTCATAATTATTAGTTATTACGATTATATTTTTAAATATCTTACTTCGGTGAAAAACTATTTTTTAGCCAGGACCAATGATTTTTTAATACTTGCTGCTATTTTAAAAATCAGAAACGTTAATACTAGGACAATAATTTCGTCAGCTAAACATCGGATGCCGTTAACATCAAGATATAGGTATATTTTTTTAAAAGAGCTCCTGTGGGTATGGGTATCTATATCAGTGTTTCAGAACAAAATAAACAAATATCAATACCATAAATATTGTTTCTATAGGTATACCATTTATAGTAAAAACATATTTTTTTCAAATTATTTCCTTCTCTGCTACATTCTTCTTCTTTAAATATTATCAAAATCCATTAGGTATATGTTTCATAGTGTTTGAATTTATCTAATGGTATGGTACTTTTAGATTTAGCTATATCATATTTATGGTTAAATATTTATTATCCGCGTTCACGATATTTTACAGAAAATACATTACTAAAGTTTACAGAATTACCTGCATATATTCTGTATATGCAGGTATACTTTGATATTACACTTTAATTCTTTGGGACACCTATTTTTAGATTTATTATTTATTGATTGATTCGAAACAAACAGGTTACAAAACCCAATTACATGTTTCTACAATTATAAAACACTATTAACAAATTTATAATTATAGGAAAATAAGAAAATAAAAAAATACAAAATACAATAAGCAGCACATAAGAGAAAAACGTACTAGTTAAAAAAAAAACTAATAAAAGTTTACATCAGGATACAAAATCAAAGCAGATGAGTTTACTTAAACTGACTAACAAATGCTTTCAAACTAACACCAACAATGTCAAGTGAGGCTGTGTCTAGATATTTATTGTAATCAGAACAGATACTATTCAGTAATCCATTATTCCTATTAAGATAAAACAGTGTATTTTTCGGACGTACGCGATTATCAGGAACGTACAGAGATATCTGAGAGAGGAGATAGATACTATCCAAACCGTTATTTAAAATTTTGAATAAAAAGGTGAAGCAACGCATATCTCTCCTCTGTTCTAATTTAACAATATTAAATTCCTGACGCAAGGGCTCATAGTGCACAAACCCAGGATTGACCTTATATTTTTTATAGTATAAATATTTAATAAACTTATTTTGGACAGTTTCAATAATTTGTTTTAAATTTTGTTTTCTGGGTCTCCAAATAATGAAACCAAATTCGAGTCGAGTTCGTACAAATGCATTATAAAGGAACTGAATACAGGGAATACTTTTAAACTCAAATGTAGCCCTTTTAATAAAGCCCAATAGTTTATATGATTCAGCTGTAACTGTATTAATGTGCTTAGAGAAACTCAAATTAGGTTCAAATAAAATTCCCAAATCCTTAACTTCAAACTTTCTGTCTAATGTAATATTATTCATCATATAATTAAAAAGAAATGGCCTCTTCGAGGTAGTGAAAGATAAAGTACAACATTTATTTATATTAAAAGGCAATCTGTTTTCCACCGACCAACTGTAAACAGCAACCAGATCATTCTGAAGTTGTTGAGAATCAATTACCCCATTAATTTCCTTAAAAATTTTCAAATCATCTGCATACAATAAACAGTGAGAAGAAATTCGATTGGGTAAGTCGTTTATAAATATTAAAAATAAGAGAGGGCCCAGATTCGACCCCTGTGGAACACCGGACAGTGCTAGAAATGTTTCAGAGTTAAAACCGCAATATGCGACTGATAACTTTCTACAACTCAGGTACGAGGCGAATAATTTTAAGAGATCTACACTAACACCACAGGACAATAATTTTGATAATAAGATGTCATGGTTCACTTTATCAAAGGCCTTGGCAAAGTCAGTGTACACAACGTCCATTTGTTTACCCTCAGCAAAGGCTAGATTTACTTCATTGACAAAAGCAGCAAGATTGGTTTCCACTGATCTGTTTTTAAAGAACCCATGTTGCACAGGACTGATAATATTTTTAACATGTTCAAAAAGTTTGTCATATAATAAAAACTCAAACAACTTGGCTGTACAGTTAAGTATTGCAATAGGTCTGTAGTTATGAAAATTAGATTTGTTATCTTTTTTGTGTATTGGAGTTATTTTAGTACATTTAAACTGGTCCGGGAATACACCAAGGTCCAATGCTTTTTGATAAATTATTAATAATGGGTAAATCAATGATTCTCTACAAGCTTTAATTATGTAACAAGGAATGCCGTCAGGTCCCGCTGAACGCTTAGGTTTAAGTTTCTTAAAAGCTTTATCAACATCCTCACAGCTGATTTTTGTAAAATTCAAATGGACAGAGGCTAGACAATAATTATCTGATTTTTTTATTAACTCAATATCATAATTAGAAGTACTCGAATCATAGACCGAGTGAAAATATTGAGCGAAACCATCCGCGATGTCTTTTTCGTTATTATTCAGTTCACCATTAATTACAAATTTTGATTCGGCTGCCCTGTTTTTTTTCCTGGACTTTATAAAATTCCAGAAGACACTAATATCATTTTTTACATTGTTTTCTATGTTACCTAGAAATTCCTTTTTTGCTTTTTCAATTTTTGTTTTAATCGAAGCTCTCAAATTCTTATATTTATTTAAATTATTTACAGATTCCATTTTCCTTTTTCTATAATATTCTTTCTGTCTAAGTTCAGATTTAATGTCTCCTGTAAACCAGGGTGGATAGACTTTTTTAGACTTATTAGCCAATGTTTGATACTTAGGAGTACAGACATCTAGTATTTCATAAAATTTTGTATAAAAGCAATCAACAGTGTCATTAATACTATCAAACGTATTCAACTGGTTCCAATCACAATCTCTCAACATTTCGTACAGTAAATGAAAATTAGATTTTTTTAAATTATACTTATTTCCTAAACTATAAGTTTCACTTTTAAAATATTTATTTTTAATTATATCAACTTCAATCATTAATGGTGGATGCTTTCTGTCAACAGATACAAGAGGTAAAGATTCCTCACTAACACCTAGCTCTAAATTTCCAACAACCAAATCCAATGTCCTACGATCTTCATTTAAGCAATTATTAAATAATTTTAAATTATAAAGTGCCAATAATTCCCTCATAGCTGTAGAGATTCGGCTTCTACTATCAAAAACAAAATCAGAGCTATTCACAAACGGCAAGTTGAAATCACCAATTATTATTATTTGTGTTTTTAGGGCATTTAATTCATATAAATAAGTAAATAAATCTACATAGTCAACAAAGCATTGAGAATTAGATTTAGGCAGCATATACGTGCAGTTAAATACAAAATAATTACCATGGATATGTACTCCAACAAAAATTGTTTCTAAATAAGTTTCAACATTAATAATAGAAGCTTCGTATTTTTTAAGACAAGCTATCAACACGCCACCACCCCTAGTCCTACCTGTGGTCTCAACATCTCTGTCCCTCCTAAACACCGCATACCTCTCATCAAATAACTCAGCATCACTGATATCAGCAGACAACCAGGTTTCTGTTAGAATGATTAAATCATAATTATCAATTGACACATTATCAAAGAAATTGTTAGTCTTTGTTCTCAGGCCTCTACAGTTTTGATAATATATCAAATATATGATATGATAATATATATAATAATATATGATATATATTATAAAACTGTGAAACATGCTTGCATTATGGAATAATAATTGTATATTTTATTATTCGATTATCTAATTTAATTGACTATTCTCAAACTATATAATACATTACGTGGGTGAGGAATTTTAAATAAGTAAAAATTATAAGTAGTTCTAAAAATAATTAAAAAACAATATTTTATGAACAGCGTACTATAAAGTTAAAAAGACTACCCCTCACCTTCATATTATGGTATTGTCACCAGAATTGTATAAACTTGCAAAGTTTCAAATAGATACGACAATAATTAGAATAGGTTGCAAAGAAAGTTGTAAGATTTGCTTACAATGTTAGGAAGTTACAGGTCAACCTAATAAAATCGTGTTAAAAAACGATTATCTACATTATAATATAAACTATACAAAACAATTAAAGAATCACAGAGTAAAAATGTAACATAAAATTATGGTATATCGCTTGAAATTGGTATACATGTACAAAAACACTTTATTGACTGAAAAATTAACAACTGCAGGAAAAAATTAAAGGCCCACCAAAATTAGTAACATAAAAGTGACAATGAAAAAAATTTAAAATAAATCAAATACAAATTTGAATAAATCATAACGAATGGTATCCGTTTCAGTAACATGTAGCAACTCTACCAGCCCGGATATTAGCACAAGACTAGCAATATTGTCTTGTGGAATACGCTGCCATTCTTCGATAAGGGCCTCTTCAAGTTGTTGTATAGTATTTGGTGCATTTAACCGATTGCTGATCGCTCTTCCCAGTTGGTCCCATAAGTGTTCAATTGGATTCGTGTCGGGACTCATCGCTGGTCATCGCATAGTGGTAATATTCTACTATTGTAAATGCCTAAGAAATCTGTCATCGACAGCGGTTGTGAATCTGTGGCGGCTTTGACCAGGTCTCTTTCTGGAAAGTCCTATCTCTTGTCTTCTCCAGAGTCTAGAAACTGCAGGCTAAGACACATTCAGCACTTAGCATATGTATTGCTGAGAACGTCCTTCATGCAAAAGAGTGACTGCTTGTGTCATATCGTTGAGGTATCTAGCGTTCATTTTATGTAATAGAGAAATAACAAGGTAGAAAAAGTTTTTGTTCCACATTTTTACTAGATCACACTGATTTTTATCTACTTTTATACATACAACAATGTCACTAATAATGGCAACAAATAAACAATTTGAAAATTAGTTAAGATGACAATAGACATATTAATTCATAAATTTATGAAATATTAGATGTCAATCAATTTTCACCGAAAAGATATAATGTTTATACAGGGTGGTCCAACTTATAATAGCAGGACTTCATCAAATGATAGATAACGTTAAAATAATAGCAGTTTCTCAATACACTTATATCCGGGAAAGCGTCCTTTTCTAGATACAGGATGTTGAAATTTTGGAAAAAAAGTATATTATTTTAATTATCGCCAAAACGGCTAGTTAGAAAAATTGGAAATTTGGCACACAGTATCAGCTAAGGATCCTTCACGATTTAAGGCTTATGGTGATAAATTACGAAAACCAGCGGCGGAGTTATGGGTATGCCATCACCCCTTTTCAAAAAAATCTTTTACGGCACTGACTTTATTGCAAATACAATAACGTGATTCAATGCCCCATGCTTTTTACAACAAAAAAGTATTCTTTCATTTTTTTCATATGTCGCACCGTTTTCGAGATATTTGAGGTTTTATCAGGTAATGTTGGGCCATTTACATAATGCCTTTCCGATTTTCTAATCAAGAATATGCTGACATACACTTTATTTATGGATTTTGTGATGGAAATACGGCAGAAGCAGCTCGAGAATACCGCAGACGATTCCCCAACAGACGACAGCCACATCATAATGTTTTTTCAAATGTGCACAATCAATTCGTTAATCAAGGATTAAGGCCCATACCTAGGACTCCTAATCGTCATAATAACACCTTAAGAAAAAATAATCGTATACTGCTTCAATTTAACAGAGATCCGAGGACATGTCAGAGAAGAGTGGGTCGAACCACTGGAACTCCTAAAACCACTATTTTAAGAGTGTTAAAATAGTGCAGGAGACGAAGAATACACAATGGTATTTTGTAGGTGGCTTCTGGACAACAATGAGAACTTCTTAAGAAATATTCTATGGACCGATGAGTCATGTTTTACTCGACGAGGTATTGTAAATTTTCACAATCAACATGTATGGGCACATGAAAATCCACATGAAATCAAACCACGAAAGTTTCAACAAGAATTTAGTATTAACATTTGGATAGGGATCTACAATGGAAATCTCTTTGGCCCTTATCCACTTCCACAGCGACTAAATTCTGAAAACTTTCTGGAATTTTTGGAGACTGAGAATCTCAATATGTGGGATGACATTCCACTCCATTTGCGAAGACAAGCCTGGCTCCAACTCGATGGGTGTTCGGCGCATTCTAAATTCTAACCAAACCTGTAAATGGCCAAACATTACCTGATAAAACCTTAAATATCTCGAAAACGGTGCGTCGTATGAAAAAAATTAAAGAATACTTTTTTGTTCTAAAAAGCATGGGGCATGGAATCACGTTATTGTATTTGCAATAAAGTCAGTGGCGTAAAAGACTTTTTTGAAAAGGGGTGATGGCATACCCATAACACCGCCGCTGGTTTTCATAATTTATGACCATAAGTCTTAAATCGTGGAGGATCCTTAGCTGATACTGTGTGCCAAATTTCCAATTTTTCTAACTAGCCGTTTTGGCAATATTTAAAATAATATACTTCTTTTCCAAAATTTCAACACCCTGTATCTAGAAAAGGAAGCTTTCCCGGATATAAGTGTATCGAGAAACTGCTATTATTTTAACGTTATCTATCATTTGATGAAGTCCTGCTATTATAAGTTGGACCACCCTGTATAAGCTGTTTACTACAACAGCCAAGAGACGTCAAATGGTGCAAAGTTGACAAATTTATTTCCCTTTACGTAAATCCAGGGACAAAATTTAATACTCTGTGACATTAATATGGAAAACTATGATTTGTCGTTCATAAAAGTGGTTTCATTTATCAATAATGTTTAATATATACAGGGTGAGTTTTTTTCGATGTTTAGTGTAGGGATCTGGGAAAGTATAAGAGATACAAAAAAGCTTAAATGAGGAAAGATGTGCAGTTTTATGATCCTTATTAAATGTTACTTTTATTTTTTGAAAAAACGTCATGGCTGACTAGATATTTGGAAAAATCTGAATTCGCCCAATTCCTTCAGATGCGTGTAGCTCCGTTGCTATTTATTTTACAAAAAAAATTTAAATTATAAAGTTTCATGTTTCCGCAGTGTTAATAAGACAGTGTGATCAAATTGTTCGTGAACACTTTTGTTTTCAAGTTATAACACAAACTTCAAGTTTTTTAAATATAAACCATAGTTTGCCATGAGCTAGAAAAAAATGTCTTTTTTTATGCTTTCCAACGATATAATATTTGGTATTGTTATTTTGAAAAATGGGTAAACTGCAGCCGTTTTTAACTTTTCAATTGTTCGTGAACGTAGATGGCTGTGAAAACAATCGAAATGTTTACTGACAACGCATTTAGTTACTGTAGCATTATTTGACAGTTATTTTCCTTTCTTAAAAGTCGTTTCAATTGCCAAAGACAATGAATTTTTCAAACGAGGAAAAACGTGATATTATTGAGTGTTATATTCGTTGTGATAAAAACTGTGTTCGAGCTGCACAGCAATACTTCGAACAATATTTCGATCGTCGACAGCCTAGTCTACCTACATTCAAAAGACTGTATGACAATTTGGGACAATATGATTCTTTCTGTAAACCCAAAAATAGAGAAAACAACATAAACGAAGCTGCGGAAATAAATGTACTAGCTTGTATTACACAAAATCCCTCAATTTCAACACGGCAAGTAGCATTAGAGGTAGGTACGTCGCAGAAAACTGTTGTAAGAGTACTAAGAAAACATAAATTTCACCCATACAAACTATCAGTATCACAGACGTTGCACAATGGTGACTCTGAAAGGCGTCTAGAATTTTGTACATGGTTTAAAAATATGTGTAGGGTTGATCAATAATTTAAATTTAAAGTACTGTGGACTGATGAAACCCGCTTCACAAATTGTGGAATGTTCAACCGACACAATAAGCACCTTTGGACGCAAGAAAATCCGAATCATGTTGTACAAAGGAGGCCGCAAATTAAGTTCGGATTTAATGTTTGGTGTGATGTTATTGGTTCAAAAATACTCGGACTGTATTTTTACCAAGGTACTTTAACTGGTGCAGTTTACTTATACACTTTCTGCAAAACGAGTTTGAGAATATGTTAGATGAATTAAACCTAGAGCATCGTGCTATGCCTCAATAGTTTCAGCACGATGGTGCACCCCCACATAATCATCTCCCTGTGTGAACTTATTTAAATGAAGTTTTTCCCAATTCATGGATTGGAAGAAATGGACCAGTCGAATGGCCTCCTCGGTTCCCTGATCTTTCAGTTTTAGATTTTTTCTTGTGGGGGACAATAAAAGATAACGTTTATCGGACAACCTATGCGACATTAGAAGATCTTATGGAAGCTGTTCAGGAAGCTTTTGACAATATTGATAGGCGTTCTGTGAGAAAAGCCTCAAATTCTGTTTCAAAAAGATGTATCTTGTGCATTAATAATAACGGTGGGCTTTTTGAACAATTTCGTTAATATCCTTAAAATAAATAATGATTTGTTCATAAAATTTTTGCATCTTTGTTAAGTATTTCATTCACTGATTTCCATCAATATAATTTTAAATTCTTTCTGAAAATAAATCCGGTTGTTACTTATTATTACCTATTATTGTTTTATTTAAAATATGCCAGTCGCATACTTCTCCGGTCCTCTGACACATATAGAGGTGTTCACGAGATGCCGACTTCAATCGTTTTGATTTAATCCGTTGGATTGCGTATAATTTTCACAGCCATCTATGTTAACGAACAATTGAAAAGTTAAAAACGGCTGCAGTTCAGCCATTTTTCAAAATAACAATACCAAATATTATATCGTTGGAAAGCATAAAAAAAGACATTTTTTTCTAGCTCATGGCAAACTATGGTTTATATTTAAAAAACTTGAAGTTTGTGTTATAACTTGAAAACAAAAGTGTTCACGAACAATTTGATCACACTGTCTTATTAACACTGCAAAAACATGAAACTTTGTAATTTAAATTTTTTTTGTAAAATAAATAGCAACGGAGCTACACGCATCTGAAGGAATTGGGCGAATTCGGATTTTTCCAAATATCTAGTCAGCCATGACGTTTTTTCAAAAAATAAAAGTAACATTTAATAAGGATCATAAAACTGCACATCTTTCCTCATTTAAGCTTTTTTGTATCTCTTATACTTTCCTAGATCCTTACACTAAACATCGAAAAAAACTCACCCTGTATATAATTACATACACAAAAAACACAAAATATCGAAAATATCGAAACGTAAATGACATGCAAACACTAAACAAGAAAATGAACTGACAAGTGACTGAAGACAGAACAGAAATGACAGAACAATTTGTAAATGGTGGAAACTGTGACCAACGTACAAATGCTAAACTTATACACAGTGTGCAGTATATATGGGCAACAATTTAGAAAAATTAGTTTCAAACATTTGGCAAGACTTAAATTACTAAAAAGACGTCCCTCGGCTGTTATAGTAAATAGCCTTTCAAAAAGTGATCGTTTAATTGTTTTGCTTAGTTTATTTTCTACATATACATCAAATTTTAGAAACTGTATATTTAGATTTTGAAATGAACAAAATTGCGTAAAAGTCTGCTCTCAGGCCCCTTATTAAGTATATTTGAAATCTTCAAAGTAAAGATCGACCAATTTAGTCGTTGTAATGTTTGTATAAAAAACATGTTTTCGTCATTTTCAAAATATTTACTTCTTTTTAGAATTTGTATCAACTGATGAATATTACAGGTAAGGAACAGATATAGTACAGCTTTATATCAGTGAATGTACAATGGCCATGAAATTTTAATTGGCGGACAGTCGTAGCCCACGAAGATATCCCCCTGGAGGGTACACCTTCCATCCTACTAGGGCCTCTGGATTCTATTCACAACCGTGTTTTCTCTGCGACGAACGGACGCACCCCGTCCTAAACACACTCCCGGCGGGGGTCGAACCCTCGACCGATATCACCGCCGCTGACATTTGAAGCGGACGAACGGCCGTACCCTTATCTGCGGGGGTGTAGGGCAATATCGCCCGTCGCCCGACACCCCACTAATCAATCTACCCTGCCGCCGTTGAGTCCTTCCGACGCGTCCGTCCCCCGCGCCTCCCGTCCCATCACTCAATACCTTCCGCCCCCGTGACGCTCGGCAGCCCCGCCGGACAAATGCGGGGTAGCGCCAGATACGGATAAAAGTAATTAGTGAAGGGACTCCATCTGGATCATATACTGGGTGAGGACGTGCCCACGTAATCGCCTTATCTATTACAATCCTGAATGTACAGGGTCCTTGAAATTCCAGGCAGTGGACCAGGATTTCGTAAACAGTAAAGTAGGCTCAGACGGCAATGGCAATAATAAAAATGTTATAAGAGTTCGGTAACAGTAACTTCTATAAAATACCCGTAAAACTTACACTTAATAGGTTTGTTCCAGCAGCCTGTCATAAATGTTGGAAACAGTAAGGAGTTTGCGCATTACGGAATTACTGTTCCAGCATCTAAATGTCAGTAACGTTTTACATAAGCTTGTTGTTCCTGCAGTTGTTAGTGACTTTTCTGCCATGTTGGAAACCTGTTTTAAAAGTTTGCAAATTTTGTAGGAACATTGCTGAACATTAACCAAACTTTTTTGTGCTTTTTAGTCGAGTCCTCTGTGACGTTGAAAGACACCGTGAATTTGAGAGCTTTCAGTGTACAGATTAATTTCAGTGTTTTTTGTATTTTTGTGTGTGGCGTACAATTCACGTTTACTTATAAATCGTATGGCCAAGTTAAGTTACTTTCCTTAAATTTAGCTAAGAAAGTGTGCAAATCGTAAACACTTAACATATTTCAAACTTGTAACCTAATAAAAATATTGAAATGGATTTTATGGATGAAAATGATAACAGTTCATCGGAGAGTGAATATTATTATAATTAGGACGTTCCAACTGAAAATGTTTGTAAACATAACAAACACTGTTGCTAACAATCATGCGCACTGCACCCTTGTTGCCAACATGTTTCCAACACTTTGCTGGAACAAACCTAATAACTAATATATCTCTTTGATATAAATTATGTATCTTTTCTAGTTTTTTCGATATAACCCTATAAATTATCGTTATTTTGATTGCACCTGCTGTTGCCTATTATCAAATATAGAACCTTTGCTATAGAACATATGAGCGAACGAGTTCATGTTAAAGCAGTGACTAGTACCCTTATAATGGGACTACGTATATGAGATAATATAGCAAACCTTACGGTTATATCGTACCAGACGGAACTTAAATATCTGTAAGTATATCAAAAGTTCATTAAAAAAAATTAAATACATATGATTGCATGTTCTTTGCTTTTATTAATTCTTTAGAAAAAGACAAATATAACCAAAGCAACAACAAAATAACAAAATATTTCGTTTGATAATCTTGAAAGGGTTTGGAACCTTTGGTAAGAAGATAACCCTGAGGTATTTTTCCACATAACACCAAAACACTATATTGCACTCGCCGCGCGTGTCGCCAACCAAGTTAGCATTATCTGGAGATAACAAGACGGGACAGTCAAGGTTATACAGAGTGTCCCAAATTGGTGGTGAATATATTAAGATCTCGGAAACTATAAGAGATAAGATGTTGTTCTTAGCGCTAACTTATAATGCCGCTTACGGAGCGGTTCTTGGTGTGCGAAATATTTTCAAAAAATTGAAATGTCGCATTTTGAAGAACGTCTTGCAATTTTTCATGTACAACAACTTTTTATGCTGAATACCCCTGTCTAGTCGGATTTCAGTTACAACGTGTCGGTTTTCTGGAAAAATTATGAACTTTATTTTTCTTATGCGGCCATATATGGATAGATGGAGCTCGGCTCCATAGATGGAGTTCGGTGTCCGAGCGGTTAAGACGTCTGGTTTTCAATCGTTCTCTCGCGGTTGACGTCGGTTCGATACTCACCGTGGTCAACTTTTTCTAATTGCTCCAATATTAAATCTGTGTGTGTAAGGCTGGTAGCGTTCTTAATATGCAACTAGTACTACAATATCACTGTATAAATGGCTAACAACCTACTGTACACTTTAATTAATAAGGTTTTCCAGGTTTCCCTTATTCTCGTACTAAATGGTAATTAAAGTTATAATATCGTAAGTCGTTCCTGGGCGCACTCGCGGCCCGCAAAATAATAATATGCCGCTCCCTCTCCCACACAAGTCTCTGACTTCCGGGCTCATCACTAAGATGAGAATGAGGGATAGAGAGATATTATTATTATTATTATTATTATTATTATTATTATTATATTGAATTTTTCACGCATTAAAAAGAATATTTCTTTACATTTTTAATAATGTACCGCACATAGGAAAAAAATAAGTCATTAGTCATTAAAAACCAAAAATATGATTTTTCGATAGATCTGGCAACATGGCACAGCAAAAGATCACACATTATTATTTATTTACAAATGAATACCTACACCATTTTTACAAAATCGATTTTTTTATTAATGCTTATATGTTTGAAGGAAGAAAAACAACTTAATCTAATAATAGCAATAAATTGTACCCACATAAAATGAAAAATATTTGATTGAACGGTACTTAGTTAATGATTGCAATTCAGGGAAGACACATAAAGCAATAATGAAAACAGCCTAATAAATAAGGACATGTGAAATTTTGTTTAAAGTTGAAAATGTTAAGTTTAACGAACTTATTATTAGTTAAACAATTATTTTCATTTCTAAGCAAAAACTTATTAAACATTTTTCATTTCGTTGTTTAATTTATTATACTATTAATTAGAAAATTAGATTATGCTGTTTTTGTTCTGTCAAACTTACGCCATAGTAGGCGTTAATAAAAACAATTTGATTTTGTAAAAATAATATTCATTTGTTAAATAAATAATATTGTGTAATGTTTTGCTCTGCGATGTTGCCAAGCCTCTCAAAAAATAACATTTCTTTGGTTTTTAATGACTATATTATTTTTTGCAATGTGTGGATACATTACTGAAAAGGTAAAAAAGACTCTTTTTAATGAGTGGAAAATCCAATATGGCTAACATAGGAAAAATTAAGTTGATGGTTTTTCCAGAAAACCGACACGTTGTAACTGAAATCCGACTAGACAGGCGTATTCAGCGTAAAAAGTTGTTCTTGAAATGTTTTTAAGGGTATTAAAAATGTTCAAATGTAAAGAAATTACAAGAGGTTTTCCAAAATATAATATTTCAATTTTTTCAATATATCTCAAACGCGTGAAGAGCTAGAACCGATCCGAATGCGGCATTAAGTGACCAATAGAATTATTCTTTAAAACTTTACCATTTATCCGTCTCTCAGAATCTCTTATAGATTCTGAGATTTCAATAAATTCACCATCAATTTGGGACACACTGTACATATAATGATAATGAATGATCTGGAAGTATAGAAAAACGTACTTTCAACGTATTATTTTTTGTACTACATCCTATTCCTGTACATGTTTCTATTCTTTCCGTTCAGACGAAAAAATATTATTTTTTATTAGTTGTAGTGCTATTTTTAGACAAAAATAAAATTTACTTTCATTAAATACCTACGTTGATGTTATAAATAAAATAATAAATACTACTTGTAGTTTCCATTTCTAAGGTCATCTCGTTCCATAGCTTTGGGGAAACATCTGTTGTGATAATGTTTCCTTCTAGTAGTGTCGTCAGCTTAATATTTAAAAAGTCCATTAGCATTTTCGCACATAAGAATAAGAATATAAGTTTTCTACAGTATTTTGATCCTTGAAACAGTACTAAATCTTAATTAAGAATCGATAATTAGTAATTTCTAGGTCTATGTATAACTTAACCTAACCTAACGCATCTAAAAATAAAACTCTCACTAGAAAAAGCAGATACATATTATTTATAAAAAATTCAGAGATTTCGCAACCTTGTCAACCATCGGATCGGAGACATTGGAAATGCTAACAGCATATATGAAACATAACTGTACCTAAGCCCCATTTATTGACCTATCAAATGAAACAATACTCTATTAAGCGAGTACGGTATTATAACTGAACACTTCCCACTACTCACGCTGCTCACCGGTCGAGCGCTGCACTATCTATATTAGAGGAGTAAAATCGTCGGTCTAACTCGTTTCTTTCTGGGGATAGACATCTATAGAGGCACCAGTATTTGCGCTATAAGCCTGAGCGCAGCGTAATACTTCACTCTGATAAACACGACCGCTTTAAAAATTCGATAAAATTCGAAAACGTTTACAGTTTACAGATATCAACTCAAACTCTTTTTAAAACCATTTCAATATCTAGGCTACATTTGCGTCCCAGGAACGACTTACGTTGGTGGGCCCTAACCACCATTCAGTGCTGGAATGAGGAAAACCTGGAAAACCTCATTAGTTAGGGGGACAAGTCAAACATCAACCGATTTTAATCTCTCACATTAACACCAAGTTGACATTCTTCCCATCCTAGGCCATCGCCAGGATGGTTGCCAAGCCATCCCTGCGAATAAGCCTTGATCTAGGAGTAAACAATTTAATGAAAAATTGTTTGGTGGGATGGGAATTAGAACCCACGACCTCTGGGTTGAGCGATCAAGACGCTAAGCCCTGAGGTACTGGCTCGCCACATATATATTTACAAATTTCGCTAATCGCATATCGAAGTTTGTTATCGATAATTTTAGAAGTTTTAAATTTACGTTTTAAGTAATTTTTTTGGAAATTTAAACCACTATTACCAAAATAAAGTTTATACCATTCGAAGCGCTTAGGTTTTGTACATAAGTGGTTAAAATTTCAGGGCGGTAAGTCTAGCAGTTTTTTTTTTAATGGCGATGTATGTACTTAGAAACACATGTTTTCGAATTGTGCAGATATACGGATTCTAAGACATATGCCCCAAAACATGCTCTACAAGATGGTATAGGTTTCATCTGATCCACTATTGTACTGCGTCACTTGATCGTGACACCGCTGTCTTTTGACCTTGAACGAAAACTCCTAACTTAGTCCCCATATAAGATCATAAACATTCCAATAATTTTGAGAATTCTATGGAATAATAATAATAATATATCTACCCCTTATGGACTCTTAATTTAATTTGGTCGAAAATGGTAGGTACTACTATGTGATCACAGTCTCAGTTATCATGGTCATATATGGTCATAATGTAATAAACCTAAGAATTTAACTGTCCACAGCTGGTCCTTGTGGATCGCCCAATAAATACTTTTCCAATAACTAATTTTATATTTGAAACGCCACGGTATCATGTAGATACAAAAAAAATGGAGGAAAGCACATTAATCAGAATTCATTATTGAAGAGACGACCGCCCGGAATACATCTTTAAATTTAATTGACTACTTAGATCGGAACACGGGTCCGGGGAAAGTCCGGGGCAAAGGGTCGTTAATAAATGTCGGAACGGCCCCGGGCGCAGGACAAAGGATACAGGCAAGAGTTGAGCCCGGTCAGCGGAGGACGAAAAGGGCCAACCCAGAAAGGATGAATCATGAACGATGGATCGCCGGGATAAGCCCCTTTAGAATACGTCGGTCGTGGACGGGGTTGGAAATCTTGTCACATCCCTCTAATAAAACGTCTGCTGGCGACTACGGTCTGCGGCCCAGAAGGCGAAATGACGGTGAGGCAATCAAGTTTATTACAAATTACATATTTTTTTGTAGGTCTACTTTCTTTAATAAACTAATTACTAATAACAGTATCTATAGTTCGTAAAGCACTATAATGGATGCATGTAAGTAACATTTCAAATGTCGAAGCTGAAGGTCGAAGTCAATATTTCATATTAGTTTTTATGCAGTTCATCCCTAAAGTAAATCAATTTCAATTAATTTCTAATAGCAAAAACACGTTCTCCAATAGTACGTATTTTAAATCGAAAACCACGAAAAATAAACAAACAAATAAATACAATAATCAATAAACGGTAACAAATGAACGACAGAACGGTAACTAAGCAAATAATAATAAATGATAAACAACTACTAATTAAACGACTAGAAATAAACTCAAAAACTGGAGCACAAGTGGAGAATAGTAACAACTTGATTTACTTTTATTTACCAAATACGACTACGTAAAGAATTGATACACCTATTTTATTGAAAGCCAACACAATCCCCCGATTAGACACCTACAGTTTTTTGGGAGTGTAAACCTCTTAGATTACACTACAGTAACATTCCTCGGTTAAAACATTTAAATATTTAGAGTTAATGATGGCCTTTCACTCGCCGAATGAGACAAAAACGTTTATACGGATGACTCGATTTTAATTTTTCAACAACTAGAATGAAGAAAATTGAAATATTTTTCAAAAGGTGTGTCACATGGCCTACTATAATATTTTTAAAAAATGCACCGACAGCGACTATGGCGCCATCTATTAGTTGTCAAAATTCCGTTTGAGGGTAGAAAGTAGTATTTTTTATACCATTCATCCTACATTTTCTTTGAGGTCGATATCTCAACTTGTTCAAAAGTTAAGGTGGGGAGGTTACTTTATAAGCCCGGAAGTCTGAGACTTGTGTGGGATAGTTGGTGGCATATTATTATTCAATTGCGCCTCAGAAACAATTTATGTTGGTAAGCCCTAACCACTATTCAGTACTGAAATGAGGGAAACCTGGAAAACCACATTAGTTAGGGAGACAGTCAAACATCAACCGATGTTAATTTCTCACATTAACACCATGCTGGCGTTCTTCTCATCCTATGACTCACGCCAGGATGGTTAGTTGTCAACCCATCCCTATGGATCGGCCTTAATCTATGAGTAAACAGTTTAAGTTAACAGTTAAGCTATCAAGAGCCTAGACTCTGAGCCACTGATTGGACATCATTCGTATAGTTATTTTATACTTGATTTGTTTTTAAACCAATTTTTACCAAACCACAAATAAAATTCTCATATTGAAAACATACACACAATAAATATTCTTAGATAGTCACTTTTTGTCCGACTTTCAAGTACTTCTAGTATACTTTAAGCAATACCTCTAAGTCATTAGGGATTGAGGTAATTATGTAATAGACATAAAAGCATATAGTTCAATACACTCAACCGTACCTAAATTTCAAACTTCTTCTCTAAGAATAATTGTAACCACAAAACCGTTTATGCTGTATGCTGTAGGTATAAATGTCGATCATGTACAGGAAATGTATAGTGCGAGAGTTTCCGCAGCAATTCAAAGCGCGGTTCATTGCCGGTAATAGTAGTTGATTAGTATGGTATCTGGTTGTCTAGACCGAAACCATTATGAGCCTTATATCTTATTCTGAAAAAAACCATTTTCATTAATTTAATTAATTAGTATTATCATGCATTATAATATTTTTGAAGAATCATAAAAAACAGACATATGTTAGATATATCTGTAACAAAGTTCTATATATCACACAAAGTTCTAATAACTCTGATATACACTATTTGAGGAAACGTCAATTATGCGTATGTTCGGACGAATTTTTCGCCGTTACTTCCAATATGTATGAGAAATTTCTAACTTTCTTCAGATGTAAATCTGGGAGACATATAGCACTTTATAAATAACGCAATGAATGCAGTGAAACTCAGATACAATCAGAAAATAAATTACAATGTAAAAATAAAAAAGTGTACTTACATATTTGTTTCTCCCCCTCACCGCTTACTATTTAAGGCTGACCTCACAGACCAAACTTTGATGACAAATGCACGTTTGTGAAACAAAGTAATGCGCTATATACGAACTTAACTGTCAACAGTTCACGACACCCAAAATAAACACTTTTCCTTCAGTTTGCGTATTGTTCCTTGTTTTCGGCTTCAATTAGGTTTAATTACCAATGAAACACACAATTAGAAAAACTATTTTTCCGTACCTTTGCAATTTTGTCATAAAACCACAAATTTGATAATCATCAATCTAGAAGGGGGTTGGAACATTTGGTGTGACACAGCTAACACAGCTAACACTGACATAGTATTCCACATAACACCAAAACACTATACTGTACTCGACGCGCGTTTCGCCAGCCAAGTTGGCATCATCTGGAGATGATTCATCAATCAACAAATCCGAAGTATCTCTTATTCACAACCACTTCTTATTTTTTTAATAGAAGATGAAAGTTTAAGTCATAAAATCTATTTTTCTTCATCTGTCATCATTTAGTGTAATTTATCGTTTTACTTCATAATTATTTTACATAATTTCCAATTGCTTGTCTTTATATCATGAGCTTTAGATGGACAAATCATTGGTTTATTGTCATTTTCTCTTACACTGCTTTAGTTATTCCAGATGTAGATAATCGAAGCCATATTACAACACCATGTCAAATTATTGATTTCATTCATTATTTTAACATCTATTGCTTACCACAAGGTCCATTACATATCACAGTAAAGAATATTTTTACAATACAGTGGCTTGTATTCATGAAACTGATTCCAAGCACATATCTACTGTCTGGACGGGGAGCAAGGCCTTCAAAACGAATGTGGTTTTCATATTATGTGAACTAAATCTATTTCCCATTAATCATTTTTGTGATAGTTTGCAGCCGCAAGGACTCATTAGGAGAGATCATACTTTTAAGTTGTGATTTGGAAGAAAGCTGGGGAATTAATAGTAATACCTTCCTTTGCTGTACGCAGGCATTCTTTACCTGGCTGAAAAATGACCGTTTCTATTTCTATATTTATGTTGGATTTTCATGTTGCCTTCCAAGATGTAGAATAAGAGATACCTTCGAAGAAGATAGGATAAAATAAGATAAGATAATGACACTAGATATTCATCACACTTTGGAAACAAATTTTAAGCTCACTTCACTGCACATGTGACTAAAATACAATTCACTGTTATTTCCAGATTGTTTAAACTACTCGGCGTTGTAAACCTAGCTTTTCTAAAAAAAATTGGCTAGAGAAAGATAACACAATGCCAAATAACGCCAAATTACAGAACATTCCAATAAATATCATTCAATAGAGTTGTTTCTTTCAGGATTGATTAAATTTCCGTCTGTATTTCAGTGATCATGGCACCAAATTCTTTATAAGATATTCAAAAAATGTATTTAGACTTGTCTACATACAAATTTTATGGTAGTATTATTCTAACCTTATAGTATATCCCGGACCACATTAATAGTAAGTTGCCAGAATTAATAAACAAATTAGATGAACTTCACATGCTTGATTAGCTCTTCAAACCAATACTGCAATTCAGACTTAAGTACAGGTAAACTGTAAAAATTAAGAAAATGCTTCCGACAAACAGTGGAAATCTTTTTGTTTGTTTGTTATAGCCATTTAAGAAAATGATTATTTTTTACACATGAACGAGAATAGACTTTGTCGCTTCAAGATTTGGTTCTCTATATTGTAGCAAGCAAAAACTAAACGAAGCGAAACATTTCAACTTTTCGCTTTTGCTGTTCCTTCAATAAGACATTCAATGCCCCTGATACATCTCGAACAAACTACAGTATTCTATTTTCTCAAAGAGACCGATAACAAACGTCAACGCTTTCAAATTAAAGCATCCAAAAAATAATTTATTGCGTTACTATAATGTTCTATCTTGAGTTTATTCATTTTTGGTGGTACTACTTTATACAGTGAGTCATAAAGTCCCAAGTCCCGCATAAATTCATTATTTTGAAAATAGTAAAGTTTTTGAAAAATCGCTCGGACCCGTCGATTTTCTTTTCTTTTTGTGCTTGTTTTATATATATTAAATTTTTTATAGGGCGACTCAATGAAGCTACGTCAATATAAACTCATATCTTAAATGTATATAACTTATATTTTAAATGGAACCCAGTACTGTTTTACATTTTTGGAAATAACTCTTTTTTTATGAATACGGTCATATAAGGTTTTATCTTTAATAATAAGGGAGAAATGCCCAAAAAAGTGTGTCATCAGAGCAATGTGGTAGAAAAAGAATATCGATTCGTTGCTGCACAGCCTTTCTCCAACACATCGCTTTTATGAGCACACTTTTTGGGCATATCTCCCTTATTATTAGAGATAGATCCATAAAATATTCGTAAAAAAGAGTTATTTTCAAATATGTAAACCAGTACTGGGGTCCCAGCGATTTTTCAAAAACTCTACCATTTTCAAAATAATGAATTTTTGAGAGACTTTATGGACTCACTGTATTACCTATACCATATTTGTTGAGTTAACACCAATAGGCACGTTGTTCCAAACTCTTAAAATATATAAATACATCTGTTTTCATGCAGGCAAAATTTAATTATTACTTTGTACTTATAAACTATCGAAGTAATTTCGTTATGTTTAATAATCATACACTACAATTTAAATTAACATTTAGATGCAAATAAATTATAAAGATTAACACAATCAAAATCTGAATAATTCAAATTCAAAAATACTAAAATAGAAATAAATATTTATAAATAAGTAATTCAATAAATAACAGGTACATACATTAACAGTAACATTACGTATTGTATTATCTGTGAACTAAATGTCAGAATACCCAATCTAGTGGAAATAATGAGATATAGTTTCATGCAAGAAGTGCTCTATAACTAGACTCACATGTTTGCTGTCGAATTTGAAGGCATCCTCGTCCCTGCAGCCCAGCGTTCGCATGTACTTCAAGTATGTGGTGGTGATCGGCAGAGAGTAATCGATGTCTCCCGCGGCCAGCAGCATCCCCTGCTGCTTCTGGGGTCCGTCCTGTTCCTTCTCGATCCCGTCGATCGGCGACCACAGTTTTGGGGTCTCCGATAGATTGTTCAGATGCCGCTTTTTTGCCGGGCTCCGAGGGGGATCACGTGACGTCAGATTAGATACGTCAAGCGGGTTGCTAGATCTCTTGGGTTCAGAAGTGCTCGTTTTTAACAAACCCTCTTTTTTGGGAGGGCTTCTGCCCATGTCTTGTTGCGAGGCGGATAAGTGGTCAACGCTGGGACTTTGACAGGGCCCGTTCGGGAGTGGAGCCTCTTGGGGGGCTGACGGGGGGGCGGCGGGCTGGAGGGGCGGCAAAGTGGGGCTGGGGCTGGGCGTCGGCAGCACCGAGGCGGGCGAAGGTGAGCGAGGGTGCTTCTGGCACTCCGTACAGCCGAGGAGGAAACGTGTGACGGCTTCTCGCGGCAGAAAAGCGTACGTCTCTGTTATCTGGAATGAAAACAACGGCGAATGTTAACGTGGATTTCCAATGGGGTTTTAATGTGTAGGCTGTCGGTACGCCACTTCCTCTGTTGTGTCTAGTGAAGGATAAGTCATAAAATTATTATTACCTAAGCTGTGCCCCATGCATACAGGGTGGCCCATTTGGACTTAGGACACCTCTGTAAAATGGATATTTTAAGTCCGATTTTGATGATTTTTTTTTAGGTTGTTACTCATGGAAAATTGCATTTTGTGGCAAATAGACAGATTTCTGTTACACAAATCAAGGCCTACTTTGCAATTTTTTTGGGGGCGAGATTTCGAGAAAACGTATTAGCGATTTTTTTAGACGAAAACTAAGTACGCCACTGTATTCTGCGCCCCCTCAAATAGCTCTGTACCAAATTTCATCCTAAAGTACAGGATATTAATAACAATTCTCACTAAATTAATTTATGCCCCAAAATACGTTGTGAAGATCAAGTAACCCATGAAATAAATAATCTGTCTATTTGCCACAAAATGCAATTTTCCATGAGTAACAACCTAAAAAAAAATCATCAAAATCGGACTTAAAATATCCATTTTACAGAGGTGTCCTAAGTCCAAATGGGCCACCCTGTATGTATAGATTTCTACGAAGCCGTAGAAGGGCCATGTATGAAATTTTTTTAATATTCAGACTTTAAACTCTGAATTCAGACTTTAATCTCTGAATTCAGACTTGAATATCTGAATTTAGACTTTAATCTTTGAATTCAGACTTTATACTCTAAATTCAGACTTTAAACTCTGAATTCAGACTTTGAACTCTAAACTATCAACTGTTATGCCTGAACGTACGACTGTAATTAGGTAATGGGATACTGTGCCTTAAGAAAGTATCTAGAAAATATGGGCGTATATAATGAGAAATTAATCCGTGGGCTCTGTAATGAAGGCTCTGAACAAGTAACCGATATCGTCTATGAGTGTAGAGCAGTAACTTAATGGAAAAACCACCTTTTGGGAGACGTAAATTTGTTAACTTAACGTTCAGTTAGGTAATTTAAATGATTTGTTATTAAAATGATAATTAATATACCGAATTTTGGCAAAATTATTCATTTGTTTTTCATGGCACTACACTTATTCTTAGTGGTATCATAAGTACCATTATTAGTGGTATCCCGTATATATGACCAGGAATGAATTTTAGATATAGAACATTCTACATAAACTAAAATTTGAGTTTTGATAATTTTTTCGATTTCGACTTTGACCTGAAAATTTGAAGACCCTGTATTATACTTTCAGGACATTAATGTAGTTGTTAATATTAAAGTCTGAATTCAGTGTTTAAAGTCTGAATTCAGAGTTTAAAGTCTGAATTCAGAGTTTAAAGTCTGAATTCAGAGTATAAAGTCTGAATTCAGAGTTTAAAGTCTGAAATCTACGAAAGCGAAGAAAAATTTTTGAAGTGGCCCTTCTACGCCTTCGTAGATTTCCATACAAATGCATAGCATAATGATTTATATTTTTTTGGTTATAAGGAAGTTTAGTATATAAATATATTAGGAATATCAACAGATACATACACCTAACACTATACAGGGTGCCCGTATTTCGAGTTTAAACATGGGAATCTCGGTTATTATAAAATATACGACCTCAGTTAAATTGGTGCGAAGTTGCGTAATTTGGTGACAAATAATTCAAATATTTCAGATATTTATATTTTCTTTGTTCTTAAATATTTCATTTATTATTACAGCCATTGTTCTAATTTTTAAACATCATCAGTAACTTTAACTGAAATTAACGATATGCCGAATTTGACATTTAAACGAAAAGAGGCGATTCTAGATCAAACAATTGTTTTATTAAGCGTGCTGTGGAAATAGTAGAGTACAGGCAAAAAAGATATTTTTACAAAATATACCTAGTAGTACATAGTTAAACTTTCTTCAGTTTAGATAATGAGAATTTAAACCAGAAATAGCCGAAAATTTATATTTTGTATTGTCACACGCTTTAAAAAATAATAATAACTTAATAAATATTTTAGAACAAGTGTTCGAATTGTTCACCATCTACAGTAAAAACCAGAATTAAGCAAAGTGGAATGACCTGCCGATCTGGTAAAATGCGGTGATGCATGGGCGTGCGTATTCTGTTTTACCATTGGGCACATTTCAGTTAATATATACTCGTATACTATTCTATAGAATACTTCTAGTATATGCACTTCCACTTTTTTAACTAACACAAATACAAGTATAAACACTGACCCAAAGAATAAATAAACTGATAATTTTACCACAAATTTTTACCGTTAAGAAACGCGCGCGAAATAACCCAACATCACGCCACTGTTTCCCTACTACCTCGAGCGCAGTCGCTTATTGGTTGCTGATTCGACCAATCAACGTCGTTGAAGCTCAGAGAAAAGAAAGAGTAAATACAAGAATATGTATGTTAAATAAGGATGAACAGCTTGTCATCAACTTTACGACTTTCGCAGTTGCCAGATATTCTGAAATTCGTTGATATTATTAAGTAAAACACAAATTAAACATTGTGTTTGCTTTAATAAAGTACAATAGGGATAAGGGACGTTAAAGACAAGTAAAAAAATGGGTAAATAAGGTAATTAATACGTTTCCTGTTTTAAATAAGAATACTTTACAAATAAATGTGACAACATAGATCTACTCTTTTTCCGGTCATTGCATTTTGCTTAATTCTGGCTTTGACTTTACTTCTAGTCTCAATTCTACTGGTTTCCTGAGATGATGTGATAATGAGCTGATGTTGAAGATCTCCGGAGAAATATTATTACGACCCTGATAACAAAAATAAGAAGAAGAGAAATTGTATCTGCTTTGCAGAATTTCTAGTATCAATAGGTATCTTTACCAAAATACGAAACTGATTTATTTCTTAAAATCCTACTGTATAATCAAAGCTAGAAGTTCGTGTAAAATAAGAAAGACAAATAGATTGTAGATCCAATGTGCTTTTATATGCTGCGTGATTTGCAAAACCTTTAAAGAAAGGTCATCTGCTGCACCAATGACTTACAACTTATTAATAATACATAGTTGGACGAACGAAATAAAAATTATTAACTTTTTTAACATATTATATAATTTTATATAATCAATATTTTACAAATTTAATTATAAGGAAACAACTTACCGTTCGGTACGTTCTTTTTTGCCCAGCATGTTTTCCAGGACGTCCTTCCAGATCAACATGAACGTTGTAAATGATATCGAAGAAGTTTTCTACTACAGCCACCTTCCTGTAAACTGGCTCGCCTGTTGAATTCTGTAAAAACAGAAAAATGTTACATTTATTTGAATATAATGATTTTTTCTAATCATCCAAGTATATGGGAAAAATATTAAATTATAATATCTTTATAAATACACATTTTTAGCTAAATGGGTCAGACTAATGAACTTTTTTTTGCCTGCAATTTGACGTGCTATGTTACAGATACGAAAGACACACTATATCAAAAAGAACCCACTTTGGTGTTTAAATTCGAAAAATTATAATAATGAGGTTATTGAAAGGGGTTGGAAGATAACACTGACAACACCAAAACAATGTACTGCACTCGACGCGCATATCACCAACCAAGTTGCCATTATATCCAGATGATGCCAACTTGGTTGGTAAAACGCGCTTCGAGTGTACTATAGTGTTTTGGAGTTATATGGAAAACCACTGGCGTAGTTTGAGGTTAATTATTTACATGTGTCATTTATATTGTATAAAATGAGATCATTGGAACGTTGGAAATAACTCTTAATAAACTTTTGTATTTACAATTAATTTATTCCTTTCTTTTAATAGATTATTCTAATGATTTACAGTTAAAATATCAATTATTTGAGTTGGCTTCTGAAAATCTCCCTTTAACACTATTTTCTTAGGTTGGATTTATGAAGTTTTAAATAATTATTATATAATTCCAATTTAAAAATGCATAAAATATCTAGGTACACATATTTTATTTTTGACTGCTATGTTCTATGTTTATATGATAATGTATAATTATATTATATTATACTCTATTATATTATATTATATTATATTAGAAGATTATATTAGATTATATTTTATATTCCAAGCCAAGAAAATGATCTCAAAGAAAGAATTTTAAAAACAAGTTGAAATAATGTTGAAATTATTAGGTTCAGCTATATATTGAGCGATATGTTAACATATCGCTCAAAAGATATTGGGGGTTATGATGGAACATAGTAAGATGAATCTGTTATAATAACATGCACGTTACCACTAGGCGTCAGCCAATAGGAATCCGTGTGCCTTAGCAACAACAGCAGAAACATGTTATATAATAACAGGTTCATGTTATTCGCTCCATCATATGGCCTATTGGCATGATATATTGTATCATGGCCTATTGGCACCTACTTCATAGCTGTACATGATCATGTATATACTATATACACCATGATTCGTTTCACAACAAATTTGAATTAGCGCTGATATTGTATATCTCTTTATCCAATTTTGTGAAAAAGTGAAAATACTCAAAATTTGGTAGATATTAAAATAAGCGGCAACAATAATTTTTTTCTAAATTAACAAAATATATTGAAAACTAATAAACAAATGTACATATAACTCCTATGTACTTCAAATATGTAAAAATTTATAGGGTTTATCTTTTAAACAATACATATTTGAAATTGCGGAATTAATGGATGGTGGATATCAGTGTGACGTAATTTACTTGGATTTCACTAAGGCATTTGACAGATTGGATCATCGGTTATTACTTATAAAACTTGAAAATTTCGGATTTTCTAATGCATTAATCGCTTTGTTTAATTCATATTTGAAGGAACGATTTCAGTATCTCGAAGTAAGTGGAACTAGATCTTGTCAGTACCTTGCTACATCAGGTGTTCCTCAAGGATGTGTACTTGGCCCCTTACTTTTTAACCTATTTATAAATGATATTGGATGTAAAGTTGAAGGTAAATTTCTATTATATGCTGATGACGTAAAAATATACAAGAAAATAGTAAATATAGATGATTGCATTGCACTTCAAGAGGACTTGGATATAGTATCTGATTGGTGCGAAGTAAATAATCTCCAACTTAATCCTAAAAAATGTAATATTATGTCGTTTACATCAAAATCACTGCCCCTGACGTTTCACTATAAATTAAATAACAGCCTAGTCTCTCGTGTCCACTCATTCAAAGATCTTGGTGTTACGTTTGATGTGAAACTCGCATTTAGTACTCACATCGACAATATTATATCTGAGACCTCAAAGATATTTGGTTTTATTTTACGATGCACTCGGGACTTCGTTGAAATTGATGTTATCAGGACACTATACATCACTTATGTAAGATCCAGGCTTGAATATGGTGCTGTTGTCTGGAACCCAGGCTATAATGTTTACAGTGATAAATTAGAAAATATACAGCGTAAATTTTTAAAATATATTAATTTGAGAAAGGAAGGATGGTACCCGCCACAGGGGTATCCCCATCATGAATTACTGGATAAATTTAAGTTTTGTTTATTGAAGAAGCGAAGGGAATATCTTTTGCAAACGACACTCTTCAATATCATGAATAATGTCATTGACTGTCCCGATATATTATGTAAATTAAATTTTCATATTCCCCGTGAGAACAGCAGAAACTTCAATACTTTTTATCTCTCAACTCCCAGGACAAATATTTTAAAGTTCTCACCTTTATACTCAATGCTTTATTTGTATAATAAGCAAATCACTATTGACTACTTCAATATTTCGGGTACTGCAGTTCGGAGATTGTTACCTCACTGATGTAAAATTCTGGCGTATTTTTTTCTGTTCTGTATTCTTTGTTCTGTATTATTTACTATGTTTATTTTTCATGTTTAAGTGTTTTAGTTTATATTCAGATGTAATTTAGTACCTAGTAGTATATTTTTGTGGTAACCTTGTCTTGTAATTGGGTTTAATCCTGTAAGACAAGTAATGTAAATAAATAAATAAATATTTGAGTCTGTTGAGAAAATTTGGCTATAGCATTGTATTTTCTATCTATAAATAATGATATTTCATATATATTTGTAGAAAACCGTAAAGCTGTAGACTTTGTAACGAACAAAACTGGAAAAAATGTTGGAGAGCCACTCTCGTGGAATACTGCTCCGAGATACGGACACGAGGAGTGAGTGGTGTGGGTTGGGTGGGTGCAAGGCCGGATATTCCGGAGGTCTGCAGGGTTGAGGATGATTCGGCACAACTTTGCCAGCCGGAGTATTCAGCTGAGGGTAACCAGGGATATAAAACCAGCGCACGGGGGTGTGGGAGAGCCAGTCACCCTACACAGTGGTGCAGTAGGGTCGGAGAGAGGATTCAGGGTTCGACCTTTCATACACAAAGGAAAAATTCCCACCCTCTCCTCGGCCCGCTGTTACTATGGTTTTAACTCATCGGACAGGTGAAAACTCACAGAAAAACTCGCCTGGGTTGTGTTTGTCCTGTCCCTAATGTAATGAAAATCGCCTCGCGTTCACTCACGCACAAAAATTAGGTGTATATTATTTTATATGGCATACAGTCACAGCAGAAAATTTCGTAAAATTATTATTAATTAGAAACGGAAGTGATTGAGATAGAATGGATTTAGAAATACGTTTACCCACTAATTAGAAAGGAGAGCGCATAAATATCTCCAAAAAAATAATTACAAAATAATAATTATGTTATATGGGCTGGATTTTATAAATATCTTCTGTTTCGGATTTATTAGCAAATCTCCAGAGATTCTGCTCTGCAGATTAAAACAGGTTTTAATTACACTAATTATTTGCATAAAGGAAGCACGAGATTATTGAAATGAAAATTGTAATAAACAACCTTAATGATACATCGGGTGGAACAAGAAGTTATTTTTCTTGGTATGTCAATAAATTTGGAGGAGTTCTGAGAATCAAACGCTGCAATGAAAGACACTGAGCTAGTTCCGTCAAATTAAATAGGATACCCTATATATTCTTATATATCTGAATGAAGTTGTCTCTAAAAAGTACATAGATGTAGAGATTAATAGTATATGTCTAATTGAGCGAAATATTAACAAATGAACACAGAAAATGTGTTAAGGCGGTAAGGTTAACTGTCAAAATTAATCAGACGCCCAAGCCTAATATTAAATAGCGTTTACAGTTTTCAGTGTAAAAGAGTACATACATTTATATATTAGAGTATATTTTAGTATATTAGGTATATCATTACTGCGTAATTTTTGCAAGTTTCTTGATGTTCATCAGTATAATAAGGTCCTAAATTCCGCTAATCGGATATTAGATCTTACTTTGAGTCGTACGCCTGTTTCGGTTGCAAAGGCGCAAGATATTTTAATTGAACCTGATTTATATCATCCTCCGTTAGATATTGTCCTATCTATGGACAACAATTCTTTTAAATTTCCAAACAATGTTAATTATTCCTATAACTTCAAATTGGTTAACTACTTTGATTTATATGAGAACTTATGTAAAGTTGACTGGGATGTTTTAGACGAGTGTGATGATGTCAATATAGCCTGCGAAATATTTTACGAAATTTTATATTCAGTCTTCGAGCGCTATGTTCCAAAAACAAAGCGTAAATGTTATAAATATCCACCATGGTTTAGTGGAGAAATCATTCGTGAAATTAAAGAAAAAGACATGTTACTTCGCAAATTCAAGCAGAATAATAACTCCGAGACTTATGAACAATTTAAATATTTGAGAGCTAAATTGAAACGTAACATTGATGAGTCTCATAAAAAGTATATATCCGACGTGGAAAAAGAAATTTACTCTGATCCAAAGCGCTTTTGGTCATTCATTAACAACATAAAAAATTCTACAGCTATTCCCTGTGCAATGAAGTATAAGGATATCGCTTTACACGATCCACAACAAATCGTTAATGCCTTTGGCCAATTTTTTGAATCTGTTTATACAGCTCCGCAAAATAGCACACAACCAGTAGACTCCGCTGACTACAGTCACTCCATACATCGATCAATTTATCAGATTTGTGAATCGGAAATTTTGATGGCCCTGAAGAAATTTAAACCTAAATTTACAGCAGGTCCTGATGGTATCCCTGCTTTTTTATTGAAAGATTGTGCCATATTGTTTGCTAGACCTTTGTTTATAGTTTTCAATAAATGTATTAGAACATCTAAATTTCCGGATAGGTGGAAAATGTCTAAAATTTGTCCAGTACATAAGAAAAACGATAAACATAATATTGGTAACTATAGACCAATAGTAATATTGAACAATTTCGGCAAACTATTTGAAAAATTAATATATGACTGCATTTACTTTCAAGTTAGATCACAGCTAAGTTTCCTCCCAACATGGTTTTATTTCTGGACGTTCCACTGTAACTAATTTATTCTATTTAACACAATACGTTGCCGAAGTACTTGACTCTGGTGGGCAGGTTGACGTCATATACACTGATTTTTCTAAAGCCTTCGATTGCCTTAATCATAACATGTTGTTACTAAAGTTGTCTACATTTGGTTTTGCACCGTCAGCTATTGAATTTTTAAAATCTTATTTAACAGGTAGGAATCAAGTTGTGCATTATAATGGCTTTGAGTCCAGTAGTATAGTTGCAACATCAGGAGTACCTCAAGGTTCGGTTTTGGGTCCGCTTCTTTTTAATATATATGTAACGCTTTAGATTCTACTAATCTTCAAAATGATTTAGACTGTTTGTCTCGGTGGTGTAAAAAGAATGATTTACCTCTCAATGTAAGTAAGTGTAACACGCTTACATTTACCCGACAGCATAATCCGCTCTTAACTCATTACGTTTTAAACAATGAAATTGTTGAAAGGTGTGACAAACTGAAGGATTTAGGTGTCATTTTTGATTCCAAACTCTCTTTTATTGAACATATATCTGAACTAACATCAGCTTGCTATAGAAAGCTAGGCTTCATTATAAGGAACTCTAAAAGTTTCTCAGATATTAATACCATGTTATTGTTATTTAATACATTTGTACGTTCAAAATTAGAATACGCTTCCATTATTTGGAATCGAGTCTATGACCTACATAAAGACGACATTGAGGGTATTTAGAGAAGGTTTTTAAAATTTGTACACTTAAAAGAAATGGGAGTTTATCCTCCTCGGGGTTTTCCTCAAGAGCAGCTTCTTAATATGTTTAAGATATCAGATCTGGAGCAAAGAAGAAAATATCACTCAGGTGTATTTTTATATAAAGTGCTAAATAATAAGATTGATTGTCCAAAAATATTGGAAATGGTAAAATTCCATGCACCTGTACTACATACTCGGTGTTCCACTCTGTTTTACTTAAGCACTCCACGTACTAATTTACTCAAACACTCCCCTTTGCATGATATGTGTTCAAATATGAATTCACTTTTCAATAATATAGATTTATTTAATTGTAGTTTTAAGGAGCTTAAATCTGTATTAATTATATGAAATCCTAAGCACTGATAATGTGTTGACTTTATTTTCTTTTTATTTGTGTAATATGTTACATTTACCTATTTGTTACATGTCTACTATAAGATTGTACTTTATTATGTGTATATGTAAGGATGTGTTTATATATTTCTTGTAATTTTCCTGTCCTGTAATTGGGTTTTCCTGTTGGACAGCGTACCAATAAATAAATAAATAAATAAATAAATAAATAAATAAATAAAATAAATAAATAAATATCATATATAATTTATTTATTTATTTATTATTTTTAACTACATCCAACCGACCTAAGCCCAATTATAGGAGTATATCAATTACAGGAGTGTAAATATTAACTTAATAATAACACTAAAACATGATAGTAAAATACATAGAAAGGAATAATTAAAGTAACATATTACATACATACGAGTATAACAGCAACAGAAACACCATTCACAGAAACACAAATGATTAATTAGGAAGCAAACTAGATATATTGTTTCTATATTTTTTTATAGTAACATGAAAAATATCAGTATTAATAGGTAAACCTGTTAAAATTACTGCACATTGTATTTAAGGGACAATGAAAATGGTGTTGGGAATTTGGTATAGGAAAATAAAATGTTTGGTGTGTTCTTGAAGCAATTCAATTTAATTCAATTGAAGCAATAATACAATTATATAGAGTTTGGTTTATCTCTAATAGTAATGGAGATAGCAAAAGAATGTACAATGAGCGTAATGGGTTAGAAAGAGAACGAACATTCGTTGTTACCCAACGAATTCATATATTTATTATTATTTATAATGAAAGTTGTTATATATTTTTTTTAGTAAATCCAGAATTGGACCAAGACACGAGTTAAGGGCACGACTTTGTTAAAATACGGACCTGGAAATATAAAATGCTAAAGAAGGAGAGAATAAAATTTTATGGTAATATTATATTATAACATAGGTACTCTATTCCGAGAAGTATTTCAACCTTTGATATTTAAAAATGATCCTACTGCCTAATTGATATTACCTATAATATTTAATAAACACCCGTTTTTACACGAATTCTTACGTAGAAATCATGTGTAACCCAAAAGACAAATATAGGAGTTATATCAGATATGTATGTTAGAGGAAGAAGCTGAAAAAATAAAAATCATTATTTTCCTTTGTCTAGCTTGAAAGCGTTAGAAAATTAGGAAAAGAAAAAAGTAATAAAAGTATCAGTCAGTAGTTATTTTATTACTATCTGGTTTGATAATAATATTATCAACTTTGAATTTTAAATATTTGTTGTTCAAGTTATTAGTATATTGTACCTGTAAATAAAACAAACTTTATGATTAAAAATGGTTGTTTTTTTACTTGCGTATTCTAAAATCGAATTACTATTAAAAAGGTAGTGGAAAAATATATTCTACTATTTAAAGTTAAATGGGTCCCACGAGTTGGTTGGTGATCTCTTCTTTATCAGCATTTAAACAATCATGATAACACAACATTTAAATGCATAGGGTGTTCCAAAAACGTACCGACAAATTTTCAGGGGTGGTAGAAGACATAACAAGTAAAAGGCAAAACAAACAGTTTTTTGTTAAATAAACATATATTCGCAATTTAGTCGTTTTGACAGAAAAAGGGAAAAATAATTTTTAAAAATAATAAAGTGGTCAGGTACTAAAATATTATAGCAAATAACTACGAATAGTAAGGACATCATTAGATCCTCCACCTGCAAACGCCTTATTTAAATAAGGACTTAAAACAAATCAAGCCAAAACAGCTATTCTCCTGGCTATATGCCACGCCGAGCGCTGAATTACAAAGCAAAATTTGCCGTATTTTGTCTAACACAGAATCAAAATACAAGGATTCGGATTGCAACGAAAACCACGAGGAAATACTTAGACCACACATCGTAGGATGTCACTAATTGGAGACATAAGTGAGCATACCTACGAATACGTATTAAAATATCCCTTTTCTTGTTGTCGAACATTAGAGGAATTACCTAAATGTTTTAATTAATATCCAATTATCTAAATTAATTCTTTATTTAGTAGTTATCAATTTATTTCACTGCGAGAAATAAATGATAGTTTATAAAAATTGTTCAAGATGTTGACCATTTGCTTCAATACAAAGATCTATCTCATTATGAATAGGTTCCTCATAAATAAAACATTTCAGGTAATTCCAAAGGAAAAACCTAGGAGTTTGCTCCCTTCGTTTTTGGCCCGGTTTAAATTGCGTGTTTTATTTAACAAAAAAAAGACGTTTTCTCGTGGACATCCTGGGACGTCCACGAGGCGTCCAGGACGTCCAGGATGACCGTCTTCTGTTGTCTTTTCAGTTAGATATTTTCATACAAATCTTAACTATGCAAAGACAATAGTTTTGAATATTTTCAATATCTAAATCGAATAAAAATATATTGATATATGTTTCACCTTTGTTGTTGCTTGGTGTGATATAAGAAAATAAAATATTTTTGTTTTTCACTGCCTATTTTCACTCCAACCACCACATAAGTGTAGGTAACTAGAAGATGAAAAACATTGTAATTATTATATCTAAACTACTGATGCTGATTAACGAAGCAAACCGGGCCTAAGATCCCTGAAGGAGATCTCCACCAGTTTCCTCCTTAGGAATTTGTATCGTTATCGGCGGCTGTCAATAAGATCGGTTGAAATCTCGAGGCGCATCCAACGCGGACGAAAAAATATTAAATGAACAGGAGCTGAACCGGCTCAGGACGTCAAGTATACTTATTTGTGTCTGCTTTGTGGGTTCGGTGGCCGGTCGACACCCAGGGCTCGCATGAGGCCGTAGAGAGGACCCCTTCGGCCCCACTTGCTGTGGATCTAATGCGAACTGGACCCTTCGATCCCCTAGTGGCTCTATGCTCCTGCGGCCACGGCCAGTGCCCAGTGCCGTACCGAGCACGTCGTAAAGGGTCAAGGGTGAAGCTGGGCCGCGATTTAGCCTGACAATACACCAAATCATATAACAACCTGCAAATCTAATGATTGACTATCGATTAAATTAACTTAAAACTTCTGGAGGTGTTGCGTCCTAAAAATGATGATGACTATGAATTTTTTTGTTTTGAAAAAAACATTGATATCATTTAGATGTTCCAAGAAATATATAGAAAACACTCTATATAAGTACTAGTATTTCGGCTTATTAGGCCTTTTTCAATAGAGTAAATGTCTATTACTAAATGTTTCCAAGCGCGTTTTCGTTATTTATTTGTTTACGAGCACCTACCCCCGATTGATCCTACCATCTAGTAAAGCCCGAGTTTTTAGTACCTTTTCTAAGAAGGGCGAAAGTGTAAAATCTATCTGATCATTCGTAGTACAAGGATTTATAATTAAAGATTTTTTAATATCCAATTGGTCCAACAGACCTAAGCGCTTTCCTTTCTTTTCACGATGCATGTAGTACCTTTACATTTTTCTGATCTATAAAATGATTGTTTTCCATACATGTATGCATTAAACAAAATTATTTTTATTTCAATAGAAAATATTACAAACCAAAAAAAACGGATTACCCATGGGTAGTCCTATTTCTCCTTTGTTGTAGTAGTGTTGAAACTAGAGTAAAAGAACATAAAAAAATCCATACTAAATAACCCAAAAAATTCAGGATTTTCGACGCATTGTATAGAAAACAATCATTTTATAGATCAGAAAGATGTAAAGGTACTGCATCGTGAAAAGAAAGGAAAGCGCTTAGATCTGTTGGAGCAATTGGAAATTAAAAAATCTTTAATTATAAATCCTTACTACGAATGATCAGATAGATTTTACATTTTCGCCCTTCTTAGAAAAGGTACTAAAACTCGGGCTTTACCAAATGGTAGGATCTACTCTATTGAAAAAAACCTAATAAGCCGAAATACTAGTATATAGAGTGTTTTCTATATATTTTTTGGAACATCTAAATGAGATCAATGTTTTTTTTAAAACAATTATTTTCACGATGTTTCATAAAGAACCATCTGCTTCGAGTGTCCACTTTATGCATTTTTGTTTGATGTTTTGAAAATATCCTATTTTCATCTTATACTTTTAGTAGCTGAACCTGAGGTATTTTTTAGATACGATTATTCTGATATACTGGCAAATATTTAGTAGTTTGTATTTTTAATTTACATCATAACGACACATTTTTAATTTGAATTTGTCAATGAAGGTATATGTAAGGATTCTTTCTGTATTAATTTAAAAATATGTATTATTTGAAATTAATAGATGTGTATCATTTTGTGGACACATAATATGGACTTTAAATATAAGCTTTAAAGTAAATTTTGGTGCCCGTTATAACATGCTCATCTGTCATCGTTTGATGACAGTAAGCAGTCCTTACTGTTATCGTTTGCCATACAAGATCTGATTTTCTGATTCGGATATTATATATTGCAACACGTATTCTGACCCACTAATCTGAAATGGTTCTATTTCCATTTCCTGTTTCCGTCCAAATTTTAACAATCACACATAATAGCAGCTGACAGCACACGCACACACAATTGAGACACTGTTACAAACTGTACTAACTCACAACTCAGTTCCACACATGCGCAGTTGTTTCAATCAGCTCGGGCAAAGGGGGCAACCCATACCTAGTCAGGATACACTAATACACGATACACTATTAGTGTATCGTGTTCCTAGTTTGTTTCTATGCACATACATGCATAAACTTGCAGGACTGTTTGCACGTTTTCGTACATTATAATAATAATAATAATGATAATTTATTTACAAAATTTGGATTTACATAAACTGCGGTCGATTATCATTATTATCAAGTATCAAGTTCCTTGAAATTCCTTGACGTCAAGTCAAGTAGTAACGATAGAAAATCAAGCCAAGTCAAGTACTGAATTTTTAAAATACTTGAATATCAAGTCAAGTAATCTAGGAAAAATCCAAGCTACTTGACTTGATGAATCTCCAAAATAAAGTAATATTGCCAGATACTTATTCGTGCCTAGAATAATTTCTAAACATCTGGAAGGGATACATTTTACAGATTTGTATGGAAAGAACTTTGGTATTAAATAAATCAACTTGAAATTTATAATCAATAATATACGAGTATTTGACGTGGTTATCAAGCTCTAATTCAATACCTATTAATTGTCTGTTAATAGTTACGACACCTAGACAAATTAAACCGATTACAACACTGCCTGTCGCTACTAACAGTTGCTTGATTATTATATATTCGCCATGATCACGGTCGAGCCTCTATCGTCCGATATATGAAACTTCGGCTAATGTGCCAATTATGGGGGTTCACAAAGGGAGATGTCGAGTGCAAGGTCCCCTATCGACTTCGGGCGGATGTTTTATTGCCCGAACAGCCGTAATTGCAAGGTTATAATCGTTGGATAGATCCCGCCGCCGCCATGTAAAATAAATGTAAAAATCCGACGGTTTTAATTAAACTCGTTAAATTAATTGATTCGCTTGGCACTCGGTGAAGGTGTAAGACGTCTTTCTATTTTAGCTATCAATGTTACATACCTAAAATTTAATCAGAATGAAAAATAATTATACAATTTCTACAGTACAATAAAAGTATGGTTTTCTTTTACATCCTCGGAAAAAGGAGATACTTGGAAAGAGAGAGACATTATATGCTTGTTTCTTCCTAATTTCAATCACCCTAGGTTCTCCCTTCAATGATGGTTGATTTGGCAATAGCGGTGCCTCGGATAGGAAACCCTTAGTATGCTATATGCTGATAATTACGCGTATATCACGTTATATTGTGTGGTAGGTAGCCAGAAGGTTTAATAAGTACGCTTCTTGGCAACATTAATATCCATAAGATGTTGCCAAGAATTAAAATTTTGTTAGAACTAACTAGGATACGGACCGAACCTACAGTCGATCAAGTCCAAATTGTCATCTAGAAACAAAATGTTAAGTTGTTAATAAGAGAATAGAGTAATACAGTCTTTAATGTACAGGGTGGGCCGTATAAGAGTGCGTATCCCCTTATCTCAGAAACTATGTGAGATAGAAAAAAAAGTTTTATACAAATGTTGTTTGCGTTAAAGATGTCGGTATTTTTTTAATATAGTTATATTTGTAGCTCTTCAATATACAGGGTGATGAACTAAACTTATCTTTTTTTAAATGGAACAACCTGTATATTATTACATTTTTGAAAAGCTCTTCAAAAGACTTGTTCAACGATATATAATATGATGGGTCTGTAGCCCACCGTTTCGGAGCTATTGACTGTTATCTTCAGGAAAAGGTTAATATTTATCGCGAGCTAGAAAAGTTACTGATTGAGGGATAAGCTGTAATTTGGGCCAAGAAATTCTAATTTGGTCTATTTCATGAAACTTCTGTCTAATACTAAAATAAAAAAAATTACAACAGTGATGCCAAGTTTCGTGAAATTTAATTTTTCATGATTTTTTTAAATGGAACACCCTGTATTTTATTACATTTCCTGAAAGTCCTTGCAAAGACTAGTTTATTGATATATAATATCAGGGGTCTACGACACACCGTTTTGGATTAATCTGCGTTTCTCTTCAGGAATTGACACATACCTAAGTTATATTTATATATAGGTATATATATATATATATATATATATATATATATATATATATATATATATATATATATATATATATATATTAATATCATATTAGTAATATGATATTAATCCATCTACATTTTTCAAATTATATATCTAGAATTTTAATAATACCATCCGAAACATGCATAACTTATGTTTTTGTTTTTCTGCATATATACATTATTCACGATATAACTATGAAAAGTTATGTAAAAATAATCTATTTTCACTGTCACTATAACTAAGCTAAAAACTAATATTAGAGCCAACTACTTTAATCAAGATATAGAAAGATACTCAAGCTGTAGAAAATTTGTATTATATTAGATCATATAGGTGTAGCCACGTCTCTACATATACAATTCCATTATTTGATACCCTAAAAATAGTCTACTGTATGCCAGGTTTTATATTTATTACAACTCATTAACTCATATTATAACAACAGAGATACGCTGAAGTGGTAGAAAATAAAAATTGTAAATTAAGTTTAGAAATTTCTGATTCAACACTTTAAAACTGCTGAAAATTGAACTCGGGAACGTCTTTAGTAGCTTCTAAGATACTTGAGATTCCTGTGAATGGATAGTATAAATGGGTAATCTGTACAATTGTTGCAATAATTTCTGGGAGAAATCGATTGTTATTGTCTTTAGGTATACCTATATGTATCAGTATATTGGTACTGTTACCCAAAAATATTCCTCCCCTCCGAATATTGGTATAAATATAGAAGACATAAGCGATATACAGTCGTCCCAAAATATTTCACAACTTTCTCAGGGTCCTACAATGTTATTTACCTATACACGCTATACCCTCCAACCAGTTTTTATTTCTGTTTGTCAATGTCTCTTTCTTCTTAAAGTCAAGATTTCTTAAATCTTGTTTTTTCTATATGCTACGGACCGTTAATTCTATTCGCTTGGCTAATTTAAAAATCATTTTACATAATTTATTTATCAAGGTCTGTTACGTAGATACGAAAAATAATTATGCATATTATTATTATTATTACTACATACACACACTAATAAAAAGCGAGGTGAAACGTATTCGTGTTTAAGATGACTTGTGAACAATCGAAAAAATATACATAGGTATATTATACACAGGGTGGGAAAAAATAATGCAGTATTATTATACAACTTTTTAACTAGATCTGTCCCTCTTTAGAAAAGAGTTTCATACTAAAAGTTATGGGCCAGTTTGAAGACGTTGAAAATGTGTTTTGAAAGCCATAATTGTGCATCGTGCAAAGCAGTTAAATATAATTTACATTCTTTTAAAAAGAACAATCTGTAGGTATTTATAGTCTAGCAAAGTTGGAAAGATGATTTCCTCATATGAAAACATTGATGTTACGAAGGTTTGCAGGTGTACCTCTAATAATAAGTATTCAGAACAAGAAAGAATTGTACAATTATATATTTTATTGACCGCGCAAGAAAATGTAACGACACGAGAGCTGGCTTATAACCGTAACATTTGCCAAAAATCGGTAGTTAATGTCTTCAAAAAGTATAAATGGAACCGTACAAATTAATTTTGGTACAAGAACTCAATGAGGATGACCTTGATCATAGACTGCAGTTCTGTGAGACTATGATGAAGTGAATCGATGTCATGCTAATCCCGAATTCGTAAACCGGGTAATATTGAGGCCTATACTCAGTTCCCTGTAAAAGAAAATGTTTATAGGCTGGAATTATTGAGGATTGAATTTTGGAGCCATTCTTTGAAAGGTCACTAACCGCTGAAAAATATCTATATTTTCTAAGGGACGAATTAATTCCCGCCTTGGCCGTTCTCTACCCAAATCACGAAGATACAGACTTACCAAGAAATAATTTACGGTATTAATAAGATGGTGGTCCCGCACACTTTTCAGTAACGGTCCGCAATTATTTGGACCAAATTTTCCCCAAGAAATGGATTACTAGGATAGGAGTTATTGAGTGCGCGAGCCCCCGATCTAACCTCACTTGATTATTTAGATAGGGCTATCTAAAGAGTAAAATTTATTTTAATAGGCCAAATACAATAGATTGAAGTAGATAATGAAATTAGAGCCATTAAAACAGACACCCGCCATGTTCTCCAGGAATTCTTATTTAGAATAGGAAATTGTCAAGAAGTGTTTGGGTGGGAATTTGCACAACTTTAATTATTAGTATTAGTTAATTACTTTATTAAATTTGCCGAGCAAGTTAATGATTACTAATACGTTATATCTGAGTTTTATTTTACATTAAACTCGGTTGTCTCAAAAAATATCAACGTCAATATAATAGTGTGGCACTATTATACTCTATGCACTTACTTGTGCATAGAGTATATGTGGCACTTATATGTGGCACTATAATAATCACTGGAATCGAAATTTCAGCGGCTATTTAACTATACGATGTCAAAAATATGAGTTAAACATGCAAAAGACAATAAGCAAGCGGCAATTATCAAAAAAGATGCACTTTCAAAAACAAAAGTTGACGAGTCCCAGGTTGTTTTTTCAAATTCGACAATTTTTTTTATGGAATTAGTTCCACACTTACTTGCTCACAGTGTTTAGTAAGTACTAGATATTTCTAATTTTATTTTTAATAGGTACTTATTAGAATAAATAGGCACGCCAGCTTAAAAGTTATATGCCTATATTATATTTTATTCTTATAATTCACATTGTGAAAACGAAATGAAAAACATTTTCTTTATTTTTTGTAACTAGAACATGGTTCTTTGTTGTTCTGCAGTTCCCTCAAAATTCAATATCCTGCAAATAGTTGAGACCTCTACAGGCAACAGTTTGTACTAACACTACGGCTTGCACGAAGGAGACTCGATTCTACTGTCGGCATTTTATGTATCTGAAGCTTCTACCGTTAGGTGACGCGCTATGTAGGTAATCAAGAAACGGTTGTTTTAACAAAAATAATTTATTTTCTAAGTTACAGGTTAACTTACAATTTCTAATCTGAAATGTTTGAAATAGAACATACAAAATATGGGTATTGTAAATATCACCCATAAATATAAGTAGGTACAAATGAAGTGCCTATATTTTAACTAATTACTTAGTAATATATTGCAATAAAACGTTATCTAAATATTTTTTTTTTCTAAATTACTTTAACTCTGACTCAAATTAATTATATTATTGGGGCATTATTTGACATGGCGTTTCCTTTCCGAGTATCTTTAAAGAATATTATAGATTATAGACTTCTCTATATCTATATATCTTATACAATACATCACAATTACCTTCAAACAAATTTACATTAACTATAATGTATTCATAAAAAATGGTAAAATTCAATCTATGCAGTAAAATAATAATTAAAAAATATTTTATTAGAACTGGCTCCTTCGCCATATTTTTAATTTCTAATGACGATCCAAAAATGAATGACCCTCTGCATGAAGATATTTGAACCTATTTAAAAGGTAATTTTTGGAGACTTATTGCTAATATAACGATAAATAACACGTATTTGGGTTCGTTTAACATAATAATTTAATGGTGCTTGTGACTTTTTGGTATTACAAAGTTAAAACCGACATGGTTAGTATTTGTACATCTTTATTTTGAGATTTTAAAATGGCATTTAAAAGAAATCAGCACAACACAAACTGCCGTGTTTATGGGTGTCAAACTACAAAATGTGTTTATAGAAGTTTTTAAGATATAAGTTTGGCCCTAGTATCAGAAACAGTTCCTGACTCATTTCTCTAAAAGGCAGGTAACAATTCGATAACAGGGAACACATTTATTTACACAACATAACCACTTTGTTGCGGTATTCCTATACTTTTATATTATTAATCTTATAAAAACAATATATTTTAATTTAAACAACAATTATTTAATAAAAAAGCACAAGCACTAATATATGGTATCACTATACACTTTTTCTACCGTTTGTCACACTCATTTTAACCCAAAATGTACGTAAACAAAAACTATATGTTTCGAACAAAAAAAATTATATAATAATCAGCAAAGAAGCACATATTATGACTCACTCACTTGTTTTTATCACTCTTTTTATCATTTAAGTATTTCACCCTAACTAGCACATGAAGTCAATATATTTATAGCAATTGTATGCTAATTGCTAAATAATGTGATATGAAATTTAAAATTTTTACTCGTCTTCCTCCATATTTGTTTACAATTTGCAGCGCCTTCATCGATAATTTGAATCAGTGATTCCACTTCTCCCAGTGAAAATTCACAATGTCATCCCACTAACTCTTTTATTTCAAGAAATAGGAAAAACTTGAAAAACAAAAGCTGTAGGGTATTTTATTAGGATTATTATAGTTTTCTTGAAAATTACACAAGGCAGTCAGTCATATATTTGAGATATGATTTGAGACCAGGGTGTTAAATACACCATCCTAGCAAACCATTATGAATCCCTCGGTCTCCGACTTAAAAGCCCCGCTGACCCTAAAAAAACAAAGGTCAGCCTTTCGGATAAACCATGGTCTTCAAGGCACTTATAGAAGACACCATGCAATGGCTTATCCTTATGCAGCTGCGCGAGATTGCGGCCTTCAGCAGGTTAGGTTTCAACAGTCTGGGTTTCTCCGTTCAGCGTGAAACGGACGACCTAGGATGCAAACTCCTATTGAGATGCATCATTTTTTTTTTTTTTATTATTGTCTTATTATTATTATTATTATTATTATTAATAATAATCGAATAATTAATTTGACTATAAACGTGACCAAAATAAAACCACCATAGAATGTTGTGGTAGTATTATATATATATGATATTACCGCTCTTAAAAATGGCCGATAATTTGCCGATACTAACTAAACGAAAAGGAAAAGAAAGCCTTACAGACTCTCATCCGCAGCCTCATAACTTTTATCGATCCCATTATTATCATTTCCCCTGCAAAAATGTACGCATAGTGACCGAGCCGTAGCGAGCCATATTTCAGTTCTGACTTTTAGTTTTTGTTCCCGCTATAATTTACGTCCGGACGTCGCTGATCCGCAAGTGGCGAGCGCGGGCTCAGCAAATGTAATATATTCGATGTCGAGCGGAAACAGAATAAATGAAGCACCGCCGGACGAGACAGCAACAGGTGTGCCGCCGCCGCGTACACATCGTCTGCTTTTGCTGCCGCTTTCATCCTGGATATGACAGAGTTTCGTCGACACTCGCATCTTTTTGATATCCCAAAACCGCAATTAATTGTGGCAGTGAAAAAAAATTATTTCGGGAGTAAATATTTTACAAAAGAACTGCAAGGCGTTATTTAGGATATACAAACAATTATAGGGAATTAGAACTGAGCCAATCACAGTATACTTCTCCCATAATTTCATATGAAAAAAAACGGTAGGTTTCAACATTTGAAACCTATTTTTCCTACGGTTACTTAGAAAATAAGCAACAACACACTAAAAACACAACTGTAAAACGGCATTTTATACGCTCTGCGCAAAACACCAATGAGTATTGATAGCGTTTTTTACGACAAAATGAAATGCCATCTTCTTCAAAAACAAACAATAACATATCTATTGTAAAAAATTCGATCAATCAGCACAAAGAAATGCCAGGAATTTATTTAGAAAATTGCAGTAATTTTACTATTATTACAATTTCAAATAGAGATTGTTTGTAACTTAAGATTATTATTGCCTATTATTAAAAAAAATTATCATTAGATGTTAATAATGATGTTTATTGCCAATACTATTAATAATAAGTAAATATTTATTAAAATTAAATAATTGTTGTCTTTTACGTCAAAAAATCGTCGTTTTGAAAGCAAGACTTAAACAAGAAAAAGATATACATCTCTCTAATGTGATTTAAGTGCAAAAGTAGAAAAAGTATAGTGTAAAACACGTGCGGAAAGAATTTTTTACACTCGTGAGACTTGTTAGCCTTTTGGACTCGTGCACAAACCGTCTCACTGCGTGCGAGAAATATCTTTTTCGACACTTGTTATACAATATACTATACCTACACATGTCCTATTTAGTTATAATAGTTCTACTACAGAACTTTCTTGGATTCTGAAGTCTATAGGAGCCGCAGTACTTATTGAGTCACTTATTACTTCCACAGACACATACTGTTATTGGTGGATTTCCTGCCAGATTCGATTAATTTATGTATAAATATAGTGTATATGTATATAAGTTGGCTTACTAAGACATACCTTGTCACTTGCCTTGACAGACAGGTACTTACTTATTGGTTAATCTGCTATCGCGAAAATTTGCCCATAGGAATTATGCATTCCAATTGATTCCAATAACCTACCTGTCAGAAATAACAACTATGGGTCAAACAGAATGCACACATTTATGTGAAAAAGAATCATATTAGAATATTACATAATAGTAATGCATCCAAGTTTATTTTCACTTATAATATCCCTAGTGCTTAAATTATTTCCGGAAATTTTTTCGAGGTCATGAATATTTTGAAAATTATCCCTCGCCTGCGGCTCGGGATAATTTTCTTAAAATATTCACGAACGAGGAAAAATTTCCGGTTTTTAATTTAAGCACGTGGGATATTCGGTAAGAAAATTTCACACCATTACTTTATAAATATTATGCCAAAATTGAACATTTTAATTACGAATGACAAACATTCATTCCTCATAGTGAGCCATGAGCAATAACAAACATTTTTTACGACTGTCAAGTACGGTACCTTATGGGTACCTTGGTCAAGTACCACCAGTTGTCATCGTGTCATTGTGTTTGTGCAATTTGCTGATTTATTAGATTGTATTTTTAAAAATGTTCCGCTTTGGAAAGGAAACATTTATTTCTGATAATTATTCTGAAGTACTTCGAGCATTGCAAATATTATGCTTAATAAAATGTAAGTTTTCTTAGTGAAATAAAATGTCATTTTCTGACATTAGTTACATACATATTTTACAAATAACTTAAAAACATATTATATTTTTGTTTCTTATTAATTTTGGTCTACTAATATTGGTGGAACATCATTTATTTTTGATAATTATTCTGAAGTATCTACTTCAAAATTTATATGTTTAATAAAATGCGAAATCTCTTAGTGAAATAACGTACCATTTACTAATACTAAGTTTAGTTACATGAACTTTTTATAAATAACTTAAAAACATATTATATTTTTCTTTGATCTACTAATATTGGTGGAACATAATTTAATTTTGAGAATATTACTTAATTTCGAGCATAGGAAATGTATTGATCCAACTCCCGTGTCTTTATTTTGACATTTTAAATGACAGAAAAATTTCCACTTATTAATTTGACACAACGTAAAAAATTTCCGGAAATTTTTTGGGTTGGCATGGTAACTGAACAAAAAAGAAGCCTCTGATTGGTTAAAATATGGCGGTGTGAAATTTTCAAATATATATTTTAATTGCTAGACGTAGAATGAATCTTATAAATCTAAAAAATGTTTATTACCTGTATATTTATTTTGGTAGATATCTCTTTTTATTATGATAGACGGAAATTGACAATGAAACACCTTGCAATCAATATATCTGAATTTCAGCAAAATATTTAACGTCCTTCATATTATCGTTTTAGAGTTTCTGAACATGAGGTACCTACTCTTAGTAAAAACCACAGAAACTCACTTTGTTTGACCCCTGGAGATCGTTTTTGTCAAGTGTTCTGGAATGCCTAATTGATTCCGTGTAGTCAATAAAAAAATAGTAATAAATGATTAGATATTCGCATTTTAATGTTTCTGTTTCTATTCTACATCATCATATGTTGAAATGTTCAAATTAAGTATACAAAATTAATTAAGTGGAAGTATATTATTTTTTCTTGTTTTGTCGTTTATATAATAATGATTGTATTTGACAAAAGCATAATACTTATGTAACGTTAGGCAAAAATCAAACTTTTCTCAGTTCAGGTTCGGTGTTGACGAACTTTTATTTTACACTGTCTATACTGGTATCAGTTTATGTTTTTTTTTTTTTTTTGTTTCAAATGAATTTATTTTAATCAGAACGTCCAGGAAGGATCGATCAACCTCTTTCTTAAACTACTCTTATGATGAATTTCATAGTCGTTGCTTTGGTGGTGTTGCAGGATTGTTTCACAGCATGCTGTGGATCTATAATTAGATCTATATTGGATGCTGACATAGAAAAACTTCTCCATGAAGAAGTTCACTAGGAACTGGATTTGGTTATCCATCGCTACATCGTCCTCTTGTCAGTAGATATAACTATTCCAAGAAAGGTGTCAAGTGATTATCAACAGGCAGAGAGTTCTGACTAAATCGTTAGTAAAAAATGACTCTCCATTATCGCTAACCAGAATATCTCGATGGTCGATGTTCATCGAATGTCAACATATGTACTGAATAATTTCGTGTTCTCTACTAGCGGCTTCATGAAATTCGCCTAATGGAATTCTGACTTCAAGTAGGTCGGGCTCCTAATGATGTCGACGATTAAACAAATTAGTGTATTGTCATGCTGGGTTATTAACAGATTATAAACGCTTGAGGTTTACTGTCCAGTCTGAGCTTCAATTATGCGGTCCATGCAGTCTCACGGTGGGGTTGTTTATTAACAATTTTTCTGGCGCTGCTTGATTATTGCAGTTTTGTGGTAATGATAGTTTCGATATCTTTGGTGTTGACTTTATCTGTTGGAAGTTTGATGATATTCTTCTTTATATTTCAGCCAACAGTATACCTACCCTATCTAGGAAGAAAATGTATCCACCATGTTAATATAAGAGCTTATAAGAATATAATTTGGAGATTATTTTCATTGAAAGCATACTACATTTCATAACTATAACTTGCCTACCTGTCATACCTTCATACCTGTCCTACCTAACTTACATATCATATAGATATGTAAGTTAATAAAAGGCTTGATAATTATACTTAGTATTTAGTATATTTTACCTAATGGTAAATTAGAATGCAGAGCAATCGAGTCGATGGCTTAGAGTTTAGTGTCTCGATGGTTAAACCCAGAGGTAGTGAGTTCGTATCCCCATTCCGCCTGACAGTTTTTAATTAAATTATCTACAGGTTTTAGTACAATTCTAATTAAAACATAGTTAAAGCAAATTAAAAAATATTGATAAATAAAAATACTTCCATTCACTTACAGAAAATAAATTTGGCAACGTCGCACGTTTTGACATTTTGACGTCACTCGGCTGTTAAAATAAAAAAGCTTTAATTTGGTTATTTAGCTATTATAACCAAAGTATTATAATATCCAATTTTTTCATTTGGTAACTTTGACCAAATCATTATTTGCTTTAATATTTTATTTTGTAATTATATCCAAACTTTTACTAAGAGTAAAATTGAAATTAGTTCAGCTGATTTGATAGTTCAGTTACCAAATCTCCTGTTCATATAAACCAATTCTTAGAGTTAAATTAAAAGAAGTGAACTATCAATTATTGGTATGTTAAGTGTTGCTTTTAATTTACTTGAAAACCAGACGACCAGAGTTACCAGAAAACTTATCTATATATTATTATTAAAAACACATACTCATTTTATGCATATTTAACAATCCAAATTTTAATATCGGATATTTAATAGTTGAAATGAACGTAGCATCAAAGGCAACAATTCACTCACTAGAGATGGACGAGATAGTCACATTTCTTTTACACACGATTCATTATTAGAATATGAACTAACGAACTAAGCTGCAATAAGTAGACATTCCTAAATACGTATTATATACCTGTTAGTAACATGTCACTGTGTTAAAAGCCTTATATTGAATCAGATTACATGCACCAACACCGTTTTGCTGTACAAACAACTTCGTGAACTTGTGTCGCATAAGACCAAGATTTTTAAATAAAGTGATGTTATACCAATTCTAATGTTTCCACAAATAATGAATAGGTTTCTTAAGGCAATGTTGACATTATTCGTTCTTTTAGTGAAAATTTAGTTACATTACGAAGCATTGGAATTATAATTACTAAAGTAAAATTGAAACAAAGGTTTATTACGTACAAAGAAAAACATGTCTTCCAAATCATCTATTTATATCGAAAAATAGGTTTATTTCGAGGTTTATTTATAGTTTAGCTAAAAATGTTGAAAGAACTATGTCTGTTTTATAGGAAGAAATTATACAAATTTCGCCACCTACGTTCGTGTTTACAACCCCTATATGTCGAAATAATTTACACTACTTAACACTATGCAGACATCAGTAAAATCTATCTAAAAGTTTGTTGAAGAAATCATCGACTTAAAAAGCTGCAAGTTCCGCATAATTTATATTTAAAGTGTTCCTTTTTCCGCCCCTAAAAAGTTTTCTTTACGAAAGTAATCCCCACAATTCGTCAGGATGCGACAAAGTATCTCCGGAGGAACGGACCGACGGCGAAGGACGGGCCTTTTATGCCGCCTTAAGTTTGCCGGGCGGATTGCGGTTTCGGAGGTGTAATCTTTTCGAATGTATTCGCACGGGATCTGCTTCGCATCGGAGAAGTCGAGATTGGGTGGGTTTACACCTAAATCCACCGTCCCGACACCAGTTATCTCCATACATAAAGATGTAAATTCGAAATTGATGGATTCCGGATCTTATTCTTCGCTCTCTTTTGTATTCCGCAATGGACTTTGTGGTGTACACATGAATTTTTATTAGTAGCGATACCGTTGCACTGTTTCTAGGCAATGCGACTCCTTAAAGAATTTACGCTCTGTTTTTTTGGGATCTGGCGAACGTTAAAATAAATATATAAGTATTACAATTAAATCTAATTAGATACGACAAAGATAAACACACTTTTTATTACTGTATTTTCAATAAATGATATGAATAAATTATTTATTTGGAAAGCTTTACTTTCATTGTGTAAGTAAAATAAACTCTTTTAATTTGAATTTTCATTTAGTAAATAAAATCAAATTGTTGCGGACGTTACCTACTAAATCTTAATTGAATGATACATTTATATTAAGATTATAGGTTAGATTAAATAATTAGTGGTTTAGATATTAAAGCATCCGTTCATCTCCACCTACAGGGTGTCCACCTAGTGCGGGTAAGTCCAATATCTGGGTTAATAAAAGAGATAACTTAATTTTTTTTTCAACAGGGTTGTCTAATATCCCGAACTGCACAAAATGAAAATATATTTACATATTCAGGGTGTTCAGTTTTTCCTGGACAGGTACCAACTTCATTTTTTTAAATGGAAACCTATATTTTTTATGGCATTATCGAATTCTACGTAAAAAATTAGTGGGACTTTGTGCTTAACACTGCTATTGAAATATTGAAAGTTTTCGAGATATTTGACTTTTAATTTTTTTTTCTTATGTTTCGTCACTTCTAATAGTTGACATAATTATGGTTGTATGACAGCTAGAAATTATTTTTTTTCAGAAACTGTAGAGTGAAGATGGCTCTTTCGAAAAACGTATCAAAAGTTGACCTGCGATATACAGGGGGCAACAGAAATCGTGCCAAACATGATGGTTTAAAATTTAAAAAATCTCGACTTTTTCAAATGGAACACCCTGTGTTTTATGATTTCATTAGATGTCTTTCTGTAGACTCTACAATTTTATAATAACTTTCCCTATACCTAAGTTGCGTAGTTTTTGCAAAAAAAAACAACTTTTATGAAAAATACCCGATTTGCGCACGTTCCTTTCTCGGGAAAAACGCAGTGAGCGTCTGTCACGCAATAAAATTTGTGACAATCAGTTTACATGTCATTTCTTCTTTTACTGAATATTCACGTACGAGTTTAGAGTAAGTACTAAGCGTGCATACAATGAACTATTCAAAAGAAGAATTAGTGAAAATGGTTTATGCCTTAGGAGAAGCTCATGGAAATTGTTTGCTAGCAGCACGTATTTACAAAGCAAATAATCCAGATTTACAGAGATTTCCACGTGCTGACTGTTTTGAAAATGTGAAAGAAAGATTTGAAAGAACAGCAAATGCGAATTATGAGAAAACTACCAGGAGACATGACGGTAACAATGACGATATTCAGTTTAATGTTGTGGCGTCTGCTGTTGAAAATCAAAATATTAGTGTCAGGAAAATCAGTAATAATCTTGGAGTTTCCAAAAGCTTGACAAACAAGATACTGAAGAAGAATAATTTTCATCCGTATCATATTGAAAACCATCAAGCACTGTTACCTCAAGATCACCTAAACCGCCTGCAATTTTGCCACTGGGCATTGGATAAAATTCAGGAATGTCCAAACTTTTTTATGAATGTCTTGTTTACTGACGAATCAACATTTTCAAACACATGCTTACCCAATCGTCGCAACTTTCATCACTACGCTGACAATAATCCAAGATTATTGAGGGTACTAGATAATCAGCATCGTTTCAAAGTGAACGTGTGGGCTGGAATTTGTGGAGAACATATTGTTGGACCGTACTTTTTTGAAGGCAATTTAAATGCCAATGTGTATTTGCATTTTTTGCAAAACGAACTTCCCCTTCTACAGCTACAGAATATGCCCGCTGATTATTTGGTTCAACAATGGTTTCAGCATGATGGTGCCCCTCCACATTCCACTTTGGCGGTACTGTGATTATTTTATTGTTGTAGTACTTTTCCTATTATCTATTCATATTTCAGATTAGAGAACATCTAAACCACGTATATCCAAATAAGTGGTTAGGTCGTGGTGGTCCAATTCCTTGGCCTGCACGTTCGCCTGATTTAAATATTCTGGACGTTTTCTTGTGGGGTTATATCAAGGAGCGAGTATACGAAGTACCACCAACGGATATGCAAGACTTGAAAGAAAAGATCCAAAATGAGTTTCTAACCATAACGTCCGAAATGTTAAGAAATGTTCACATTCATTTTCGTCGTAGATTAATGCTTTGTGTTGAAAACAACGGTGGACATTTTGAGCATTTGCTTTAGGTTAGCTTGCTTGTATGAGTATTGCGTATTCTTTTTTCAATACTCTATGTATATTCATCCATTTCACTAATAATTTTTCTAACTACGGTAACACCGTTTGGTTTTCAATATGATACGTATGAAACTTCTTCTTCAATATCTTATTTGTCGAGCTTTTGAAAACTCCAAGATTTCTACTGATTTTCTGATACTAATATTTTTGGATTTTCAACAGCAGAAACCACAACATTAAACTAAATATTATCGTTGTTACTCCCATGTCTAATGGTAGTTTTCTCATAATTCCCATTTGCTGTTCTTTCAAATCTTTCTTTCACATTTTCAAAACAGTCAGCACGTGGGAATCTCTATAAATACGTGCTGCTAGCAAATAATTCCCATGAACTTCTTCTAAAGCATACGCCAGTTTTGCTAATTCTTAATTACATGTAGAGCTTTTATGATTTTTTACTTTTATTTACAAATAAATGGTAACTTTCCATAAAGACTTGTTTATTAAACTGAAATTATCTAAATTTTTCAGTTATTTTTATTTTAAGAAATGTAAACTAATACATTTTATAAAAATAAATAGCCTTACAATATTTTTTCCGTCAAAGGAGTGCGCAAATCGGGTATTTTTCATAAAAGTGGGTTTTTTGCAAAAACTACGCAACTTAGGTATAGGGAAAGCTATTATAAAATTGTAGAGTCTACAGAAAGGCATCTAATGAAATCATAAAACACAGGGTGTTCCATTTGAAAAAGTCGAGATTTTTTAAATTTTAAACCATCAGGTTTGGCACGATTTCTGTTGCCCCCTGTATATCGCAGGTCAACTTTTGATACGTTTTTCGAAAGAGCCATCTTCACTCTACAGTTTCTGAAAAAAAAATAATTTCTAGCTGTCATACAACCATAATTATGTCAACTATTAGAAGTGACGAAACATAAGAAAAAAAAATTAAAAGTCAAATATCTCGAAAACTATCAATATTTCAATAGCAGTGTTAAGCACAAAGTCCCACTAATTTTTTACGTAGAATTCGATAATGTCATAAAAAATATAGGTTTCCATTTAAAAAAATGAAGTTGGTACCTGTCCAGGAAAAACTGAACACCCTGAATATGTAAATATATTTTCATTTTGTGCAGCTCGGGATATTAGACAACCCTGTTGAAAAAAAAATTAAATTATCTCTTTTATTAACCCAGATATTGGACTTACGCGCACTAGGTGGACACCCTGTATATATGATCTTTTGTGAATACCTTAATCTATCTCAACTTGCCCAGCCCAAATGGCTCTTAGCGAAGGTAAGGATCGACTTATAAGCTATATTACTCACCTCAGCAGGTGGTACATATATATATATACATGCACAACATATAGATACGCCTCCAAATATACAGGCATTGACAGAACTCGCCTCCGATTTTGGAGGCGAAATGGAAAAAGTGGAGGCGAAAACGAATTGCCGTGTATATATGGTTTAAATGAATTTTTACCATCCATGTGTCAATTTGGCAGATTTTAGTATGGAGTCGAAAATGATGTTCCATCTCTACATATATACACTCTAGTACATATCATCGCACACCAGAGTGCGCCACTCTTTTTACCCTAGATATGATCAAATATATTCAACAGTTGCACTCGCCTCTTTAAACTTAAAATACTTATTAGACTCCTTTCGTTGGCAACGTCGCACGGAGTGGAAATGCTAATGTAGGTAGACAGATACAAAAAATATATTAATTTAATTATATTGTGATGTGAATTCTTAGTAGCTGTAGCTGAGCGGCAGAAAGTGGTCATATGGATATGGGAAAAGCTTTTAATTGTGTATTCTTCAGATTGCATACTGTAAATGGACTGACCAATTGACCATGTCCAAGAAAATGTGTTAAGGTATGTGAGGTAGAGTTGAGAATGAGAATAAGACAATATAATTATTCTTAAATTACTGTATTTTACGTACAATTACATGTATAGTGTACAGGGTGGGGCAAATTCGATGGAATTGTAGGATATCTCAGAAAATATTGGAGATAGAAAAAATCTAATGCCACGTTCTCGAGCCCAATTTTCAAAACAAATTCAAGTGTCAATTCAGAAATCCTGTGATTTTAGTTGTTTTCGAATTACAGGGCGATATTCATTTTTTTGACATTTCCGACCACCCGTGTATCTCCGGAACTAAATAAGTTATGATAAAAGTTAAAACTGCTATAGATCAATTCTCAGACATAGAATCGAATGGTCTTATTAGTTTCTTAGTATATCTTATAGTTATCGAGCTATGAAGCAAACTTATATTTTTTTAAATGGGAATCATAGTTGGCTATGGCCTATGCTAGTTATTTTTACAAATTTAGGAAATACAGGGTGTTTATCATTTTAATTTTGTACAGATTTTTTTATTGTGATGAAAAGTAGTTGGCTATGGAAATATTATATCTTCACAAAGGCTATACCTAAATGTTGTAAATGGAAATTGTTAAATAATACATAAACAAAAAATTTACCAAATATGAAGACATAAAGGGATTAAAATATGGCACCTCATTGTTATTTACATTGTAGAATTTTTCTAAATTAGAAGCACTTTCTGAATTCCTAATATTTAAGTAATTTTGCTCTTACCTTAAATAGCAGAACTATAAACTACTTTAAATAGGTAGGCCTACGAAAACTGTCAAATTATTTAAACTTCAGATAGGTTATTTTCATTATTTTTCCTATGAGAAATATTGCTAACGGAATCGATAGTGCAGACTGCCAAACACTTCTGATTACTAAAATACTGAAGCGAAATGCTTTTCCAATTAGAAAATCGGTAAAAATTAACTTTTTAAGATAACCCGTATAGTTTACATACTTCAACATCTCAAGGTAAATTTCTGACAACAGGCTAGGTAGTGCAGTGGGATAGTTGTATGATTCAAAAAATCGTAAGGCTGATTTCGCGACTTCGAGTCACGCTGGAGGTTAACTTTTTTTTCACTTTGTAATTCCAATTATTTATTAGTATTAGTTTGGAATTAATTCCTTCATTTTGGCAATCTGTAAAATTCATAGGCCAGCTATATCTCCCCACTAGATTTTTTCTATGGGAATTTATAAAATCTGAAGTATACAAAGTGGTGGTTAATAATGGTATTGTTCATAATTTAAGAGATAATATTGTCACAACATTTAGGCAAATAACAAATGTCCATCCGGAGAATGCTTGTAAAGCCATCAGAAAGCGCTGTCAGATATGTATTAATGAAGATAGTGGTCATTTTGAACAACTCTTGCATTAAATTATTTATATTTTTTTAGTTTACTTTTTCTATTTATTATTGGTATTTTTCTTCGTTTGTGAAAAATTTCTTCCTAAAATTAAAATTATCTTAAAATAAAACAATTGGGCCTACTTATTTAAAACAGTTTGTAGTTCTGTTATTTAAGGCAAGTGGTATAAAAGTGCTTCTCATTTAGCTAAATTCTACAATGTAAATAACAATGAGGTGTTATATTTTAATCCTTTTATGTCTTCATACTTTGGTAAATTTTCTGTTTATGTATTATTTAACAATTTCCATTTACTTTCAACATTTAGGTATAGCCTTTGTCAAGATATAATATTTCCATAGCCAACTACTTTTCATCACAATAAAAAAATATATATAAAATTAAAATTTTAAACACCCTGTATTTCCTACATTTGTAAAAATAACTATAGCATATTATATATCATTGGAAAGCAAAAAAAAAATCTTTTTTTCTAAGACATAGCCAAGTATGATTCCCATTTAAAAAAATATAAGTTTGCTTCATAGCTCCGTAACTGTAAGAGATACTAAAAAACTAATAACACCATTCGATTCTACGGCCGAAAATTGATCTATAGCAGTTTTAACTTTTATCATAACATATTTAGTTTCGGCGATGGTACACGGGTGGTTGGAAATGTAAAAAAAATCAATATCGCCCTGTAAGTCGAAAACAACTGAAATCACAGGATTTCTGAATTGACAGTTGAATTTGTCTTGAAAATTGGGCTCGAGAACGTGGCATTAGATTTTTTCTATCTCCAGTAGTTTCTGAGATACCCTGCAATCCCATCGAATTTGCCCCACCCGGTACACGTAGGTACAGCTCGACAAATGAATTGATATTCATCGATTGACGAATCAATTGATTGCTCGATAATTGAATTTATTGATGTTGTATAACATAAATTCTACAGTGTAATAATAATAAAGTAACGCACAAAATTTATAACTTTTATACAGAGTGATTTTTAAAAAAACGCCGTGACAGGTCGATTTTGTTTTTAAAAAGACCATGCTCACATGATAAAATTTTGTTTTATCTGCTTTGCGTCATCGTACATTTTTGTAAATTGAACACCCTGTATATTTTTACATATTTGGATAGGGCGTTCTCTAACGAATACATTGAGATAGGGATAGGGTTTGATGGAGTTACCTCTAATAGTAGGGGATATATACCTTAAATACTGTTCCATAAGAGCAATGTGTTAGAGAAAGACTTTGTAAGGGCTGTAGCCTAGCAACGAATCCATATTCTCTTTCTAACTCATTATGTTTATGGAACACTCATTAAGGTATATCTCCCTCACTATTAGAGCTAGATCCATCAAACCCTATATCAATGTATTCGTTAGAGAACACCCTAACCAAATATATAAAAATATACATGGTTTTCCGTTTCAAAAAATGTATGATGACGTCAAAACGCTAAAACGAAGGCAGATAAAACAAAATTTTTCATGTCAGCACGTGTCCTTTTAAAAAACAAAATCGACCTGTCACGGCGTTTTTTGAAAAATCACTCTGTATAAAAGTTATGAATTTTGTGCGTTACTTTATCATAACACTGTAAATACCGGGTCATCCAACCAAAACTTGACCCCCCCCTGATTTTGGGAAGTAAGAATTTCCCGGAAAATTTCCAAACTACGTCAACACATTTTGAGGGGGAAGAACTGTAATGAAAAAAACAACACCCAAACGTCACCCTATACACGTCACATCAACCCACTTAGGAATTTTAAAGGGCACGAGGGGTCATGAAATACATCAAATTAAAGGAATTTTTATCCTGTAAACAACAATATTTTTGTTTTTGATGTGCCGAGCAATGTAAAAGAAAAAAATCAGTTTGAAATAAAGAAGCTGAATGAAATTAAACAAAATCAATTTTTATTTAATGAATTTCTCAAAATGGCCCTCATTAACTTGCAAACATAAAGCCTCTTTGTTTTTGATGCGCTGATTAAAGTATAAGGAAAAAATATATAAGGAAAGTTTAAAATAAAAATGCTGAAGATAAAGAAACAATTATGCTAACAAAATTGTAATTTTTTTGATGAAGGCAAAAAATTGCTAATTTATCTCTTTCTAGAATACAATAAATTTGCTGCTATTTTTCACTTGTGACTACCAACTTGTTGTAGTAGTTTGTTCTTGAAAGAATACCTAAAAGTGTTCTCGAAATGGTGTATTCTATCGAAGAAAGAGTGGAAGTTACCGTGTGGTATCGAAATAATGATTGCGCTAAAGCTACAGCACGAATTTTCAATGAAAACTACACGGAAAGAAATGTAAGCCAGCAGTATGTTAAGCAAGTGATCAATACGTTTGTTGCAATTGGTTTGCTGCTAAACAAGAAACGCGAAGTGAACCGCCCAGTACGAAATGAAGCAGTTGAAGTGGAAGTTTTGGGTCATTTGCAAATGGATAATACACAATCAATCAATGCAGTTTCTCAAGCTTCTGGTATATCTACTTCCAGAGAATTTTGAAAAAACAGAAGTTTCATCCATTTAAGATGACGCTGGTTTAGAAGTTGAATGAAGATGATTTTGATCATCGCATTAAATTTTGCGTGATTTTAGTGAGCAACTCCGTCTGAACCCAAATCTCCTCTACAACATTTGTTTGTCGGACGAATGTACATTTATGGTAAATGGTGAAGTAAACAGACACAATTGTGGGTATTGGAATGATACTAATCCTCATTTGATCAGAGAATGTCACACACAGGCTCCTCAAAAATTGGATGTTTGCGCCTGAATTTTGGGCAATCATCTTGTCAAAAAAATCAAATCAACGTCATCATCAATAAAAAATGGTCCATTTTTATTCAGGGCACTCTTAATGGGAACAATTATTGGAAGACGCAATTGATCCGATGATAACAGAAATTTTAGAAAATGACGATAATTTAATAGAAAATGAATTAACTTTTCAACAAGATGGTGCACCCCCTCGCTATGCTATTGCTGTGCGGCAATTTATGGATGAGCGTTTTCCAGGGCATTGGATTGGTAGACGAGGTCCCGTTGAATGGCCACCCAGATCACCTGATCTAACTCCTTTGGATTTTTCCTGTGGAGCTATTTGAAATCGCGGGTGTACGTTGCGCAACCTGAGACATTAGAAGAATTGCGCGAAAGAATTGTAGAAGAATGCCGATTAATAACACCTGAGGTATTCAGTAATGTCAGAAGAGCATTTAATGATAGGATTTATTATTGTTTGAAAGTTAATGGGGGCCATTTTGAGCAAGTCATTCAATAAAAATTGATTTTGTTTAATTTCAGCTTTTTTATTTCAAACAGAATTTTTTCTTTTACATTGATCAGCACATCAAAAACAAAAAGGTGGTTGTTTACAGGATAAAAATACCTTTAATTTGATGTATTAATAAGAATTTTAAAGGGCACGAGGGGTCATGTAACCCCTCGTGCCCTTTAAAATTCTTAAGAGGGTTGATGTGACGCACATAGGGGTGACGTTTGGGGGTTGTTTTTTACATTAAAATTCTTGCTCTTGGATTAAAGCTCTTGGAAATTGCTATTTAACAGTACTAAACAAAATACTTCTTAATAGTTTAATTTTTGAAAAATACGCAAAATAAATTTTATAATTATTTATTCGAATTTCTCGTTACAAATATCAAATTAAACCATTTTGGTGCAAATAAGGTTGTAAAAACATTCGTAAAAAAACTGGAGAACACAAAATAATTCTAACAAAAGTATAATAAACAAAAAAAGCATAATTATTATGCTTTTTTGTTTATTATACTTTTAATTGTTAATTACTTACCATGCTATATTTTAATTAAATTAATAGCAATTTCCAAGAGCTTTCCAATGAGGTATCACAAAGGGGGTGTTTCCATTTAAAAAAATTGAGTTGGGGTGGCTACAGCCCCAGAGGTTGCTTAGTGAAGGCCATTTTTGTGGTCATACTAATCGCCCCACATACCCTGGAAACGGTTTTGAGAAATTTTTTAGTTCTTTTTTAGGCCCATACTTACAGAACATTGCTCGTTTTTAAATGGACACCCTGTATATCAAAATAAAGTATAAATTGCCCACTATAGGATTGAAAAATATAGACCCCTGTTCTTGACTGGTATCTGTCTACCGAATAAATTAATAAAAATTAAACTAATGCAGCATAAATACAATTATTATTAACAACCATTATTTATTAATTTGCATTCTTAAAAAAGAATTAGGAAATTCTGAGTTTGTTTTTCCCTAATCAAACGACTGAAGAAAAATAAATTTCACTTGGAATAACTTCAATCGAACATTTCATTTTACTACTTTACAATAAAAAAAGTTTACACGACGTAAAATGTTTGTACTGCTACGAGCAACGTTAAAAACTGTGTTTTAATAAACATTTTTTGAAGGAATAAGAAAGATAAAACTTTTTCCTTTAATATCTATAAAAATCTATTTAAATATCTATTATCCTAATATTTATAAGAAGTTATAGCAAGTCATGATAAAAATAATTAGTTACAATAACTAGGTAAAAAAACAAAAACTAGAATAATTGTTTTGAAAAAAACATTGATCCCATTTAGATCAATGTTTTTTTCAAAACAATTATTTTCACGATGTTTCATAAAGAACCATCCGCTTCGAGTATCCACTTTAAAAACTAGAAGCTGGGACACCTAAATCATATCTTCTACTTTTCAGTGGTCATTATTCAATGTAACTTAAACACAGTTTAAACATTCACATTAAAATTATTAAAATTACGTCTAATCTCAACATTTTAGACTACGGATCAACCACCTTTAAATAATTCATTTACTGAAATTGCCGTATTAATATTTAATACAGGAATCAACATCCTGTAACTTAAAACATTACCATCATTAAGAAGATTATTACTGAGGACTGCAAGAAATCATCCTATGCTTTATTTTCCGTTTTAATTTAAAATAATATTTGATTCGCACATACCTATAATACATTTTCTACTCCGTTAGAATTGGCAATGTTGCTGGAGGCGAACAAAGCTATTAGATATATCTCAATTATACAAATATGAGTCGCAAATGTATGTTTAATATTAAGATGAAAAAGATTATGCTTCATTGATAGGTTTCTGTATAAAATATTTATTAAAAATTATTTCCCCTCTAGGGTTGCTTGGCATAAGGGAGTCATTTTAATGCAATATACATGATAAAAATTTTTCTGACTATGTTTATTAAGATAGAGTCCAGGCGAAAGTGATAGTTATGCATGTATATATATATATATATATATATATATATATATATATATATATATATATATATGCATAACATATAGATACGCCTCCAAATATACAGGCATTGACAGAACTCGCCTCCGATTTTGGAGGCGAAATGGAAAAAGTGGAGGCGAAAACGAATTGCCGTGTATATATGGTTTAAATGAATTTTTACCATCCATGTGTCAATTTGGCAGATTTTAGTATGGAGTCGAAAATGATGTTCCATCTCTACATATATACACTCTAGTACATATCATCGCACACCAGAGTGCGCCACTCTTTTTACCCTAGATATGATCAAATATATTCAACAGTTGCACTCGCCTCTTTAAACTTAAAATACTTATTAGACTCCTTTTGTTGGCAACGTCGCACGGAGTGGAAATGTGTAGGTAGACAGATACAAAAAATATATTAATTTAATTATATTGTGATGTGAATTCTTAGTAGCTGTAGCTGAGCGGCAGAAAGTGGTCATATGGATATGGGAAAAGCTTTTAATTGTGTATTCTTCAGATTGCATACTGTAAATGGACTGACCAATTGACCATGTCCAAGAAAATGTGTTAAGGTATGTGAGGTAGAGTTGAGAATGAGAATAAGACAATATAATTATTCTTAAATTACTGTATTTTACGTACAATTACATGTATAGTGTACAGGGTGGGGCAAATTCGATGGGATTGTAGGATATCCCAGAAAATATTGGAGATAGAAAAAATCTAATGCCACGTTCTCGAGCCCAATTTTCAAAACAAATTCAAGTGTCAATTCAGAAATCCTGTGATTTTAGTTGTTTTCGAATTACAGGGCGATATTCATTTTTTTGACATTTCCGACCACCCGTGTATCTCCGGAACTAAATAAGTTATGATAAAAGTTAAAACTGCTATAGATCAATTCTCAGACATAGAATCGAATGGTCTTATTAGTTTCTTAGTATATCTTATAGTTATGGAGCTATGAAGCAAACTTATATTTTTTTAAATGGGAATCATAGTTGGCTATGGCCTATGCTAGTTATTTTTACAAATTTAGGAAATACAGGGTGTTTATCATTTTAATTTTGTACATATTTTTATATTGTGATGAAAAGTAGTTGGCTATGGAAATATTATATCTTCACAAAGGCTATACCTAAATGTTGTAAATGGAAATTGTTAAATAATACATAAACAAAAAATTTACCAAATATGAAGACATAAAGGGATTAAAATATGGCACCTCATTGTTATTTACATTGTAGAATTTTTCTAAATTAGAAGCACTTTCTGAATTCCTAATATTTAAGTAATTTTGCTCTTACCTTAAATAGCAGAACTATAAACTACTTTAAATAGGTAGGCCCACGAAAACTGTCAAATTAATTAAACTTCAGATAGGTTATTTTCATTATTTTCCTATGAGAAATATTGCTAACGGAATCCATAGTGCAGACTGCCAAACACTTCTGATTGCTAAAATACTGAAGCGAAATGCTTTTCCAATTAGAAAATCGGTAAAAATTAACTTTTTAAGATAACCCGTATAGTGTACATACTTAAACATCTCAAGGTAAATTTCTGACAACAGGCTAGGTAGTGCAGTGGGATAGTTGTATGATTCAAAAAATCGTAAGGCTGATTTCGCGACTTCGAGTCACGCTGGAGGTTAACTTTTTTTTCACTTTGTAATTCCAATTATTTATTAGTATTAGTTTGGAATTAATTCCTTCATTTTGGCAATCTGTAAAATTCATAGGCCAGCTATATCTCCCCACTAGATTTTTTCTATGGGAATTTATAAAATCTGAAGTATACAAAGTGGTGATTAATAATGGTATTGTTCATAATTTAAGCGATAATATTGTCACAACATTTAGGCAAATAACAAATGTCCATCCGGAGAATGCTTGTAAAGCCATCAGAAAGCGCTGTCAGATATGTATTAATGAAGATAGTGGTCATTTTGAACAACTCTTGCATTAAATTATTTATATTTTTTTAGTTTACTTTTTCTATTTATTACTGGTATTTTTCTTCGTTTGTGAAAAATTTCTTCCTAAAATTAAAATTATCTTAAAATAAAACAATTGGGCCTACTTATTTAAAACAGTTTGTAGTTCTGTTATTTAAGGCAAGTGGTATAAAAGTGCTTCTCATTTAGCTAAATTCTACAATGTAAATAACAATGAGGTGTTATATTTTAATCCTTTTATGTCTTCATACTTTGGTAAATTTTCTGTTTATGTATTATTTAACAATTTCCATTTACTTTCAACATTTAGGTATAGCCTTTGTCAAGATATAATATTTCCATAGCCAACTACTTTTCATCACAATAAAAAAATATATATAAAATTAAAATGTTAAACACCCTGTATTTCCTACATTTGTAAAAATAACTATAGCATATTATATATCATTGGAAAGCAAAAAAAAATCTTTTTTTCTAAGACATAGCCAAGTATGATTCCCATTTAAAAAAATATAAGTTTGCTTCATAGCTCCGTAACTGTAAGAGATACTAAAAAACTAATAACACCATTCGATTCTACGGCCGAAAATTGATCTATAGCAGTTTTAACTTTTATCATAACATATTTAGTTTCGGCGATGGTACACGGGTGGTTGGAAATGTAAAAAAAATCAATATCGCCCTGTAAGTCGAAAACAACTGAAATCACAGGATTTCTGAATTGACAGTTGAATTTGTCTTGAAAATTGGGCTCGAGAACGTGGCATTAGATTTTTTCTATCTCCAGTAGTTTCTGAGATACCCTGCAATCCCATCTAATTTGCCCCACCCTGTACACGTAGGTACAGCTCGACAAATGAATTGATATTCATCGATTGACGAATCAATTGATTGCTCGATAATTGAATTTATTGATGTTGTATAACATAAATTCTACAGTGTAATAATAATAAAGTAACGCACAAAATTTATAACTTTTATACAGAGTGATTTTTAAAAAAACGCCGTGACAGGTCGATTTTGTTTTTAAAAAGACCATGCTCACATGATAAAATTTTGTTTTATCTGCTTTTGTTTTACGTCATCGTACATTTTTGTAAATTGAACACCCTGTATATTTTTACATATTTGGATAGGGCGTTCTCTAACGAATACATTGATATAGGGATAGGGTTTGATGGAGTTACCTCTAATAGTAGGGGATATATACCTTAAATACTGTTCCATAAGAGCAATGTGTTAGAGAAAGACTTTGTAAGGGCTGTAGCCTAGCAACGAATCCATATTCTCTTTCTAACTCATTATGTTTATGGAACACTCATTAAGGTATATCTCCCTCACTATTAGAGCTAGATCCATCAAACCCTATATCAATGTATTCGTTAGAGAACACCCTAACCAAATATATAAAAATATACATGGTTTTCCGTTTCAAAAAATGTATGATGACGTCAAAACGCTAAAACGAAGGCAGATAAAACAAAATTTTTCATGTCAGCACGTGTCCTTTTAAAAAACAAAATCGACCTGTCACGACGTTTTTTGAAAAATCACTCTGTATAAAAGTTATGAATTTTGTGCGTTACTTTATCATAACACTGTAAATACCGGGTCATCCAACCAAAACTTGACCCCCCCCTGATTTTGGGAAGTAAGAATTTCCCGGAAAATTTCCAAACTACGTCAACACATTTTGAGGGGGAAGAACTGTAATGAAAAAAACAACACCCAAACGTCACCCTATACACGTCACATCAACCCACTTAAGAATTTTAAAGGGCACGAGGGGTCATGAAATACATCAAATTAAAGGAATTTTTATCCTGTAAACAACAATATTTTTGTTTTTGATGTGACGAGCAATGTAAAAGAAAAAAATCAGTTTGAAATAAAGAAGCTGAAATTAAACAAAATCAATTTTTATTTAATGAATTTCTCAAAATGGCCCTCATTAACTTGCAAACATAAAGCCTATCATTAAATGCTCTTTGTTTTTGATGCGCTGATTAAAGTATAAGGAAAAAATATTTAAGGAATGTTTAAAATAAAAATGCTGAAGATAAAGAAACAATTATGCTAACAAAATTGTAATTTTTTTGATGAAGGCAAAAAATTGCTATTTTATCTCTTTCTACAATACAATAAATTTGCTGCTATTTTTCACTTGTGACTACCAACTTGTTGTAGTAGTTTGTTCTTGAAAGAATACCTAAAAGTGTTCTCGAAATGGTGTATTCTATCGAAGAAAGAGTGGAAGTTACCGTGTGGTATCGAAATAATGATTGCGCTAAAGCTACAGCACGAATTTTCAATGAAAACTACACGGAAAGAAATGTAAGCCAGCAGTATGTTAAGCAAGTGATCAATACGTTTGTTGCAATTGGTTTGCTGCTAAACAAGAAACGCGAAGTGAACCGCCCAGTACGAAATGAAGCAGTTGAAGTGGAAGTTTTGGGTCATTTGCAAATGGATAATACACAATCAATCAATGCAGTTTCTCAAGCTTCTGGTATATCTACTTCCAGAGAATTTTGAAAAAACAGAAGTTTCATCCATTTAAGATGACGCTGGTTTAGAAGTTGAATGAAGATGATTTTGATCATCGCATTGAATTTTGCGTGATTTTAGTGAGCAACTCCGTCTGAACCCAAATCTCCTCTACAACATTTGTTTGTCGGACGAATGTACATTTATGGTAAATGGTGAAGTAAACAGACACAATTGTGGGTATTGGAATGATACTAATCCTCATTTGATCAGAGAATGTCATACACAGGCTCCTCAAAAATTGGATGTTTGGGCCTGAATTTTGGGCAATCATCTTGTCAAAAAAATCAAATCAACGTCATCATCAATAAAAAATGGTCCATTTTTATTCAGGGCACTCTTAATGAGAACAATTATTGGAAGACGCAATTGATCCGATGATAACAGAAATTTTAGAAAATGACGATAATTTAATAGAAAATGAATTAACTTTTCAACAAGATGGTGCACCCCCTCGCTATGCTATTGCTGTGCGGCAATTTATGGATGAGCGTTTTCCAGGGCATTGGATTGGTAGACGAGGTCCCGTTGAATGGCCACCCAGATCACCTGATCTAACTCCTTTGGATTTTTCCTGTGGAGCCATTTGAAATCGCGGGTGTACGTTGCGCAACCTGAGACATTAGAAGAATTGCGCGAAAGAATTGTAGAAGAATGCAGAAGAGCATTTAATGATAGGATTTATTATTGTTTGAAAGTTAATGGGGGCCATTTTGAGCAAGTCATTCAATAAAAATGGATTTTGTTTAATTTCAGCTTTTTTATTTCAAACAGAATTTTTTCTTTTACATTGATCAGCACATCAAAAACAAAAAGGTGGTTGTTTACAGGATAAAAATACCTTTAATTTGATGTATTAATAAGAATTTTAAAGGGCACGAGGGGTCATGTAACCCCTCGTGCCCTTTAAAATTCTTAAGAAGGTTGATGTGACGCACATAGGGGTGACGTTTGGGGGTTGTTTTTTACATTAAAATTCTTGCTCTTCGAGCAAGAGCTCTTGGATTAAAGCTCTTGGAAATTGCTATTTAACAGTACTAAACAAAATACTTCTTAATAGTTTAATTTTTGAAAAATACGCAAAATAAATTTTATAATTATTTATTCGAATTTCTCGTTACAAATATCAAATTAAACCATTTTGGTGCAAATAAGGTTGTAAAAACATTCGTAAAAAAACTGGAGAACACAAAATAATTCTAACAAAAGTATAATAAACAAAAAAAGCATAATTATTATGCTTTTGGAAAAGCATAATTATTATGCTTTTTTGTTTATTATACTTTTAATTGTTAATTACTTACCATGCTATATTTTAATTAAATTAATAGCAATTTCCAAGAGCTTTCCAATGAGGTATCACAAAGGGGGTGTTTCCATTTAAAAAAATTGAGTTGGGGTGGCTACAGCCCCAGAGGTTGCTTGGTGAAGGCCATTTTTGTGGTCATACTAATCGCCCCACATACCCTGGAAACGGTTTTGAGAAATTTTTTAGTTCTTTTTTAGGCCCATACTTACAGAACATTGCTCGTTTTTAAATGGACACCCTGTATATCAAACTAAAGTATAAATTGCCCACTATAGGATTGAAAAATATAGACCCCTGTTCTTGACTGGTATCTGTCTACCCAATAAATTAATAAAAATTAAACTAATGCAGCATAAATACAATTATTATTAACAACCATTATTTATTAATTTGCATTCTTAAAAAAGAATTAGGAAATTCTGAGTTTGTTTTTCCCTAATCAAACGACTGAAGAAAAATAAATTTCACTTGGAATAACTTCAATCGAACATTTCATTTTACTACTTTACAATAAAAAAAGTTTACACGACGTAAAATGTTTGTACTGCTACGAGCAACGTTAAAAACTGTGTTTTAATAAACATTTTTTGAAGGAGGTATAAGAAAGATAAAACTTTTTCCTTTAATATCTATAAAAATCTATTTAAATATCTATTATCCTAATATTTATAAGAAGTTATAGCAAGTCATGATAAAAATAATTAGTTACAATAACTAGGTAAAAAAACAAAAACTAGAATAATTGTTTTGAAAAAAACATTGATCCCATTTAGATGTTCCAAGAAATAACATTGGAACATCTAAATGAGATCAATGTTTTTTTCAAAACAATTATTTTCACGATGTTTCATAAAGAACCATCCGCTTCGAGTATCCACTTTAAAAACTAGAAGCTGGGACACCTAAGTCATATCTTCTACTTTTCAGTGGTCATTATTCAATGTAACTTAAACACAGTTTAAACATTCACATTAAAATTATTAAAATTACGTCTAATCTCAACATTTTAGACTACGGATCAACCACCTTTAAATAATTTATTTACTGAAATTGCCGTATTAATATTTAATACAGGAATCAACATCCTGTAACTTAAAACATTACCATCATTAAGAAGATTATTACTGAGGAATGCAAGAAATCATCCTATGCTTTATTTTCCGTTTTAATTTAAAATAATATTTGATTCGCACATACCTATAATACATTTTCTACTCCGTTAGAATTGGCAATGTTGCTGGAGGCGAACAAAGCTATTAGATATATCTCAATTATACAAATATGAGTCGCAAATGTATGTTTAATATTAAGATGAAAAAGATTATGCTTCATTGATAGGTTTCTGTATAAAATATTTATTAAAAATTATTTCCCCTCTAGGGTTGCTTGGCATAAGGGAGTCATTTTAATGCAATATACATGATAAAATTTTTTCTGACTATGTTTATTAAGATAGAGTCCAGGGCGCCTTATACGTTTGTGGAGGCGAAAGTGATAGTTATGCATGTATATATATATATATATATATAGAAGCCTTATATGTGTATATCAGTTGGTAGTGTCCAATGAAAATTAAGACCTATTATAGACTTAATTTTGGTTTATTGAGTTAGAGTAGCTTCTTGCCTTTTTTATATAAATAGTTAATAAACGTCTATTACAGCTTGCCTTTACTCTGGAGGTAACTTCGACAGGAGGGTTCCGGTTTAATCTCTTACCTTTTCATTCGTATGTTTTTTTGTTGTAGCACAAATGGTTCTGGTTGCGAATGAATGATGGTTGGTCTCATTGGTCTTCTATTAATTGATGACGTACCGTCTGAATCAAGGTTTTTACATTTAAAAGTAAATGAGCTATCAGCACTGTCTCATAGAATACAGATTCTCGCGCCTAGTAACCCTTTTTTAATACATTCTCGAATACCAATATTTATATACAATAGATTTATGCTTCAAGGATGGTGGAGGTAAAACCTATCACTTTTAATACCCTACAGTTACTTACACCTATCCCTTTCTTCCTTTTCCATATGTTTGTGTACCAGACAAGTAATCCTCTTTTCGTCAGTTATATCTCCCTAGAGCTCCATATTCACTAGTTGTTAACCACAATTCAGAATGCTCAAGTATAAACCAAATCAATAGATTTGTATTTTAGCATTGAAAATGCTTATAGAATCGCGAAGGTTCTCGTATATGGGTGTGTTTCGATGAAAAGTGTAACGGGATGAGCATGTCACACCGACATGGTTAGGTAGTGGGGGCCGAGTAGAGCGGGCGGCGTTGGCGCATATAGTTTGGCATTCGTATTCGTATATTGCAAATTGCAAGTCTGAGAATCTGAGCTTTTGTGTGAATGTGATATACAAGGTGGCAAAGTCTGTAAGTCGCAAATGATAAGTTCTCAAATTAGAAGGTAACTTTTGCAATCTTTCTATAGTTCCAAATTTCCTTAATTCATTTTCATTTCACTCCGATGGTTGCAAGAATTGCGAAATCTGTGAATTTTTTGCATCCGATAAACACTATAATGGGAGTTGCGTTCTTCTTTATATGAATATATAGCAAATAAGGAATAAGAAGCAAAAAGCAAATCAATCGAGCATCCACTGCTGCTGGACAAGTGCATTTATTTACCTTTCTTCTTCTTTCTTATTTCTGTCCACCATACTAAAGAATCATAAATAACAATGGACTGTTCTAAAAGCCGTTATACAGCGTTCCTCACCTCTTGGCTACCCACCCTCGCACCTTTCTCATTTATTTTCGATTTAAATAAACATTTTTCAATTGTGCAATTAACAAAAGTGAATATTGTTTTAAATATTATTATTTATACTAATGATATAGCGTCGTTATAAAAGTGATTAATGTTTTTATTTTATTTTTTTTTTTTTCAGAAAAAATATTCATTTTTGATGGGTACACAATTGACAAAAATTTCAAATCAATTCGAATATAAATAAAGAAAATACGATGTATGTAGGTGAGGGGTGAGATACACTGTATATCAAAACACAAGTTTTACCAAAGAATTAGAGCATATTAAAAAGATTACATCCAATAAATCATAGCAGGGAAGGTCAGATTTCACCTTGCTCTAATCCATTAAAATGTCCCATTGTCTCAGCCTGTGTACCCAGAGTTCTTGTGTTCCACCACCGCTAACACCACCACAGGACGTTAAAATAGGAAGCTGCTGTTCACGTTTACTCTCGAACATTAAAGCAACGCTGTTGTTATTAAGCCGGGATCTTCTGGCTTTTAATGTATCTACCTTTACATTATCTTGAAAACTTAATATCTTACTACAAAAATAAAAATTCACGCCTTGCAGCTCACTCGTGTGGAAGTGCCTGCCTTAGCGGATTTGAAAAACGTTTATTTTTGAAACACCGTATTCTTCTTTATATGGGGCCTTCTGCACTCGGACCGTGCATAGCTCAATATGAATTGACATTAGTTTTCACACGATTCTTGACACAAATTTTGATTTTCCTAGAGATAGGTAGATACCCACCCAAAAAAAGAAGTTTGTCTTTCTGAAAATATTCTTCAACTCTTACTTCAATTTCTACATTTGTCATTATGGCAACTATTATGGCAACTGTGCATGTCACAGTTGCTATATTTGTAGAGTGCGCAGTCGTTAAAATCAGACTTTGCGCTTTGTAATGGCGTAGTTTTCCATATACCTAACACCAAAACGCTATACTGCACCAAAACACTATACTGGACGATGAGTGGAGTATAGTGTTTTGGTGTTATGTCGAAAACTACGTTAGTGATATCTTCACACCAAAGGTTCCAACCCCCTTCAAGATAAAATAAGAAAGTTGATAGTCATTTCCGGTATAAACCGGAAGTGCCTGAAAAACGGAAGTATTTCAGATGAATAGATCTTTCTCGAAAACCCCTTATCCAAATTTTCAAAAAAATATTTCAATGGTAAGTCCTTAAACTTTTAATGAACGAGTTAGCTGATTCGCCCTGTATAACAAGTGTATCTTAGTGTGATGACAATCTATATACCAGGTGTTATATGTGTTTCAGCTTGTAGGTACTTAGTTCATACCGAGACATTGTTTTATGATAAAAAATTTTTATAATGTCAATAATATTTTTGTATAGTTCTGTATTCAACTTAGTATTATTATAATTATAATTTATTTGAAGGAGATGCCGAAAACAACTACTCCACGGCCAATGTGCCCCGACTGGCATTGCATTTAATTATAATACTGGATATTATACGCAGTACTTGTAACAATACAATACTACTGACAATTTAATTTATATATAAAAAATCGCATATGCCACAGTGCAATTGTCACTTTGACAGCGACAAAAGTTACCTGCAACTTTTACAGTGACAAATGCACTAGTGGTTTTTTCACTTATTCATTTTTTAATCAATTATCGCAGTGTCCGTTGATAAAATAAATAGTTTGACATTTCTGTCAACAAGTTATTGAATTATTAAACACTAACAATGAATCGGTTCGGTGATCCTCAAATAAAAATGTGTTTATTTTTAGTGTTTCATAAATAAAGTTTGCATTCATATGTTTCTAAATTTCTTATTCATTAAATTGTCCTGCCGAATTACACTCGATGTTTGTATTGATACCGGATAAATTTGTATTGTTTAAATTCTAAACTGTTTCCTTTAGCAATTTGACTCGAAAAACTGTCAACCTAAAAATTTTTAATAGTTGACAGTTTTTCTCGTCTAATTGCTTGGCAACAGTTTTCTCATTAAACAATCCAAATTTATCCAGTAAAATACAAACCTCTTGTGCAATTATAAGTGAAAACTGATATATCTATAATTAGAAGATAACATTTTGCTTTGGTTATACTGTGGTAATTCGTCCGTGTCATTTCTAAATATTATTTCTTGACACTTGATCACCTATAATGTATTGAATATTGAGATTTATTTAATATACCATACACCAAAAAATATAATTCTCCAGGCAGGAAGTGCGAGCGGCCCATTACCAGATGACATACGTGACAGACCTCGAGCGAGACGCTGATGGCCTGGCTAATAGGGTGTCAGACTGCAAAGGGCTCCGCTTCCGACGCCGACGCTGGCGGTGGGTAACGGCGCGCCCGCCATAAATCAACGTGACCCTCGTGTCACACTGCCGTTCCACGCGATCGCTGCAAACGAAGGGCAATATGGAGGGCCATTACGGTGCCCGAGAAGGTGCCCATTGTTGTCTCTGCGAATCCGTGCTTTAGGAGGTAATCAGCCGGTTTAGGAACTAAGATTTCTGTGTTTTTATGTGACTTATGTGTAACGGGAGGGCGATGCTGTTAACAAATATAGGCGGTGCCACTAGTAAATTGCTAAGGATTTGCTACACAGCTCAAAAGATGAATACTGGGTCAACGATACGTTGATTTACCTTGACAACAGAGGCGACAGTTAAAATTATATTTTTCATAGAAAACATTTTTATTTTACATTTTAATCAATAAAATTTAAAATTTATTATCCTAGTTTTTCCTCAAGCAATAATTTACACCTTCTATATAATATTTTTAGAAAATTCTTAACACGAGGTATTTTAAGTGATTTCGATATTTTTTATTCCAATAAAATATTAAAACATGGTTTTGTCACTATGCATGTTATTTTGCTGAAAAATATTTACCTATCTAATTATTTTTGTTTTATTCAATATACTACCGGATACAATTGATACGTCATAAATATAACTTCTAAAATTTGTATAAGATGAACTCTTTTGCTCTGAGGAAAATCAACAAGAAGTTTAAAAGGTATTGAAGTGATACCAGACACTTATACATCTAATAAGTCTCTGGTGATACTAAAAAAAAAAAAATTGATGGTATACACACTTTTTATCTACTCCTATTACCCTTTGTAACAAGACAGATATTTGAACATTTTCGTATTTTTGTAATTCTGTTTTAGGATGATACAATTTTTTTTATATATACCTAGGTATGTATTATAAAATTTCTTCAAAATACTTCATTCTCTAGCTTGTACAGGGCGATCAAGTGTATTTTGAACTAAAATGAAGTAAAATGGTCATCATTTCAAACAATTTATGTATTTTTTTTGTTTTCATGTTTACTTTTGTGTTTGTAAACTGTCTATTTTTTACATAATTATTATTCAAGAAGCAAAAAACATTAGAAACAATTTAAACAAGATGACATGTTTTTGCATGGTCAGCGATTATAATAGAATAGTTTCTTTTTTAATATTAAATATCTCAAAAACGCTTATAGAGCTAATTTATTAAAATTATTTATTTTTAAAAACTGAAGAACAAAATCTTTCAAATCAAAGATCAAGGAGTTAGAGGCTAGTTCAAAATACACGTGAGCACCCTGTATAACTATACCCATTTTTATCTTAATTCGATGTCTAGTTTTCAGTTCTTTCTTTTATACATGGGTGTACACTACTGTACACCCATGTTTTGGCGTTTATTTTATGTAGATACTACTCGTATTCCGGCGTTCTTAAATAAGTTGTTTAAAATCTTGAACACCAATAAATCATTTATTTTCAAACTTGATACGCCGTTATAGTGGTGTGCATCTATATTATCAAAGTTAAATTTTGACTTTAATACGAAATGCCAAGGTGAAACCATTATTGGTTTGATACACTTTTCAAAAAATTTATGTTACGGCACTATACAGAGTGTATTTTTAAGTGTGGGTCAAATTTTTAGAAATGATATCTTTAAACCACGGGAACACAACATTCCGTTCTGAAAAATAATTTACCTACTTTAGTAATTAAGCCTTTATAACTTCTAATTTGGGTACTTACCTCACCACGTCAGTGATGTGATTTCTTATTTTAATGAAATCCCCTATATTTTTTTATATTTTTCATTTCTGCCCTAAAATCTACATTTTCTAATGTATAGCACAACCTATACGAAAAATTAATAGTTTTTTAGAGATTTAGTGCCAGAAAAACGGAAATACTTCAGATGAATAGAACTTTTTCGAAAACCCCCCGTTACCAAATTTTTAAGAAAATATTCCAATGGGAAGTCCTTAAACTTTTAATGAACGGGTTAGCTAAATCACCCTGTACACATCGGTCGGGTTTTTGTTTTTGATAACTTACGAAGTTTAGAAGGTGATGACACTCTTGCAAAAGTGTGGAAGCTTATGTGTAACTGTAAATAAAACCTATTAAAGGATATAATGTATCTAAAGATAGTATGTTGTGATTCAAGTTACAGGCATTGGGGTTGGCGGGAAGGTTACCACATCGTTGTATATTTTGCTTAGCGTACAAGGTGATCGAATTAACTGGAGAAATGAGGTTTTTTTGGGTAACAGCCGAGAGAAACAAATTATTTTAAAGAATATTGCATTTTTACTTACTTTTACAAGCAGGTACGGTAGAAATACAAAAAATATCATTACGACGCTAGGCGTCGCGACGCTTCAAAAATGTTTCTTTCAGCAACATACATTTTTTATTATGTGCTCCAAAGATCCCTTAATTTTGAATATTTTTTTCTATATAACATTTTCCATTGTTTCCATTTTTAGTTATATTGGAGGACTACCGCAAAGCTTTTAAATTACAGGTGTCATTTAATAATAGTAACGATATATGAATTGCCCAGAACTTTCTAAATAATGGAAACATAAAAAACTGTTATATAGGAAAAATATTCAAAATTAAGGGATTTTGAGACGCCCATTTGAACCGCCAATGTTTTCTACACAAAAAAGGTACTCTTAATCATAAGCTCTATAGTCGATCGTTTTCGAGCAAAATCAACTTTTATGTTGAAAAACATGGTCAATTTTTTTAAATAAAATTTTTTTCTTACTAATTAAACAAAATTGACTTAAATGTTAGAACAAGTAACAAAACCAAACGTTAACTTCATAATTGCAAAATTAAAAAAAAAAGGAAAAAATGATACAAAAGTTGTTTTTTCAAAATGGTCAATTTTATTTTAAAAAATTGACAATGTTTTTCAACATAAAAGTTGATTTTTCTCGAAAACGATCTACTTTAGAGCTTATGAACAAGTACCTTTTTTGTGTAGAAAACATTGGCGGTTCAATTGGGCGTCTCAAAATCGCAATTTTTCCAGTAGCGTAGAAGTTGAGGAGAAAAACACCCACAACCCCTTCAAAACCTTCACCAATTATGACTTTAAAAAAAAATTCCACACAAAACATAGTTTATTATAAGTAGAAAATGCTTACAAAAGCTGTTTTCTGTACAATAAACGGTTCCGGAGATATTCGCAAAAAACGATTTTTTTTTTATTTCAACACCCTGTATTTCTGAAATGATGCATTTTAGAGGGTAAGTTAACAGAAACTTTTTTTCATATTTTTGGACGATCTATAACATCCTGAAGTCCTGCGTATATATTTTGAAACACCCTGTATATATTTACAGCAATTGAGGAGCGCTTCTGACTGCCAAAAATCGATTCCACACCTCATGGCTGCATGGTTTAGTAATTAATTGACCGAGCAGTTACCAACCTGCTGCTGCAGTCACCAAACTAGTATTTTTCTGGAATTTCAGACACATTTTTTGCATTAACTTCATTTAGTAAGTTGCATAAAAATTATACTATGGAAGCCCCTTTATGTATTTTTAATCGCTATAACATATTCTTACTTAGTTTACATATTTTATTAGTGACAATTTATGTGTTTAAGAGTTGTAGGTGTTAGAGAGAGAAGACTATTTTAGGGTCACGGTGGGTTCAAAAGACAGTTACTATAGTGTTATTTAAACATAACATCGGTATATTCATCTATATAAAAGAAAGGTTCCTCCTAATCGAGATCTATCTGAATAAATGGCGAAGGAGCCATTGGTAATGCGTAATAAATATGTATATACCGTACTCGCATAGCAATTGTTGATATTATGGAAAAGATATGTCATATTTTATACAGGGTGGGAAAAATTTTAATGTGCAGCATTGGTATCTCGGAAACGGTAAAAGATACAACGTGGCTCAAATTAGGAAAAAGTTGCTCAATTTTATGCTGATTCAAAATATGTGAACAAGTTTAATATATTCCGGGCCGTTCGGGAGTTATGCCGGAAAAATCAAAATTTGCCAATTTCTTTTAAGTCAAATAACTTCTCTTGAAATAGATGTAGAGTTTTGAAATTTGGTACGTTTACATAGATTGATGAGAGCTTTCGATTGCCATACTAGAACATGTTCTAGGCCTACTAGTTTTTCCGCAACAATATTCAACTTTTGAATTTCTTATGGGCGCCATATTGAATTTTTACTTCACTAAATACAGAAAGAAATTACAAGCACGGTGATATATCACACTTGATACTTTCTTCAATAAATATGGATAATACACGCGAATAACGATAAATATTATTTATTTACAAATAATAAACAATCATTCATTTATAGTTAATTGTTACAAAGTGTGTTTTTAGCTTTTTAGAGGAACTAATTATTATGATAAGAAAAACAACTTATTTATACTGCTCGAATGGCCACCGCGATCACCGTGTCTAAACCCCTTAGATTATTATTTCTGGGGAGCTGTTAAAATTTATATCTACAATAATCCAATGCCATCGACAGAGGATGAAATGTTGGAAAGAATTAATGAATACATAAATTCAATAAATGGTGGAACAGTAAGACGTGCAGTGGATTGACATGTCTGTAATTATTCAACTTTGTATTCAGAGTAACGGCAGCCAATTCGAGCAGTATAAATAAGTTGTTTTTCTTATCATAATAATTAGTTCCTCTAAAAAGCTAAAAACACACTTTGTAACAATTAACTATAAATGAATGATTGTTTATTATTTGTAAATAAATAATATTTATCGTTATTCGCGTGTATTATCCATATTTATTGAAGAAAGTATCAAGTGTGATATATCACTATGCTTGTAATTTCTTTCTGTATTTAGTGAAGTAAAAATCCAATATGGCGCCCATAAGAAATTCAAAAGTTGAATATTGTTGCGGAAAAACTAGTAGGCCTAGAACATGTTTTAGTATGGCAATCGAAAGCTCTCATCAAACTATGTAAACGTGCCAAATTTCAAAAGTCTACATTTAGTTCAAGAGAAGTTATTTGACTTAAAAGAAATTGGTAAATTTTGATTTTTCCGGCATAACTCCCGAACGGCCCGGAATATATTAAACTTGTTGACATATTTTGAATCAGCATAAAATTGAGCAACTTTTTCCTAATTTGAGCCACGTTGTATCTTTTACCGTTTCCGAGATACCAATGCTGCACATTAAAATTTTTCCCACCCTGTATATCAACCTAAATATTTCACACGGTTTTATGCTTTCGTAAATAGTGATGTATGAAATCACTGAAACTGTGATTTTCCTCTACCTATAGAAAGGCAATAACAAAATTTTAAGAAGATTGTTAAATTTACTTTCATTTAAAATTATTTGTTGGTGCCACTTTGTTATTAACTCCTGGACAGTCTGTTTTATTATTTATCGTTTTTATTAATGCTTTACAATTAAAGATTAGAGAATTAGGCACTAACATATTTGTCCAATAATCGCATGTCCCATAATCCCCATATTCCCCATAATCCCATGTCCCATAATCGGAACATGATATTCTTATATTTTTTGTCTTTATTATATTTGTTGATGTATCCTATCTACCTACCTACCTACCTACTTAAATTTTTAAATGAACATGTTTGTTTTTCCATTTTTTCTATTCGCTATTTTCTCCCACTCATGAATTACCTTTACTGTCGACGTATTGTAAATAGGTACCGGGTTTCCCATCTCATTTGACTAATGGCAATTAACATGGGCTATTACATTTCATTGAATTTTATATTCCCAAGGCACACTATGAGAAATATTGCTAACGGAATCGATAGTACTGATTGTCAAACACTTCTGATTACCAAAATACTAAAGCGAAATGCTTAAACATCAATAAAAATTCCTTTTAAGTTAATAGATATAGTTTACATAATTGTGTTAGCGCTCACATTTTCAAATTGTCTAGTGGACTAACTGGATGAGCGGCAGACTTACAAACTGAAGCGCAAAACCTTGCAGGTTCAAATCCTACCAGGAACAACTTTTTTTATTTTACTTTTTAATTAATTACAAATTAATAGTGTTTACTTATTCAAATAAATATGGTTTATTGTCAGTACCTAGTTTCATTATTTTTGAAGCTAATAATATTTACTTATTAAAAAAAAAACATATTTTTAATAGGTTCGTTTCCTTTATCAGTTTAGCTAAAGCTACTATCTTATAAAATAAGTAATCAAAAAGCAACATATTTTTTATTTATTAAATGCACTGTGCTTTTACTAATAGTGTAGGTACTTATCTCCGCTAATAGTTACGACATATTAATACCTCAATCTAGATATTGAGTTACACAGTTACAGAGGAACTGTCGTGAATTAGTAATAGGTATTTTTTTTTTAATAAAATCATCATCCATCCTAAAATTATGAGTTTTTTTAAAATATTTATTCAAATAAGCAAACACTTGTAATTGTAATTAATCAGAAAGTAAAATTAAAAAAGTTACCTCTATTATGATTTGAACTTGGGAATATTTGAAGGTCAGTTTTGGAGCCTGCGGTTTGTACCACTAAGCCACCATGCCGCTCCAAGTTTTGTGCGCTGAGAGAGCTATGTAAACTGTTGAATTTAACCTAAAATTAATTTTTAATGATATTCTAATTAAATAAGCATTTTACTCCAGTATTTTGATAATCAGAAGTGTTTGGCGATGAGTACTATATCGATTATGTTAGCAATATTTCTCAAAGTGTGCCTTGGGAATATAAAATTCAATCAAATGTAATATGACGTGGAAAACCCTGTATATAAAATATTATATTATATAATGATTCCACTATCTAATAAATGTATAAAATTTTCAAAGCAAATATCGGCCTTCCTCCAGCGCGCCACTGCCTCGGTTTGTTTATACGCAGAGTTTGACCTGTCAGTCGGTTCGGCACACAGCAGCGGCAGTGAACGAGCGGGAGACCCGTCCCTCGACCACCCACCCCGGGCCGCCCCAAAAACCCGACACCGCCGCCGCCGATTCCGGCGTGCAACCCCGCTCGTTAGACAATCGGGAGCGTCGCCTGCAATATTAATGCGGAGCGCGACAGCCCGCGCTGCTCGCTCCCGTTTGATTCCATTCAGGGATGGGATGGGATGGGATGGGGTGCGATGCTAGCTGCTATTTGCGTCACTGCTCTTCTCAAGTCACTATGGACGGAGCGTAGCACTGTGGATCGCTCGGCACTTTGGCAGGACAAAATTATTAGTTTGTGCCTAGGAACTCAAGTATTTAAATCTGCTTTATCTGAGGAAGTCTCAGCAAGCATGTTTTCTATTTAATATTTAGTAATGTTGATTTAGAATGAAGAGGATGCCCAATATCCGTTTTCTGTATCATCCGTTTTCACTGAAATATTCTTTCAGTGAACTTTCAGAGACTTTTGTGTGAATGCTTAGGATCGCGCGAGCTTAATCTTAGAATATTATAGTAAAAACTGCTTTTGGTACATTACATTCCGCATAATTACCAAGTTAGAACCTTAACAAAGCAATATAATGTATTAAAATATAGAATTTGATAAAATAGCCGCTTCAACATGTTAATAGCCACCACATTTATTCGATAATCGAGAAACTGCGTTCACGACTTTAATGAATCGACTCGATTTGATTGAAATTTGACAACAGCACCCTAGCTATCGAATTGTTGAAATCAAGGTTATGTGAAATGTTGTATACATATATATAATACTACTATATCGCGTATTTCCTATGTTAGCCCATAAGCGGTTTCTCCGAAAACATCAAAGGACAAAAGATATAGTGCTATACTGTTCCAGAGACCCTTTGTTCGATTTGCGCATGCGCAGATTTAGTCGATATCCATGGTTACGGAAACTGACAGATTGCTTATAGGTTGACAGACTTTCCAACTTTCAACTTTTTTTTAAAAAAAGTCGGTAGACAGAGATGCAGTATTTATGCTGCATGCTTATTGGAAGTCGCGAAATTCGTGCGCATGCGCATATTAGACTAAGGTAGGTACTCTCGATAAGGATAGAGATTGTATGTCGGCGCCGTGTTGTTTTCGGAATTATTGGGCCTCTACCCGCTATATAGTAGTATTATATACAGAGTGAGTTTTATGTATGGAACGCCTCAATTATCTCGGAAACGGCTTGCCCGATTTTTATGAATTTTGGTTTATAAGGGTTTTGTAATATGGCCGATATTATTGTGGCATTTACATTGTTGTCAGATCTTTCGTTTTTCCGGAAATATATGTACTGAAATTTGTTATTTCAAATGGATCACCCTATATATTTTTTTGTTTTTGAAATCTCTAAGAAATTTAGAATATTTTTCATGTAATGTTCCCTATACCTAATTGCCATAATTTCGGAGTTATAGCTACATTTGCAATATCTCCGCCGAAGTTAAAATATTACATCAGGGCGGCTATGTCTGCGACAAAAACAATTTTGACGTTTTAATAAACTATTACTGTTGGTGTTTATTGAAAGTTACAATGGACCGTTTATCTGAGAAAGAACCAATTGAGATTTTAATGATATTAGGATATGGTGATGTGCGTAGAAGTCAACAGGAAACGTGTAATATCTTTAATAATTTTTATCCTAATAGAAATCCCATAGGATCTTTTGAAAACATAAAGTAAAGGCGGCTACAGCTGATGCTCAAAATGTTGTCCGTTTACTTCCATACAAGAAGCCATGCGATGTTTAAAACTTTGCAGTACATTTTGTAACATTCCTGACTGCTCAATTCTTCTTATCTCTGTGGTAATCCTATCTTTTAATTCCTGAATATTGGCAGGTTTGGTTTTATAAACAATATTTTTTAAGTGACCCCACAGGAAATAGTCTAAAGGAATCATGTCGGGTGATCGCGGGGGCCATTCGATAAAACCACGCCTTCCAATCCATCTTCTGGGAAACACATTGTTTAGGTATTGCCTCACGTCACGCACATAGTGAGGTGGAGCTCCATCTTGTTGCACCCAAATATTGTTATTTGGGACATTGTTATTGTCTGAAAGTTTCAAATAATAAAATTTCTAAATTAACAGGCAATTGAGAATACTTACTTAGATTTGGAAATAACCGAGCCAACTCAGGTATAATATTATTCTGTAATAAATTTAAATACGCCGGACCATTTAAGTTTCCTTCAATGAAAAAAGGACCAATTATTTTGTCGCCTATTATTCCAGCCCATACATTAATCTTTTGTGGAAATTGGGTGTGGGATTCTCTCATCCAACGAGGATTGTTACGTGACCAGTATCTGCAATTATGCCGATTTACGTTTCCATCAATACAAAAAGTGGCCTCATCGGAAAACATAACATTATTTAAAAAATTTGGATTATTTTGATCGTAACATTTTTCCATCATTGTGTTGGCAAACTCTTCACGTCTATCGAAATCATCATCTGACAACTCTTGAACCAATCTTACTTTGTAAGGATGGAATTTATTGGCATGTAAAATTTTCATTATGGATGTTTGAGAAATATCAACTTCCCTGGATATTTGTCTAGTACTCAAGTGTGGATCTTCTTCTAACATAACACAAACATCTAAAGATTTGTCTTCAGTTGTTGCAGTTTTTATACGCCCTGATTTCGGTAAATCTTTTATGGCTCCAGTTTGGTTAAACTTTTTTAACAACTTACTCACAGTAGATCTTGTTATGGGATTTCTATTAGGATATAAATTATTAAAGATATTACACGTTTCCTGTTGACTTCTACGCACATCACCATATCCTAATATCATTAAAATCTCAATTCGTTCTTTCTCAGATAAACGGTCCATTGTAACTTTCAATAAACACCAACAATAATAGTTTATTAAAACGTCAAAATTGTTTTTGTCGCAGACATAGCCGCCCTGATGTAATATTTTAACTTCGGCGGAGATATTGCAAATGTAGCTGTAACTCCGAAATTATGGCAATTATAGGGAACATTACATGAAAAATATTCTAAATTTCTTAGAGATTTCAAAAACAAAAAAATATATAGGGTGATCCATTTGAAATAACAAATTTCAGTATATTTCCGGAAAAACGAAAGATCTGACAACAATGTAAATGCCACAATAATATCGGCCATATTACAAAACCCTTATAAACCAAAATTCATAAAAATCGGGCAAGCCGTTTCCGAGATAATTGAGGCGTTCCATACATAAAACTCACTCTGTATATGGTTGTATATGCTACATATTAAAATAACAATACTGCCTTTAATTAAGATAAACTAATTCTTAACATTATCGTGCAAGTAATTGATTAGATAATTTATTATGTTACTAATGATGTAGGATGCAATTTTACAATGTTTTTATGAATTTCTCCCGTTTAAATTTACAAATTATATTGGTTTAAAATACAACCAATTGTAGCTCGTTGAGTTTATCTACTATCCTCCTATTAACTAAATAACAAATCAAAACCTGGGAATTTAGTACGTCAATACATAAAAAAAGATAAGTGAGGTTAGCGGCGATTAGATTTATCGACTGTCTATTCGATTCCTCTTGTGATTGAATCAGTTGACTCGATTATCGATTTCCTCTGTTAAATCGAATCGAGTTTCGTGATCCCGTTGCTGTATCATAAAATATGCCAGGAAAGGTTGCATTCTTTATTTATTATTATTATTATTGGCATTAGATAATTAATACTAAAAACTCGGATAATCTCACACCAACTATAGGCGACTGCAATTGCCTTGAAAACTTAAAATTATATACTCGTTCATGAATAGTTTATGGGCAAATAGTTTATACTTGATGCTTTTCCCCGTACTGTCAATATCAAATTTCCCCAATAACTATTGTCAATACCCTTTATTTTTTTCAGATTATCTATTATATTTACAAATTTAAAATATCTTCCTTTGCACAGTATTTCAATGTACATTATAAGAAGATCTCTAAGCTATCGGTCGGCTTTTGACAAAACTGAAATAATTTTTAAACAGAAAGGTTTTTAGTAGTTTAGCTGGTAAATCCTTTAAATTTCTAATATCAATATCAAACCAAAAATTTTTAGACACTGGCTGTTAATGATGTTATATAATGACGAATAGGTACAGCTTAAGAAAGTTCAGGATGGAGTTACAAATAATTATCGGAGGACAGGAATAATTTTCCACAAAAATTCTTTCGGACAATAGCGTAGATCGGGGCAAAAGCCCGCTACGGGGTAAAAGTCCGTGTTCCTATTAGGCAGTTCCTAAAAAAGTAACCGACGTTCTGTGCGGCAGTTTGCATTACCTTTTCGATCGGTAAGGTGCTGCTGGAATTGGTTCATGAATTTGGTTAAACATAACCTTAAAAATGAGGTAAGTTTAAAAATGATCTTTTTACTATAATTTTTCGAGTAGACTACTTAAGAAATTAAACTGAAATGTAAACATTTAGGCAAATACCATAGTGTGAGATTGATTACCGTTTTAGTAGGCTATTTATCCATGTTGTTGTTTTTGTCGGTGCTGTTGCCGTTTGTGAGTTAATAATTCACGATTGAAGTTGTGAGAGTTCGGGGCAAAAGTCCGCGGCTGCGGATTTTTGCCCCTATATTGCGGATTTTTGCCTCATGGTCGCCCCTAGCAAATATTTTTCTATATTTCAGAAACTACAAGAGACGAACAAACCGAAAACCAATAACTAATGATATATTTGAGAATGCTCGCCAAAAAATTCGCCAAGGGGAGATTATTCGTAGCATCTTGCGAAATTTTGAAATGTCCCCTCAGACATTTGAAGCGAGCAAATTTTGAAATTTGCCCTCTTTGCGACCAAACTTATGGACAAGATTCAGAACCAGGTGATTGGATCCAGTGCAGTCGGTGCAAAAAGTGGTGGCACGAGGAATGTTCAGACTATGAAAATGGAAAATTCGTGTGTGATTTATGCCGTTAACTTAAACATAAACATGTGTTTTTTTTAAATTTTAAAAAAGTTGTTTTATTTTTCCAAAGAGTTAAAAACTTAAGTTTAAGCGTTGGTTCTACTGAATGGTTTATAATTTTAGTACAAAAATAAAGTTTATACCTACTTGTTATTTTAGTATAAAAATGAAGTTTATGCTCGTTCTAAATAAAAAGATATTTAAACAAACATTTGTTTCACATTAGGACTTTTACCCCATGAACAGGATTTTTGCCCCATAGACATCGGACTTTTACCCCAGCCCATGGGGCAAAAGTCCTATTTTACAAAAAAAAAATTAAACTTAAAAAATAATAAATTTATATATTTTTTTTTACTATGACCCATATAGAATAAAGTAGTAATATAAATGATCTACACACATACAAAAAAACATCATTAAAATTTTACAAAATGGCGGCCATTTCGGCATTTTTTCGTTAGGTGCGGGCTTTTGCCCCGATCTACGCTATACTATGAAGTAGAGCGAAAGGTCTATAATTAGAAATATTGGTTTTAAAACCGAGCAGACTTTGCAATGGATTGGACTATGATACTGATCTGGAATTAAAAAATACATCACGTAATAGTTCTTCAAAATAACTAATACAATCCTTGATGAGATGGATGAGAAGATCGGCATTAATGGTGTACTGCGTATTCATTGTCTTGACAGGACTTCAGATATCACTGCTATGAGTATCTACCATAGATCGATCGACTATGTATCGATATTTTAATTATTTTAAAAGCCAAGCAATAGAGAATGTACCATTAGTTTTGTAATATCTCTAGAAGTTTATGAGATATCCCGAATTCTCTTCATAAATACAACAGTATGATTGTATAGGTACATCACGATTGACCTTTTCAATTTAATTCACTTTTTTAAATAGTAATGCAGCAAAAAGTATATATATTCGTCAGCTTAGTCACATCCATCGCAGGTGCTCCCTTTCTCGCTATATTTGAAGTGAGGCATGCACGAGAAAGAGCGACTCGAACTGTGGCGACTCTAAGCTGATGAGTCTCATACAAGTAAATATACGGGGTGTCCTAGTTTTATTTTGAAAATATTCGGGAGCATGTAGAACCAGTCAAAAAATGGGATGCTCTATAAACTTATTTCCAAATCTCAACCGTTTCCGAAATACAGGGCGTTGAAGTAGAAAAAAAAATTATTTTTTTGTTTATATATCTGACAATAATAAACCAACTGTTTTAAAATTTTATTTGGTAGATGCCACAATTCATCTTTACTTCCACAAACATTTTCAGCTCGATAGGAATAGCCAGTGGCGAGCAATCTGCACTCTTGAGACCTCTTTTCTAAAAAAATATATGTTACCCAACTGACTAACGTTTAAAATAATACGATATTATGATGTCCCATCCATTTATCACAGAAAAGTATATTTACATTTTTTTCACAAAACACACCGTTAAGGAGTAAATCGATATTTTATGAAACCATCCACAATTATATAATAATAATTATGCAACTGTTTTATCGTTCATCTTACATTTAATATAGTCGCGTGTTTATCCCATATTCTTATTTTTGGAATTAGCTATATCATTTGGATGAATGAATTCTCGAGATGAATTCAATGCGTTACCATCACACAATCCGTAACAATACACAATATCAGGCATATTCACTATTAAAGAGTGTATTATAGATATGGCATTTACTGTAATGTTTGAAATTTGAAATAATGTTAAATTATTTTTTATATTTAAATTATTTTATTTGGACCAGCGAAATAGTTTCCAAAGCAACATTGATAGCAAACAATCGTGTTTATAATTATTATATTTAATTTTATTTTAAGGTATTGTTTGGTTAGGAAAGGAAGTTTTTGTTTCATAAAATATCGATTAAAGGGTCCCCCAAACCAACGAGGATAATCGCAGCACCTGCGAAAGTTCGCACCTCTTGCGATTCGCATCATATTGTTTCCATTGCGTTAAATATGTACGTTCACACCAACACAATTTTTTTCGTTTAGACTGCGAATTGTCTGCGTTTATTTCGTACGGAGTTTTTGTTCGCAATCGGCTGCGTTTTTTCTCGGATCCGTAGTAGTTTCGCAGTCTCTTAACTAAGAAAGTAATTAATAAAATGGAAAAAATCATTGAATTAGTGCGAAAGTATCCTATATTAGACGACCTTTCTCATGACGATTACAAAAATATTCAAAAAAAGTAACAAAAATATAACATAGATTCTCGTCTTTTCGTAATTTCGACATTAATGTATGAAATTCCCTATATGGTCGTCTTTTTTTATTAATATCGTGAACCCATTTTCTTTTCTTCTTAAGGTTAGATACATAATATGATCAACACATTTATTTTTAAAGAATAATAATAATTTTACCTTAAATTGTCTTCTTCCAATGCAAGCAACACAAATGCTTCTTCTTCATCCGATGATGTATACATATTTTTGTATGATAGGTAAGTATGTAAGTACAAGTACAAATTGTTTATTTTTCGTTTTCAGCAATGCAATCAACCTTTTCGATACTGAAAATATGACACATATGATGCGATTATATTCGCTTTGGTGTGGGGTTCTCTGCGGATTCCGCCACGAATTTCGCTGCGAACTTTCCGTCACGAATCCGTTGCGAATAATTCGCGTTGGTTTGGGGGAGCCTTTACTCTGCAACGGTGTGTTTTGTGAAAAAAATGTAAATATACTTTTTTGTAGAGAAATGGGTGGGATATCGAAATTTCGTGTTATTTTAAACATTAGTCAGTGGCGCAACATTTTTAGAAAAGGGGTCCCAAGAGTGTAGGTTACACGTCACTGGCTATTCCCATCGAGCTGAATTTTTTTGTGGAAGTAAAGATTCATAGTAGCATCAACCAAATAAAATTTGAAATAAGTTTATTTAGCAAAGTCCTATTATTTTGGTTAGTTCTACATGCTCCCGAATTTTTTCAGAATAAAACTGAAGAAGCAAAAAAGCAAAACAAAGGCGGAATTTAAAGCATATCACAAATCACTGCTTTGAAATCGTTGGTGATTTGTCACTGCTCTGCGCTTTTCGAGGCGGCCGCATTGGCACCTATCCCTAAAAATCGCAGTTCGTCCCATCCCTAATTCCATCCACTCCATCGGGCCGCCGCCGCTCCAGCCATCAGCGCTGCCGCTCTCCGCCGGCGGTAATTATTTCGGAGGCGGGAGAGATTCGGGAGCGGCAGAACGGGAGATGGATGTGGCGCGGATCGTGCATTTTTTACAGCGCCGCCGAGCTCGGTTCTTTTTTCCTCCCGATATAATGGCATCGTGTGCCGGCGTTTCGTGAGGGGCGGATGAAAAAATTTCAAACTGTTGGAAATATTCTCGCGACTTTCGGCTAATTAGGAATATAGATTACAAAAACTAGATAAACCTTAACCTAAGGATATACTATAATTAAGGATATACATTTAAATGATTTAGTAGTGATGATGATCACACAGACGATCTATGATTAATACATTAAATTAACATTCTTATTGTTACAAGAATGTCATTGTTGACAACATGTTTTGTTCATAAAATTTAAATACGTGAAATTTTTTAGAAACAAATGTTTTTTGATTGGCTTTGAGCAGATAGAAAAAGAGGTTCATATTTTTAAGATATTTAGCCAATACCAGCTAATGATTATATGATATATTATATAAATATGTATTTTAAGTAAGGTGTAATTAAGGTTTAATTTGTTACAAAAATTTAGGGACACCAATAAAATTATACTTACCTGAAGTGTTTTTTTTTTAGCGTACCTACAGATAACGATAATAAAGAAAACATCATAGCTCAATTAAATCTTACTAAAATAATAAAAAGATTACATCGACAATATTTTACTGATCGTCTTAGAGTTTCTTTAGACACCTGTAGAGATAGATTACCCAGAATACCTTCATAGCGTTGATTGGAAGATGCAAATGATTTCCGTTATTCATTGTCTTTTGGGACATATTGGATGCTAATATATCAACAATCATTCCTGAAATGTAAATTGTTATACGAGCAAAGTCGTGCATAATGTGTTTAAATTCAAGAGAGAAGAGATAGAATGGCATTAATGTCTCTAGCAGAAGTGCAAGAGAGATGCAGCGCAGAATATATTATTTTAAGATGCACAGAAGAAAAATCTAGATACCGATTTCAACGAATTACGTTTATCTGTTTAGTTTGGGCATCCAAATTATTCGCAAAGTTGATTCTCTTACTCATTAACTTAACCAATACCATATATTATTTATTTAATATTGATTTCTTCCTCTTTCAAAAATAAGAAATAATTACTTATTGATCTGCGTATCCCCTTTCATTTCTTTAGCTTTAGGAGAAACCTATTATTCTTTGAAACCAAGAAATAAAATTTTACCTTTAATAAATCATAATACCCTTCTTCCCTTTCTTAAGGGTGTGCTGCCTTTTGTTCCACTACACGGAACCGATTGTCTTTGTTCAAAGCGTTATTTAAAGTATTCAGTAGAATCTTTTCACACGTATAACGCGCTCATACGTTATTGGTGTATGAATCTGAATATAATATAAATAAAATATCATTTTATAAAGTTCATTAAGTACTGACACTTTTTTTGTGGAAAATTTCGCGACTCTGCAAATATGCTAGGATGGCAAGAATATCTAGCAGGTGTTACATAATAGGTGTTAGAGTCCCTCTTGCCACACAGGTATCTGACTTTCGGAATAATCCTTGTGATTAAAATGGGTAGAGATATTAGCTTTGTTCCAACACGCGGATTTTGTATGATACACGTACTGGTTCATGTACTATTTTATGCGCCTGCGTCGATACCGTACTACTTTCGAACTGATTCCGAATCGCGACGTGTTGGAACGGTTTTTGAACGCACGACGCACCGTTTGTCATGCTTTCCTTTCATCCTTCACCACCTGCACCGCCATAATGTTATTAATCCAACTGTTGCTCTAAATCGTCACTGGAATCAGATTCCCAAAAATCAGAAAAGTCCTCCAGATCGGGCATATCTTTCTTTTTGTTTGAAATAACAAATATAATATAAATACATATAACTTATAACATAACCTGCTGCTGGCTAATGGATGTAAACTTCTGTTTACTTCATATTGCGCATGTCTCTGACTAACAGTACCACAACTAATTCACGGACTGATTTGACCGTTCAAGAACCAGTTCATGTACTGTACATCCTTATGTTGGAACAAGGAACTTCCAGTGTACATATCAGCCAAAAGTTGTGTTGGAACAGCAAATTCGTTCTGCGCATGGACTGAACGATACGTGAACTAGTTCGCTTCTGTGTTGGAACAAAGCTATTATTACTACATATGATCACCCGCGCATTTTGAATTACAAGGCAACTATTAATTAGTTTAAAATAAAATATGTCTATTTTTTAAATTGTGAAAGTCTTAAAATTGTTCAAATTAATAAGATGAGTAAACTGCTTCAAAATAGTGGCAAAAGTGGAATGCTAGTTTTTACATACCTTGGGAGAAGGAAACCTGTAAGGCGACTCGTACAACTACTGCATGGGCAATGTGCCCCGACTAGCGTTGCATTACTTCGGCATCTCCATAGGCGTCGCCACATCTTTCATCGAGGCCAACCACCAGACACTGACCAGTTACGCGCTTATTATGCGGTCATCAGAGTCCCATAGATCGTGGACTGGATGAAGGATGCTGCGGCGTGATTGTCTATGGGCATCATGAATGATAGTAGTGGTGAGAAACACACCGTAGTGCCCTCTTTGGGTCTTTGCTACTATCCTGTCTGACAATTATTGTCAAATTGACAGACAGATAACGACCTGCTTTTCCGCAGACGCCATTATAGCAGTGACTCTACTGTCTTTGAGAAAGACAATCCTACTTATTTGTTTGAAGGAGATGCCGAAAACAACTACTCCATGGCAAATGTGCCACGACTATGGAGTAGTTATTTTCGGGTTGTATGTCTCGACGCGCATTTCATCAACCAAGTTGGCATCATCTGAAGATGATTAAAACAGTTTTAATCTCCAGATGATGCCAACTTGGTTGGCGAAACACGCGTCGAGTGCAGTATAGTGTGTTGTTGTTATGTAGAAATCTACGTCACTGATATTCCTAATACTATTTTGAACTATGTTTAAAAAATCTATCCAATCCCTATTGTATTATTAGTTTTCCACTGGTCAGGTTTTCCATTTAGCATCAGGGCAGAAAGTGGTAGTAAGGCTTGTAATATTCATTTTGAACAATGAAGAGAACTCATTTTGAACTCATACAGCTGCACCAGAAATAAGTTAGGGACATTATTTACTTATAAGGTGTTTATCTACTTCCCTGAAACCTGTACTCACAAATTGATTGCCGTCAAACTTATTGATAAAATTATTTACTCAACAATAGTCAACTTATTTTTTTGGATTTCATATCACGTTTCTGGAAAATCAGATTTATATTCAACAATGCGATTGACGTTACCAACGAAATATCGTTTTATTTTCCTTCGTCCAACTTTGACCTTTTCTAGATTTATTGTGGTTTTTAAGAGTTCGCTTTTTCAATTAAACAGCACAGCCGTGATAACAAGTCATTTTCGATTTTATCTAGTTTTTCTTTCGGTCATACAAATAAGTTTTTTCATATTTTTTCTAAAATGGACAAAAACATTATACTGAAATACAGGTGTAAATGAAAACAGGAGAAAAATTATTAGATTTGCGAATTTTTTAAGACTATAATTGTGCGTTGTTTTTAGAATATCTTAATGAGTAACTTAATATGTCGCAAACTTATGACCCATGTAAAACAAGCATATAGTTTATTAGCTATACATAAAATTTGTACTAAAACTTCAGAAAACAGAGAAATATATACTACAATACAATATATACTACATGTTTAGTCACATGTAGTATAAGGAATTAATTTAAAGGAATTTTGAAATACATGATAGTGATGGTGATGATAAAGTTATGTAACTTTCTTCCATTTATATAGGGTGTATCTTGTACACGTCATAAATTAAGAGGTTGATTCCTCGGGTCATTATCGACCTAAAGGCTTTAAGAAACCAAGGGCCTGAGTTTATTGGTTTCCACGATAGAGGACGTTAAAGTTTTTCAAAAATGCCGCCAAATTTTTGCAGTTATGCCTAAAGCTGTATGACATTAATGGAACTTGAAGAAATGATATAGCTCATTAAACGGAATAGTTCGCTTTATTTTCATATAAATGTGTCAACCAGTGGCTAAGATATGGGGGAGCCATATTGTTATTAGAAACCTCGCATAACCTACGTTACTGAGTTTTCAGAAAACTTAGACGTTAAGTTCCTGTCATATTTCTAATAAAAAAGGTCAGTAAAAATAGAACAGTTACAATTTTTTGTGTTTTCATTTAATTGTAAATTATATTCGTCACACTCCTTTTGGTTTTTTAATAGTGAACTGTCCTTATTTTTTGATAAAGTCATATTAAGTTGACAAGTGCATAAGTTACTAACTTTAGAAACTCAGTTTGCTCTTGGGTTTTTTATTTTTCAAAAACTTTAACGTCCTCTATCATGGAAACCAGTAACCTCAGACCTTGATTTCTTAAGGCTTTTGAGCCTAAAAACCTTTGCCTATGCCATGTTTATGACGTGGACTTAATACAACCACTACAAAATAGATTGTATACACATTTTATGTGATTTTACAGAATAAAAGTATCTAGCAAATTGTTCTTAAAAATTCATAAGTCCTGTTGTTGATGATTATTTAAAAATAAGAAGGAATGTCACATCCATACTGTAGGAACTAATTCCTTATCTAATTTTATAATTAAGAGTCCAAATAAATATGTGTTCTAAATTGCTTCGTTTTCGATATACAGGGTGTCAAGGTGTTTTTTTTTTTATTAATATCTTTAATATCTTTCGCCCATTTGAATGAAACTTAGTACGTTGGTTTGCTATAGTAAGGGGCTTATTTTAACGTGAAAAGATTAAAATTGTTGGCTCTAGTGGCGTTCAGGAGGGTAACCTATTTGAAACTTATGGGAAAAACATTGGCCGCCACTGGTTTTTTACAAGTTTTAGATTTTTTTCAGCTGAAACAATTTCAAATACAACTTTTTTGTTTTTCGCACCTTCCTTCGTTTTAGAGGAAAAAAATAAAAACTATTACAGTGCATGTCTAAATGTTTATTATATTAAAAGTAAAAAAACTGGGATGTTCCCATTTTTATAGCAGGAATTTAATATCTAGAAACACTAGAAAAAAATTTAAGCTACAAACCTAAATAATAACTACAAATTACTACTACAAACCCTGACACCCTATATATCGAAAACGAGGCAATTTAGGACACATGTTTATTTGGACTCTCTCAGTCATAAAATTGAGCAAGGAATTAGCTCCTGCAGAATGGATGTAACATTAAGCTTTGACTATACTACTAAACTCAATGCATTAAGGAACACCCAATAAGCAGTAAGTAGCAATAACAATTTCTTCAAAACTGTTATTGCTACTAATTATTTAAAAACACGAGTATATATTATAAGTACATATCTAGATATTTAAAATTCTTTTTCTTAAATTCGACACTCCTTCTTTTGGCCCATTGTCGACATAGTTAATAGTTATATGTTACTGTTTTGGTCCGTGGTTGCTATGATGTATTTCGTGGAATACCAACAATTGGTGTATAGTTTTTTTATGTAAAAAAACACTGTATATTTTACTGTATTACAATTCACTGTTACTAAACAGTACATGCTCCAGCGTCAACTATTTGTATAAATCGAAAAATAAAGTTCTACACCAGCATCAACTAAAATCAAGGAATATCTAACTTGAAAAAAGCAATTTAAGATCATATCTACTATCTACACATGGATGGATTAGTTACAGAAGTTTCAGGTTGTTTTGCCTCGTCTAGGGGCGTGAAAATGCAAGAAAAATAAAACTGTAACGTTTAATAATAATTATTACACATATTTCAAAAACCGACATCACAATTTACGTTCTCCTGTTGCATATCCGTTATCGGTTCTCAGATCTTCTTCCTCGAGGAAGTAGAAACCAATTCTGCCTTCCCAGCGTTACGTTAAATTAAATAAAACGGCTGCCGGAGCGTCGCCAGCCCGTCGTTACATTAACCGTAAGCATAAGTTTTGCGGTTATTGGTCATCACGGAATCTGGATATATGGAACCACATAAAAACGGGCTGGCCCATTCCACTCCTGCGGTGGCCGGTGAACGGCGCGGCTGAAGTGTTATCGCTCCATCCTGGGGTTGGTCGGTAGTGCGAGCGGGCATTGCCAGAAAGCGGCACATTTTGTCAACCAGAAAAGCCCTGTCGAATTAAATGTATATTACGGAATGCTATTCAGCTTCTTATTTTTAGAAATGAGCACAAAACACGTAGTATGCAGTAATATGAAAATATTAAAAAAAGTTAGTGTTAGATTAAAATAAATAGTAGGTACTTAAAATTTCCCACATTCTTTCAATAATTTTTACGAAGATATAATTAGTCGACAACATGTATTTATAGAGAGATCTCTTAGAGGGAAACACTTTGGTTTTCAAATTTGAGTAATTATAAAATTCCCTAGTTTCTAGTTTCGACTATATCTCCATAAACAAAGCAGCCGTTAGAGCACCAAGCTGATATGTGACTGATTCCGAAGCTGTGAAAAACTATAAATACAGTGTCCTTCCTCAATAGCTTTCCAATGTGCACAGCATTTTCCTAGTAACTACGATTACTCTACTTCATTTTTAATTTGGGAATGGGATAACCATATTAATTTATTTTCGCTTTGTCATAAGAATATTAAACAAATACAATATATAAGAATAATAGGTTAGGTGACAGATACGTTAACAATAAAAATGTATGGGTTGTGTAACTTTGACTATAAAGTAGATAATCAATAACAAGCTAACGTTTAGACGCAAAATTCAAATCCCTCTTCCTATCCTGCTATTTAAAAAATAGAGTAGATATAGCTTAAATTAAATACGTAAATCTGTGACGTAAGTTTGTTTACTTCTTCATTAACAAATGGAAAGGGGTGGTATGCTTTTTCTCGTATTTAATATATAGGTACATAAATTTTAAGTCAAGTTTAGAAAATCAAACTGAAATTTAGTTGAATTTTTTAATGGTTTTTATAATTATTAGTTTTATGTCATGATTCTAAAAAGTTTTAATTTAAGTTATTAATAAACAATTCGAATTTAGGAATTATCGCTTTGTTTTATTGGCATTTAAAATTTGCAATTAAATCAGACTTCCAGAAGGCCTCCACAACAAAAGTTCTAGAAGTAGGGTACTGAGATGCAGACGAAATTAGAGTCGTTAAACATATTGTTTTATATGAAAAAAATGTAATGCAGGATGTGGAGCTCGTAGACGAGAGAAGTTGATTCTTGTATAAGAAAGTTTGTAGAAGAATACTTGAACATCGGTACCGCAGAATTCTGAATGTCAAGTGACATATGACGGTGCGATATGAATAGTTGAGGTCTAAACGCTAAAATCTTATGAACTGGTTGGTATATAAATACAGTAAAGCTTCGTTATAACGTATTATTAGAGGGAAACTTAAAAATCTATAAGTTATGTCAAAAGTTCATTAAGAACATAAGCTTACATTTTGTTTGTTTTTATTTATTCTATAGAAAAAGACATAAATGCAACGAAAAGAACAACAAAATAACAAAATATTTCGTTTTTAAAACAAAAACACATAACCCTTAAAATATACAAATATACAAACCTATATATTATTTTGTGTGTACATATAATAACTGTTGTTTGAACATAACTCCATTACTGCACGAACGTGCATTGTATTTTGCACGCCTCCAAAAAGAAAACTAAATCAAGAATTGTAAAAATAAAATTATCGGAAATAGACGGCATTTATTATAAAGAATTTTTAAATTAAATAAAATTCTGCTAGTTCCAACTAAAAATAGGATTTTTACGTAAGCGTTTACGGAAAACTCTTGTCGCCGCGCTGTGCAATACACACAAACTGCCAATGCCGAGATAAAAAAAAGATTATTGATAAGAAGTACCTACATTTATATTTGCTATTTTCGGTCCCAGCAATTTGGTACCTACTTTTTATCAGAAGTACGTTATATAAATTATTTTTCTATTGAATGGTCATAATAATGGCCGGGACTTTTTATTTGGTAGGTACGTTATAACCGTGGGTTCGTAATAAACGTGTACGTTATAAGATAAGTGAGTTTTCCTTTATACCAACTTTATCTAATTTTCAAACCTAGACCTCCCAAAATTCATCCGCTTCTTGGTCTCTGTGCCGCTCTATTCAGTCAGCGCACCGACGTAGTACAAATTGCACGGGCTGGTCTGGCTGCAAACTAGGCAAAAGCCGCCTATCTCACAGCCGCGGCACGTACTTTTCCCCTTAGCTCTTGACCCGATGCTATCCGAGACCCCGCCGCACCTCTGCCACTCGTTCGGCGGAAGAAACAGACAAAGCGGGACCCAAGAAACGACTCGATGGAAGAACGTGGAAGCCCGGAAGATGGCTGTGGTGCGGGCTACTTTTTTAATCGATAAGGTATAACTTTTCCCGATGTCGAACAGATCCAAAATTTTTCAGGAAAAAACGTCGTTTGATAATAGTATAACCATGGTGCATGTGGATATTGTTAAAATATGCAACATCCGCACTACTGACAACATAAATTAATTCCTGGAAACATGTTCTTTATTCTTTATCCTTTCCATTCTTGAAGGGGGTTGGAACCTTTGGTGTGAAGATATCACTGAAGTAATTTTCCACATAACACCAAAACATTATACTGCACTCGACGCGCGTTTCGCCAACTAAGTTGTCATCATCTGGAGATGATTAATACTGGATTCAGTTTTAATCATCTCCAGTGTAAACTACGTCAGTGATATCCTTTCCATTCTTCATAGTTGTATTATATGTATATATTAAAAACATACTTCACCAATTTTTTGTTGGTGAGAGCTTTCAAACAGATCTTTTTAGGGATTACAAAAAATGAGGAGTGGTCCTTCTTCTCTCAATAACAACGAGAAAATAGGAAGATAATAGCAAAGTTTCCTGGAAACATGTTCTTTATTCTTTATCCTTTCCATTCTTGAAGGGGTTGGGACCTTTGGTGTGAAGATATCACTGACGTAGTTTTCCAGATAACACCAAAACACTATACTGCACTCGATGCGCGTTTCGCCAACCAAGTTGGCATCATCTGGAGATGATTAAAACTTGATTCAGTTTTAATCATCTCCAGATGATCCACATCTCCGATGTGGAAAACTATGTCAGTGATATCCTTTCCATTCTTCATAGTTGTATTATATGTATATATTAAAAATATAATTCACCAATTTTTTTTTGGTGAGACCTTTCAAACAGATCTTTTAGGGATTACAAAAAATGAGGAGTGTTCCTTCTTTCCTCAATAACAACGAGAAAATAGGAAGGTAATAGCAAAGTTTACTGAATATAAATTCTATAAACTTTGGTAATACCTAATTGGGCAAAAGAGACACCGTAACAGCGTAAAGACTGACATGAAAGAGACCACTCATTGGTTCAAAAACTGGTTAAAAAGGTCATCCCTATTGAAGGCGTTTTAAGATTTTTAATAAAAGAAAGGAAAGATGAAATATTGTTTTCTCTTCTAAAATACATTGAGGGCATTTAAGAAATCGGTAGCAGGAGGTCTTGACATCGCGACTTTATTAAATTTTAATAATAGTTTAGTTATTACTATTATTTTTCTCCTTGTTGGTGCAATTAATTTATTGAAATATTTGTTATTATACGCAGTTAATGTTGTCGATGTAATCTAGAACTGATATGAATAATAATAAAAATTATTAAACGTGATTTTCAATTATTACTTCCTACGGGCTTGAATTAAACATAATATGTTGAAGATATTATGTTAAATGTTGTAAATATTAAAGAACTAATTAAAATAAGAAACAAATAAAACAACTTTAATTCTGACCATACAAGAACATACTGTTTTTCGCAATTATTTAATACTTTATTGCAAAAAAATACAATATTTTTATAGCAAGTCTGGAAATATTAGGAAAATGTAACTTAAAAAAAAAAACAAAAAAGAAAGAGAACAAGACATGTAATTACTAACTTTAAATTTGTATAATTATAGGAGGGAACAGGGGAAATGAATTAATTATCCATTCATTGCTGTGGTATTTTATAATGAGGTGATGAAGGAGTTAAAATTCAGTAAATTTGAGTTAGAGCCGAGTTCCCTATGGAACAGTAAATAGGAGAATCAAAAAGAATATGGTTAATTGTTTCGAGTTCATTTGTGTTGAAGGCAGTACATTTATTGTCATTAGGGCTAATGCGATAAGTAGAGCTTATATAACTTATATATAACTACAACTTAATCATAATGTTATTATACAGTGAGCGACTTCCAATGGAACAAATTCATTTAAAATTTAGGAGTTTGTTTTTTGGAAAAACGCTCGGACATGTCAATTTTTATTTTTGGCTGCGGTTTTTCTGATGGTAAATTCATGTACACGGGGTGGCCTAAAAATAAGTTACGACCATCAACTTCATTTTTTCAAATGGAAATACCTATTTTTTATTTAATTTTTGAATTCTGCATCGAATTCTAAGTCTGTTTCATGTACCATGCCCTATACCCAAACTCAACATTTGAGAAAAAACTCATTCAGAATTTGAAGTTCGACTTACCTTTTGTCAGGAAGTTAATGATCAACAGTTTGAACATTTAATTTGATTTCTTGTTCTGTTTCTTTAACAAGTCGGTCTTATTTCTTTTTTTAGGAGCATTTGTTAAAGTGCCGGCGTCGATGACTCGTCATGGAACACCATGTACCACGTTACAGATTTAGATACAACTAGAACATTCTATTACCAATAGGTTCAGGGTAAAAGCATTCAATAAGCAAATGTGTAATATAAAAAAAATATCAGTCCATTGCTAGGCTACAGGAGATACAAGGTCTTTGGCCAACACATCGATCTTATGGTACACTATTTTTGATTATTGCCTTATTGAATTATGCAAAGTCAATGTCAAGTAAGGTTAATTCTAAAGGTATTTTATTTAATATATATAAACATATCGTTTAATTCTGAATTTAGCGGCGAACAAGAAAGTGTAAAACTATGTGTATATTGTTATTTTAAAATAAATATGTCACTTGAAGTTGAACAGCAAGTGGAATCCGTCACAAAAAACTATCTTAAACTGACAAACAGATAATTCATGTCGTGAAGTACTTACCAAACCCTTTCCTTTGGCTATGTAAGATTTAGCTGTAGCTATTAAATACTTGGAAGCGTTTTTTCCAGAAACATTCATCATTGAAAACTATCATCCACGGTAATTTCCTTCCTACAGCAGTCAAGAGCCCAGCTCAACCGATTATCGTTTCGGTTCCCACAAATTAACCGAGCGCTAATTCTCCAATTACAGTTGATCTTCTAACTATTTGCAACGAGACGGGAATTCGTGGCATTGCGAATAAAGGGCTATACTCTTCTAGGTTAATCGATATGCTGTGTAGTTTTTATTGACATACTGATAGCGACGCACTGAAAAACGTATGTACAAAAATCGACGCCCACTTTTAGATGAAATGTGCGTTTTAGGGGGTGAAAAACAGTGCGTTAAATTATCTATTTAGATTTTATATTTCTTCTCTAAAAATTATACCTATGTTGAAAGACTACAATGTCTATAATTAATTATTTGTAGCTTTATCTAGATATTTTCCTTGCATTTTGAGGCACTTAAATAAACCCCTGCACTAGAAGGAACATTGACTGGTTTTTTGGCCCAGTAAAAAACAAAATTTTAACTCTTTTTTATAAATGATAAACCAAGTAGTCTCTATTTCGTCTATCTTAAAAAGCAGGTAAATAAGTAATAGTACAAATATTGTTTAACAGCTTAAATACAGGGTTATTCAGAACTAATCTCTAAAACTTTGAGGATATGTGCATCCTTAAATAAGAAATCGATATCACCAAAAAAATTTATAATAAAAGTCTTAGGATTTCCCGTAAACAATGTTTAAAGTTATACCATTATAAAGGACTACGTAGATGGGCAACTGTACTTCAACGACAATCTGATATACCACATTCCTAAGAATGTGGTAAAAAAAAGTAAACACGTTTTTGTACCTGTACCTATTCGCCTGGGCGAATATAGAGTTGGAGTGGGGATAATATCTCTATTGTCTATTCAGTCATTAGTCTATGTGCGTACTCTCTGTGTGCCGGTGTTTTATTTATCGTAGGAGTGTTAAACTGTAAAATTTTCAAAATGGCTCATGTGTACAGTAATGCTGAGTTAATGGACTGTTACAAGTGGATTATCAATTACGAGTTAGGTTTTGTGAGTGGTTGTTGCAGCAAAATGCTGAAAATCCCCAATTTACTTAATAATTTAAGTGTGTGCCGTTGCACCCTCGTAATTATTAAGACGAGAATGTATCAGTTTTTTTAATTTCATAAATCAATCTCTGACTGCTTTTGTTATATTTTAACTAGACGTGTGTGAATAGCTTCCAATGTAAAAGACATTTTGGGAATTAACATAGCTATAAGATAGTATACTTATATCTAAAATATTCTCTTATATTGATTATATATTATATATTATATATTATATATTATATATTATATATTATATATTATATATTATATATTATATATTATATAATATATAATATATCTTATATTCTCTTAATGACCTATTCCAAAATTAAATTACTTTCTTTTATTTCTTCTTATTACTTGCTAGAAACAGTATAATTTTCAATAAAGTAGCCTGAATTTACATTTTATTATTTGAATAAACTGAGTTTATTATTTGAATTCAGTACCATTAACAAAAACGGTTAATTTTTTCCAATCAATTAAATCATTGAAACAATAAAATCACTGATCACTTTTATAAAACACTGGCCAAACCAAAAAACCCAGCCCGCTTCACACAATACCTGTCCCATGTCCATTCCATATCAATACCAGGAATTTCTGAACAATTGAAATCAGAGGGAGTTGAACAAAGAAATTATAAGTAAGAAAACGGGAAAAGTACCGATTTTTAATATCTTAAATCAGTAAAAGGATCTGCATCTTATTCTTGATAAAACTTTTTCTTAATTGCATAGAACTAACTGAATGGCTCTCTTCGCATTTTCTGTTCTCTTAACCAGATATGTATGTAAATAACCTCTAAATGCAAAAAAACGTTCTTGAAAGGAATAAGCATTTCCATCACGTTCTCGCGGAACGCGAAGATGCCGGGATGAGGTGTAACAAAACGCCTCAATTAAACGTAGCTAAAAAGGCCGCCGCGTCCCTACCCCCGCCGAGTAAAGCGGCATACGGAAACCGGCAGGGGTTGGGGGGGGGGGGCGGACGCCGATCCGCCGGCAGATATGTGATTACGGCGTCAATTAGAGGAGCCCGTTGCATGCGAGGGGGCGAATTAGCGGCGGTGGCGGCGCGCTCATTGCTTGCCGGTTTCCGTGTTGCCACCGGAGGCGCCCCATTATGTGCCCGCCGCTTCTCGCTCTACCGCCGCTCGAAACGGGCACTCCCGTTCAGCCTCGCGGAACTTTGGTTTGGACAGACATCCGCATTTGGTATTTTCGCACTAACGAGTTATGTTTATTGTTGGTCGTCGCTCGTAGTGGTATAGGTAGTTATGTAGCATGGGCTTATTAAGGTTTAGGTATATATGATTGTATAGATAGTATAACTCAGGGGTGGCTCTTCTAACAGCGAATATTCCGGAACAAATTCTGTCCTCATCAGAAAACATCTGTCCAATAAAACTGCCATTTTCTAGAATGGTTGAAAAACGTCATTTTCAAAACGGACCACCCAGTTCAGGTTATACGAATTACTATATTACTATTGACTGAACAATATAATATTCCATATTCCACTCAACGTATTACATAACTTATCTTTACCGGAATGTGAGGTTATAAAATCGGATCTAAGACGTACCGTACCAATGATTGCTAAATTCGGGTTTGTCCTGAGACAGCGCGAATACCGTTACCGATAAAACCGTTTCTTCAATCCTGGAGCTTTTCGAGGACGCTCTATTTAGTCGAACAATTTAAACAGATAACTAGTTCTGATAAATGAAAAAGCGGCATGCCCCATTCTGAACCCATTTTTTTTCTAGTGGATTATCATGTACTTCTTTACTGTCCATCTATAAAAAAACATTTCTTATTTAAAGAGAAACAAGTTAATTATTGCCGTACACATTTTTCCTTCAAAATGTTTATACAGGGTTATTCAGAACCTATCCATAATAAAATTTGGGGATGTTCAACATACATGTAGAAATGTGGTAGTGCAAAAAAAATTTTTTGGCGGGGTGTGAAAACTATTTAAAAATTTTTCATTGCACGCCGCTGGATACTGGTCTACTGTAATGGAGTGGTCTTGGGACTGACAATTTAAACTAGCTAGCACGAAAAAAACCGGCGCACCCGGCGCAAAAAAGATTTGGAACGTTTGTACTTTAAAATAAACTTAAAGATAGATAGATGTGACCAAAGTGACGTGTCTTTAAAGTGAATAAAATTTTGTTACACTAATTTTGAAGAAACGCTACTTGATTACTAGGTATTAGAAACATGAAATTTATAAAAAATTTGCACATACCTTGTTACAAACGCTGTTGGAAATAATATTCGTGGACGTGTACACAATTTTGGGCACGCCCTTATCCAATTTTGCCGCACTAAACCGAATGTTCCTCCTGGTTTCTGATCTTGTAAACGCAAATTATTAAGTAGATTGGGGATTTTCAGAATTTTGCTACAACAACCACTCACAAAACCTAACTGTCGATGTGTCGGTGTGTCAATTGGGAAATCGTTCCACATACAAGCGCGAAGCTGCCAATGAATTTTGTCCAACTTCGCCATAAATAAGAATCATGTCCATTAACTCAGCATTACTGTACACATGAGCCATTTTGAAAATTTTACAGTGTAACACTCGATAAACAAAACACCCGCACACCGCACAGACACAGCGACACAGAAAGACTGATGACTGCATAGACAATAAGAGATATTATCCCCACTCCAACTGTATTCGCCAGGCGTTCGCCAGGTACAAAAAATAGTTGTTTACTATTTTTTGGAGGAATGTGATATCAGTTGAAATCAATCAGTTGAAATCGAATGCTTATGGAGGTGGTAATATTAATGCTGTAATGCTCCAACTATGTTTACCGACAATATCAAATCACGTGACGCATATAATAAATTGCTGTATTGAGGTTGGCTGGTTTCCGGACATTTGGAAGCTGTCTATCATTAAACCCATGGCAAAAAAAAAATGACCCGAATGTTTTTGCTGATCTTAGACCAATTACTATAATACCTACGTTGTCTAAGGTATTAGAAAAGGTTATTCTTTCGCAATTGTACAGGTATGTAATAGAAAACAACATAATATCCCCGTCCCAGTCCGGTTTCCGTAAGGATCATAGCACAACATCAATTTTAGCAAATGTTATAGATAATATATTGAAGTCCTTGGATAACAGGGAGGTTACAGCATTGGTATTACTCGATTTTTTTGTTGGCATTTGATACCCTGGACCATTCCCTCTTATGTGCTAAATTATATTACTACGGTTTTGATGACACCTCGGTAAATTTTTTTATAAACTACTTGTCAAATCGTGGTCAAATAGTCGTATTTGATACTCAATTTTCCGATACATGTCCTGTAACCTCTGGAGTGCCTCAAGGATCAGTTTTGGGACCTGTGCTCTATTTAATTTATACTGCTGATATTTTTCATGCCACCAGACATAGTGCAATGCAGTGTTATGCTGATGACACTCAACTATCCTTATCGTTCAAACCAGAAGATATAAAATCTGCTTGCTATACACTGAATACGGACTTGGATGGTATACTCAAGTACTCGCAAAGAAATAATTTAAAGTTGAATCTTGACAAATGTACGACCATCTGCTTTGGTTCTAAAATAAATATGAAGGATATAAATCAAAATTTAAAGATATGTATAAATAAACATATTTTAGAGGTATCGTATATAGTAAAGAACTTGGGTTTTATGATGGATGGCTTTTTGCGTTTCAGGGTACATGTTGGAAAATTGATAAAGAAGTGTTATGTCACCATAAAAACTTTATATATGTACATTCATATTATGAATTTCAAAGTTCGAAAAAACTAATTGAAACTTTTGTGCTCCCTTTGTTGAATTATGGAAATATATAGTTTATTTTCCCTGTTTAGATAGCCAAACAAAAAATCGGTTGCAAAAAATACAGAATACATGTTGTCGCTTTGTATATAGATTAAGGAAATACGATTATGTTTCACAGAAAATAAAAGAACTCGGGTGGTTAAAGGTGGAAAATCTGTTTAAATGTCATATGTCTATTTTCACGCATAAAATACTGCATACTTCCGAACCTTCGTACCTCAGAAGTAAATTAATTTTTAGAAGTAATTTGCACTCAGTCAATGTACGCAATGCAGGTGTACTTTCTCTTCCAAAATATCGAACATCCATGTTTCTTAGATCCTTTACTTATAATGCTGTAATTGTCTATAACAGTCTGAATAGGAATCTTAAGAAATTGTCAATTGCTAACTTCCGTAAATCAGTCAAACTGTATTTCTTAGAGAAGTAATGATTTTGTATTTGTGCTCTCTCTATCTTATGTTTTGTTTTATCTTACTTGCTATATTATTGTGTTTCGCCGTGACTACTTACACTTAGGTATACACTAATTTTATAATGTATCTATTGCTGTTTCAAATTGTGTATCTAATTTTGTAAATGTTCCTATAATCTATATTGGATACTTTTTGTGCATGGCAGTTTTAGTTTTTGTGATGTATTAAATTTTTGTTTATTTTAAGGTTGAGTAGAGTAGCCTTTGGCTAGACTCCGCCTTGTGTTATGTGAAATCGTTTTTATACAATTTTCAAAATAAAGACATTATTATTATTATTATTATTATTATTATTATATATCAAGTCGTTGAAGTACAGTTACCCAGCTACGTAGTCCTTTATAATGGTATAACTTTAAACATTGTTTACGGGAAATCCTAAGCCTTTTATTATAAATTTTTTTGGTGATATCGATTTCTTATTCAAGGATGCACATATCCTCAAAGTTTTAGAGATGAGTTCTGAATAACCCTGTATATAAGCACTATTTATCACTCAACGATATAAGTTACCTAAGTTTTAGAACCGTTAACAGCAGAAGCAAGCCTTAATTTTAAATCAAATGACTGACTTGACAAATTAGAGAAGCTGATAATATTGCAAAGACTGCATGGTTTTTATGACACACTTTTTTGGAAATATCTCCCTTATTATTAGAGATAGGCCCATATAACATTATATGCCTGTATTCGTAAAAAAGAGTTCTTTCAAAATATGTAAAACAGTATTGGGTGTTCCATTTAAAATTAAAGTTTATATCGACGTAGCTTCATTGAGTCGCCCTCTAAAAAATGTAATATATGTAAAACAAGAGTAAAAAGAAAACAAGATCGACGAGTCCGAGTGATTTTTCAAAAACTTCAAAAATAACCACACTATTCTGGCCATAAGTATTACAACCTACTTCCTGCAGAAATAAAAAATAGCAGATCAGTCAACATATTCAAAACCAAACTGAAAACGACGAGTATTATATATCATGTAAGACATTTTTAATTTTTATATGTCTATCCTTAATATCTATTGTATGAGTGCTTGTTGTTATTAGATATGTAAGTATTCTTTTCATTTATTTTTGTTACGTCTATATAATGCCTTTTTAAATATCCACATTGACTATTCCTATACAATGTTTTTATAATTGTCTAATAAGGAAAATAAACGTATTGCACTGTATTGCATATGCAAATGCGAGCATTTGATATCCTGTTCCTTTCCGGTCCACGATCATGAACGCTTCTTGAAAAATATTTATATTTTCAGAAATTGGATGACACTCGAATGCAAACTGCTACTACAACATTCGTACAGTTGCAACAACTTTTACGCGTACTGATAATAGACTGTAATAGACGGGTCTATAATAGACCCTTTATCTACCTTGTCTTAAGATCCGTACTGATTATTTGAGCATTTGGCACGCACGAATAGCTTGCACACACGAACGATTTGTGAGCACACATTTTCGTTCGCGTAAATGTTTATTTTGGGAAAATTTGGTTTCAATGTTTGTATGAGCTGACATGAGGCTGGAAGAAAACAGTGGCCATTTCAATAATTTCATCCGGATGTCATCTGAGGATTTTGAGTTTTTGGTCAACGCTATTGGTCCGAAAGTCGGCTTTTCATATTCGTTAATTAGTGGCAGGGCCTTTTCGTTGTTCCATTCCATTTTATTATTGCTTTTAAACTTGTTTTATAAACACTAGTACAGCGCACAGCCTATTTTATTAAGAACCTCGTCCAGACTGAGCAAATTATACGCGTAAATCTCTTTGATGTTGTCACAGAGACCGACGGAGTGTGTTCGTGCGTGTTAGAAGTTACGCGCACGCATGCTCTTCCCGTACGCATCTGAATAAATTTGCGCGCACAGCGTTCGTGCTCGCAAATTGGCCCAAGTCAGTACCGACCTTTAAAGGTAAGCGCACATTTGTTCGCATCGGATGTAACGGACGCATCGGACGAATCGTATTATTTTTATCAACATCGCACACTACATTCGGATTTGCCTAACGTAGGTATTTCTGAAGTATATCTTTCAGTTTAAATTCTGTTGTCAAAATGGACAGTTCAGATGAAGAGAAATTCGTCATTGCGTGCGTTTTTGAAGAAGAAAAAGAGGAGAAGAGGAACGAAAAAAACCGAAGATTTTGGGTTCATAATATAAATATGAAGAGGAAAATGTATGGAGAATTTCATACTCTGTTTGAGGATTTAATACAAGATGATGCAAAATTTTTTCAATACTTCCGAATGACCTATGAAAAATTTTGTGAGCTTCTCAATATCGCGAGCCCAGCTATAGAAAAACAGAACAGCACTTTTCGGGAATCTATTCAACCAATAGAAAGATATGTCGTCACCGGCACGCATCGTATAGACGGATTTGATTCTTTCTCGGGGATCCTAAGCGGAATTCTCGTTATGCGATGCGGACGATGCGAACAAGTGTACCTTTCTTCATTAAAAATAATGTAATTAATTATTTTTGTCCGATTCGACCGTTCGATGCGTCCGTCCGATGCGAATAAATGGGCGCTTACCTTAAATAGTCGTAATGCTTTTATACAAATTCAAATTGTCAAAATATGAATATGATTGTATATTTTACAGCACCAGTGCTTCGCCTTTTATTCTGTATATGTATTTTCAAATATAATTTGAGAATTTTTAACAACTGCAGTTGCAGTGTAAATTTCGTCGCTTCCACATAAAATTGAATTTAAATATTTTATTATTTGGTGTCATAACGTGGTTATTTACCAGTACCGCAATGCTGCTTCAGATCTTAAATATTTTAACGACGCCATTAAATTTAAAAAAGAGTGAACTTTATTATTCAAAGTTTTATGAAGTGGCATAAAACATAAAATAAACAACTGAATAAAATTTTTAATTTCTACTGAATAAGTTATCTATCTCTATGAAAATAAAAATATTATAATTAAGCTTATCATTCATTTTATGCAAACATATGCATAATAATCAATTCGTAATCTCGCAATAATTCTACGCTTCATTTTTTACCTAATGAACTGCGCTAATTTAAACCAATTAAAACTGCTGATATAATTTAAAAGCGCGAAAAGCCCGATATTTTTAAGGGGAAGATATTCATTGGCGTGGCCATTAATCTAAAAAATAACAGGATTTAACGAAATTCCATAATTCTGGAAAGTTGAGCAATAACTTGAAATAGACAAATTATAATACATATTTTCTGATATTGGTATACAAATTTATTAGAAAATGTACAACTTTGGAAAACATTTTGTGTCTTTAATATGTGTATCATGAATTATCATTATACGGCATAGAAACATGTTTTAAAATTTAGTAAAAACTTGAATTTTATGCGTGTGTAGTAAATTTCTTCGAGATTTATAAGTATAAAATTAATTATTTAACCTATGAGCTTAATTTTGACAAAAAATCCCTAGTGGCGCGCAATAGTATAATCCGTCATCGTCATCAATTTAAAAAAAATAACATTGTGGTTCATATACTTACATAAAATACGTTTTAGAAAAATCCGTTGTTATACTTACATAAAATACGTTTTAGAAAAATCCGTTGTTTTTTTTTGAGAAACACAGGTTAATATGCCCAGGTTATATATTAACATAAAGTTCATTAATTGATATTATAAAAACAAAATTTTAATCTGACTATTTATACTGTGTGGGTAGAGTATGTGTATAAGGTATACATTTATATACATTTTTGATCAGTGTCAATAAAATCTTCTTAAATTTTCGAATAATAAAACTATTTTAGTAAACCAACCGTCCTAGTCTCCTAAACATAGATAATTTTCAAAGCAATACTTTTGACCTCCTGAGTATTGGTCTTAAGCTCATCATAAGTTCACTTGTCGACTAATTTTCCAATCATTACACATGAAAAAGATGTTTATTGACATTGCTACTAATTTAAAGTAAGCATCATCAAAACCAGCACAAGATTTTAAACTCACTTGTCCTGAATGAGACGCCACTGAAGTGACAACTATCACGTATTTGAAAATTCGGATAATTTTATTACCGGCTGCCCAAATAATGTAATATAATTGGTCGAATTTATCACATTTCAAAAAATCAAACTTCTGTATACTTACTACTTACTCTTACTTATTTCTGTACATAGAAACTAGAGTTCTTAAGGAGTACAGAAAAATTCACACGCGCACAGATCAAAACTCGATGACTGTAGTGGGAATAATAATTATTCTTAGTTTAAAGTAGGACTTATAACGAACCACTGATATCGCAGAGTTCATTAGTAGTATGGACGTAGCTTTATTGTTACAACAGATTCTGTGGTTCTTTTGTTGATGCATCTAAATCACGGCTAAAAGCGTACCAGTTCGGGATATTGGTCAGGAACTAACTAAGAACTCCAACGAATTTTGGTGTATCTATATAGCTCAAAAAGCTCGGAAAGAGTCATTAAAAGGCAAAGCTCAGATTTTGGTAAATCTACATTCGGAAATACGCTTTACAATTATGGTACATGTATGGTCGCTTTATTAAACTAGAGCAATATCTGTGGAGGCGAATCCAGGGATTAACATGTATTTCACTATTTCTAAAAAATAACCCCTGACTTTGGCTGTAGACTTTAATTTCTATATTTTTGTTTTTCAGAAATATAATACCAAAGGTAGACAGTAGACAAGATACCCTATAAAAGAAAGAATATTCCTTTAATCTCTAACGCAGTTTTCCATGTTTCCAAAAGGTTTTTTCAATAATATGTCAACATCCGATCAAACATTTAGGACGAATTAATTATTGCGATTAGAATGAGCTGAAGACATGTCTTTAACAGTTTTTTCTGTAATAAATATAGTATAGTAGTAATATTTTACAAAATTTTTGTTGAAATGAAGAAAATCGATATAGTGCATCTTTAACTATCTACTTAAATAGTTTAGAAACAAAACATTACTTGAATTTAAATAAAATAACCATCCATGAATGGTTTGGAAATTGTCAAATCGGTATTTTCTTCACACTCCACAAAAATTTTTATTTATATCACTTAAAAATGTTCGGTTTACAAACTCAAACACAGCTAGCAAACCTTATATAACCTGCTGTAAAAATTACAAAAGTTAAGCGGCTTCACAGAACGCGTACATGTTATTACCAACAAAACAAGTGGGTATATCATTATTTGTGCCCGTAGCACAGCCTACCGGTAAGCTGTGCCCGTAGATTGCCCGATAAAGGTGAACGCACGCCCATGGAGCAAAGTGAGCGCACTTCCTATCCACTACCATCTTTGGTGGCCGGTAATTAGTCCACGCTCGAGGAACATAATGATCTGCAGCGGCGGCAGGCACCACGGTAGCGGGAGATGTGTAATGTCTGGCGGCATGGCCTGGCCGGAATCGACCAGATAATTTGGACGCCATTGGCGGGTTCGAGAAGGGAAATGGGTCGAATGGCCCTCCCTGCAATGTCGACAAAAGTATAATATCTTGATAAGATAATTTGGTACCATTCTAAAGGATTATCAGATGTTTGTAAACGATAAGTCATTTTTTACAAGGTAATCGAATAGAAATCCCGGATCTAAAAATGCATTAGAAACCTTTTTTGTTGAACTATACTCGTAATAATGAAGATACACCCAAAAGAAAATACATTAAGATAATGTATTAAAAAAATATTCCGACATAATGTCATTGACTTAAACAGTGCTGCCAACATTTTTAGCCTAAGGAAGGACAATGCTTCTGAAAAATGAGTGTTAAAATTCATACCCAAATTAGGACCAATTTTTCGAAAAATAATTGTTTCTGTTAGTTATCAATCTTATTATTGAATTATTAAGATAGATTGGGCAATTTCAACAAAGGTTCTTGATATTTCTTAGGTCACTTCAATGAGCACCTCTATGACAAATAATCAGCGGAGTCGGGTCAGTACTGTAACGTGGTGCATCTTGGACTTTAAATCTTGTTATAGCCAGATAGAATATACAATATGTACCTACTTTATATAATTGGCGATTCAAATTACCGATGAGAGCGCTGCAAATTGATAACAAATATGGAGGAAGACGAGTAAAAATTTTGCATTTCATGTCACATCATCTAACAATTTAGCATGTTTAACATTCAACTGCCATAAATATAGTGACTTCATGTGCTAGTTAGGGTGAAATAAAGGATAAAAAGAGTGGTAAAAGCAGTCATACGTTCCATAAGTGCTTCATTGCTAATTATATGAATTTTTTGGGTTGAAACAGGTACCCTAGTTTTTGCTTACTTACATTTTGGACTAAAATAAGTGTGATAAACTGTATGGTGATATCATATTAGTGTTTGTTTTTTGTTAAATAATGTTTAAATTAAAATATATTCTGTTTTTATAAGACTAATAATAGAAAAGTATAGACAAACTACAATAAAGTGGTTATGTTGTGTACATAAACGTGTTCCCTGTTATTAAACTGTTACATGCCTTTTGGAGAAATGAATGAGAAACAATTTCTTATACTAGGGCCAAACTTCTACCTATCTTCTATCTTAACACTTCTATTGACACATTTTGTGGAATGACATCCATAAACACGGCAGTTTGTGTTGTGCTGATTTCTTTGAATACCATTTTAAAATGTAAAAATAAAGATGTACAAATACTAACCACGTCGCTTTTAACTTTGTAATACCAAAAAATTACAAGCGCCACTAAATTATTACGTTAAACAAACCCAAATACGTGTTATTTATCATTATATCAGCAATAACCCTCCAGAAATTACCTATTAAGTAGGTTCAAATATTTTCATAGAGGGCGCATTTACTTTTGGAATTGCCAATAATATCAAAATTCTGTCACACTTGAATAAAATTTGTTGTTATTGTGCACAAAATATAAAAAATTCTGAATATTGATATGAAATTTATAAGATCACTAATTGTAAAACCATGGGTAACGATGGTGATTTTACGGTGCAATCGGTGGATAGTCATATTGAAATAACCTACTAAATTTAAAAAAGTTTGGGCCTTCACAGCCCATTACTACATTAAGTTCGTTAATTCGTTCGCTCCTAGGTTACAAAGAATTTTTTTAATTATAATTCACAAGAAATATGCATTCGCCCTATAACAATCTATTATGTTATACTAGACGAGCGTTGTTGTTGTTGGAAGGCGGCGCGGTTACCCGCAGCACTCAGGCCTTTCGACCTAATGTGCCTGCCGCTAGTCAAGAGGTATTGGAAGAGATCCGTGCTATGCTCATAGGCCAACACCCGTTCTAGAGGAAGCTCTCTAATGTCCTGGGGTAGGAGAAATGTTGCACCCAGATGTTTGTGTCTTTTGACCATGAGGCAGGCACAGCGACAGAGGATGTGAATGGAGTTCTGGTCATCGTGTCTGCAAAACCTGCACTTTCTAGTGTCACTAAGGCCGATAATGTTAAGGTGCTCGTTGAGATGTCCGTGACCTGTCAGCAGTCCTGTGACAATCCTTATGCTGTTACGACTTAGCGCAAGTATTGATCGGGTTGCGTTCGACCAAGGCCCTTCAATTAAGAGCCTGGCTTGTCGCAGCCCAGTCCCGTTAGACCATTCTTCCTCTGATCTTTCCTTGATCCAGTATTCAATAGACCGTGTTACATAACTAGGCGGAAGCCCGAGTACTGGTTCGGGCCCTGTAAACTGAGGGGGGTTAGACATAAAAAATGTAGCGCTCATTGAGACAGATGTCTACTGTTCCAGCTGAAAATTGAACTCTTACTCGAGTAGAATCGCTGGGACCCTGGGCTAATCGTATCATACAATCTTTCAACTCATACAGGTACTATCTCCAGCTAATACATCAAATTTAGCGTATTCTTTTAAGTATATTATATCTTTTTTATTTTATTGAACACAGACTCAACAAAGCCTGTACAATTATTGTATTCGTGGAACAATTTCCGAGTTATCGAAATCTGAAAATTGCTGCCCTAGTAAATTGCAATTATAAAGTAATTGAAATTGTACCCCATATGGAGTTTCTGGATGCGCCACTGATTTGGACCTTACGGCAGCCCCGCCGCGTAATTAGAGCGTGCACGGATGGCCGGATGACCAACCGTCCGTCCGTCATCCATCTCTCTCTTCACTGTCACTCGATTATTCGCGTTATCGTCCCACGCGAAAATAAAAAATTACATCGCGGACGGCGGACAAAGAGCGGTCCGTACAATGATGGATTCTCCGCGCTTCTTGTTTTTAGAGTAGTTCTCACATGTACGAGGTGGGAATTATTTAAATACTCACCATTGCACGGTACCTCGGCAACGACGAGAGATAAAAAACGGCAAATTATAAAAAAAAGTTATACGGTTTATTGTTGATTAAGGATATGATATGTAAAGACATTAAATATATCCGTACACAGTTATGTTATGAGAGTGGTATTATTGGCAAAAATCCACCGGGATGGTCAAATGGTATAGTTCTGGGAACACGGATTTTCTTAGAATATGTTTACTGGGATGACCCTAATGAACTTGTCGATCGCTTAAATCTTTTGGTAGCTTCGAAAAATGTCGAAAATACTATACAGAGCGCCCTATTTGTTGACCCGTTGCATGGGTAACTTTTTTATTAGTAGAGATACAAAAACGCTTAAATGAGCAAATTAGTGCAGTTTCGTATTAGTAATTCTACGGTAAGGCGAAAAATTATATACGGGGGAAGGTTGAAAAGTTATTGACAAAAAACGAAAAATCCAACTTTTCTATTATCCCTCGTAGCTCGTTCATTTGAAGAGTTAGAGAAAAATGCTTCACATGTTTTTTGCAGTATTTTTCATGTAAAATGACATGCACTTGCTACTTTTTATATATCTCTTAAAATGGTTGAGAATCACAGTAAAATATATTTTTTTTAAATGTAATGGATAGGTGGCTGTGACATTAACCGAAAGTCCCCTTTTTTTCTCTTTCAGATGATATAACATAGTCCATATTTTATCCTTACAAAAGTAATAATAATCGTTGTTTTTAAAGAAAGTTTATTGTCACATCAAGAATGCTATGGATTATGGAACAAAAGAATGTTTTGAGAACAGAAATTATTAATTAATTAATTATATTGAAGTAAATGTTCGAAATGACCACCATCCTAGTAAGCAACGTTTCTGGATACTTCTTAAAACATTATTTATTGTATGTCCATGTATGCTTCTAATTGCATTTTGTTCTAAGTGCATCTTGAATCCTGACTTTTAGATCCTCTATATCTAGAGGAGCTGTCACATAAACTTTATCTTTCAATAACCCCCAAAGAAAGAAATCTAAGGGGGTCAAATCAGATGTTCGCGCTGGCCAGTCGATATCCATTCTATTTCCTATAACATTATCAAACTGTTCATGTAAATATTGTTTTACCTCGCGGGAATTATGCGCAGGTGCTCCATCGTGTTGGAAGTATTTAAGATTTCTAAAAATATGAAGTGGTAATTCATTTAAATATTCCTCTGTTAGAGTATTCCTTAGAAAATGAAGGTAATTATTCGCATTCAAATTATCTTCGTAAAAATATGGGCCAATAATTTTGCCACAAAAAATTCCACACCACACATTTATCCCAAATTGACGTTGATTTCTTCTTTCAGAAACAAGATGTGGATTTTCTCGGCACCACATTATGTTATTATGACGGTTAAAAATACCATTGTTGGTAAATCTACTTTCATCACTGAATAAAATCTTTTTCCAGAAGTCTAGATCCTCTTCGCATTTTGAAATGTACCATCGACAAAATGTCATCCTTCTTTGATTATCAGCTGGATATAAAGTATTGCATATGGAATAATGATAAGGCTTTAAATTGTTACCTTTTAAAATAGCTCTTACAGTTTCCTTGGAAGTGTTGCAGTGATGTGCAATTTCTGCAGTTGAAGAATCAGGTTTAAAATTTACATAAGCCAAAACATTTATTTCAGTGTCTTCATTGAAGTTTCTTTCATCCTTAGGCTTTGAAAAAGAACCGTATAATCGTATATTATTTTCCAGCTGTCTAAATATTCTATGATGGTGTTGTCTTCGTTCCATGTAAGTTTCAAAATAAAGATTCGCTGCAGCTTGTGCATCTCGATTTTGGTTATAATAACAAAATAGCATATCATTTTTCTCTTCGTTAGTGTACATATTTGCAACACTATTATTTTGTATGCAGTATTAATAATAAACAATAAACTACTTAACAAAAACTAAAAATGTCACTTATGATCTGTCAATAATTAAATGCCAACTAGACGTTTTTAAAAATATCAGGAATCTTATTTTTTGTTTTATTTCCATAGCATTCTTGATGTGACAATAAACTTTCTTTAAAAACAACGATTATTATTACTTTTGTAAGGATAAAATATGGACTATGTTATATCATCTGAAAGAGAAAAAAGGGGACTTTCGGTTAATGTCACAGCCACCTATCCATTACATTTAAAAAAAATATATTTTACTGTGATTCTCAACCATTTTAAGAGATATATAAAAAGTAGCAAGTGCATGTCATTTTACATGAAAAATACTGCAAAAAACATGTGAAGCATTTTTCTCTAACTCTTCAAATGAACGAGCTACGAGGGATAATAGAAAAGTTGGATTTTTCGTTTTTTGTCAATAACTTTTCCACCTTCCCCCGTATATAATTTTTCGCCTTACCGTAGAATTACTAATACGAAACTGCACTAATTTGCTCATTTAAGCGTTTTTGTATCTCTACTAATAAAAAAGTTACCCATGCAACGGGTCAACAAATAGGGCGCCCTGTATACATCCCACGACAATGAGATAATTGCCATTATTATTAAATTGAAAGAAGCCAATTTAATTTATTATGTCGACGACAATGATGATGATCCGGCAGCAGCTCTTGGGTGTGGCTTTTGCTGCGTTTTAATTTACCCGCTAATTTCTCAGATATTTGAATTTGCCGCCAGACTGCCGCGCCCTCTTGTGGCCGCCTGAGCTTATGAGTTATGGTGGAAATACTGATAGTTCACAATATATGTTAGCTGTTAACTTGTACATGTAAATAATTTAATGAGTGCGTCCGATGTTCATATTCAAAGAACATCTTCTAGATCTACTCATTTTTAAGTGACAATAATCAACATTTTATATCCCTATGGACGCCATATTGGATTTGAGCTTTGTGATTTGTCCACACACATTTGGTGCACAATTGTGATGATGAAAAAATAAGATGTATCATACTTGTTAAAATTTTAAATAACATGGATAATAATGCAATGCAAAATTGTTCAATAAATCAAGTGGCAGACGAAAATATTTGTTATAATACGTTTTATGATGACTAATCGTATAACAAATTGCCTCCAAGAAAAAAATTAAAAAATTGACACAACAAAAATAACATGACAAAAAACCTAAAAACGTTAAAAAAGTAATGGACACTATCAATTATTATAGTACCACAGACAAAAAAAGTAATATATTATTTTTTATATTTGTAGGTATACCTACATATTGTTTCATTTAGTTTATTGTTAATTTTATTCTGACTGGAAAAATGGGTGTCTTTAGTCGTAGACTATATTATTCAGTACTGGCACTAAAAAATGATAATGAAGACCATGCATTTGAAGGTGATGTAGGGATACAAATAAACGAAATAAGAAGGAAAAACAAAAAGGGTACCATGGAAGCAGAGCATGCATAATTAGATAACCCAAAACATAGAAGACGAAGACAACAAAACGTGAAGAAAAGGCGAGAAGTAGGGAAGAATGTTCTGCTATATTGAAAGTGTACTAGATTGAAGAGCGAATCGACCACAATATAAGTAGAAGTTTTGTGGCATATCGCAGAAGTTTATCGAATGTCGGGCCACTTGCCTTCCATATTTTTCAGTAGATTGACGCTGCTCCTAGGCTAGTGCGAACAGAGGAATAAGATAAGATAAGATAAGATGGAGAAAATAAAAACAGACATGCAACAAAGAATGCACTATCACAGATAGACAGTTCTCATATGAAAAATCCGCCGCGATTCTGCTTGTCTTTTAGATTATTTTTCACATGTAGAATATCCATATAAATTACCAGATTAGGAGCTATTCACCATTCTGCCAAGTCCTTAGTACTTTCTGCTTCAGAACCAGTACGTCAGTACACACGTTGATGAAAGTATAAATGTTTTTTCACAAGGCAGTGTCTTCGAGACGGTTCAAAGCAGTTCAGTTTAGCGAAAACGCTCTCACGTTAGAAAATGCTGCTTTTGTATTCAAAGTATCCTCGGAGAACGCTTCAAAGCAATATTATGTTGAAGACGACGCCGGTGTGTTTACTGTTTATTGATAGTCTGTTTGGCAGACTCATATAAAATGATAATTCCGTAACTAGGACACAGCTTACCAAACGGTAGGCTGTGACTAGGATATGAGAACCCAGGAGCGTTAATTAATGCTTCATTGGTCGGTTTGGTTTGTATCCAGTTTTCGTATAACAGAGTCACAAACCACTTTGTGATACCACAGAAGAAAGCACCAAAAATACGGTGCTTTATATCTCTACATATCAAGAACAAATGTTTAGTAATAGTAAGCTCTTAGCGTGTCCATTATTGGTTAGTTCACACACCCCACATTTATTTAAAAACAAGCTACAAATCTGTTATATAATTTGTGGTCGTCTTACTGAAGAACAAAGTGTAAACTTCCCTAAACAGTCTTATATAAATATAGCATATGGCAACGCTGCGAGCTTTACACATCTCGACATAGCATAGCATAGCATCATAGATAATTATAAATGGTACCATTTATACATAACTCTATGTATAGCATCATAGCGAGGTGCTGTAAATACTGTGTCTCTCTTGGTTTCACTGACGTAGTTTTCCACATAACACCAAAACACCATACTGCACTCGACGCGCGTTTAGCCAACCAAGTTGCCATCATATGGAGATGATTGTCAGATGATGATGATGATAAGATGATTCAGTTTAATCATCTCCAGATGATGGCAACTTGGTTGGCGAAACGCGCGTCGAGTGTAGTATAGTGTTTTGGTGTTATGTAGAAAACTACGTCAATGATATCTTCACACCAAAGGTTCCAACCCCCTTCAAGATTCTCTCTTGATTATAAAACTGAATAACTGCTCAATTTTTATTTTCAGAACAAAATATCTCTTGACGGATATGTCACATTTTTATTCTATCCATAAAGAAATGGATTCCTCTGTATATAACATATATATAATACTACTATATGGAGCCTATGTAATCTTTACCATGTTTCTCAAGTGAAGCCAAATTAGAGTAGTCCAGAATCATATCTATTGTCTCTTTCACGGAGAAAATACCAAATACTCATGCGTAGCAAACCGCGGGAATTTTGCTCCATATAGGTATTGTAGAATACAATAAATTAACTTTATTTTATATTGTATTTTATCTACATATAACGGTTTTTCAATCTTGTTATTGGGATGTTCCCGTATTTATCAAGTTTACCAAAAGAGTGGATGCAGTTTGTATTTGAAAAGAAAATTTTAAAAATACATACTTCAGGTACCTATGCGACTTCATATGGAATATTTCCTTCGCACAAAAGACAAAACCTCGACTGAGTTTTTCGTTTCGGCATTTTGCGATATCTGTAGAATGAAATTAATGAAAATGAGGTACAGTATAATTCATATACCTAATTCACTACATATTTAAATTTACAAAATGTTCTTATATACCTAAACTTGCAGTTGCGACTGTAAAAATACCGTCGAAAATAATTTGATGAGCAAATGTCTCTAATCACTAATAAGTCTAATAGGTATATGAACAAAACTAAAACTACAAGTTACACAAATAAAACACTTCTAAAACTGCCGGCTCTACGAAAAACACAAATTTATTTTCTGTGAAACACAAACATACCTGAAATACAAAAGATAAACTGTGACATAACCACACCACAAAACGCATATAAATATGACAAAACACATACATGTCCCAGTGTGAGCGAACAAAAATTTACCAGTGTGTAGGCCAGACCAAAATAAAAATAAAATTCTTATAAAAAAAAATTCTTCGCTGCACGCCTAATGAGTTCCAGGGTGTTATTTTGTAAAAAAAAACATTTTTCCTAGATAACTTAAAAACTCGTTTCGTAGATTTAGGTAATATTTGGATGACGTGTACATCTATTAAAGGTCATTAAAACTATATGGTGTTTGTTTAACTCTAAACTTTAAAATCATTGCATATATTTTTCTGCATAAAGGAATACAGTCGGTACTTTACACTCAATGTACTCGAAAATGGTTGATTTTAGAGCTGTGTAACAAGAGCACCTTTTTTTGTTCAGAATTGATAGCCGATTAAGGAAAACTTAGTTAATTCACGAAAAAGTAGGATATACAAGAGTTATGAATACAAAACCATAAGGAAGAGTAGACCTAGGCCACCACAAGTGTCAAAGTTCAACAAACACCATATAGTTATAATGACCTTTAATAGATGTACACGTTACCCAAAAATTACCTAAATCTACGAAACGGTTTTTAAGTTGTTAAAGTTATTGAAGTTAATTTATTACGGAAAATTGTTGTTTTTTTACAAAATAACATCCTGTAACTCGTTAGGCGAGCATCCGAGAAATTTTTTATAAGAATTTTATTCTTATTTTGGTCTGGCCTACCCACTGGTAAATTTTTGTACGCTCATACTGGGACACCCTGTATATGACAAAACAAAAGCCCGGTCTTTCTTTACTTTCGCGCCACATTGAAATTCTTGGATTGGATTGGACAACACTTGGGCATGTGTACAGGAACATTTGTCCGTGAAAGAGAACGAAATATATAACTCCATCTCATAAACCGGCTTCAAGAAAAGCTCGAATAGCTCAATATAGTAGTATTATATATATGGTATATAAGGAGGAACTCTGTATATTGTAAATAGTCAAATATAAAGAAGCACTAGCAGTTATTTTTTGTTTCTCAATTCACAAGTTAAAAGTTATTTCAAAATATTTTTTGTATCATATAATCCCATTTTCATGACCTGCTAAGGAATTTAATATTCAAAAAAATATATATACAGGGTGACCCATTCGACTGGGATTCCTTTATTTCTCCACTATTATCAACTTTAGAAAAAAACATCTAATACAAAAGTTTTCATAAATAATAAGGGCTACAATGTAAAATTAGTTACAGATATACAGGGTGTTCATATCCTTCCAAACCTATAAAAACTTTCTTATTTTAAATGGAACACCCTGTATGTTATTAGCTCATTAGATTCCTCATCGCAAGTGCTTTCAGTCCATATAACATTTGTTATAGCTAAACTTTATAGTTTCCAAGATATTTAATATTTTGTGTAAAAAATGACAAATGCAGACTTTAGTGAAAATAATAGTGTCTTCCTTAGTTTTTACATTTCGATAATAAATATTGGTATTCGGTTAGTATAAGCCATGGCGAATATTTTGCTATATATAAATGTTTTATAAATTATACAGGGTGTTAATGATCTTGTAGCAAAATTGGAAAACTATAAGGGAAATATCTCGTTTATTTTAAATGGAACACCCTGTATATTTTTAATGGATCAGATACAGAATTGAAAACTCTATCGATCCATATTAGTATACTATATACCCAAATATAATAATTTTCGAGTTATATTGAAATTTTAAATATTTTACTCTTTGGTTACAAGTAAACATAAATTATGAGCAAAATATATATATTTTGCACCACAAGCCCATTTCTCACGTTTGAAGTATGCGATATAATATATAAAATTAATCAGGAAAATTCGCTGAATTCGAAAATAATAAAATCCAATATAGCACCGATAAAAAAACAAAGTCACTGTTATTTTTTAGGAAACCATCAACTAAAAAAATAACTAACTACGCCACTGTAAAGTCCTTAGAAAACCAAACAAAGATTTTTTCGATCGGACCACAAATTAAAAATTTGCAGCTGTCTTTTAAAAATTACGATTTTCATTTTTTTTCTAAATAAAATCGAAACGAAACAAAATTCAATTCTTTTCTCAGCGGAATGTTCATCCACATTAAATTCTGCACTACTTTCCTCATTTAAGCGTTCTTGTAGGTCTAATAATTTCCGAGATCTCTGTAGTGATAATCAAATTCACCCCATATATTTTATCAGGCAAACCTCCATTAAATTCGGATTCGTTCTCTTTATACTTCATGATTCTATTCCCGATTCTTGGAATCCATGGAAAATACGAATTTCAACCCATAGATTAATTACAAGGTTTGAACCTACCGGTATATATTTTGCGGTCGCGCCTATGGAGCAAATGCGAGCAAGCGAGTAGAGCCGTATAAGTAAAACCTGGGCCGGCGACGTCGAATGGAACGACGGGCGGATGGTACATGGCGGCAGCAGCATCATTAGCGCTGAAACGGGGTGCCGCAGCATCAATCAGTCATCAGCTCGCTCCGGTGGAACTAGCGGTGAAAATTAATGGTGGTGTAGGTACCTCGCCGGTTGCCCGTGCTGCGAGGCTCCGGCTCCGCTCTCCGTGTGATTAAATATTCCCCTCTCACGCCACTTCATCACTGCGCCGCTTCGCAAGTCGGGCGCGTAACCGGGTATTAATCATAGGATCGTGTTTTTGATGGGATTTCTCTTGTCGGGGATTTCGAGTTTGCGGCGGGCGCTTCCAATGTCGTAACCCGGACTCTTCCCACACACCTTGCCTATTATACTGCCGCCCTATTATTCGGCAATTTTGGGAGTACGTACTACGTACGGCCAATTACACCCATCAATTCATCATGAATAAATTGCGTAATGTGATCTTGCTGTTGTATTTGCCTCGCTGTCGGAAATTATATTACATAATATTTTCAAAAATACGTTGGTTAGAGAATTGATTGATTTCAATTAAAACATATTCATGTATCATCTACATAACCCATGTAGCTGCATTTAACAAGTTGCGTGCTCCTTAGATGCCTTAAAATTTACTGTTTAATTCAAGATGCCCAGATTTTTTATGTAGATTGGTTGGAGTACCTAAAATTATAGTTTCAAAATCATAATTTTTGTGTATTCATTAAGATTGGGGTAATTTTGAAATTCCAAGTAAACTTCCTAGCACAATATCTTGTAAAGCAGATCCTCCTTTGTTGTCATATCCATTATAAATAAATTACGTCGTCAGGAGATTCCGAAATACACCGCTATTTGCCCTATATTATACTATATGCAGTGAACAAAAACTGTTCACCGCAACTGCACTTAGAATTCACTGAACTAATTCAATGATTTTACATAAAGCGTATGGAATTATTATTTATTTACATATATTTTTATGTTATCTCATCTCATCAAGATCAGTTTAGGTCAGTAGTTTTTTCGGCCTAAATTAGAATTGTCCACTAGCCAACTACATTTTACACGTTTTCATGTCAGTTTAATTAGTACACCATAAAACTGCCATAAAATATTTTTTATACAGATAAGTATTTTTGTACAGATAAGTATATCTGATGAGAAGAGGATTCATCTAATTTTGACTGTAACCAAACGCTTCCCACATACTTTGCCCTCGATTATGCCGCCTTGTTGGGAATTTTCGGTATACCTAGTGTGCTGTCTGACTGAGGAAAGGCTTGCATATTAAACGTAAATGAATTCAATCTCAATCAATTAATATGTGATAACATTTTGTGATCCTGTACATGCACACATGCTCATTGGGAGAATACCGATCTATATACCCATTGCTATCCAGAAAAGACATTTTATGGGTAAATTACGTAATATATACCTAGTAGGCACTCAAAACTGAAAATTATATAATAACTTCAACTTCCGGTATTTTTTATCTACATAGCCTTTTGTCATCTTTTTTATTTAAGGAAAACGGGGTAAACTTTTTTTGAAGTAATTGTTTTAGAGAAAAATTAACACAACATTATTGATCAGCATGCTTTAGAACCTCCCATATCCAAAATTTCACTATATTGGCGCGAGTTCGAATCTCGCCAGAGAAAGAAATGGGACCTCCCCCAGGGAATGCCTGTGTGTCTGCGTTTTTTCATGTGTACCCTCCCTTTACGCAAGCCTGAGGCTTTCAGAAGCGGGTTGTCCATTTCTGTAGTGTGTTTTTAAATAAAAATATACGAGAGGGGCATCACAAGTGGGACACACTATATAATATAAAAACTGTACCTTCTATACTCACTTAATACGCCTAAATCCACAGAAGTGGATGAACACTCACCTGAAACAGAAGAAAATAAAATAGATAAAAAATTATAACAATTGTACATGTGCTAAAACCTTAAAATTGATTAATGAATACAAATATATATGTTTATATATTATAGCCCGAAAGTCTGATGTGTGGGAAGGCGGGAGGAATTATTATTTTGCGGGTAGCTTTGCGCCTCAGGAACGAATTACGTTGACAGGTCCTAAACACTATTCAATGCTGGAATGAGGGAAATCTGGAAAACCTCATTAGTTAGGGGGCAGTCAAACGTCAACTGATTTTAATCTCCCACATTTACACCAAGCTGACATTCTTTCCATCCTAGGCCATCGCCAGGATGGTTGCCAACCCACTCCTGCGAAGAACTCTTAATCCACGAGTAGACAATTTAATTAAAAATTGTCTGGTGGAATGGGGATTCGAACCGACGACCTCTGGGTGAGCGATCGAAACGCTAAACCCTCAGCCATCGGCTCGCTCCAATTATTGGACGATATCTTTGGTGTTCGTTAGTGTAACGATTTCTGGATGGTAATATCAGGACCTAATGGTTAAAAATAAACTATTTGGATTAACCTGCGTATTGAGCACTTTCTCAGCTAAATATTGATTGCAGGGATTAAGCCTATTTCTAGGTTCTAGCCTATTTTCTTAAATATTTAAAATCTAAATATAAATGACGAAGAAAGAGAATTCAGATTTTCTATAAGGTAGGTACCTTTACATATTAAGGATATTATTTAGAAGTTGTACTAATCACTAAATTAAAATAAAAATTGAACATTGTTTAGGTAGGTATATATTAAGGATCCGAGATCTCTGGTAAATAAATGAACTATTTGGACATCTCTATTTAGATTCAGCTAAATATGTTAAAGTGGGGTTGTGAAATGGATGATGAGTGCACAAAATAGTCACACAACCGTTCCAATGATTGGATTTGCTGTATCTATTGAAAACTATGCGAAGTAGACGTCTTCGTACAAAATCGATACATATAGTTCGAGAATGGTTTCTAGCCGATACAGTTATTCCGTGTTAGAACAAGCCTACATCTTTATGGTTTTTGAGTCAGATCGCATATCTTTAATGTAGGTACTGCTGATTTAGCTGGAAGTCGCGCAAAACATTTACAGAAAACAATTAAATCTGTCCAATTATTTAAAAAAATTCTCAAATATCTACTAATAGGTTGGGTTAAGGGTATAGTCTATTCAACATGTTTTAGACTTAAAATGCTGTGTGGTGTTCTAAAAATGCAAATTTAGACCTACGTATTTTTTAAAGTAAGACAAGTAATTGTCTTACAGTAGTGGTAGGTGGTAAGTCTCTGACCACTGTGCTTCTCTTCCAATAATTTCATCTAATGCAATGCTTACTAGGCACAAGCAGCTTCTGTTAAAGATCTTTTTCTTTCAAAATAAATAACGAATTTACTGAAAATAGGTAAGATATAGACTGGGGTTGAGAGAAACTTCTCTGTCTCTAGTCTTGATCGTAGAAAACTGTTCTAAGAAGCTCTTGAAAACGATAGGTAATATAATCGTAAACTATTTGATAAATCATCTGAATAATATGTTGTTATGATAAACATATAATTTATTTAGTTGAATACAATCTGCATTGCACTTATTTTCCTCTTGTTTCTTCTAATTTAGTGAAAGTAAAAATCTTCTAGGCATATATTACATAACAGTTTTCATTTCATCCATTGTTGTTGCATTTCTTGCTTTTGTTCTTGGATTTACTGCTGTTACAAGAATTCTTCGTTTTCCGTTTCAGAGGCACATTCTTTCCTTTGCTTTCCGTTTTTCGTGATCTTCTGCTATGATCTTTTTATTTTCGTCGAGTATCAATATATACGACAAATCTTCTTTTAATTTAACACCATCCCAATTTCCCTCAATCCTAGACGGAGCTTTTGATGTCGAAGACAAACTTTCTTCATTTGTAGCCTCATATACCTGAAGTTCACAGTTTGATATATCTTTTGTGTCTTTCTAATTTTGGTACATGACTAGAATAAAACGTGCTCTAAAGTATGATCGCAAATTAACTAAATTATGTCAACGTAGGTCTATTAATGGTAGTACGTTACGCTCGACTCTGGTTGTAAGTGACGTTACTTACAATAATCTCCGAATCAGTTCTCCATAGTTAGCATAAAATAGTTAACAAAATGCTAAAAATAGATAATTAACAATAATTTTCAACTCCAAAGATAATTATAAATACAAAAATAAAACAATAAATTACGTGTAATGAAAAATTGATATTAAAACAAATATTTTTACAGAAAATACATACTTATTTTAAGCCATCGAAAACCATACTGGGAATATTATTGTACCTACTCGACACAGGGTGCCTAGCGCACGTTAACTTCACCATCAGACCATTCATGTATGTCTTACAATTTTTTAATGACTATCTCACCTACCCCCTACACATGAATAATTAATACAATTACAGTAACAATCAAAATAAACCTTTGTAGATAACAATAATTTTGAAGTGATTGAACTATCTTCAGGTTGCACTTTATTTTTTAGTTTACGACGTCTTAAGAGATTTACTAGTAATTAAAATCCTAGTCTTCCTGGAAGGTTATGTAATAATGCAAAGTAGTGATGCAACAGAGTCCAGTTTCTTTTTATACACCCACTCATAAAGGCAGCAATTTGACGAGTCTAGTCGAGAAAGCCACATCCTGATGACCTCTACCAACTCATCGCCGCTGCGGGCACTCAATCTGCTACCGAGTTACCTAACTATTTTATAATCAGAAACTGTCCAAGTCACGCTATACAGAGTGGTTCATGATGCCACTAAGAAGACAATGGTATAAATAGGTACTCATAAATTAAGCCCATCATCTTAAATTTCAATTTTTTAAGAATTAGGAATTTTTTAAATTTCAAATTAGAGATCCTGAAAAGACCTAGAGATCGGTTTTCAGTGCACACTTCGTCTAATTTATGTTTATGTAAGTTTACAAATAAATATTTGACGTAATTTGACAAATAAAATTTAGTCAATTGCAGTTATTGCCTAGCAACTTTTAAAACACGGCGAACTTGAATGTTACGTTTATGCACGCTTTTTAGTATTTTAAATGAGGATTATGCTGCAAGTATAGTAAAAATATATGGTCATCCAATATCTATAAGTGTACTCAATTTTAGCTCAATAGCTTAACGGGAACTAGGTGAAATTAGGGTTGCAAGTTTTGAACCACTGTTATAAGTTTACATGCACGAGAAGTTAATAAAACCTTGTAAAAATAATAATGAAATGCACTGGAAATGCCATGCGTTTTCATCATACGTTAATGTTCAAATTCAACCATAAAATTTCAAAGAGGTAGATAGAAATAAGACTAAACTGACAACTCATTTTTTTAATACTTATTTTCATACTCTGTTCGTTAGAGGATTGGTTCAATAAGACATAATATAAGACATAATGTATAATATGTTGCTGGTTCAATTTAAATTAATGCTTTATAAATTAACATTTGATGTAGCTACATGAGAATATGTGCCATCAGATCAAGATAATCAAAATCTTTCTCTATCTCTGCGACTTGTCTGACATTAAATATTTTCGAAATATTTTTGAGATTTTGTTTGTGTTTGAACGTTATATAGACACTGAAAAAATATCAATCTAGATTTCTAGATATACGGAACGAAACGAAACCAAGAAAGTTCTCGTCTCAGAAGCAACATTTTAAAATTTAGTTCTATATTAAAATTTTATATCGTTTGATAAATACATACCCTAATAAATACGATTGTTCGTAAATTTTCTCTGAGATGGCATTTCCTAATGTTGCTTTCATAAATGCCGCACTTTATATATTTTTCTTTGTTAAATTTAAATAAGAAGGAATGCTATTTACACATTTATTTATAGAAATTAAGAGGAAAAATAAACTAAGAGATATATTATTAATAAAATTATTAATTAACTTCAATAAATATGATTCAATGAAGTATAAATTTTCCTTGTAGCCTATAATTTAAATACGTAAAGGATTTACTCACTATTTAAAATAATATGTCATAAACAACTACTATGCGTGCTATAAGCACCCAACTAACCCCATATGAGGATATTAAATAAGTGTACTTAGAATAAAAACGAATTTCCAAAATTTCTGTTTATTTCAAAGATTTCAAAACCTAATCAAGTTAACCTTAGTTTGTTTGAGGCATTAACCGGTGGCTCAGGGCTTAGCGTCTCGATCGCTCAACCCAGAGGTCGTGGGTTCTAATTCCCATTCCACCAAACAATTTTTAATTAAATTGTTTACTCGTAGATCAAGGCTTATTCGCAGGGATGGCTTGGCAACCATCCTGGCGATGGTCTAGGATGGGAAGAATGTCAACGTGGTGTTAATGTGAGAGATTAAAACTAATGAGGTTTTCCAGGTTTCCCTCATTCTAGCACTGAATAGTGGTTATGGCCCATCAACGTAAGTCGTTCCTGAGGCACAAATGCGGCATCGAAATAATAATAATATGCCGCCCCCTCTCCCACATAAGTCTCAGGCTTTCGGGCTAATCCTTGTGATTAGAATGAGGGGTAGAGATACTATTATTATACGGGGTGTCCCATCGAAAAGTATCACATTTCGCCACCTTATTGTGGCTCCAATTCTCAAGATAATGTAAACAATGCATATCTTTTTGAAAAGTAGAGTGATTAGGCTTTCTGATTATGTCAAAATACACAGGGTGTTCCACTTGATATAAGCAAGTAATTTTACTCCAAAGAGGATCGTATTCCATAAAAAATTTACTAATATATTTGGAGATTTGGCAACAGTGCCAAAAAAACTTACAAAAATCTTAAGTCGTTCTGTCCAAACCGCATCCCGATATCTCTTTTAGTTTTCGAGATATAAGGCGACGAAATGTGATACTTTTCGATGGGACACCCTGCATTATTATTAAAATTGGTCTTCGTATCTCTTATAGTTTCCGAGAGTAGTTACCAATGGTGAGGAGAGAATTTGTAACAGCCTGTACATAAGTTGAAATTTTGTTAATAACAACAATGGGATACCTTCATTTATTTTCAAAATTCACATAGGCATTATTACTTATGCCGCTAATTGCACGGGAACGTACGATTTCGTACAGCAGGAGCGTCATTACATCCGCTTACATTTTCGCCCGATTGTTGTTTTTCAAAGCTCCAGAGAGAGAACCCCCCATGAGCTGCCGCCGCCTTGTCGTCGTCCCAGCAGCCGCTTCCCATCCTGCCGACGAGCAATGCAACATTTTTTCCTCTTTAAGAATTCACGTACACGTATTTGCTAAATTGGATCTGATAGCAAATAGGTACTAGTGTAGTATAGTGTAAAAGTATTTTTACTATATTTACGATAGAATGCAATGATAATGATGTCATTTATATGTATAGTAAACTAGTACTAGTTTACAGTTGAACATAAATTGCTCAGGCATTAGTTTTTTACGATATAAGTGAGGTAGGTGAGGTATTACAGTACGAGTTTTGTTACGGACTGAAAAGTGTAAAAGAGTACTGTAAACACCTAATGGACGTGTATCGTATGATATTTTATTTCATACTATCGTCAATTTAAAATAAAAATGAATTATGGTAAATTTTAAAACAATCATTAAAATAAAATCTCACAAGACTCAAATTGAATCACAGCCTTGACATGCAAGGTGACATTAACATGAAATTAATCTTCTTTTGAAGTATCATAATATATTTCGTTGTATAATAATGAAGTGCTCAGAGAAAATTTTAAATCCTTTGATTGTTTTTAAATTTTTCATTTTTGAAACTTTGTAAAATTTGATTTGTGATACCTAGTTATGTTCAACTGAAACGTTTTTGTTTATTAAAATCAATGATGTATATATTTCTTTTTATTATACAGGGTTATTCAGAACCTATCCATAATAAAATTTGGGGATGTTCAACATATAAGTACAAATGTGGTACTGCAAAAAAAAATCTTAAAACTTTAAAAATTTTTTATTGCACGCCGCTGGATACTGGTCCACTGTAATGGAGTGACCTTGAGACTGACAATGCAAACTGGCTAGCACAAAAAAAACTTCGGAAGTTCTTTATTCGGTCGATTTTAACCAGGCGTTCCAGACAAAAACGTGTTTACTTTTTTTATCACATTCTTAGGAATGTGGTAGAAAAGTATCAGATGTGTTGAAGTACAGTTGCCCAGCTACGTAGTCCTTTATAATGGTACAACTTTAAACATTGTTTACGGGAAATCCTAATACTAATGTTAAAATTTTTTTGGTGATATCGATTTCTTAATTAAGGATGCACATATCCTCAAAGCTTTAGAAATGAGTTCTGAATAACCCTGTATATCTATTTTCTATATATCTACTTCAATCTTAGAGATAGGTAACCTTTTAAGGGGAGTTAAAAGTTAATAAAATAAATTTATAAGAGACACCTTCCTTATAGTTGAATACAGAGTGCACTAGTTCATCTTTCCAACTATTCCCCAGAATAACAGCATATAATTTGCTGTTTTCAACATTCATATGAAAATCAACAAAACACTAATAGCTTAGAGCAACCTTTCAATATCCTGTGGCGTGGGTCAGTCAGAAAGTAGGTACAGCTCGACAGAGGAGAACGTACCGATGAGATTCAGATGAGATGGGCAGAAGATTGAGTAGGACAATATTCAAGTTCGCGCCATACTTTCATTGGAAGACGGGACCAATTCAACCGCAAGTTCTCGCCTGTCGACGAGAACTTGCGGCAGGTCGCGACAGGTGAAACTGTACCTACTTATTGAGTAAGTTTGATACTGGTAGAAACAGGAATGCACATCACAAGTCACGTGTATTTTGTTCTGTATGTGACATGAAAAAATGTTATAAAAACAATACGCAGATGTAAATTATTGCTACTTAATAATATCCTTCTTAATACCTCTCTAAATTATCGATTTTACTGATTTTTAATACCTCTATGTAAACATTTCACTTTGAGGTTCCGATGAATATGCATTAGTTACTTCATGTTTTGTTAACTTAGTAATGTTAGATTTTTGTAAACAGTGTATTCGTTTAAACACTATTTAATGTTTTTATTTTCTGTTTTTCAAGCAAAATTTGAAAATATATCGAAACAGAATAGTTTATTAATAACGTGATCATCGTTATGTACTCTAGTAGGTAATTGCGTAGAGACGATAACGATTCCATGCAACCAGGAGCGTCATTACATCCGCCTTACGTTCTCGCTCGATTGTTGTTTTTCAAAGCTCCAGAGAGCCGCGCATAAACTGCTGCCGCCTCCACCCAGCAGTCGCTACCCATCCCGCCGCCGAGAAATGCAAAATTTACAGCCGTGCACCGCGGCAGCAGAGCCGAGCAGCTCCCTAGGGAATGTATAACACAAGATGACAAGTCGCAGGTGTTTACCGACCCTTCTCAACCTGCAGCCAACCCCTAATCGTATTAGCGCTATCTCATTTTCACGGCACCTCCCGAGGCCCCGAGCATAATTAGATGAGAAGGAGGGCAGATATTACAGGTGAAAGTTGGCCGGGAGGATTTTTAGCCGTGATGAAGTTCGTAATTTCGTTATCGCGCGGGAATTAAAACGGTTTTGGATTGGAAACTCGATGAGGAATAGGTACGGATTTAAGACGGTTGAAAACCGGGCCATGTTTAGCCGGAATAATGATTTTCAGATTACTATTTTGTGCAAGTTACTCCTTTTTCACCAGCATATAATCATATCTCCACCCCTCATTCTAATCACAGTGATTAATCAGGATGCCATATATGAGAGAGAGGCGACATATTATTATTCTACAGAACACAGTAGCGCCCAGGAAAGACTTGGATTGATAAACCCTAACAATGGTTAGGGTTTAGAACAGAAAAAAGGGGAACTTTGAAAAACTTATTATTTAGGCGGGCAGTCATACACATACACTTTTTAACCTCACACATTAACCCCTGGGTAAGTATACTTTCCATCCTAGCTTATATTTAAAATCGGTTACCTACTAACCTCTACTAAAAAAACCTTATTTTATTCTATACGAGTCACAATTTAATTAAAAATTGTTAAATGCACGTACACAAAAACCCGCTACCTCCGGATATAAAGATATACTTGTCTATGTACTTTAACTTTTTGAGTCATCCATCCAACATCCAAGCAAACATATTAGGCACCACATGTTTAATAAGAATAAGTAACTACCTAAAGCCATAGACAAATCTACTATTTGTCTATGCTTATACGAAGCTTTTTTCTAAACGTGTCAAATCTCCGACCCTTCATTAGTAGACTATGATTTTTGATCTGAAATTGGCAGATTGATACTTTCCTGTTATAAAGTCAATCATAAGTACACCGATCACTATTTTATGTTTAATTTTCCACTAGTATAGTCCTTATGGAGAAGATCAATATTTAGTTAACAAACACTTAATTTTTCTGTTCACGGATCCTTATCTATTTATAAGGACGTAAATGTCTCAGAAACAGTATTTACCATATTCACATAGTGGTGAGACATATACTACTGGAACAAAACTGGAACACAACAACTGGAAAAAGGACAACACAGATACATCAACGATGAGGGAAGAGGTAGCTGGAAGGGAAGAAATCATTTTTCAAACAGAAATCTGTGCCATAAACCATTATGCTCGAGAATGGATAAAATATGGCTGAGAGACGCCAAGAGTGTCTAACAGGTATTCAGGTGGTACTTAACGTTAATTTATTTCAGTCGAAGATAGCTTTGGAATGTCTGGAAACAGTAGGGAAACTGGCAAGAAACAATAAGGTTACTCTGATGTTGGTGTCAGTATATTATGAAAGAATGATTACAGATCGCCATCTACATTCTACAGTTATACACACAGAAGACTTCCACATTTGCGACTTTGGATTTTCGGATATACAGGATCCGGCAACAGGATTGAACTATTTTAAAAAGCTTGCTTTAACCGCTAATAAATGTAACGATTCAAACAATCGGTATTGAAACAAAGAGTTTACTGTTGGCAATTTTTAATGTTTGTAAATTATATCCTTAAGATGTTCACCATGCTCATTGACACATTTGTAGTCTCTTCCTAAAAGTTTGCAACACGTTCTGAAGCAAATCTTGATCAATTTCGTTTACCTCTTCCCTAATCAGATATTTTAAGTCTTGTATTGTCTGAGAACGAGTAGTGTACACTTTTGCCTTTAAGTAACCCTAAAAAAAATAATCTGGTGCTGTCAGATCCGGAGATCTTGAAGGCCATGGAATATCACCAAAACGTGAAATCAGGCGACGTGGAAACATTTGCCATAAAACAGTTAAACTTCGCCTACTGGTATGAGCGATATCACCATCTTGTTGGAACCATACAATATTTTGTCCCCTTCTTTGAAGTTCTAAATTGACATATATCTGAACATCATAATATATCGGTCAGAATTGACGGTAACGGTGTGGTTGTTTCCTCCGTTGTAAGTATGGTCCGATTATGACAAAAGCGGATACTCCACACCATACCTTCACTTTTTAGTCGTGAAGAGGTGGTTCATGCAGCTCCATTGGATTGTCATGGGTACATAACGAAAATTCTGTTGGTTAACGTATCCAGTTAGATGAAAATGAACTTCGATGGCCATTGAGAACATTTGGATCGTTATTTGACACTTCTAACATTTGTCTGCAGAAACGTAAACGGTTTCTTTATCAATGTCATTCAGCTTATGAACAATCTATATTTTAAATGGGTGATAGTGTAAGTCTTCATGCAAAATGCGTCTTAAGCTTCGATCCGAAATATTCAAAGCAATCGCGTGCCTGACGGCAAGACGCAATGGATTTCGCTGAACTGATTGCCTGGTCCTTTCAATATTTTCTGGAGTACGAATTGTACTGCCGGACCCAGTACAAATACCCACACAAAATAAATTTTCTCCTGTTAAGAGAAGGTTTATTTAATAGGTATATAATACAATTCTTTACTTATGTGTAACAGTTTTTGAAATTAGCTTTTTTTAAGGTTTACAGAAAACTTATTTTTATTTTATAAAAAGCACGTGCAACTATTGTTAGGAACTGTTTAAAATAAAAACTGAATAAACAAATAAGTGAACGACTTGGCTTAGGTTTAGATTCAATAAATGACGTGTTCTGTTTCATGGTATTATTCTTTGGGTAGATTTTAGCTGACGATGTGAATGTGGGTTCCTGCGCCATATACGGGGAATTAATACTGATTGAGTATTCATTCAGAATTCAGAGTAGTGAGAGTAGTGAGAGTAGTGAGAGTAGAGATACTGTGTTGTGAAATGTGAATACGCTCTTAGCGATTACCTAGTAAAATCCTAGTAATAAGAGTATGTAATTAGGGCAGATCTGTCTCTATATAAATATATGTTATTGTGATTATTGTGTCGAATCAAATGAGTGAATGATGAGGCCGAGGGGCATAGCCGAGGGGCACGTATCCAGGGGCACAGCCGAGAGGTACGAGAATGAATGGTGAGGCCGAGGGGCATTAGCCGAGGGGCGCGTATCCAGGGGCTTAGCCGAGAGATACGGGATGAATGTGGTGTGTGTGTGGAGTTTTGATTACAGGTGATCCAGATGCATGCACAACCTACAACGCGGATGCTTCGTGCGACCACACTATATGCATGGAACCAGGAGATAGGACAGCGAGGGGCGGGGCGCCCCCGGTGAGTGTAAACCATAAATAGTCATAATTAGAACATACAGCAGTACTTGTTTTGTTACATGTTACTGGTTGCTGCCAGGAACCTCGATCACATCTCACATCTAATCTGCCGCTTGCTACCTATGTTTACACATACGTACTACACCTGTAAGGTAATTTAATTATTTTATAATAAATAAGATCCGCTCGAAAACATTACCCTAACAATTTCAGTCGGTAGGATCTGTTAACCGCTTACAGTGTGTGGTACGGAAGGTTGCGGGGTAGCGGCGGGTGCACGTGTCACCTAGCCTTCGCCGAGCCGCCGGGCTGAGCTCGAGTTGTTTATTTTATTTTCTTGATAACTATAACTCTGAATAACTCTGAAACTAATATTGATATTTTAAAATAACACATTGAACTCTCTCGATCTTATTGAAACATTAACGTTCGCATTTTTATTAAGGAGTTCTTTACAAGCTTTAGTCATATGCTCTATATTTATAAATAAACTTTAAATTTGACTGTGTAAGAATACAAAGCGATTTGTAACTGCTATATATACAGAGTGGACATAATAATTATATACAGAGTGGACATAATAATTTTCCGAGATGTCACGCCGTCGTGTACGTCAATTATCCACTTCAAGTGAAGAGAGTGATACAGAGGATGGTATCCCTCTACCCAAATTGGCAGAATCCGGAGAGAAATCATACTAATCCTCGGGACGAGAATCCGTCAGGATAGGCCGAATGTTAGGAACTGTTTAAAATAAAAACTGAATAAACAAATAAGTGAACGACTTGGCTTAGGTTTAGATTCAATAAATGACGTGTTCTGTTTCATGGTATTATTCTTTGGGTAGATTTTAGCTGACGATGTGAATGTGGGTTCCTGCGCCATATACGGGGAATTAATACTGATTGAGTATTCATTCAGAATTCAGAGTAGTGAGAGTAGTGAGAGTAGTGAGAGTAGAGATACTGTGTTGTGAAATGTGAATACGCTCTTAGCGATTACCTAGTAAAATCCTAGTAATAAGAGTATGTAATTAGGGCAGATCTGTCTCTATATAAATATATGTTATTGTGATTATTGTGTCGAATCAAATGAGTGAATGATGAGGCCGAGGGGCATAGCCGAGGGGCACGTATCCAGGGGCACAGCCGAGAGGTACGAGAATGAATGGTGAGGCCGAGGGGCATTAGCCGAGGGGCGCGTATCCAGGGGCTTAGCCGAGAGATACGGGATGAATGTGGTGTGTGTGTGGAGTTTTGATTACAGGTGATCCAGATGCATGCACAACCTACAACGCGGATGCTTCGTGCGACCACACTATATGCATGGAACCAGGAGATAGGACAGCGAGGGGCGGGGCGCCCCCGGTGAGTGTAAACCATAAATAGTCATAATTAGAACATACAGCAGTACTTGTTTTGTTACATGTTACTGGTTGCTGCCAGGAACCTCGATCACATCTCACATCTAATCTGCCGCTTGCTACCTATGTTTACACATACGTACTACACCTGTAAGATAATTTAATTATTTTATAATAAATAAGATCCGCTCGAAAACATTACCCTAACACTATCTGGTAAGGTGAGATACGTCCATTGCTGAGCACCCCGTACTTCATTCGCATTAATCAAGATGGCCGAATTAGGAAATGGAACATGATTAACTATTTATTACTACGGCCTCTGCGACACATTGCGCTATGTATTACCTAATTACACTAACGCTATTCACAGACAGAGTTATTAACACTTAATAATGTGGCGTCGCTGAGAGACCATTGCGTGCGTGCTGTACGAATACCGGGCAGCGTAGTATTTCTCGCCACGGGGGTATTTTTTATACACACGCTCCCCGTTAATAATAAAACTTATTGATTTTTCTTCATAAACTCGGTTCCGATCTAGACTGTGAGATATCTGTAACAGTCGGTTCACCAGCTCACCCTCATTTATGTTTAATGCTGAGTAGCACAGGGTCGTATTCTACTAGTGACGTGCTTCTCCTTTCTAATAATTTATTTGTGATAATTATTCTAGAATTACTGTGAAAGGCTATTTTACTGCTAAAGGCTAAAGTTTATCATCGTTTGCTTAGTTATCGTTCTGTTGTTTATTTGTTATCATTTACCTATTTGTTACCATTTATTGATTATTGTACTTATTTGTTTATTTATTTATTGTGGTTTTCGATTTAAATGTAAATTACTTGAAAGCCAACACATTCCCCCGATTTAATACCTACAGATACATTTTTTTGAGAAAGCAAACCTCAGATTACATTTTATAACATTGTTCGGTTAAAACATTTAAATATTTAGAGTGAACGATGGTCTTTCTACTTGCCGAATGAGGCACAGAAACGGGTAAAGTTTATAAACGTTGTAACTCGAAAACGGATGACTCGATTTTAATTTTCCAAAAACTGGTGTGAAGAGAATTAAAATACCTTTCAAACGATATGCAACACGGCCTAGTATGATATTAAAAAAAAAAATGTGTCAACAACGACGCTGGCGCACAGTTGTCAACATTCCGTTATAATGTAGGCGCATGCCTAAAGTTTTGTTTTACATAGTTTTGAAGATCAAATCAGATGGGTGACGTCCCCCATTCTCCATGCCATACACTGAGTAAACCGATTTCTGGCGTTTGTCATGACTCTTGCCAGCATAGCAGGCGTTATGTTGGCAATTTCTTCCTGGATGTTGGTCTTCAAATCTTGTAGGGTCCTTGGACGGTTCACATAAACACGGTATTTCAAAATACCCCATAGAAAAAAATCACAAGGGGCCAAATCGGGAGAGCGGGCCGGCCACTCCAAATCGCCCCTAATTGAGATGAGGCGCTCTGGGAAGTGTTCCCCCAAAACAGCCATCGATGCTCTTGAAGTGTGTGCCGTTGCACTGTCTTGTTGGAACCAAATGTCTCCTAAGTCCAATTCATCTAGCCGTGGAATAAAAAATCCTGTATCATGTTTACATACCGGTCCGAATTCACTGACACTGCGACTTCATTTTCCTCAAAAAAACCAGGGACCAATAATTCCAGCTGAGAAAATTGCACACCACACTGTGACTTTAGGTAAATGTAAAGGCCAACATCCAGGCCAACATTGGATTTGAAGACCAACATCCAGGAAGAAATTGCCAACATAATTGCCTGCTATGCTGGCAAGAGTCATGAGAAATCGGTTTACTCAGTGTATGGAGAATGGGGGACGTTACCTCTCTGATTTGATCTTCAAAACTATGTAAAACAAAACTTTAGGCATGCGCCTACATTATAAAAAAACAAATAAAACTGTTCTGATTCATACAATGGGTTTCATTAAGTTTTGAAAAAAGAAAGTTATGCTGCCGCACCCTGTATAAAAAATTCACAGATCTTGCATCTTACGCAAATATCGTAGGCATATTGAAAATACCAGACACAACTATTTTTGTTACGGCACTCTATATATTTCATAGTCATTATATTTATAATTTATACAGAGTGTAATACCAAAACCCTTCATTTGATGTATCGAGAAAACTAAATCTTCCAGTTTAGAGATTACTTATTTTTATTGTGCTGTCATAAAAATTATCAACATTCCGTAGTTTTCATCGAGTACAACTAAAATATACCTTAGTGCCATTATAAAGACAATTATTAGTGAAAATGGAATGGAGCTCGAGGGCTGCACAACTATATTTTGAACGATATTTTGATCGCCGGCAGCCATCAGTAAGTACTTTCAAATAATTGTGTTCAAATTTAAGATATTTTGGAGCGCTCAAAAAGCCAAATAGAATTGACAGTACTATTGATCAAGTATCCAAAATCAATGTTGTTGCTTGCGTACACCATAATGCTGAAATATCAAGGCAAATTGCCCAAAAAGCTGGTACTTCACAAACAACAGTAGTTAGAGTTCTCAAAAAACATAAATTCCACCCATACAAAAGAATATCCCTTACCCAATTTATATCCAGGAGACTATGAAAGATGGAGTGTCTTTTGCAATTGGTTGGTGAATATGTGCGGTCAAAATTCTCAATTTCCATTTCAAGTTTTATGGACCGATGAAAGCCGATTTACAAATTGTGGAATGTTTAACCGTCATAACGAACACGTATGGGCACAACAAAATCCACATCATGTTGTTCAAGTAAGGCCTCAAATAAAATTCGGGTTTAGTGTGTGATGTGGGATTTTAGGTTCATCATTAATAGGACCGTACATATTCCATGAAAATCTGACTGGAAATCGTTATTTGCGTTTCTTGCAAAATATTCTTGATGATCTACCGCTACATATATTAAGAAACTTAATTTGGTTCGCGCATGATGGAGCACCGCCACATTCAAACGCTCCTATTCAGTGGCCTGCAAGGAGTCCTGATTTGACGCCACTGGATTTCTTCCTATGGGGCACTATTAAAATCATTGTCTATAGTAACCATCAATATACTACAATCAATATAATACCGAGCGGGTGGCTCAGGGCGTAGCGTCTCGATCGCTCAACCCAGAGGTCGTGGGTTCTAATCCCCACTCCGCCAAACAATTTTTCATTAAATTGTTTACTCGTAGATCAAGGCTTATTCGCAGGGATAGCTTGGCAACCATCCTGGCGATGGCCTAGGATGGGAAGAATGTCAACTTGGTGTTAATGTGAGAGATTAAAATCAGTTGATGTTTGACTTGTCCCCCTAACTAATGAGGTTTTCCAGGTTTCCCTCATTCCAGCACTGAATGGTGGTTAGGGCCTACCAACGTAAGTCGTTCCTGAGGCGCAAATGCGGCTCGCGAAATAATATGCCGCCCCCTCTCCCACACAAGTCTCAGACTTTCGGGCTAATCCTTGTGATTAGAATGAGGGGTAGAGATATTATTATTATTATTATTAATATCAGACCATTGAAGAGCTGCAAGAATGTGTGACGAATGCTTTTGCTACTCTAGATAGACGTCACATGAGGAAAGCAGTTAATTCCATTCGAACCCGATGTGTCAAATGCCGGAATAATAATGGTGGACATTTCGAACACTATAACATATTAATAACAGTATTAGTTTTGTTTACGTATTTTAGTTTGTTATTAGATTTCAGTATACCTACCTATAGTTATTTTTCAATCTTCATATTTTTTCAAATTATAATAATATGCATTATTTATTCACAATATGGTGTTTGTTTATTGCTGTCACACTTATCTTCAAGGCCTACTATTTTGTTCTTGAAAATAATATTTTGCGTTACTAAGACTACATCGTAGATTAGAAATATGACATGTGCTATATCAAGGTAATCAGAAAAAATCGCTAAATTCAAAATTGGAAAAATCCAATATGGCGTCCATTAGAAAAGCTAGCATTTTCTCGAAAAGTATGTATCATAGCAAACTGGGATCCCCGTAAAAAACTGCCCAAAATGACCTTTGATTTTTTTCGATCCAAATGCAAACAAAAGAGTTAGAAGCAAACTTGAAAATTGTCGATTTTCACTTTTTTCTAAATAAAATATAGACGGTGCGAAATTCAATTGTTTTCTCAGCGGATTATTGACGGGCATTAAATTCTGCACTACTTTGCCCATTTAACCATTTCTGTATCTCTTCTAGTTTCCGAGATCCCTGTACGTACACACAGTCATATTTAGTTCACCCTGTATATTAGCCCACCCTGTATATATGTTAGTCTAAATTAATAAAATAACAAACCTGTTCATTCTATTACAACGATCAGTAAATACCAAACGTTTATTTTACACTCAACATCAGTTTATAAATCACTGTGGTCAAGGAATGATGTAACCCAAGCATAAACAATAAACATAGACTGCTGATTATAGCAACACAGCTAGGCTAGGTCGTCTCCATATGAGTACGTGTCCATGTCGAGGACGCTTGCTTTTGCATACCGCTAAGCGTTAATATTTTAAGAGACGGCTCCCATATATACGATCACAGAAGTATTTCCAATACTAAAATATGTGAATAAAGATCAATGTAGCGGTTTTTTTTTTAATATAAGACTAGGTGCACAGATGCCATGTATCATCTTGGTCCGTCTAATAGCGTGCCGCAAACTACATGTTCCTTGATATAATTATAGCCCATTACAGAGGATCTAGAAGCTTAGTCACAATATGAAATACGTTACGGTATAAGTATATTATACTTAGTTATGATAGGTAAACTAATAAAACACAATTCTAATCTTATTTAGGCCCGGGTTTTCAATATAGAGTTAACTCATAAGTTAAATTTAACTGGGTAATTTATTAAAATATGTTTTTCAAGTGCAAGTTCCTTTCCAGCTTAAAGTTAACTCAGAGTTAAATTAACCCGCACATGAAGGTAGAGTTAACTGTAAATGTCAAAGTTAAATATAACCAAATAGGTTTTGTGTTTTACGTTCAGTAAGTCTGTGTATTTTCTATATAATTCTTATGATGGATTATAAAATAAATTCATACAGTAGTGATGAGAATGCTAGAAGACTGAAAATATTTAAACATTATATCATGGGTTCAATATGATTTTGTGTACGCTTTTATACTGTCGAAAATTTTATAGAAAAGATACAAGATATTGTAGGTATTTTCTGTACTACCTATCAACATTTATTTATGTGAATAATTAATTCGTAATTAAAACTAGCTTGTTTTCGTTTCCAGCGTACCATTCCACTTTTTGGGTTCTATACTTCTATACTTGGGTTCTATACTTTGGGTTATTTTTAACTACCTACCTATAGTCTATTCATTGACTATTTTCAAACATAAAATTTTTTTTCAATTTTTTACCTACCTACCTTATTCATTTTTAGTAACATCACTAAATATCAAAATGTATCTATTAATAGTTACACAAAGGCAATATTGAACCTTATGCAAATATAGAAAGTCATGTCATAGTGCTTTTAATTTAATATTTTTCTGCAAATGAGAGATGACAAACTGAAAAATCACAAAAGAATCCCGAAAATATTACAAAATCCCAAAAAACGGATGCCAACTTAATACATTTTTTCGCAATACTTGAAGTTTATTAACTCTAGCAGATATTGTTATTGAAAAACACTTTAAAAAATGCCTTGGAGTTAACTTAAAATATGATCGAGAACATGGGCTATGCTACATATATCTTGCAGTTAAGCAGGAATCAGTTGAAGCACAACGGGGCTATAATTGGACACTGTATTGGGGAGGCATCTACGCAAAGAGTAGATAAATGAGGAACCTTTTGTAGACTCGCAATAACTCTCTGGAGATACGACTATCTAACCAAACAAATACCTTGTCCATGGTATCAAATATTCTGGAAGGTGCAAACCTCTGGGAAGCTAAGTGCGCCTAAAAAAGGTGAATCTAACCACCAAGAACAGTAAAGGTAGTTAATAGCTCCTGTTAATCAATCAATTAATCCTATAAAGCACAACTAAATCCCCAAAAAAGCATAATACATTGTTATCTATTAGATGGTAGAAAAAGTTTGTAACTGTTTACTCTGCTGCTGTGAGGTCAAGACCAACAATTCTTTTGAAAATATGTTAAAAATAACTACTTTATCCAATACTGCTTTAATTATATTAAATGCACTGATTATTTTTTCACACCCTATATATTTTAGATAATTTTAAAATGCTGATAATGGTTCTTAACCTTCATAACAAAATATTTTATTTTTTTTTTTAACTTTACGTTACTATGTATATCAGCAGCAACATGATTATGTAATGCAACAGCTTCTAGTTACATTATAGCCGATAGTATATAAAAACTGAGTTTGTACATTTATTATTTTTCTAATTCTTCTTAAGACTCGATTCCAAGGATGGCTTAATACCCAGCCAGATTTCAGCGTACATCCGGAACACCGCCTTTGTTCCTTTAACCGCTCTGTTCCTCCATCCCTTGTGCTTTCCACCGAACCGAATCATGGTCGCAGGATGGCGTGACGACACAAAGCGGGCCGACGTGTAGGAAAATTCGCGCGGTCCGGTCCTGCCACTGCCGGCAGGGCGGCCCACGGGAGATTAACAGAGCGCGCGGTCCCGGTGACGTCACAAAGGGAGCCGTCTAACGCCTGAGTGAATGCATGCGTCATGGGGAGCGGCGGCTTTGAGAGATAAGCCGGCTCGCCGCTGCAATCTGGCCGCGTCTTGTCGCCCCGCCATCAGTTCAAAGAGAAACCACCGCACGCGGACGGGCCCATGCCACCGCTGAACCGTGCATTATCTCAGACTACGCGGGGCGTTCAGTGTTCGCCGTTTCGCACCGTTTATGGTCAAACGCGGCTGGATGGGCCCCGATTAGGCCGCTGTCGAGGCCTTCACCTGCGTAAACGTAACAGTGCGCTGGGCCAAAGGGACAAACACTTTTTTCCTCTTTTATTCTAGTTCAATAATTATTTATTTAACGATAGTGGACTTGGCCCCACACGACACAGCGTCTGGACTAAATATGCTTGGTATATTAGGAGGTACTTATATCCAAGTTTACAGAATATAAATTCCGCAGACTTTGAGAATATAAATTCCGTAAACTTTGATTATATTAATAACAATTTCGTTTTTAGTTCGAATGTAAAGCAAATATCGCAGGAAAAATCTACGACACTCTGCTGAAAATCGTTTGTGTAGTTGTAAATTACAACGAAGCGAAACGAAAATTGTAACTGCCAACGAAGTACCCTTCATTGTTTCTATAGGATTGAACAAACTGAAGAGACTCATACTCTCGCTAGGCCAGCGAGGCTCAAAATAGGAGAAAAGTTTGCTAAACCGTGGGCAATTGACATGGTAAAATTTTTGTTACATAAAAAATCTGCCAAACAGTTGTCTATGATACCATGATTGGCTTTATAATACTCCAGAGTTACGACTACATACATATAAAAAACCTCCTGATTTCCTCGGTCTGAAAACCAAGACGCTACAACAGATGTGATATTGCTTATAACACTTATATTTCTGACTAAAGAGATAGCGCGTTAAACTGCAGGACAATGTCCTACTAATGGCCACAAGACATCTCGTAAGAAACGAATTTTTATCCAAACATCGCTTCCAAGATAGCTGCCTCACTGTAAAGTGTTGTAAAGCCAGTACATCACTTTAAAAGTATACAATATTTGGCCGTATATAAAAGGACGCAGATTACGATAACAGCGAATTTTCTCGCCGTTTGCTTTATAAATGGACAAATCGACTGATGTCACACGGCTGCCAGTGCTGCTGGTGTTTGATATTAATATAGAGGATGTCTCCGAAATGTATGTACCAGATGGTAACCATGAATTTTTGGTTTGAAGCTATCTCACTTATATACATATAAAAATGCTCCGTTAATGCGCTAGAGGGCGTTAAAGTTTCTCAAGAAATTGTTTTAAAATTCGTATAAAACGAATCAGAATTCCGTATATATTTTTATCCATCAGATTCATAAATTTTTTAGAAGACATATATTATAGGAAAACCATTAAGAAATCCGTATAATAAATAGTTTCAAGGAATATTTTAAAATGCAAAGAGGCGCTTATTTATTTTGGCCCTCAGTGTTAGGTCGGTCGGCAGCCCCTGCTAACTCACCCCTATTTCATTAATTAACGAGGGAATGAGGGATCGACTAAGAGGAAAAATTGGGGTCTGACTCATCTCATCAGTCATCGATTACCTACGTTTATTAATTCACACTTTTACGTAATATATATTCACTTATTGTCAATTTCTATATGCAAGTACAGAAGGTTACGGATATAAGAAGTAAACAATTATGATATTTAAAACATTATAGAAATAAAAATAATTATTTTCTTTTCTTTAATAAACGTATAACAAACACGAGCTTTTACTAATACAGTTACAACTACATATTCAATTTCCAAAAACAGTAAAAGTACGAAATGATTCAAAAATGATTCATCATTCAATCGTAAAATCGTAAAATCTACAGGTTGATTCAAATTCGTATCTTAAATTGACAAAATTGCGATTGGCGTTGAGGCTTGAGAAACTACAATGAAGAAATTATCATCAACATAAATTTTTAAGTATCATAAAGTACCTAATAAGTAGATATCTCGTTTCCGTTTGGTCATTATTCTTGAGGTACCTATAACTATTCATTTTTTTTATGGTATAGACTCTACTATCTTGAAAAAAGCGAGATGATATAAACACTCGAATTTGATTCATTCTCTATACTGTTGTAAAATAACTCCATTTATAAGTATTTTTTTATCGCCATAAAGGTCGGCCGAAAACAAAACCATATTCATAGAGAGACAATTCAATACACCCGAACATCAGAGGAAGCTCCGTCGAAACGACCTTTGACGTTCGATGTAAAGGGAATTGCGGGACAATATCCACAATACTTCATGTTTGCTCCCTAAGTTTCCCTTGTTGAAGTGGAATCTAGAGACTGGAAACCATCAGCCAGAATCATACATGACTTCTTCGGCGGGGGGAGATGGCCGCCTCGCCTGAAATCTGATATGCCTTTGGCTTCAATGCGACGCTAGATGTTTGCTCGCTCGGTTCGTCGCACTTTGCCAAAGTCAAAGGGATGTATGGGCGGCTCTTACATGAGTTAGTTCTAATTTATGTTTTTCAGTTGCAGTCGCGAAGTTTGAAAATTCGGGGGAGCCGGATATAATTTTTATCGTTCTCTTTTCACGTTTTCCTAGACAGTGAACTTTATCCAGATTTCATTTATCATTATTTTCATTATAAATGATATACAGGATGAACAAAATTACCATTACCATTAGACTTACGAACAATGGAATGTCCAGTATATTTGTACACCAATCGGTATAAAATTCAAAAAGAATTGAAACTATTTTATAAAGAAATCAAATAGTCATGAAACTAAAATAACATATGTACAGTGAGGACATAAAGTCCGTCCTCCCCCCACCCCTCTAATTTTTGAACCACTGGGTAGATTGTGATGAAATTTGGAACGATAATATTATTACTAAATTCTGCATTTTTTGACACATCAATGACAGCTCTGTATGTCAAAGTGACAGCTGGGCGCGCAATAGGAAAATTTTTTTAAATGGAAATGGGGGTCAAGTAATAACTCATTTTGAAGCTATTTTTATACTCAAAACATCCCCTAATTTTGAGAACATTTGGTTCAGTAATTTCCAAATAAACACCAGTAATATAAGTTTATAACATAATCTTTTTACCACATAATCTTTACAATAGAACTTACCCATGGAACATTTATTTGTCAGGAGGTTCGTGGTGGTCATTTTCAACATCTTTTGAAGTACCACGTGTTTTCTAAATTTGTTTCTGCCTCTCCGTTTAATTTGAATTATGTCATAATTTTTTAATTTAGGTTATTTTAGGTTAGGGATGATTTATTGTTATTTATTTAATTTTAATTTTTGTTTTGCTTTGGATAATTTACAATAATTTGTAATATGTATGTAAAAAATGATATAACAGAAATCGATATTACTGGTTTTTATTTGGAAATTACTGAACCAAATGTTCGGTATACATCCCCCAGTGGGGGATGTTTTGAGCATAAAAATAGTTTCAAAACGAGTTATTACTCGACCCCCATACTTTTCATTTAAAAAAATTTTCCTATTGCGCGCCCAGCTGTCACTTTGACATACAGAGCTGTCATTGATGTGTCAAAAAATGCAGAATTTAGTCATATATTATCGTTCCAAATTTCATCACAATCTACCAAGTGGTTCAAAAATTAGAGGGGGGAACGGACTTTATGTCCTCACTGTATGCATTTGCCCTTACCCCGCTACTTTAACACTGTATAACCCTATTTTTAACAGAATTCTTAAAATTTATAGTCAATCAGAAATTGAAATATTTCGATATGAGGCAACACGTATTGTTTTGATGAGAAATCAAAAATTAAGTAATTTGGTGACGATTTTTGTAATTTTAAAATAAAATATTGTTTTGTTCTATAGATACTTTTAATTTTAAAAAGTTTAAATGGTCTAATCTACGAGTAGACAATTTAATCAAAAATTATCTGGTGGAATGGAAATTCGAACCCACGACCTCTGGGTTCAACGATCAGGACACTATAGACCCTGAGACACCGGCGTACTAAGGCAAACTTTGAAAGTAAAAACTTTTAAAAATAAACAACTGGCAACTAAGGTTTCCAGACTTCTATTTTCAATTTTCTATTAGTACCTACGTGTTTTGAAAGAATAGGAAGTCACCTTTTGAGAAAAAAACCGTTTCCGACGAAATCCGACGTCACCATTAAGTTAAATACAGACTCTTTCATTAATTTTATTTGATTTCCTTATTTTTTGATAACTAACATACCACTAATAAACTTTGGTTAATATATTGAATATTTTATTTAAATGACGCTACAGCATGTAACAAAATTTTAATCATTTTGTTCCTTTGTATATGACGAGCAGTATATTTCCGGACGACTAAAAATAATATCAAAAATCCGTATAGTTTTCCCTGAATACCCGCAACCCAAAATGCTCTCTACATTGTAATGTGTTGTCTACCTCTAAAGTGTTTCTGATTGGTCACTTTTATGAAAAGGTAGGGACGCAAAACAGACAGGAAATTAAGACATTTTTAAAATTCGAGGAGTCTGGTTTTCAACAGAGTACGAGCAAGTTGACAATTTTTACGCTTATTGAAAGCACATGTTCTTATGTAATTCTTCACATGTAATTATTATCACTATTGTTAGTGATCGGTGTTCTGATATAATAGAGTATTATCTGTAATAAGCTCATTAATTGATATTATCGTATATTTTTGTTGTTGTCACGAGATAAGTGATAATAAATTTAGTTTACACGTGGTGTAAATTTTCTGCCGAATTTTTTATTTTTTTGCAGAGTTGTTGAGACGCTGGCTTAATCTTCCCAGGAATCTACTTTATATTCTCGTAAACCATCCAATTCCATGTGGAACGTCTTAGGACATATTTGAGGTGGATGCACGAGATTGGAACTGCACTTTGCATACAGGTGAGTACATTTCATTTTCTTAATAAATTGAATATGATTAAAGAAAATTGTACCCTGTATGCAAAGGTCTGTTCTCTGTGAAGAGCCTGGGTTGGTTAGTGCGTTTGTATATATAACCATATGGTTATTTTTGATATACTATAAATTTTGTCTGCTAATTACAGAATCTATTATATCCAGGAATTTTATTTTTGATTACTTGCTGGTATTCTAGACCGTCTCACATTAATTTTTTTTTCAATTTAATTCTATTTCATTGTACTCGATATTGTTAATTTTGCATTTAAAATCTCATGTATGAATTAGAAATTTTCACCTTTATGCTAACCAGTTTTTTTGTGTAGCACAGTTACGAATTTTGTTACTGCAATTTTGGTAATTTTTATTGTAGTACATATATAGTACTGGTCATAAGTTACTTTTTGCTATTACAATTTTTATATACTGTCCTTCAGACATAGTTGCTCTACGGTTTGATTGTTTACAAAATTCCAATTCCTGGATCATTTTTTTGTACAACTCTGGGACTGGGCTAATCATACAATCTTTTACATGTGCCTGTTTCCACCTTTGGAGCCTGAAACCTGAAACCTAGCTACGTGGGATTTACTTACCTCCATCCATGCAACCCCAGCAAGTCTAGCTAGACGGGGACCTGTTCAGGAGTTTCTGATTAATCTAGGAGAGGTTAGTGGGTGAGATCAATCCATAAGTAGGCCGAAGACTGGTGAACCCAGCCCAGTAAAATTTTTTTGTAAAATTTTGATAAACGCTTTCAGGCTGTAGAGTTTTTTTTCAATTTAACATAAATTGAGTTGTAAATATAATTTGTAATATATACTTTTATCTTAACGTAATTTGTTTGTTCTTACTTTCACGCATTCACAATTTTATATATTTTTTTTCTCATTTAAATTACCTGGTGCCCAATTTTTATAAGTAAGCTTAACAGTAAAATCCAATCCTCGCCTTGAGCCCAGAGCTAACTGGAGCTATGTCCCTGAACCTTTAGGGAAGAAGCTAATAATTCCCGAGGTTCAGTGCAAGCATTCAATTGAAATGGTATTGTCAAACAAAAAGACTCTATCAATTTCTAATGTTAGTATATCACATGCACTGATGGATCCAAACCTAGATCCGAAACGGCAGCTATACAAATACATAACACGAGTGATATTATTGACATAATTCCTGCCAATTTGTTTCCCTACAATATGTTCTTCCTACAATGTTCGCATGAATGGAAAGGTAGGACATAAAGAACCTATCAATCCGGAAGATCTGTATAATGCACTGATGGCTTCAAAACTAACTTTGGAAGTGGCACACAGTAGACGTCCTAAGAGAAATATATATCACTGGAAATGTATGTCTCTATCTATCTATCTAAAAAATATTAAAAGGGGATTTAAAGGCTAAAGGATCTTATTTACCCCGACAGACAAAATCAGTTCGAAACGGTTCTGGAACTACCTACGGCGAGATCTACAGTTCTCCTATCACTGGCGAAATACAGATCTGTACATAACATAAGATTTAATTTTGGTGTCAGAGCACCAAGAAACCAATGAGAAGGCAGGCGCTTTACAGATGATATAGAACTACTTTTTTCCACTGTCGGGAGTAGAAATCAGTTTCTATGACATCAAAATTGAAACAGAAGTAGTCGATTATTCCCAAGGGAGTTTACATTATGGAGAACGTTTTTCATGCAAAAAAAGAGGTAACATTGAAATTATTTATTGACATTTAAATTAAATGTAACATTTGTACAATTTTCAAAATTAATATTAGAAGGAATATTACTTTCGCTTACATTTAAAGTTTTTGTGATTGCGCTAGTGATGGTACCTACTAAAACGTGATTAGCAATTTTGGTCTTATTTTCAATGGAGTTCACATAACCCTCAGCGACTGTCGTTGATTTCCAACCAGCATGACGCTTTATTGTCGTGATATCCACACCAGCATCTGCCAGTAATGTCGCTGAAGATCTTCGTAAGCAGTGACCAGTATAACATGCAGCATCAGGTAATTTTAAATACGAAGCTACTACACTAGGAATTTTTCCGATGGTATTCTTGCCAACTGGCTGCGAACTACATTTTCCTGCTTTGTAGTACAAAAAAAGGCGCTTATGCTTGACGTGGGGAGAACGAAGGGACAGGTATTTTCGATACAATTCAAGCATATTTCCCACATCGGTAACCACAAAGGTTCGTGGAATCTTTGTCTTAGTGTTTGGAATTTTTACAATCAAGGATGAGCCTACATCCTCAATATCATCTACAGTTAAATTGACTAGTTCATCAGTTCGACAAGCTCCGGCAATCCCCAGAATTAATACAACCTATAAAAAATCAAAATACTAAATAATTGAAATACCTAACAACAAAAGTAATCTTACCTTAATCATTAAGAATTCTTTGTCATCTGCAGTTGATAGAAAACGGTCGATTTCACCGTTTGTCAATATTTTCGATTTTTTCGCTTGATATCCGTCACCGGTTCTTTTAAAAAATGCGATCAGTTTGGGGAATTTGCTTATATCTATGTTGTCGTAAATTATCAAGCATGACTTAACCATAGAATATTGCGCCCATAATGTGGAAGACTTGTAATTCTTTGCATTTTCACTGAAGTATGCCAACAAAACATTTTCGCTGTATACTTGAATATTTTTCTCGGCGCACCACGTTTTGAACCGATTGTAAGCTATATCGTATAAAGATCTTGACTTCGTAGGTAACAAATTGCTTATTGCAATATTTGCAGCCTCCACAATCTCTTCCGACTCACAATTATTCATTGTGCACTAAACAAACTGTAAACTAAACCAAACTAACATCTTAATTTGACAATTCTTTTTGTTTGTTTATTTTGTAGTTGTGACAATAACTCAACGACTACTAAATAAATGCTCAAATCCGAATACAATAATTCTGGTGCTACTTACTTCATAATAACAAAATATGTGTTTTTAAGTTAATGAGACAGTGGAAAAAATAGTATATACCATTCGGGAGAAATTCTATTTTGTCCTCGGTGCATTGTAGCCCTCTGGCTTCGCCCTCGGGCTTCAAATTGCACCTCTGCCAAAATAACGCATTTCTGTCCCTTATAGTATAATATACTATTATTGTAAGAAATTTATGCATAAAATAAATAATCTCTCATAATCTACTTGATTAAAAGACTTCCACCATCATCTGCTCCAGACTCTTGAGAGGAAAATGCCATAATTTTTGCAAAATGATCATACTGATGTTTTGTTGGAAAAATCAGACATTCACAGAACCCAAGCTAGTGATCGTGACATAAAATTCTGCTACCTTTGACGTTTTACCATTTATTCCATGCCCAACGTCACAGCCTCATCTCGGAGATGGCTAAATATGTAGGTAGGAAGTTCGTTAAACAAAATATCCGGTCCGGGGGACGCTAATGATTCTTAACGCATAAATCCTTGTTACATGCATGGAATCACCTTATTAACTAAGTCCGTGTAAGTAAGAGAGCGAGCCGCCTAATACCCGGAAAGTGGAAGTGATTAACATTTGGCAACAAGTAGTTAATAAATCAGAGGGGTATCATCGCCCTCTCCAGCTTTATATAGATTTTCTGCGGACCGAACTTCAGGATGCATTATGGTCCTGAGAGTAAAATATCGAGTCAAGTTTCTCGAGTTTGTAAGAATAATGGATAGGGATGGGTTAGTAATCGCTCTTCTACTGCTGTACCACGCGATTTTAAGCAGTGATGATTAACGAATGCGCCTAAATGCCACTACCCAACGTGTCCCATCCAAAAGCATCACAATCACTAACTAATCTTAAAACTAAAAAGATCAAGGTGCAGTGTCATAATATAATTTAAAGGAACTTTAGCTAAAGTTACTTTTTAATACATACCTTGGATATAATTGTCCCAACAGTACTATCCAAGTATCCAAGGTACTTAAAAGCAACTTTACCTAAATGTCCTTTGTTTTTTATTATGATATCAGGTCTTACTATTATTGAGACGATTGTATTCAAGGTATTAAAAAGCTACCTTTGTAATATCTTTTAGCTAAGTTTACCTAAAATTCCTTTAAATTTGACTATGAAACCAGTCATAAGAAGTGCGGAGGACTTAAATGGTTTTCTTTTATAGTGCTGTCAAACTTTTGTATTAATACATATTTTTGTATTAATAATACTCGTAAATGACTATGTCACGAGGTCCATTAACAATTACTGAATAATCAGCAAATAATTAGAAGAGTGGTCAGATAAGAATGGGCTAAGGCAGACCAGGCTCCTTATTAGAGGGCCCTACTCAAAAGCAACCCAGTCAGTAACTAACCGAACAAGATACACATATGATGTTGGTATAGGTCATAGACATAGGTTATACGGACACAACGAAAATAACTGCGTAGACATCCTTTGCCCCTATGTCTGCCTCATGGTTAAGAAAGATATGTACATATCTGGAGGCTGGAGGAAGCCTTGTTGAGTGCTGGTGGTGAGTCGAAATATCAAAGAGTTTGCAATAACAACTCGTGCTTGCCTTCGCACACAAGACTGGTCTGTTTTGACTCTCCATCAGCGGCAAGCACAGTGAGTTCAAACAATAATGACAAGACATTTGCTTACAAAGAATTACCATTTTTGAACTAATTATTAATTATCCGCTTATTTTACATGAAACTTCCTTCATCTCAAGACCAAAAATCACAAACTCAATTTGATTAGATTGTCCTTCCTTTTGATATATTTTATGATTTTATAGTCTTAGTCTTTGTGTTTTGAATTAAATAAAAGAAAGGACACACTACATGGTTAATAACATTCGCGAACAATAACAATTAGCTATTGTTCAACATTTGGAAACTGTCTGTATAAATACCATCTATAAATGAATTTCTTTCTTCTTAGACAATGAAATTTATTTGAAGACCCACGAAAAAGTGGTAAAAAGGAACATTTTTGAACGTTTTCTAAATTAAAAGGATTTTTTCAAGGAAAAAACAAATGGGCAACAAAACATGTCAAAATATTATTGAATACTTTGGTATTTACATTTTATTTGTATGTCAAAAAAATAAACTTTGTATAAAGTGAAAAATTATAGAAAATCGCCTACACATATAAAGACGAAGTAGGTGGTTAATAAAAAACTTAATAAAAGGGCAAAAGATACAATGAAATATATCCATTATAAAAACTACAGTTAAATACATAGTTAATAGACACTCCAACTGTTCGCAAAATTTCGAAAAAAGTTTAACGTCGGCTCTTAGAGATTAGACAAACAACACTCTACATTACATTATTGTACAACATTTCACCTTGATGCTCGTACATCTAGCAAGTCAGATAAACAACGATCTGTATATTTTAGGTACTTTCTAAATAAAGTTTGAGCAGAAGTGACTTTTAAAAGCTTTAAATCAAGCACACGACCTAACGATCAATAAATATATGCAGTGTGCATTGCAACAGGTTGCCACCGTAAAATAATTAAGGTCTAATAAATCATGCATATTAGATTTTCGTTAAATGCATAACATTTATGGACTATTTTTAATGATGAATTAACAGCTATACGGTATGTTTCTTTAGGGGGTGTTAAAATAACCTCGAACATTTATAAGAATATTGGTAGGTATAATAAGTTTCTTTTAATTTTTCAGGAAAATACAGTTAAGTAGATAAATTCTGATTTTATCATTATTAATGTTTTCACCTCCATTGTGACTAGACTGATGGTTTTATTTAAGTCGACAACTAAAATATCATAATATGGTTAATATTTACAAATCTATTAAGTATACTTTTCAGGGATTAAGCGGTCAATGAGCTTTAAGTGAACACGGCGAAATAGTAGTCAACACAGGCGATGAGGCGATGTCTATTGATTGAGGTTGGCGATGATAACTGTCGAGACAAAAGAAGGTCGTCGTTCCCCTAACTACATACATTTTTAACTTGGTGTCTACATGCGAAATGCCGACAAACTGAGTATATCACGTATGCATATGCGGTAATGCCCTTGATATACCTATAGATAGAGCACCTATAGAGGGACTGGTTATAAATGACAACGGTACCTCCTCCTTTTATAAAAGGGTAGCTGTTAAAAAATTACAAATACGAAAATATCAGGATTTTACCTGTGGTGTCAGAATTTCCTAAAAAAATAAATAATAAAAACAAAAGTAGTTGATAAAATATATGTAGGTATATTAACTTGGTTACTTTAACTAGAACATCCAGTATATTTTTACATAATATATAGATAAAGTGTTCTCTCACTGATACGTTGATACAGGCTTAGGTTATAGGTTAGGCAAAGACGCATCCTATCAACAAACTGCTAATTTTTAAGATTTCTTTTTCCTGTGCATTTATAAAAAAATAAGTTAAATTATTAATATTAAAATAAAAAATAAAATTGTAATACTAACACATAAAAGTAATCATTTAAAAAAGTGATCCTTTTGACACCTGTAACGTAAAATTCATCCAAAATCGTCAAAATGCAACAATAAAAACAAAATCAACGGATTTGAGATATTTCCGGCTCGAAAATACTAAGAATTTAAGTTTGTCAGCTTTTTGATGAAAGAATAAAGACGACGACATATGTTTACCTTTGGAATAATTATTAAAATCTGTCAAAGCGTTCTCTCGCGAATATACATTTAATTGATTTAGGAGTTTATATGCCAAACAATCTCGTACTCTATTATATCTCTCAGAGACCTACTAATATCACACTTAAATATCATTATATTCGTGAGGACCTCAATGTATCTAAGTCTGACGAAAAATGAACGCTGCCATATGTACCTGATGTTCCTCTGTTAGTTTTTTGTTTTTATTTCTCTAATATATAAACAACTTTTCTTGTATTCTTTTCCCCCTCAAAATACAATAGACAACTCTGTAAGGTAATATATAAAAAACCCTGTATCTCTTTTAATAACCGGAGTCGGAATCTACCGAAAATATTTTTAAAAAGAAAATGGACTGGTCGGAATCCCAGTCTCAAAAAGTAGACACCTAGGTCACAAATAAATTTTACAAAGAATGATGGAATTTAGTTATCGTTAAAAAAATGTGCCTTATTTACACACCATTTCTCGTTAGTTAATATGTATATGTAGGTATCAAAACTTAACAGAAGTCCTTAGATTATATAAAAGCAAAAGCTAATTCCAGTTATATAGGTAATTTCTCAGAAATAATTTTACTTCATGGAACTTGTGTCAGGTTGCATTGCATTTTCCTCTAATTTGTTCATGGAGGTACACCTACCCAAATTCAAAAAGTTGGTTGGTAGGTATATATATATAAAAATGAATTCGCTTTATACAATTTGTCTTCCTTGAATTTCTCTCAGATTAAATTTATTCCCCAAAAATATTCCAATTTTTTGCTGCATACCTCAAACTATAGGCAAACTCGTGGAACGAAAACCCAATTTTGTTATTAACCGAACGCGCTTCGGGTGGCACGGAATATAAAACCAACTGCAAATACCGCCAGCCGGTTCAGGCCTGGATTGGGCTCGAGCTGCGCGAAATTGGACAGGCCAGGATCGGGCAGTCGATGGACCATGAAAAAATAACCCATGGGCAAAATTATATGAAATCATAGAAGGTTTCTTCACAAAAATGTATAGTTTCTAAAATATAGGCAAAAGAAGAAATTAAATAATACAGACTATAAGAACTTAAAATTATAATGTTTACATAATTATGTATGTATAAAAGTATTTAAAACCAATTTTAAGCAAAAACGAAATTACACAGAAACAGTATTATTAACGTGATAAATAATTAACCTTTACATTTTGATTAAACGTTTTACAGATCTAAACGCAACAAATAAAATGTCATGGAAAAACAAAGTTGCTCTTTTTTAATGGAACAACCTGAAGATTTTTTCATTTTTAGTTAGGACGTACCTTTACGAGTACATTGATATAGAATTTGATGGGCCTATCTATAATAATAAGGAACATATATAACATATATAACAAGAGTAATGTGTTGAACAAAGGCTATGTAGCCTGTGTACTCTCGCAACCAATTTATGTTCTCTTTCTAACACACTGCGCTTATGGCACACTCTTTTGGTCATCTCTTTCTTATTATTATACATGGTGTACCACGTAGACCTTCAATTAGCCGTTTTTAGAATACTACGCGTACTGGAATTCTGAAAGATTGTGTCAGAGGTTTCTCGCAATTTTTTATCGATTAAAGTCGAACGTTTTATCGTTTTAAAATCGATCGATTTGAGGTGCGACTTCCGGTTCCACCTGAAGTTGATGTCAACTCGCTTGTTTCAGATGGAACATGCTATTTTTTATTCCGTTTTTGGATCTCACGTCAAATTTGAAGGTAAGTTTCATAAGCATACCCTATCCTTATTCTTAATCGTTTCCGAGATATTTTGATTTTTCCAAAAATTTCTCAAAAAATATAGTTGTATTTATCCTGTTCTATCTCTTTCAGTTTATAACATAAACACTTGACATTTTAACGGAGTAATACTGAAATGTATGGAAACATGTAGAAAATACGAAAACTAATGCAAATTACACCAGGATGTCCAAAAAGGACCGGCCAATTTTGATAAATTCAAAACCTAATAACTCACTTATTGTAAATGGAACACCCTGTGTTTAATAATGCTAACACCTATGTACTTTTTAATTCTCTTTGGTATTAACATTCCCTATGCCTAAATTCCACCGATTTGAAGGTATTTGCCTATATACAACCTAACAGCTAACTAACCGATTACTCTCGTTCTGGCAATAATGTCCAAATATCTTCAAATCGGTGTAATTTATACATCGACGGATTTTTAATGCCTTCCTAAGGAAATATGGTATATGTTCTCTTCTGTGGAACACAATCCCATATCACAACGTATTAAGTTAAAATTTTTCCAGTACATTGATCCGCGTGAACTGGATCAAAGTAATTTTTACAGAGATAATACTGAAATTATTTTGTATACGTATTATAAAGACTGGCGCTACGAATCTACAGTTTTTATCTTTTAAGAATTTTAGTTCGATATCTGAAAACAAATGTTAAACTTCAAGGCAAAAATCATAACCCTACTTTAGGAATTATCTCCTCACCCCAGTAAGCACTTCTGAAATTCAGTATAGAAATTCGCTTGATTCTATGACAAACTATAAAGTTGTCATAACAGCCAAGATTTTATTAAAACTAGGATGTCATGATCATGTGGTATTTAAATATTTCCACGTCGAAAAACACCGTTGCCTACCATAATATTAATATGCTACGATACAAAAGCTAAATCCGCATCCACAGTCCAGTCCGGCCCTGCGCTCGAGAGCAAAGAGAAGGACGGCGGACCGCCGCCGCGTCGCACATCTGCCGCAACGGGAATTCTAATAGCGGAAACGATCCACACCCGCTGTTGCGATGCGGCCAGCCCGGGTCCGGCCGGCGATATTCAGACCGACGAACGGTGGGAAATGCGAATGGCCCACCGCTCGGCCTCGACATGCAGCCACGCGTTTAATATTAACGTTCATTTCGACGACCGGTGGGTGCTCGGTGCTCGCTCGTTCTCTCGCCTACTCTACGTTCTCCCGAGCGACAAAATAAGGAATAAAAAAGGGTTTCCCGTGTGGTGGAGATTATCGCGATCGAGCGGAAGGGTTTCCGTATCGAGGTTAAAATTCCAAATAAAAAATGTAGTCACCTTCCTTCATTAGTATTAATCCATTTTGTAATAATTAGCATTGATGAATAAATAAGAATGCAAGTATTTTCTAAGAACAAAGATTTAAAAACAGTGAATAAAGAAATATGTCCGCGTGTCGAGCTTTATGCTGCAATCTAATGCATTTCTTTTGCTAGGTAGCCTAGCTATGTTTACGAGACCAAAAATTGCATGTAAGGCTCTATGATTTCCAGTATGCCATATTTGAATTTGCATAGGACTTTCTCCCACAATATTGATATAGAATATAGTAGGACTGCTAATAGTAAGGAAACAGGCGAATATATACAAATAAAGTATATTAAATGAAGAGTACATAAATTTCTGATCTCTCCTTAATATAACCAAAGTTTACAGAAATGCTGTAAACTTTGATATAACTATTCTTATATAAGTAAATTTTTCATGAAATTATTGCATTTCACTATTACTGCTATCAATTCTGAAGTTTTTAAATTTTTATGTTAAATAAATACACTCAGTTCCAAAAAAAGTGGCGCACCCGATTTTTTGTTTAACTTCAAGGTCCTGTAACTTTTATACTGGTAAACCGATTAGAAACATTTTTGTGTGTGTGTGTGTAGCTTAACTCATTGCTAATGGATTAACTAGTTAATTAATTAGTTAACTCATTAACTAATTCAAAATAATGGAGAAATTCAGCGACATGTTTTTTATAATTTTTTGGAAACACCCTGTGCATTACACTAGTACTTGAATAAAAAATCTATACGATCCTGTTGAAATTGCTGTCCTTAATGAACATTTTGTTTTTTTGTTCATTGTTTTATCTTAAAAATTGACGAAATTAGAGAATATTTACTGGAACCGTATTTATAGCAAAAAAATCACCTTTACACTACGACTGCAGCATTAATTGAAGCATTGAGTAGGCTTTGAAAAAAAAAATAGTAACATCTCCAAGCAACCATATTTTAATACCTAATAATTACAGCATTACAGCAACACAACAAAATCATGACAATGAATAATTTTAGTATCTAGTGTTGCCACCTCTAGGAACTCTAAGAGCTTCTAATCTGCGTGGCATACTGGAAATTAAATTGGCTATCCTCTGCTGTGGTATGTTATCCCATTCTTCCGATAATGCATAAGCTATTTCTTGTAGAGTCACTGGAGGCCTATCGCGAGAACGTACTCTGCGTCCTAATTCGTCCCATAGATGCTCGATGGGATTCATATCTGGGCTGTGAGCAGGCCACTGTAATGTGGTGATACCAGCAGTATCTAAAAAATCTCGCACTATTTGTGCTACATGGGGTCGGGCATTATCATGCATTAGTACAAAATGTTGACCAGCTAACTCAGCAAGAGGTCGAACATACTGCTGTAAGACGTCATCGATATAAATTCGCGCTGTCATTGACTGCCTAATAGGAAAAATGTGAAGAGGTCTATTCAAAGAAATTCCACCCCATACCATGACCGAGCCCCCATTAAAATTCTCACATTCTCTAATCAAATCTTGATTAAACCTTTCTCCCGTTCTTCGCCATACTCGCTTTCGGCCATCTACCATATTGAGACAAAATCGTGATTCGTCAGTAAATAAGACGTCAGACCATTCTTCATTGTTGCATTGTCCATAATTTTGAACAAAATTTCTTCGCGCTGCACGGTGCGCTCTTAATAATTTAGGACCTTTTGCAGGTCTTCTGGCTTTCAAATTTATTTCCTGCAGCCGTCTACAAACAGTCTGTTTGCTAACTATTGTACCTCGAACTTGTCGAAGGTCTTGCTGTGCATTCACAGCTGTGTTAGACCGATTTCGTAAAATCTGCAACCTCAGAAAACGATCATCTCTACAGGACGTCTTTCGGGGACGACCAGAACCCACTTTTCGAACTGTGCTTCCAGTTTCTTCGTACTTTCGAATGGCTCTACGAGCTGTTGTTTCCGGAATTCTTACTGCACGAGCAGCGTATCGTGTACTACGACCATCACTCACTAAAGCAACCAATCTTGCATTCTGTTCGGGTGTAATAGGCATTTTGATTTCAAACACAAAATACGTTATGTTTTGATGACAATCACAATGTCAACAAAATGTTGTTAAAATATGGTTGCTTGGAGATGTTACTGTTTTCTTTCAAAGCCTACTCAATGCTTCAATCAATGCTGCAGTCGTAATGTAAAGGTGATATTTTTTTGCTATAAATACGGTTCCAGTAAATATTCTCTAATTTCGTCAATTTTTAAGATAAAACAATGAACAAAAAAACAAAATGTTCATTAAGGACAGCAATTTCAACAGGATCGTATAGATTTTTTATTCAAGTACTAGTGTAATGCACAGGGTGTTTAAAAAAAAATATAAAAAACATGTCGCTGAATTTCTCCATTATTTTGAATGAGTTAATGAGTTAACTAATTAATTAACTAGTTAATCCATTAGCAATGAGTTAAGCTACACACACACACAAAAATGTTTCTAATCGGTTTACCAGTATAAAAGTTACAGGACCTTGAAGTTAACCAAAAAATCAGGTGCGCCACTTTTTTTGGAACTGAGTTTATATCTATAAACCTTTAAGGAAATAAATTTTATTATGCTATTCAAACTTTATCTTCAAATAAATTTGGCTATTGAAAATAAAGCAGAAATAACGTTAATCCAGGTAGGTATATGTAGTAGATAGATGTATAATGAAATCCCTCATTTTAAGAAAAGTTTTACATGTCTGTTTTCAATTTTCTTTCATCACTGGTTTTTCTATATTTCTTAAATAAATTTGTTACAATTTCTATAGGAAAATAGTTGTCAAAGATTAGATCAAATAAGGTTCTGGTTATCATATTTATATAAACTAAAACAAAATTATGCTGTAAAATATGATTTTTTGAGTAACGGCAGATTTTCATAATATGCGTAAGTTTTTCAAGAAGTGACGAGTTGGATTTTACCAACTCGTCACTTGCCAACTGGCAACTGGCACTTGGGCTGACTATATGACCCATGTGACTATATGACATTGAATCTTGTAACGACCATAAGTTATTCTGTAATTAGTAACAATAAATAATCATTAATTTCGAAGCGTTTTATAACTCCAGCTAATATGTATGTACAAAAACTTTCTCTGATAAAACCTTGATCAAAGAATAAATGACAGCTTTTCTGCCGGTGGACATTACCATAACAAATGAACAATCTTCTTGCCAACATTAAATAATAATGGTTTTGAGGCATTAAAACAGTTTGAACGCAGATTGGTCTGCTAAATAAAAATATGTCTATTAAAGATTTTAATTGTACACTAATATTATAGAATTTTAATGGGTAGGTTAATGTTAAAATTTTAAATGTCTTCAAAATTTAATAAAGTCCAATAAACGTCAAAAAGAAGGTTTAACATAGGATTATATAATGCAGTAATAAAACGCTACATTCTTCGCGTGCTTTTAGAAAAGGTATTTTTAGAAAATTAAAAGAGTAGAACTCATTGTAGTTATGTCAAACAGTGGCTTTATATAAAACAAAGTACTTAATTTAGATCTCATCTATTTTTTTTTTGTCTAGAAAATATGAGAAAATCTGATATGCTGGATAGGTAGAAAAGATTGATTATCGTACGAAATTGCAAATTAGTATGTATACATGAAATAAATCATTTCTCTGCAAAGATCCAAACAAACGATATAATCTTTCATCAAGCCCACTTTTTTTTTCATTGACAAAAAATATTTTCGTACATATTCCTAGTTTATGCCACATGTATGCTACATGTACTCGTATTATACAGAAAAGCCCTGTAGGGTGTAAACAGAACTAAATGTTACCGGATTTTTTATAGTAGTATAGTATAAGTATCTATATAAAATTCCTTCGGGTATCAGAGTAAAATCGAAAAACCAAAATTTTAACCCTGACTGCAAGTGTGCCAATTATTATTATCTAGAAGATTTCTATGGGATTGTAGTGAAATAGTATAGCAATGTTTAACAGCGGATTCTATGCTCTCATCAATGTATGTAGACAAGGATCTACAAAGTCTTCAGTTTACATATATAGGTAATTAATATGATAATATATTAAAAAAAATAAATGTTTTTTATATCTTAAAAACAAATAAACCAAATTTAATATTTTATTTTCTATGGTGTACAATCCGCCAATAAATCCGCTATGGTGTAGAATTCTGGTTGGCCTCATAGTAGCACTTCAGTGAAAACTAATATTATTATATACCTAATGTTTACAGATTTCGATAGTATTTTCTCTCTCTGATTTAGATTATCTCTGATAATATGTTAAAAGAAAGAAAGAATTAAAGAACCATCTAATCATTGCTATGCTAATACTACTTTTATAGCAACTTTTTGGGGCATTTCCTTTATATTTGAAGGACATACCGAAAAAAACTACTCCTCGGGCAATGTGCCCCGACTGGCGTTGCATTATTTCGGCATCTCCATAGGAGTCGACACATCCTTCATCGAGACTAACTACCAAACACTGACCGGTTTCACGCTTATTATGCGCTCATCAGCGTAGCATAGGCAGTGGACTCGATGAATGATGTTGCGACGTGATTGCTGATACTCTGATGAGCGCATAATAAGCGCGAAACGGGTCAGTATCTGGTAGTTGGTGTCGATGAAGGATGTGGCGACTCCTATGGAGATCCCGAAGTAATGCAATGCCAATAGGGGACATTGTCCGTGGAATAGTTGTTTTGGCATCTCCTTCAAATAAATAAGTAGTCTTCCTCAAAGACAGTAGAGGTCACTGCTATAATAGCGCCTGCGAAAAAGCAGGTCGTTGTCTGTCTGCCAATTTGACAATAATTGTCAGACAGATAGTAGCAAAGACCCAAAGAGAGCATTACGGTGTGTTTCTTACCACTACTAAAATCCCCCTTATCCCTCCATTTGTGAGAGAAAAGTGTACCTGCATAATGTCCCATTAAAAATAATAAAATAAAAGTTCATTTTTCTAGTATAAACAGGAGTAACAAAATACGGTCATTATATTCATTCTATAGAGCGTGACGTCATATAGACGTCATTTTTTATTTTGTTATTTTGTGACCTTGAAGCAGCTGTTAAAATATGACACAACATAGTTAATTCAATAAAACGCGATATAAAATGTTAAAAACGTGTAAATTTACGCTGGTATAGGTAAGAATCTAGAAAATACCATTTTCGACACACTCGTAATTGCATCTTCCCCGAAAATTTACATTTGGCTTCGCTGAATCCCGATAATATAAAATAGGTAACGTATACACACGCCCGATTCGAAGGAAAGCAAAAACGGAATTGATAAGCAATCCACGTATCTGGCAGACGGGCGACACCAATATGGTAACCGCGGTTAAGCCGTAGTCCGAGTAAACAAGGTGAAAATGTCAATGTACACTTTGCTGAACTGAAAACAGAGAACCGGAAACCACAGTTTCTCGTTCGGTGGAATTGGAAAATATATAAATATAAATTAAAAAATACAAAAATGGCAATATCATAGATAAAGTGAGTACATTCTCAACCAAAAAATCTCCAAAATAACATTGTCTTATGCACGGTTCTCACGAGGCGATTTTAGTTGAACGATTTTTGTTGATCGCAAGCGATTTGCGGTCACACGATTGAAACCTAATCGGACCGAATTGGTAATAATTGCTTCAAAATGGCACCAAGTAAAGTAGCGCAAACTTGTGTACGGGAAATTAAAAGTACTTTATTTGAGGAACTGAAAATAATTTTAAGAAAAGAAATATGTTTTTAGAAAAAAACGAAAATTTTGAGACAGGAATTGGAAAGGAGAGACCGACTAGGAGCATCACAGATGCTTTTAAAAGAACTGGCAGTCGAAGATACGGCCGGATACAAGAACCAAGATAGACGAAGTCATTTTACCCATGCACTAGGTATTACAAACAAAAATAATTCCGACGAAGATTAATCGTTTTTTACTCGACCTGGACCGTTCTCACGTTCAACAAGATTGAACTAGATCGATGAGTCATAGAATTGCGCCGACTTGAAAGCAAAAGTTGACAGCCAGGCAACTTTTTGTCGTTCAACAAAAGTTGATCAACTTTTATTGAAAGAGTGTTCTCATGAAACGATTGTCATTCAATTCGGAAGCGATTTTTAGTTGACCGATAAAAATCGCCTCGTCAGAACCGTGCATTATGCAAGTCGCACACAAAATCGTTTAACTTAATCGACAATGGGGGCATAAGTTCAAAGTAACTCCAAAAAATGTAAAAGAACGTTGTTGTAAAACAAACAGACAGTTATCTCGACAGACTTCGATTGCAACGATTTCCGAAAACAATGGACGGAACATAAAATAAATTAGAGATTTTTCCGAGAGAGCCTGTCGATTAGTATTCAAATAGATACAGAGGTGATCGGCCATAAATTCCTCCATTTTCACTACTAGTGGAAGTGTCTCAAAATACCAAAAAGAATAAAAAGGCATTTATCAACGATTTTTATAAATGTTTTGAAATAAATTTTAAGATATACCTACAAACAAAATATCAATCTGTTTAAATTGAACGCCCCGTGTATATTATGAAAATTTCAATTTCTTAAGTTTTCCTGATTATCAATAAGTATTGTAAAAACCAAGGTAAAAACTATTAAAACATTACATATTTTTTAAATCAGAAACCTAAGGATTTGCAAGATTTACTTATGTACAGAGTGTCCCATTAAAAATTAATACTAAGTATGGTTATATTTCTTCAAATATACGCGATATGTTTATATATACAGGGTGATTCACGGTGGAAGGAGTATTAGAAGTGTATGAAGAGCGGGTCAACCAATCGTTTTGAAAATCTGGTTACCAAGGTAACAAGATATGCTCTATCGGCCTAAAATATTTTTGAGTGTGCGGTGTTGCCAGTTGTACGTAACACTGGCAACGTCTTCGTTAATTTAAATAGAAAACCCTGTACATTTTCTCATTTTTGGATTCTACATCAATTTCTGTATAACTTTTGTTAATATTTCTCTATACTTACGTCAAGCCGTTCGAGATATTAATAAATTTTCAAATTTATTGAGCAAAATCCGTCTTTAAATGAATCGTGATGCCTCTCTACCACAAAATAATCAGAAGTTAAACTTTGGGAAACAGTTGGGCAAGGACTGAGGGTCTCTCACCATTTAGTTAAATATTTGAGGTAATGTACAGGGTAGACAAGATATAACTTTTTTAAATGTAAACCTCACTCTTAAATGATCACTTATAAAAGTGATCAAAAGTAAAGTTTCTTAAATAGAATGTCCTGTATATTATAGCTGATTCAGAACAGAAATCATATTCTGGTTATGAAGACCATATGCAGAAGAGCCAATACACGAGAGCTCCTACTTGTAGTTTAGTTTACACTGGGTGTAAACTAAAATAAGTAGATATGTAATAAAGTCGTGATACAATCGTTCATACATTTGCTTACATATTTTATTTCCTATACTTCGTGCGTAACTAACTTTAGCATATATGTATTTAAGTAAATCTTATGAGTTAACAATTGGTATCTATATGTTCTATATACATGTACATATGTTTTAAAAGTAAAGTAAAGTTTATTCGGGTATATAAATTTGATCACATCACAGTTAATGAAAAGTGCAACTTCAACAATTTTAAAAATTTGCATAAGATAAATCTCGCCTAATTAAACTTGTGCTGTGAAATTCATTCTTATATTAATAATAATTGTAAACCTCATTTTTAATAAACCAATATGACAATGATGATAAATATGAAAAAAAAGAACAAGTTTAACTATAAATAAAAATAATAAATTAATGAAAGATACAGTAAAAAAAAGACAGGTGCATATAAATCAGTAGCAGCTAAAGTAGAGGAATAGGTAAATATTGTTATTCAAACATTTTCATAAAATTATTAAAATTTTTAACAATGAAGGTTTGTAATTATCTCTTTAAAACAAATTTCTGATAAATATCTTTTATTCTTTTAGGCAGGTAACACATTAAAAAGTTTAGGGCCGATGTATGATGTAAATCTTTGAATATGACTTTTTACACAGGGGAATATATGTGACTAGATTATAAGAGTGCGATAATATATGGTTAGTAATTATTTAACATCCACATTAAACACTGGTCAGTAATATAGCTTTCTTACTTTAAGAACATTAACTTCCTTGAATAAAATTTCCGTAGAGTTTTTCTTTTTTAAAATTACTTATATTATTATTTATTTATATTATTTTCTGTATAACTTCCGAATTATGTAACACTGTTTTATTTAACCTATCCCACACAATTATTCAGTACTCTACAATGACCGTTACCAAAGCATCAAAAACCATAAAATATTTTAATAATCGCAGATGTACCTAAGTACCAGGTCTTGATATAAAACTCTGATATTTACGTCCGATATAAACTGAGCTATTATCAATAAATGTCTACCATAAATATAACAGGAAATTTGATCTAATAGTTACACACCAGGCAAATTTTAAAGAAATATACGTTAAGTGTGAAGTTTTTGCGGACATTATTTTTTTTTGTTGAAAACGATAGCTCTCTTATCATAGAATGCAAATCTAAAAATCCCAAAAAATCGGAAGTGAGCTAAAGTCAGCATTTAAAAAAACATGGCCGCTCGCGTTATTTTTAAGGTGTTTAAAATTTAAAAAGCATACATTCATGTAAGACAAACTGTTAGTCTTCAGTGATAAGAATGCGGATCTAGATGAACTACTAAACGTTGGTTATAAATTTGTCTCCTTTATGTACGGATTAGACGGATCCCGAGACATTATAGAAGAACGATATAGGCTTTACATCATTGGTATAACTAAGCGGACGCTCGAAACATCTTTTGATTTGGACGTTCTTCCCCCAACGAAAGGTGCACTGAAGCAACATATTTTAAGGTGATTCAAATGGTGATTACATTAATAGCAAATATTTTTTTTATATTTTCATGATCTATCTTCAAATACAGCAATGGATGGGAAATTTCCTAGCCCCGGATAAAGGTATTATATGCACAAAAATAAATACAACACAAGGTTTAAAAATGTAGGGTTTTATTAATGCAGTAAAAATTTTATTCTTTTTTTTCTTAACCAGTTTAATTAATTTACTTTTTATATATCAACCTAATGCTTGCATAAAATCGAACAATCTCTAAGTAAAAAGTATCCTTATCTAACCAAAACCTTAAGTTTAAAGGACTGGAATTGGATCATCATACTTTCTAATTATGTGTTGTATTTTTATGTATATTGTATACTTTAATTTGCGTGTTTTGTAAATACCGTCAAGAACGGTGTAATAATCCAGGAAAATATTAATAAATAAATAAATTGGTGAACTTGTCTAATTTAAATTATTTAAAATTAAATATTGGTAAATTTAAGACTATGAGGTATTTTAAATATAAAATCCGAATGCTATGGACAATAATAAACTAGCATGTAAATATTTTTTAAAATTTGGGTAAGCCATCATTTTGGCATATCTGATATATATGGTCTTTAACTTTCCAATCCTTTAAACGTAAGGTTTTGGTTAGATAAGGATACTTTTTACTTGGAGATTGTTTGATTTTATGCAAGCATTAGGTATTGATATATAAAAAGTAAATAAATTAAACTGGTTGAGAAAAAAAAAAGAATAAAATTTTTACTGTATTAATAAAACCCCACATTTTTAAAACTTGTGTTGTGTTTATATTTGTGCATATAATACCCTCCCATAGTCTTTCTTGTAGTATATTTTGTGCTCTACAAAATAGTGTATGTACAATTTTACTCTATATTGTTCAGTTCTCCCGAAATTCGTGGCGAAAACCTTAGAGGAACAAATTTCACAGTAAGAATGTTTAACAGCTCAGCTTCAAGCTGAGCTGTTAAACAGCTCAGCTTTAAATTGAGACATTTTATATTTTTAAGTTATAAAACGAACCATAACAAACATCTTTTGTTTAATATTTTTTTTGTAACTGTAAAAATAATCACGTTACAGACGAAAAAAAAACCGCACAAAATGCGTATCCCCGTAACGAAAAGTACTCTCTGAGTAACGTAACGCGTCATGTTAAGGATCGCCCACTTCGCACAACATTCTATCGTCTGTCTGTATATCGTTACTATAAATGTAGAAATGGCTGCGAAAAAAATGTATATGTATGAGGATCTTTTAAATAACTGAGTTTTTGTAGTTAACTAGAATGTAAAGTTAGTTAGTGATATTAAAAAGTTAAATGTAGGAAGTCAAAAAAAATTTTAAAAAATCGTTTGCTTTTTCGTTTTTTTGTTAGGAAATTTATATTCTTGGTTATCTGAATTAAAATATAATTTTTTTCTAATGTTTAAACTTAAAATCCTGTAAAAATAAAAAAAAAATTAAAATTGCTCCAAGGGATAAGAAAATATTTCATTTCCAAAATTTGAAGGGGCGGCCATGTTTTTTCAAGATGACATTTTTAGCTCACAACGGATTTTTTGGGATTTTTATATATTTGTTCCTGAACATAAAACCTATCGATTCCCATTGGAAAATAAATGTCCCCTTAAACTTCATTGAAAATGTAAGATTTGCCTGGTCTATTATATTAAATATAAATTTGAAGGGAGTTTTCGAGGGAGACTATCAATTTGAAAGAGAAAGTCTCACTAGAAAACTCCCTTCAAATTTACTCCCGCTCCGTCCGTTGGTTTTCCATATAAGTCATCAAGCTTAACGACCACCACATACCCTGTATTTACTGGACTACTAGCGGTAAGAGAAGGGGACCGGCAGCAGGAAGGCGCAAATCTCTGCTGCCGTCGTCGCGGGAAAGCCTTAAGTCTTCTCCGCGATGCGAAATCCCGTAATTTCATGAATGAGAAGGCTTTGATGCCGCGGGCGCCGATACGCGCTAGCGTTCCGCTGCCGCCGCCGCCGTCTTTTTATTTTTCCAGCCAGTTATTTCCAGAGGCAGCGGCTCCCCCGACGGCTTAATAACGATGGCGGACTTTTCGATGCGGGGTAACAAAGGAACTGAAGAAATAGAGGACTTTTCAGAGAATAGATTAAGGCTTGCACGCAGCACAAGAACAATAAAAAAATATATATTTGTAAAGGCGGTTAAATATGAAAAAATAATTACCGAAATTTATCGAGATTATCGTCTTATTATCGAATATCGAATGAAAAAAATATAGCGTACACAAACCATAAAATCAAAATATATGGTCGTGTGGAGGGTCTGGTGTTCGGCACATTCATTCGCTAAAATAGATATCTGCTCCGACCAAATATTGGTGTCTCTTACTACTCGCAAGTGACAACATAAAAAACGTCATTAATTGTGGAGTTCGGCATTGTCATAAAAGCCTTGAGAATAATGTTTTACAGTTTAGCAAAAAGGAGTTTTATAACACTTCATCACAGTTCAAAACACTAATATACAGGGCGAATCATGAGTCCTGCTATGTATTGATATATTTATTATTTGAAGAGAAACGAAGTTGGTTAAATTACAGAAAAGTTGAGCAATTGCTAGCACTAAAAAGTGGTCCCGGAAAATTGTTGAAATAACCAGCGATTCTCAAAATATTTAGCAAAACAATAAATTTCCGAAAAACTTAAATTAGCTCTAGCTCCGTTATTTATAGAAATTTTGAAATAAAAATTTATTCCATACATACATGTATGTTCTCTTGTATGTATGTATGTATGTATGTAATCTTTGTTTTAATGCAACTAGATTTTTTTTCTGCCTACTAGATTCTGATATATGAATACCATCTTTTGTTTGTCTTATGGACGCCATATTAGAATTTGACGTGGTTAGATAGAGAAAAAATAAAGGAATCCGGTGATATGTCACACTTATGGTTTCGAATATAATTAAGTTCTATAATTAGTTGTTTGGACTATAATTTTTATTAATCATAACATTGAACAAAAATAAACAAAATAACATAAATGAATAAAACAATTGAATAGAGTGTAGCAAACTGACAAATAACTTTAAATTAATTTAAATATTCAAATTGTCTACCTTATTTTGTAGACAGCTGTTGCAGCGCCTGGAGACACCATCCTAATTTGTCTCAGTAATGATGTAATTTCCCAACGAACTGTCTCTTCCAATTTTTCTTATTGTCTGGTAAATTGTGTTGTAGATTTTTTCTTTTAGATATCCCCATAGGAAAAAATCGGGAGGTGTGAGGCCAGGTGATCTTGCTAGCAACAACACTGGACCATTGTTGCCTATCCATCTCCTTGGAAATCTTTGGTTTAGATGTTTTCTTACAACCTAAGTGTTGTGGGCGAGAGCACCATCTTGTTGGACCATCATGTGCAACAAATATACAACACAGTTTACGAAACAATACAGGAATTGGAAGAGCCAGTTCGTTGGGAAATTACATCATTACTGAGACAAATTAGGATGTTGTCTCCAGTCGCTGCAACAGCTGTAAAAAATAATGGTAGACAACATAGATATTTGAATATTTAAATTAATTTAAAGTTATTTGTCAGTTTGTTACACTCTACTCAATTGTTTTATTCATTTATGTTATTTTGTTTATTGTTGTTCAATGTTATGATTAATAAAAATTAAACAGTTAATTATAGACTCCAATTACATTCAAAACACTAAGTGTGATACATCGCCTGATTCCTTGATTTTTTCTCTATCTAACCACGTCAAATTCTAGTATGGCGTCCATAAGAAAAACAAAAGATGATATTCATATATCAGAATCTAGTGGACGAAAAAAAATTCTGGTTGTATTAAAACAAAGATGTATGCATGTATGTAAGAAATTAATTTTTATTTCAAAATTTCTATAAATAAAGGAGAGGTAATTTAAGTTTTTTGGAAATTTATTGTTTTGCTGAATATTTTGAGAACCGCTGGTTTTCTCAACAATTTTCCGGGACCACTATATAGTGCTAGGAATTGCTCAAATTTTCTCTAATTTAATCAACTTCGTATCTCTTCAAATAACAAAGATACCAATACATAGCAAGACTCGTGATTCACCCTGTATATAATTTACGTATTTGGTTCCGAATCCTAGAAATGTGTGATTGTTAGAACTTGATTGAAACCAAGTGCTCTACAGAGTTCAAAGTGTCACCCTAATTTAATAATAATTTAATTTACCTTTAGAATTTATTTTAATACTGACCAGTTCTAATTTATCTATCTATTTATCTAGCACCTATATTAATATTGAATATTTATTTAAAACCAATACATGATAAGTAAATTAGGTTAGCATTGGCCTATTACCGTTTCATAGTACTTTCATTGCAAAGGTTTAAGGAATAAGGACCTTCAGCTTATACGTGAACCCAAACCAGTTCCTGCAGCGAATTACTAATAATTAATAATACGTATATTAGTAGTAATAGTAGTAGTATATTATGAGTATTAAAAAATTATTCGTCAATAACGTCAATACATACTACATACAGCTTCGACTTACTAATATATAACCCTATATAAACATTATAACCGGCTGTGTTGGACCACTTAGTCGCCATACATCGGTATAACATAGTTTTTCTTATAATCCCAGAAAATAGAGGTACACAATATTGTTCTACCGTTTGATGTCTCAAACAATGTGATCATGATTAATGAACATTTTGGATCGTGATTCTCTGATCATAATTCAAACGCGGAACGTGAACCAAAGTTCTACTATCTCTCTCTCAATTAATTGATGGCACCCAAATTATCGAATACTGTTGAAACCAATTATTTTATTTAAAACAAACCACAAAAACTATATATTTCGAAACAAATACTTTCATTAGTTTTCATTAGTAGTACAGCATATATCTAAATGCAAATATTTTATTTAATAAAAATACTTATACGTTATACTTTTTATGAAATGTTCAAAGCAAAATGACGTTCGGCATTCCATTCGATTTGATTTCAAATTTAATCATTCAAAAATTCATTTCAAATAATATGTAATTATAAATAACAGTTTTTTTTTTATTTAAAATATATTTATTTAATATTTTCATATTTAAAATGATGATGGTAATAGCATAGAAGAAACAGTTAGTCTATGGGAATAGTAATAAAAATAAAAGAAATACATATATAAAACAATAACTTGAGACTATTCATATGACGTTATAATTAATTTATTAGAAGGGGTGCAAATAGAACGACCAGTAGTTGCTTACCATATATTCTTTTAATTTTTTGGATAGTTTCATTAATAATAATATTGTCACAAGATTCAACATCTCCGATGGAACGCGGTGTTGCCAAATCTACTTTCAGCCAACCCCAGGGAAATTCTGCACAAATTGGCAACACCACCACTAGGGTGCCAGGGACAACACGCCATAGGTGAAGTCTCAACCTCTAGGCCTTCAAATAAGGGAGATAAGGGGTTTTTGTCCACATTTCCCAGACGTCTGTGATCTAACGAAACTTTCTCGCACAAGAATAAATGAACCCAGAAGAACATCTCGCATGCGGCACCTTTGATGTGGTTACCGTGGATTCGTAACCTCGGTTCCAAAAGGGAGACGTATCTCACATTTCAAGTATATTTTATTGCTTTTCCATAGACATACCTTATGGTTTTGTTTTAAAAAAATATATTTTAATATCATAACAATCACAATTGTTTTAGATGAAATAAAACTTTAGATGAAATACTTATTTAAATAAAAAAATAACATTTAGGTATTGATATTAATTGATAGTATTTTGTTTTTTGTCGTTTTAAAGTTTTTATTTATATATTTAAGTGTACCTGTAATAGGTAGTTTCACTCTACCAAATAGTTTTATTAAATAATTTTGAGAACATTTTTCCATGAGTGTATAAATTTAATCTGTTAACAAATATTTTCAAAACTTGTAATAACCCTGTTTTGTATAACAATACTTTCACAAATTTAATTAAAAGAAAACTTCAAGCAACGACATAAACCTTACAAAATCATCGTGATATATATTTAAATTGCCAAATGAATCCAAATTGACATTTTCGTAAGCTGTACAGTAGAAAAATAAAGTTGATTCATGCAAATATAGGAGGGTCTTAGAATATCGTTCAAAAACATCGCAAGTATATTTAGTGAGATTATGTTGCTTAAATACCCTGCAAAATACCTGCGACCCTCGTATACTTGGTTGTGAATTACTTATTGAACAGCCCTGGTGTATGGATAACTCATGAATGAATGTTCCATGGAAGTTTATAAGAATCTAGAAGCTTAGCTTGTTAAAAGGCCGCAGCATGCCTCGTAAGTCTTTCAGTATGGTAACCAGACAACTGTCGAGAGTAAACGAGCAAGATCTAAGTGAAAAGACTGCAATTTTCGAAGTTGTTGTGTTAAAGCTGTATAATTTTTACACATTTAAGCAACCTTTAAAATATTTATGAAAAAAAAAAGAAAAACATAACATATAAATATTTTTGTATAAAACATTTATACAAAAAATTTTGTCATTCCAAAACCAAAAATGTATTTTTTTTAATCGATTGGAAAAATTTTAAGTCAGGTCAACATCAAATTGATTCACTTAATTAAAACCGTTTTTTGTACTAGTAAAGCTTCTAGAAAAAAAAATACCCAGCTACGGCCCTATCCGCTCCTTGCCAGGCCGTTACGAATGCAGCCCCGATAAAGGTGTCTAGATGTGGGATTCGCAGCGGCCCTGCGGGAGTAAACGGGGGTTGAGGGCTGCATACAGTTGCTGCCAGGCGGCGGTGGAGATGGGACGCGGGCGTCCCGTGGGGTGGAGCGCAGTTTCCCCGCTGACGTCTCAGTCGAGCAGTTCGGAGAGCGGGTACTTTTCCAGCTTATCCGTTCGGATATGTCGGGAGTCCGTCCGCTGCCTTTCATGTTCGCGCTTCGGGGCATTTCGTCAGAAAGAGAGACGCTGGAATAAGTCTCCCAAATTTAACGAAGGAAACATGTACGATTACGAAACTATAGAATCGCATGCAGGGTCTCCCGACCATGGGATCCAAAAACGCGTAAAAAGGTTATACAGTGCGCATCTAAACTCAGCCCCCACCCCTCACACTGCTACCTTTTAAACTAATTGGGTTAGGGACTCAGGATAAAATACAGGGTCTTGGGGGTCTTCCGACACCCAAGGACAATATATTCTTGTTCTCTCTTATTTACAGAATGGACTATTATTATAGCCAAGATACAAAATTTGATTCATATTTTCCATGACGCTGTTAAATTAAACGCCGTCTATTAAAAAGAAAATTGTATTAGGTTCTGATTCTACAATTTTAGATTTTATTGCTAAATGTTGTAGGTACTCTGTTACACTGTTTACTGCACACTCTGTTTATGTTCATTTTATTTGTTCATCTATGTATATGTTTTATGAATACCTATTGTTACTCCTTCCAGGATTCTACAGACAAGTTAACAACAATAAAAAAATATTTATTTAACTCTTCAAACGCAATACAACAATTCTTGTACAATACCTAATTAAATACACGACCAACACACTTCGAAAATTGCAGTTATTTCACTTAAGTATTGCTCCTTCGCTCTCGATCGCTGTCTGATTAAGACTCACTTTCCTAACGCCGGCATGCTGTGGCCTTTATATAGGCTTCAAGATCCTTGTAGAAATTTCCATCGAGTACTCACGAATAACTGACATCCCAGGGCAGTTCAATAAGTAATTGACAGCCAAGTTATACGAGGGGTATTCGATAAGTACCGGCCGTAACGTCCAAGAAATGTGGACGAAGGGGCCTATCTCTTTTTTTTTAAGGCCTTGAGGGTTGATACTTCGCCCTTGGGGAGTTGTGCCTGACACCCCCAGAGGCGGTGTTGCCAGATTGTGCAGAATTTCCCTAGGGCTGGGAGGGGGCGATTTTGTATCATATTGTATGTTTTTATTTTATCTTTTTGTAATTTTTGCGCTACTAACAACCATTAATTGGCATTGCTGTCGGCGTGTGTATTCTAAATAAATAAATCTATCATCATCAACGTATAAAGAGAGGGTACTGTAAGATTTTCAACATCATATCATGATAAAATTGATAAATAAACTAAATAGTAAAGCTAGTAGTAGTACATATACATAATTTAGTTTAGATTATGCTCAGGTTGATGACCCATGTCGGATTCTGCGTCTCAGAAAAGATTTTATCAACGTTAACAATATTTTATAATTTCTTTTAGAAAACCAAAACTAATATATTTCAGTATGCCGTAATCACTTTAGTAGGCTGTTTGACAAGTTAGTATAAATACCGTTCGCTAAACCCTCATCAATGGCGTTAGTTAGAAACTTTCAAATACTCATACAAAATAAATGTATCTCGGTATTCCACAAATAACGTGGCCTTCCCTGACAGTAGACTAAATTGTCCGAGATTCAAGGATTTGTCGATCGCCCGCTTCGTAGGCCCAAGGCGTATGCCCGCATAAGCGAAACAGCTATCTTTAATGGAAGCGGCGATTAAACATCGCCTGCCAATGGGGCCATAACGATTGATGGCATGATCCAATAAGTGCATGATCTTGTAGTTAACTTCATGGGTCGCAAAGGGTCCCGCAATTTCGTTTTAGGAGGTGATATTAAACGATGATATTAGTGTACAGTACAGGGTGAGGTGTCTCGTTGTCATTACAGGTAAATATCGGGTAAAATGGTAAAATCTCGGGTAAAAATGTCTTATTATAGCCCATAAAAGTTCAATATATCCTGCGGTCAAATATTCATATATTCATTGCTGCGATGACCGCTAAATTACTATGCAAAATTTCCCATATTTTATCTGTTAGCATCAACTGTAGCATCAATTGTTAGCAACACTGTTAGCATCAAAATCTAAATCTAAGACTAAATCTTTATATTTTGACAATTTTAGATGGTATACCTATTTTGCCTTGTTGAAAGCTGGTCGCAGTAGTCGCCGATTATGGTCAGGACTAGAGTTAGCAGTCATATGCTAGAGTAGAGTAGGATTATTTGCTACTAGACAGTTCGCGCCAATATTCTTGGCTGCGAACGTTACCTTGTATGATTCGGGGTCGACTGGGACTATCACTCTTTGCCCTCCTCATCTCTGTGGGCTTGGACGGCCTCGTAGAGGTGGACCCCAACCCTCACCAACCCCGATCACAAGAGTGATAGGTGTGGGCGATTTGTGGGATCTCCTCCTGTCCTGGCTCTACCCTGCCGGCCGGGTAGGATCCTCTGGCGCTCTTCTGTCTTGATGTTCTTTCTTCGCCGGCATGTTACCCTCCGGGGGTGGTCTGTCATGTCTATGCTACTAGCATATATAGACCGTGTCAAGAATATGAACGAGCGAGAGATACGTGGGAGAAAGTGAGGCGTATTAGGCCGCCCAAAGAAGAAATAGGACGTACTGAGATTATCAAACTTGTAAGTGACGAGCTCTAACAAGTTAATAATGAGCTGAAATGTTAAGATTATTTTCTTTGTATTGGTGATTTGGGAATCACTGGGTTAGACCATTGGTAATGTTCAACTTAGATATATACTAGAACTTCCAATTTTCCGTATAGGTTTTGTCTAAAATATGGTCTATAAGAAAAATTATAAACATGATACCGGTAACTAAAAGGCAATATTGAACATTTCGGCAAACTATTTGACAAATTAATTTATGACTGCATTTTCTTATGAGTTATGCCACAACTAAGTTTTAATCAACATGGTTTTATTTCAAGACGTTCCACTATATCTAATCTATTTAGTTTAAGACAGTATGTTGCCAAAACACTTGACTCTGATGGGCAGGTTGACGTCACTTATACAGAATTTTCCAAAAGCCTTTGATTGTCTTAATCATAACTTATTATTACTAGACTGTCTACATTTGATTTTGCACCATCAGTTATTGAATTTAATTTTTAAAATCTTATTTAATAGATAGGAATCAAGTTGTATAATATTAACGGTCTCGTGTCCTCACCTATAAAAAATAACTGGATGGCTAAATATTTGTTCTCTTACGGAGAAAGACGAAAATGAACTGTTCCCCAAGGGTGAAGGAGAAACAGTAACTTTGTTAGTAAGATTGCCCATTTTTTATAAGGGTACACTAAAGAAGCTGCACTAAAGACACGACTGTGATATTACCGAGAAATTTCCATGGGTTCTTCTAATAATAAAGCACCTAAAAGGATTCGCCGACAAACGAGATCACAATCCGTACGCGTTCGGAACTTTTGAACTACCGGTATCGCTGTTCAGAATTACATAAGGCTGTGTCGAATTGACATCTTAAGAGTGCAAACAAATACTTTGGCATCGACGCATGATAATGTGGTCGGGTTTTAACAACTTTCGTCATCCTAGTGTGTAGCTGAATTAAAAAACAGCACCAAACTAACTTAACACAAAAACAACACAGTAAATCTGAAAGTTATGTAGCATTTATTAATTTTATAAATGCATATAGGAGTAGTATAGCTGGCGGGGTTCTGTGACACTTCGATGGCATGTCCATCCGAAGGTGTCCAAAGATCGAGGGGGTTCTGTCAAGGTCGCCGAAGAGTTCTTGGAATTGATCTGAAGAAGTGGTCGTCAATGACCAGAGGGTGTAGTTCAGGTTTCTGCCGCGCGGCAGATATAGGGGTCGCTGTGCGCGATATCTAGATGAAGAGATAAGCGGTGCGGTCTTTTGGCTTTATCTGAAGAAGTGGTCGACAATGACCAGAGGGTTCGCTGTACGAAGAGCGGATTTTTACCTTTGCTTACCTGTTAGCCTGTTGGTGACACACCTGATGGTTACCTTTGCTTACCTGTTAGTTTAGCCTGATCTGTACCTGTTGGTGACACACATGATGGAAAAAATGATGCATTTTTGTGGTCAAGTAATGTAAATCTTCCAGTGTGTATATTTTTAATCAGCATGATAACCTTTGCCCTTGTTATCTTGTTATTCTCGGTTTTAATGACGTAATTGATTTTTATAAAGATGTATGTGTGTAACTTCTCTAATTAAGCGTTGTAAACATTAGCAGATAATTATTGATCTCTGACCTTGTTATTTTATTCGGTTTTAACGGCGTAATTGATTTAAATAAGATTTAACTTCTTTCGTAGTAAAAAACAGGTTCAGATTATTTAAATTATAAAATGTTCAAGATTTAAGATCTGCTATTGAGTATGGAAAGATTCTATAGTTTAACTTTGAATCGATTGTATATGGAGGGGTTTTTCATTGAAATTTTTAATATCATGATCGTTTCACAAGAGGATATTATGTAGAAATTAGTTTAGATGAAATAAAATGTTATATACTTATTTTATTGTTAAAATAAAAAAGATGTAGAAATTTATTTTAAGTTTTATTTGTAGTATAGATTAGTGTTCAAGCAGATATCTAAAAAACAGTTCTGCTTTTAAAGAGGATACCTGTTAGTTTAGATGAATTCAAATAAACTATAATACATTTTTTAAATAGCTTTATTATTTAATATTTTTCCATTTATACCATATATTTAATAAAATAACATTTTCATAAGCACAAGTTAGATCGTTAAAAGAATGATTTTTACAATGATAAGTTTTAATATTACAATTACAAGGTAAAGGATTATAAACTTGTTTTCTTAACGTTTTTAAATTTGGACAACCAAGTTCATCCGTATTAATTATTTTGTTGGAAATAAATTTACTTAATACAGTTTTTTTGTTCAGTCCTTTAACTATAACATCTTTATCACTTACTATATTTTTTACAAAATCACTAATATCTTCCAAGTGTAGAATAGAGTCGAACTGTTGAAATTCATCGCACCAACTTAGTCCATGTATATTTCTTGTAGTCCAAGTAACATGATTTTGAAAATCTTGATCGAAAGAGGAAATGCATGGTAGTCGTATTGTTTTATGAACCATGCAACCATTTGTCATGTTTAAAATAGCTATTTCTCTAATATAAAAATCACTGTTTTTATATTGGAATCCTTGAAAGTCAACAACAAACATTTTTGTTCTTTTCGATTCTGACAACACTACACACAGCACTTTCTGAGAAGTATATGTTGGATTGGATGTACCATTCAGAATTTATACTGTAGATAATAAAAAAAGCACTTGACGTCAATAAAATAATTAATCAATATGCATGATAACCTTTTGCCCTTGTTATTTTGTTCCATGTTCATCACTACAAAATAAAAAAAAAAAAATGATAGTGTTTTTTGCATAGAAAAGTAAATAAATATAAAAAGAAAAATAAACAGTGACATAACACTTACATCTAACAATAAATCAAATTTCCACCTTCCATCCTCATCAAGTCCTTCCAGTATCTCTTTTATTAACTCAAAAGAATTATTTTTTTCAATTAATATATACGCAATACGTATATCAGTATCCCGATAATCAGTCTTAAAAATGGAAACACACTTAAAAACACTCCTTATTGATTTCAACACATCATTTGCATAATACGGATGACTTGGAATATAAGTAATAACGTAATACATGGTAACAGCTCAACAGACACGTTAAGAGTAATCAGTGGAATTGAAAATTTGTTTGCATTTATACATAAATTATTTTTATTATTCACTCTCATGTTTGACGTAAATAAAATTTATTATTTGTTAATGATCAGCAAATGATGCAACATGCACCCATTTTCCTAGTCGAAGTGTGCAAGCTCTTATCATAGTTGTTTGTGCAGATTTGAATATTGGATGATGCAATAAAGTTGTTTATATATTAATGCACTGTGATAATTCAATAACATGCATCAATAAATGTGTATCACGTTTTAAAACATGAGTTTATTTCATTACAAAGAACTATTTACGTCAATATGTTGATTAATCAATATGTATGCAAATTCATGTACTAAAACGTAACAAGTGCATCTAACTCTGAAACTATGTTATTAAAAGTTGTTTCTTATTATTGACTACTCATTGCCTGATCGCTATCTGTTACAAATAAAACTATAAAAAATACGTACTTGGTTTCATTTTATTAAAATATTTATTTTTGTTATATAAATTATCTTAACATTTTTATAGTGAACAATAATTAATATTTCATTTCTTAAAATAAACACTAGGTATATGTTTTGCTTTATCCTTGTCTTTGAAAACCTCTGCAGCTAAACATGCTAAACATTTTATATTTGGTATGGGGGTTTCTCCTTGGCATTTTGAACATTTATATTTTGCTGGAACGGGCATCTTGCAGCTACTGAGCTGTTAATATACTATTCCTTTTCTTTTATGCTACATTATTACTAGAAATCCAACTATTATGCTTGTTGCTGAAGCCCAACCATTTAACAAAGACTTTATCTTTTCTACGTTTTAAAATTTTTTCAACCAAGTAGACCTCTGAATATTTCACTTTTTGTAATTGTTCTTGATAGAAACCACCTTGAATATCTTGTTTATTGGTGTCTTGTAATAGATATGTCACAGGATTAGTTAGTTTTACTTTTTTAATAATAAAAATTTCAGTTGTCCAATTAGCCAGATATTTTTTATCAAATACCCCTCTTACTTTGGATATTCGAACATGGTCTCCAACTTGAAATTTTACGTTTTTAGGTAAAATTTTTATATGATTGTATACTGTCTTTAAAAGTCTTTTCTCATTCTTTTCCGACACATTTATTGGTTTCATCTTAATTGTGTGATGCTTTGTATTATTATACTCTTCAACTACTTTAGGTAACAATTCTATCCACCTATAATGTCCGTTGATATTAAATTCCTTCCACATCATATTTTTTAACGTTCGGTTAACTCTTTCCACAATTGACGCCTTTTTTTCACTAAATACACTATAATGGCTTATATTATACTTTTTCATTAGTTCCTTAAAGTATTTATTGTAATATTCAGTCCCGTTATCAGTTTGCAGATTTTTCATTTTTTCAGTCCTTAAAACGTTCTCCATTGTCTTACTTACTTCTTGTCCAGTTTTTGTTTTTAGTGGAAAAGCCCAAACAAACTTTGAAAAACAATTAATTACAACTAATATATATCTATATCCTTTATTTTCTTTGGAAAATTGTTGCATTTCCACAAGGTCGGCTTGAAACAAATCATTTAAAGATTTTAGTATAACCCTTCGCCGTTTAAAGTTAATTCTAGCAGGTTTGTGTAATTCCTCAACAACTTGTCTTTTAATATCAGTTGCAAATTTAGTTTTAGATGGCATAATAGATAATTTATTCAATAATATTTGCTTCACGTAGTTCTTCTATTATAGAATTAATTTCATTTATATGTCCAGTATGTCCAGCCTCTTGGGAGGCAAGCAATAAACGTAATCTCTCCACTAATTCGTTGGGATCATCCCAGTGTACATAGTCTATTTTATTTTCTGTTGATTCCATTAACATTCCATAACCGGAGGTGGTGGCCACCATAGGAGCTATAATTTTTTTATATTTCGCTAACTTGCTACCATCGATTTGTTTCGAAGACTGGTAGTGGCGTCTGTGAGCATTTGTTTCGAGAATAATGTCTTTATACATTTTTGCATCATTGTCAGAGAAATCTTTTGGAAGTTTTTTAAAGAGTAATTCATATAAACCTTCAGTACCTTTATATTTTCTATTTTTCACTATAATATCTGAGCCATCTATTTTTAATTCTGAATCACCTATATAAAATTTTTCTAACGTTGGATTATGTCTAATACCATATTTATGATCGAATTCACCATTGTCATTAGTAGCAATCATCTCACGTACGTATTTTCTAGGTAATTCATCATATTGATTTAAATAATCTGTAAATGATTCTTGAAACATTTGTTCTTGTCTATTTATTAAAGGTTCATCATCCTCATCAGAATCAATGTGTTCTATCAGTTTTCGTTTCAAATTACCTCGTGATAAATTTGACACATTTCTTTTAAATGTAGAGGTTTTTGGTGTAGATGTACTTGGTAGTATATCATAATCCATTTTATATTCATCTTTTATTTTTTCCGTTTTAGACATTTTTTTCTCTCTCCTTTCTTGCTTCTCCTGTTGATCATCATAATCATCATCATCATCATCATCTTTTACTTTTGTTAAATAATGGTGATAATTTTTTGTTTCTAGTTTATTTTCAATATTTCGTAGATGATTTGTTATAGGGGAAAATACACTGTTTTGTTGAAGTTCATTTAATTTTAATAATTCTAGCTTTTGTTTGATAATATTACGTTTAGCTATAAGTTCTTTTTTTAATTTTTTATCCATAACACTTTAGTTTCTTGAACAGGTTTAACAGGTTTTGAAAAGATTTTAGCAGGTGGTTTTTAACAGACCTGTTCTAGATTTTATCATAAACTGATTTATTTTCTACAGAATGTATCATTTTATTTAATAATTCTAGCTTTTGTTTGATAATATCACGTTTAGCTATAAGTTCTTTTAATTTTTATCCATAACACTTTAGTTTCTTGAACAGGTTTTAACAGGTTTTGAACAGGTTTTGAACAGGTTTTAGCAGGTGGTTTTTAACAGACCTGTTCTAGATAAACTGATTTATTTTCTACAGAATTTATCATTTTATCAGAAATAGTATCAGGACTTATAAAGTCATGAAATCCAATCCTATATCCTCCTTTGTTAACATCAAAATCTTTGAAAATAGTCAAAAATCCATAGGGATGTTTCCAGCATAGTGAACAAATATATTTAAATTTTGGAAAACTCATATCTGAACTCACATGATCCATATAAATATGTTTTAAATTTAAATCATCTACTTTGAAAACAATTAGCGCATTCGAATTGTCCCTTATCAAATGTTTTGAAATTTTTGCATACGATTGATGTAAATAAAAACAATCGATTGAATTATGTCTTCCCATACAGAAATATTCTCTAATTATATTTTGTTTGGAACAGGCAACATCATCAAATATAAATACAGAGTTTTGATTAGCCTTTGATGGTTCTAATATGTCTTCACTATTATCAAAATGAAAACAACGTATACCTTTTATAGGACCTAATAATATATCTCTTAGGTACACATATTTATCTTGATTCAAAGATTTTGAATAGACATATACGTTTTCAAATTTCAATCCATTCTCATGTTCTAATAAGGTGATTATTACATTGGTTTTACCACAATTTGATGGACCAGTAATTATGCATCTTACTGTGTTAGGTAATAAAACGCTATGTTTCGTTTGTGGTTTTTTTCGAAACAGTAAATCATGGTTGTCAACTTGAAGCTTAACTTTTTGTCTGTTTATCTTCACTTCATTTTTGTCTTTTTTTTCACCCCTCATAGTTTTTTTATTTCATATTACTATCACAACAACTATCATTTGAAAAATAAATATAAAATTAGTGTTACAAACTATTTATATTCAGTCAATGTATAACCTTGAAATGAAATACTATCTGGAGAATATTAAATCTGGACGAGGTCTCATAAATTCGGCAATAAATAAATTACCTTTTGAGCTTCATATTCCATCATACAACTTTTGTGGTCCGGGTACAAAATTGGAGAAGAGGTTAGCACGAGGTGATAAGGGCATAAACCCATTAGATGACGCATGCAAGGAACATGATGTAAGCTATTCCAAAAATGCAGATCTTAAAAGTCGTCATGCTGCTGATAAAATTTTGGCGCAAAATGCTTTGACTAGATTTAAAGCAAAAGATGCATCTTGGAAGGAGAAATTGGCAGCACTAGGAGTTGCGGGGGCTATGAAAGCTAAAGTAAAACTTGGTATGGGATATGATAATAGAGAAAACTCAAACATTATGAATAATTGTGTAAAATCAATGGAAAAAGTTAAGAAATCGACTGAAAAATCTTTAGAAAATATTAACGAGTGTCTACAACAATTTCAACAAACAAAACGAAAACCAAGTAAAACAAAAAGAATAAAAAGAGATAAATATTTAACCAATAGTAGTAGTAGTAGTAGTAGTAGTAGTAGTAGAATTGCAAATTTGGATACATTTTCACATTTTAATACACAACAGCCTTCATTGTTATATAGCAAGATAGAATCTAATGACAAACATAATGATAATAACGATAACAGAAGCACCAGCAGCAGCAACAGCAGCAACAACAACAACAACAACAACAACAACAACATTAAAATTTCTAGAAAAAGAAAAGTAGATGTTGAAAATTATAGTCCTTTTAAAAAAGCACGTATAACAAATATCAGAAGAAAACGAAATATTAATGTAGTGAGAAAGAAAAAGTTGAATAAAAAGAAAATAATGACGACTACTACGATGAAGGGAAAAAAGAGAAAATTAAATATTGAAGAAGAAGGTGATGATAGTCCTTTAAACAAAGTACGTAAGCTGTTGAATATTAAACCTTTTAGAAAGAGAAAATTAAATAATATTAAAGGTGATATAGATGATGAGAACCTTGTTGAAAAAAGGTCAAAATTAAATCATTATGAACCTCTACCGCTGCATCGAAAACGTAAAAGTAATTACGATGGTGAAGATAATTTTAAGGAAAAAATATCAAAGTTAAATCATTATGAGACTCTACCGCTGCACCGAAAACGTAAAAGTAATTACGATGGTGAAGATAATTTTAAGGAAAAAATACCAAAGTTAAATCATTATGAGAGTCTACCGATGGTTCGAAAACGTAAATATATCAACGGTAAAGATAACTTGCAGCTGGAACCAGTCATCAAAAAACCTAAAATTATTTAAATAGTAATATTTACCAGTAATAACTTCAGTTTTAAAAAGACGTTGAACAGTAAATATCTAAAAGAAAAATGTGTAGAACCAGAAGGAAAACACAATGCAACAGAAGAAAAAAGGGGAAAAGAAATTTCAAAAGTGTAGCTTTAAAAGATGCAATTAAACAAATTGGAAAAAGTATAGACCGTCATAAACCTAAAACTATGGCTGGTGCAATTTTAGTGGCTATGAAGACATCAAAAAAGATTAAGAAAAAGATCAGACCTTCTCCTCGTATTGTAAACATACCGAAAAGAGGGGGGATATTACCCTTAATACCGATATTTGCTGGACTTAGCGCCTTAGGTGCTTTAAGTGGAGGTGCTGCTGGTATTGCAAAGGCTGTAAATGATGCTAGGGAAGCCAAACAACAATTAGATGAATCTCAACGGCATAATAAAAGAATGGAAGCTATAGCTATGGGTAAAGGTGTCTACTTGAAACCTTATAAAAGTGGTTTGGGGCTTTTTTTAGGCCCACCTCATCAAATTTCAAACAGCTTCCACTAACACTTCCTCGTCGACCTTTAACAAATATCGATATTGATCAAATTGCTAAATCATTAAAAATTCCCCATTTCAGAGGTGTATTTATGAGAAATAAATTACCTCGAAAAATACATGTATATGAAAGCGGAGTAATCAACTTGGATGATAGTGACGGTCCTGGAACACATTGGACTGCTTATAAAAAATATAAAGATCGCATAATTTATTTCGATAGTTTTGGAAATCTTCGCCCTCCTACAGAAACAATAAAATATTTTAATTCTAATGGTCAATGTCATGTATTATATAATCATAAGATATATCAAACCTATAATAGCTATAATTGTGGACATTTATGTTTATTATTTTTATTCAATAAATAACTGAACATTAAAAATATGTACTAATTTGATTATAATCTTTAACAAGTCAACATGTCATATACGTTTACCATATCGAGTAGGACCTCAACACTTTCCTCAAGAATTTATCCTCCTATAGTTTTAAATAAAAGTAATTATGTCTTGGGTCTTATCGATTTTGTTAGTTACAATTCTATTCCAAATGTGGATAATTCTAATAATATATTCTATTATGATGATGATAAGGAAATTGTAATACCTGAGGGGTCCTATGAAGTAAGGGATCTGGAAAAATACATAATTAATCACATATCAGATAAGGAAGAGGAAGAAGCTACAGTTTTGACTTTGACAGCCAACAGAAATACATTAAAGTGTGAAATAAAATGTAATAAAACTATTGATTTTACCAAAGGAAACAGCATAGGGAAGTTATTAGGGTTTAAACCTCGTGTACTTGTTGCAGATATGAAACATACATCAGATTTTCCCATAGACATTTTTAAGGTGAATTCAATTTGTGTTGAGTGTAATTTAGTGACAAATTCATTCAACAATGAAAACGCCGTACACATCTTACACATGTTTTATCCTAATGTTGCACCAGGTTACAAAATTATTGAAAATCCTTCAAATGTTATTTACTTACCAATTAACACGCAATACATTGATGAAATAGTACTTAAAATCTCTGATCAAGATGGTAATCTAATCAATTTTAAAGAAGAGTTGATCACGGTAAGATTGCATTTGAAAGAAGTTGTGTAACAAATTTAAGATGGTATTTAGATATATGGATGATGCATTTCCACCTGTTTTCACGCCTCCAAATACAATAATAACAAATGCAGGAAGAAAACCAATTAGTATGAAACGACAAGTGAAACGATTAATACCTCAGAACAAAAAATTTTTACGATTATTAGGATTTACTTTAAGAAAACATTAGTAAATTATTTAGAAAATCTTTTTGGTACAATTTTAAGTTAAGGATAAGTTTAAATATAAAAAAGTTTATCGTATTTTTAAAGTGCAACTGCCAATATAAAAACGAAGAACAATATGAGTTTTAATATTTTAAATATTCAAGAGCATGTCAAAGTAGATAACTCCATTAGCAAATTAGAATATCATACCCATCAACCCTATGCATCAACAAGTTACAATAACAATGACGAAATACGAATACCCATCCAGACTCAGGATATTTACACTTTACCATCACAAAGTTTTCTATACATTGAAGGAAAACTGTTGGATCAAACCGGAGCACCCAGTCCAACTTTAAGTTTCATTAACTGTGGAATCCCCTTCCTGTTTGATGAAATTCGATATGAATTAGGAGGCGTTGTCATAGATCGTGTTCGAAATCCAGGTATAACTACATTAATGAAGGGATATGTTTCCTTTACCGCAAATGAAACTTCAAAACTTAATAATTCAGGATGGGATCACCTACAGAATCCGAAAATAGTAGATGCAAATGGAAATTTTTCTGTATGCTTACCTTTAAGAATGATTTTTGGGTTTGCTGAAGATTTCAATAAAATTATAATTAATACACGACAGGAATTGATATTAATAAGGAGTACCTCTGATGTGAATGCTATTCATACAAACAAGGTAGATGAAACCCCTAAAATAGTATTACAAAAAATATTATGGAAAGTTCCACATGTATCTGTGTCTGATATGGAAAAATTACGATTACTAAAATACTTTGAAGCCGGTATAGATCTTGATATACCTTTTAGACGTTGGGAGTTACAAGAGTATCCTCTACTGCAAGAAACAATGACACATTCATGGCCAGTAAAAACCAGCGCTCAATTGGAGAAACCTCGATACATTATCTTTGGATTTCAAACTAATAGAAAAAATATACCAGGAAGATTTATGAGTCAGTTTGATCACTGTAACTTAACGAATATTTCAGTTTACTTAAATTCTGAAGTTTATCCCTATGACAACTTAAATACCAATTTTGATAACAAACAGTGGGCTATTTTATATGAAATGTACACGCAGTTCCAGCATTCATATTATTATAAAAATCAAAGCGAACCTTGTTTATCACCAGATACATATCTACAGCTAGCTCCACTCGTTGTTATCGATTGCAGTCATCAAAATGATGATGATGTAATAAAGGGGGGTGCAGTCGATATAAGAATTGTATTTGAAACCAACAAGAATATACCAGCCAACACATCCGCATACTGTTTAATACTACATGATCGTTTGGTGAAGTACAATCCTCTAGGTAGTGTTGTCAGAATCGTTTAAAAGAACAAAAAATGTTTGTTGTTGACTTTCAAGGATTCCAATATAAAAACAGTGATTTTTATATTACAGAAATAGCTATTTTAAACATGACAAATGGTTGCATGGTTCATAAAACAATACGACTACCATGTATTTCCTTTTTCAATCAAGATTTTCAAAATCATGTTCCTTGGACTACAAGAAATATACATGGACTAAGTTGGGGCGATGAATTTCAACAGTTCGACTCTGTTCTACACTTGGAAGATATTAGTGATTTTGTAAAAAGTATAGTAAGTGATAAAGATGTTATAGTTAAAGGACTGAACAAAAAAACTGTATTAAGTAAATTTATTTCCAACAAAATAATTAATACGGATGAACTTGGTTGTCCAAATTTAAAAACGTTAAGAAAACAAGTTTATAATCCTTTACCTTGTAATTGTAATATTAAAACTTATCATTGTAAAAATCATTCTTTTAACGATCTAACTTGTGCTTATGAAAATGCTATTTTATTAAATATATGGTATAAATGGAAAATATTAAATAATAAAGCTATTTAAAAATGTATTATATTTTATTTTATTTGAAAACTATTATCACCTAATACTTAGAGAATATAAGGCAATTGGTAGAGCACTTGCTTTGCATGCTTGTGGTTCCAGGATCGAGACCTGATGTTGACAATTTTTCCTATAAATAAAAAATAGGAGGAGGGGATACTTGAAAATATATAAAAAGTGTTGCTTCTTTGAGATATTCATATACAGACAAACATTAGCTTGGTAAACAACAAAAAAACAACTATAAACATGTTTTTACTACTCACTTCACTTTTATGCGTAGTAAGTTGCAGTGTCTCCAGAACATTGTATATACGAGATGATATAGATATAGGGAATTACAATTTTCCCCTTGAAATAAATTTGACCATCAATGGCCCCACTTATTTACGAAATGCTATAAAAGTTGAAAATTATACTATTCCAATAGAAAATGGAATTTTTTATTTGTTTGAAAAATCTGAAGAGAATCTGGTCTTGCAAGAGTACCCCGCAGTTTATTTCCCCGCTACTTCAGAAAATGTATGGAAAGAATTTGCTGTTAATACTACAGTGAAAAATTTAAACGATCAAGTGATTGGTTTTATAGTGGGACATGATGTGTATTATTATCCCATAGTGCCAAGAAGAAACACTAAGATGTACTGTGGAAGATATAATTTAGATTCGTTACTTCAAAATAGCACATCCATTACTTTTCATGATTTACAATTTAGTCTCCAAGATTTCACACAAAACTTTATAGAGCTTTCAAGTAGAGAAAAGATATGTTTCATATATGTATAGAAATATATTAGGAATATTGTAAAATAATAAAAAGAAACTGAATTATGTTCAAATCATACATGTAAATTGAATAAAAGTGACCTATTATAATTAAAGAAACACTAATATGTAATATATTTTTATGGAATCAATGTTTTTTGTTTTCTTTTACACCTCATATATATCAATTGCAATACGAATAAGTTGATCATTATAATAATTCGCTTGTTCTGCAATGGATGTTAAAGAATTTTTAAAAAAATACGGTCAGATAATACTGAGGGAAGACTATTTAGAGCTTCTTCATTATCAAACCCAAGTAGAAAAATTTGCTCATGTTAAAATGAGAAATTCTATATATGGGAATCATTATGTTAGCTGCCCCTGGTCATGGGGTATACCAATAAGTGGACCAGATACATGTGAATGTACTTCCAAAGCATTTCTCGATGAAAAAATAAGAAAGAAGATTTATAGCTATTTAAGAATGTTTTGTAAGGATGAGAATTAAATATATATTGTATAGTACAACAGTAAATTAAGTAAACAACTTGTTCTAAATACCTCATTGTTTATTATTTGAGATCCTAAATTTTAAAATGTTACATATATCTTATTTTATAAAATCAATTACACCATTAAAACCGAGAATAACAAAATAACAAGAGCAAAAGGTTATCATGCATATTGATTAATTATTTTATTGACGTCAAGTGCTTTTTTTATTATCTACAGTATAAATTCTGAATGGTACATCCAATCCAACATATACTTCTCAGAAAGTGCTGTGTGTAGTGTTGTCAGAATCGAAAAGAACAAAAATGTTTGTTGTTGACTTTCAAGGATTCCAATATAAAAACAGTGATTTTTATATTAGAGAAATAGCTATTTTAAACATGACAAATGGTTGCATGGTTCATAAAACAATACGACTACCATGCATTTCCTCTTTCGATCAAGATTTTCAAAATCATGTTACTTGGACTACAAGAAATATACATGGACTAAGTTGGTGCGATGAATTTCAACAGTTCGACTCTATTCTACACTTGGAAGATATTAGTGATTTTGTAAAAAATATAGTAAGTGATAAAGATGTTATAGTTAAAGGACTGAACAAAAAAACTGTATTAAGTAAATTTATTTCCAACAAAATAATTAATACGGATGAACTTGGTTGTCCAAATTTAAAAACGTTAAGAAAACAAGTTTATAATCCTTTACCTTGTAATTGTAATATTAAAACTTATCATTGTAAAAATCATTCTTTTAACGATCTAACTTGTGCTTATGAAAATGTTATTTTATTAAATATATGGTATAAATGGAAAAATATTAAATAATAAAGCTATTTAAAAAATGTATTATAGTTTATTTGAATTCATCTAAACTAACAGGTATCCTCTTTAAAAGCAGAACTGTTTTTTAGATATCTGCTTGAACACTAATCTATACTACAAATAAAACTTAAAATAAATTTCTACATCTTTTTTATTTTAACAATAAAATGAGTATATAACATTTTATTTCATCTAAACTAATTTCTACATAATATCCTCTTGTGAAACGATCATGATATTAAAAATTTCAATGAAAAACCCCTCCATATACAATCGATTCAAAGTTAAACTATAGAATCTTTCCATACTCAATAGCAGATCTTAAATCTTGAACATTTTATAATTTAAATAATCTGAACCTGTTTTTTACTACGAAAGAAGTTAAATCTTATTTAAATCAATTACGCCGTTAAAACCGAATAAAATAACAAGGTCAGAGATCAATAATTATCTGCTAATGTTTACAACGCTTAATTAGAGAAGTTACACACATACATCTTTATAAAAATCAATTACGTCATTAAAACCGAGAATAACAAGATAACAAGGGCAAAGGTTATCATGCTGATTAAAAATATACACACTGGAAGATTTACATTACTTGACCACAAAAATGCATCATTTTTTCCATCATGTGTGTCACCAACAGGTACAGATCAGGCTAAACTAACAGGTAAGCAAAGGTAACCATCAGGTGTGTCACCAACAGGCTAACAGGTAAGCAAAGGTAAAAATCCGCTCTTCGTACAGCGAACCCTCTGGTCATTGTCGACCACTTCTTCAGATAAAGCCAAAAGACCGCACCGCTTATCTCTTCATCTAGATATCGCGCACAGCGACCCCTATATCTGCCGCGCGGCAGAAACCTGAACTACACCCTCTGGTCATTGACGACCACTTCTTCAGATCAATTCCAAGAACTCTTCGGCGACCTTGACAGAACCCCCTCGATCTTTGGACACCTTCGGATGGACATGCCATCGAAGTGTCACAGAACCCCGCCAGCTATACTACTTATAGGCTTCCTAATCCTCTATTTCGGAAGTAGCTTCCTCAATCCAATATTGTTTATGCTGCAATGTAACCGCTATTTCAAAGTTAAAACCTAACACGCTATGACATGATGATCCATTTGTGAATATTTGATATGGATAGAGCTAATCATTGCATTTAATAGTAACATAATTAATTTGCAGCGATCTGTGCTCCTACAATATTTAATTGACCACAAGCTCCAGTCTAAATTATACAATTATATAAGTAGTTAATTATGCAATGAAAGAGTGTACTCGTTACGCTGAAGTTTACGGTTTTTTGTGAACACAGAATAAGAATCAATTGCTGGACCCAGGATGAGAGTAAGATCTTCTTATGTTTCAGATTCCACCCGGAATAAACATAGAGGACTACGAAGCGACCAAAAAGCGACCCTCAGACCTCCCTTAGAAGCCGCGACCGCCGACAGCGGTCGCGGGCTCACTTCGAGTACCCTTCCCTTACCTTGCATAAAGCTAAAGGGCCAGTTAAGGTAATTTCGAGATGGATCCCCGGCTACACAGCCACTCCTGACCTATCCCAAACAACCACCCAGGACGAGATAGGCACTTGCCGCCTTCGTCCAAAACAGACTACCTCCGGCGGGTTAGACATGTAGGCGAAGAAAGAAGACAAGACAGAAGAACGCCAGAAGATCCAGCCAGCCTGCGGGGTAGAGCCAGGACAGAAGGAGACCCCACGAATCGCCCACATCTATCACTTTTGTGATTGGGGTTGGTGAAGGATGGGGTCCACCTCTACGAGGCAGTCGAGGGCTACAGCGTTAAGGAGGGTAAAGAGCGATAATCCCGCTCGGCCCCAAACCATCCCAGGTCATGACCACGGTTAATGGATATTGGCGGGCGGAATAAGATTTGCATCTTCTTTCTATATTATATTCTTATCTTTCTTTTATATAACAGGAAAGTATAATATTTATTGCTTGAGATTTGATTGTAAGTTATTAGTATATGCACCTACACTGTTTATTCAAGCCTAGATATCTTTTAACTTATTGACACTTGACTGACCTACGTGTCATATCTATGCCATTATTTCACAAAACAATGAATGACGTACATGTGATTCACTTGCCTACTCATACAAATAGAGTATCTTTGAATGTTGCACTTTTGGTAGGTACTCTACATTCAGTGAACATCCCACTGAAATATGTATATTTCTATGATGCATACGCATTTAAGATTATCTTGATGAAAATTAAGTTACGTAGTGGGTGTATTCGTTGAGGGACAAAATTCAGTCACTCAGCGGTATTACATGATCCTTTATCATAAAAAAGCTAAATGACCAGGTACCTTCCACCAAGACATCAAATGTTATCATGATTGTAGCGAAATACTAAAGAAACAACGTATAGGCCAGTCATATAGTACACTACAAATCGCTAAAATCGCAAACTAACGGCTAGTTCTGATTTTTTAATATGTTGTTAGGACTATTACCAGTAGTGTATATCCAAGTTTGCAGCTTCGAAAGACCTGTGCTAACTTCGTAGCACTCGAAAAACCACGAAGTTTTCGCACTTTTTTCGGTATTTTCACTATATCTCCTAAACTATGCGTTTGTTAATAAAACATGTTATTACGTTTTTTAAAGTAGACTAAATTTGCTACAATGTGAGACCAGAACCAGCTCTGTAGTTATAATAGTTACCAAGATACAGCCTTCCAAAAATTGGCAATATTTTCCAAAAAACTGAAATTTTAAAATTTGGTGAACTTTCGGTCCCGAACTCATTTTACGGGTAAAGTCATAAGGGGGAAATGTTGTAGCGAATATAATTAGCTTTAATTTAAGCACAGAACGACGTCCTTAGGTCTGATAGTTTCCTCACAATGCTTAAAAATCCAAAAAATGGGAAAACTACATTGTTTTATTTACTCTGTTGAGTTGGCACGATAGTTTAAGGGTTATTTGACAAAAGCACACGTGAAATTCTTCAAATGTGTATTCTGTTAGTTGAATGTGATTAAAAAAGAAAAAACTGAAGCCCTGTACTGTTATTTGGTGCAGTCACACAAATAACAAGTTATTTTAATTTCTTCATGAACTGCAAATTTACTTTATTTCATATCTGGTTAGACAAATTTTACTATAATGCAAAACACATACAGATTATACATATAACCTACAACATAGTGCAGTCATACAAATAACGAATTTTGCCATTTTGTCGCCAATTATGTATCTTATCGTTTGGGATCGGCTGTGAAGAACGTTTTTTTCCAGAAAAGTGGCAGAGGTGACGGTGGCCCCTTGCCATATTCGTCAACCTCAGTCAATCGTGGAGATTTGGGAGTCCCCTCAGGATTTGATTTGTTTCTTCACACCTTCACTGGGTGCGACACCACCTCTGCCCTTTTCTGATATGGCAAGAACAAACTGTGGAGGGCCATCCAGAAATACCCTCAACTCATCACCACAGCTGAAGCGTTCCTCCCACCTACTTCAATCCACCAAGCCATCGCAGATGCCGGAGCGAAGTGGGGGTACCCTTGGGTACTGCAAACTTGGATATACACTACTGGTAGTAGTCCTAACAACATATTAAAAAATCAGAACTAGCCGTTAGTTTGCGATTTTAATGTACTATAGGACTGGTCTAGTAGGGATTGCGGATCAATTAAAATTTTAATAGGAAGGCGCAATTTGTTAGGCGTATGGCATGGCTAGTTTAGCATCCAGCCCAACATACTCAGAGATCAGAGCCTATTCACAAGCGGCAGAGCATTGCCACACAACCTCCGTTGTCGGTAAAACGTATGTGTATTTGTGTGTAAATATTCTCGTGATTAACCAGCCGCCGCACTCAAGTGGCAGATAACGACGCCGACATGGCACGCCTGAAGGTTACGATTATGACTGGGAGAACATCGATCTGTCACTTATCAAGTTATTAACTGCATCAAGTATCTAGTTGCTGGATCTAATGAAAATGATTAATATGATATCAGATCTCTAATTAAGTCCAATATAAATGTTAATAGGAATTTTAAAACAATAAAAAAAAATATGCAGTTTAAATGTATTCTTTGGGTCAGTATAATAAGCAAATTTTCGTCACTTTGTCATAAGATTATATTCTCTTGAATTCAAGAATGAAGTCCTTAATATGTTCGTTTAATCACTCACTCACCGTAGGTAAATACCAACTTTCTGTTTTGCCGTGGTGCGTGGATTTAAACTTATGTATATCAGACAGACTGGAAATACCTCCTGATAACCACAAGAATGATTTAATATATTTGTAAAACAGGAGAAGGAGATGATGAGATGAAGCCAAAATTGACGATGCCACAGTACCTCAAGTTTTTCCTATACACTGCCCCACAAAGGAGTTAATAAAGCTAGGGACGGTCAATCACGTTCACGTAGGGACGTCAATCAGTTGATTACCTACCATTTTCAGCAATAGCCAAGCAGAATTAAAAATGATTCATTGTCTGAAAAGTAGAAATAATACCACCTTAGCGTGGGTACCTCGACACAAAGGGTTAAGAGAAAACAAGAAATATAATATAAAGTATAAAACAAAATGTATATGTATAATGTATCTACGGAAGACCTAAACTACAATTAAGAGATCATTATGAAAAGTGTGGGTCTTCTAGTCGGCAGAGGAAGCAACATGCAGATTTTGTTAAAAAAAGTGCAATTCATGTGAAATTTCTAATACAATGAAAAACCAAATGCTGATAGCTACACTAAGAAGTTTTTATCGAGATAAAATTTGATTCTCTAAAACGTAAGAGTATGACTACTGATATTTTAGGTCGTCAGAGCAAAGTTTACAAAATAAATTCTGTAAACTTTGGTCAGAGGCTAAGACAATTGGCCTCTTTTAATTTTTTCTTTTTTGAATCATCTATGGTTGGAAGATTTCCTTTACAATAAGACCTTTCCGAGGCTCTAAAGTATCATACAAAAAGTCTCATAAAGTCTGGTATTTTAGGTCACCAGAGCAAAGTTTACAGAATAAATTCTGTAAACTTTAGTCAGAGGCTAAGACAATTGGCCTCTTTTAATTTTTTACAGAATACATTCTGTAAACTTTGGTCAGAGGCTAAGACAATTGCCTCTTTTAATTTTTTCTTTTTTGAATCATCTATGGTTGGAAGATTTCCTTTACAATAAGACCTTTCCGAGGCTCTAAAGTATCATACAAAAAGTCTCATAAAGTCTGGTATTTTAGGTCACCAGAGCAAAGTTTACAGAATAAATTCTGTAAACTTTAGTCAGAGGCTAAGACAATTGGCCTCTTTTAATTTTTTACAGAATGCATTCTGTAAACTTTGGTCAGAGGCTAAGACAATTGGCCTCTTTTAATTTTTTCTTTTTTGAATCATCTATGGTTGGAAGATTTCCTTTACAATAAGACCTTTCCGAGGCTTATCATACAAAAAGTCTCATAAAGTCTGATATTTTAGGTCGCCAGAGCAAAGTTTACAGAATAAATTCTGTAAACTTTGGTCAGAGGCTAAGACAGTTGGCCTCTTTTAATTTTTTCCTTTTTGAATCATCTATGGTTGGAAGATTTCCTTTACAATAAGACCTTTCCGAGGCTCTAAAGTATCATACAAAAAGTCTCATAAAGTCTGGTATTTTAGGTCACCAGAGCAAAGTTTACAGAATAAATTCTGTAAACTTTAGTCAGAGGCTAAGACAATTGGCCTCTTTTAATTTTTTACAGAATAAATTCTGTAAACTTTGGTCAAAGGCTAAGACAATTGGCCTCTTTTAATTTTTTCTTTTTTGAATCATCTATGGTTGGAAGATTTCCTTTACAATAAGACCTTTCCGAGGCTTATCATACAAAAAGTCTCATAAAGTATGATATTATAGGTCGCCAGAGCAAAGTTTACAGAATAAATTCTGTAAACTTTGGTCAGAGGCTAAGACAATTGGCCTCTTTTAATTTTTTCCTTTTTGAATCATCTATGGGTTGGAAGATTTCCTTTACAATAAGACCTTCCCGAGGCTTATCATACAAAAAGTCTCATAAAGTCTGATATTATAGGTCGCCAGAGCAAAGTTTACAGAATAAATTCTGTAAACTTTGGTCAGAGGCTAAGACAATTGGCCTCTTTTAATTTTTTCCTTTTTGAATCATCTATGGGTTGGAAGATTTCCTTTACAATAAGACCTTCCCGAGGCTCTAAAGTGTCATACAAAAAGTCTCATGAAGTCTGATATTTTAGGTCGCCAGAGCAAAGTTTACAGAATAGATTCTGTAAACTTTGATCAGAGGCTAAGACAGAGGCCTCTTTTAATTTTTTTCTTTTTGAATCATCTATGGTTCCATCTATGGTTGGAAGATTTCCTTTACAATAAGACCTTTCCGAGGCTCTAAAGTATCATACAAAAAGTCTCATAAAGTCTTATACAAAATTATATAAGGAGCTAAACTAACTGTAGTAGTAGTCAATAAATTTTTTAATCCTGAATTATATACTCATATAGTCATAAATTGTTAAAATTCCAATTATGCTTAGTTTATCATTGAAACTGAATTTGTAAAAGGTATCACCAAATTCCTGAAAATGCTTTAAAATGTAATATACTTTTTGATAGTTTTAGTACAATATTTTTGAGTATAATTGATAATAATTATTTGTTGAATAACGTCACATAATAATAAAAGCAGACTTTCTCTCTCTTTCCGAGAAGAAGCCTCTGAAATCTGAAATAGTTCGTAGATACTGTGCGTTTCACGAAGTTGTATCCCGGATTGGAATGTTAGTATAAATTCCAACGTATGGAGCGTCGTCATGTTATTAGTTAAATTCAATGCATTGGCACATCTCGGTTACGGACCGCTACAAATTGAGGTGGTGTGATTTAAGCGCGCGTGACAGTCTCCCACAGGATTTGCCAGCGAATCCTGACAATCCGAACATTCCAATCCGGGATACAACTTCGTGAAACGCACAGTACTAATCTTTTGTAATATGACGAACTTCATGATACCAACAATTAGAAATAAATGGATCTGTTTTAATAAATAAATAAATTTGTTTTTAAGAGAGGTAAAAAGGTAAACGTATATATATAGCTACTTAATATCCCAATCAAACAGAAAAATAAATAGAGCTTCCACCAATTCAAGCAAAAACCAAATTTCATATGAATCTCCTCTTAAAAATAGCCGACCTTTATATTATCATTAATTCATCGTCCCGACCCACGCCACGCCGTGAAAAAATAAAGAGGTCGCATTTCGGCGTTACCGGTGGTGGTGACCCCGTACGTCTGTTTAGTTTGGCATGTCACGCGCTGGCAGACAACACTCACTACTCTGTGCCCAGATGTCGGATAGCGGCTGGGGCCTGTCGTGTCCGCCCTAATGCCTGCCACAAACAGGCGGGCCGATAGAACATTAGCTATTACACGGTGGATCGAAAAATTGTTCAAACAATTGGTTCTACTTTTATATTAGGCTCAAATGAAACGTGAGACTTTTATTAATTATATATATATTTGATGTTATTTAATATCAGCATATTTCCGCGACTAAGGCCAATCACCAACACCAAAATAGGTACGAGCAACCCTTAATTTGATTAGCTTGGTACTATGATTTTTCAGTAACAAAAATTATTCAGAAGGTAAGTTCCTGAAATTTTCCTCTTCTGAGCCCATTTTTGAAAAATAAGACGAAATGTACACTTAACGCTGAATGCCAAAGTGGCATGGCAAATGTCGAACTAGAGTCCACATAAATACACGTCGTGCCGTGACTAAGAAACATCGGCACATGACTAAAATACCGGAAACACCCGAATCTAAATCTATCAACCAATATCTAAATTGCTGTTGTATTTAAAATAAATTTAGCATATTAAAATATCTGTCAGTAGATTTACTAATATATTGTTTCCATTGCATTCTGTGGCATTTTAGAGATGGGTGTAGAAAAATATAGTTTCATCATTATCATCATAATTTTGATCGGGCGGACTTTATTCACAATTCCGATAATGGCAATTATTAGATTTACTTCAGAACAGAAACCGTTTACGTTGTCAAGTTATTCCTATAACGACCTATAAATTGAAAATAGACAATGGGAATATCGAAATTCAGTTTACATGAAAGAATATACAGAACAATTTTTAAAGGTAATTTTATAGTAGCGAGATCCAGAATGATTGACCGACTTCTGAACGCACCTTGTCCTAATGGCTACCAAAACGGATTTCCGTTTGCTAAGATTACTTTCTTTCCTATTGTTAATTGTTCGATTTTGAAAATTGATCAGTTGACAATAGAAAATAAAGTAATCTTATCAATTGGGAGAGGGTCCTTTTAGAATCCGGTCAATCATTCTGGATCTCACGTTATAAGTACAATTGCATTTACACAACAAGCTAAAAATATCAGTTTCTTATTACGGTGAAATAAAATATAATTAGGTACGAAATTGGGAACAGTCAAACTGCCGCAAACAACCACAAGTTAGGCAAGTTAGGCAAGTTAATTTATGCAAAGAGCAGAATAAACAACATTTCCAGCACCCTTTATAGTGTAGAATTTTAATATTATTAAAAATGATTTTGACAAAAATACCCCTTTAAAATCTACCTAACTACATTTTTTGTTTTATCGTTATTTTGTATTTTATTTTGTTTTGTTTGTTTTGTTTTAAATTTCGAACAATTTCGGCCACATGTTAGTAAAGAACAACTATATTAGATTCTAGATAAATTTACTTTCAATTATTTACTTTCAATTTTATTTAATTGCTTATTTTAACTTTTTTTAAATTTAGTACCATAAACGTAGTTTGCATGCGTACTCAACAAAATCATCGCATAATAAAAACCTTATAAGCGACAATTTAGGGCAGCGAGCTCATTTTAGTCCACCCTGTACCATATTGATGTTCAGATCGATGGATGTGGGAAATTGTTAATGGTATGCCTGGCTAAGCCGAGCTTTGGGCTGACTGACGCGATTTTAACGCTGTTATTTTATATGGATGTATAGCGGCGTCGAAATAGCGGATGACCTTTGAACTCACTTCGATCCCATTACTTGTAAATAGAGCTCAGGCGTTAAATATTCTAGGTCCCATTTAATCGGCCCACGCTCTAAATGCAAAAAAAAAAACGAATACGTAATAAGATTTTAGTTTTTCGTATTCTTTTGTTGGGTATAGAGTTTCAGTTGAGTAACTGATAAAAAGAAATTTATGTTGAGGTAAAAATAAGTTAGATATAATCCATATACCGGGTTTCCCATTTCATTTGACTAATGGCAATTAACATGGGCTATTACATTTCATTGAATTTTATGTTCCCAGGCCACACTATGAGAAATATTGCTAACGGAATCGATAGTACTGACTGTTAAACACTTCTGATTACCAAAATACTAAAGCGAAATGCTGTTTTAATTAAAATATTAATAAAAATTCGTTTTAAGTTAATAGATGTAGTTTACATAAGTCTTTTAGTGACATTACGTTACGTCAACGATTGGAGTAGTTGGTTGAGCGTCCGTCTTTCAATCTGAACCTCGCGGTTTTGCAGGTTCAAATCCCACCAGGGACAACTTTTTTTTATTTTGCTTTTTCATTAATTTCAAATTATTAGTGTTTACTTATTCGAACAAATATGGTTCAATGTCAGTACCTTGTTATTATTTTTGAAAGTCACAATATTTACTTATCAGCAAAAAAATAAAACATGGTTTAATTGGTTCGTTTCCTTTATCTTTAGCTAAAGCTACTATCTTACAAAATAAGTAATCAATAAGCAACATATTTTTTATTTATTACGTGCACTGTGCTTTTACTAATAGTGTACTTATCTCTGCTAATAGTTACTACATATTATACCTCAATCTGGATATTGAGTTAAACAGTTACAGAGGAACTGTCGTGAATTAGTAATAGGTTTTTTTAATGAAAAACTATAATTCTAAAATTATGAGTTTTTTCAACATATTTTAAAAAACCTTTAAATTTAGAATTAGTTTTTTATTTAAAAAAAACCTATTACTAATTCATGACAGTTCCTCTGTAACTGTTTAACTCAATATCCAGATTGAGGTATAATATGTAGTAACTATTAGCAGAGATAAGTACACTATTAGTAAAAGCACAGTGCACGTAATAAATAAAAAATATGTTGCTTATTGATTACTTATTTTGTAAGATAGTAGCTTTAGCTAAAGATAAAGGAAACGAACCAATTAAACCATGTTTTATTTTTTGCTGATAAGTAAATATTGTGACTTTCAAAAATAATAACAAGGTACTGACATTGAACCATATTTGTTCGAATAAGTAAACACTAATAATTTGAAATTAATGAAAAAGTAAAATAAAAAAAAGTTGTCCCTGGTGGGATTTGAACCTGCAAAACCGCGAAGTTTAGATTGAAAGACGGACGCTTAACCAACTACTCCAATCGTTGACGTAACGTAATGTCACTAAAAGACTTATGTAAACTACATCTATTAACTTAAAACACATTTTTATTAATATTTTAATTAAAACAGCATTTCGCTTTAGTATTTTGGTAATCAGAAGTGTTTAACAGTCAGTACTATCGATTCCGTTAGCAATATTTCTCATAGTGTGCCCTGGGAATATAAAATTCAATGAAATGTAATAGCCCATGTTAATTGCTATTAGTCAAATGAAATGGGAAACCCGGTATATTAAAACGCGTCGATTCTGTCTCCCTCTAAATTCCGTCGCCGAATCCACAAAGTTTCAAAGCTATCTCCTCCGAGGGGGATCGCGGAGCGATCCTCGCGGACGACCAGAGGTCGTCCCCGGCCTTTCTCCAATACGTAGGGGTATTTTCGTCCCGTTTCCTACGCGTTTTCCCAATTTAAACACCTTTTCAAAAAACCTCTGCAAAATTTTCGTCGATCGCCGTTCGGCGAGAAAGATACGGCTAGCACTGGCGTTTGTCGTCACCCCTGCCAAAATCCCGACTTTTCGCGGGACTCCCTAGACTCTTTTTCTAATTTTACGGCTTCGAGAAACGCTTCGCGCGAAAGTTCCGTCCTTTCTCTAATCCTTTGAGATTTTTTTTCGAGGCCGTACGTCGAGTCCTTCTAGGTCTATTTCGTCTTCGAAAATCTCGAGTCGCGTCCGTCTCCACTTCTTTCTCATTTTATCTGGCGATGTGAGATTGCACTAACGAGACAAGCACCTTCCACGAAAACTGTCAAATTAATTAAACTTCAGATAGGTTATTTTCCTACTAAAAATATTACTAAAGGAATCGATAGTACTGACTACCAAACACTTCTGATTACCAAAATACTGAAGCGAAATGCTTTTCCAATTACAAAATCGGTAAAAATTATTTTTTCATGTTGATACTTACAGTTTACATACTTAAACGTGTCAGGGTAAACTTTTGACAACAGGCGCCGTAGCACAATGGGAAAGTCGTAGAATTCAAAACCTCGTAATGCTGATTTCACGGGTTCGAGTCACGCTGGATGCAAATGTTTTTTTTTACTTTTTAATTCCAATTATTTATTAGTATTAGCGTTTAGTTATTCTGTTTCATTGTCCGTATTGGAATTAATTCGTTCATTTTGGCAAATTCATCATTTTAGCTTACTAAAGTAAAAAATATCTACAGTATTAATTTGCTGCAACAATTATGACAGCAATATATTTTTGGTCCCATTGATAAAATTGATGAAAATGTTTACTGAAAAATAAATTCTACTTCCAGCACTTAAAAAATGATGATGTTTTACCATCAAGAATAGAGTACACTTACAATTCATCAAAATATTAAGAAAAATCGTTTAGTATAATTACATCATCATTACAGATACAAAATTTCTTTAATATGTGTTTTCTTAAAAATAATATTATTTTAGACGGTTTTGTCACCCGAAGGGTGACCCCCAGGCCGCAGGTCTGGATTCCCAGTTTCTAGTTTTTCTTAAAACCATAGATTAGGATAATGTGTATCGTATTTGCTACATCAATATCCTAATATTTGTACTTTTTGTCAATGAGCTGGAAATATGATTGGAAATATTTTCCTCCAGAAATCCCAACTGAGAGAGTTTTCCATTAAAGATCAAAAATGAGGTATATACGTACAGAGCACTCTTCACAAAGTCAAACCAAAATTGGTCACCGAATCCAACAACGCAATTCCTACAGAACCTATATCGAGTTGCTCAGTTGCTATAAGTTTTAAGGAGCCTCTTGACACTCGTGTAAATTTTAAACTCTCCTTCCAGATTGCTTGATCGATTAACCTTCAATAAAAATTCTATTTTCCCATTATCCCATAGTGTCCTAGCATCAGATTTTGGGTTTTGGCAGACAAACATCATAAGCTAAATTGATCTTGCATTTTTTGTAGTGTCATTTAACAAAGCACAAAAAAATCATATAGATGGGCCACCTTTGAAAACTTATAAGTTATGTTTATTTCCTAAATCAATACTTCCCAAATAATGCCAGCGTTTTAAAGGAAGTCATTTAATTTATCACAATGATAAGCTCTCGCACGAAGGCTAGAGCAAAGGAACTATAAAAAGTAAAAACATAATACCTCGGCTGGAGACTTTTGTCTCCAGCTTCCAAACTTGTAAATATAACTAAAGAGACTTAGTGGTCGAAACAGTTGTTTGCTGTTGAAGATGATTGACACTCATGTGGTATAGTAATGGTGCATACACTCTATCTATAGGTATACTTCGTATATATGTAGGGTATGTCCTCATATCATGTCCAAATTCTCATAAAATGTTTTTGATATATTAATAAAGATAATAATTTTTATGTATTTTGATTTAATCTGTTACTGAGAGAAAGTAGTAACTCAACTCCTTTACATTATACATTTTTTAATATAACAGAAACTATTAATTATTATATTCGGATTACTCAACGGAAAGGACACGAAGACGAGAAGAAATTACAACGTGCGGGCTGACAAGAATTTCGTGGAACTGCTGCGAGGAGTCTCTTTGTGAAACCGCCGCATAAAATAAAGCTGCACCGCTCGCTGGCAAAGCACATAACTGAGGTATTTTAATGTACTTAGAAAGCAGGACGCGAAGCGGAGATAAAGGCTGCAGAGGCGGCTCCAGTTACGTAAGTTTTATTTCCTTGTTTACGTTTACTTATTAATTTGTATTACCATTATGAGCAGCTACGGGTCGCCAGTAGTTTGATCTTTCCTCCATAGCTGTATTTACCTTGCCAACACGTTATTAGCCAATACCTAGCCAATATGTAGCAGGAAACTCAGGGTGCGTCCTAAAGTCCTTTAAAGAACAATCATACCATTCATCTGATTTTGCCTATGTATATAGAAATAAATGCTCCTAACATCAGATTTTGCTGTTTCAAGTCAGGGATTTAGATGTTTTAATTACTTTATCCTATAATTGTCCTTATATTGGCGACAAATTATTAGTTGCAAAGATATGGTACGAACTACAGATAAGTAATTTACTAAAAACCTATGTACATGTTCAATGGTGTACATCCAAAGAATTTCAGAGAGCTACTTAGCAAACTTGCAAACCCATATTCTTTATAACTTAATTTTTTTCTAATCTGACGTTATTTAGGAGCAACCCATCTGTTTTGTACCCAAAATTGTCAAAATTACTGACTTGCAAATCAAGTTTTAATTTTAGAGCGTTGCAAATATTAAATGACAGCAAACCAAAAACTTACGACATATCAACCATATTAAAAAAACAATGCCATAGCGCAAAAAAGTGAAATTAATCGTTTCTAGTTTCCTTAACTAATGTAAAATTCCCTGAAGATGCCCTGAGTGCTTAATTATCCAATATAAATAAATAATATTAACTAATTATTTGTTTTTTTCAATATTTCTTTCTCTGCATAATTTGATGGAATATTATGTAGATATAAAAACGGCAATGTATAATAAAAAGATCTATGTTTCAAGCTAAAGAGAAAAAAATGCGTGTGTAGATTAAATGAGATTATATTAGTGACCTTAGAGGCCACTTTTGTCTTCTTTATCAGACTCCACAGCTATGTTAAATGGTTTCTGGTAACAGCGGTCAGACTTTCGTCCTTTCTTCTTGAGGTACCTATGAGAACCATCAAGTTTCTTTATTCTTTCATAATTACTCGTATTAATAATGATATTATTCCTTCCTCTGACAAACACAGTAGACTTAAGCTAAGTACAGACCGGCCAACCATCGCCCGGATACTTGTTGTCAACACTGTTGCCAACATGTATCCCATCAACTCCCAACAAGTTGATAGACACTCGGTAACATAGTGCCGATGTTGGGCGGCAAGACATCAAAGAATTTTGTTGCGTGTTGTATGTATCCGTGTTTTCCATATGAAATGGAAAACATCGCTCAGTCTGGACGGTGTTGTCAACAAGTAACACCGAAACAGTACCTAAAATTGAGGTTTCCTTTCGGTGCTTACTTTATTTTCTACAGCTAGTAGGTACGTTAAATAATATTAACTTTATATAATTATATGGACTTATTTTTTTGCATTTTGTAATTTGCATTTTGCATTTTGTAAAACCTGTCGCTGCCACCATCTTCTTTTTAGATTCTGGGCATGGGAAGCTATAATGATCAAAGCAGCACTAACACCAGCAGCAGTAGACAAGTCCATTTTGGAATGTCAACTGTAAAAACTTCGTTTGATTTGGACGCGCAACTGGTTTTGGTTTGAACGAGCAACACTGTTGACCACATGTATCCGGATACAAGTTGTTGTGTCCAAATATGTTGCCAACATTTTGTTGTCTAGTTTGTACTTACCTTCATCCGACTGACAAGCCTACAATTTTAGCGATCCTTCTGTAAGAAACCTTTCAGCCTGCCTTTGTCATGAAAATTTTTTCCACCACTAATGATACATCATGACAGACATTTGGAGTTCATGCCTTCTTAACTATTTTCATTTAATGATGTCAATCTCTTTCAAGTAATATTCTTCTGTAAACCTTTACTTTGCTCTTCCCCTACTTGTCTTCTTTTCTTACGTCGAACCTTGCTTTTTACCGAATTTTTATATTCGGTATGTTCTTGGATAGAACAAGGTTTCGCATTGAGCAAGGTTCTTCAAATTTGCAGATCAAATTTCCGTAACTGCCATATAGCTGGAGTACGTTTTAAGCGATATATACGAACTTTACATATTATTTTCGAGATACTTGCATTTATGCTATTTGAATGAAGTAATATTTTTTTTATTTTAGCCTCATTATTTCTGGTCCCAAGATCTTGACTTAAATATTAAATTTCCTAATAGGAAAACTGAACAGGTTTTTGAAATTTTAACACCAATAAAACCCAGCAGGCATCAAGCAGTCGTCGTGACGACTGACAGGGCGAATAAAAAATAAAACAACTGCAATCTCGACAATTTCGTCGCACCCATATTATGGCCGTTGGGAGCAAAGGGAAATACACGGCAGCAATACCAGGGATATTGAAAACATATCGTGCAGGCAGCAGAGAGAGAGTGAAATACGAGAGAGACGAGAGGCGAGGCGCTCATCTCGGCGGTAACAGACGGGAGCCGAGTCGGTGCCGGTGATAATCTAATCGGGCATAGGCTGCAATCTTCCCTAATGACACGCTCGGCGCAGGCAGGATATTGCGTCGTTCGCCTCTATCTCTCTATTTTCTCCGCCGCGTTCGCTGCCGACTGCCTGCACCCCCCTCTCCCCCCTGCTGCGCTCCTCGCAGGCAGGCCGACCGGCAATCCGTCGAGTGAACGACGAGATATGCAGACGTCTATATTTGCTCAGCATCATTGCTATCGGCACTTGACTAATGGAATTCGCGCGGTCATTTTTTTCTCGAGGAGGATTGATACCCACTTATCACTTTGATCTGAATCACAGACCAACATCTGAATCTATGGAAAAAATTAAGCAATCTTTAAATTGGGTAGAAATATGATATAATACCAAATAAAACAAACTGATTATTTACAAAAACAGTAGTACACTTTTGTCCACTACTTAATAGTGAAATGCAGTTCTGCACTACAAATCTATATAATTACAAACTCTACTGCTATAATGTCTTTTATCCTATGAAATCAAATTTTCTATAAAGAGTAAAGAATGCATATCTAGGAACAGAATATTGTAGAAAACTAAACATAAGAAGGAAGAAGTAAGTGAGGAGGATTGCAAGTAAAAGATGCGAGGAAATCTAAGTCAAGGTGTATAGTACACGTAGTGGGAAAGACTTGAAAGATCGACAGCATTAAGATATTTATACTTATATTTTGATTCGATTCCAGTCAATTTAAAATTATGAATGGTGTTTGATTATGAGACTAAGACTAAACTGATTTCATCATATCATCATAATATCTAATATAAATAAAAGAAATGTGGCGTTAAGTATATGTTCTGCGCCATATTGTATCTGTTTCTCTATATAATACATCTATTTGAACTTTTTTTAAAATTTGGAAGAAGTTCCAAGCTGTTTTTAAATATTATATAAGCAAACGTCTTAAGTTCCAAGCACCAGTGCTATCAACAGTGACCAGATTAATATACAGGGCGCCCTATTTCTTGACCCGTTGTATGGGTAACTTTTTTATTAGTAGAGATACAAAAACGCTTAAATGAGCAAATTAGTGCAGTTTCGTATTAGTAATTCTACGGTAAGGCGAAAAATTATATACGGGGGAAGGTTGAAAAGTTATTGACAAAAAACGAAAAATCCAACTTTTCTATTATCCCTCGTAGCTCGTTCATTTGAAGAGTTAGAGAAAAATGCTTCACATGTTTTTTGCAGTATTTTTCATGTAAAATGACATGCACTTGCCACTTTTTATATATCTCTTAAAATGGTTGAGAATCACAGTAAAATATATTTTTTTTAAATGTAATGGATAGGTGGCTGTGACATTAACCGAAAGTCCCCTTTTTTCTCTTTCAGATGATATAACATAGTCCATATTTTATCCTTACAAAAGTAATAATAATCGTTGTTTTTAAAGAAAGTTTATTGTCACATCAAGAATGCTATGGAAATAAAACAAAAAATAAGATTCCTGATATTTTTAAAAACGTCTAGTTGGCATTTAATTATTGACAGATCATAAGTAACATTTTTAGTTTTTGTTAAGTAGTTTATTGTTTATTATTAATACTGCATACAAAATAATAGTGTTGCAAATATGTACACCAACGAAGAGAAAAATGATATGCTATTTTGTTATTATAACCAAAATCGAGATGCACAAGCTGCAGCGAATCTTTATTTTGAAACTTACATGGAACGAAGACAACCCCATCATAGAATATTTAGACAGCTGAAAAATAATATACGATTATACGGTTCTTTTTCAAAGCCTAAGGATGAAAGAAACTTCAATGAGGACACTGAAATAAATGTTTTGGCTTATGTAAATTTTAAACCTGATTCTTCAACTGCAGAAATTGCACATCACTGCAACACTTCCAAGGAAACTGTAAGAGCTATTTTAAAAGGTAACAATTTAAAGCCTTATCATTATTCCATATGCAATACTTTATATCCAGCTGATAATCAAAGAAGGATGACATTTTGTCGATGGTACATTTCAAAATGCGAAGAGGATCTAGACTTCTGGAAAAAGATTTTATTCAGTGATGAAAGTAGATTTACCAACAATGGTATTTTTAACCGCCATAATAACATAATGTGGTGCCGAGAAAATCCACATCTTGTTTCTGAAAGAAGAAATCAACGTCAATTTGGGATAAATGTGTGGTGTGGAATTTTTTGTGGCAAAATTATTGGCCCATATTTTTACGAAGATAATTTGAATGCGAATAATTACCTTTATTTTCTAAGGAATACTCTAACAGAGGAATAATTAAATGAATTACCACTTCATATTTTTAGAAATCTTAAATACTTCCAACACGATGGAGCACCTGCGCATAATTCCCGCGAGGTAAAACAATATTTACATGAACAGTTTGATAATGTTATAGGAAATAGAATGGATATCGACAGGCCAGCGCGAACACCTGATTTGACCCCCTTAGATTTCTTTCTTTGGGGGTTATTGAAAGATAAAGTTTATGTGACAGCTCCTCTAGATATAGAAGATCTAAAAGTCAGGATTCAAGATGCAATTAGAAGCATACATGGACATACAATAAATAATGTTTTAAGAAGTATCCAGAAACGTTGCTTACTATGTATCCAACAGGATGGTGGTCATTTCGAACATTTACTTCAATATAATTAATTAATTAATAATTTCTGTTCTCAAAACATTCTTTTGTTCCATAATCCATAGCATTCTTGATGTGACAATAAACTTTCTTTAAAAACAACGATTATTATTACTTTTGTAAGGATAAAATATGGACTATGTTATATCATCTGAAAGAGAAAAAAGGGGACTTTCGGTTAATGTCACAGCCACCTATCCATTATATTTAAAAAAAATATATTTTACTGTGATTCTCAACCATTTTAAGAGATATATAAAAAGTGGCAAGTGCATGTCATTTTACATGAAAAATACTGCAAAAAACATGTGAAGCATTTTTCTCTAACTCTTCAAATGAACGAGCTACGAGGGATAATAGAAAAGTTGGATTTTTCGTTTTTTGTCAATAACTTTTCAACCTTCCCCCGTATATAATTATATAATTATATAATTTTTCGCACCGTAGAATTACTAATACGAAACTGCACTAATTTGCTCATTTAAGCGTTTTTGTATCTCTACTAATAAAAAAGTTACCCATACAACGGGTCAAGAAATAGGGCGCCCTGTATTGGTTTGCTTGAAGGAAATAGGTACCTTGTATCGCCGGTAACTGATTGGATATGAAAGGCGAAAGTGTAAAGAACGGTCCGAGCTGAACCATATTATTATTATCCGTGCACAGGATTTCTGACATACGTAAAAAATAAATTCGAAAACATTATTTCTCGTTAGCTCATTAGAAGTTTGTCGATTTGAGGACTAAATTATTTGACTGATTATTATTAAAATACGCTAGTTGCTGTGCGACTCACTCGTTACGCCATTGATAGAAGTATTTCTAATATTAGTGACTGCAGGTATATTTTTAAAGTTCATTCAATTTAGAGAACTAATTTTACATTATCCAAATAATTCGAATGTGAGAATCAGTACTACCATACTAAAGATATATTACAGTGATAAAATCCAAAAATCACCTTTAAGTATATACTGTTCATCTTAAATGTTATGGGGGAAGATAAAGTATAGTAAAATGTCGATAATGATAAACGAGAGTCCCAGGGTGGTTGGTTATAGATGGATAACAAATTCAAATTTTATTGGAAAACTGTTCGTTCATCCTGTCTCGTGTCATCTCCTTATCATTGGTTTTAATATTTCAAGAACAGGTTCAATTTGTAATTAGGGGGCAGATTTGTTGAAGGTGTCCTTCAGTGATTTTTATGAGTGGCAGCGATTAAAACATAACATAGGTACATATGTTTGAAACATCCCATCGCTCAAATCAAACATTGTTATTCTAAAAAGGAATCCAAAAATATTACCTAGTAAAGTGACCTATCAAATATGTATACTATTTAAATCATAACAAAATATTTTTATTTTTCTCTTCCGCACATATACCAACCTGCATGAATATCTTCATCTTTTCTTCGGTTTCTTCTCGTCACTGCTCTCGGGTAGATGTGTATAAATTTGTAGGTACCCTACCTGTAAATATATAGTTCAATTTCTATGTTATCTCCCAGATTCAATTACGTGATATTTTTCTTTGTAAGAATTTAGTAAAGAATAATAACCAACCAAAATTTTCAGACGAATATAGGTTTGAATTTTGAAAATGAAGAAATAGATATTTTCCCCATTTCCCCGTTTTCCACTGCCAAACAGGGTGTCCAAAAAGTTTGCTCGAAATAATCCAGAGTGCATTTTGCATGAAAGTTCAAAAGTTTGTCCAAATTGCAGTGCAGTTTTTATATATTTAACTTAATTTTTAAGTTACCTTGCAGCATTCGATCGATGTATTTTTTGAAAATCTGTTGGGGCAACGTAATAAATGAATTGTTGCCATAAGTTTCCCAAGGCAATAAATTTCCAAACATAACATCTAACTCACAATAACAATGAGTATGAGTTAATGACGATTAAAATGTGTGATTGATATAAGTAATTCGACTATGACCTGCAATCATTCATGTTACAGTAACTACAGAAAGATTCATTTTGATATTAGGTATATTATATTCCCCCACTAGTAACACTACAAAATTTTACATTCTGTTACCTACTAAAATATATTTAAATTTACCGCCTTATTTAACCCTTAACGTACCGTGCGGGGTCCCTTCGGGGCCCCAGACGCAGCATTCCTGTAATATTTTGGGTAATTGAACATTTTGGCAACATTGCCTCTAGGTACATGGAGAACGTCCGCTCTGCTGGTACTGTCAGTACCGGAGTACCGCACCATAGATTAAATATATTATATTTCTTATCGCACGAAGTTTTGTTGCTTTTAGACCGAGTTACAGTCGATTTAGGTAAGTGGGGTGTCGCAAGGACCCCTCATGGATGTTTACGGTCGCTAAATTTGTTACGGTTATAATTTATTTTTCTTTGATTTCTTTTTTTTAGTTTTTATCAAAAATAGATTTTAAAAGTCGTTGGGAGCAGACACTACCTTTGTCGCAAAGGGAACAAGAAGAACTGGCTGAAAATCTTAATTTAGAAGATTCCGATTTAGAAAACGTGTCGAGAGCTAAGACGGCCGAGAAGATGGCGATCAGTTTTGCTCTTTCTTTTTTTTTTGTTTTTAGTTTAAACAGTTTTGTTTTTTATTGGATTTTATGTATTAATGCCAAATAAATATATTTAAAAAAATCCGAGTGGTCCCAAAGGGACCCCTCATGGTAATTTACGTTACTTTTAAAGTCATGGTATGTTGAGGGTTAATAAACTTACAGATTTTGTTGATTACAGTGATAGGGTTGGCGGTTGACCATTCCGAATTTTGACAAGGTAATATATAAATGGCATCCACACCCGTCACACATCTCACTTGATCATATTGATATTTTTATATATGTTTATATGTAGGATGACCACGTTGCAATTTTCCTCGAGTGCGTGAACATAATCTACTCATCATCATCTTCTGATGAAAAAATGCGTTTACCTCGGTGATAGAGATACATCCAGTTAACACAAAAAAACTAGGTTTTCCACCTTTCCCTACTACCCACTACATCACTACCCGCCAATTATATAAATGAAGATACAGTGCAACTCGTACATTCCAATTTAAATATATGGAATAAAGTAAAGTTGTAGTAGAGATATGTGAATACATTCAGCCACTACATCTATAACTTCATAAAATCATACACTTATGAATTTTGTCCCAAATAGAAACTCTCATCAATACAGGGCTAATTTAATTATTAAATTCTTTTGATTCATCTTAATAACTTTATCGACGATCCGATGTTGACATGTAGTTGTACTGTGCGAGGCCAAGCATTAAGCTCAATTTTTTGGTGCCAGGTGAACGTACCATTCTTTCTATAAGTAGAGTAGATTGTGGAGCGCGGTTGTGGAGGCACCTATTTAGCCTTTACTTCGTATTCCCCTACTTGCTCAATGCTCAAATTTCAATATGCAATCAATAGAAAAAAATATTTCCAGACCTACTATCTATTGGTTCATGAATAAGTAATGGCAACATCTACAGACCTTGCACGTTGTAAAACCCTGTTCCCAATGTTGACTGTACTAGATTTCATTAATGGTTGAGGATTTAATGAAATCTTAAGTCTACATCTATTTGGCAGTTACTGTAACTTCTCACTTTCACTATTATTGGTCAGACAGGTCTTATGCATACTCTAACGGCATAGACTGCCAGTGTAGGCAAAGCAGAGGCAGACACAAGTCAAGTGTGTGGCATAAATTAAATTTGTATGGGTCTTTCCTTGGGAAAGAAAAATGTTCTACATAGAAAGTTTTATATGCCAACTTAATTTTATCATAAGATATGAATGGATATTTGAAAAATCCGTTATGCAGCTAACGTAAATATATTAATTAATTAATTAAATTTTCGGCGCTTTTGTAGTAAATATTAGTTTGCAGAAATTTACGAAGCAACTTAGGTAGTTGTACGTAATATTTAGCCAGAAAGAAAGATTAAAAAAGGGAGAGAAGATACGGCAGACGAGTGGAGACGCAATATTAGGATTAATTATCGCTCTGGGTCGGGTGACGGGAGGTTAACCGGTGGAAGCGTTGTAAGCAGTCCACAATCTCGCTGGCGACGGAAGCGGGATGGAAGCAGAAACTGGAGACGTGGAGTGAGTGAGTGGGTGACAAGATCTCAGTCATCGGCTACCGGCTGCGGAATCCTCGCTGCCAGGACGTGACAGGGTCGGATTCCTCGCGGGCCGCGTAACATAAATTGAACTCGCACACGTAGGCGACTGTTTACTAGTGATTTATTTGCAACATAGAAAACCCATTTTTTACAGTTACTTCATACATGGGTATATAGGAAATATTTTGAGTTTATGACCAACAAGTGTTAGCCAGTATAAGCTTATTCGTATATGTATTATAAAAAAATCAAAAGCACGCCGCAGCAGGTATGAATTAATACTTTCTGCAGTACGACTAGAGATACTATAGAATACCTTCCTAAGTGTCAGTAACTACCTACACCAGACATTGTTCTCAAAGCTCTTTAACTTCATTTGTCGACAATGGAGCTGATATCCAAGTATTGAAATGGCATGGAGGATTGTGTACAAGCAGCCCTGATGAAAATAGATGTTGAAGAGAGTATTGAGAACGAGAATTTTTAATTGTCACTTTTAATGTTAGTGAACCACATTCTTCTATCGCAGTTTCCTGTGGTCAACCAGCGGCAGCATCAAGAAAAGTAGTAGGATGCTTCTTTATTAGTTACTGATATCCAATTATTTCCTGGTTATTGGCAACTAATTATATAAATAGCTTCCTAACTCATTGTATTAAAGTAGTAAAGAATCATCAAGATTTAATATACGGGAATGTGTATGTTATTATCAAATCACTGATAACAAAAATATATACGATTAGCACTTTTATATGCATATATGGCTTGTCAATAACAGCAACAAATGAACATAATAAGTAGAAAAAAAATTAAGGTTATGAGGTGACATAAAGAGAAAAAAGAACGCATTGGTTTCATACTTATGCCTATTCCTGACCTTTACGCAATTTCTTTGAAGTGATCCATTCTACTATCAGTAGATGGTGTCGCGATGAATACATAGCGCACTCAGTTTTACCATGGCGAACTTTTTCATGAAGTATATTGGAAAAGAACCTACTTATTGACAGCAGAAGGGCTTAAGAATCTATTGGCTAAGATAAGTGATGAGACACCTTCATCGTGCGACAGCATGTGGAAGACTCTGAACAAGAAATTTTGAAACATCTCAACAGGCAAAACCATACCATCAAATTCCCTAAAGAAGTAAAGCCCAGTTTTGGACTCAAGGAAGATATCTGAACATTGGGTCACGGTATCTATAGGAAGAAGACACCGAGAACCACACACGATAAAAGAAACTACACCACACAGAAACGCTGTCATAAAGACACTTGTCCACCGGGGACACACTCTAGCTGACGAAGAACATCCACCAGAAAAAGTAAAATCCATTTGATCTATGTTTTACAGCGAACAGATACTAGGAAGAAGAACATTGACATACATATCAGCTAAATTTATTTCAAACTTCGGCAATGCACTGGGTGAGATTAATTAAATGAACTTTGGAAAGAAGAAGGAACACGATTTTCAGACTAATGTTATAGTGTAGCTATTTACACTAAAACGCCGGTGCTGAACATTAGCAATACGTGCAAATGTGTGCCAACACATTCTGTTACGCTGATTTGTTAACAATAACAATGCCTGCTAGATTTCCATCTTCGAAATATTAAACTTGAGAAAATGTTCTATAAATTTGAAAAGACATTCAATTTCGTAAATAAAGTGCATTTCTGAAATATTTGAATCTATTGTGAATGAATGTGTCACTTGGGTATACAAGTGACTACTTATTCGATGTAGTCACTTGTAAAAAACCTGTGAAACACCTGTTAGAATAAAAAAAGGCAAGAGGGTAAATAGTTATATAATACATATCCAGGTACAAAAATAATAACCTCGCCTTAACTTCCCTTACTATATATGACCCAGCAAACCCTAGAAATAATAGAAAATGCAGGTTCATAGGCCTAAAAGAAGTGGGGTAGAGACCTGCACCTTTGGTTATTGTGTATAATCTACTTTTTATAGCTTTTGTCGTAAGTATTCCAAGAGTTTTGTATAAGTTAAATTGGGGAAAAGATCCTGAATGATATAGAGGAAGTAAATATAAACAAATTAATGTAATTAAAAAAATAATTAAAGAGTGTGTAGTAATGGTAAGTTTCTACTTTTAATTGGTGTGCATAAAGCTTAAATATTATGGCAAACGTTCACGACTCCTATTATTAATATAGAGGTCGATTGGAAACATTTACAGTTGATCTAATCGGCCCTTGAGTGATTTTCCGACAACGGAAATATCTGGAGTTTGATATCGACCGCTGTGGGAACCCATCCATGGTTTATTCATTCCGTAACGGCAAACAGAATTCACAACATCAAGCAACATACGTGACATATCTTGATTTTTCAGAGAATCTTTTTAAGATTAACGTAATTAAAATATGTAAAGTTGAAATTCTATACTTATGGATAAATCGTGAAGCTGGGAATAAGCCATGTTTTTTGCGGTAGAACTGATAGATATACATAGTGTTTACATAGTGGTAAATTTCTGTATCATCCTTTCTTCTTAATAAAAAGATTTACGTTCCCTGAAATCTGTTTTGTTACAACTTACAGAATTTATCGTTTATTGTGGCATACATAAATAACACAGAAATATGTGCCATACTTTATACCTCCACTACAGAGGATATAATACCAGCCATGCCCAGGTTCGTTAACATTTTGACAAATAAACTGAAAAATATAGATGCCTTTAAAAAAAACATTAATGAATAATACCGGGATATCAAAAATTATCTTGGTCAAGGGTGGTTGTGGAATGTAAAACGTGTGTCTCACTCATCTCACTTTAAATTTTTGAATATGTTTTCTTGTGTCAGAATCTGTCAAGTCATTGTGCTGAAATTTTCTAATCCAGTTTTTGAATCATGCCTCTTACCACACAGCACAAAATTTTCATGATTGAAGCCTATTTTCGAACGGGTGCGCTAGTTAATGGAAATTGGGAATATAGTCAACGTTTGTGTTTGGACAATTTTCGAGAGCACTTCCCAAACGTGGCAATATTACCGGACAATTTTTATGCGTGCCTTACAAATTGTGTTGAAGTGTTTCGCGAAACTGGTTGTGTGACTCATAAAAAAGGTGCTGGTAGACCAAGAGTTCGTACAGAAGAAGTTGTCAATGACGTTCGTCAACGTATGAAAGAGGAGCCTGCAAAACCTTTGAAACGTCTTTCTCAGGAAATTGGACTTTCTTATGGAACATGTCATAAGATTTTAAAGAAAGACTTGAACATGCATACATATAAGATGCAAGCACATCAAGCTCTTCTGCCCGCAGACCACCCCAAACGCTTTGCTTACTGCCATTGGTTTGTCAATAATTTAATGAATGACGATCTTCAGGACTTAACTTAATTTTCTGACGAAGCGTGGTTGCACCTTTCGGGATACATCAATTCTCAAAATATGCGAATGTGGAGCAATGATAACCCTCATGTTTTTATTGAATCGCCACTACATGCTCTAAAAATTGGTGTTTGGATGGCAGTTTCTCGCAGAAGAATAATTGGGCCAATTTTTTTTCGATTTCACCGTCAACGCAGAAAGGTATAGACACAACTTTTTGGCTGAATTTGTGCAACAGTTAAACGATGATGAACTTCGGTACGGTTATTTCCAGCATGACGGTGCAACAGCACATACTACACGAGAAAATATTGCTTTCCTCCGCGAGTTTTTTGATGACCGGCTGATAAGTTTGCATACAGAAGTTGAGTTTCCTCCGAGATCACCTTGTTTGACAATTATGGACTATTTTATATTTCCTTACTTAAAAAACAAGATTTTCCCAACTCCGGTAAATAATTTGCAAGAACTGCAATAAAGAATTGTTCAGCAATGTGCAACCATAACGCCAGAAATGCTGCAAAACGCTTTTCACAGCATGAGGAGGCGCGTCAACTTGTGTATCGAACCAAACGGGGGACATTTCCAACAATTACTGTAATTTAGTTTTTCTTATGTTACTTACTGTTACTAAAACCGTCATTTCATAATTTGTAGTTCATTATTGTTTTACAACTGAAATAAATAGGTATGAAATTTGTAGGTTATTGATGATGTCAGTGTGACAGTGACATAATTATTTCAAATTTAAAGTAAGACACACGTTTTACATTCCACAACCACCCTTGACCAAGATAATTTTTGATATCCCGGTAATATTGCTAATGTTTTGGTTATAGATTATTCTCACATGATTAAGTTAAACAGATGTTGTTACGTGAAAAATTTATTGAATATAACTGAATACATTTCTTGTCGTTTTTTATGTAGAGAACAGAATTAGTGCAGAATTTAACAAGACGACGGCCTTAGATGTGAATTTTGCTGTAGTCCCATAATAAGATTCCAGTATTGATTTTTGCTTTTATATGGTTTTATGCATACAGTACGAACATAGACTATACTTATGCACTAATTTCTGAAGGGTATATACTGACCATCAACTATCTACCCCTCCACCCCTAGTGAATGAGTTCAAACTGAAGAGTTTGAAAACATCACAAGGCACTTCCTATTCTGTGCCCTCGTCTGTGCCGTACCTTCTTCGTGCTAATAACAATCATTAGCTTTTGCGGTGAGGTTCTCGTTTCTCGTCCGCTCCCTATTGCAGGGACAGGCCATCCGATACCGTATTTTCCTTGGAAGGCCACCGCCGGTATCTGGTACAAAGGAGAGATTATTAGAGAGAAATGTGAAAAGCAGCAATCTGCGCTCCTCCTCATTTACCCGCGTGTGCGTAAACGGTTAATTACGCTAAGGGTTATTATTGGGTAAATGTTATATTGGACCATCGCGAGCAACAAAACTCGATTCCCTTTCCTCGGTCTTCACAATTTTAATAATAAGCTATGGTATGTTTCAACTAGGTCGCATTCGCAGGCGAATCGCGAATTGTGAAGCAAACCTGCAAATGTAGCAGCAATATTAAAAATATGTATAGAACATAGAAATTGTCCATGTTATTTTGATGTTTAAATTGATTGATTATAGCTATCAAAACCTATTAATATTCTGCCTGAAAATTTGTCGTATAATATTAGTTGCGGCTGCTTAAATACCAATTAATATTAATTAATTAAAATATCGTATCTCTCCGTTTTGACGTATATCTCCGTAATTGACCCGCGTCTCATGATAATCATTCGGTGGTTGATCAGCTATTTCCCTTTCTCAAAACAATGTAGTGTCTTAAACAGTTACTGAGCAATTAGTATAAATGTTGAATTTAAGGAAAATTGAGGCCGAGTAGTGCCGAGTACCAAAAAGGCAGTTTTCGAATTTCAAAAAAAGATTTGCGCATTTATGACAATATCCAAAGTATCCCTTTTTCCATAATAATTCAATATTTTGTTTAAAGTTACTATGCAAAATATACTTCATAGTTACAAAATATTCCTATGTACCTAGTTACTTTTTCAACTATTAAACTTATTATTTTCATATTTATTTGCAAGCTGTTTCCTGTACTCCGAAAAGAATAATTAAAGTGTTTTGCTTTTATATACTTTATATTTCCTTAATTACCAGTTAAGGAAAAATGAGGTAGTCTTTAAAGATTTCATGGAACATTTATATATCTGTTGTTGTATGTGTCTAATATTGATATTTGTCCTTTCTTGTGTTATGTGTATTTTCTGTTACATATCTATATTTTTGCGTATTATTCACTTCTCAGTTCTTCGTTGGTATATATTTCTTGTAAACGAGTTAGTACCAAGTCTATCAAATTAGTTTTGGTATAGAATCCATCTTGTTATATTGGATGTATGAGGTAGGTATGACTGTTTTTTGTGATCGGGTATGTACGCTGTACATACCCGATCTGGAATACGATCTGTTTTGGTCAGACAATTTTGGACATGAGTTTGTATGGTTAGATCCCACTGCTATTGTCTGACCAATTTTAACCATAGTATTTTGTCCATTCGTATATTGGATACTAACCACTATTGGCATTTTACATCAGGTTATATGTTTTATTGTTTCACCAGTGGTTTTGGTAACACTTTCTACGCCTATATCTTTTATTATCTGAGTTATTCTTTAAAATCCTACTTTTTATTGTTATTTGTCGTTGTAACTTAGCATTATATTGCACGGATAAATCCTTCTGTTTCCCGTTTTTTGATTGAACCATTATATCTGATATGTAACGCTTTCTGGGATCATCTATTATTGGCGATTCAAATTACAGATGAGGGCGCTGCAAAGGTCGCTGCAAAATGGAGGAAGTTAGCATTTAATTGCCATAAATATACCGACTTCATGCGCTAGTTAGAGTGATATAAAGGATAAAAGAGTGGTAAAAGCAGTCTATGACCCATAAGTGTTTCTTTCCTAATTATCATATGAATATATCATCTTATATACCTATATCTTCTATCTTTCTAACACTTCTATTAACACATTTTGTGGAATGACACCCATAAACACGGCAGTTTGTGTTGTGCTAGTTGGTTCTGATTTAAAAGTAAAAATCATGATGTACTAATACTAATCACGTCGTTTTTAACTTTATAATACCAAAAAGTCACAAGCATCATTAAATTATTATGTTAAACAAACCCGAAATACTTGTTATTTATCATTATAACAGCAATAAACCTCCAAAAATTATCTTTTAAATCGGTTAAAATATTTTCATGCAGAGGGCGCATTCATTTTTTGAATCGCCATACTTTTACCCAAAAACATTATGTGTGCATTCTAATTCTTGGATATTGCCCTGTATAATGAATGCGTGGTCTTTGTTTTGGAAGTATGTTTTTGATTAATTTATCTGTTTAGAGTATAGCTGTTGCTGCTTGCCTATTTATATTTATTCTCTCTTTACATGAATATGGGTGTAGCCATATTTTGTGTTAATTATGTCTTTGTTTGTATATTTCTAGATCCGTTGCAGGCTATTCTTATCTATCTTATCATTCAGAATTAATTTGGTAGTACAGGAACCCCAAATGTATTAATTACTTTTCAGGAGTAGTATCTCCAATCAATCGCTTTGATGTAAGTCTCTTTTTATTTTTGAGTGGTTTATTCTTTGATTTCGATAAAATTATGTTCGTTATTCAGAATAGTCTCAGAGTGTTCGTGGCTCCACTTTCTACGACTTATATGTAATGTAATATTTTACAATAAGTATGCACCAAATTTCATATTTATAACTTTGGATAGTATTTATTTTAGTTATTTTAAGTAATCGTTCCATTTGAACTTATATGGAATAATTTTAATCCCATGTACACTTGAAGGTTTATTTTTCAGTTCCGTACCTAAGTCAAAATTGTAATTATGTACGTGGAAATAAAAATCAACTGAAAATAATTATGGTCACTTTTCCACATTAATGTGGAGGTTCTTGAATAATTAAAATGTTTTTCTGATCCGAAATTATATAATTATAAACGATTCTTTTTACCTGCCACCGTTGATTGAAGGCGCGCAACGTAATGTAGGTATCTACATCTACCAAAAACGTCATTTCACTAGGTATAATATTCTGATACTTGTCGGACGCGGTCACAAACATCCACTCGGAACCAACCAAATATCAGAATTTTTAAGTGAAAACTGGTGACACTTTGGTACATTACGTCGTGTACCTTCATTCAATGCCTGGGACTTATAAGTGGTTTACTAGTTCAAAGCCATACGCATTTTGCTATAACAAAAAAAACTCAAATAAGAAAGCGAATTAAAAATATTATTCCGTCAAGTTGGAAGGGCACTCGTCACATTTCCGGCCTGTGGGAACCAACAGTGCGCTCATCCATCTCATCGGGTCGAATTCAACAAATCAAATTATGTGACATAGGGCGAGATCCCGCACCCTCCTACAATAAATAGTATCCGTCTAGTAGGCCGCGTCGAATTGGGGCCCAGCCGGCTGGCGCTCGTACCGCTTCGTTTTTGTTTTACAACTAAATATAGCACGTTCGGCTGCATCCGAAAAACTCATTACGAATACATAAAGCGGAGCGTCGTCGGCGTCTGTGGAGAGCGCGTGGTTGTGAGAGATCCCATCGGTTTAGAGAGGGGCCGCGCGCCACCGAGGCATAAAAGCGTGTGTGTGCACGTCGGCGGTATAGCCCGAGCACCAAGCCACGAATCTAGGTACTCAGACAAAGGAAAATTTCAACTCAAAAGGATGGGTCTTTGCGAAATTATTGAAATTTCCATTTTTGGGCAGGGGTTTCTCATCCATAAGGGCACCCAAAAATAAAATGTACGATCTTAATAGAAACGTCAAAATATCCCATAAAAAAAAACAAGTAAATGTGTTTTCAAATGGTAGGGCACGTATCTACAAGAACACAATAGTCACATGGTTCCCTTTCTACTTATGAAATCGTGCCTTTTTTATTGAGCCACCGTGTATGTATTTAAAAAGGTTTTCTCGCGAGACATACCATATACAGTAGTGTAAGTACACACGAGTTCCCACCCTAAGGGTAACATGTTGGAAATAAATTATTACTACCTACTTGTCTGTTATTACTTTTATTAGACACCACTTTTGCAAACCATTGTTTATAGAACAACCACAGATATCCAGTTATAAATTATACATACATTTTTTCCACAAAAAGTTATAAACTAAATATTTTATAAACTCCTAGATATTTACAAATACAATAATAATAAGGATTTTAGTCTTTACAGGTTTCCAAATAAAAATATGTTTAATTTGGGAACAAAGACACAAAATATTAGTACATGATGTTAAATAAAGATATAGTTTGGGTACCTGGGCACGAGGGGTACACGGGTACTGAGGGGGCAGATGCACTAGCCCGATAAGGCGCATCAAAAGACCTCATAGGACCAGAACCCTTCTGCGGTATAGCGAAGTCATGCATTAAAACATCCATGGAAGAATGGACGAGAAACAAATCTCGAGAAAGGTAGAGAAATCTGTCACACTGAGACAGGGAAAGCTATTAATTACAGAATGGACACCTACATTCACAGCAGATCTGTTATAAATGCAGCAGGTCTGGCCAGAATAATAGTGGGTCTACTGACTGACAGGCACTATAGGCTAAACAGTCACATGAATCTTATGGGACTGTCAGAAGAAGCAACTTGCAGATTCTGTCAAGAAAAGGAAACCTCAGTACACGTACTGTGCCAGCGTGAGGGCCCGACAAGACTGAGATTTCAAATACTTGGGGAAGGAAGACCAAGAGCCAACAGCTACATGGAGGAGCCTCTATCAAAGTTGTGGAGTCTAATGCAAAGGACAAAGCTGGACAAGGTACTCTAGATAGGTTGGGAGTGCCACAATAGATCTTCTAGGTCGCGGTGGATTAGACCAGGGGGCCGACTCCTATATAAATCTAATCTAAATAAAGATAAATAACATAATAATATTAGAGGAATACTTCTAATTCGTTATTTCGTGGGGGAACGCAGCTGACAGACACCTCTGTGGCCACACCTCTGACCTGTCACTCGTGTCACGTCTCCCTCCCATAGATATTGAAACCTCGGCACCAATCATGCACCGATCTTTTTCTCTATTTAATACACAGTTTACTTACAATCGACCTGGCCTTATCTCCATATTGAACATATTTTTATTTGAGGATTCGTATAAAATAACTTTTTAGATTCAAACGTTGCCGTTTGTCGGAATTTTTTATGCAGTTTCAATTGAGATTATAAAGACTATACCACAAAAACTGCTTTCTCAATCATTTTTTATAAAAATTTGAGTTATAGTGGTAGTTCAAAAAATCGGCTGCAACGCCTGGACTATATTGCGGATGGCGGGTGAGCGGTGGCGGCGGGCGGTGGTGCTGAGCAGTCACGGCACGGAGCGATACGCGGACCGGCAGCGATAAGTGGTCCCGGATCACGTATACGCCTTGTTGAGCGCCCCAGCGGCTCCGACAGACCCGGATTAGAAGTTTTGGGGCTCGACGGCCCTTCCGAGGAATACGGAACGGCCGACGGTATTTGCAATTACTAATTAGTCTTTCTTGTTTGGACTGGAATTAAGCAGCATATTTATTTTGTTTGCAATTTTACTTGCAGATATACCTACGTAAAATTACTATTTTTTTTTTCAAACACCTCATTTAAAATATTTGGTGTTTGCTCCCTGATTTATTTGATAACTGGTTCATTTGGGTCATAGATAAATAACTATGTGCGGCAATATTTTTAAATGTTCAAGTTTATTACCAAATATCTAAACGAAAAAATAATTGGCAACGATATTAGCCGAGAGATTTAAATAATTTAAATAATACCTACTATTTACTCAATACACGTCAGCAAGCAGGTGAAACCAAGATTGAATTTGTTCCGGTTGAAGTTCCAACCAAATTAATGTGGAAAATATATTGTAACATCGTCCTAACGCGTAAATGGTAACAGAGTTTAATGGTTGATTTTTCTGCTCTGCGGAATTGAACTAAAAATTCAAACTTCCTATATTTTCATTGAAAATTGGCAACCATGTACCAAAAATTACGTTGAATATTTTTTTTGGATCAAATACCTTTTAAAATAAATCTAGCAATATTTTAAGATGTTGCCAACATGCTAAAAATGGTTACTGTGTGATATAATTGGCTATTCAAATTGTCGATGAGGGTGCTGAATATTGTAAAATATGACCGACGAGGAAAAATTTTGCATTTCATATCATATCATTATGATATGATCATTATCTTGTAGCAATTAGCATTCAGCTGCAATAAATATAGTAACTTTATGTGTGAATAAACAATAAAAAGTGTAATAAAAGCAGCCATATGACTCATAAGTGCTTCTTTACTATAAAATATATTCTGTTTTTATAAGACTAATATAATAGTATAGGAAAGCATAGATATATTGCAACAATGTGGTTATATTGTAAATCAACGTGTTAAATTTTTACATGTTTTTTAGATAATTTAAAAGTTAATTTTCCAAAAAATGCAAATAAATTTCTCCATTGACAGTATTTAGGACGGTAGACATGCAGCATAGGTGGAGATTAAATGTATGTGGTGGATTCTAGGCGACAAGGTGATTGGACCATATTTTTTTGAAGCGACTGTCAATGGAGAAATTTATTTGCATTTTTTGGAAAATCAACTTTTAAATCTTGAAGATTTTCCTCTGAACATTTTAGCAGGGATGCGGTTGCAGCATGACGGTTGTCCTACACATTACATCCGTTCAGTAAGGAAATTTTTAAATAGGGAATACCTACACTAATAGGTGGACAGGAAGAATGGACCTATATCATGGTCTCCTCGGTACCCGAACCTTACAAAATTAGATTTTTTTTATGGGGATACACAAAAGATTTAGTTTACCGCACACCATCAACCATACGAGAAAACATGATGAACAGAATTCGTGGTGCTTTTGAGAGCATTTTAGAATAGTGCATCTTGCATATAAAATGTACAGATTATACAAAACCGAATATTTATTTGACAGTTAAATAATTTCCACAACAAAATAAATTGTTTTCATAACTTACTTGACTATAATTTGCAATTATCAGTTATGGAAGCTAAATTTTCAAAAAATCGTGAATATCTCGAAACCGGTTAACTTTTCGTATAGAACATCCTAATACCATTTGAAAGGTAATTAAATTATGCATCTAATGCCATAAAAAAATTCAGGGTGTTCCATTTAAAAAAAATGAGATTTAGGCAATTTAACATTGTGAAATATAAATCACGATAAAAATCACCCTGCATAAAATGGCCAAATAATTTTAAGTGGAATATTTAAGGTATCCCTTGTGCTAACTGACACTACATTTTTTTCCTTTTCACATTGTGTCATAGAGGAAATTTTATTTATTTTCCAATGCAGTGTTACGAGGTTTTTTTTCCATTAAGTGTTAAATATCTCGAAAACGAAAAGAGATAGCTATAGGGAACCTTAATACAAATATGTTCCTAGTGATCCCTAGATTTCAAAAATATAATAATATATAGGGTGTTGCATTTGAAATAACCAACTTGCACCTTGTCCCGACTTTTTGGAACACCCTGTGTAATTGAAAATATTTTTACGATATGCACTTTTAGTGCCAAAAAACTTTCATATAAAAAGTTTTTTGATATAATGTACCGTTTGTGAGTAATCGAACAATTACCCACTAATGACACACCCTGTATATACTAGGGCCAAACTTCTATCTTAAACATTTCTATTAGTACATTTTCTGGAATGACATAATTGCAGTTGGTGTTAGTTGTGCTGGCTTGTTTTGAATGCCATATTAATATATGTAAAAATAAAGATGTACAAATACTAGCCATTTAATTTTGCAATACCAACAAGTATCATTATATCAACAGTCTCCAAAAACATTATAGGTTCAAATTTTTTTATGCATAGAGCGCATTCATTTTTGGAATCGCCAATACCTATGTCTATAACCTATGCATGCGATTTTGCTTTTCTGTTTGTGTGTTTTACTGTCTCTAAAAAGTTGCGGTTTGGCTGTGTTTTATATTTTGTCTCATGTTTCAGTTATGTTAGCTTGATATGAAGGCGGAGATCAAACATTTACATCAATTTACATTATCACCTTTTAGCTAAATAGATCCGAAGGAATTAAAGATTGACTTCGAAAAAAATATTAACGAAGTAGTGCAACAAGTTGCTATCAAAATAATACAAAATACCTATGCAGTCAAAACAAAAAGTTACTATTGCAAAAGGAGGTAAATAATCATACTGAAGTACAAGCAGTTCAGCATCGTTGGTACCTATTTGTCTATTTCTATTGTGACCAGACCAAATTTGTGTTCCGAGGAAAATTGACGGAAATTAATTACTTATATTTATACCTCGATTTATAATTAAAAACAATCTTAAATAAACTAATTATTTAAGATTTCACTTGAATTGTGGATTCGACTTACTCAAACTGTGGATCAATGTTGTATTGAATTCAAAATAAGAAAACATTTTTGATAGTTAACAACTTAATAGAATAAACTATGGAGTCTATCAAAAATTTACACTTAACGAGTTTGTAAATTTATATTTTATTTTACCTTCACTTTTCAGGAAAATCAGATGTACTCACAGGTCTGCCAATATTTGCGATTTGTCTAGAATTGTAGAAAGCGTAGAAAGGACATCGTATGAAATAAATTTATAATTGCCAGTTTAAACTGTCAATTATCTATAATTGACAGATCAAACTGACAATTATAGATAACTGTTTAAACTGTCAATTATACATAATTGCCAGATCAAACTGACAATTATAAACTGTCAATTATACATAATTGCCAATTTTAACTGTCAATTATCTATAATTGACAGATCAAACTGACAATTATAGATAACTGTTTAAACTGTAAATTATACATAATTGCCAGATCAAACTGACAATTATCTATAATTGACAGATCAAACTGACAATTATAGATGACTGTTTAAACTGTCAATTATACATAATTGCCAGATCAAACTGACAATTATAAACTGTCAATTATACATAATTGCCAGTTTAAACTGTCAATTATCTATAATTGACAGATCAAACTGACAATTATAGATAACTGTTTAAACTGTAAATTATACATAATTGACAGATCAAACTGACAATTATAGATTACTGTTGAAACTGTCAATTATACATAATTGCCAGATCAAACTGACAATTATAAACTGTCAATTATACATAATTGCCAGTTTAAACTGTCAATTATCTATAATTGACAGATCAAACTGACAATTATAGATAACTGTTTAAACTGTCAATTATACATAATTGCCAGATCAAACTGACAATTATAAACTGTCAATTATACATAATTGCCAATTTTAACTGTCAATTATCTATAATTGACAGATCAAACTGACAATTATAGATAACTGTTTAAACTGTAAATTATACATAATTGCCAGATCAAACTGACAATTATAAACTGTCAATTATACATAATTGCCAGATCAAACTGACAATTATCTATAATTGACAGATCAAACTGACAATTATAGATGACTGTTTAAACTGTCAATTATACATAATTGCCAGATCAAACTGACAATTATAAACTGTCAATTATACATAATTGCCAGTTTAAACTGTCAATTATCTATAATTGACAGATCAAACTGACAATTATAGATAACTGTTTAAACTGTAAATTATACATAATTGACAGATCAAACTGACAATTATAGATTACTGTTGAAACTGTCAATTATACATAATTGCCAGATCAAACTGTCAATTATCTATAATTGACAGATCAAACTGACAATTGTAGATAACTGTTTAAACTGTCAATTATACATAATTGCCAGATCAAACTGACAATTATAAACTGTCAATTATAAATAATTGCCAATTTAAACTGTCAATTATACATAATTGTCAGATCAAACTGACAATTATCTATAATTGACAGTTTAAACTAGCAATTATAAAATTATTTCACACGATGCCCTTTTACAGAATAATTGCCAGTTTAAACTGTCAATTATAGATAGAGGTCAGTTTGATCTGGCAATTATGTATAATTGACAGTTTAAACTGGCAATTATAAAATTATTTCACACGATGTCCTTTCTACCCTTTCGTAGAATTGTGATATCAAACAACGCGAATATGTTTTTTTAAGAAATGACTGGAGGTTTGTATTTTAGGTTATCTCGAATTTAGGTAGCAAACGCTTTCTATGATTAAACACCCTACAAAAATGTGTATTTATTTATAACACAGATTTATATATTTACAGAATTAGCAATATTAATTAAAAATAGTTATTACCCCGGTAACAGTATACGTATCCGGTAAAAGTAATAAAATAGTTAGTACCTACCTATAATCTAATTATCTATAAATCTCAAAAACCCACAGGAAAACAGTTCTGCCGCATAATTATCGACCTTATTATCTTGCCCTTTAGTCTTTGAGGAGTAATAGAGAAATCCATTATCTTCCAATTGTTGCACCATCTGGAATCGGCAGCATCCTGAGTTGCTGCCAATTCTTATTCCATCGGAGACGTTCGGCAACTGATTTCCTCATTTATGCAGCAGATTTTATGAAAGGATTTATGGATAGTGGAAACAAATTGGGCATAATTCAAAAAGAACTTCAGAGCTACCCCGTAAAGCGAAGTCGAGGCTGAAATATTTTCTTAGGGTAGAACGTTTTGTAGCTTCAATTACAGTATATGTATAAAGTAAGCCTAGTTTAGTAAATTACGTATTTTCAAATTCCTTTAGTCTGAGTCGCTTCTTTGAATTTTGGGCTTAATGCCAATGAAAACTAACACTCGTAAAATGATTAGCTCATATACAAAATGTATGTCGTGATCTGTAATTCTGTCTTTATTGCGATTTAGATTGATTTGTTATTAAAACCTACGTGGTAAAATAATGTGAGCATATGTAAAAAGTCCAGTAAAATCAGAAATACAGTGGGTCCAATAGGAAAGACGTGTACAAATTTAATCAAAAGGTGTGTATTTTTTTCGAGAAACGCTTAATGTATTCGGGTTCGTGTGTCTTCAAAATTTAAATAAATGTACTTACTTAAGTAGGTAACTGAAAATAACAAATATGAAATCATGTAAAATTGTAATGTAAATGTAAACAGTAAAAAAGGGGTAGTTCGTAGGGTAATTTTTCGTACACATGACCGGGTAATATTAGTCGATTTATGGTAATTCTCAAGCAAAACCTGGATCTTGCCGGGTAATGATATAATTTCAAGACGAAATGAGGTAATATTTTTAAAAAAGTTTCATATACCTAAATTAGTTTTACATAACATAACATACCTAAGTTATGTTTTTTAAATAGCAACCATAGTTGGCTATGGTATCATTAAAAAGCTTATTTTTTTCTGATTTCAAAAATATAATATTTAATATACCTACCTTTATCTTTTCTTTTGTTTACTGTAATGAACAAATAATTTATTAACATAGTAAGCTATGAAAAACAAACGTAGATCAGTAAAAAACAATAAAATACAAATGTCATATCACCCTAAAGTCACATTATACACGTCAAAATTTAACGTTCATGTTAAAATAGTTATTGTGAAATGTACACAAACGAAGAAAAAAACCATTTATTAAATATTATATTTTTGAAATCACAAAAAATAAGCTTTTTATTGATACCATAGCCAAATATGGTTGCCATTTAAAAAAACATAATTTGATTTTTTTCTGAAAAACTAAGATGCCCGTGAAATTTTCAATATCACCGCTTAATGCCATGTAAAAAACACTATCACACAGTATTTTTATTTTATTTGTATCTTTTATAGTTTTCGAGATATTCGAGTTTAAAGATTTTGGAGATTTTCAGTTTTTTCAAAATATCTCGAAAAGTTAAAAATTAAAATTAAATCTGAATGAGGCACTGAATTCCTCTTGCAATTCTGCCCAATTTTGCTAATTTAACCAATTCTCTATCTCCACTATTAATAAAGTTAACCATGTAAGGAGATAGATAATGGGCACCCTGTATATCTCGTATATATCATAATCTAAAATCAAGTAATCCAAACCATATAGGTAGGTATTATAAATCTAATTTTTTTAAAATAAAGTAGTTCTAATGAAACATACCTTGAACGGAGCATTGGGGACATACAGCGGGGGATCCTTTGCGGACCCCGACAGCTTCTCGTTGACAGGGGGAATCCCTTCGTCGCTATCACACACGCTGAACCGCCCCACGATGCCGTCGGCCGGCTTCGCTTCATAGCCAGGCGGCCGGCCCACGCAGAACCCCTTGGCTTTTACCCAGAAGCGGAACTTGCTGTTGTCGGCACTCACCACCTCCTCCCCGCGCAGGGTGCGGATGATCCGCGCGTATTTCTTCAGAGTGATCGTCTTTGTCTTGGCCAGATCCCCGTAGGTTTGAATCACCCACGGCTGGTACGTCGCCAGCATGTTGTCTTTATTATCGGAGCCAGGACGCTGCCTCTTGACGTTGTTGTTTTGCTCGCAACGCGACGCTTTGTTGTTTTTGCGTTTCGCCGCTTTTTTCGCGGGCTTCTGAATCGACTCGTCCCCATCCCTACGGCCCATCTCGCGGTCTACAAACGCCGAAGCCATTTTCGATTGTACGAATAAAAATTTAGTAGAACATTTCAAAAACTAGACGCCACCTGTTGAACTTAACTACATACGCACAATTATAAAGACTACAACAAGTATCAAGCTTATATTATTCCTAATTTTTAAACATAAACACTGTCTGATTATTTCTAAGCACTCCTACGTCACTACAGCACTAAATTGTATATCGTTATCAGTATATATAGTGTGGTGTGCCAAAAAAAAGTTTAAAACTATAACAACTGTATGATCACCAGTCTAAACACTTCGATAGGTACCTTAAATACTAACTAGTACACTAATAAACGTCTTTGCGGTAAAAGTCCTTTTCAGATGATAATTGATGTTCGTTTTGGGTGAATATTCGAACTGCCGCGGATGCGCGCTGCTGCGGGCGCTGTGATCCGGTGGCTGAGAGTTTAAAGAGTGCGGCGCCAAGCTATCAGGTTTGTCCCGTAACCCGTACTGGTGCGTTTCAGAAATGCGGGCAGGCAGGCAGGCGAGTCGCGGCGGGACCCTCTGCTGCTGCCCCCCACTACGCCGCACACAACGGCCCGTGAAAGGATCCGGCGGCGCCGATGTCGATATCAAATAAATTAGACGTGCGGCCGCTAATATGTTAATCGCCACTGATTTGCATCTTTTTGCGCGTTGCCTTCGCGGTTCAGCTCGCCATAAAAAAAAACTTCAACACTACCAGGATTCATAGTAATTCATCATATTTATTTATACCAAATTCGAAAGAACTGGTAAAAACCTACCTATCTAATATAACGAAATACAACAAATAAGGATCTATATTTTGCAGAAACGGTAGACTCACAGGTTATAAGTTATAGTTTATTTACTAAAACTCTCAGGTCAGGCAAACCACTACGTATACCGATGGTCAGATCCGACTTTATTTACTTTCCTGTCGCTTATTTCTTCACATTTATACACATCATAAATAGACGTCAGTAAATTGAATATTATGAAGTAGATAACAGAGGACAGGGTGAAATATACAAACTATCCTTGATAAAACTTTTATTTGTTACTCATTTGTAAACGTCAATTTATCAAAACACTGTATTAATTAAGAAAGTTTATTTTTACAAGCACTAACTTGTAAAATTTTTACAAGTTAACTGTCAGTTTTACAAGTTAGTAGCATTATTTACATTAGACAATTGTGTTTTATTTGTATCATATATATACAGGGTGACCTATTAAGAATGGGAACACCCGCGTACAAAATTTGTTTGTGAACCGATTTGAACCGGATTTTCCAAAAGCTCTATGTTGATGCAAAATTTGAAGACGAAATTTTGATTTTCAAGGCCTACTACGAGTTTTTTTTAAGTGAAAAATAGCAAAATTTTGTTAGCGATTTTTTTATAAAAAGTCTGACTACACCACTGGATTTAGGAGTCCCTCGAATGCATTTGTACCAATTTTTGCGAAAAAAAGTTTGTTCCTAAAAAAGTTATGACAATATCGGCATCACCAGTGTTTGCCTTTGTCGGTGAACCTATTCTTTTAGAAAATTAGAATAGAACCCAAAGTGAAACAAAATTAAACAACTTAAACACTGGTGTAATTATTAATAAGAACCATAAAAACCAGTATACATAAAATAACCAACAATTACTCTAATATAAACAACAATTGATAGGTAAGTTCGTCAAATTATTATTATTTCGTGGTATTATGCCGAAACTTATAATATTACCTTCTTAGATAAAAAATAACTACATTATAATTTTTTATTCAAAAAGTGTGAATCAATTTGACAGAAACCTTTTTCATTTTTAAAACTGTAATTTTCTAATCATTACCTACTTTTTTTTATCAATTGTTGTTTATATTAGAGTTATTGTTGGTTATTTTGTGTATACTGGTTTTCATGGTTCTTATTAATAATTACACCAGTGTTTAAGTTGTTTAATTTTGTTTCTCTTTGGGTGCTATTCGATTTTTATAAAAGAATAGGTTCACCGACAACGGCAAATACTGGTAATGACGATATTGTAACAACTTTTTTAGGAACAAACTTTTTTTCGAAAAAATTGGTACAAATGCATTCGAGGGGCTCCTAAATCCAGTGGTGTAGTCAGATTTTTTATAAAAAAATTGCTAACAAAATTTTGCTATTTTCACTTAAAAATTCGTAGTAGGCCTTGAAAATCTAAATTTCGTCTTCAAATTTTGTATCAAAATAGAGATTTTGGAGATCTATCTTTTAAAAAAAATCCGGTTTAAATCGGTCCATAAACAACTTTTGTACGCGAGTGTTTCCATTCTTAATGGGTCACCCTGTATGTTAAAGATCCTAGTACAACTGTTATTTCTGGTAATACAAAATACGAACGGAAATAGTTGAAATTGAACCATATGCTAATGCAGAGACTCCTGAAGTAGAAGACAATGACATACCATCTGTAGACTCTTTATCTTTACTAGGATGTAATAATTGGATGGAATAATCTTTTAACATTTCGATTTTGTTATTACCTAATAGAATAATCGACATAACTCGTGGCTATTTCGCTGGATTTCCATTCCACTGCGCATTTAGTGATAAAATATCTCCACCCGGATCCACAACCATAGTTACCCCAGATAGGCGAAAAGAATGACCAGTATATAACTCTGGTTCTTTTAAACCTAATATTTCGCAATTTGCTTTGGGACACCAATAGTGTGTACACTTTCCATTTCGATATTTTAAAAAAATCGTAAGGTTTATGTTCTAGGAGGACGAAGAATTACGTATTTTCTGTTCAAAATGCAAGGTTCGAAACTGCAGACATCATCGGTTATGGTAAATCTTCTTGTTGTTAAATTTTTTGTTTGTCGCAATGTCACAATTACGTACATATATTTGCCCATATGTTTTACGTCATTCATGGTCAGGGAAAGAAGTTCATCACATGGAACAACCAAAAATCCGGAATATTGTTACGATTTTTGCAAACAACCAAACGGTCATCAGGAGCGTCCAACAGAAATCGTTCAATCTCTTCTTTAGTTAAAACCTTGCCCTTTTTTAGAATATAACGCTCATTGTGAAATCTACAAATATCGACTAAATGTCACGTTTTTACATATACCTAAGTTTAAATAAAAAACAATCCATAAATACAATCTATATACATTGTAAATAAAACGGTTTTAAAAAACCTTATTCGTATATATTTCCAAAATCATTTTTTAATTAAAAAAATAATTCAACAGCTAATAAAATATAAAACATAAAATAGCAATACTGATTTTATGAAAATAATGTTACAAACGGTACAGTTCGGCAATAACGCAGTAACTCCAATTTAAAGTGTTACAATTTATAGTTTGACACTAATTTCAGATTTAACCAAGAGATTAAATTTAATCGAAAATTTTAAATTTCTGGCTAAATCTAAAATTAGTATGAAACGATAGCTTATGAAAAGTTAAGATAGGAATGTGCAAACCGTTTTGCTTGATCTGAAACCGTTTAGATTTTACAGGGTGTCAAAGTTGCAAAATGTCAATATTCACTTGTCAATATTTCAAAAACAGTTGAAATTAGGTATAGGACATCCTATATGAAATGTGTTTAGAATTTCACGTAGAATCCAGCATATAATCCAGCAGCATCCAGCAATGAAATAACATATAGGGTGTAAGCAACCAGATTTTGACTTCTGCTATAACAGGAAGTGCCACACTCTTGAAAATATTTTCTTTTATAGAACATTCGAGGTTATGTTCACAGCCAAAATTTCAGAAAAATGCATATATTCATTCTTGAGATACATCTAATAGGCCATCCACTAGTAAAGAGTATAACACATAGGTACTACATACTAAATAATAACTTGTGAGATCCCATTTTCAGAGTTTTACTAAGTTAGTGACTTGGTAACGTATCATAATTGTTGAATAACCTTATACTATTTCTAATAGTTTTAATTCATACCCTAAGTACCTGTGGCTTGTTGTGAAAAGGTACCAATCATCGAGATTGGATTAGAACTGCATCCTCTGGGAAATTCTTGCTCAAACGTTAGCCGAAAAGAAAGAGGACGAAAAGAAAGAGGAAGAAAGAAAATAATACGGATCAATAGAAGGAAGTAGATCAGGACAGTCTATTTTATTGGTTAAAAGTTTATTCAAAAAGTACATCAAAATATTCCCACCGTTGAATTGGGTCATTTAAATTGAACCTAGTTAGTAACTATGAGTGTAGGGTGCCAATAGGTGGGTAAACTCCGTCAATTTCATAAGCAAGGTATTTACCATATTTGCGTTGAAAATGCTCTAAATTAGAAATATGAACGTTATAGTTCAGATTCCACATTACAGAAACGTATTCCAATTTTGACCTGTCGAAAACGCAAAACAGTAAAGTAAGAGTTGAAACATTTTCAAGTATTTAGTCAAATGTCAAGTCTTTCAGTGTTTAGATTTTCTCATAATAAAACCAAGGCTCTTGTTGGCGCTTGCTATAATACGGTTAATATGTAGAATAAAAGTTAAATAAGAGTCGAAAATAATGAACTCTGAACATCTAGAAATAATTTCAGTACCTATTCTATACGGGATTTTTATAGGATTAGGTTTTCTTGTGAACGTCATAATGTTTTAATTTCACACAATGAGAATTGATTTTTGAGAGGTCTCCTGCAGTCTTATACGATCAGATGTAATAGTGATAAATAACTTAAAGTCGTCAGCATACAGTGGCACATCAGTGTCGACTGGCTCACATATATCATTGATGCGTATCAAGGCGTGATAGAAAAAAACGCCAACATGAGAATATTATTTATATTTAGGTATTATTTTTAATACATTTCACTTTTAACCATACCTAAGCAAGTTATTTATTCAAACTATTCGAGAACTACAGGTACGTTAGCTGTATAATATACAAAGAACACAATTGAAACTAAGGAACGAATGTGTTTCAGAAATATTTTCCGTAGAAAGTTATCGTATGATTTATAATAGTAAAGTAACAACATTTTCCAGCCGTTCCAATAAAGACAAAAAAGCAGAACATAGAATGCTGAGCAACCATGCAAATTGATGCATAGATATGTAAATAATAATAATAATAATAATAATAATAATAATGTAAAGTAAGTTTTAAATATTGAATCATTTAAAAACGTGTACCATAGAAGTTAAGATATAATGCCTGAATAGTTTACTTTATGCGTCGCCCGAGCGCTGGCTCAGATAAGCAGCCCCTTTGTTGGGACTTAATAAAATAAACAAAACCCTAGCACATACTGAAATTTAAGAATCAATGGTATTTCGTAGTTAATATAGTAACAGTGCAGACGTGTGGTTTGTTATGTGTTGTGTTTTAATTGCTGTTTTATACAGGTGAGTCCTCCTCACTAAGTGTCTGGTAGCTTAAGGTATTAGTTTTCAGTAGATTAAGAAATTGGGGTTAATTAGTTGTAGATAGACTGAAAACAAAGAAAGACGTATACAGGGTGAGCCTCAGGGCGGGTGGTTACTAGAGTGATTGTCTCATGTAGTATTTTGGGCTGCTTTGTCTGGTCGACATGGAGGTTGGGAATGGCCTCGGGTCGTGTGCAGAAATGTAGGGTGAGGAGCACCTGAAGGCATGATTATTACCCCTGGGGTACAGTTGCGGGGATACAAGTGGGTATCGCTCGGACTGCTGTATTCTGGGCCGTGCTACCGGGATGGTGAGCGGGCGGAGGCAATGCAGACCCTGTAGTGATGATATTTTGTATTGGCGTAAGAGTACGAGTAATTGAGAGGTAATATCATCATGAGACATTCCCAAGTGAAATAGAGTTGCTATGATAAGTGGGAGACAATAGCTTTGGTACCAGGGGTTGTTATGATTATTGTTCAGTAGTAGATAGATGATTAAATAATAGACTTAATGGATGATTTACATAAGAGACTTATCATGACTAAATGACAGACTAGAAAGTGTAATGCTGGGCGAACTAGACACTTACAGTGTTTATCTTTTATTCAGGTCAAGTGGTCACTGCGCAGTCTGCATTGTTATGAGCTAAATAAAGGGTGAGTGATGTTATAGTATAAGTATATGCGTATATATAGTTTCAAAAATAAACTCGGTCCTGACTATCTTCGATCTGTACCTTACAGATTTTTCAGAAGTGGGATTTACCAGTACAAGTTACCGATAGAAATATAAGTGTTTAGATAGTTTTGGCAAGTTATACTATTAAGGGATATCCTAATATGTATCCAAGTAAGTCGGATAACGTTTCGTGCAAGGGATGGGAATTATCTGTGCCCAATGACGATAGTCTTGATATTAATGTAGACGCCCCTGCGCCTCAAAATATCCTGTCACCAGAGGGCTCTTCAAGGTCGACAAATAGTAACGATGACGTTGTTAACCGTTTAGCAGAGGTAATGGCCAACGCGTTGCGTACTATAACACCAGTGGTGCCAGGTCCGTCTCGAATGGTAAGAGGAGATATTCTCTCCATCTTCAACCCAGAAGATTCGAATCAAAACATTGAAGATTGGTGCCGAAAAGTAGATGAGGTACGGAATATGTTTGGTTGGTCAGAGGATGTGACTATTTTCAATGCTTTATCCAAATTGGGAGGATTGGCATCGGTTTGGTATAAGGGTTTGCCAACAGTAAATCATACCTGGGAGGAATGGAAGCAGAAGCTTCAGCGTGCTTTCCCAGCACAGCGTGATTATTGCGACATGTTGGAAGAGATGATGAGACGGAAAAAGATGCCCGATGAATCATTTGCACAATACTTCTACGAGAAGCAAGCATTGCTGAATGGTTGCAAAATTCAGGGAAAAGAAGCTGTGTCATGTATTATTGGAGGAATCAGCGATAACCATATTCGTGTCAGTGCAAAGGCTGCAAATTGTCAGGATCCAGAAGCACTTTTTGACTATTTGCGTTGCTTGAATGATGAAGGCAAACAAAACCTAGGCAGGCAACCTCCTTTATTCACGCGGAAACGAAAGTTGGAAAGGAGAAGAGACCCTATCATGTGTTTTGGGTGCAATAAACCAGGACACTTAAAGAAAGATTGCCGATCAAAGAGGAACGTCGGGGTTGAAAAGAAATGTTTCATCTGTCAAGAGGTTGGACATTTTGCATCCGTTTGTCCAAAACGACGAAGGTCATTTGAAACTAAATGACTAGAAGCTGACGATCAAACAAAAACAAACAATAGCCATAAGTACTACAAAAATGTATTAGTCAATGGCAAACCATCATACGCTTTTCTCGATCTAGGCAGTACATGCAATATAATCAGAGAAGGTGAGCTTAAAAAGCTTTCCTTGACTTGTGATAGGTCCAAAGCTAGTATTATTCGCGGATATGGGGGCGGAACTGTTACATCTGACGGAACAGTTAATTTTGATTTGAAAATTGATGGAGTAACCATCCCCACCACTGCGGTGGTAGTACCCAACCATGTACAATCCATACCATTATTACTTGGTCACCCTATCTCAGAAAATCCAGAAGTGGCAGTTTACAAAGACACTTCCACTCTACAGCTTTTTAAAAAATTACCTAATATTGATACCGCATGTGAGCAAACAAAGAAAATTGTGTTATGGCCAAAGCAATCAACAATTATTCCTCCTGGTTTTTGGGCAAACATCCCAATAGAGGTAAAAGGTGGATTTCAAGGAGATCTCTATGTGGAGGCAAGCATTCGTTCTGCGGCAGGACAAGAGTATTGTATACCTCATACCGTTTTGCGAATAACTCCTCAGCATAACGCAGTAGTACCAATAATCAACCTATCAGATTCTGATGTACAGCTAAACTGTAAAAATCCAGTCGCTCGAGGGTGGCTTTGTGAGGAGGAGGAAGCCAGAAATCTTGAACATGTGTTGTTCACAGAGTTATCAGAATCGTCCTTACTAACTCGGGATGAAGTTGCTATAGGACCCATAGAGGACGAACAAAAATTAACGTTACTAGGATTATTAAATAAATACAGATGTTGCTTTGCAAGGAACATGGATGAATTAGGATGTGCCAAGTCGACTGAAATTAAAATACAGTTGGAACATGACATTCCGTTTTCCTATCGACCATACCATATGTCGCAGGGTGAAAAGGACTCTGTTAGAGAAATAATAGATGACTTATTGAGGAACGATATCATCAGAGATTCAAGTTCACCATACTCATCACCAATATTGCTTGTGAAAAAGAAAAACGGAGAGCAAAGGATGTGTATAGACTATCGGAAATTAAACCAAAATACGGTAAAGGATCGATATCCACTTCCTCGTGTCGATGATCAAATTGACAAGCTACAAGGTAGTGTATACTATACGAGTCTTGATTTAAAATCAGGATATCATCAGATATTTATTGCAGAGGAGTCGAAGAAGTACACGGCTTTTGTCACTCCAGACTCACAGTACGAGTTCAACCGGTTACCTTTTGGATTAACCAATGCTCCTAGTGCCTTCCAGAGATTAATGAATAAAATCTTAAGACCAGCTCGAGATATAACTGCCGTCTACCTTGACGACATATTAATTTACAGTAAAACTGTCGAGGAAGGCTTACAACGTCTAGAGAACATACTAATTCTGTTGAAAAATGAAGGGCTAACACTAAATCCAGAGAAATGTAGATTTATGATGACCTCTGTGGAATATTTGGGGTTCGAAATAAGTAACAGCAGGGTGAGGCCTGGTGAGGCAAAAACTAAGGCAGTTAAAGACTTCAAAGCTCCAAATTCTGTACACCAAATTCGACAATTTCTAGGATTAACTGGTTATTTTCGACACTTTGTCCAAAATTATGCCCTTATAGCAAAACCTTTAACAAATTTAACAAGAAAAAATATACAGTGGAATTGGACGGAGATAGAACAACGAAGTTTTGATAGGTTAAAAGAGGCACTAGTTAAGCGACCGCTACTAGCATTGTATAATCCTAATGCTCATACGGAGGTGCATACTGATGCAAGTAGTAAGGGACTTGCTGGAATACTTCTGCAGAAACAATCTGACGATAGACTACATCCCGTTGCGTACTTTAGTAGAAAAACTACACCTGCAGAAGAAAAATACCACTCGTATGAATTGGAGACTCTTGCAGTGGTCGACAGTTTGAAAAAGTTCAGAGCATATTTGCTAGGCATTGGATTCATTGTAATCACGGACTGCAATGCATTGAAAGCAACCAGCAACAAGAAACAGCTTTTACCAAGAATAGCCCGCTGGTGGTTACAGTTGCAGGAGTATACATTTGAAGTACATTACAGACCGGGGAATCGTATGAAGCATGTTGATGCACTAAGCAGGAACCCAATATCTTCGGCAGAATGTGCAGAAGAAACGGTCCTACGCATCGAACAAGCAGATTGGGTGTTATCTGCACAATTAACAGATGAAAAGATAAAATCTATTCATGAAACGTTGAGTAAACCTCCCGAGACTGAAGAAGATCGGAACATTTATAAAAATTATGCTTTACGGGATGGTAGAGTGTATCGTATTACAGTGAAAGGCATTCAGTGGGTTGTGCCTAAGGGAATGCGACAACAAGTCGTGCGTGCATCGCATGATGACTTAGGACATTTTGCTGTAGAGAAAACGTTGCAAAGGTTAAGTCAACATTATTGGTTTCCTCGAATGCGGCAGTATGTGGAAAAATATATTGCCTGTTGTATCCCTTGCTTGTATGGTAAAAAGCCAGCAGGGAAAAAGGAGGGTTTTTTTACACCCCATTCCCAAAAAACCCGAACCATTTGATATGCTGCATATTGATCACTATGGACCCTTGCCTAAAAGTTCTAAGGGAAATGTACATATTATAGTAGTAGTAGATGCCTTTACCAAGTTCACATTTCTCAAAGCCGTAAAGTCAACAAATACAAAGTACAATATACAATTCTTGGAAGAAATATTTGCCCTGTACGGTAAATCACGGATTCTCATTTCGGACCAAGGAAGTGCGTTTACCTCCCGAAAATTTCAACAGTTTATAAAGAATGCACAAATCAAACATGTTTTAAATGCTGTTGCGACACCAAGAGCTAATGGGCAAGTAGAACGCTTTAACAGAACTCTTAAAACGGCATTGTTGACAGCATGCCCTGAAGAAGAAAACTGGGATAAATGCATAGGCTCCATCCAGTTTGCAATAAATAATGTTACAAGCAAATCTACTGGGCTTACAGCGAGTGAGTTGTTACATGGATTTCGACCAAGGAGTGGTCAAGATTCAGAATTGCTCGATGAAGTAAGTCAAATGCCAAAAATGATCGATGATATTATTAAAATACGAACAGAAGTAGGTGACAAACTTGAAAGAGAAGCAACTAGACAACAGAACTATTTTAACAGAAGACGTAAAAATCCACGCAAGTACCAAGAAGGTGACTTGGTCGTGATTTTAAAGCAAGAAATTGGTATAGGTTCCAGAAAACTGATAGAACCTTATAGTGGGCCAATGATAGTGAAAAAAGTGTTACCCAATGATCGGTATATAGTGTGTGACATGCCGGGTTCCATGCGAACGAGGAAAAAGAGTGTATATGAAAACATTGTAGCCGTGGACAGAATGAAGCCCTGGCGTATTCCAGGTGGTGTGTCAGACGATACAGATGAGATGAGTGGGTCTGATGGCGTTGAGCTATCAGAGGATCATGAAGGTGATTCCAGTAACTAAAGACAGATGAGTGGAGCCTCGGGACGAGTCTCATGCAGGATGGCCGAATGTAAAGTAAGTTTTAAATATTGAATCATTTAAAAACGTGTACCATAGAAGTTAAGATATAATGCCTGAATAGTTTACTTTATGCGTCGCCCGAGCGCTGGCTCAGATAAGCAGCCCCTTTGTTGGGACTTAATAAAATAAACAAAACCCTAGCACATACTGAAATTTAAGAATCAATGGTATTTCGTAGTTAATATAGTAACAGTGCAGACGTGTGGTTTGTTATGTGTTGTGTTTTAATTGCTGTTTTATACAGGTGAGTCCTCCTCACTAAGTGTCTGGTAGCTTAAGGTATTAGTTTTCAGTAGATTAAGAAATTGGGGTTAATTAGTTGTAGATAGACTGAAAACAAAGAAAGACGTATACAGGGTGAGCCTCAGGGCGGGTGGTTACTAGAGTGATTGTCTCATGTAGTATTTTGGGCTGCTTTGTCTGGTCGACATGGAGGTTGGGAATGGCCTCGGGTCGTGTGCAGAAATGTAGGGTGAGGAGCACCTGAAGGCATGATTATTACCCCTGGGGTACAGTTGCGGGGATACAAGTGGGTATCGCTCGGACTGCTGTATTCTGGGCCGTGCTACCGGGATGGTGAGCGGGCGGAGGCAATGCAGACCCTGTAGTGATGATATTTTGTATTGGCGTAAGAGTACGAGTAATTGAGAGGTAATATCATCATGAGACATTCCCAAGTGAAATAGAGTTGCTATGATAAGTGGGAGACAATAGCTTTGGTACCAGGGGTTGTTATGATTATTGTTCAGTAGTAGATAGATGATTAAATAATAGACTTAATGGATGATTTACATAAGAGACTTATCATGACTAAATGACAGACTAGAAAGTGTAATGCTGGGCGAACTAGACACTTACAGTGTTTATCTTTTATTCAGGTCAAGTGGTCACTGCGCAGTCTGCATTGTTATGAGCTAAATAAAGGGTGAGTGATGTTATAGTATAAGTATATGCGTATATATAGTTTCAAAAATAAACTCGGTCCTGACTATCTTCGATCTGTACCTTACAATAATAATAATATAAAAACTAGTATTTTCAAAAATTCAGGTAATAAAACAATATATTTTTACCTAGAAACAGAAACATCGTGTCACAAAATGTCAAAAAGTATATAAAGGTATAAAAAATCTTTCTGTAGTCGATTTGCCTTGACCAGACCGTTGACGGGAATCTATGGAAACCGCATTCGAAGCGTAAAAAATAGATTGAGAGTGTCAACGATCGCCAAGAACAATAAACATTATATTCATTCAGCGGTCGCTTTGATTAAAAGGAATAGCTTTATAATTTCATTTACAATTTACAGTCCAATGAGAGTAATTGTGTGGTTAAAGTCTGGTACCTACCTCATCACAGTAAAAATTGTATTGTATCAGTTAGGTGTAATAAGTGTAATATAAATAATAAATAATGTAATAACACTTTTAATTATACATTAATTGATATTGTATTACTATTTTATTATTAATATTCACAAAAAATAATAACATAATAAATAATAACGATTTCTAAAATAATTATTTTCTAGTGATTCTAATATTAAAATTGAATCTGGGGTTTTGTCCAGGTCGTTATCCAGGTTCTTTACTTCATCTTTACTTATACCATCGTTACTTATCTTTACTTATAACATATTTACTTCACAATATAGATCAATAAGACATACGTTAGAGTAGAATCGGGATATTCTAATAAACTATACATTTTAAGAGGAGGACTTCTTGTAAATAGTCTTCCTTTATGAGAGTATTATCAAACTGAAGATTTATTTATGTACGCGTAGGTGTTTGAACAATCATTTTAATTTTTTATTTTATTTTATTTTCATGCATTACTTCTGTTTGTTGTTTTATCATCAGTTTGAGATGTGTGATCATTTTATTGATTATCATATATATTGTGAATTCAAGGAGCTAATTACAACTCATGAATTGGCAAAAGTGTGATTTTAATAAAAATAAATAATTAACCGAAGGCACTAAGAAGAAATAACTATAACTATTGAATCGTCAGTTCCTGAAGCGACTGTAAGTGCTAGATGTTTTTATTATGCAGTAGATCATTTTTATCCATCAATAACGATTTCCTCTGGTGTTAACGCAGAAAACTGAAAATTGTTAATTTATTAAATTTTAGAATTATAAGTTTCTAACCTATTCGGCTAAATGGAAATACCTCGCGTTCCACCTGACTTAGCACGTCAGCCTAGAAACGGGAAAATGTTATACTTATCCGGTCCTGTTAGTGATATTTAAGTCACCATATAGAAAACATCCATATCCTCTTAATTATATGACAGCTGACATATGTTTAAATACATTAAACATTTTATTCATCATGTAGATGTTCTAAAGAAGGTCTCCGTTTTTGCTACGTGCAACTACGATTTCAATCTTTCTATAAAGGCTCTAGAGATTTGCAAAAGCGTTGCGTAATATTTTTTTTCTACGGGCGTGTGGAAAGTTACAATTTTCTGCACGCATTTGAGTGTAGAAAATTGCACTTTTCCGCACTAGTGCGGAAAATAAATACCTATGTATTACTTGCAATGTGATCATAATATTATCTTAATTCCAAAAAATCATGTTATCACTGTTCAGATTTTGACATAAAGAAAAAGGAATGCTTGGCACTTCTAATTATTAGACAGCATTGTGTGCACTTGACATCTCACAATTTATTTCAATATAAAATGAATATGTCAATTTTCTTCACGCCCGTAGAAAAAACGTTGTTCCTAACACATGTGGAAGGTGTCTTTTCCGCACTCACTGCTTGTCCGAACTCCGCCTCGCGTCGTTCGGACAACTGCAGTCGCTTGCGGAAAAGTATCACCTTCCACACTTGTTAGGAAAATAACTATATCTTTTCCAGCATATTTTTCACATAAATTGCAGCCGTTAAACAAAAGTGTATATGAGCTACTAAAGAAATATTGCAATTTAGGTATAGACAACTTGATGGTGAACATTGCAGGTAAGACACTGCAGATACTTCTCTGGTATTGTAAAGATTGTATTACTTCTTGCTGCCACACCAAATAATATAGATAATAGCTGGCTTAAAAAAATGGCGAATGAAAACATTTTCCACCCTTAGATTTTCTCTGGGAGTAAATGTTTACCTGTATATGTAACAGATATTTCCGTTTCAAATGTAGCTGAAAATTTAGACAATAACGCCTGAATAACGCAGAATCACCTGAAATTGCCTAAAATCCATCTAAAGATAACGAATATCAATCGGTCGATCACCAATGAAAATTCACCTGCCATCGATAAAATTCAAACAGGCCGACGTTAGTAACTTCAGACAAGTCCGTTTCTGATTTATCTTGAGCAAGTGGGACTATTTCCACATGCATTTGACATGCAAAGTCAAAAGAAAAGACAGGCAACCAAACAATAAACAGGTGATAAAGAAAATTCGAAGACTCAAGTTGAGGATGGTCTTAAATTTCTTTTCCGAAATAAACTAGTCGCATCTTCATCCCGACTTAATAAAACTATTTCTTCATCTTCAGAATCGCAAGAGGAAACTGAGTGTCTAGTATGCGGAGGATGTTAGGTAATAACCCCTCTGGTGAATAAAACTGATCTGTTGATCTGTGTCAACACACCAAATCAACTTCGACTTGGGTAAATGATTAAATGGTTTTGTTGTTATGTGTGAGAATTTAATCGATCAGTCTGGTTAAAATTCATATTCTGAAAATAACTGTAAGTCAACTAGCCCTTGGGTAGGGGTTACCTGACTTACTCTACGTCCAATTATCATACCATACATACAACGATACAGGCAGTTGATTAATATTATTATTATAGAATAATGTTTACAGTTTTTTAATTAAATTTTTATCTCTTTTTATTTATTTATTTATTTATTATATTTATTTTATTTATTTTATATAAAGCATATGAGGTCATCATAAAGTAAGGGGTATACTTCAAAGTCTTATATAATTTTAAGAAATCAAGCTAGTAACAAAAAGCAAATGGAATCTAGTTGCTTCCATAATTAGATTTTACTGTATCTATGGAAAACAAAAGAGTGATCGTGTCAATTGCTGATACAAGTGTAACCGTAATCATTGCGATTTAGAGAATCGTTCCTAAAAATAAAACTAATGTAAACGTAAATTGAAACGATTTAAACTTTAATAACATGGATCTATAAACAAGAATTGGTTTAGTAGAATGTTATTACGAATGCGGCAGAAATTACACTGCTGGATTACGAAGATTTCGTACAAAAATGGGTACAAACCATGATACAACTACACAGATATGCTCATAACTTTCGTTTGTTTGCGCATGACGTCATTCGTGAGGGAAAAAAGGTAATGCGATGCGAAAATTCTTATGGGCAGTGATATAATTATTTTCGTGTTTATCAATTGTTTTTTCCTCGTAACTGACGTCACTATGCGGATTGGCATATCTGTGTAGTTGTATCATGGTACGAACATAAGATCAATAGCCACCATTCTATTGGTGTGTGGACCAATAGAATGGTGGACTCCACCTATTCTCGGATCAGGGTCTATAACTGACCTACTGAGATCAGGAAGACCAAGGATTAGTGATGTTCAAGTTACAGAAGTTCTTCGGGAAAATCCAAACATAGCCAACACTAATCTGTTAGCAATCAGTAGTGTGAATTCGATATTAAAACGATTGCAAATGCCATACACCACGGTTTGGAAAATTGTACGCAAAATCCTAAAAATGTATCCCTATAAACTTAAACTACCGTTTGAATTAAATGATGCAGATTTTCCTATCAGGTATGATTTTTCTTTACAAATATTGGCTCAGATGGAAATTGAACCCGAATGGTTATCCCGTATTTTAAGGCCAGAAATGGGACCCATTTCTCTCTAAATGGTGGAGTCAATACTGAAAACTGTCGAATATGGTCAACAGATAATCCAATGAAATCGTTCAGGTAGGTCTTCATGATAAGAAAGTCACCGTTTGGTGCGGTTTCACATGTAATTTTATCATTGGACCATACTTTTTTGAGCAGATAGAATGAAGAGGCCGTATCTGTAACTGGTGAACGTAACCTGCATATGTTACGAGATTATGCCATTCCATGGGTACAAAATTGAAAATATGATTTTTATGCAGAATGGAGCAAACCCCCGCATATTTAGATACCAACCAGTTAAATAATTTTTAACTGATGTTTTTCAAAATCATGTTATAATTAGACATTTTGTAAATTCATGACCTTCAAGATCGCCTGATTTTAACCCAGCGGATTACTGGCTGTGGAGTTATTTAAAAAAATTGGGTTTAGAACACGAGTAACAACGCTGGAAGAATTAAAACACTCTATTAGGGAGAAAATTGCTGCAATTAAACCAGAAATTTTGAATAATGCTGTGTACAATTTGGAGGAGCGGTTGGTCATTGTACAGCAGCAAAATGGACGACATATCGAACATTTACGCGTTAACCAATGTTGGTCATAAGAAATCGCATTGTTATTAACTTAATTTGTTAAAAATACATAGTCTGATATACAGGGCGCCCTATTTCTTGACCCGTTGCATGGGTAACTTTTTTATTAGTAGAGATACAAAAACGCTTAAATGAGCAAATTAGTGCAGTTTCGTATTAGTAATTCTACGGTAAGGCGAACAATTATATACGGGGGAAGGTTGAAAAGTTATTGACAAAAAACGAAAAATCCAACTTTTCTATTATCCCTCGTAGCTCGTTCATTTGAAGAGTTAGAGAAAAATGCTTCACATGTTTTTTGCAGTATTTTTCATGTAAAATGACATGCACTTGCTACTTTTTATATATCTCTTAAAATGGTTGAGAATCACAGTAAAATATATTTTTTTTAAATGTAATGGATAGGTGGCTGTGACATTAACCGAAAGTCCCCTTTTTTCTCTTTCAGATGATATAACATAGTCCATATTTTATCCTTACAAAAGTAATAATAATCGTTGTTTTTAAAGAAAGTTTATTGTCACATCAAGAATGCTATGGAAATAAAACAAAAAATAAGATTCCTGATATTTTTAAAAACGTCTAGTTGGCATTTAATTATTGACAGATCATAAGTGACATTTTTAGTTTTTGTTAAGTAGTTTATTGTTTATTATTAATACTGCATACAAAATAATAGTGTTGCAAATATGTACACCAACGAATAGAAAAATGATATGCTATTTTGTTATTATAACCAAAATCGAGATGCACAAGCTGCAGCGAATCTTTATTTTGAAACTTACATGGAACGAAGACAACCCCATCATAGAATATTTAGACAGCTGGAAAATAATATACGATTATACGGTTCTTTTTCAAAGCCCAAGGATGAAAGAAACTTCAATGAAGACACTGAAATAAATGTTTTGGCTTATGTAAATTTTAAACCTGATTCTTCAACTGCAGAAATTGCACATCACTGCAACACTTCCAAGGAAACTGTAAGAGCTATTTTAAAAGGTAACAATTTAAAGCCTTATCATTATTCCATATGCAATACTTTATATCCAGCTGATAATCAAAGAAGGATGACATTTTGTCGATGGTACATTTCAAAATGCGAAGAGGATCTAGACTTCTGGAAAAAGATTTTATTCAATGATGAAAGTAGATTTACCAACAATGGTATTTTTAACCGCCATAATAACATAATGTGGTGCCGAGAAAATCCACATCTTGTTTCTGAAAGAAGAAATCAACGTCAATTTGGGATAAATGTGTGGTGTCGAATTTTTTGTGGCAAAATTATTGGCCCATATTTTTACGAAGATAATTTGAATGCGAATAATTACCTTCATTTTCTAAGGAATACTCTAACAGAGGAATATTTAAATGAATTACCACTTCATATTTTTAGAAATCTTAAATACTTCCAACACGATGGAGCACCTGCGCATAATTCCCGCGAGGTAAAACAATATTTACATGAACAGTTTGATAATGTTATAGGAAATAGAATGGATATCGACTGGCCAGCGCGAACACCTGATTTGACCCCCTTAGATTTCTTTCTTTGGGGGTTATTGAAAGATAAAGTTTATGTGACAGCTCCTCTAGATATAGAGGATCTAAAAGTCAGGATTCAAGATGCAATTAGAAGCATACATGGACATACAATAAATAATGTTTTAAGAAGTATCCAGAAACGTTGCTTACTATGTATCCAACAGGATAGTGGTCATTTCGAACATTTACTTCAATATAATTAATTAATTAATAATTTCTGTTCTCAAAACATTCTTTTGTTCCATAATCCATAGCATTCTTGATGTGACAATAAACTTTCTTTAAAAACAACGATTATTATTACTTTTGTAAGGATAAAATATGGACTATGTTATATCATCTGAAAGAGAAAAAGGGGACTTTCGGTTAATGTCACAGCACAGCCACCTATCCATTACATTTAAAAAAAATATATTTTACTGTGATTCTCAACTATTTTAAGAGATATATAAAAAGTAGCAAGTGCATGTCATTTTACATAAAAAATACTGCAAAAAACATGTGAAGCATTTTTCTCTAACTCTTCAAATGAACGAGCTACGAGGGATAATAGAAAAGTTGGATTTTTCGTTTTTTGTCAATAACTTTTCAACCTTCCCCCGTATATAATTTTTCGCCTTACCGTAGAATTACTAATACGAAACTGCACTAATTTGCTCATTTAAGCGTTTTTGTATCTCTACTAATAAAAAAGTTACCCATGCAACGGGTCAAGAAATAGGGCGCCCTGTATATATCCCTTACTTTATGATAACCTTGTAAATACAATGTGTAGAATAATGAACGAATTATACCTACCTTGTATACCGCTATTGTATATCTACAAATATACAATAACGAAAAATGTATTGCCTTTTTACGAATATATTGACAAGAGGCAAACGTATGTATCATTGCGTTACAACGGATATAACGGACAACAAGAAAATATAAATCTTTAAAAATATGTTTTGCATAATATCGGGGAGGAAGGTATTGGAAGGAACAACGAAAACACCCACCACGTCACATCTAACAGCCTTGAAGTTAGTGTGGCAAAGTTCTAAAAAAAGTAGGTTCCACATTTTCCCAATAAAATTGAAACAGTGTTCGGAAACACCCAGAAACGCATAACGAGAAGGTTTCGCCAATCTCCAGCAAACCGTAATGGATTTAACGACCGGGCACATGTCGGTCCCGATCAATTATCAGCAATTAAGCGCCCGAAGGGTAAAAGCAGCTTCAGCGATCATCCGGCTAGAGAGAAGAGCCGGTCCGCGGGCTATAATTTCGCACGGTAACCGGTTGCAAAGACCCCTCGGTGACCGTTCTAGACCTCGGCAAGCGAGACCGACGGGCCGTAGAGATGCTGGACGCTGGACCAGTTCCAGTGAATTAATCTAGTCGGCGGCGTGTAACGGTCATTGATTATGCGCTATGCGCGGGACCGCTAACAGACTCTAATATCCGGCGGCAAGCGTTTTTTCCGTTGGAGGTGAGCCCCGCGGTGCGTGGCGAAACGCGGGGCACCTTTAATTTTGGCAACGGAATTGGAACTGGCATTTGCATTTAGACGTAGTATACCGGGTGACCCAGTAGTATACGCACATAACATATACAATTTGATTTGAAGACGAATATTCAGGCATAATTTTATTTTAGCAACCATCCAACCAGAAATTCCATTTTACAGAGAAGAAATATAATTAATTATATCAGTATCACTTTTCCATCACCTCCTTGATAAAATTCCTCGAAAGTTTTCTTCGAAAATTCAGGCCATTTTTACATTTTTATACATCTGGGATTGCAAGAATATTTTTTAAAACACTTATACAGGGTGGCCACCTAAACAACGCGGAGATCCAATATCACAGTAGATACGCTAATTATTTTTTGCGAAGTTGCGAGACTTCTCGAGTTTCACAAATTAAAATTAATTCTATAGGATGTTTCGTATTTCCTTGGACATTATAGTAAATGCGTTTTTTAAATGACAACCTATATTTTATATAATTTTTTCGTATTCTACTCTTCGTTTTAATACGACTTTAATCATACTGCCCTATTAGCTATAGGGAAGTGTGATTAACTTAATATTTTCCGAGGTATTCTGATTATTTTCAACACATATTTTTTTCATTATACTTCTTCTATCTACTTCACATTTTTTGATAAATTAAACGATAGAGACATAATTTTTTCAGGGTAGCTAGTCGAATCTATTTTATTCAGGGTCTTCATAATTATGTGCCAACTTTCGTCAATTTGAAAAGCAAATATGTCGATTTTTTCAACTAGAACACCTTGTATTTTAATAATCTTATAGTATCTAGATGGTATTTTATTGTATTACCACCGATTTAGTTAGTGACTCTTATTTTTTATTGGAACAGTTATTCTCTTCCGTTTTTAAATTTTAAGAATCAATAAGATTTCATTACCTAGCTTTTTAAACAATAGGTACTATTTTTAACGATTATTGAGGTGAATAATCTGTCAATCTTGATTTTTAGATTAAGTTTAAATACAAACAAAAATATGTTTTATGTCACGTTAATACTGAATTTCTCTTAAATTTTTATGTTGAGTGCTATACCCTTTAATATGAATGAAAAAGGACTCTTTCGTAAGTTCTGGAAAAATATAATCACACATGAGTAGGTAGTTATCATCTGTGAGCGACAAAGTTGATACAACTTGGTCACTCAATGGTTGAAAGCAATATTAAATCCAGAATACATACGGGAGCACGGATTGTAAAAAAACATTCTAAGTATATTATATCGACAATATTATAGTATGCTCATTAAAATCGCTTGGACGTCACCTCCCCTATACAATAAAGTCCAAATTCACTGGTCCAAAATAAGCCCAAAATCGGCGTTCGTCTCGTGTCTAATTATAAAAAAACTATAAAAGATAGCGACTTTTAGTAAAAAAGTATTGAAAGATAAGACTTTAATCTAAATCCCTATAGTAGTAATTTTTCGTAATTCTTTTTATTTTTAAAATTCTAGGCAAACAATCTTGTACTAAAATAGCGCATTTTCAAAAATTCTTTTCTCTAAAATACATGTATTAAACAAAAATTTGCTACTATAGGGATCTACTTTATCTTTTGATCTTTCCGGTGATATATAATTTATAACATTAAAAAGAAATTTTGTTGCAATTATAAGACAAATCCGGTACACTTGCAATGAGGGCTAACTTTATTTGCATGTGCCTTTTTACTTCGGCTTTACGTGCACCTCCGAAATCTAAATAATTCGGTAGTGGAAATATGTCTTCACCCATCGGCTACCCAACCTCTCAACCCGACCCCGAATTCATGTCTGTCAAGTCTACAGTGAATGGACCCTTAAGTAAAAGATTCCAAAAATATACTGCAAAATTTCAACTTTCTATTGATCAGATCACAGAAATTTCTATTTCTGTGGATCATTTAGGGTGTGTTACTGATGACGCCGTATCCATATTTCTTGCGGGCCGATCTCTCAAAAATAGTACCAACTTAATATACGTGCATACTTCATGCATTATATCTTGAAACTGAAACAATTCAAAAGTATTGTGTTTCTCAAATCTCTGAAACGTATTCAGGAATCTCATAAACAATGTCCCGATATTCCAGAAACCCCACAGCTGATTCCTGTAGGAACATCGTTATGGATAGCGTTTTATTGTTTTCAACATTGTAAGAAAATAAAATTCTTAATTTTACAATTCAATGCTAAAGAATCAGCTGCTACTTATTTGGAAAAGTCAAATAAATTTTGAGGATAGTAAAGTTGAAGCAAATTTACAATTACTGAGGTTCTATGGTATCTTAACTCAATCAGATTTATATAGGCTTCATAATTATTACGTAAGTAGCCATAAACGAAATACAAAGATAGATGTCGCATAGTTGTTTTATTTATAGTACAGGGTGCAACTTTAAGCCTGAGCCATATTTACAGGGGTGATAGTCCTAATCGCGAAGAATGCTAATTTGAATTTATTTTTTTAATATTGCTGAAATTTTTGTAAAATTTTGCAATAAAAATCTTATTTCGGGTCGGCGCCGCTGGCCGAAACCAACATTCAACTCCGATCTTCACCGGTTTGTGTCGGTACGCTGACCACTGTTGCCTTTTAAATGTTTTGTACCGCACCGCCAATACGACAACAACTAAGAAAATTGATTAATGAAGGTAATAGCATCGAGGTTATAATTATAGTCATCATAAATAAAGAGCAGCCCACTTAATCTAAAAGTTTGTATGTCTGTGAACGGAAATATATAATTTTTATTTTTTTTTTGGGGTGGTTTTAGCCACCCTCTCAGAACTTGCCAGTCCATGGCACTCACTCTGTGTTATTGTAGATGCTGATAACTATCTTTTGCTAGAATATAATGAAGTTTGTATGTCTGTAAACGAAGATATATATTTTTAATTTCTTTGGGGTGGTTTTAGCCACGCTCTCAGAAGTTGCCAGTCCATGGGACTCACTCTGTGTTATTGTAGATACCGATAACTATTCTTTGCTAGAATCTAATGAAGTTTGTATGTCTATGAGCGGAGATATATATTTTTTATTTATTTAGGGTGGTTTTAGCCACCCTCTCAGACCATGCCAATCCATGGCATTCACTCTATGTTATTTTAGATGCCGATAACTATTTTTTGCTAGAATATAATGAAGTTTGTATGTCTGTGAACGGAGATATATATTTTCAATTTCTTTGGGGTGGTTTTAGCCACGCTCTCAGAAGTTGCCAGTCCATGGAACTCACTCTGTATTATTGCAGATACCGATAACTATTCTTTGCTAGAATCTAATGAAGTTTGTATGTCTAGGAGCGTAGATATATATTTTTTATTTATTTAGGGTGGTTTTAGCCACCCTCTCAGACCATGCCAGTCCATGGCATTCACTCTATGTTATTTTAGATGCCGATAACTATTTTTTGCTAGAATATAATGAAGTTTGTATGTCTGTGAACGGAGATATATATTTTTAATTTCTTTGGGGTGGTTTTAGCCACGCTCTCAGAAGTTGCCAGTCCATGGAACTCACTCTGTATTATTGCAGATACCGATAACTATTCTTTGCTAGAATCTAATGAAGTTTGTATGTCTAGGAGCGTAGATATATATTTTTTATTTATTTAGGGTGGTTTTAGCCACCCTCTCAGACCATGCCAGTCCATGGCATTCACTCTATGTTATTTTAGATGCCGATAACTATTTTTTGCTAGAATATAATGAAGTTTGTATGTCTGTGAACGGAGATATATATTTTTAATTTCTTTGGGGTGGTTTTAGCCACGCTCTCAGAAGTTGCCACTCCATGGAACTCACTCTGTGTTATTGTAGATACCGATAACTATTCTTTGCTAGAATCTAATGAAGTTTGTATGTCTATGAGCGGAGATATATATTTTTTATTTATTTCAGGTGATTTTAGCCACCCTCTCATAACATGCCAGTCCATGGCATTCACTCTATGTTATTTTAGATGCCGTGCCGATAGCTATATTTTGTTAGAATATAATAAAGTTTGTATGTCTGTGGACGGAGACATATATTTTTAATTTATTTGAGGTGGTTTTAGTCACCCTCTCAGAACTTGCCAGTCCATAGCATTCACTCTATGTTATTGTAGATACCGATAACTATTCTTTGGTAGAATCTAATAAAGTTTGTATGTCTATGAGCGGAGATATATATTTTTTATTTATTTAGGGTTGTTTTAGCCATCCTCTCAGAACATGCCTGTCCATGGCATTCACTCTGTTATTTTAGATGCCAATAGCTATTTTTTTGCTAGAATAAATGAGGTTTGTATGTCTGTGAACGGAGATATATATTTTTAATTTATTTGGAGTGGTTTTAGAGCCACCCTCTCAGAACTTGCCACACCATGGTACTCACTCTATGTTATTGTAGATACCGAAAACTATATTTTGCTAGAATATAATAAATTTTGTATGCGTATGAACAGAGATATATATTTTTAATTTATTTGGGGTGGTTTTAGTCACCCTCTCAGAACATGCCAGTCCATGGGCATTCACTCTATGTTATTTTAGATACCAATAGCTATTTTTTAGTGGAATATAATGAAGTTTGTACGTCTGTGAACAGAGATATATATTTTTAATTTATTTGGGGTGGTTTTAGTCACCCTCTCAGAACTTGCCAGTCCATGGTACTCACTCTATGTTATTGTAGATACCGATAACTATTCTTTGCTAGAATATACTTAATGAAGTTTCTATGTCTGTGAGCAAAGATACCTATATATTTTTTATTTATTTGGAGTGGTTTTAGCCACCCGCTCAGAACTTGCCCCTCCATGGCACTCACTCTATGTTATTGTAGATACCGGTAACTATAAAGGTTGAGGATCAACTCGAAACATTTAGGAAAAAGCTAGTTAAGTGTCTGATTTCTTTTAAATTTTATTGTTTTAATTATTTTATTTAGACATATTACATAGAAAATATGACATGTAATATTACAAAATTTTGGATAAAAATGAAAAATCACTGATGAAATTTAGTTAATTTATCTAATATTACTTTATTACATATTATCTATACTGTGGTTTTTTGGGGCAAACTTTATAAGTTTGCCTTGATACTGCACTTTGAATATTAAATTTGTATGCTTCTGGTTTTCTGCTTTTTGTTATTTTACAGGTGGTGTAATCCCAAAAGAAACTATGAATCATACTTTATGTTTTGTACGAAATTTAGTTAAGGTTAAATAATTTCCCCCCTACTGAATTATTCGTTAATTTTTAACTAAATATTTTAATGCATTGTACGTTAAGGCGGGTAATATACTGAATGTTAAAACCTGTTAAATTTATCCGTTGTATGTATATTTCAAGTTTAATACGTAAGAAACTATCACTGCCCAACATCTCCAGCCTCTACTGGTCCAGTGTCCAGTAAGGACCTTTGACCTATCATCAACCCTTTCCTAGGCGGTTTAGACTTCTATTAGTTGTCGTAGGTAAAGAGAAGAGTGGATATAACAAGAGTATATGAACAGTTAGTCATTTTTTTAACTTTCTGTTATCACCTTTCTCTTTGTGCATTTGATACAGGGTGTATCTGGGTGACCTGAATCAATCTAAATAACGAACAATTAAAAGGGGGTTCATTTTACAATTTCGGGAAGGACTTACCTATAATTGACTGAATGCACTTAACTGACTATACTAAAATATTTTTACTATTATTAGTTATTGGGAAACTCGATCACTAACGCCGTTATTTTAAAAACAAGTAGTTGCAAGTCCCTAAGCAACTTGTAAATAATGTGTCTTCAAAATTTTAATTGCATATACATATTTATACAGTTTACATCAGGAAAAGCAGAAACTAAATGTTTAAACGCATAAATTGAAGCTTAAAGTAAAAGTTAAGTAAAGCTTAAAGTAAAAGTTAGAGGAACCAATATATAAATACTTATAGTGGACCGATTTTTGATGAAGTTGTCACATTCTTTTTTTTATCGGTAAAATGCAACCAACATAGTTTTGTTTAGTATATTATTTTGCTAAGGCCGGTCGTACATATACGCGAAATGTCTGCAACATATTTGATAAGACTTGTAGGGGACACATCTCATCAGACAAATGTCGTAAAGAAATTACAGACCTCGCGTCGCCTTAATAAGAAAATTGCGTAACTCCACTTTTATTCGAATATAAGGTTTTAGCACCATCTATCAGAATATTATCTAAATTAACCTTGGAGAAATTTGCTCATTTGTCATACTCTCCTAACAATTTTGAAACGCGGGAAAGAAATATACCTATCTCCTACATGACCGATGTCACTAAGATATTTGCCTATCTCCACCAGTACCAGTTTATATAGTAAACACTGGGTGCTACCGTTGAGTGACGAAGTTTTTAACTTTGTCACTCAACGGTGCTACATGCTGTGAAGAGTTTTTTAATAGTGTTTAAGTGTCCTAAGTTCTAAAAATATTACTTCCTATACTGTGTGTATTGGAATATTTAATTAACAAGGTAAGTTGATAGTTACAACATTTTAAACACTTAAAGTACTATAAAAATGTACTAAATAAATTGTACGGGAGTTAGGCATTTTGCAATTAGTCATCTGTAATAAATAGTATATAGCAGGTATGTATTTAGGCATTTTTACTAAAAGTTTCACTATCCCGACACTTTTTTTACGAGTCAGGAGTTATTTTTTATGTGAATAAAAACGCCAATTATTTTTTCCAGGATTTACACTTTCCTAATAATGTCGCGTGGAGAAAAAATGCTGAAAATGGCATTATCCCAGAATAATAATAATACGAATTTAGTTCTTAAAACATCAGAGGTAAATACTATTCATAAAAAAGAACTGAATAGTACGGTCGTTCATAATGATCAATTATTGGAAGAAACCATGGATGAGGGGTTAATGCAGCAAATTGAAGAAAGTTTACTGACTCTACATAATATTTCAGAATTAGAAGATATCGAAGTTTTTCACCCACTTGGGGATATTGATACTATCGAAGATACTATCCAAGAAAATGATGAAAATACTGTTCAATCAGAGTATGTAGAAAATGAAAATGATGAGAACTGGGAACCCACTGATAATCAATCTGAATCAGACACGGGATCGGAGGTTAATGTGATGAAGGAGAACTTAGAACCAATTCAAACAAAGAAAAGGTCTTTAAATGACAAAGAAAAAGAAAATAATTGGAATCAAATTAAAAATAAAAAGAAAAGAGAACAAGGTCTAGAGTACAGAGGTAAAAGGAAAAGTAATGAGTCACAGTGGGATTACAATGTGGAAAAATCAGCTAGATTCATATCAGCACCCTGTAATTGCAAGTTGGGGCAAAAAAAATCTAAGTTTCAATGCTACACTTTAAGTGTAGAAATAAGACAGCAACTATTTAAAAAATTTTGGTCAAAAATGTCTTGGGGTGAAAAAAAGATGTACGTGAAAGGTCTAGTTAGAATAGATGGTGTTAAAAGAAGACGGGGAACACAAGAAAAATCAAGAAGGGATTATTCAATGGAATACTTTCTTAAACACGGTGTTCAGCTAGTAAGAGTGTGCAAGAAAATGTTTGCAGGAACGCTAGGTCTGAAAGAGCGTGGAATTATCAATTGGGTAAAGCAAGATTTAGAGGGAATAGATGAAGGTGAGAAATCTAACAAAAAAAGTGAATCGAGACAAAAGAGATTTAAAGCAAAGGTATCTGGTGTTCAAGAGTTTTTACAAAATCTCCCAAAAATGGAAAGCCACTATTGCCGCTCATCTTCCAGTAGACTTTACTTAGAGCCTATTTGGAGATCAAAGAGTCATGTATTTCAATTCTACAAAAATCAATATTGTAAAGAAACACATTTAAACCCGGTATCAGATGCAAAATTTTATAGTACAATGCAAGAAATGAAGTTATCAGTGTTTAGACCAAAGAAAGATGAATGCGATATTTGCGTGGCTTATCGCAGTAATAATGTTACAAACGAAGTTCACCAGCAACACCAAATCTTGAAAGAAGAAGCTCGAGCCGAAAAAGAAAAGGACAAGAAGTCTGGAGATACAATAACATTTACAGTCGATCTTCAATCTGTTCTTTTATCTCCAAAAACCAATGTTTCTGCCATGTACTTCAAAACTAAGCTGATAGTACACAATTTTACTGTTTACAATTTACAAACGAAAGAAGGCCATTGCTTCCTTTGGAATGAAGCTGAAGGTCAAACAACGGCACAAGAGTTTACGTCTCTTTTGATTTACTTTTTAGAAGAGAAAGCTATACCCAAAGCAAAAGAGAGCGGAAAAAAATTTTAATTTACAGTGACGGATGCACGGGACAAAATAAAAATAATGTCCTTTCTAATGTACTTTATCATTTTGCCACTGTAAATGGAGTAATAATAATTCAAAAATATCTCCAAAAAGGCCACACTCAAATGGAAGTGGATTCCATGCACTCATCCATTGAGAGGGTTCTAAAAAAAACAAAAATTCATTTACCCGCAGACTACATTGAAGTATGTAGAAGTGCAAGACTAAATCCATTCCCTTATGAGGTGGAATATTTTACACATGGTTTTTTGAAAAATTTTGATTCATTACGGTATTTTACCTCTATTCGTCCTGGAAGATCGGTAGGAGATCCGACAGTTATGGATATTAAGGCTCTAAAGTATGAAAATGGCACATTAACTTATAAAATTCGTCATTCATCTGACATTTGGAATGAATTACCCAGAAGAATGAAATATGATATTATTTTTGAAATAAAATCCTACAGGGATCTACCTTCACTCTATAGCTCTAGAAGAAAAATAAAAAAAGAAAAATACGAACATTTAAAAGCATTACTTCAAGGTTTAAATAAAAAATATCATGATTTTTATATTAATCTACCTCATAAGTAAAATCATTTTATAGTATTACAGTGACTTTTCAATAAAATCTTTAATTACATTTTGTCATTGTCTTTGTTTATTTTATAGTTTAGAATTAAGAGGAATGCCTATCTCCATTTTATAAAATACTTTTTGAAAGAAAAGTGCCTATCTCCATTAAAATTATAAAAAAATAAGATAAAACGTAATTTTATCCTTAGAATCAAATTAATACTGTCTAATATACCCATATATGGGCCTTTTGTATGAAATAAGTTAATTTTGCTTAAAAAAATTGGTTTTTACCTTTTCCTGTAAAATTTACTAAAATGGAGATAAGCACTTTTCTTATTAAGGCGACGCCTCGTCCATTTGAGTGAATCATGTCATCAGATGAGGATGCATTACTGCTAGTGGCATTAGAAAAAGAAATAAAAGTAAGTGAAGATTTTGGATACATCCATATTCAGCTCAGCAGTATATTCAAAAGTAGCCAATCAAAATAAATGATGGAGGATCCGACAAAATTTTTATCCTTTTATAGAATAACACAGACGAGCTTTAAGGTACTTCTTGATAAAGTTGGATCAAAAATCAAGAAACAAGATTCAAAATTTCGTGAAGCTTTTTCACCAGAGGAGAAATTGTTGATTTGAATAATTTTCTTGGTTATAATCATATAACACCATATTTTGCCACTATATTAACGAATTTAATATTAAAAGCCGGCTCGTCCTTCATATTTGCTAGGAAGTACTGCATGCACCGCAAGATAAACGACAAATCAAATGACGCTTAAAACTAGAACATGATGCACTGTTGATGAAAATTGTCGTCGACCAGATAGAGCTTGTTTGCGACAAGTCTGTCAGATGTACGAATATCGGTTAATAATCAAGTGTTTTAAAATGAAACGACATGTCGCAGACGTGTTGCAAACAAATGTCGCGTATATGTACGATCGGCCTTAGTTAATGTAAAATTGACTATTTACGACATTTAGGGCCCACGTTTTTTATTAAAGAAATTTATACGTATTTTTCTTTAATAAAAGAGGTGGGTGGTTCAAATTGGTCGGTTTTCAAGGGTTACTGCGAATCTGTCATAGATAGAGTAAATATGATACGCGAGTCGAGAGTCTTTTTTCGAGAAAATAACAAAGGTGCAAATCGCATCTCTCTAGCTGTTACCGTTTTCGAGCTACAGGGCGTTTCTCGATTTTTAGCTAAACCGAATGGTGCCCTTTTCTCGTTTCACTTTCAAGATATCTTAAAACGGTTTGAACATTCTACAGGCACTTTTTAGACATACATTCGATGGCATAAAAATCAATGTGATAATATTTTTAGTTCTCGTGATATGACCACAACTTGTGTTTATTTATATGGAACATCCTGTATTATATTTTAAAAACGGAAAGAGAGTTAAAAATGCATTCCAAAATTATATACTTTACTTCATATTTTTTGTGTAAATTTGCGGAAAATATGAAATTTTCAAAATACTCACATACCAACGATATTTAGGTTTTCTGACAGAAGGTTTTAAAAACAAACAAGTTTGACGTTTAACATTATTAGAAGCGTGTTAACACAAATCAAAAATGGTTCGTTACTCAAATGAATACAAATTTAATGTTTTAATCTAAGAAATGAAAATGCATGTAGTAAAATTAACATAATAATATTTCAATAATAAGTGATTCCATTTCAACGTATCCATAGAAGTCACGACCAAGCTAGGAAATTTTCTAAAAATTTAAATTAACTTGAATACTCATGGATCTTACACTAAACCAGTAAACAAAATTTACAGCAAGGCTAATCGGGAAGAGTATGAAAATGATGCTCTATAGCATGCAAGACAAAATCCTAATTATATCAACTAGACAAATAGAAGTAAATAATGCTGTTACACAGAATATGGTCCTAAAAATTTTGAAAAAATAATAATTTTTTCAGTAAAATGTAAGATAATATTTGAAAATCGACACTATTAGGTACATTAGATGTTCATATTGTCTGCCTTCTTCTACAATGTAACTCTGACAACGTAACGCTAGCAGTAGCATTTCTAATAATTAAAGATGTTATTGTTTGAAATGCGTCTCTTATTCTGTTCATCAATTCTTCAAGGGTATTGGATCTTTCCTTATAAATAATATTTTTTAAGTAGCCCTACAACAAAAAATCAGGTGGTGTAAAAGTGGCAAAAATGTTGTAATATCATAAGCTTGAGAGGGTCAGCGAATGGGTCCATTTGTACCTAAAATTATATAAAGATAAACACTGAAAAATAAAACTCACCAATCCATTTTTCCGGAAACACTTCATCAAGATATGCCCTAGTTTCCCGAGCATTGTGCGCAGGGGACCATCATATTGAAAATATATACAGAGTGAGTTTTATGTATGGAACGCCTCAATTATCTCGGAAACGGCTTGCCCGATTTTTATGAATTTTGGTTTATAAGGGTTTTGTAATATGGCCGATATTATTGGGGCATTTACATTGTTGTCAGATCTTTCGTTTTTCCGGAAATATACTGAAATTTGTTATTTCAAATGGATCACCCTATATATTTTTTTGTTTTTGAAATCTCTAAGAAATTTAGAATATTTTTCATGTAATGTTTCCTATACCTAATTGCCATAATTTCGGAGTTACAGCTACATTTGCAATATCTCCGCCGAAGTTAAAATATTACATCAGGGCGGCTATGTCTGCGACAAAAACAATTTTGACGTTTTAATAAACTATTATTGTTGGTGTTTATTGAAAGTTACAATGGACCGTTTATCTGAGAAAGAACGAATTGAGATTTTAATGATATTAGGATATGGTGATGTGCGTAGAAGTCAACAGGAAACGTGTAATATCTTTAATAATTTATATCCTAATAGAAATCCCATAGGATCTTTTGAAAACATAAAGTAAAGGCGGTTACAGCTGATGCTCAAAATGTTGTCCGTTTACTTCCATACAAGAAGCCATGCGATGTTTAAAACTTTGCAGTACATTTTGTAACATTCCTGACTGCTCAATTCTTCTTATCTCTGTGGTAATCCTATCTTTTAATTCCTGAATATTGGCAGGTTTGGTTTTATAAACAATATTTTTTAAGTGACCCCACAGGAAATAGTCTAAAGGATTCATGTCGGGTGATCGCGGGGGCCATTCGATAAAACCACGCCTTCCAATCCATCTTCTGGGAAACACATCGTTTAGGTATTGCCTCACGTCACGCGCATAGTGTTACGCAAATATTGTTATTTGGGACATTGTTATTGTCTGAAAGTTTCAAATAATAAAATTTCTAAATTAACAGGCAATTGAGAATACTTACTTAGATTTGGAAATAACCGAGCCAACTCAGGTATAATATTATTCTGTAATAAATTTAAATACGCCGGACCATTTAAGTTTCCTTCAATGAAAAAAGGACCAATTATTTTGTCGCCTATTATTCCAGCCCATACATTAATCTTTTGTGGAAATTGGGTGTGGGATTCTCTCATCCAACGAGGATTGTTACGTGACCAGTATCTGCAATTATGCCGATTTACGTTTCCATCAATACAAAAAGTGGCCTCATCGGAAAACATAACATTATTTAAAAAATTTGGATTATTTTGATCGTAACATTTTTCCATCATTGTGTCGGCAAACTCTTCACGTCTATCGAAATCATCATCTGACAACTCTTGAACCAATCTTACTTTGTAAGGATGGAATTTATTGGCATGTAAAATTTTCATTATGGATGTTTGAGAAATATCAACTTCCCTGGATATTTGTCTAGTACTCAAGTGTGGATCTTCTTCTAACATAACACAAACATCTAAAGATTTGTCTTCAGTTGTTGCAGTTTTTATACGCCCTGATTTCGGTAAATCTTTTATGGCTCCAGTTTGGTTAAACTTTTTTAACAACTTACTCACAGTAGATCTTGTTATGGGATTTCTATTAGGATATAAATTATTAAAGATATTACACGTTTCCTGTTGACTTCTACGCACATCACCATATCCTAATATCATTAAAATCTCAATTCGTTCTTTCTCAGATAAACGGTCCATTGTAACTTTCAATAAACACCAACAATAATAGTTTATTAAAACGTCAAAATTGTTTTTGTCGCAGACATAGCCGCCCTGATGTAATATTTTAACTTCGGCGGAGATATTGCAAATGTAGCTGTAACTCCGAAATTATGGCAATTAGGTATAGGGAACATTACATGAAAAATATTCTAAATTTCTTAGAGATTTCAAAAATAAAAAAATATATAGGGTGATCCATTTGAAATAACAAATTTCAGTATATTTCCGGAAAAACGAAAGATCTGACAACAATGTAAATGCCACAATAATATCGGCCATATTACAAAACCCTTATAAACCAAAATTCATAAAAATCGGGCAAGCCGTTTCCGAGATAATTGAGGCGTTCCATACATAAAACTCACTCTGTATACTAACGATTAGCAAGAAGAGCATTATCTAAATATGTTATCAAATTATTTTCAAATATTTCTATATATAAAGCGCTCCAGTATAAGATTCTGATCTTATAGGGCCGAAATTTATGTTTTTTAAGTATTTTAAGAACCGTATTCCGTCTAACATCAATAGCTACTTCTATTTTTATAGATGACTTATTAGGATTTTGTCTAACACACTGTAGAACATCATTTTCCTGCTTTTCTCGTTTAACTCTGTTCTCGGCTATCCCGATACATTTTCTTCCTTGGCTTAGTGTAAGATCCATAAGCATTCAAGTTCAATTTTAATTTTTCGAAAATTCTGAAGCTGGGTTGTGGCCTCTCTGGATACCTTAAAATTTAACTAATGCATATCAAACGTATTATGTTAATTTTTTTTACATAATTTAAGATTATATTTGTCTTCAATTGTGTAACGAACGTTGATTTGTATTAACACGCTTCTAATAATGTTAACCGTAAAACTTGTTTATTTTCAAAACCTTCTCAGTCAGAAAACTTAAATATCGTTGGTACGAGTACGAGAGTTTCAAAATTTCATATTTTCCGCGCAAGTCTACACAAAAAATAATAAGTAAAGTATATATTTTTGGAATACATTTCTAGCTCTCTTTACATTTTTGAAATATAATACAGGGTGTTCCTTATAAAAAAAACACAAATTGTGTTCATACAAATATTATCACATTGATTTTTTGCCATCAAATGTATGTCTAAAAAGTGCCTGTAGAATGTTCAAACCTCCGATCAAATATGTATAGATAAGTAATTGCCTATTTGTCAGTATATAAAATAATGTGACCAAGAATAACAAAAAACATAACCTCAATTTCATGAAATTACCTGTCACAGTGCCCAACGGAATGGGCCGCTATGTTTTAAGGGGTGAAAATAATAATTATAAAACTAAAAGTACAAATTAGAATATTTTATTTTAGTAAATACAAAGTTTAAGATTTACATATTCAAGAACAACAATTTATACACATATGTGTATAATATTTACTACACTATTTATAATAGTGTTTAATATTTACTATTAAAAAACAATTGTAAAATCATTGACGACCCCTCTCGCGATCGCCGATTATACGTTTATGCATGGCTACTTATAGTGTTTATACGGACAATTGAAACTGGCCAGTGTTAAGGCACAGGACCGTGCGCACTTGTCTTCATATTTCGTCCTATGTAATTAGCAATGGTATCGTGATTCGATTAGTAACTAAAACTGTACATGTGAGTCCTACACTGGATCTATAATCAGCCCGATGAACCATCTACAACTGCGCGTTGGTGTAAAGAGAATAAATAGACTGGTCTGCTGGATGTAAATCATTTTTTTGTTTCCCGTGCCGAGTGCTGAAATATCATCAATAATTTTCCAGTGCAGCGCGTAAATACCAATAACCAAGCGTTCTTTAGTTTTGTTAAATAAACAATAAAAATAACAATAATAAACATAAACAATACTTAACAATAATAAAATATGTTATTGGCTACATGAACAAATAATAGGTATCTAATAAACAAAAAGTAATAAAAATGAATACAATTCTCATAAAACGATCTCTATAATATTTTCTTAATAGCTAACATTTCTACCTCCGCCCATGCAGAATAAAGAGATGCCAACTGTTTTTGCCGGCTTTTAGTTTTTATACGGTTTCAATTGTGCGTAAATACACTATACCTGTGTAAACCACGCCCATCTGTGACAGTCACAAAATCCCTAACAATTTAGGCGGTAAATTAAAATGGCATTTTTTTATTGGATCAAATGCTTGGGCACTAATGTAAACAAAAAGCCATTGTTTTAAATATTGTTGGTCACAAAACTGTGTTGCTATTATTTGTCTATATAATATTTGGTCGGATGTTCAAACCGTTTTAAGATATCTTGAAAGGGAAACGAGGAAAGGGCACCAGTCGATTTAGCCAAAAATCGAGAAACGCCCTGTAGCTCGAAAACGGTAACAGATAGAGAGATGCGGTATCATTCGATATCAAGATAACTACATTAAAAATAGTATATTATCTTTAAAAAATATCTATTTTTTGTGATAAAATGTTAATGTTATGTTAGTTAACATTTAGTGTAGCTAAAATTTCACCAATCAACAAACTTACTTTATTTCTGGAAATTTTTACATACAATCACTGAATGAAATAAAAATATTACTAATTAAAAAGTTTTTAAAACAAATAAAATTTTTATAGGGGCTCTGGTTTTTGAAATATGAGTTTTTATATCCAAACATCTTGCACATCGTTGATGTTTTCTACCAACTAGACTTAACGCGGTAGGTATAATCCCGCGTTTTTATTTGGCTACTTTTTTTATTTATTTAACTGTAGTGGCTCAATAAACATACAGTACCTATATAGAAAAAAAAATTGGTAGAGACTACATGTAATGAAATAATGAAAATAAGAAAATTATGTTTCAGTATGGTTTTAATTAATAATATAACGTCTTCATTATCTGAATCATCAGGTATTTCAATTAATGTATCTTTGCAGAATTTGGAGATGCACTCGCTGCAGCATTTCAATCTTTTCATTTTTAATGCAACTGCATTTATTTTTCTTTCAAAACTTCTCAGAACAATAGACATAATTTTTCGAACTTTCTTTGGTATTGGATCCTGGGTTGACAATATAAACAAACTCCCAATGCCCTGTTTCAAATTTCCATCCTATTTGGAAGGGTTTTCAATAGCTATCAATTATCCGCAAATTCTACCAGTCGATCCATCGAAGAGAAAATTGTGTCAGATTCTGTTGGTAGAGCATTTATAAAAGCTATGCTATGTTCGAGAGGGGAATTTTGATAAAATATTATTAGAAAGCCGAAAAAACTGCCTTTTTTTAAAACATCGTCATAAGTAGTTTCCATACTAAGTTAAGTCGTTTCGAATATTCATATTTTAACCTATCTATTTGTATCTGTGATTCGCATTTAGGAGGCTATGGTCTCAATGAAGGTATTTTATACCTACTTCAAAAATTTTTTGAAAAGGTAAATTCACTTTTCTGTACTTAAGGAACATTTTCCGCTTTAGGAATAATATGTATTCTTAAAGCGGCACGGTTCTAGATTTTTGTTGAAACATCACCATTGTCACTGAATGTGTATAGTACCTAACCTTGCCATCAACGTTTCTTCTTGTAGATCGCAATTATCTATGCTTGCATGAATATAATTTTTCTCAGAATCCTTTACATTTTGAATACATGACGGTAATTTTTGTTGGGCTAATGTCATCATTATTTCCCTAACGTTATTATAAGAAAAGGTCAACTCAAGCCGTGACAAGGTGGTGTAGTGAGATGGGTCTGTCAGGCAACCCTAGGAAGACTGAGATGATCCTTTTCACAAAAAGAAGAAAACTAGAGGAATTCAATACACCCACTATGTACCAAGAACCTGTGACACTCGTGGGAGAGGTGATATAGCTAGGGGTGACCCTAGATAGCAAGTTGACTTGGGGGCCATATGTTGACAAAATTATTCAAAAGTCAACAACCACCTTCTGGCAACTAAGACGAACAGTAGGCAGGAATTGGAGTCTCAGTCCTAGGATGCTGTACTGGCTACACGCTACGGTAATTAGACCGAGGATCCAATACGGGCCCCTGGTCTGGTGGCCAACCGTCGGTCGGGTAACGGTGTCCAAGAAACTGACAAAGGTCCAAAGACTTGCCTGCATAAGAATTACAGGTTAACTAGCGTGGGCTACGGATGTACTAGTCTACGAAACAGCATACTTTTATTGCTCAATTTTTCCCAAAAATGATGAAAAGGTAATAATCTGTTAATCCCTATATAGATTGACAAATCAAATAAATGTACGTATTAGCGAAAATACATATACAGATTTAATACTAATTCTGGTGAACCTATCAATCCTTACTTTCCTCGCATCAATCGCATCCTAGAGAATTTCAAAAATGTTGATATTACGAAAGCAGGTGTCCAAAGAAGAAATTTCGTAATACCAACACTTTTTAAATTCTCTGGGATGCGTCTTATAGCATGTCGTGATGGTTTCTATTTATGAGGATATCGATCAGCAAATGTATCGCAAGTTCTTGTTGTAATTTTGTCATATTATCCATAAATTACAAATAAATTTAAATAATCTTCGTAAGTATAATTTAAATATGTTTAAAAACCTCCGATTTTCAGTAACTTTTCATTTTTAGTGGATTTCTAGTAGATTTTTGTTAACCGTTTGTTAGAAACTTATTTGGTACTGTTGGCAACACTGTTAGTTTCAATGGCACAGTTACTGTTTCACACAGATGAGATGCTATTAGCAGCTAGTGGCAGCTTGTCGATTATTCCTTTCATTGGGTTTCTTGCAATGTGGTGCTCCCTCCTTAACCCTGATGCATATCCTGCATAGGATGAGTGTTTATAACCGTTCCTTTTACAAAAAGTTCGTGACGCCTTGAGCATTGAGCCCAAGCGCAAGGAGCATATAAAAGGAATACGCTAATTAACTTCTGTCAGTTCCGTAACCATGGGTGTTTTCGGAGAAATAGCTTATGGGCTGACATAGGGTGTATGCGAATGCGAAATCCAGAGTGATTGACTGGATTCTGAACGCACCTTGTCCCAATGGGGTGTTTTCCTACTTTTATTTTACATCGGCAATGGAAAGTAGTTGGAAAAAGAAGAAGTGGTACGTATTTCTGGAATTTTAATATTGGGTTCATTTAAGTCCATAAATTATTTTTTTATTGTGCGCGATATCTATGTGACGTCACTATGCAAAAATTCAAAATTTGCGCCATTTTTTAGTGATTTCTAGGATATTTTCATTTGTGTGGTTGGTGTCACTGCGTGACAACTTTACTTTTGTTTATGTTTGAATTGTTTGGTTAGGTAAATCATGGTAAACATGAGACATTGTTTTTAGTTTATATTTTTACCTGCGAATTGTTGTCTCTGCCTGTGACTGATTATAAGTGTATTTATTAGTAATAGAAAAACATCGTAATTTGTAAAGGTAATTTTTGAATATATTTAATCGACTTTGCAGTAATACTGTTAAGTTAAATACTAGCCTTACATTTTTCATTCCTTTTATTTCTGAAAGGATCTATAGGATCTTTATCATAAAAGAATCTATAACCGGTAAATTGTCGGACTTAACCATATGTCTATGGACTTAACCACTTTGCTCCATGTTTAATAAAAGTTTACTTTACAAGAAAACAACAATACAACACATCAAGTTGTCAAGCCATACACAAACAGGAAATTTCAAATGTCTATTATCGAAATGTCGACTGTCGTTTCTCGTCGTTATAAACTGAACTAGCCACATATTATCAGTGTGGCCTCTTTATAAATACATATTCCCTAGTTTTCGCTTAGTGACGTCACGAATATAGAATAAAATTTCAAAATTGAATTAAAAATTTTCTACCGTTCAATCTTAATAATTTGTATCCTAATAAATATTAAAAAAAATATATTTTATGAAAATACAGGTTTCCACTTTCATTTCGATTAAAGGAAAATACCTCATTGGTATCAAAACTTGTTTCCATTTGTTAATATTACATTTATTTTCTGTTGCCAAAACTGATCGATTTTCGAAATCGATCATTAATAATAGGAAACAATAAAGTAATTTTAGCAAACGGAAACCAGTTTTGATAGCAATTGGGACAACGTGCGTTGAGAATCCGGTCAATCATATTGGATTTCACTGTATATATGAGTAAATTGGTCTGTAATCTCTCTTTTTATGATCCAGGAAAAGTTGTTCACTTCACTCGTAATTACTTCTTATACTATGCCGTGCTTAGAACCCTTATTTATATTTTGTGCCTAGAACCATGCATTTGCAGATAGGCAGGGATGTGCTTGTGCGTCTACATGTAAACTACCCAACATTTAAATGTAGACAATGCGTAAACTAATCAACTTTTAGATCAATAATGTAAAGAAACTAGACAATCTGTCAAGAATTTTTCAAAGCACGGTAGATTATTCTTATCTACCTTGTTCTTTTATTATCTATTCAATGGACTAGTAGACACTTCAAATTGTCTAGACTTTGTAGACTATACATTGTTTACAGGACTATTTTCTACAACGCATCCCTGCAGCGGGTACCAATAATTATTTTATTAGAAAGATTGATCAGTTTAGACATAAATATTTGCCACTCTATGAAATGCTTATATGGTCCATATATGGTCTATGTCTATGGTCATGAAGGAAATAACAGAATTGTTGAAGAAGAAGAAGGAAGCATGCAGGTAATTCTCAAGGATTTTTATATATAAGCCAGGTCCTGGGCCATATATATAATAGTACTATATGGAGCCTATGTAATCTTTACCATGTTTCTCAAGTGAAGCCAAATTAGAGTAGTCCAGAATCATATCTATTGTCTCTTTCACGGAGAAAATACCAAATACTCATGCGCAGCAAACCGCGGGAATTTTGCTCCATATAGGTACTATAGAATACAATAAATTAACTTTATTTTATATTGTATTTTATCTACATATAACGGTTTTTCAATGTTGTTATTGGGATGTTCCCGTATTTATCAAGTTTACCAAAAGAGTGGATGCAGTTTGTATTTGAAAAGAAAATTTTAAAAATACATACTTCAGGTACCTATGCGACTTCATATGGAATATTTCCTTCGCACAAAAGACAAAACCTCGACTGAGTTTTTCGTTTCGGCATTTTGCGATATCTGTGGAATGAAATTAATGAAAATGAGGTACAGTATAATTCATATACCTAGTTCACTACATATTTAAATTTACAAAATGTTCTTATATACCTAAACTTGCAGTTGCGACTGTAAAAATACCGTCGAAATAATTTGATGAGCAAATGTCTCTAATCACTAATAAGTCTAATAGGTATATGAACAAAACTAAAACTACAAGTTACACATAAATAAACACTTCTAAAACTGCCGGCTCTACGAAAAACACAAATTTATTTTCTGTGAAACACAAACATACCTGTGACATAACCACACCACAAAACGCATATATGACAAAACACATACAGGGTGTCCCAGTGTGAGCGAACAAAAATTTACCAGTGTGTAGGCCAGACCAAAATAAGAATAAAATTCTTATAAAAAAAAAATTCTTCGCTGCACGCCTAACGAGTTCCAGGGTGTTATTTTGTAAAAAAAACAATTTTCCGAGAAAACTTAAAAACTCGTTCCGTAGATTTAGGTAATATTTGGATGACGTGTACATCTATTAAAGGTCATTAAAACTATATGGTGTTTGTTTAACTCTAAACTTTAAAATCATTGCATATATTTTTCTGCATAAAGGAATACAGTCGGTACTTTACACTCAATTTACTCGAAAATGGTTGATTTTAGAGCTGTGTAACAAGAGCACCTTTTTTGTTCAGAATTGATAGCCGATTAAGGAAAACTTAGTTAATTCACGAAAAAGTAGGATATACAAGAGTTATGAAGACAAAACCATAAGGAAGAGTAGACCTAGGCCACCACAAGTGTCAAAGTTAAACAAACACCATATAGTTATAATGACCTTTAATAGATGTACACGTTACCCAAAAATTACCTAAATCTACGAAACGGTTTTTAAGTTGTTAAAGTTATTTAAGTTAAGTTATTACGGAAAATTGTTGTTTTTTTACAAAATAACACACCCTGTAACTCGTTAGGCGAGCATCAGAGAAATTTTTTATAAGAATTTTATTCTTATTTTGGTCTGGCCTACCCACTGGTAAATTTTTGTACGCTCATACTGGGACACCCTGTATATGACAAAACAAAAGCCCGGTCTTTCTTTACTTTCGCGCCACATTGAAATTCTTGGATTGGATTGGATTGGACAACACTTGGGCATGTGCACAGGAACATTTGTCCGTGAAAGAGAACGAAATATATAACTCCATCTCATAAACCGGCTTCAAGAAAAGCTCGAATAGCTCAATATAGTAGTATTATATATATATATGTCCTGGGCACTCCCACGGAAAAGTCAAACCTCAATATTAGTTCAACTACGCATCACGAGCGGCGCTAGCATCTGCACTTAATTAGAGTCCTATCACTTAATAATGTTCCGTGATTGTTCTCGTTACTCGTTATCTCGTTTAGTCGTTGTCGTTGTGTTGAATAACACAACCTCACACCAATCTGTTCTATAGAATAATTTTTGTGTCCTTTTGAAAGATTTTTTATTTAATAGTTCTTAGTTCTTGTTAAATAAGTTAATAGTTCAAGCCTTATACTGCGATTTAAGTTTGTAGTGTTCCTGGATGTAACAATGTACAAGATGAATGTTAGTTTTGCTTAAAAATCTTGAGGTAAGTTTCATGTACTTTTTAATTGTTCGTCAATTCCAAATTCTTTATGAATTTCCATCTGTAGCACGAGCTTTTTTTCTATTGCTACTTATTAAATTGCATGCAAGTCTTTTTAGAGAAAAGTGAAAAACAGTATTTAGTTTTCTTACTTCAACTCATTCCAACGTGTTGAATACTTAAGTTTTATATGTATTATACAAGTATTTATTTTTAACCGTTAATTCTTTTGACTGAACTCAGATAAATGCATAAAAAATTAAAAAATTGCAATGTGAAATATTAATTGAAGGTTGTTCTCCTTCATTTCTCCCAGACTTATGTTGAGATACTAATAAAAGCATTTGAATTATAAAAAAGAAGATTTTTAGAAAATTTTATGCACCAAAGTTAAAGTACATGGTTGTACCCCATCACTTGATGAGTATAAACTTTTTGTTTATGTAGTTATATGAATACTGTTTAACAAACAATATCAGAAATAAGCATTGTAACAAATGTACTGCAGTGTCTATTATTAGTTGATAAGAAAGAAAAACTTCAATTATAGTCAGATATATAAAATCAATCAAGAAATATACCTGTCATCCTAACATTTAATAAAACTTATATTTAATAGGTTTTGTTATCAAGGTAATCAAATCACACTGCTTACCACGTAATATTTTAACTTTCAGGTGCGTAGGAAATAGAGTGTGAACATCCAACAACTGTATTCGATGAATTTCTCCGACAAACATATTTGAGATCTATCGAAAGCTAACTTGCAGGTTATTAATTGCTGTTTAAACATTTTATGTGTCTCGTAAGTTTGTGTTATATAATTTAACAATTATTTGGTCATATGTTTAAATGTGCTTTTTATTAATAAATTTTATTTTACATTGAATTATTTTTTTAAATACATTAATTCACGTCAGAACACCTTCACAATATTATTAATCACATTTTGAAAACAGTTTGGTAAAATGTATTTACTATTATACACATCTTTTTATAATAAAACTTGATGTGTAAAATAGTGAATATATTTTATTAAATTGTTTTCAAAATGTAAAATTTGAATAAATAATTAAAAAGTATCTAGGGTAGGCAACCAGCGCAGCTCCGGTAGTTCAACTACGCATCACGAGCGGCGCTATTAACAGTTTTGGCGGGAGAGGGAGAGTGGCCCATCTATAGCTATCTATAATCTGTGATATAAGCGTTGAGTGACGAAGTTTTTCGTGCTTCGAAATTTTTCGCGTGCTTCGTGCTAAAAACTTCGTCACTCAACGATATAAGTTAAAAATCCTTGGGTAATTCTCCCATTCGATATAAAACAAACCTAGGATTTTAACCATATTTTAACCTTAACCAACATAACATCGCCTTATCTATAATATATGTTTCTCTTTCTAATTTGATAGTGATATCCATCGCAAGCATAATAATATCCTTAGTTAATCAATCGTAGTAGTGACACCTTTTGGAAAAATCTAATACTACCAAGGTCGTTGAATTTGATTGGTTGTTTCTATAAATGCTCGAATTTCATTGGTCAGTGCACACATTATCCACCATGACATCCATACGACATCCACTCGTACTAATGCGGTTGAAGAACATGTGAATGAATAACTATATATCTATAAACAAGGATAATATGCACATACGATATTTATATCGGGTTTTTATACATAGAAATGATCAAAAATTGATTTCTATGGTTTTATATCGAATCATGAAACATAATCACAATTTTGGTTTCAATTTGTTTATAGAACTTTGCAACTCACAGAAATAGAAACAGGAGAATGGAAATGTCACATTCTAAAAAACAAGTACCAAGAGGTGCTACAATATACTTTCGAATATGCTTATTGAGCATACTAAGCACATAAACAAGGCAATTTTTACCTATTTTAGCACTTGGAAATCAAAATAGATTCTAAAATATGAAATAATATAAAAATATTACGAAAGTATTTAAATACTATGAAAAACAAAACATCAATCACCACAATTTCAGTCTATTTCACAACAGTCGATTTCGCAATGCAAACTCCAAAGTAGAATATAGAAACATGATAGAAACTATGGAAGCTACTAGGTATCCACAGAAAACTTTAACAGATAATATAATATATATGTATTTCCCATATATATAATACTACTATATAGCGGGTAGAGGCCCAAAAATTCCGAAAACAGCACGGCGCCGACATACAATCTCTATCCTTATCGAGAGTACTTAGTCAAATATGCGCAGGCGCACGAATTTCTCGACTTCCAATAAGCATGCAGCATAAATACTGCATCTCTGTCTACCGACTTCTTTTAAAAAAAAGTTGAAAGTTGGAAAGTCTGTCAACCTATAAGCAATGTGTCAGCTTCCGTAACCATGGTTATCGACAAACTCTGCGCATGCGCAAATCGAACAAAGGGTCTCTGGAACAGTATAGCACTTCTTTTGTCCTTTGATGTTTTCGGAGAAACCGCTTATGGGCTAACATAGGAAATACGCGATATAGTAGTATTATATATATGGTATTTCCTTTCTCTAGTTTCTATTTCTGTGTTGGAACTTGTCAGCATAAGATAAAATATATACAGGGTGTCCCGGCCGGTGTGGCCGTACAAAAATTTACCAGGGGGTAGATCAGACCAAAATAAGAATCAAATTCTTTAAAAAAAATTCTCTGATGCACGCCTAATGAGTTACAGGGTGTTATTTTTGGGAAAAAATAACACCTAATAATAATTTTTCGTAGATTTAAGTAATTTTTGGGTGACGTACATCTATATTATAAAGGTCATTGAAACAACATGCGGTGTTTGTTTAACTCTGACACCTGTGGTGGCCTAGGCCTAATAATCTTCCTTATGATTTTGTCTTCATAACTCTTGCATATCCTACTTTTTCGTGAATTGACTAAATTTTCCTTATAATCGACTAACAATTCTGAACAAAAAAGGTGCTCTTGTTACACAGCTCTAAAATCAACCATTTTCGAGTAAATTGCTTACAAGAGGTATGTTTAAGAGCTAGGAAACGGGTTTAAGTTATTGCGGAAAATTGTTTTTTTTTGCCAAAGGAACACCCTGTAACTCCTTAGGCGTGCATCAGAGAATTTTTTTTATAAGAATTTTATTCTTATTTTGGTCTGGTCTACCTCCTCGTAAATTTTTGTACGCCCACACTGGGATACCCTGTCTATATACTAAGTGAGTTGGAATAGAATATATTATACTCTTGTCTCTTTTTCTGTTTTGTGCTCTTGTCAGTTGCTTTGGTTGGCAGCACAGAATTATAGCTGTGTAGATATTAGAGAGTTTTTGAACCCCTTAAATTTTAGCACGTCGTTATAGTTATTCTGCGCATGCGCAGTGCCAAAAATAGTATCATTTTCGGCACTGCGCATGCTCAGAATAACCATAACCATAACGATAACGTAAATTTTAAGGGGTTCAAAAACTCTCTATTCTGTGTCTGTAGTTGTCATGTCTTGTCAGGTGACAGCAATTAATCTATGGTTGACAGCAGCCAGCGGCAAGCAAGTATGTATAAACAAAATAATTTGCGTATTTATGTTTGATAAATTTTAATAAAGTGTTCTTGTATGTTTAAGGAAGATAAAGATGAATAATGAAAATTGTGTTATTATGACTGACCAATATAAACGAATCCAGGTAAGGTATATATTGAGAAACTCTTAGGTACAATATAAAAAATGTTTAAATTTTCAAATACATTGATTTGTTATTGACTTTATTTATTATTGAACAGCTAAAATATCTAATTTTTTTTTATTCTAGGGAGCTAAATTAAAAACACAGAATAAGAACTTCTCTGTATATAAAGGTGTCAATACCGTTGGAAGAAACAAAACAGCTATAATTAATTTGAAAAATTTAGTAAGATTTATTAGAATAATTCTTAAAATAATTATAAATTATTTTATAATATATTTTAGAATGTTAGTCAACATCATGCTGTAATAATAATTGTGGATGATACACAACATTTTATTAGTGATTTAAATTCTTCTAATGGAACATATTTACTTGGTACCAAATTATCTCCATATAAATTGTATGAGCTTCCAGACAATGTGGATATTAAATTTGGAGACATCGCTGCATCCTATTTTAAAGTAAGTATGTACATAAAACTGCAAATAGTATAGTGTGTAGGGATACCGATACCCGTTAATTTTACTACCCGGGTACCCGTTTTCAATACCCTGTATTTACCCGCTACCCGTTAATTACCCGTTACCTGTTATTTATCTATTACGCGATATCAACCCATAGCGTTCAACAGCAAATATTTTCCAATTCATATCATATTTTATATCGCCAAACCTGCGCCAACGTAAAACCGCAAAAAAACCTGCACCGAGTGCAGCTGCTTAAGAGGGTTATCGGGTTTTTAACGGGTTATCGGGTACCCGTCGGCATCCCTTGTAGTGTATTTACAGCTAAGAGTATATTATAAAGCATGTGGTGCAGGTTTATTTATAAGCAGTCCTTGTTGGATCCATAGCCAGAGCTAGCTGTGTTAAATGGATTATTAATAAAACGTTGATATTAGGGATACCGATACCGGTTAATTTTACTACCCGGGTACCCGTTTTCAATACCCGGTATTTACCCGCTACCCGTTAATTAAGTACTTATACCTGTTACCCGTCATTTACCTATTATGCGATATCAATTCAGCTTTCAACAAAGCAAAAATATTATTTTAGGGTAATAATTAGTATTAACCAATATTAATAACAATAAGTGAATCAGATTAATTAAAAAATTACTTTTAATCAAGTTTAGCTTCTTGCAGTAAGTGTATATAATACATTAGTTGAATAGTTATGTCATGTTCCTTGCTTCCTCCCCCCTTCAGATCATATTTTATATCGCCAAACCTGTTAACAACGCCACAACGCAAAACCTCAAAAAACAAGTTGTCATATGAATCACACAAAGGTCGATTGAGTGGCAGGTGGTTAGAGGATTATCGGGTATTTAACGGGTTATCGGGTACTAAAATGGGAACCAGGTACCAAATGGTTATCGGGTACCTGTCGGCATCCCTAGTTGATATGTAATGGCTAATATATAATTATTCTGAAGTGCGAGGTATTTTTGAACAAAATTATTTGTTATTTCAGTTTAGTTTATTAACACGTTAATCGCCATGTGACCCGACATCTGAGTCTCAACAAAATTATACCACCAGGCCCTGTGACCCGTATATGGGCTTCACGACTTGCTTTCGTTCTCGGCTCTGTGAACCGCTGTTTAGTCCTTGCTTTACATTGCTTCTTATGGGATATTAAAATATGGAGCCTGGCCGCCCCAAGCAGCCTTTGGCCCTGGGATTTTTTTGTTTTTGAGTTGTCAGATATGCATAATAAAATATTCGATAGAAAATAGTACATTATATTATTAGGAGTAAAGAAAAACTTTATGTGCTGAAGCTGGAGAGTTGACTGCCGAACGAAATGAGGCAGCCAAAGCAACTGAAACATGTAAAGCTTTATTTTGCTCCCAATAATATATGGTATTTTATTTTCAAACTATAACATCCAAAATTACAGTGAGATTTTTCGATTTATTTGCATGTAAATGTGACTGTTCGAGCGTACAAACAAGTCAAAACAGGAATTGCAAGCCTGCATAATGCGTGAATCGTGTTTGAGTCATAGGGCGTCACATATGCGTAGGCTCCGAGAACCTAACGTTGGTTCACAGTTTAAAATTGTTTTTTTTTTATGAAAAAAATAACTCGGAAACAATTTTTGTAAATTATTACATAGTATTTTAAAGTTATCAATAAAAATATCTCTAAAGAGAGTTTGGGCCTGGGTGGAAAAATTTTACTATATGACGTGGGCGATTAAAGTGTTAAAACATGAATAGAGAAAAATACAAAATAAAAAGAAATTACAAAAAATTCTGGCCACTTATGGTTGGGTAGAAAATAGAACATTTCGAAATATATGCAATCATTAACCATTCATCCTTTGCAACCACTAATACCACTATATTACAATCGTACTTGATACTACTTCACTTGTTACACATAATTTTAAGAGTAGTTTTATTTTCACTATAATATAGTGAATGAAATTTTGAAGTTGGAATTATCTTTAACATAAACAAGTTTAATTGGAAACTTTTTTTAATTAGACTAAACAATGATCTTATAAATATTTAATTAATCAAATTAAGTAATATTAATCAAATTTTGCAGATAAAAATATTGCTATATATATATTTTAGAAGTAGTATGTACAGCCCACTGTTCTTTCATTTTAAATATAGACTTGATATAAAGCAAGACTTGCACACATGCAAGGGATGTAAAACAAGACTGCACTCTTATTTTTGGGCGAGTCTGTGGGGTCAATAACTTCGCACAAATTAATTGACAATAACTTTCCACCTTAATTTGTAGCATAACTCTGATATTTAGGACCCCTCAATATGTATTTATTTACCTTAGGCACTGATCGCACTGTGCTATACATAAGCTTCCTGTGTATGCAATAGTAACATATATATACTGCTTGCCAGTAAAGATCATAAGAAAAAAAATCTAAATGTATTTGTTGTGATTGCAGTCACATTTATTACATTGGTATACAAGACAGGGATACGTGAATAATAATAAACAAACCTTTGCGGTTTCCATTTTTTTTTATTGTATATAAACAGTTTATTATTTGATAATTGCATTCACTGAACTCAGAACAACAAAAAATTTTGCACAATCAAACAGTGTGGCAGAATCATTATTCTTTCATATTGTTACGGAAGCTCACCTACCTTGCTAGTGAATCTGCCTGTTTTGTTAATTCATTTCTTATTGTTTATAAATTAATATTTGTAAAATCTTTAGGTTGACGTTTCTAATCTAGAATTTTCATTTAAGTCATAGAATCGTTCCATTAGGTTCCGGAATCCAAAAGGAAGCTCCTGAATATTCCAGAAGTTTGAAAAATATATAAATACTCGTGATTTCAAGAGGACGGGGAGTTTTTAATCGAAAGCGTGAGCGCGTTCAACCGAAACGTCAAACTAAGGAATTTGTGTTGACAGTTGTGAAAAAGAGTTGAAGTTTGTATCTAGTGACAATAAAGATTTGTGTTGTTTTGTCGAACAAGCTGGTTTAATCCGTTTGGAGGTTAGACAAACGTTACATTTGGTGTCAGAAGTGCGACGTTCCACGACGTGAAACGTTCGAGGATTAAAAAAAAAAAAAAAAAAAAAAAAGATCAAATAGTAAGTGTATGCCAGTTACCAGATCGAAATCGATAAAAATGGAAGAGACCTTGACACAATTAATGGAAATGATGAAGGAGATAAAAAACGAAATGAAGAATAACCAAGAAGAACTGAAGAACAGTCAAGAAGAACTAAAGAACAGTCAAGATGAATTAAAAAACGAAATGAAGAATAACCAAGAAGAACTGAAGAACAGTCAAGAAGAACTGAAGAACAGCCAAGAAGAACTAAAGAACAGTTTAGAAGAAAGCAATAAAAAGTTAGAAGAGCTAATGAAAGAAAAATTCAAAGATTTTGAAGAAACTGTAGAGGAAGAAATAAATCAATTGAGGAATAGTATGCAAGACGAAGTCCAAATTGTAAAAGAAAGTGTGAGTACGCTGAGGTGTGAAGTCGAAGAGAGAGTCAACGAAATGCAGAAAGTCAACAGTACGTTGAAGTGTGAAGTCGAAGAGATGCAGAAAGAAGTCATCCGAAAATTCACACAGCTGTCCACGACAGGAGTTATTAAAGTTGAAAGTAATCCTGCATCTTCGAGGGTCAAGCCACCAACATTTGATGGAAAGGTACCATGGAGCACATACTTAAAGCAATTTGAGGCGGCTGCCATGGCAAATAACTGGTCCGAAGGTGAAAAGGCGATATCGTTAACTGTAGCTCTAAGAGGTGAGGCTATGGAAATCTTAAGAACGATGCCTGAGCAGAACAAAACCGATTATGAAATGCTGAAAAGTGCTCTCGAAATGAGGTATGGTGAAGCCCACATGCAACATGTTTACCAGGCTCAATTAAAGGGTAGAAGACAACGATTCGAAGAAAATATTCAGCAATATGAGGCCGACATAGCCCGGATGGTGAAGCTAGCTTACCCCACTGCCCCTGTAGAGTTCCAAGAGCAATTAGCTGTAAGTAGCTTCATAGATGGACTGCGAGACCCTGAAATCAGTCAGGCGTTGAGGTTAGCCAGAAACAAAACCATTTCCGAAGCTTTGGCGCAGGCGTTAGAAATTGAAGCTGCTCAACAAGCATCCAGACGGGGTCAAGGCAGAGCAAGGCTAATTAAATATCAGCCAGCCGACTATCGAAGTAATGACAAAAATGTGGAGGTATTGCTGAAAAATTTTCAAGATTTATTGAACAATTTCCAAACCGAACGGAATCATACCGACTCTGCTACATTTAGCAGACGTAGATCCATACGATGCTGGAATTGCGGGGACGAAGGGCATCTCAGGAATCGATGCCCTAAAAACACATCAGAACAGGACCAGGGAAACGCCAATTAGCCAGCTTTGAGGGGCGAAAGCTGGTGAGGTGCTACCAAGCCCCACCAACCATGAAGATCAAGGTTACCCGGCTGCACAACAACAGCAACAGCTTGGTAGTACCAGGGCGAATATGCGGCCGGGAATGCGAAATGGTCCTTGATACTGGCTCAAGTCACACCATAGTAAGGCCAGACATCGTAGCCCATTGTAGAATTCAGAAGCCAGACAGAAACTTCATTTTGGAAACAGCAAACGGGGAAGTCATACCAGTAAAAGGCCTCCATGTGGCAAACATCTGTTTAGGAACAAATACATTCCAACAAGACATCCTTGTAGCCGACATCACCGATGACGTCATTCTTGGTCTGAATATCATGACTGAGCATAATTTTATCCTGGATCTTCCTCAGAGACTACTAAAGACCAAAGGTGAAGAAATTTTAATGCATTATCCTGAAGTGAGAAATCTACCGATTAAAACCGTTAAAGCATTAGAAGACATTATTCTACCGGCGGCATCAGAAGTAACTATTGAGGCAATTTGTAACAGTTCGGCGGCTTTTGAAGAAACAGTAATTGTGGAACCAGAACCGGAGAGCAATCTTTTCAAAAGAGGAATTTTAATAGGAAAGACTCTAACACAAAAGAAGAACGACTCAGTGTTGGTGAGAATGTTAAATCTGAAAGACTACCCACAGGAAGTGAAGAAAGGAGAATCCTTGGGAGTTTGTCAGATAGTCGATGTGGTTTTCAAGAATGTAGAATCATCAACAGCACGCGGTGACTCTCGAATACTGCCGGAAATTCTGCAAAACCTTGTTAACCGATCCACGTTATCATTGCCATCGGAGGACGTTCATAAAGTAGAAGAATTATTAAGACAATACCAAGATGTATTCTCACTAACTGAGAACGATGTAGGAAGAACTGACCTAGTTCAACACCGCATAAATACCAGCGGCACCGCTCCAATTAAGCAAGCCCCACGAAGAATTCCATTGGCCAAACAAGAAGAAGTATCGAAATTGTTGAGCGAGATGCAACAACAGGGAGTCATTGAACCATCGCAAAGTCCATGGACCTCTCCAGTAGTTTTGGTGAGGAAGAAAGACGGTTCTACTAGATTTTGTGTTGACTACCGAAGATTAAATGATGTCACCAAGAAGGACAGTTATCCGTTGCCAAGAATAGACGACACTCTGGACACATTATCTGGATCTCAATGGTTTTCTACTTTAGACCTGAAAAGTGGCTACTGGCAAGTCCAACTTCATGCGGACGACAAAGAAAAGACAGCTTTTTCCATTGGGACAGGTTTGTGGCAATTCAACGTTATGCCGTTTGGGCTTTGTAACGCGCCAGCCACGTTTGAAAGACTGATGGAAACAATTCTCCGTGGAATGACGTGGAAAACCTGTCTAGTCTATCTTGACGATGTGATAATACTTGGCAAAAACTTTGAAGATCATTTAAAGAATGTACAGGAAGTCTTGCAAAAGTTAAGAGAAGCCCAACTGAAGCTAAGTCCCAAGAAATGCATGCTCTTCCAAAAAGAAGTCAGGTATTTAGGACACATTATTTCTGCAGATGGAGTCAAGACTGATCCGGAGAAAACTGAAACCATTTGGAAATGGCCAGTGCCGAGAGACAAACATGAGTTAAGGAGTTTTCTGGGACTTTGCACATACTATCGGAAGTTTGTGAAAAATTTTGCCGATATCGCCAAACCTCTGCATCGACTTGTCGAAAATAGCCAACCATTTATGTGGACGCAACAGTGTCAGGAAGCTTTTCAGAAGCTTAAAGGCGCCCTGTGTTCTCCCCCGATCCTGTCATATCCAATTCCTGGAAAGAAGTTCATCGTAGACACTGACGCCAGCAATACTGGAATTGGAGGGGTACTATCGCAAGTAGAGGAAGGACAAGAGAAAGTGATTGCCTACTTTAGTAAAGTTCTTTCCAAGCAAGAGATGAACTACTGTGTGACTAGGAGAGAGTTACTTGCCATTGTCAAAACAGTGGAGCATTTTCACAAGTATCTCTATGGTCAGCCGTTCATTTTGAGAACCGACCATGCTTCATTGAAGTGGCTCCTGCAATTCAAGAACCCGGAAGGCCAAGTGGCAAGATGGCTTCAACGTTTGCAAGAGTACGACTTCAAAATTGAACACCGAAGAGAACAGAGCCATCGCAACGCTGACGCTTTATCCAGAAGGCCATGCCTTCCTGATTGTAGATATTGCTTGCGACAGGAAGCAAGGGAACAGGACGATTTTCATTGCCGAAGAATTAGCATCCAAGGCCCAGAACATTGGGATAGTAGAAGCCTTGCTAAAGAACAGAGTGAAGATCCAGAGTTTGGCTCAATTTTCCAATGGAAAATAAATAAAATGGATAGACCTGATTGGCAGGATATTTCCAATAAATCTCCATCTCTGAAAAGTTACTGGGCATTATGGGACTCCCTAGTTGTAGAAAATGGCCTACTAAAAAGAGTATGGGAGAGTCCGGACGGCAAAGAAAGGAACTACCAGACTGTATTACCTAGGACAAGAGTTCCAGAAGTTCTCCAAGCGGTTCATAGTGGCGTTGGTGGTGGACATTTTGGAATCAATAAGACTTTGAACAAGGTCAGAGAGCGATTCTACTGGCTTGGGAGTCGTTCCGATGTGGAAGAATGGTGCCGGCGTTGTGAAACCTGCGCCTCTAGTAAGGGACCAATGACTCGAAGTCGCGGCCAGATGAAGCAGTATAATGTCGGTGCTCCATTTGAAAGAATAGCTATTGACATAGCTGGCCCATTTCCTCGAAGTGACTCTGGCAATCGTTATATCTTGGTAGCTATGGACTACTTCAGCAAGTGGCCAGAAATATATCCTATACCTAATCAGGAAGCAGTCACCGTAGCAGAGGTCCTATTTGAAAACTGGATATGCCGTTATGGAGTTCCGAGGGAAATCCATTCTGACCAAGGACGGAACTTCGAATCTGAGGTATTTCAGAATGTTTGTCAACTACTAGGTATCTCGAAAACTAGAACAACACCTCTTCATCCACAATCAGATGGAATGGTCGAGAGATTCAATCGAACCATTGAAAATTTCCTGAAAACTGCCGTGAATGAAAAGCAGACCAACTGGGACACCTGCCTTCCTCCATTTCTCTTAGCCTATAGAGCGGCAGTTCACGAAACCACTGGTAAAACACCAGCCAGTGTGATTTTTGGCAACGAATTACGTCTACCGATAGACCTCATTGCAAATAGACCAGAACATCAGGAAAATATCAGTGACTATCTCCGCCACCTGAAAGATCGAATAAAGTTGGTACATGAGGAGGTACGAGAAAAGCTGAGAATAGAAAGTGACAGAATGAAGACCCGTTACGACTTACGTGCCAACAGTAGTGGGTTTCATGAAAATGATAAAGTTTGGCTGTACAACCCAAAGAGGACTAAGGGCAAATCACCTAAATTACAGAGATCTTGGGAAGGCCCTTATTCGATTGTGACCAGGTTAAACGATGTCGTGTATAGGATCCAAAGAAATCCTCAATCTAAAATGAAGATTGTTCACATAGATCGACTGACGCCTTATCAAGAACACCATGCGGACAATGGAGTAACCTGATCGAGACGATCAGTTCTGAGAGGGGAGCAGTGTTACGGAAGCTCACCTACCTTGCTAGTGAATCTGCCTGTTTTGTTAATTCATTTCTTATTGTTTATAAATTAATATTTGTAAAATCTTTAGGTTGACGTTTCTAATCTAGAATTTTCATTTAAGTCATAGAATCGTTCCATTAGGTTCCGGAATCCAAAAGGAAGCTCCTGAATATTCCAGAAGTTTGAAAAATATATAAATACTCGTGATTTCAAGAGGACGGGGAGTTTTTAATCGAAAGCGTGAGCGCGTTCAACCGAAACGTCAAACTAAGGAATTTGTGTTGACAGTTGTGAAAAAGAGTTGAAGTTTGTATCTAGTGACAATAAAGATTTGTGTTGTTTTGTCGAACAAGCTGGTTTAATCCGTTTGGAGGTTAGACAAACGTTACAATATTCTTAAATATAAGATTGTTTAATGTATCATTTTATTCAAGTCTTTAATATAGTCTATATTATGTACTCAGGGATGGCTCGTGATGAAATAAAGCAGGTGGTCTGCAAATGTTATTGATCTTATCTATTTTCTAAAAAGGTAATTCGATTCTATGATACATTTTATCAGATTCGTAATATCCTCTCAACCTCGATTCAAAAGGTAGGCAAAATTTTATGCAATTTCCAATCTTGGATAAAACATCTATTTTTTATCACATTGTCATTATGTTTTTGCAAATAATTTATTCAATAAGCTGATTCTAACAACGAAGCTATAATATTAGTAATTCCCAATAAAGCTAACTCCATTGTGTTATAAAACTGGCTTTTAGAGTCACGTTTTTTATTTTTTCAATCAGCTGTATTTACTATGTCACCTCTACCCCCGGTCATGCTTTATCGCCACCCAAAAGTACATAAAGGAAAACAAAACAATGCATTTTTTGTATTAAACCCACAAATCCAATTTTTTCTTAAATAAATTTCTCTCTTCAACTGGTGTTCGTATGTTTTTCCCGGAGTAACACCCGGACATTTCAGTAATAATGCGTGACAAATTTCTATTTATTTTTTAATTCAATTTTTTACTTATAACTGTATTTAAAAAATCTCTTCATTTCATATGAATCAAATTGTGAACTATTTATTGTCAATATAAATAATAAGTTTATACCAAACAATTTTACATACAGGCACAAAAACACACTCATATTACACGCAAATTAATTGCAAGTGCGGCGACCGATTCAGCTCACTAAGCAGTCTAAAATCTGTAATGCCTGGGCTGTTGAGGTGAAGTGCACAGAACTGTCTCATGCGGTTCAGTTAAACAATGTAAAGGATGCGATTAAAAAATTCGTCTGGTCTATTGTATTGATTTCGCCGATATTGTAAGTCGGTCGGCGTTGTTCGCTTTATACAGTAGTAAAAACGTCACGCTGATAAATCAAAGATAGCTATAGTAAAATAATATATTATTGTTATATAAAAATAATATATTAAATGTGTAGATAATTAAATAAATAAAACAAATTTTTGCCACTTTTGCAGCTCTGCAGCACCTATGCATCAGCCGCCCTTATATCTACTTTCTACATGTGCATATTGCAATGATTGATGAATTTTATAACATTTATAATGATAGAGACATAAGTACCATCACCACATAAATGTGATTCACTCCTAATACCAAACGACAGACAGATTGTTTCGAACTATTAGATCTCCTCAGTCCCATACATGTTTCAGAATGAAGACAATTCGTACTGACTTGTAGAAAGTACATGACACTATGCTTTGTGCTTTTCTAAGCAGTTGTCATGGTACATACACTTATATCCCTATTCTTTATATTTAGTGAGGGACCCTATACCTCAGGAATTTGTATATTTTTTGGTAACACTGATATTTATCATGAATAGTTTTTATCTATCATATATAGGGTGTATTTTGCATTGGACTGCTAGTGTATAATCTGAAAAAGAAAGAAACAAAGGTCATTGAGTAGTCACTACTGCAAAATAAATTTCAAAATAATTTGATTGCATGTATTATTTTCCTGTAGGTGTCTAATATGGACACTACTGTTCATTTAGAAATGGAAAGCATGGAAATGACTCAAAACATGACCCAAAACTTTTATGGTGCAGCTACTCAGCTTCTGATTAATGAGTCATCCTTAAATCAAACAAGACCACATAGAACGTCACATGCATTAAAAGGAGACTTCGAAGATATTCATGAAGCAGCCACACAACTTGCAACTTACCCGTCAATAATCACTGATAAATTAAATCAAAACTCACAGGAAGACACTCATTTTTCAATTGAAATCCTTGACAATGACATTCATGAAGCTCCAACTCAAGTTGTTGATTATCATCAAGCATCCACGTCGAAAGTAGTCTCTTATATGAGTGAAGTGGATACCCAATCAGAATTATCACAGAAGACTAAAAAGAAGGAACAGCTAGAAATGGATATACATGAAATGCCTACTCAGGTTGTTTATTTTCCCCAAGAACTTAAAACAAATGAATCAGAAACGGCTGCAAAAAGTAGTGATTCCTCAACTCAGATAAATGAGGACATTCGTAAGCTAAAAAATTCTAGTCAGTCAAGTAAACAAAGCAACGAACACACAAAATTTAATGAATCATCCGCCCAAATACAAAAGGAATCAAATGTAAGTACAATAATAGAGGAAACAGTAATAGAAGAAACTGTAATGGAAGACACAGAAGTCAGAGATGATGATGAAAACAGTAATAATTCAGTTGATTTTTTAACAATGCATAAAGATCTTGGAAATGAACACGTGTCATGTAATGAATCGTTAATTTCAATAAATGATAAGGATTCTACTGTTTCAGACTCACAAGATATTGGAATACCTAGAAAACGGCCAGTACTAAAATTAAGTTCATCGGAAGATTTATCCCAATCGCAGGACAGAAAAATAACATACAATTTCGATTCTGATACAGATGTAGAGGATGAAATAAAAATAAATGTACAAAGTGAAAAAAAAAATTCTAATTTGTCTAAAAAGAGACAAACACTTGGTTCGGACTCAGATACTGAAATTGAAGATGATTTACCAGAAAGGTCTAAGAATGAAATTAAGAATTGTAACTCTGATTCAGAAACAGATATAGAGGATGACATATGCCAGACAACACAATCTCAAACAGTTATTAAGCCTAAAATATTAACAAAAAAAAAGATAATAGACTCCGATTCAGAAACTGACATAGAAGATAACATACATCAAAGAGATAGTGAAACTCAATCTCAAGGTATAATTAAGCCTAAAATTTTAACTAAAAAGAGAACAGTAGACTCTGATTCAGAAACTGACATAGAAGACAATAAGGAAAAAGAATCTGAATTACAGGCGACTCGAGATGAAAACAATACAGAAATTTTAAATGATACTGATTGCATTCCAGCTACACAAGATGCCTTTGCTGACATTTTTATGTATAAGGATTCAAAAACAGTAAGATCAAATATTAATAGTCAGAATGTTTCATCAGAAGAGAGTTTCAAACTGGGGTTGACAGAGTTAATGGTTGAAAGTATTGAAAATAAAATGCCCGATGATATTCATGAAAAAGATTTACCAGAAGATGTTGAGAATAAAGAAAATAATATAGACAGTATGAAAGCGGTTGAAAACACTAATAATCACATATTGAATAATGAGATTACAGATAAATGTATTAATTTAAATAAAGAAAAGAATGATATTGCCTCAAATATTAATAAAAATGAAGCAGATGATTTGTTTTCTTCGAATATACTAAGACATAGAGATTGTAGTAACAAAAAAATCAATACCAATATTCCATCTATTTCAAATGTGGACATACAGAAAATAAATGAAAAAGTAGAAAATAACCGGGGAGTTAACTCTTCAAAAAACAGTAATATTGACGAAGAAACTGATGATTTGTATATGATGGCAACACAAAAAATTTGTACGGATATGCGTAAAGATAGAGAATGTAGTCTTAAATTGAATGCAGATGCTCCACTGGTTTCAAATATTGGTAATACTGTAGAGGCATCAATAAAGAATAATAGTTATGAAATATCGACACAGAAACTAAATGAAAATGCAGAGGGACTTGCTTCTTCAAAAGAACCTAATATTCAGAAAGAACCAGATGATGATTTTTATATGATCCCAACACAAAATCTTAATGTTTCTTCTTCAAAACAAACTAATATTCAGAAAGAATCAGATGATGACTTTTATATGATGCCAACACAAAATCTTAATGAAAATGAAACTGAACCACAATTCAAAACACCCCAAAAAAAGTTCAACTTTAGAAAAAAAGAAATCAAATTAGATGCATCTTTATCGAGTATACTCAGTAATAATCCAGAGGATCCTTATTCAGCAGCCTCTCAACAAATTAATGATGTGTCAGACAAAAATGATGATATTTATCTGCAGGCCACACAGAAACTGAATGAAGAACCAAAAAAACCTGATGTATACTTGCAACCGACTCAAGATTTGAATGTGAAATCAAATACTTTAGGGGAAAACGAAGATGATTTTTATATGGTACCAACTCAACGAATAAATTCAAGTGTACAGAATGAAAAAGCGAATAAAGTTCTTAGTAAACAAGATTTGCAATATTTGCAAGAAACTCAAGATCTTCACTTAACCAAAAATTTAGAAGCAAATAATGTTGAAATAGAAGAAGACCTTTATATAGTACCGACACAGCATATAAATATGGATTTAGGAAAAGATATTAAAATGCCACTAAATGAAAATCTCAAGGCAACTACATCTTTGGAGACCCCAGAAAAAACAGATGACGATAATTATTACATGGCATCAACACAGCCGATAAATTTAAATTTAGCGAGTGAAGAAATTGATAAAGTTCCTCTTAAAACATCAATAACTGATATGTATTTGCAAGAGACTCAGGATCTTGGCCTTACTAAAAATTTAGAAGCAAATAAAAATAAAAATTACGAAACTTATCTGGTGGCAAAACAGCCATCTATAAGTGAAGATGTTGTGCAGGATAATTTTGTGGCTCCTAATCCACCAGAGGGTGCTTTAACTAAGGCATCTCTAGATGGAAGTATTTCTGGAACCAAACGACAAGGAACGTCACATGCAACCACCTTTTCAGAACCAAAAAAAATAAAAAATGAGCCTAATCCTGAAGTTGAAACTTTAAGCCAAATTGAAGCATTTATTAAACAGCCTTTGAAAAAAGTAAAAAGAGCAACTAAACTGGACGAAGCTTCTGGCCAAATATCCAAAAAGAAGATTGAAGAAACAGAAGTAGACCAAAGTGAAACTTTGAGCCAGATTGAAAGATTTGTAAAACAGCCTTTTGTGAATACCAAAAAATCAAAAATTAAAACACTTCCTAAGAAAAGATTACGTTCTTCATGTACTCCATCTTTCCATCCAGTAACTTTAGCAGAACCAGATGTCCCAACTGAAACCTTGAGTCAAATTCAAGCATTTATTGAAAAACCATTAAGTACTAGTAAAGATAAAAATGCCACAATATCCAAATGTAATCGGGAACAGAGACAAATTGTTGACATAGCAGAAGAGAAAGCTGATAATGAATTCCAAAAACCAGAAGAAACACGTACTATATGTAGAACTACCATTTCAGAAACAATATCAACTCGACATTCAAAATCTGCATCGAATGAAAAGTACGAGACTGATAATAACTCAATACTAAATAGAACTAGTGACAAAAGCATGGATATACATAAAGAACAAGATTTTGTGAAGACTGACGTGGAAAAGAGCTTTGCATTATTAGAAGCAAAATCTACAAAAACGAGGAAAAGTCAAAGGTTAACTAGTGCTGCGGAAATTAAAGTAGCTGTATGTAAAAATAGGAGAAGCATGACAACTTCTGCTATACCTGAATGTTCAAGTGATTTTTGTGAAATGAAACCTTTAACTCGAAAGTCTAGAAAAAAATCTACAAATATTAATAATAATAATGTGGCAAATGTTTCTAATAATTCTGACATTAAAATAAATATGGGCAATTCTGAAGGTACAGTAATTGCAGAAGCTGATAGTAAAATAACTGTCAGATCAAAACGCAAATTTGAGTTGGCTCAGATCAAAGAAACTGATTCTGATATTTCCAAATCTGAAACACCTTGTAAAATGCAGAAAATGAATGCAACAAAAAAAGGAAAACAAAAGAATGCAATGGACATCAGTAATGTGTTTTCTTTTCCATCCACTTCAAAAGTAAAGGTAAGCGCGAAGCAAGACTACATGAAGGGTTCTGATAGTCGCAGTTTTTATGACGATAGTAGTAATTCAAATGATTCAGCCTCATCTACTCCATCTCGGAGAGGTAGACGAAATATTCAAACTGAAACTTTATCCAGTTCGCCAGAGGTTAGTACTAAACATTTTGTGAACTGCAAAGATTTTCTAACATTTATGATATTACAGAAGGCGAAAAGAAGACAAAAACCGAAAGTAGTGTTCACCATGTTGGACAGTCCTCTTTTGGAGTCCTTAATAAGACAGATGGGTAGGTTTTATATGCAATGCTTCAGCAGGCACTTTTTTTTAAATTTCAATGCTAGGTAGTTCTAAATATTATTAGTTATATATTTCATTCAAACACAGAACATTCCACTGTTTTAATTATCTTAAGTCACCTGAATGTGTGTTTTAGGTGGTAGTGTGGTCGACAGTGTTGAATCCAGTACTGTGTTAGTAACAGAACATGTGAAAAGATCTCAAAAGCTACTTACTGCTATAGGCCAAGGAAAACCAATTTGTTCACCAGAATGGATCCATGCATCTAAAAAAGCTAACGAGTTTCTTGGTAAGATTATATCATTTTAAACTTTTTTCTAGAATGGATTTAATAGGACTGAGTAATTGAGTGAAACTGATGTTTTAGGTATCTGAATTTCTTAATAATATTCCAAATAATAACAAACTTTTCGAATATTTCTGCTTTTGCATGACTATTTGATAGGCACTTTCGTATTTGGGAACAATGAACGAACAACATAATTCATTATTCGTTTGCATATCTTATTACATCCTTTAGTCAATGACTTTAGATAAAGAGGGTGTTCCTTCTAAATTCATAGGACCACTGATGCTTGTCATATGTCATATCCTCAAGTGCTCAAGTCAAGAGCACTTGAGGATATGACATAAGTCTCTTGACCTTAGTTGAGGGGAAAATACTCCCGCACTGGCTAGAACCAAGATGCATTCATTCATAGGTGTTTCCTATGAAAGCCTACCTGTCAAAAGGAACAACTAAAATTCCTTTAGAAATAAACAGATTTAACCTGTCAACTTTAATTAGAGTATTTACTGGGTCATAAATTTGGACTAGCAGAAGATGGTGAATGCCACTTGTGTTTACCGAATAATGATGTGGCAGAACATATTTTATAGATATGTCTCGCTGAGGAAAGATCAAATACTCAATATTTGGCTAAGCATAACTTCTACCAAAGGATCTGAAAAAGTTCTTATGAAATAAAGTAACCAGCTTCATTTAGGAAGCTGGACCTTTTGGATGAAATATAATTGAGCATGACCCATATTAGACCACATGGTGGTTTCCACTTGTTAAATCTAATATAACCTACTGTTCTGTATCTCTATATGGTATGGTATAATTAGGCATTCCAATGACCTGTCAAAAATGGCTGCATTGGATCAAAGAAAACATGTAAATTTGTGTAAGGCAGAATAACAGTGCCTCCAATTTTCTTTACGAACATAGATTTTAATTGCTAGAGGTAGGATATATCTTATAAATACATGAAAGTGCTTTTTACATACATATTTTTGTTAAATTTTCCTTTTTTGACAATGAAAACTGACCATAAAACTTTCCAATCAATATTTTTGAATTCTAGGAAAAGATTCATCGTCTTTAGTTATTTGAAAATAAAAAATCGTTTTGGAATTTCTGAATATATGGGTTCTCTTTAAAAAAATCACAAAAACTTACTTTGTTTGACCCAAGGAAGCCAGTTTTGTCACCTGTTCTGGAATGCCTAATAATTGTAATTTTTGACTTTCAATCAACTGATTGAGAATACTCATATTTTATTAGGTATCAGTAATCTAAATTTATCTATATTTATTTTTCTATATTTATTTTAGATCCATGGGATTATATACTTCTTGACAAAGAAGCAGAGTCAAAATGGAATTTTTCATTAAAAGAATCTATAACTCGTTCCAATAAAGAAAAGTTATTATCAAACTATACATTCCAACTAATGGTTAATAATGCTGCAGATGTTCTAAAAGGTAATTTTACCAAAGTAATCGCTTTTATTTGGTAATTTAAATTTCTGGCTAGGAAAATTCATGTATGTTTTTGTTCGGTGGAATTTCAGTGCAGTCTACAAAAAAGACTGGCTCATACGCTTGTTGCTATCACTTAGCCAAAGTAGGTCCATTGTTAGAGACAATTAACAGGTTTTGGGCGTTGGGCGACGATTTTTGTAGATGGTTGCTTTGATATCAGACCTACTTTGGTCGACAGTGACAGTAATACTGGCTTTTGTAAATGTGGGGTTAGTACCAGTAAGTATATAAGTAACACACCATACTTACGCAGTATAAATATTAATAAATTGTTTTAATGGAAGGAAAGATTATAGAACATTAGATAGTCCGTGCAAATGGTACATTTTACAGCTCATAAAAATGGGACCCCAATCTTTAATTGTTGCAATTAAGACAGAAAAAGAGGTCAGAGATGAAATGAACTACTCAATATAGTAAACAAAAGAAGCTGAAACTAATTAATTTATTTTGATAAAATTTTTATTCTGTGCATAGAAATATTTTTTTCTTAGATATTTTAGTTCATTTGGGTGCTATTTATGGAAAAAAAAAAATTATGTGGACACTGACTATCTAGTAATGGAAAAGGGAGTACAAATTTGATAAGATTAAATTATATTGGTTTTTATAATATCCGATCCAGTTACCTAACTTTATATTGAGACACTAAATTATTTTTCAAAGTTATAGTATGTGCACAATTATGTAACTGGGTCTGCAACCAGGTGTATAAATTTATATTGAATTAAAAAGTACTTCGTGTAAATAAATAAGTGATAAGTAAAAAGATAACAAATGTACAAACTTTAAAAAAGATACAATTTTAGGCGCCATAGAAGCTTGTGGTGGTAAATGTGTTCCAAGGCATCCAGCAAAAAATGCAGAAGGATTTTTTGTAGTAGTTGCATCCCCTGAAAATAGAAGTAAATACTTAAAAATAAAAAAACAACATCTTCAGGTAACAGTAGTAGAACCTGAAGCAATATTTGATGGGGTTCTCAGGCAAGAATTAAGATTGGGTAGACATTTACTAACGTGAATGACAACTGCAGCTATCATATTTTGTATATAATGTTTAATATGTAATGAAATATAGAATTTAATTATATTTTATTTTACTAAAAGTATTTTAAGGATTTTATTTTATGAATTAGTGATCTCTAGCAACATAGTAACAAACAGGCATTGAAGACTGTTGACTATTGGTTCCAGTTTTTTTAAAAGAAGTTTAGTGTATGTATGTATATAATCCATATTTAATGGTTATAACAGAGGTACAGTAACAATTTATTTGAAGAAAATAAGGTAGATAAAACTACCTTTACTGATTTTAATATGCTATAAATAGTTTTCGATTAATCTTGCTTGCAGTTTGTTTGAAACTTTATGATATTTAGAGCAAAAGATAAAACTAGAATAAAAAAATTATATATGAAGTGTGACAACTAAACTAACTACAATCTAAATTCGTCCTATTAGGAGTAGAAGTTGAAATTTTTGTATGTAGTATGTAGTATTTTATTCACTGTATGAAATATAACTTTGGCATTATTTTTGTGTGAGATTCTACTTCCGATCTAGCCTTGAAGGGGGTTGGAACCTTTGGTGTGAAGTTTCCACTGATGTAATTTTCCACATAACACCAAAACATTATACTGCACTCGACGCGCGTTTCGCCAACCAAGTTCGCATCATATGGAAATGATTAAAAACGGGTTTTATTCATCTCCAGATGATGCCAACTTGGTTAGCGAAACGCGCGTCGAGTGCAGTATAGTGTTTTGGTGTTATATGGAAAACTGTCTCAGTGAATCTGATCTAGCCAAAAATGATATTGGGGAAGTTTGCTAAATTTAGCAATAGATTCATCTGACGTCATCTCAAAACTAGTTACCTCACTTTTCTTTTACGAATATATAGAATGTAATGGTGTCATTTGGATCAGTTACTGAATTTAGATTTCAAATGATTTAAATAGCATCTTAAACACATATTTTTATATTTTTGTGTTCGCCACATTTTACTTAGAACTATTACCATAATCAACATTTGTTGTCAAAATGACATTCAAATAACTAGTTTTTATTAGTGGGCAAATAAAGTAAAAGTAAAGTAAAGTATCTACATTAGATTTTTATTCACAACCATATATGTAATAAGGTTATTACTGACTTTTTAGAAGTTTGAAAATTAGTCATTACTAACTGTTGCTACTGTCCAGGTCGGGAAGTGATCACTTTCCACCCAAGGGTGGAAAGTAAAACATCTGAAAGATACGTGATGTTTGTATTTTGAGTGACGTTAATTTTGACAAGGCATCAGTCATCAGAAAAACCCTTATATTTTATATTTATTTATACAGAATCAGTTTACAATAACAATAATTTTGGATTTTAGTTTTTTAGCAAATACTAAAAAAATAATCAATTGCTGTCAGTGTGACAGTCAACAATTTATGCCCCCTTAAATAATAATGTCAGCGTCATAGAAACGGATTATCACTGTCTTCTAAATTGAAAAGTAGTATGAAAAAATATGAATGAATGAATGGAGATATTTCCGTTTTCTCGTTTTTTTTTAGAGATGGTTGTGAATAAAATCGTATACATACCTCGGCGGAAGGTTTCATTCCTGTCACGCGCTATAGCTTACCTCGGTGCTATGCACCTCGGTTATCTAAACAGCGCTCGACAGTAATGAAACATTTTCCGCCTCAGTATTGTAGTGTAACATACCCGGGTCCGTTCAACAAAGTTGAATGAAGTAAATTAATTATGGCCACTAATCGAAGAATTATACCCTACGTTGTGTTTATTGCGGTGATTTAGAATAAATATTATTAACTTACCTCGGATGCACTAATTAGTCACTGAATAGGGAGACTTAAGGAAGGTGAAAATCTTAAATAATAATAATAACAACACCAATTCGTAAATACACCTACTTTATTGAATTACTGAAAACTACCAGTGCCGTACTCAGCCTTGAATTCACGGAGGGAAAGAGCACGGCAGAGAAACCTCCGATCTCAATTCAAACGAATCTCTGTTATACTGTTGCAAGGTGATAAAGGAAATAATACATACAAAACCTTATGAAATATTGAAGTACTCGAATTTACAGTATCACACATACATTCTCAATACAAAACTGAAGAGGGTAATTGTTAGTTAGCCGACAGTCGTCGGAAGGTACTGAGGTCCCATACGGGAGGCTACTCAGCTAATAGTTGAAATTGAGCTTAAATCTCGATATTTTATCATATTTTATTCTTTGTTATACTCGGATGTTCGCTCAAGCACGGGAGAAAATATTAATAAATTCATCAAGGCTCTTTCATAGTATCTAACAGAATAGTACTGTAAATTCCAGTAATAAGCAGTAAAACCCTGTGTTTTAATAAGAAAACAATATCAATCTCAACAGTAGAACTTCGATTCCAACTAAACATACAATACAAGAAATTTATTGCTCAATTGAGATAATTAAATTATCTTACCTCGAATACAAGCACAGTAAATTGAATGAGTGTACAAACAGATTAGGTATATTATATTATTTGAATAATAATAGAAATTATTGAGGTGAGTTCATGAAGGCGAATATAACTAATTAAGAAATTGTGTTATTTAATAATTAATAATAATAAAAAAAAATGACATTAAACAAAAATTATATATCGTAAAATCAACATAACCTAAACATCAACAAATACTTTACTAACCTGTAAATTAGATAATTTCTCCAAATCCAATAATACACAATTCACAAAAACTAAAGAACTAACTCAAGAGTAGAGGTAATTAATATCTAACTTGTTCGAGGCACTCCTAAAACCACACTCCCCTGAACCGCGTTCCCGTGTCCCTCTCATTACCGTCCTCGTCAACATCCCCTTCTCACCCCGTGCAGCAAACGCGTTGACTCTTATCAAGTGTTTTTATTCGGGTTACAAAAACAAATAATCTTCAAGTTACCAAAACAAAATAAAATTCAAAGAGGCGGTTCCTCTCAGATCGCCCCTTTGGAAGATTTTAGAAAGACTTTTGAGGAATTGAAATAATCTTCCAACACCCTGTATTCGTGTGGGTGTGAGTGTGAGTGACTAGTGGTGTCGAACAAATATCAGAATATTTCGAAAAACAAAATACATTTTTACAAAAAAAGATAAACATAAATAACAAGTAATTGTAACAATAACAATACTACTAGATTAATACAATACAATACAATACAATACAATACAATACAATACAATACAATACAATACCTTTATTAATCCAATTGATCATAAACATGATATAGGACAAGTCTGATTTTACAAAGAGCTTGAAATTACAAACACAATACTACAAAGTAAAATGGGACAAGGTACAAACTAGTCTAGATATATATCATATACACATAAACATACGTACATTACTAGATACTTTTAATAGTTACAGTTACAAACTTTTCTGCTATTTAAGACATTAAGTATTCATCTACTGAGTAAAAAGCTTTTAAAACGAGATAATTTCTTACAGTTGACAATTTTTTTTTTATGATTCACAATTTGTTTTATTTCATTATTTAATTTATTATACAGGATCGGACCGGCATAATATGGATTTTGTTTATAAAGTTCAAGTCTATGCATTTCGTATTGAAAGTCAGATCCATGTCTAGTTGAGTAATTATGATGTTGATTTAGTAGATTGAATTTAGAACGATTATTTTTCACAAATTTTAAAATTTCTAAAATGTATAAACAAGGCAATGTTAAACTGGCGGAGTCTCTTTAAAGCGAAACATCCACTAGCACCTTTATTGCATACCATGTTTATATGTACTTTCCAATTTAATGATAAGTCAATATGTATCCTGAGAAGTTTAAAAGAGGTTACCTGCTGTATGGTTTTACCATTCATTTTCAAAAATGGACCCGAGAAATAGTTGGCTGATATAGGATGAAATTGTAACGAGCAAGTTTTGTCCTGATTCATTGTTAGGTTTTTTTTTTGCCTTTATAAAATAATCACTTAGTATATTAATGTTCGATGTTAGTTTGGATCTTAACGTTTCTAAATCGTTCTCACCTATAGCAATGGTTACATCATCTGCATATACGGTTGAAAAGGCGGATAAATTTATATCCAAATCGTTAATATAAAGTAAGAATACTAGCGGCCCGAGGATACTTCCCTAAGGTACCCCAATTTCAAACTGTAGTTCGTCCGATTTCCCTCCAAAATAACTTACTACAAACTGTTTTCTGTTTACTCAGGTAAGACGACAATAATTTCCTGCGCACGTTCCACGGAGCCCATACTGTTCAATATTATTTGAAAGGATAAAGTGATCCACGCAATCGAAGGCTTTTGACAAGTCAATGAAAATTACCATGACCTGCTTCCCTTCGTCTACCCTTTTGTAAATAAAATGTAATAGTACATTACAACTTAATAATGTTCGGACTCGACCCTATGATAAAATTTTAAATGCTTGCGCCTACCTTCTTGCCAATATTTAGATTGAAGCTGTGTACCATGATCACTTAAAAAGTACTTTAATAGGGATAGTTTTATGAAAATCGTTAATAATTTTGAGAGCTGATATTTCAGCTGGTCCTCGACGTAACGGGTAAATCGTGCAAATTTGACAAAAAAAACTCAATGACAACAAAAATATACGAGCATCTTGCACGCCCCTAAGGCAAAGGACCATAATAATCAACTGTTATCAAAAATCATCCGGGTTGTACGCCCAAAATCGGATGTGAAGCACCTATAAGCTTATACGAAAGATATTTGAACTTTTGACAAATATAGCAGGATATCTGCCCCAAAATGTTGATGTGGTTTATGGTATCTTTCAATGAGAACATTGACTATATTATAACTAATTTAGGATAATTAACAAAAGTTAGTTACGAAAATAAGTACACCCTGTTGAAACTGAAAGTATCGGAGTAAGCGACTTTGGCGGGAATTGACAATCATGTTCCGGTGTTCTTCATAGACGCTTCATTGACACGGTCTTGTTGTGGAGTGTTTTGTTGTTGAAGTGTCACACGCAATCCCTGCATCTCTCTGTCTAGTAGCTACCCCAAATGTGGCTGCTGTACGGTCACTCTCCACCTCCAGAGAAGCCGATGGTGGTCAAACCATCCCCACTATGTCGACAGTTTATGCGAATTGTAAGTGGCCATTTCGATCAATTTCTGTAAATTAAATCTTTCAGCAGTAAAAAGTTCAACAAACATCAGTCTATTTATGCACGGGGATATTTTATATGACAAAATTAATAGCCGTTAAGAAATGAAACACTAACAGCATTTCGAATGTAAACTTGATAAAATTTATTTATTCTCCAAGGCCTGACTGAAAGATGTGCTGATAAAAAATTCTTTGAGAAAACGGCCACAACAAAAATAAAATAACCAGTGAAAGGTATAGAGTTCACTGAAAATAACGTAGTGTTGACAATTTAGTGACCTACTCAAGTACTTCGGCTAGGCAAGTACGGCATCAAGCCTGGTTCCTAATCGGACTGTTATGGCTACAAAATTTATAAACAAACTTACCACTTATTGAAACAAATATTCAACCACGGAATTTAAATGAATTCTGATATATATTTTGTATAGATTCTCAGTTATTCCATTAAACTTAAGGGTAGAATTTAAAATATTGCCCTATATGAACCCTGGACTGAGTTCTGTTATTTTAAGACAAATACCATTTATGGTTTCAGGTTACGGCTGAAGTATCTCTAGCACATCTGCGTTTTATAAACAATCCTCCGCGAAGAGGTCGGCGTCGTCATCATGGCAATAAACCAATATACCGAGTGCTCTAACATATTTTACAAACAAAACAATCCTTCCTCAAATCTCCACAGAGTGTTGTTTTTTTCCTAATTAAGCGCATCCTGGTCACGGCACCAAATCTGTAGTGTAACATACCCGGGTCCGTTCAACAAAGTTGAATGAAGTAAATTAATTATGGCCACTAATCGAAGAATTATACCCTACGTTGTGTTTATTGCGGTGATTTAGAATAAATATTATTAACTTACCTCGGATGCACTAATTAGTCACTGAATAGGGAGACTTAAGGAAGGTGAAAATCTTAAATAATAATAATAACAACACCAATTCGTAAATACACCTACTTTATTGAATTACTGAAAACTACCAGTGCCGTACTCAGCCTTGAATTCACGGAGGGAAAGAGCACGGCAGAGAAACCTCCGATCTCAATTCAAACGAATCTCTGTTATACTGTTGCAAGGTGATAAAGGAAATAATACATACAAAACCTTATGAAATATTGAAGTACTCGAATTTACAGTATCACACATACATTCTCAATACAAAACTGAAGAGGGTAATTGTTAGTTAGCCGACAGTCGTCGGAAGGTACTGAGGTCCCATACGGGAGGCTACTCAGCTAATAGTTGAAATTGAGCTAAAATCTCGATATTTTATCATATTTTATTCTTTGTTATACTCGGATGTTCGCTCAAGCACGGGAGAAAATATTAATAAATTCATCAAGGCTCTTTCATAGTATCTAACAGAATAGTACTGTAAATTCCAGTAATAAGCAGTAAAACCCTGTGTTTTAATAAGAAAACAATATCAATCTCAACAGTAGAACTTCGATTCCAACTAAACATACAATACAAGAAATTTATTGCTCAATTGAGATAATTAAATTATCTTACCTCGAATACAAGCACAGTAAATTGAATGAGTGTACAAACAGATTAGGTATATTATATTATTTGAATAATAATAAAAATTATTAAGGTGAGTTCATGAAGGCGAATATAACTAATTAAGAAATTGTGTTATTTAATAATTAATAATAATAAAAAAAAATGACATTAAACAAAAATTATATATCGTAAAATCAACATAACCTAAACATCAACAAATACTTTACTAACCTGTAAATTAGATAATTTCTCCAAATCCAATAATACACAATTCACAAAAACTAAAGAACTAACTCAAGAGTAGAGGTAATTAATATCTAACTTGTTCGAGGCACTCCTAAAACCACACTCCCCTGAACCGCGTTCCCGTGTCCCTCTCATTACCGTCCTCGTCAACATCCCCTTCTCACCCCGTGCAGCAAACGCGTTGACTCTTATCAAGTGTTTTTATTCGGGTTACAAAAACAAATAATCTTCAAGTTACCAAAACAAAATAAAATTCAAAGAGGCGGTTCCTCTCAGTATGTAATATACTATTAAACTTCTCACTGCCATTTTTTCTTCCTAATGACAGCCGGCTATCTATTGTCATACTGGATTCAGTATGACAATAGATAGCCGGCTGTCATTAAGAAGCAAAAATTGCAGTGAGAAGTTTAAAAATCTAATGTAGATTCTTTAAAATCTAATATAAATTATGTATAAGCAAATACTTGAATGGGTGCTATCACCTATACAAACTCATCCAAGCAGGGCAGATTGGCTTAGATGATGAAACAGCAAAACAAATTTGTGCCCCCACTGCAGAAAAGATCAAATATGCTTACTCAGTGTTTGGTACAGGACAAGTTCTGACACGATAAGGAATTGACTTTCATTAAGAAAATGTTGGGTAAAATTTAATTACCTAGCTGTGAGCAACAATTAGGCGTTTCAATGACCTATCAAAAATGGTCGCGTTGGGTCAGATAAAACCTGTAACTTTGTGTAAGGAATAATTCGCAAAAACAAATGTTAGCGACGCCGACACGCCACTGAACAAGGAGAGCCTATACTATATGATTTGTTGAATAAGCACGTTTTATGAGTATTCGAGATATTATATGTTTATATTAGGAATGATTAAGGCATCTGGACCAAGGCGTCATTATAGAATAAACTGTAGTATCGAAGACATCGTCTTTTATTACTTTTTACCAAAAAGTATCTAACAAAGACAGCGGTGGGATTTACCCCAAGTTTATTAGCTCTTGAAAGTATAACATAGACTAAAGCAAACGTCAGTGGGCAGTGTAATTAACTAGAGGCGTTGTTTGTGTTGTTTGTTGGTGTTTATTTGGTTTACCTGGATTCCCGTTATGGGTCGCTCCCGGAAAAGGACACATAGTCCACGACCGAGCACGTCAAGGGCGAGGAGCCATAGCAGCAGTACCTCAGCTACTCGGACACCATCTCCACGAGACGTGGAGGCACAAAAACAACTTAAATTATTAAAAAAAGAAATTAAGTCTCTGAAGAAAACTGTAAGTAGCCATTCTTCTATTAATGTACACTTAGACGAGAGCATTATCCCAGTATTTGAGCCTGGAGGTGATAATGCTCGAAATGTAGTTGAATGGATAAAAATAATTGATGATTTGAAAAACTTCCATAAGTGGAACAAAGAACTTACGTTAAAATTAGCTACAAAGCGATTGCGTGGAACTGCCCGCAAGTGGTATGATTCTTTACCTACAGCATGCTTAGAATGGCAGGAGATGAAGGTTTTGCTTATAAAGAATTTTCCAGCGCCGGTAAGGTTTGGAAAGTTTCTTGTTGAAGCGGCCTGCTATCAACCTGCCCTTGGTCAGAATTTAGGTAGTTATTGTTATGAAAAAGCTGCCAAGCTTAACCAATTGAATTTGCCTATTCCAGAAGAATACCTTATAGACAGTATTTTAGAAGGTATTAAGGATGATAAAATAACATTAGCCGCAAAAGCTGCCAATTTTAAAACGATAGGGGCGTTAGCCAATTATCTAACCAGTGTTTCGACCGATATATCAAATCGCAAAGTTATAAAACCGGGCACTAGTGGGTTTTCCAACAAAAAACAATTTAAAGTATATTCTAAAAACTTTGGCAATCGAGGAAAAAGGGACGCTTATGTATCAAACAATATTTCATGTTTTAACTGTGGTGGAAATCACAGAGTCCGGGACTGTCCTAAGCCCCGAATCGAATGTAAACGTTGCCGACGCTTAGGTCATACTCAAGCCCAGTGTAATAATAATATCAACATAAAGAATCGTGCTGTGAATGAAATTTCAAGTGCCGATGCTAATGAAAACATATTTTTAAAAACTGCTGTTGTTAATGGACAGAAAATAAAATGTTTAATTGACAGTGGAAGCGATTGTACAATAATAAAATTATCAGCAGCTCAGAAGGCAAAATTATTTATACAGAAAGAAAACTGGGTATCTTTAAAATGTTTCATGGGTACAATAATTACCAGTAATTTAAAATGTCATGTTACTATAATTATTGAAGAAGCAATTGTTGACTTAACAGTGATAATTTTAGAAGATAAATATGTTCGCCATGATCTAATAGTTGGAAGAGATTTTTTAACTAATGAAAATGTGCTACTAACTAAAACAAAAAATAAGGTGTCTCTGAGAAAATTGCCTCCGTTAAATATTAATACTGTCGAGGTTGAGGAAGTCGACATATCTGATTTAGATTTTAAAACACTTAATTTTGGAGATTCCATACCAGAAAATTTCCAATTAGCCATATTTCATTTACTTAAGGAATATCGTGATTGTATATCTTTTTCCTTGAAAGACCTGGGCAGAACAACTAGCACTGAAATGCACATAAAATGCTTTTCAGAAGAGCCCATTGTGTACAGACCATACCGGATGGCAATATATGAAAAGGGTATATTGAATAAAATTATTAACGATCTTTTAGAAAATAAAATTATCCGGGAATCTAACTCTCCATATGCAAGTTCTATTCTTCTCGTCAAGAAGAAGACAGGTGATTATCGTATGTGTGTTGATTATAGGCGACTTAATTCTATAACAGTCAAGGATAAATATCCATTACCTTTAATTGATGAACAAATCGATAAGTTAGGGGGTAATAATAGGTTTTATATTACTCTTGATCTTGCCTCAGGATTTTATCAGGTACCAATGGCAGAAGACTCAATTGAGAAGACGGGGTTCGTTACCCCAGACTCTCATTATGAATTTCTACGTATGCCATTCGGCCTGTCAAACTCTCCAAGTGTTTTTCAAAAATTGATTAACAACGTTTTAGGGCCGCTAAGAAACCACGTTGCATTTCCATATATAGACGATATAATCATTCCCTCCGTCTCAGTAGAAGAAGGTTTGGCTCGATTAAAAATGGTACTGGACAAATTTCGAGAACACAATTTAACCTTGAAACTGAGTAAGTGTACATTTCTTAAAAATAAGATAGAATATTTGGGCCGTGAAATTAGTACGAATGGAGTAAGACCTGGTTCAAAAAAAATTGAAGCTGTCTTAAATATGAGAAGTCCTCGAAATATAAAAGAGATTCGTCAATTTTTGGGTCTTTCGGGATATTTCCGAAAATTTGTGAAAGATTATTCGCGTATTGTTGAGCCATTGACGCGATTGACAAAAAAAAATACGCCATGGATTTGGTCTAAAGAACAAGAAACTGCGGTAAAAAAAATTAAATCACTTCTCACGACAAGACCCGTTTTAAGTATATTTAATGAATCTTTTGATACTGAACTGCATACCGACGCTAGTTTGCTCGGGTTTGGGGCCATACTCATACAAGTAAATTCAGACGGTCATCGTTGTGTTGTGGCTTATTTTAGTAAACAAACTTCAATGGAGCAGCGAAAATACCATTCCTATGAACTTGAGACCTTAGCAGTGGTACTTTCATTACGTCAGTTCAGAACATATTTACTGGGCATAACATTTAAGGTTATTACTGACTGCAGTGCCTTGAGAACGGCGTTCAGTAAAAAGGATATAATCCCTCGCATTGGTCGCTGGTGGCTAGAAGTTCAAGATTACAATTTTTCTATTGAATACCGTCCCGGTAAACAAATGACTCATGTAGATGCTTTAAGCAGAGACTTGATAAGAGATGTTCCAGAAATTTTACAAATTGATATAACTGAATGTGAATGGCTGCTTGCAGTTCAGCTGCAGGATGAGCAAGTTAGAATTATACGAGACATTTTGGAAGAAGGCAGTAAAAATAGTGAAACAAAACAGTATTATGAAAAATATAAATTGAAAAAGGGCATAGTCTATAGAAAACTAGAAAATGGTCAAGCGGCTTGGTTAGTGCCACGTAATGTACGATGGCAGATTTGTCGATTATGTCATGACGATATGGGACACTTGGGTGTGGAGAAAACGCTTCGAAAAATTCAAGAAAATTATTGGTTCGCGGGTATGCGACGTTTTGTAAAAAAATACGTAAACTCTTGTTTAAAATGTCAATACTACAAAAATAAAGAGGGAAAGAAAGAAGGCTTCCTTCACCCTATTGAAAAAGTTTCCATACCATTCCATACACTACATATTGACCATGTAGGACCTTTTGTAACTAGCAGTCGTGGCAAAAAGTTTCTGTTGGTTATTGTAGACGCTTTTACAAAATTTGTTGTAATCGAATCTGTCAAAGACACGACTACACGATACGTAACGAAAGTATTAACCGATTTTATGTGTTTATTTGGAGTTCCAACAAGGGTAATTTCAGATCGGGGTACTAGTTTTACTTCAAAAACATTTAAAATATTTTGTGAAACCTATGGAATAAAACATACCCTTAACGCTGTCGCCACACCTCGGGCTAATGGGCAGTGCGAAAGGTATAATCGCACTATACTTAGCTCCTTAGCAGCAACGGCTGGTGGTGATCTTGATAATCAATGGGATAAGTATGTTAAACAAGTCCAGAGTGCCCTAAACTGTACCTACAATAAGGCCATTGGCGTATCACCAATTGAAGCGTTAGCTGGATACAAACCACGTCACATGGCTGATAGTAGTATTTTAAAAGAAGTCCAGGATAATCAAGGTCGTATTGATCTTGATGAATTAAGAGACAAAATCAAGGACAGAATAAGGGAGGATCAAAAGAAACAAAAGAAAAGGTTCGATGGGGCAAGAAAAGTTGCTCAGAAATATGCCGCAGGTGATGTGGTAATGATCCTAAAGGCACCACCAAGTACAGGAAGTAGTAAAAAGTTGTTACCCAAATTTAAGGGACCGTTTAAAGTCCGAAAAGTTTTGCGAAACGATAGATACGAGGTAGAAGATCAACGAGAAGGTGGTAGACGTACCGCAACTGTTGTAGCAGTTGACCACATGAAACCATGGATTGTTCTAAAAGGTGAGTCGATTGTGTTGATCTCAAATGAACAATTGAGACTGGTAACTATACAAATCTTAAAGTTACGATTGGTAACTACACAAATCTTAAAGTTACGACTGGTAACTACACAAATCTTAAAGTTACGACTGGTAACTCCACAAAAGTTTTAAAGTTACGACTGGTAACTACACGAATCATCTTTAAGTTACGACTGGTAACTACACAAATCTTAAAGTTACGACTGGTAACTACACGAATCTTAAAGTTACGATTGGTAACTACACAAATCTTAAAGTTGCGACTGGTAACTACACAAATATTAAAGTTACGACTGGTAACTCCACAACAGTTTTAAAGTTACGACTGGTAACTACACGAATCTTAAAGTTACGACTGGTAACTACACAAATTTTAAAGTTACGACTGGTAACTCTACAAAAAGTTTTAAAGTTACGACTGGTAACTACACGAATCTTAAAGTTACGACTGGTAACTATACAAAAGTTACGACTGGTAACTACACGAATCTTAAAGTTACGACTGGTAACTACACAAATCTTAAAGTTACGACTGGTAACTACACAAATCTTAAAGTTACGACTGGTAACTACACAAATCTTAAAGTTACGACTGGTAACTCCACAAAAGTTTTAAAGTTACGACTGGTAACTACACGAATCTTAAAGTTACGACTGGTAACTACACAAATCTTAAAGTTACGACTGGTAACTACACAAATCTTAAAGTTACGACTGGTAACTATACAAAAGTTACGACTGGTAACTACATGAATCATCTTTAAGTTACGACTGGTAACTACACAAATCTTAAAGTTACGACTGGTAACTCTACAAAAAGTTTTAAAGTTACGACTGGTAACTACACGAATCTTAAAGTTACGACTGGTAACTATACAAAAGTTACGACTGGTAACTACATGAATCATCTTTAAGTTACGACTGGTAACTACACAAATCTTAAAGTTACGACTGGTAACTCTACAAAAAGTTTTAAAGTTACGACTGGTAACTACACGAATCTTAAAGTTACGACTGGTAACTATACAAAAGTTACGACTGGTAACTACACGAATCTTAAAGTTACGACTGGTAACTACACAAATCTTTAAGTTACGACTGGTAACTACACAAATCTTAAAGTTACGACTGGTAACTCTACAAAAAGTTTTAAAGTTACGACTGGTAACTACACGAATCTTAAAGTTACGACTGGTAACTATACAAAAGTTACGACTGGTAACTACACGAATCTTAAAGTTACGACTGGTAACTACACAAATCTTAAAGTTACGACTGGTAACTACACAAATCTTAAAGTTACGACTGGTAACTACACAAATCTTAAAGTTACGACTGGTAACTACACAAATCTTAAAGTTACGACTGGTAACTCCACAAAAGTTTTAAAGTTACGACTGGTAACTACACGAATCTTAAAGTTACGACTGGTAACTACACAAATCTTAAAGTTACGACTGGTAACTATACAAAAGTTACGACTGGTAACTACACGAATCATCTTTAAGTTACGACTGGTAACTACACAAATCTTAAAGTTACGACTGGTAACTACACAAATCTTAAAGTTACGACTGGTAACTACACAAATCTCAAAGTTACGGCTGGTAACTACACAAATCTTAAAGTTACGACTGGTAACTCCACAAAAGTTTTAAAGTTACGACTGGTAACGTGCAAGTCTTAGAGTTACGATTGGCACCTATACGAAAGTGCTAATGTTACAACTGGTAACGTACAAGTTTTAGATACGACTAGTAACTATACGAAAGAGTTAGTGTTACGACTGGTGACAATCCTAAGTTATGACTGATAACTATCCTAACGTTACTACTGGTGACGTCCCCAGAGTCCTAAAAAAAAAATTACAGCTGGCATTCGACTGGCAAATCCCAAGATTACGCTCGTGCCTTAACTTATACAATTTGTGTTTTTTTTCAGAGTAATCCCGGCTTCTGGGGACAGAAGTATCTACAGGATGGCCGAATGTTAGCGACGCCGACACGCCACTGAACAAGGAGAGCCTATACTATATGATTTGTTGAATAAGCACGTTTTATGAGTATTCGAGATATTATATGTTTATATTAGGAATGATTAAGGCATCTGGACCAAGGCGTCATTATAGAATAAACTGTAGTATCGAAGACATCGTCTTTTATTACTTTTTACCAAAAAGTATCTAACACAAACTACCATGAAATGGTGCACAACCGTTAAACTCGTAGGGAAAACAATATAACTGTTATACATATTCAGCGTTAAAGTGCTGGTTTATTTTTATTAACTTCTTAAGTTTTTTTTAAATTGCCTCAAGTTCCAGTAGTTATACAGGGTGGGCGAAATTCGAGGCTCACCATTGGGATCTCGGAAACGGTAGGAGATACGAAAACGGTTAAATTGGGGCAAAGTTGCGTAATTTTGTGACCAATAATATGCCGTCAAGAAATCCAGAATATCTACATTCGTTTTTAAGTTATTTCAAAAAAACCAAAATTTTGAGTTTTCGTTTTTAATTTTTTTTAGCTTTATTTGAGATGATATCAAAAAACTGACAAGACTTTTCATTGCCACTTTTTATGCTATATAACGTGGCAGTATAAAATTTCCGTTACAGCGTTTCGTCCGATCAGGACCATCTTCAACTTTATTTTTTTAAATAGGAACCCATAATGTTTCTTACGAAAAACGATAGGATTTTTTATTCTGATTCCAATGATGTATGATACTTTATAGTTTTAATTATTCTTTTTGCTCAAATACTAGGAATAACTTTTAAGACGATCGAATCTAGTATGCTTTGGGCTGATGACATTTGTTATAAAACAATTTTAATTGTCAATAAAATTTGACGTTTAAAGAGCTTCGCTTTAATGGTGGCCTGTTTGAACATACACTTTAATTTAAGAAAATTTTGATTTTAGATTTCGCTGACAAAAATATTTCTGTTATTATTATAAATTACTTTGTTATCATTATTTTAAATTTAATTATACGGTACAACTTGTGTTACCATATAAAACCAAATTTGAACATTCAATAACATAATTTGGACCATTATTTTGTATTCTCCTGTAAATACTGTTATGTTCAAAACTACCGTTTTCTGTCAATTGTCTGTGCAGTTTCGAAAATGTCGTTCTATGTGGTTATGGCCTTTCTGGGTATGTTTCAAAATATGTTTGTTCAGATCTGGTTGAATTTTTGTAACATTTATAATAAATTTCAATCATATCACATTTTTCTTGATTTATAAACGGCATTATTACTTATTATTTAAAGCGAAGCTCTTTAAACGTCAACGTCAAATTGTATTGACAATTAAAATTGTTTTATAACGAATGTCATCAGCCCAAAGCAAAATTTAACCGTTTTCGTATCTCTTACCGTTTCCGAGATCCCAATGGTGAGCCTCAAATTTCGCCCACCCTGTATATAAGTAGGTACCTAAATAATTTCAAACGAAAATAGATTATGAGATTGAGAACACAATTTTCAAACATTACTTACCAGCAGTAAAATCAGTCCTAGTAAAATGTTCACTGCAGACATTCATGTATTTACTTATGGGTTTATCAATTTTTAACTTGATTTTCATGTTTTCTAGGTTTTCCTTTATGAAAGTAAAACAATGACCTCTTCAAACACATAATTGTTGCATTGTGGCACTGAAAAATATCTTTTCGACTTGATGTAGTTGATTTTCATATTTTGAACTGCGCTATACTTTATTTTAGCTATTAATAACAATTAATATTTACTATTAACGTTAACTGAAAGTTATTAATAACAATTTCCTGTCACGATATTTAACATAATTTACAAAGGTTTTCCGCATGATTGTGATTTTAGTCACACCCAATAGATGTCACCCATTCTCTGTTTTCGCGAATAGTGCTATAAAACTCATTCCAATCAATATTTCTGAATTTTAGCAAAAGATTCATCGTTTTTAATGCTATTTGAAGATAAAAAATCGTTTTAGAATATCCCAATACACAATATTAGTAATCAGTATTATTTAAAAAAATCACAAGAATGACCTTTCTTTGACCCACAAAAGCAATTTTTTGCCACGTTCCGAAGTGCCTAATAGACCACATTATTTAACCTAACCCTAATTATGTATACTTTACTTTCTTCTATGTCTTAAAAAATATGCCAAATAAAAGTCTATTACAGTTCCAATTTTTTCATATTATAATTACCCTAATTTTGACTAAAAATTCCGAAAAATTAATTGTAACCAAAGTGACGTAATACGAAACTAAACAATTTTGTTTAGTTAACATACTAAAATCATAAACCTACTCCTTAAAGAAATTTGTTGAGAGTGACTAATTTCTCGTCATTCAATATATAATAAGCAATTGATGGCATTAGTAATAGTGAAGGAATTTTTATTATTTGAATATGTGCAATTTTTTACAAGCTGCTTGTTGGAATTGACTTGCTTGCCTTCTGTGAAAACTTAACATTAGTAATCAGAATGTATATAAGTCCAGTTAGAATTTAATATTTAAGTAACCTATAAAAACACATTTTATTACAATTTATTGATCAAATAAGCATGACTTAAAGGTATGCCACACATAAACATAATCATTGTATTATTCAATATAAATCGCATACAAAAATAAATAATGGCACAGTGCATAATAATTTCCTCTTCAAAACTTACGATCCAGAGCATTCAATAATATTAGCTTCACCTTGTGGTATAATGTTAAATTTGACCTAAAATGAAAATGATTAATTAGTGCTTTGCTTATGATATACAGATCAGCATAAAAGTGAAGAAAATAAATTTTTATGATTCCCCTACAATTCATGACAGTCTATTTTTGCTTGAAAATTTGGATAAAATAGTTAAAACCATGGAGCAAAACATATTTTTCCATTAACTAAGATCAAAATATGCAGGATGAATCAAAATTAATTTATCAACAACCAAGGAAATTTAATTTCCCTGTTGCTCCACCTTTAGATAATGAGACAATTCTAATTTATTTAGCATGATGTCTTCTAGTGAAACTTTAAAATATTTATTTGAAATTAAAATAAATAAAATAAATAGTGAATTTAGTCGGGTAGGGTGCTTAATGAAAAATATGTAAGTATTATTACTTAGTGACAGATAAATATAGATAAAAAATCAAATAATAATTTAAAATTTTATGATACATGTAAAAGTTTAAAATTAATTCGAAAATAAATGAGGAAAATAGAGGTGTGTAGGCAAGAAGTGAGACAACAGTGTTACTCTACTGAAGTCGATCAGTCTGAAAGAATCTTGGGATAGCAATTTTGAAGTCACTGTCCAGGATTTAAGAATAAAGATGTATCAGTATAGGCCTTTTTTCTTGTCTGATACATGTTGCTCTAAGGGCCGGTTTTTCAATGCACAGTTAACGTAATTTAACCTAGAGTTAACTGTTTAGAATGGGAATAGTTATTCATAAAATGTTCGTGGTAAATCACATTGTAAACTTATAGCTAGCTTAACTCCTGGTTAAACCATGTTAACCGAGCATTGAAAAACCGTCCCTAAATGTAACTAAAATTGACAAACGAAAGAATCGATGAGGATGAACTATAAATCATTAGACACTATCACTTATCACGGTTATGCTTTATTTCTGTAACTAAAGTTTGTGGCTCCATTACAGGTATCGATTTGATCATACCATGGCATATTATATTGGTTTTGTCTACAACCAGACATGTTGATGGTTAAACAGAAATAGCATATTTTGTCAATATTTGAAAGAAAAGAGTAATAATTTCAGGCACCAAAACCTATATCATTTATTAAGGCTATGTTATTTCAATTATGATCTGTATTTGTAGTTATTTTAAAAATTCTTGGGAATACCAGTTTTTCATTATATAGCCATGAGAAACTAAAGATTATAATCAAATGTTAACATTAACGTAGTTTTCCATATAAAACCAAAACACTATACTGCACTCGACTCGCGTTTCGTCAATCAAATTGGCATCATCTGGAGGTGCTTAAAACTAAATCTTTGCTAACACTATGTTCTATTTACACCTAAACTATTGTTATGGTTGCCCGTTTTTTCCATTAAAATGCTATATTTTATTGACAGTGTCTTCACAATTATAATTTTTATTATAAACTAACCCACAACCTTTTTCACTCGCACATTCCATCATTTTTTAACTTGATTTTAACTAAATTTACCATAATTTATTTTAATATACCTAGCTTCCTCAACCAATTTACTATTCATATATATAAGACCCACATTAATTTTTGCAAATTACTTTGACGAATAACAAATTTCATTACCTTACAACTAAATACTACAAAATATAGGACTCCATTAATATTATATATTTTTTACACTTACATTAGTTAATGTTTCCACTATAAATATAGCAGTTTTCGTATGCATTGTTACAGATCCCACTTTAACTTGAGATTTGCCATTAGCCAAAGCCATAAAAATTATTATTTGATCTTGGCAATGTTCGTCAACACAAGCACCATCTTTGACTACCTTTATCAGTTCTTCAGCTGCCTTTTTGCCAGTATCTTCCGTTTTTTCACTTCTTTTACCCATCGCTGATGACCCCAAAATACATTTAGTATCAGTTTCTGCAACCAAACTGACAATTATTTTTAACATTACAGTCATAATTCGGAAGATATATTAAGATTAACATTATAAGAGCAGTTACTTACACAATTCCAGCACAATTATCTGGTGCAATGTTTCTATCTTCCTTATATCTTTCAATTTTACTATTTTGATAAATAGTCTTTAATGAACTAATAGCAGAATCAGCTAATCGATGAGCCAAGCTAATAGGTAACACACCTGCTACAAAACTCCAACCATATATTGCAGAAATGTTGCCTTGTTCCGTTATATTTATTGGATTTAAAGTTTCTACAGGATCAACATTAACTACAACCTCTCCTCCGCCTTTAGGAAAGTAACCTCTTTTGATTAAATGGAAATCAAAAGTTGCACCAAATTTTTCTAAAATAGGTCTAAAAACTTCTGATGTATAATCTACTTGCGGTGCCATTTCTGCATTAGTTCCTCCCACTAAAGTTAGGGTGGAAGAAGTTTTAGCAAATAAAGCACATGGAAGTCCAACTTGTAACAATAAACTTATACTTCCTGCAGTTTTAATCTGAGCTCTAAACAAACCACCTTTTATTTCCCCAGGCCAAAATTCTATCTCTGTAGATCCTAAAGTAGCTCCTTTAAGATTAGCGTTGCATATATCTCTTACTAACTCTATACCTACAATTATGTCTCGTAAATATTATCTACAGAAAGCTTTTAATAGGTACCTTTTAAATGCTGCTCCATAAGACCTGGTTTGCTGCGGCCCCCTCTAATATTTATTATTCGCACAGGTATTTTTTTTACAGCACTTAATGTAATTGCTACTCTTAAAATTTGACCACCCTAGAATAGAAGTTCACATCAACAATATTATTTACATTTACACATTATACAGTTGATACGCACCCCTTCAAGAAGTGATCCATCGATTTCAACTAATTCAGACATTATTACAAAAACGATAAAAGACCAAGTTTAAATATCAACGTATTTCTTTCTTCTATTGCATAAAACACAGAATATCTATATATTTATAGATTAATTACAGCGTAATTAAGTAATTAGACAGCATATATGTTTTATATGCTGTGGCACAGATAAAATAGCTATTGCGTAGCTATTTTATCTGTGGCTTTGTCTTTGGTAATTACATCAGAGTAATAAATAAAGGGGAGACCGTTATTTACATTCTAAAGTGAAGCCTTGATGTAGTAAATGTATTTACAAACATCTGGTCCCTGAAACGTCCTTGACATTGATGCCGAAGTTACATTTTTATCTTTATAGCTAGGTACAGCCCAAGGATTGTTAACTGTTTACAGGATTGCTCGATCCCTATACTACAATGTAATCCATAATTGTGACGTCGTCAAAGATCCAAAGATCTCGAACTTGTAGAAATAGGTACAATTTATACTGTTATTACAAACTTTAATAAATAATAATATTAATAATCATTCAAATACGAAAATTCTTTTGCAAATGTGAAATAAACCAAACACAAAATAGGTATATTTCGACAATTCGATTACATAGATCTTCGATGACGTCAGAAAGGCGGATGACAAAATTGAGCGATCGAGCAATCCTGTAAACAGTTAACAATCCTTGGGTACAGCCGTCATTTTCATTGATTAACTTGCAAAGATCTACCACATTCTTGACCTTAATCAATTTACAAATTAGTTACATTGTAATATGTTTAAGGCTTTATGTTTAAGGACACTTTTTTTTTTATGACTTGTGTTATAATTATAGGCTCTCCATATCTATTAATACATTATTGAAATTTCTAGCGATATTAAGCGCCGGAAGTGGCAACATTGCCTAGTATTAACCTAATATAGTAAGTGACGCCATTATTTTGAAATCAAAATTGGTCAAGCCGAGTGTTTTATGTATTCTTAAACTGTGTTTTTAAACTTAACTTTTAATAAAACTGCTGAAGTGGTGTATAATATGCCAGAAATATCAAGAAAAGGGCCAAATAAGTGCTATTTCTTTTCACAAGTAAGTTTGACATTGTTTCCATGGGTGTTCTTACAGCAAGGGTGTAACGTGTCGTATTTGTTAAATTGTTATGTTTATCTGAATACTAGTACTAGCTTTGTGTTTATAGATCCTGAGATAAGAGCAGTGTGGCTAAAATCAGAATGTGACACTAATTTATCAAAGTATAATTATGTTTTGTATATTGTAAGCATTTCCGTGATACAGCTTGATACGCCACTGCCACTGTATCAGGGACCGTCGTGTGTTCATTATGTATTGTTTGTTTATCAACATCCAGTAGGTTGAGGTTACATGTTTACATTGTGCTTTGAAATAGGGAATGCGGTCTCCCCTTTATTTATTACTCTGATGTAATTACACGTATATATAGATACACAAAATATCTAATCGTAGATAAATCAAACACTAGTTTTTTGATTTTTTGTTTTTTTGGTCGAAGAAAAAGAAATATATAAGTAAAATTCTATTTATTGTTGTTCAAGGATAATCAATAAACCACAGACCACAGAATTCAATAGCGAACGATAAACATCATAGAATATCTATAAACTATAAAAATCACGCTTATTTATTTATACTGTGCTTTGGCTTGAGCTTTACTAATTTGTGCTTAAGATTAGAGAGCCAACGATTAATCGAATGACTGAAAAAATCGATTAACTTGTTTCGATGAATCATATAATATTTTGTGTTTAAGGTTGTGTTCCGATATTAAACTTGATTAATCAAAATCCCGGTTAAGCGTTCCATTAAATAAAAATCAGTGATGGGTTTTTAGCCGCTAATTATATATTTAGCCAATGCTAATTATATAACTAGCATTTAGCCGGCTAAAAATATTATAATTAGACGTTAACAGAATGTACATTGTTTTCTAATTTTTGACACATCAGAATAATTTTTTCGCAATTACCAAAAAATATCTACATACCTATACCTACCTACTATAGGTTTGTAGTTGTATCATGGGTAAGCATAATGGGTATTATTAGGTCATCATATATTATAAGTCATAGAGATAAGGAGTTAAATCTAGAGATAGCGATTATTTTGTGCTTTATTTTATAATACCGCAAACCTCATCATTTAATTAAGTACATCCAAAATAAAAATAATCATACAAATTAAAAAATAAACAATAAAACTAAATTAAATTAAAAAAATAAATAAAAGTTCCAATATATCTCCCTATGAGGCTACTATTACCACTGGCGGCACTATAATATTTAGTTTGCTAATTTTGAAAGGATTTTTAGCCAACGGATAATTATCGATAATTATCCGGTTAATTATAAACGGATAATTATCCGGTACATCACTGACAGTGATGGGTTTTTAGCCGCTAATTATATATTTAGCCAATGCTAATTATATAACTAGCATTTAGCTGGCTAAAAATCTTATAATTAGCCCTTAGTATAATATACAGTTTTTTAATTTTTCACACATCAGAATAACTTTTTCGCAATTACCAATAAAATATCTATTCATATACCTATCTACTAGGTAGGTAAGCATAATAGGTATTATTAGGTCATCATATTATAAGTCATAGATAAGGAGAAATTAAATTTAGAGATAGCGATTATTTTGTATTTTATTTTATAATACCGCAATCCTCATCATTTAATTAAGTCTCAGAATTAAGTACATCAAAAATAAAAATAATCAAACAAATTAAAAAATAAAAAAATATAACAGAAACTAAATTAAATTAAAAAAATAAATAAAAGATCCAATATATCTCCCTATAAGGCCATTATTACCACTGGCACTATAATATTTAGCCTGCTAATTTTGAAAGGAATCTTAGCCGACGTATAATTATCGATAATATTATCCGGTTAATTATAAACGGATATTATCCGACACATCACTGCGAAAATCTATTATCATAATTCGATTAATCATCAAATGATCGTTGAAATTAAATGATTCTGCTCCTCAGTTCAGCTGCGTATTGCTAATTGCTATTTGACTGAACGCTGAACCGCTTAAACGTAGCAAACCGCGATATGGTAGCGAACAGATAGCGACATAATCATTTTTTATTTCCCTTTTGAAAATAGTTATAAATATATAACATATAAGACATTATACACGTTACCATGTTACGAGTGATTTGTTGTTATAGGTTAGTTGTATCAGTTGGCAGCGTCACTCGTTACCGTCGGTTGCATCAAAGGATCTAAAAAAACCTAATTGTAATTGATAACCGAATAACTCAGGTTATTAAACTTTTATTGGGAGTTATTTTGGTTATAACTAAGAATAAGTGTATATATCACCCTATATATATATATATTTGACTCACTGACAGCAAAAGATTGGAGTTAATTGAGATTGATCGATTTATATACTTGTTAATTTTATTTTTATTTGTTTGTAAATTGTTGGAAAAAATCTAATTGTACGAGTATAAAAGTCGTCGAAAAATTGTCTTCCTCGGATGAATATCACAAATTATTTGTATTAATTATTGTTTTTTATTTTTTAAATGAGTGTCCTTTATAACCTTTAAATTTGTCAAATACATATAAATACGCGCTTTCGTAAATTCAACATTAAGATGTGATGGATCCAAAAAACGAGTTCTGATTAGTTGATTTGAAAAATCAACTGGTTTTTGATTGGTCCTACAGGATCCATTACATCTTAATGTTGAATTTACGAAAGCGCGTTATAAGTTATAATACTACTATATTGCGTATTTCCTATGTTAGCCCATAAGCGGTTTCTCCGAAAACATCAAAGGACAAAAGATATAGTGCTATACTCTTCCAGAGACCCTTTGTTCGATTTGCGCATACCCAATCTCCATGGTTACGGAACCTGACATATTGTTTATAGGCTGATAGATTTCCCATATATATAATACTACTATATCGCGTATTTCCTATGTTAGCCCATAAGCGGTTTCTCCGAAAACATTAAAGGACAAAAGATATAGTGCTATACTGTTCCAGAGACCCTTTGTTCGATTTGCGCATGCGCAATCTCCATGGTTACGGAAGCTGACACACTGTTTATAGGCTGACAGACTTCCCAACTGTCAACTTTTTTTAAAGGAAGTTGGTAGACAGAGATGCAGTATTTATGCTGCATGCTTATTGGATGTCGCGAAATTCGTGCGCATGCGCATATTTGACTAAGGTACTCTCGATAAGGATAGAGATTCTATGTCGGCGCCGTGTTGTTTTCGGAATTTTTGGGCCTCTACCCGCGATATAGTAGTATTATATATATGAGATTTCCCAACTTTCAATTATTTTTTAAAAGAAGTCGATAGACAGAGATGAAGTATTTATGCTGCATGCTTATTGGATGTTGCGATAATCGTACGCATGCGCATATTTGACTAAGGTACTCTCGATAAGGATAGAGATTGTATGTCGGCGCCGTGATGTTTTCGGAATTTTTGGGCCTCTACCCGCGATCATAGAGAAACTAAAAAAAGAGAGCTGCCAATTCAATAGGAAAAAGTTGGCACTACGTGTGACTGTGGTGCCCCCCTTGACGTCCGAGAGAACCAAAGTAGGTCTCAACCGGTAAATTAGGAATATTCCTTGTATGTAAATATCGCGGTAAATTTTGAAATTCAGGGTTATGATTCTGTTTATACATTCTACTTTTATTTTCTACTCTAAGAAAATTGAACATAGTTTTTAAACTGTACACCTACTGTGAATTAAAAACTGTATGTTCAATTTTCTTAGAGTAGAAAATAAAAGTAGCATGTATAAACAGAAAATTTATGCATTTATTTAAATTTACTTTGAGTAAAAATAAATTATTACAATATAAATTAAAAAGTGTAGATATAATCTTTTGGAGTAGAAGTTACCACCAGTAGGATGCATAAACCAGACCGTCAAATAGGTACAAAAACGTTTATTTTTTTAGAAAATTTTTATTAAAAATTAACAAAGAAATATAACTTCATAAATAAATAATTCGTAATAATGGTTCATATAACAACAAAATAAACATTTTTATCCAAAAGTAGTTATCGTAAAACGTAAACATATAATTCTTTTAACAAATAAATAATAACAATAATAAAATAAATATATATCAGTTTTCATTTCGAAAAATATCTTGGTAATATTTTTTGCTAATTAAAAATATGGAGTCTGTTAATATTTGGGACTTAATTTCCTCTCTATGTTTCTCAAATCTAATGAAATCGAAGGATATATGTTTGTTTAAAATAATCTTAATTTTTTTTGTTAAATGCTGAACATGTCCAAATGACGTCAATATTGAATTTATTATATCGTACAGATTTATAATAATAATCGTAACTTCTTTGGTTACATATGTCAGCCTCTTTTTTGTATCATCATATTCCTTAAAAATTGTGAAAGTATGTTGCCATTCCAAGTCAGCACACAGAAGATCAGTTTTACATTTATCACAATCAATATTTTTTATTTTTTTTATTAGAAATCCAGCAACATAGTTGGTTATTTGAAATCCTATCCTATCAAAGTTATAAATATTTGAATTTAATTTTTGAAGAACAAAATTATGAAGTTCGCATTCTTCCAAATCACTCAATGGGACTAGGTCATCAAACGCTTCATTATGTAAAAAGGATTGTAAGTTGTCGAGAACAGAGAAGTCATCATTCTCAGTATTATTAGTTCGCAAGTTTGTGCTGACCAAATTATTAAGAAGTGACGTTTTAAGTGATGATATAAACTGGTTGCATGTAGGGTTCGTGTTACGACAACCATATTGGCGTATAGAAGCAAATGTATTCTTCAGGGGATCTTGATTTAAGATCCCCATTTAAGATATTTAAACCCCATTTTATGAACTTCATTATATACCTAATTCTTGAACTCCTTTTATTGTTGATAACCACCCACTTTTAAATGGCATCATATATTTTTTAAATCTATTGTCTTTTGTGTAAAATTTCCAAGAGCCTATCTTTTGTAACATTTTGTTCCATAATTGGTGGTGCCTGGAATTTCTGCTTACACAACGTCTGTAGGGTTTCCCAATTTCACCTTTAGCTGATCTACCATTTAAACTATCGAAGAGAGTATCGATATCGTGTACAAATTCTGCTGTATATATAGCATCACTTGGAAACTGTTCATTATTAGAAACTAATGTTTCAATGTAAGAGGCAACTGAATTACTAAGAGTTTTTGATGCAACGCTTACTTTCATTTTTAATCTGTTATTACGTTTCATATTAAAATATGTTTCTCTTAGTTTTCTTAAACCCTGAAATCTTTTTTGACTGTCAATTTTAAAAGCTTTGATTATATAATCAGACTTAGCCATTTTATTGTTATCAAACTGAATGTTGTAAGTAAAAAGAGCATTTCTAGTTGACTTTAGCAGGTGAGGTACATCAAACAGGGTTATAATTTTTTGATTATTTAAAAGAAAATAATGTTTTCGTTTGTTATCAGAAGTAGTTGTTAGCTGCCTAATAGCTGACCGGTTAGTAGATCCTTGATCACAGACGGTAGCAAGAACTTTTGAAATTTGAATTTTGAAGTGCCATTACTACTTCTTTGATCAAAATTTTTAGATGTTCCGTTTTAACACTACCTTTAGTAAAATAGTATGCTACTGGCTGTTTCCAACTTTTGCGAGGTCCACACACCATGAATACCAATGCATGATCTGCATGCTCATTTTTTCTGCCCAATGTGCGACCAAGATCTACAACCGATAATTTTGTCTGTCGATTTATCTAAAAAAAGCTGATTACTTAACTCTATTTCATCAAATAGGAGAATACATGCTCTATCAACTTTATTCATCTTTAATACTCTCTCTGATAGTTTAGTAAAAAGGCAATCATTAATTCCAGTGTCGAAGGGAATACTTTTTAGTAGTCTATTTAAGGTAGATTTGGATGGCAATGGAAGAAAATGTCTAAGAAATTTGTAACATTTTGCTCCTTTTTTGAACAGTGCCAAAGAAAATACTTTGTCTTCTGTATTCCAATGTGGACGTTTCCGGTTGCTATTCTTGAAAACACTTTTAATAAAATTACTACCAGGCAATCTTAATCGTTTTTCAATTCCATAAAAAAAATCTTTTTTAAATACTTTTAAAACAGATTTTACTTTGCTTTTAAGTTGAAGGTTTGACTTTCTCAACTTTATAATTTTATGTTGTTGTTGTTTACTTAAAAAGTACATTTTTTTCTTCTTGGGTGTTAAATTTTTTATCCGTGTTTCATTTATTGAACTTAAAACGCCACTGTGAAATTTTTGTTTTCTCTTCGGTAGTATAAAATCTAAACTATAATCCAACTTTCTTTTAATATCGTTAGAAGTTGATGGTAAATCCAGATCCTTCTCATATGCTTTATTACAACAAGATTTTGTGTTTAATAAAACGTTACTATGAATAATAATTTTTTTTGTATTGAAATTAGTATAATTTTCTTTTGCTACAGGTTCTTGTACCATGTTCTCTGTGGTATTTACAAAAGGTACAGCAAATTTATTTAAGCTTTTCTTGTCTGAATCAGAAAAATATTTAAGTTCAAAATGGTCCTCGCATAAATACCTTGTTTTAGTATCAAAAGGTAAATTCATAATACGGAACCATTTCTTTCGTTTTTCTTCATTTGTTGGAAATTTGAAAAAATGTTTATTTTTATGAGGTTCTGTACATTTAACATAATAAGCGTTTTTACAATCCTGTGCCCAACATTTATAACTAAATATACCTGTGCTCGACATGGTTACATACTTTTATTGTTGTTTATTATTATTTCTATGTGTGGTAACCTAATCTATGTGTGTGGTTCTGATCTCCAGTCATAGACAAAATAATAAATATAGTTTATTTCAGTCTCCAAATTTCTTCAGATTTTAATCACAGAATATTACCTCACGGTTATTTTAATTTATTCACTGCAAAGTTCAAAATCACAGAATATGTTCAAATGACAAAATGATAAAATGGAAATATAGGTTAGAAATATAATGAAATCCAACGTTGCCAGTTGCCGTTTCATAATAGACAGTAGAATTTCCCTTTCGAAATAAAAAAGGCAGATGTCCCTATATCACGGATTTCCTCAATTAAACATTAATCTTGAGATATGTACCTACATACTATAAAAGATTAAAAGAAAATAATAATTTTTGAATCAATAATCAAAAGACGATTTAGAAATTTCCGATTTTCAAGTATTTATATATAACACTAGCAACATTGTTAGTTGATAGCGAAATAAAGGAATCTTCTTTATCTACATGTTAGTTCAACTAATATACGTAAAACGCCGTGCGCGTCCGAAATGCGCAGGAACATGATGCCAAGGCCGTGCATGCTTTTGAAAAGTCTTATATATTATTTTGTCTATGCCCGCGATATAGTATTATGGTCAAATAACATATTGAGATTGAGGGTTATATTTTTTACATTAATTAAAATATGCTTAATATTAAAATTAAAGTGTCAATATATTGCCGTATTAGTTAATTTAAAGCTACATTACACTGACAAATCACTAAAAAATTTAATAAACTAAGTTTTATTTAAATATTGCCATTCAATTTAGTATTAAATTTGTTTATGAAATCTGCTCTGTAAGGTAAAACAATTATAATGTTAAAGAAAGTCAAATTAAATTAATATGTTCACTGAATTTTTGAAAGTTTCCGAAAAATGTGACTACTTTATTGGTTCTAATAACCTAACCCTACATGTAAAAACACAATATTTGGAATTTGATAACGCATATTTTTTATTTTAATTCACGAAGCTTACATAAAAAACATTTTTGGGATATACTATATATTTCTACTGGATGAAGGTAACTTAAATAAGTAAAACATACCCTTTAAAACAAAGTATAACACGATAGACTGTTAGCTAAATAAAATAAGAAAATAATCTAAATAATATACACTATATTCATTTCATAAAAATAATAAAAATAACTATATTGGATTTGACAGTTAAATATACACTGAAAAAAATCACATGACTTTATATAAGTTCATTACATAAATTAATGCATGTCTTTGTTGACAGCAATACGAAAATATTTCCAATCAGTACCTTTATACAATGCTGTTCTAATAGTGCGATATAATTGAAATTAAAGTAATGTTTTCGGAAGATGTTAGATCGTTAATTTATGTAACAAATTCTTTGTGGCCACTTCCATTTAGTTACTTGGGTTTATATTGTTTACAACTAAACCCATTATATGAATAAACTTATCATCTAGCAACAGCCAGAACCTTGAGATCCACCAGCTCCTCCAGCACCTGGTAAAGATGGGTTTGTGGGTGAATGTTGGGGACCGATCTTGATACCATTGGCCTAGAAAATCAATAAATAATCAAAGTTTCAGGTATGTTCAAGCATTAGTGAATAAGTGAAAATTTATTAATGATATCGTGTCTCAATTTTCATGCTCAAACATGCTATTTTTCAGACAAAATAAATAAGACAAATATTCTCAAAATCCTTTAGAACAAAAGTCGACAGAAAACGAATTATTTCAAATCTGAAGTTATAGTATTGTTCAAATAAGAAATTCATAAACTTTGCAGCAATTGTGACGTAATTTTCTGACAAACCAGCGACGTCTCATGAAAAATCCGAAAAAATAATAATTTTAATCGAAGTATTTCAAGAAAGGTTTTTAAAATTTAAACTCATATGAACTCAAAACAAATATCAGAGTATACAGTTTTATACAAATATATACATATAAAAAAGATAAAATTTAGAAATATGTCAAAATTCCCAGACTATTCTAGGTTTTTTTGGTTTTCCAGGACAGTGGACACCCTGCCCATTTATCAGTGACAAAATGTAATGGTTACTAATTATCTAATGTTCTATATTTTTTTTTTATAAAACACACTTGCAAAGAATTAAAATTGGAACATAAATACCTCATTATTTATATCAAAAACACCTTCTTGGATCTTTTCATAAATTTCCTTAGCTGTATTGATAAAAGCTTCCTCAACATTAGCGGCAGTTTTAGCTGATGTTTCCATAAATACTAAACCATGTTCACGAGCAAAAGCTTCACCCTCTTCTTTTTTCACCTCCCTTCTGCTTTCTAGATCACTATAAAATTTAAAACCAATATAAATTGTTTGTTCGGTATTTAAAAAATATTCCAGGCAAATTCCTTCTAAAATTAGATGTAAATAAATACAATGGTGAGACTCACCATTGACAGTAAATATGTAAAAAATATAATAGAAGCTCTATTGATTTTTGTATGTATTGAATGCTAAACTGGATAAACACTGCCATCCATTTCTTACAAACCTCTGGGTCAGAAACGGTATGGGGGAACAATAGTGCTGTTTCCAAAAGTGTTTTGTAATATAAAGCTTATGTAACATTAAAAACAAAGATTTTTAATTACTTTAGATTTTTTATGTAACAAATGAAAATAAGTTTGGCATATTTAAAAAAATATCAATCGTGGACATCCATCGTATAGCAAATCTTCTGAAGAATAAAACTAGACAAAAATATACAGTGTGTTTAATTTAAAAATTCGAGGTTTATAGAAAATCCGCTGAAACTGTAAATATTAATAAATAACACATTAATTACATGTCAAAATAAGCCTCTAATATATTTCAAGTTTCAAAATTCCAATCTTGTAAATAATAGAATCACAGACTGATACATAATCCCACTACACAGGTATAATAAATCTGCGCTATATTGATTTGTATTTTTTGCGCACAGAGGAGCTCGGTGCCAATGCGTTTGGGCGTTTACAACGGTTCTTTTTGACAGGACCATTTCTGTAATTGCTCCTATATTAAATTAGTGCACATAAATCTGGTAGGTTCGTAATAGGAAACCGATACTGCAATCACACTGTATAAGTGGCTGACAACCTTCTCTTCACTTTGATTAATAAGGTTTTCCAGATTTCCCTTATTCTCGTAGTAAATGGTGGTAAAAGTTATAACATCATGATAATAAATCATAATTAATTTCTGTATTTACGGTTTGATTGGAAAAGTTTAAAAAGCTGTTGTAATCGTAATATCAATAGCCGTATACTGGTCATGGAAAAAATTATGTATGTAGTAACTATTCTTGTTAAAAGTAAAAGTGGTACTTTAAGTGAGGTTTAATGATTTTCAACTCACACTGACACAACTAATTTTAAGAAAGGGAAAATTTTAACAAATATCACTCTTCATTCAGTATTATTTAACAAAATAATAATACCTGCCTAAGTACTTCTATTTATAGAATATTTTGTCATACTTCTAAAAATATTAGAAAATAAAATACCTATAAAAAGAATATCTAGATAAGGCCACAAAAAATGGAAATAATAGCAAAAGTACAAGTTGCAATAATGTTGTGTGAGTGATTGGTCCCTCATTTATATCTGGTACATTTCATTTAGTTCACCAAAAAGTAATTGTTGAGGTTGAATTTTACATGATGAAAGTTGACTCGACAGCACACTTAAGACTCATACTAGAACCTAATCCGGTACCTTGTACTTGACTGGAACGATACTGTTACCATGTGTGAACATTTGTTGAGAAAAATACAATGGTGCAATCAAAATTTTGCTACCCTCTTTTGTTTATGTTAGTTTAAGTCAGGGGTGCTCAAACTGTCGATCGCCATCGACCAGTCGATCGTGAGAGCTTTAAAAGTCGATCGTGGAAATATGTCCACATTCCCTCAAATAATTAAAAAATAACCGCCTTCCTGTTGGGTCATTCGTACAGCGACACTGTAATAATAATAAAAAATGATACCTTACTCTTCTCTTTCTTTTAAATCCGGAGTTTGATTTAGAACCCAATTATTGCCCGATGAAAGTTCATTTTACTTTAATGCTATTATGATTAAGAGCAGGAAAATAAGACCGTTATTATTTGAAATGAGCGTAGTTCTAGCTTATTTCTGTCAAGCGCTACTTGTCCGTGAAACGAATATTTATTATAGATATAAACCTATCTGGGAAGGCAGGTTTATAAAATAAAATATGAACCAGTTCGTACTTCGGTTCGTAAGTACTGCTTTTCCCGTACAGATGGCGCGGATATCGAATGCTTTCAGGTGCACTAGCAATTTTTTATATTCAAAATTCCCGACTGTTTTTAATGTGGTGATTGTTTTATATTACTTGTGTTATTTGTGTCGTGCTTGTGTTAATTTTTATAATGGGACGTTTTAAAAGTAAAACACTAAAAAGGACAAATAGATTTAAACTGCAGAAAATAATTTGGACTGATGGTGGAAGGTAAGTTTATAATTAATTCCTATAGGTAGGTAATGAATTTTTAGTAAAATATTTGGAAATGATTTTAGAAAAAGATTTTCCTACAACGAATGCAATAAAAATGGACCACTTCTAGAAGATAATCAGGATATTTCTTGTCTTAGTTGTACAACGTAAGTTTTAAAATCAGCTAAATGTGAAAAATATTATTCTCGCTTAAAAATATGCCTCTATTTTTTTCTGTCAAACGAAAGGTTCTACAGTTTAGAAGCTTGATAATGGGACTAACTTTTCCAAATCTATATACTTCGGAAAATTTTAACTATGTACATACCTATTATAAAATTTTAGCCGCGGTTAAGTAACATTTGTTTTTAATTCAATTTCAAAAGTTGCTGTTTTCATATCTTTCAGAACTTCTTCAACGGCGACAATAAGTTCTAAAATAGTAGAAAAACAGTACGATTGTGAAGAGATGGATGAGACACATTCTGAGGGGATTATACAACATATTTTAGAAAGGTAAAATTGGTAAAATTGTCCCTATTAAAAAAGCTGACACTGGTAGTAAATAACTGTAAACAACAATCTGAAAAAAATTGTGAAAATAATACAGTTATAAAGGCTACTGTTTTATATACCTTGCATTTAGTAGTTATCCGGTCATTTTATCCTATATTTTAAAAATATCATATTTATGACTGTATTATTTTAACAATATTTTCAGATTGTTGTTTACAGTTACTTACTACTTGTGTCAGTTTTTTCGCAATATTTACGGAGATAGCACTGCCTTCTGTTTTGCTTAAAAATAAAAAAACGAAGAGCTTTTGAGACAAATGACCTTCAGTGTGTTAAATACAGTAGTTCGACTTATCGTCAGTAAAAATTTGAATTTTTTTTATTATTTAAAAAATAATTACGAGTTAAAATGACAGGTATCAATTTTGTATGCAGAAAACCGTGATTTTTTCTACATTTTCAGTAATAACTAAAAAATGGGATAACGAAACTAACTGAAATTTTAGCACACAATACAGGGCGCCCTATTTCTTGACCCGTTGCATGGGTAACTTTTTTATTAGTAGAGATACAAAAACGCTTAAATGAGCAAATTAGTGCAGTTTCGTATTAGTAATTCTACGGTAAGGCGAAAAATTATATACGGGGGAAGGTTGAAAAGTTATTGACAAAAAACGAAAAATCCAACTTTTCTATTATCCCTCGTAGCTCGTTCATTTGAAGAGTTAGAGAAAAATGCTTCACATGTTTTTTGCAGTATTTTTCATGTAAAATGACATGCACTTGCTACTTTTTATATATCTCTTAAAATGGTTGAGAATCACAGTAAAATATATTTTTTTTAAATGTAATGGATAGGTGGCTGTGACATTAACCGAAAGTCCCCTTTTTTCTCTTTCAGATGATATAACATAGTCCATATTTTATCCTTACAAAAGTAATAATAATCGTTGTTTTTAAAGAAAGTTTATTGTCACATCAAGAATGCTATGGAAATAAAACAAAAAATAAGATTCCTGATATTTTTAAAAACGTCTAGTTGGCATTTAATTATTGACAGATCATAAGTGACATTTTTAGTTTTTGTTAAGTAGTTTATTGTTTATTATTAATATTGCATACAAAATAATAGTGTTGCAAATATGTACACCAACGAAGAGAAAAATGATATGCTATTTTGTTATTATAACCAAAATCGAGATGCACAAGCTGCAGCGAATCTTTATTTTGAAACTTACATGGAACGAAGACAACCCCATCATAGAATATTTAGACAGCTGGAAAATAATATACGATTATACGGTTCTTTTTCAAAGCCTAAGGATGAAAGAAACTTCAATGAAGACACTGAAATAAATATTTTGGCTTATGTAAATTTTAAACCTGATTCTTCAACTGCAGAAATTGCACATCACTGCAACACTTCCAAGGAAACTGTAAGAGCTATTTTAAAAGGTAACAATTTAAAGCCTTATAATTATTCCATATGCAATACTTTATATCCAGCTGATAATCAAAGAAGGATGACATTTTGTCGATGGTACATTTCAAAATGCGAAGAGGATCTAGACTTCTGGAAAAAGATTTTATTCAGTGATGAAAGTAGATTTACCAACAATGGTATTTTTAACCGCCATAATAACATAATGTGGTGCCGAGAAAATCCACATCTTGTTTCTGAAAGAAGAAATCAACGTCAATTTGGGATAAATGTGTGGTGTGGAATTTTTTGTGGCAAAATTATTGGCCCATATTTTTACGAAGATAATTTGAATGCGAATAATTACCTTCATTTTCTAAGGAATACTCTAACAGAGGAATATTTAAATGAATTACCACTTCATATTTTTAGAAATCTTAAATACTTCCAACACGATGGAGCACCTGCGCATAATTCCCGCAAGGTAAAACAATATTTACATGAACAGTTTGATAATGTTATAGGAAATAGAATGGATATCGACTGGCCAGCGCGAACACCTGATTTGACCCCCTTAGATTTCTTTCTTTGGGGGTTATTGAAAGATAAAGTTTATGTGACAGCTCCTCTAGATATAGAGGATCTAAAAGTCAGCATTCAAGATGCAATTAGAAGCATACATGGACATACAATAAATAATGTTTTAAGAAGTATCCAGAAACGTTGCTTACTATGTATCCAACAGGATGGTGGTCATTTCGAACATTTACTTCAATATAATTAATTAATTAATAATTTCTGTTCTCAAAACATTCTTTTGTTCCATAATCCATAGCATTCTTGATGTGACAATAAACTTTCTATAAAAACAACGATTATTATTACTTTTGTAAGGATAAAATATGGACTATGTTATATCATCTGAAAGAGAAAAAAGGGGACTTTCGGTTAATGTCACAGCCACCTATCCATTACATTAAAAAAATATATATTTTACTGTGATTCTCAACCATTTTAAGAGATATATAAAAAGTAGCAAGTGCATGTCATTTTACATGAAAAATACTGCAAAAAACATGTGAAGCATTTTTCTCTAACTCTTCAAATGAACGAGCTACGAGGGATAATAGAAAAGTTGGATTTTTCGTTTTTTGTCAATAACTTTTCAACCTTCCCCCGTATATAATTTTTCGCCTTACCGTAGAATTACTAATACGAAACTGCACTAATTTGCTCATTTAAGCGTTTTTGTATCTCTACTAATAAAAAAGTTACCCATGCAACGGGTCAAGAAATAGGGCGCCCTGTAGAGTAATAGTGGGACAATATATGGTCCAAATTTCAATTTTTTTCGCCTGTACGTTATCTTAATATCGGTTTCCAAACTCAGGTGTCTATTCCATTTATTTCGATAGTAAGAAGAAATATCTAAAATATCCACTACTCTATTCCACCAGACCAGACTCTATCTCTCTCTCCCTCTAATACAGTTGATCCTTACATATCCATACCTAAAATATATGTTTCTGTATTACCTACATAGCTATACGAAAAGAAAACTGTTTCCTACTGCCTAAATATTATATGCGCCCTCTATTTGGCGGAGGCTAAAACTGCAAAATAGCCAGTAGCTGCAAGTGGGTGTTTGTTATTGCTTGTTGTACATTGAGACGCATGGCGGTAAACTATCTACGAAAAATAAATATTTGTTGGATGACCAGCTTCGTAATTAGATAATGTTCGTAATTGAAATTTTACAGTGTGTTTGAAAAATGATTATACCAGGGAATGACATATTTGGAATTTAATAAAATGCTCTGGTTGTCACATAAAATAAATATTTAGGTTTACAATCAATAACGTTTTTTCAAAAAGTTCGCATATTAGAAAAAATAAAAATATGTCAAGACCTAATTCATTCCTTTGCACATATGACTGTGATTCTGTTTTTGTGATTACTCAACTATTGGCGTCGCTGGACATCCAACAAAATCATGGAAAATCACAATGTCGTCCTCTTAAGCATCATTAAATAAGTCGAAATCGTGTGCATTGAATATTGACTCTTATTTAGTTGAATTAGAGTTCAGATTTAGTTGTCTAGTCTAGCATATAGTTCTTTTCACATAATATTATAGAATGAAAAAACTCTTATATTGGTGACGGTCCAGCCGTGTTGTCAAATATATTTTGGACAAGAGTTAGTATTCTACTAAAAATTTATTATTTTAATAAATTTCAAGACTGAGATTAATAATGCAATTATTCTTTTAATGAATTAATACAAATTCAGCATATTCTTATATTTTCAGAACATGAGTTAATATTTTAATCATAAGTAGGTACCTGAATAAATTAGTTCGTTCAATTTAGCTATTCTTCATCTAAGGAACATTTTTAAATATCGAATATATATTTAAATAGGTCGAAACAGCGAGATGCTAACCACCTGCCATGTTTTAACCCCCCCTACTTTTCTTTGTCGATCGTTTGCCGCCCAATTTTTTTGCGGTGGATCGCCGATAGTCTTAACACTCCTGGTTTATGTTATGGTTACAAACTGAGTTCCAGCTGTTTCGGAGACATTTTCATACTTTTTTTAACAAGACGAACGTACTCTAAATTTTTTTGCATAAAATCCAGTGGCTTACTTAGTTTTTTAATAGCACCTACAGTTTCTGACTTACAAATGAAAGTTACCTTGCGATGGCAACAAATATGGGACACCCTGTACATCCTCGATAAAAAGTTTGCAAAACTGTAAATCTGATAATACTGAATGATTTTCTGTGGCTTTTTAATTCCATGAATTAACTGATCGTTACTGGAGTTTTCGACACTTAAATGTGCCATTTTCAAATGTTTCATAGTGAATGAACAAACAAAGGTGTAGTTACTTCTTTCTACCTAAATTTAAATTCCAAGAGGATTATACAGTGAGATCCAGAATGATTGACCGGATTCTGAATGCACCTTGTCCCAATTTCAATCAAAACTGGTTTCTGCCTACTAAAATTACTTTATTCCTATTGTTAATTGTTCGATTTCGAAAGTTAATCAGTTGACCATAGAAAGTAAAGTAATATTAACAAATGGAAACCAGTTATTATACCAATTGGGAGAGGGTGCGTTCAGAATCCGATCAATCATTCTGGATCTCTGTATAGTTTAATGTACACCAACAATATGACTTGACATTATAGGAAATTTAACAAATAATATTGTTTATAATTTAATTATAGGTATAAATAAGTAACTAAACATTTACAGAGGTATTCATTTAAACATGTATGGCATGTTCAGTGTTGAAACTGCAGTAATGATTACTTACAATTAAAAACTGATAAAAACAATGGTAAAAAGTGTTATATGTATAATCATGATTATCACAAAATAGTGAGTAATATTTTAAATCTTTTCAGATGATTTCGGGACAAGGGAAATGGATTTACGAGTTTCAAAAATGTATTTTTTGTACGAGTTTAATATAATATTTTTTTTCCAACCGCTTCTAATTAGCACCTTCAGTTTACCGATTCATCGGAGTCACTATCTGTTTCTATTTTTCTCTTTACCTAATTAAACTTCAATATATCATGTGACATGCAATGTCAATGTCTAATTACTTTTCGGTACTGTACAACTGTACAATAATCTCTTTTTTGTACAGTTGCTATGGCGATCTCAAACAGTCCCGAAATGGCCCTCTTTTAATACAAAATTATTTAATGTTATAGTGTCTTATTCGTATGGTTGGAAAAAAAGTTTACTTTTATTTTATTTAAAATGTGTTAAAATAAAATATCTTTGTTTTGAATTCTTGTTTTACACATTCATATTTTTCTACTTGTGGTAAGTAACTATGATAAATTTTTAGAGTAAACTAAAAGCAAACAAAGCATAATATACTAAGAGAACAAAAAATCCGTATAGAGATACCACGAAGGTCTGAGATTAATAGCGAAACAAACAAATTGTTCATTTAAATTAAAATGTTCCATTCATTCGAGATATTTCAAGCACTAGTTATTTATCTGATACTTGCTCTTAAAGCATTTCTTATACCAGGTATATACAAGTTAACATATTATTTGCATTACAACAAAGATGTCCATGTGTTATGATAAAAATATTAATTTATATATTAAAATTTATATTAATATTCATTCAATAAACTGTGACATTTTGTAAAAATAATTTTCTCTTAAATGTATCCAAATTGTTAAAATTATGCATTTTTGTTTATTTTGTAATATTTCATTTCTTACATTCTCAAAAATTGACTACCATGTACCACAAGCAAGAAATGCTTAGCTAATTTATCAAACTTACTTGCGAGCTTACTTGTCTCAAAGAAACTATAAAAACAAAGCAAAAAGTTGAAGTGGTCTAAAATTTTGTGAAATTATTTAGGGTATTATGAAATTAAATATAAATAGTTACAACCTATGTACTAAATACAAGTATTATTGCCAAAAAATTAAAAACCTTTTATTTCCAATGAGCATGATGACCATGTTTGAATTGGAATGTTGTCGGGCATCATCCAACCAAGTTGTTAAATGATTGAAGGTTTCTCTTCGAGTGATGTCATAGACTAGTAAAGCGCCAGCAGCACCCCTGTAATAGGACCTCGTAATAGATCTGAAAGCTTCTTGACCAGCTGTGTCCCATATTTGTAATTTGATTTGTTTACTGTCGATGGTTATCATTCGGGCTCCAAATTCTACACCTATTGTCAAGTCATGAACTGGCTGAAATCGCTTGTCCGTAAATTGAAGTAATAAGCAAGATTTTCCAACGCCTACAAAATTTGTTTTAAATTGGTAAAAATTTTAGGGATAACTATTTATATTATTTACTGGAAGATATATTTTTGTATCATAATTATTAATTGACATTGTCTAATCTGTACCGATAATGGTAAAAGTTATTGACTTTCCAACTTATTATTAATTCTTTGTTATCTTTGGCTGAAACTGTTGCAATTAAGTTACAATGACATTTTTTCAAATTGGTTGTACTTACCAGTGTCTCCAATGATAATATATTTAAATAAATATGCGTAAGACATTCTGAATAACTATAAATTATATATATTTGTATATTTTCCAATTGCAAACAATCTACTTCGTAAAATAATGACAGCAGCTGTCACTAGTCACTACAGTTGTCATAGTACGCTTGCGCATCATTGAAATTCGAAATGCGCAACTCACAGAATAAAAAAATAACACAAAGTACAAACATTACAGTGGATCGATAATGACAATATATATATATATATAATGATGAAATCACAGGGATGGGATGATATTAGCACAAGTATAAAGATATATACAGTAGTTTCACTCTTTAAATTTTTTGTACAAAAGTTTTTAATGCACATGTCTGCTCTTGGGTAGTATGCGCGTTGGTAGAGATGTAGAAGGGGAGGAATGGGCCGGCGTATGCTATTTTATGGGCGCACATTTGCTTTTTGCTTTACAGGTAATCAGCATACGTTTGTGTGTCTAGGTGTTTGTGTTTGTGATTTTGATAAGTGTTTTGTATTGTATGTAACATGGCTACAAAATATTGTTTCATTTGTAAACGAAATTCTGATAGGCCACCTTTTTTACTCCAAAAAGTAATAGTCCGGGCCTGTGCATAGCTGCCAAAAACGGTCATTAATGCGCATGATTGTGCGTGGGTAGTATGCGCAGTGGTCTTTTTGGGGGGTTAAAAAAACAAAACTTAAGGACACCAACATCAAAGAGATTTTGCCGAGTGAAATTACTGTATATATCTTTATACTTGTGATATTAGATAGAAATGGCAAAAGAGAGAGGAAGGGACCTATGAATTGACCAGGCTTGAAAAAGAACACTCGTCACTCGTCTCGTCACTCGTGTGCAGTAACTTGTCGCAGTAACCAGCCGTGTAATTAATGGTAACCGTATGGTTACTTGTTACTTAATGCCAGTTATAATACCGACATAAAGTACCTATTAGCGATTTGTCAGATGGTGAATATTTTTTGATGGTACCCACTACCCATCAACCCATCTGGTGATATTTATCTGATCATATAAATAAAGAATGTATCGCGTGTTCTCAGCGGAAACTGATGCCAACAATATGAGACAGACGCAAACAAACTTCATATAAGTCTATCTCTATCTCACGTTCTCACAACAGTCATGAGTCATAGGTTCTTGGGTTCAATCCACATAACTAAAAATAAATGTGGTTCTATCATGAAGTATAAAGAGAACGAGTCCGAACTTGGTCCGAACTTAATACCATAAGATTAATTACTGAGAAAGTTAATACGGCTTATCTGATAAAAAATATACTCAAAAATCGCCTATTCCCTATGTTAGCTGTTAGCCCCACATACCTTTATTTTTAGGTATGTGGTTAATATAGCACTGCACCATGCAGTGTAAATTCTAAATCATCCAGTCGGCCGTCAGTCGATCATTCATTCATTATTAATGATAAACTCATATAGGTATATTGTCGATTATCATAACAATCGTACAAGTAAAAAGTAAATCAATCAATCAACTATCAACTGATAGATTCCACTAACAGAGCCGTGGGCGGGCAGGCAGCCGATCGAGATTGCAGTCCGCGATCGATCGACTTTGATGAAAGTCAATACGCGATTGATTTTAAGATCGAAGCGCCAAAATGGCAGTAACCTATACTAACTTACGGTCCCTGACACTGACGTTTGAAATTTTATTCATCAAATATTTGTTGTCGAGAACTTTAAACCAGGTAAAAAGCTTGTAAAAATATTTTGAAAGGGGTAAGTAGTGATATAAAATTAAAATATATTTCAATATTTTTCGAGCGTTCAATCTGAAAATGAAACTTAACCTCAAAATATGTCAAATTCTTTATTGAACATACGGCATACATACCTTTAAGTAAATAGTCATTCTTGGAGAAAGGTAAAGAGCACACACTCTACTTTGCGTTCTTTAGCTTCTTTATCCATACTTGTCTCCTGTAACTCTTTAATGCCCAACTTATAATTTCCGCGATAGATTCAGATTTTCCCGCTTTTGGAAAAGTATGAAACTGATCTCGGGGTTTTTCTTTGTACAAGAGGAACAATGAGGCTCACAACAATAATGATTCATATCTAATCAAAGCAATTAACTAATATAACAACGGATATTTCAAAATTCACAATAGACATACATACGCAAAACTGAACCAATACCCCATTCGTTAGTTGTGGGTACCGCCAGTAGGTAGCGTATTGCTTAGCAAGAATCTCAAGAATCGCGTATACTAGCCCATTTTTAAATCAGGCTGAATCTGGCATTGACTTGTAAGCCATAAGAAAAATGATGCATTTATAAATATAAATAACCTATTTTATTTTCTCTGAAACACATAGTACTAATTTCCTGTCCATTGTAAAATCAAATAAATTCTTTACAACTTATAGAAATTCTGTGTTTGTGTTTACAACGAGCTGAGAGAAGGGAAGAGATAAATAATCATAATCAAACAATAGAAAAAGAACAACTACACATTTTGGTCACCCCTAAAACATACACAAGCTCCTATTGGTCTTCAAATTAAATGAAGGACATTTTAAACCAATGAAATTATTCGGCAGCGGTTTAGCGTGAGTTCAAGATGGCTGAAAAAACTGTGTCCATTTCGCAGTCACAATCAAAACCTATAAAAATATTAAAATGGAAAATACGGGAAGGTATTACAATTCCAATCGGACGTTTATTGCTTTTGTATGAAATTGATGGGCTCAAAAAAGTTGAAGTGCGAAAATGGAAGTCAACACAAGCTGGAACCGTGCACAAAATTATTGCACCGGAGGGCAAACCTGTCAAACCAGGGTAAGTATTTTTAAAAATTGGCGGGAATGTATTTCGCGCCAATGAAAAGAAACCATTCTACAATTTTCCTTGTAATTTTCTTTAGAGAAATACTATTAGAATTAAAAGCATGCTGCCATCCTACCATTATGAACGATATGTGTGCAGAGTGTGGAGCAGACCTCCGTAAAGATGACATAACAGGAACTGCTTCCGTTCCAATGGTTCATGCAATACCAGATTTAAAAGTTAGCGAGGAAGTAAGTACATATATTTTTTGCAAAGCAAAACTGCTTATTTTAAATATTCCATGATGATATTTTAGCAAGCCCAAAAATTAGGAAGAGCAGATAGTGACCGTTTAATAAAAGATCGTAAACTAGTTTTGTTGGTTGACTTGGATCAAACATTAATTCACACTACTAATGACAATATACCACCTAATATAAAGGATGTGTATCATTTTCAACTTTATGGACCCAATTCCCCTTGGTATCACACGAGGTTACGTCCTGGCACTCATAAATTTTTAAGTAGTATATATGACTATTATGAATTACATATATGTACTTTTGGGGCTAGAAATTATGCACACACTATAGCAATGTTTTTAGATGCGGATCAAAAGATTTTCTCTAATAGGATATTGTCTAGAGATGAATGTTTTGACCCTACTAGCAAAAAAGCTAATTTAAAGTAAGTACATATTAGGCTTGGAAAATAAGATAACATACATAAAAATAATATTGTAGAGCCTTATTTCCTTGTGGAGATAATATGGTGTGTATCATTGATGATAGAGAAGATGTGTGGTCATATGCAAGTAATTTAATTCATGTGAAACCCTATCATTTTTTCCAACACACTGGAGATATAAATGCTCCCCCTGGTCTCGATAAGCATGAGGACGATAACAAAGCAGGTTTTGATTTGACAAAAATTAAGGAAAAAGTAGTATTAACTGCTGAGCAATTAAAAGATGAAGAATTGCACATCACCAACGGTTCTGTAGCAGATAACACTGAGGGTAAAACGAATGAAAGCAGTACCAATAAAAAAAATTCATCTGATAACAATGCCAAGGTATTATTTGTTTACCTACATCTATACAGATATGGCAATGGTAGACCTACAAGCGTAAAACCCGTGGGCAAGATAAAGTAACTTATATTTTTAAGAATGTTAAAGAGAGTGCAATATATTACCACAAGTATAAAGATATATACAGTAATTTCACTCGGCAAAATCTCTTTGATGTTGGTGTCCTTAAGTTTTGTTTTTTTAACCCCCCAAAAAGACCACTGCGCATACTACCCAAGCACAATCATGCGCATTAGTGACCGTTTTTGGGAGACACGCACAGGCCCGGACTATTATTTTTTGGAGTAAAAAAGGTGGCCTAACAGAATTTCGTTTACAAATGAAACAATATTTTGTAGCCATGTTACACACAATACAAAACACTTATCAAAATCACAAACACAAACGCCTAGACACACAAACGTATGCTGATTACCTGTAAAGCAAAAAGCAAATGTGCGCCCATAAAATAACATACGCCGGCCCATTCCTCCCCTTCTACATCTCTACCAACGCGCATACTACCCAAGAGCAGACATGTGCATTAAAAACTTTTGTACAAAAAATTTAAAGAGTGAAACTACTGTATATATCTTTATACTTGTGATATTACATTGATGCCACACTCATGTCCCTCTTAGAAAGACATCCCTACCAGCAATCCCTTAAAGCGGGCAACAGTTGCGCGCACATCGATACCCAGCCCCCACAGCCTGTTCGATGTTAGATATTACATGGACCTCTCGCTCGGTCCTCCCTCTCGATTGCCCCCACTATTGTACACGGGGCGGTAGTGACTTTTTCAACAGTCATCAATCTCATCAAATTGACAACAGCGCGATTATCTATATCTCCCTCTAACTTTAACAATTCACATATCTTTTTCATCTTACGCATTACAAACAGCTTTGTAAGTCTACTATTGCCATATGTGTATATTTTTTACAATACAAACTACAAAATCTTCTGAATAAGAACCTCATATATTTTCTGTATTAACTAAGTGTACTAAAGTTGGAGATAAGTATGAATTGTTTATTCTCATCTGGTCCTACATCCAGAAAAGCAGTGTATTGAAATGGTACTTATATAGTTGCGATTCATTATCATTTATTATCAAACCCTTGTATAAACGTAGAAATTTAATTTATATTATTTCCAATGGATTATTTTGAAAGTTACTTATTATTATTCATTGAATAATAATAAGTTACAAAAACATGAATCATATATTATTTTTCACTATCTTCTATCTTTCACACACCTCACTCTCAAACTAGCTATTTTATTAGCGTACTTGTAGAGATAATTACATATTTAATATCATTTTTTGAGAAGCTGATTAAAAAAATTTGATTTTATCCACTTGCAGTTAAATGGTAACCTATGTGATAATTATAAAGAAAGTGAAAATCGAGTTAGAGTAGAGGAAATTTGCAAAAATGAAAAAATATGTGTAGAATCTGTGAAGAATCAAAATAACAAAAATGAAAATGATATCAAAAATGGAAAACTTAATGAGAATACTCATGAGGATAAAGTTGAAAAGGCAGATGACAATATGGATAAAACAAAAAATCCTGATGAACAATTAATAAAAATTCAAAAAGAAAGTGATTGTGAAAATATTGACACTAAAAGTAATCCCACAATAAAAGAATCTTCACTGGAAAACGATAGCACTAATATAAAAAAAAAGTCCCAGCAGCAGGATGATAACTTAATTGAAATAGACGATCCAGACGACTATTTGGTATATCTAGAAGATATTTTAAAAAGGATTCACAAAGAATTTTATGATCAATATGATATAATGGAGTCTGGAGGAATACCTGATTTAAAAAAAGTTATTCCTTTAGTACGTAGCAATATTTTAAAGGGATGTAAGTTGGTCTTCAGTGGGTTGGTACCCACACATATCAAATTAGAGCAGTCTAAAGCTTATCAAGTGGCTAGAAGTTTGGGTGCAGTTGTCACGCAAGATATAGAAGATGACACTACACATCTCGTGGCAGTTAGGCCAGGGACTGCTAAAGTTAATGCTGGCAGACGAAAAAAGAATTTGAGAATAGTAACTCCCGATTGGCTGTGGTGTTGTGCGGAAAGATGGGAACATGTTGATGAGAGAATATTCCCGCTCAACAGCAAGGGTTCAAAAAACCGACATCCACCTCCTCACTGCAGCAGTCCAGATCACGTTACAAATTATCCTGAACACAGTACCCCTGCTTCGAGGAAGCGAACGCCTAGTGGCAGGTTCATGGACACTATTAACCCACTCATGTCGTTTTCGAGTGCAGATATTGCTGACATGGACAAGGAGGTAATTATTTATAAAGTTTTTAAATGTTTATGATGTTATACAGAGAAACTCTGTAAGTTTAATATTAAAGCTAAAACTTTTGTGTTTACATTATATAGTCGGTAGTCTAACACAATCGTCAAATATTGTGCCAGTGATATTCACAGAGGCAAATTTACATCGATGAATTATAGGTACTTTTTCTATTAGTAATTAGTACTAAAAAGGTATTTCTTGTTTCCAAGGTAGAAGACATATTAGATGATGAAACTGATAGTAGTGAAGATGAACAGAAAAAATTGGAGCCGGCCTCTATAAATCCTGTAATATTAGTTAGAAGTAATAGCAGCAGTAGTAGTAGTAGTGCGGAATCTATGACAGGAGAGTATCCCAGGGGTTTAAAACGGAAGAGACAAGATGACGAAGACAAAGGTTTAGACGAGTACAACAGTACAGAAGATGAAATGCCAAGTGTAAAGTTTAGGAGAGGTGAAAGTGTAGACGATATATTGGATATGGACAAAGATGATACACAAGAAAGTGACGACAGTATTGAACCCCCTGACGAGGTAGATGATGGAGAATGGAATATGATGGGTGCAGCTTTAGAAAGAGAATTTTTGTCAAACAATTAATTCTGCGACTGGTAAGTTATAATTGATTCCATTAAGTTGTGTGTGTTTTGTATTAATTAAAATTTTATATTTCCAGATACAATTACGTTAAGAATGAGGTGTAATGTTTTCTTTAAATGTAAAGGATCAACCTGTGAATTAAACCTATTTTTTTTTAAATTATTCTACTTAGTCAGTGATTTGTTAGTCTTGTTTATATTTTTTCATTCATAATTGACATAATCCTATTGTATTTTCATGAAAATAAAATTATACCTCTCACAACAGTTATTTCCCAAAAAAATTTAAATTATGTCTGCACCCAAGTGAAGAGTTAGAAATAATAATGTTTAAGTAGTGATATTTTTTAATGACTGTGTCAAGAGAGTTCCCCTTTATACATGTAGGGTTATTATCCATTGCATAATGTACACATGCTGCCATTTTTATTTGTTTTTCCTGTAGTTAATTTTAAATAATTTTTCACAATTTTCTTATTAAATTTCAATCCCTAAAAATATAAAGATCAACTTGGTCAATGGTCAAATGTATACACACTCTAAATTTGTTCAATACAGGGTGTCCCACCCACATTTGTTGATCGATATCCCTATAAACAGAAACCATCACGACATGCTGTTAGATGCATTCTAGAGAATTTCAAAAATGTCGGTATTACGAAATTTCTTCGGATACTATCAACATTTTGGAAATTCTCTAGGATGCATCTCGTGATGAATTCTGTTTATGGGGATATCGGTCAGCAAATGTATCGTAAGCTCTTGTTATAACTTTGTCACATTGTCCATAAATTATAAATAAATTTAAATAATCTTCGTAAGTATAATTTAATAGTGATGGCATCTTTGATGTTTGAACAAATTTGACACTCGAGACAAACTGAATAGTTTTATTTATTCACAGTCTATTTGGCAAAATGAAAAAGTTCAGTTTTTACATGTTTTTGTAGCAAAATTCGCTATGACCGGGAATCATTAAAAGATAGGTAAATACAAATTTATATCATTCGATTCAGAATTTAATTCTTCTTTCGGCCGTAGAATAATATACGAGGTGTTTCATTTGAAAAAATCAAGTTTTGTAACTTCTTAAATTGGTAAATTGGCTTATACATTTTGAGGGACCTGTATGTTCCTCAGACATTATGCAATTATTTTCAGATGTAGTGATGCCTAAACCATTACTGCTGCAAATATTGCAGTGAAAAGTATTCCACTCTTCAAGATTTAACATTTTTAATATGGTGCTGTAACTGTCACTTTTTCTTGAAACTGGAGATATCTCGAAACTAATTGAATTTGGGTATAGACAACTTTACACAAAGTTAACAATTGTTGACAAAGTTAACAGTTGAAAATTGAACCTAGAATGCAAAACTGCAGAAACATACAGGCTGTTCCATTTAAAATAAGCAAGTTGGTGTCGACTTCCAGTTATACCGGATGTGCCAGAAACATGAAAAGATTTTAAAAAGGAAGGCCCCTCTCACCTTTGTAAATAACCAAATTTTCAAAATCACCCTGTGTACGTACTTTTCCATATATCGTTTTCCATATATCGATCGCGGCCCTTCCTGGTGGGACAACCTGTATATCTATATATCAATTGGTAGGATTGCACATGCATCAAAATTACATTGCGGGAATTTATATATGACTATATAAATTCAATATTTATGTATATGAAATATATAAATATATATTTATATATTTCTAAAATGCTCATAGGAAGCGTGGGGAACATAAGTTGAGGACATGCTGATGACAATTCATAAATCGGGCTTTAGTGTTTACCAGTGTCTACTAACCGAAATAAATACTTATTTCGACTCTTATACTTGTACACTTTGTGGGCACCGAGTAACATTTGTGTTCTGTAGTTTAAACTTTAATAAGAGAAAGGGAGCTATCCCCACTAGACACTGAGTCTCAAAATACAAAACAAATGAAGAATTGGTAAAGAGACTATTTTTATTATGGTAGTACATTCCTTTTAAACTATGGTACTACTTGTACTGAGCTGAGCTCGAAAGTCGTTCTACGGGAATGTTTACATTTTGTCAGATATCCAGATAGACTATGTTCTTAACGGTGTTATGAATTACGTAAAGCCAAATTATTTATATTTTTTGGATGATATGAACTTTTATAATTACATTATATAAAAAAATTATTATAATGACATTTTTTAGTTGGGAAAACGAAGAAAAATAATTTTGCATTACGATTTGGTAGTTGCTCTATAATGGGTTTGGTTTTGTTTTTTTGGGTGCAGGTAGGTATAGAATTGATGAAATTATTGTTTACCTCCTAAGTTTTTGTCAACATTAACAAATTTTAAATTAATGGTAAATTAAAACTTAACCTTTAGAAAAAATATATTGAAGGTATTTTATTCTTTAGATCCTTGTTTATATAAATATACCTAATATAATTATTCAACTGCATAACTGACCAATGAAATTTGTGCATCTATAACAAATTATCATTGAAATTAATGGATCTGAAATGTATGAACTTTCTAAGGCACCACCGACTATGTTTTACATAAACAAGGTATTAGATTTAAGATAATTAATCAACATTATTTATAATTTGTTTAAAAATCTTTTTTTATCATTCTCATACTTCATATTTATATATTTTCAGGGTATTCATTTTAATTTATAATGAATTAAATGGCAATAAAAAAACATCGCACAACTGAAAAGATTACCTAATATTATGATGCTAAAATATACAATATTTTGGGAATTTTTTACTTTGTAAATGTTATTTTAACATATTTATATGAGGTAAATTTTAAGTTATGTTTAATGATTTATTAAGAATTATTACTAAATGCTGTATTTGCAAGTGGTCATCTAAAAATTTAAGAAACACTTTTTTTACTAAAATTTATTAATGAATTGAAGTATAATAAATAAGAAAAACATTCAATAAATATTGTTTTTATTCCACTGAGAAATTAAAAGAAGCCTACAGCACGTGGTGGAACCTACTAAACATTGTGTTGTCATTTTGTCAACCTTAATTAATAACAAAATTATTTGGCAAGTTGATAAATTAAGATGTACATCAATATCCGAGAAAATAATTCACCTGAGTGTGGCAGATAACTGGAATTCTCTATAGTGAACACACTAATTCTATAAACCTTTGATTAATTTTAAATATCTAATTTGCAGTAATAACTGATGTCAGATATAGAGATAGATGGGCAATACCTACATGAATATTACAACTGGTCTTTGAGCAGTACACATAACACAAGGTTTGAGGCTGTCGCATGTATCCGTAGTTTCATATTCGTATAAATACAAACCATTTTACATATGTTTACTTAAAATTATTATTCATCCCCTGATGGGTCATGTAGAGGTGATTACCTTAACTATACCCACGTCACTTAAATTAACTAATAGAACTCATTCTTTCAATACAAGAGCTCTTATGGGACAAAGAGTTCTGGCACTCATTAATTTAATTGACATAACAAACACACGTCTCCTTTTATGATTACATTATAAATGGGAGTTGGCCTCAGACATTTGATACATTATTTTTTGATCATCAACTTTATTGTCATGAATCTAACTTGAAAATAATGATGACGAAAATGGATATTTTTTACTATTTCAAGAAATGAAATATAAAAAAAATAGACAGGATTCAATATGACATGCAAACAAACGGAACTGAGTTTGGTATTTTGAATTCTCTAAAAATTCACTAGATTTCCGAATAAAATGTGGCATTGACCACTTGATTTTTATTTTTATATTTTATAAAAATTAACAAGATTCCGATTTTTTCTTCAAAATTAATGTTAAAGAAAAATATTAATTCTACTCAGTAGCATGGTTTATTAAATTATTCATATTGCATAACACAGCCCAGATGTAAAATCTTTGCGTGTATCATCATTGAATTTCATTATGTAAAAAAATGTGTTGACAATTTTATTATACACACAATATAGGTCTACATATAATATATAACTTAAAAATATTATAATTACAATACTTTTTTTTAAATAATTGTAACACTGTGCAGTTACGTATCAATCAACCAAAAAACCAAAAAAGTTTACCAAAAAAAAAAACAAATGACCTACTTAGCTACATTCGGAATGGGAGTAGTAGTTGAACTGCCAAAGTTTCAATGTTTTGTGTATGATTCTGTTTCTTAGTGGATGGTAAGTAAGCATTCATTCTGAAAATTCACTAAGTTCAACAATATTGTACCAATTTGACAGAATAGATTTGCATTCAATAAGTAATTGTAAATCATGAATTTACTTAGTAAAAATATTTGTTTATAGCAGTTGTTTTAAACAAATGAGAAATATGCATAAAACTGAAATCAATTTGGGTATCATGACAGTAAGCATGATCATTCAATATTTTTTCTGTCCGTGAGCATTCTATATTTCTTCAATGTTTTATACTTGGTATGGGAGTTTGGAATTTATTAATTGTTTTTCAATAATATAACATAATATATTGCTGACCTATGTTCATAAGAACTGTTTTTCATATACCTATATTGTAATGTAGAATTGCTTCTGAGTAATTCAAAGGTACCTACCATACAGGGTATAAGACTTCAGTATAATTTGTTAATTATTGTTAGTTTGTAGAATAAACTGGTTATAAATATAGCATTTCTATTATATTTTAAACAATTGTATATACTTATATCTTAAACTTTAAGATACCTAATTAAGTGTGAAGCTGTATATTCTTTCTTGTATATTCTAAATAATTAGGTGGCTCTATTTCTTCGTATTCTTAATATTTTTTACATACACTTAAGTCTAATTTGTGTTTTGTTAAGAATAGAATAAGTACAAAGTTCCTCAATTATTTAAAATGTTTTTTTGGGATATGTATTTATAAACTGGAAGATAAAATAAAAGCATTGTTCCATAAAATCTTTTATATAACTCTTTTTTAACTTTATTTCTTTATTATAACTTATGGAGAAAGTAGTGTGTGTTAACAATTCTAACATTACCCATAACACCGGATTAGATCTCTGACCTTAGTTTGGTAGGAGGAACATTGTTTTTTTTGGTTATTTCTTCATACCAATGATGAACTTTTAAAGAAATGAGTGATGAAGGGACAGAGAAGAAGGTATCATTTGATGAAAAACAGAAAGGTATAGAACACAAACTTATGCAATGTGTGTTCTATACCTTTATATACCTCTATACAAACTTATTGCATAAGCTTCCACACATGTTGAGCTGTTTGAGATATGAAAATATGGAACGTGTCTCTTCCCGTTGCCTCGTAGAGTGGATCCATCTGTGTGATAAACACTTCTATACATCCCTATAATTTTATATGAGGATGATTCAGACTTCGCAGTCAAAACCTATCCTGTAAGCCCCAGTTGCGAGGATTGGAGATTGCCCACCGACATAACAAGACCTGACAAGATCAGATGGGCAATCAATAAGTTTCATCCCTTCAGATCCCCTGGAATGGATGGGATCTCCCCAGATAATACCACATCTATGCAGGATATTCAAAGCCTGCTTGGCCTGGAGATTCTTACTCCCTACATGGCAGAAGGTAAAGGTCACCTATCTACCCAAAAGTAGGTAGAGCTTCAGACTTAACGCCCAAGTCCTATAAGCCGTTAAGTCCAACCTCATTTCTGCTCAAAACGCTGAAAAGATTATTGGATAGGCACAATAGAGATGAGATACTAAGAGGTAACCCCCTCAGTGCGCGTCGATATGCACACCAGCTCGGTAGATCAATGGATCTCGCGCTGAATGATTCAACAGACTGCTGTCAAAGTTACTAGATGATAAAGAGATCACGGTAATGGAGTATCATCCGGATCAAATCTTGACAGCCGAATCTGCGTCGACGCGCCATTGATGACATCAACCTTCTTAGATATAGAAGGGGCATTTAATAAACCTACAACAGGTTCGTTGATAAACGCATTGGCAAGCAGAGGAGTTGCAATGGTGCTCTGACAGTGGATTAGAGCGCCAGCTTGGAGAAAAGAACATTAATATCTACTCTTGGAGGGCCACTATTATAGCACAAGGAGTTAAGGGGTAAGGGCTGCTCACAGGGGGGGGGTATTATTATCCCTGCTACTGTGGTCGGCCCTTGTTGACGAATTTTTTAGAAAACTATCCCAAGAAGGCATACACTGCCTGGGATATGCTGACAACATAGTAATAGTGGTCAGAGGTAAATATGTAAACACAATATTGGAGCACTGGCAAAGAGTCTCGATGTTGTTGATAGGTTGATGCAGAAGGGAAGATCTTGCAATAAACCCCCAAAAAACCACTGCGGTAATTTTTACCCGCAAAAGAGCCCTAGGAAGAACTAGACCTCTGGTTCTCAATAGGGCAGACATTCCATTTGTAAATTGAGGCGAAATATTTAGGAGTCATCTCTCACCATAAAATGACATGGAATACTCATATCCAAAAAGCCACCCGGAAATCAATGATTGCCCTTGGTAGCTTAGAAGGATGTGTGGAAAAATTTGGAATTGAAACCCAAAATGACGCTTTGACTATACTAAGGTTGTAAGACCTACAGGTCAGTGGTATGGTGGCCAAAGTGCCCTGAAACGGGCGTGGCGAGGCTTTTTAGTGACGTTCAAAGGATTACTTGCTTGCGCGTCACTGAGCGGTAAGAACACCCCCTACAGGTGCTATGGACGTACTATTGGATCTGCCACCATTACATGTACAAATCCAAGGTGAGGCCTGGTCGGTAATGCATTGACAAACGCGAAGCCAGACACCAATCAGACTGCGGCACGGGCTGAAGTATTAGAAGCTTTACGCAGAGTTGAAGACTGATTCTGTTTTAGGAATGCACACGGACATAATTGTCCCTAGGTATAGCTTCTAAAAAAACTTTATAATTAAAATAACAAATAGGGAAGACTGGAACAATGGTCTCCTAATAATAGCACAAATAGTCAAGTATATGGACGGTTCCAAGACAACAGGGAGTTGGAGCCGGGATTTATGGGACGAGGCCAATAACCAAAATCTCAATAAGTCTAGGCAAATGAACAACTGTTTCAGGTTAAAGTAACAGTCATACAATGCTGCACAAGGAGACAATAAGGCTAGGAACGGATAATTGTTTGACTGCCAGCTTCTCAGACAGTCGAGTGGCGATACAGTCAATAGGGTCCTCACAGGTTACATCAAAACTTGTGTGGGACTGTCTGGGTACCCTAAAATAGTTAGGGAGTGAGACTGTTCCGTACTATGTATAGGGTGACTCCATCTTGGGTACCAGGGCATGAGGGGCACAAGGGTAATGAGGTAGATGCACTAGCCAGAGAAGGTGCATCAAAAGACCTCATAGGACCAGAAACAAATCTCGAGAATAGTGGAGGAATTTGCCACAACTGAGAGAGGCAAAGTAATTCATTAAAAAACGGTTGCCTAAATTCACAATAAATCTATTAGGCCAGAATAAAAAGGCCATCAAAATAATAGTGGGTAATACCAGCTTAATATACTGCATTGCTCTGTTGCAAAGGTTAAACACCTTTTTTTATAATAATTAAGATTATTATTTTTTTTGCTGATAAGACTTATCAGCAAATAAATAACTTATTTGTTATTTATGTACTTGTTACTGTACACAACTTGTTTTATTATAATTGTATCAAATTCTGTGTAATTTTATTTCTCACCCTGTAATTGCTATTGTACTGTGGGGTGCAGTAGCTAATAAATAAATATATTCCTAATGTTGAACTGTATGTATAACTGACAAATTTAAACCTACCTTTTATTATGTACGTTGAGCAAGATGCAGATGCCTGTTCCATTATTTTAATAGGATAGGGTAGTTCTACTAATTTTTTTGAAATGGGTTATAATTAGTATCAAACTGTTCCGTACTTACATCATAATATGCATTTAATTCCCTGAATTTTAATGAAAGATGTTTCGAAATTATGTAAAATGTAATACATATTACAATTATAATATAACCAAATTTAATATTATCTAGAGACACTATTTCCACCTGTTATCAATGCATGCTATACTTATACAGCATAAGGATCTTCCTCTCCAGAGTCATGATACTTGACATAAGTTTCAACGTGAGTGAAGTCCTTCTTATCTTCTTGCCAACCTCTGGGGGGTGCTTGCGTATAATTAAATGCACTTGGCTTTTCCCCATATATTTTATTAACAGCGTCTATGTGATCCCTGTATTTTCCTGCACTAACCATCTTTCCAGTTATAGGATCTGTTCTATCCCCTAGCGGATAAATAACTTCTTTTACTTTATGTGTAATAAGCCTTGTTAGTTTGTTTGGCAATTTTTCTATAAGTACAAGATCACCAGTTTTACACAAGCTTTTCGGATCATGTGCATAAACAAATTCATGATTTGCGAAATACTAAAAAGTACCTCAAATAAGTACCAGATTGACCAATTACGTATATACGTACCATATGTATATGATTGTCCAATTCTAAGCGTTGTACTTTAAATTTTGCAGCTCCTTGCTTTAAACATGGTACACATTGTCCTAGCATGAGGGATACAGTACTGGCTTTAGGTAAGGCCATTTTAAAATTTAAAGAGAAAACAAACTATCGAACTATATCACTAATATTATTTTATTATTATTTTTATTAGATAACAATGTATTAATTATTTCTTATTTCTATTTCAAACATAAGCTAATATTAAGTATTGAGGTTAAATTTTAAATCTAATAATCAATGCCATAGATATGTAGATACCAAGATACGAAGTTGTTATAAATTTGTTCTCATGCTCTGTGGGTATGCAGTGTTGCCAGCTTACAAAAGGCCATCTGATCGTTGTTTGTTGTTTGTATTATTCTTATACAAACAACGATCTGATTAAACTTGAGTTATGCGAGAAAACATTAGGGTCGCAAGAATATTAGATATAGATAGAATATAATGTAGAAAGCTACAAAGATTCAAAAAATCATATATAAACGTTCTACATTAGTTGCCGGAGGTAGGAACAATATTATAAAACTGTCACTGTAAGAGATATAAGGCGTTTTTTCGTCAGCTAACTACAACATACAATTGTTAGCTGTGGTCAAGGATTGTTAACTGTTTACAGGATTGCTCGATCGCTCAATTTTGTCATCCGCCTTTGTGACGTCATCGAAGATATATGTAATCGAATTGTCAAAATATACCTATTTTGTGTTTGTTATATTTCACATTTGCAAGAGAATTTTCGTATTTGAATGATTATTAATATTATTATTTATTAAAGTTTGTAACAGTATAAAGTGTACCTATTTCTACAAGTTCGAGATCTTTGGATCTTTGATGACGTCACAATTATGGATTACATTGTAGTATAGGGATCGAGCAATCCTGTAAACAGTTAACAATCCTTGACCTGTGGTTACTTAAATTCAAGGATTGTTAACTGTTTACAGGATTGCTCGATCCCTATACTACAATGTAATCCATAATTGTGACGTCTTCAAAGATCCAATAAACCAATCTGTCAAAGTCAAACTGGAAGCGCGAAAGCGGAATTTGAATTTAAAATTATCAAATCAATAGTTAATACCTTTGTTGTTTGTGTTTGTGGGTAATAGCAAAGAGGAATTAGTTTATTCTCTTTTGTAATAGTTTCTGTACATACCTATAATAAGTAATTGCATAATATTTTACTTGCTTTCTTTTGTGTTCTTTAATTCTGTGTCTACCAACAAATTGAAATTATATGCACATTTTGATACAAACTATCCGAGTATATTATTAAAATAGGTAAGCATATACATACTTTTTTAATTATGAACATATTCGGAAGCAAAGATTCTGTAGAGAAATATGAACGGAAAAAGTGTGATGTTGGGTTATGCATGGTCAAGATATATTTTGCGGTTTTAAGTGTATATTTACGTAAATTTGTTAGTGCTTATCTTTACCATCTTCTTAATAGTTAAAAGATACTTATATACAAGGATGATTAGTTTTATATATAATTAATAATGTTAACTGTTTTTTTTACAATAAGCAACATGTATACTGTTCACAGGTATACTATATAATGCACAGAGGCCAATTTGTGATCTCGTAATTGTAAATAGGTACAATTTATACTGTTATTACAAACTTGAATAAATAATAATCATTCAAATACGAAAATTCTCTTGCAAATGTGAAATATCTATAACAAACACAAAATATATTTTGACAGTTCGATTATAAGTATCTTCGATGACGTCACAAAGGCGGATGACAAAATTGAGCGATCGAGCAATCCTGTAAACAGTTAACAATCCTTGACTTAAATTGACATTTGATACCAAATACCTAATGTCAATTTAGGTAACTACAGGTAACAATTGTATGGTGTAGTTAGCTGACGAAAAAACGCCTATAGTTGTATGTACTTAGAGCCACCTGACACGAGACTTAAATTTAGCATTGAATTCAGTACTCCAATTGCGCGCGCAGATTAGCGGACTTGGATGCTAAAAATTAAAACATATTCTAAATTCTTGGACGAAATCAGCGCAGTATAGATGCACAGTAGCGTATCTATACTACGCTGATTTCGTCCAAGAAATTAGAACATGTTCTAATTTCTAGCATCCAAGTCCGCTAAATCTGCGCGCGCAATTTGAGTACTGATCAGTGTTGTTCTTGTTAGTACAATTGTACTAGATTTCAGTGATGGGTTTTTAGCCGCTAATTATATATTTAGCCAATGCTAATTATATAATTAGCACTTAGCCGGCTAAAAATATTATAATTAGCCGTTAACAGAATATATATTGTTTTTCAATTTTTGACGCATCAGAATAACTTTTTCGCAATTATCAATAAAATATCTATTCATATACCTACCTACTAGGAAGGTAAGCGTAATAGGTATTATTAGGTCATCATTTTAAAGTCGTAGATGTCATAGATGAGGAGAAATTAAATCTAGAAGTAGCGATTATTTTATGTTTTATTTTATAATACCGCAATCCTCATCATTTAATTAAAAGCAATTAAATAAAACAATACACCTTTCTTCACATATATATTAACAATGCTAAATGTATACATTTCGAGTACCTACTTACACTAACATCAGATTTAATTAAGTAGATCAAAAATAAAAATAATCATACAAATTAAAAAAAAATAAATAAATTAAAAAAAAATAAATAGAACTTCCAAAATATCTCCCTATGGTGCCATTATTATCACTGCAGCTATAATATTTAGCCTGCTAATTTTGAAAGGATTTTTAGCCGACGGATATATATTTATCGATAATTATCCGGTTAATTATAAACGGATAATTATCCGGCACATCACTGCTAGATTTAGTACAATATGATTGCTCTTGCACATTTAGTACCTCATTAACAAATTTAGTACAATTTTGCTAACATTTTTTTGTTAGATACGGACTTTATTTTAACGTTGACTGTATCATAGACAAAATCAAGGACAAAATACTAAAAAAGACGGTACGATTCGAAATAACCAATGAAACATCACACTCAGAGACACAGAATATCGGAGAACTCTGGAACTGAAAAATATACGGACCTCGAAAAACATAAAAGTCACAGATCATAGACTTGATATAAGGTATTATTTGAATTTGGCGCCATTTAGTACAAACTGTCACGTTTTAGTACAATTTTTCTCTTGATTCTAGTACAAAAATAAATTCCCCAGGAACAACACTTGGTACTGAATTCAGTGCTAAATTAAGTCTCGTGTCAGCTTAGGTACAATTATTTTAAATGAATGTAACACTTCATCTTTGTTGTTTGCATAAAGTCCAAAAGTCTACTCGCTGATATTTCTTTTATCTCACAAGGTTCCACGAATGGTTTACTCAAGAGCGCTAGCCTAAAGGCCCGTTTTCAAGCTCATCTCATGCTATTTGTGCATGCAATTTGCGCAAATAGAACTGAAATGTTGTGGTTCGCTTACACGCCCAGATAGCACAAACCTTTTCCTAGAATATACCTAAATTATTCTGAAGGAAGATTGGAATATTATATAGATAAATTTTGGGAATATTTGTAGAATATCGAAAAGTACACACTTTTCTATATCTAGAGAATATTCCTAAACTTATTCCAAGAATAATCCACAAGATAATACAAGAATAATTATAAAATATTCAAATAATAATCGCAGAATAGTCCCAGAATAAGGGAACAAATATTCCGAGATCACCAAAAATGACACAAAGAATAATCTATAAATATATTATACAGGGCGCCCTATTTCTTGACCCGTTGCATGGGTAACTTTTTTATTAGTAGAGATACAAAAACGCTTAAATGAGCAAATTAGTGCAGTTTCGTATTAGTAATTCTACGGTAAGGCGAAAAATTATATACGGGGGAATGTTGAAAAGTTATTGACAAAAAACGAAAAATCCAACTTTTCTATTATCCCTCGTAGCTCGTTCATTTGAAGAGTTAGAGAAAAATGCTTCACATGTTTCTTGCAGTATTTTTCATGTAAAATGACATGCACTCGCTACTTTTTATATATCTCTTAAAATGGTTGAGAATCACAGTAAAATATATTTTTTTTAAATGTAATGGATAGGTGGCTGTGACATTAACCGAAAGTCCCCTTTTTTCTCTTTCAGATGATATAACATAGTCCATATTTTATCCTTACAAAAGTAATAATAATCGTTGTTTTTAAAGAAAGTTTATTGTCACATCAAGAATGCTATGGATTATGGAACAAAAGAATGTTTTGAGAACAGAAATTATTAATTAATTAATTATATTGAAGTAAATGTTCGAAATGACCACCATCCTGTTGGATACATAGTAAGCAACGTTTCTGGATACTTCTTAAAACATTATTTATTGTATGTCAATGTATGCTTCTAATTGCATCTTGAATCCTGACTTTTAGATCCTCTATATCTAGAGGAGCTGTCACATAAACTTTATCTTTCAATAACCCCCAAAGAAAGAAATCTAAGGGGGTCAAATCAGGTGTTCGCGCTGGCCAGTCGATATCCATTCTATTTCCTATAACATTATCAAACTGTTCATGTAAATATTGTTTTACCTCGCGGGAATTATGCGCAGGTGCTCCATCGTGTTGGAAGTATTTAAGATTTCTAAAAATATGAAGTGGTAATTCATTTAAATATTCCTCTGTTAGAGTATTCCTTAGAAAATGAAGGTAATTATTCGCATTCAAATTATCTTCGTAAAAATATGGGCCAATAATTTTGCCACAAAAAATTCCACACCACACATTTATCCCAAATTGACGTTGATTTCTTCTTTCAGAAACAAGATGTGGATTTTCTCGGCACCACATTATGTTATTATGGCGGTTAAAAATACCATTGTTGGTAAATCTACTTTCATCACTGAATAAAATCTTTTTCCAGAAGTCTAGATCCTCTTCGCATTTTGAAATGTACCATCGACAAAATGTCATCCTTCTTTGATTATCAGCTGGATATAAAGTATTGCATATGGAATAATGATAAGGCTTTAAATTGTTACCTTTTAAAATAGCTCTTACAGTTTCCTTGGAAGTGTTGCAGTGATGTGCAATTTCTGCAGTTGAAGAATCAGGTTTAAAATTTACATAAGCCAAAACATTTATTTCAGTGTCTTCATTGAAGTTTCTTTCATCCTTAGGCTTTGAAAAAGAACCGTATAATCGTATATTATTTTCCAGCTGTCTAAATATTCTATGATGGGGTTGTCTTCGTTCCATGTAAGTTTCAAAATAAAGATTCGCTGCAGCTTGTGCATCTCGATTTTGGTTATAATAACAAAATAGCATATCATTTTTCTCTTCGTTGGTGTACATATTTGCAACACTATTATTTTGTATGCAGTATTAATAATAAACAATAAACTACTTAACAAAAACTAAAAATGTCACTTATGATCTGTCAATAATTAAATGCCAACTAGACGTTTTTAAAAATATCAGGAATCTTATTTTTTGTTTTATTTCCATAGCATTCTTGATGTGACAATAAACTTTCTTTAAAAACAACGATTATTATTACTTTTGTAAGGATAAAATATGGACTATGTTATATCATCTGAAAGAGAAAAAAGGGGACTTTCGGTTAATGTCACAGCCACCTATCCATTACATTTAAAAAAAATATATTTTACTGTGATTCTCAACCATTTTAAGAGATATATAAAAAGTAGCAAGTGCATGTCATTTTACATGAAAAATACTGCAAGAAACATGTGAAGCATTTTTCTCTAACTCTTCAAATGAACGAGCTACGAGGGATAATAGAAAAGTTGGATTTTTCGTTTTTTGTCAATAACTTTTCAACCTTCCCCCGTATATAATTTTTCGCCTTACCGTAGAATTACTAATACGAAACTGCACTAATTTGCTCATTTAAGCGTTTTTGTATCTCTACTAATAAAAAAGTTACCCATGCAACGGGTCAAGAAATAGGGCGCCCTGTATAGATAATTATAGATTATAAATATATTATATAGATTATTTTTAGATTCATTTTTGGTTAGGACGTATTTAATTTAATCCTGGAATATTTTTTTTGGCGGAAGATATTCAAAAAGAAAAACTTCGCCGAAACCTCCATTTAACCATGATACAACTACACTGATATGCCTATGCGCATGGGGGCGTGGTCTATCGATGAGCGTGACGTCAGTTTTGATACAAAATTAAATAAAATACTTGTAAACAAAGATAACAATATAATAGAAACGTCTACCTACCGAATATAATTTTAACCTAAATTTTATAATTTGAAGAGATAATAAGAAGCACTACTGTAAATAAACACCACCCTATAATATAAAAATGACAACTTGATAACCCTCGGGCCTCACAATTATAATAATACGGGAATACAATTGACAAACACGAAAATAATTATATCACTGACAGTCACGTTGACAGTAACGCATTTGAATTTTCGCCATTTTAGCATCAAGAATGACGTCGTGCGCAGAACAAACGAAATTTGGTCAAGTTATGAGCATATCAGTGTAGTTGTATCATGCATACATATAATATCTTATACTACTATACAGGGTGGGCGAAATTCGAGGCTCACCATTTGGATCTCGGAAACGGTAAGAGATACGAAAACGGTTAAATTGGGGCAAAGTTGCGTAATTTTGTGACCAATAATATGCCGTCAAGAAATCCAGAATATCTACATTCGTTTTTGAGTTATTTCAGAAAAACCAAAATTTTGAGTTTTTGTTTTTAATTTTTTTTAGCTTTTTTTGAGACGATATCAAAAAACTGACAAGACTTTTTCATTGCCACTTTTTATGCTCTATAACGTGGCAGTACAAAATTTCCGTTACGGCGTTTCGTCCGATCAGGACCATCTTCAACTTTATTTTTTTAAATAGGGACCCATAATGTTTCTTACGAAAAATGATAGGATTTTTTATTCTGATTCCAATGATGTATGATACTTTATAGTTTTAATTATTATTTTTGCTCAAATACTAGGAATAACTTTTAAAACGATCGAATCTAGTATGCTTTGGGCTGATGACATTTGTTATAAAACAATTTTAATTGTCAATACAATTTGACGTTTAAAGAGCTTCGCTTTAATGGTGGTCTGTTTGAACATACACTTTAATTTAAGAAAATTTTAATTTTAGATTCCACTGACAAAAATATTTCTGTTATTATTATAAATTACTTTATTATAATTATTTTAAATTTAATTATACGGTACAACTTGTGTTACCATATAAAACTAAATTTGAACATTCAGTAACATGATTTGGACTATTATTTTGTATTCTCCTGTAAATACTTATATGTTCAAAACTACCGTTTTCTGTCAATTGTCTGTGCAGTTTCGAAAATGTCGTTCTATATGGTTGTAGCCTTTCTGGGTATGTTTCAAAATATGTTTGTTCAGATCTGGTTGAATTTTTTAACATTTATAATAAATTTCAATCATATCACATTTTTCTTGATTTGTAAACGGCATTATTACTTATTATTGAAAGCGAAGCTCTTTACGTCAACGTGAAATTGTGTTAACAATTAAAATTGTTTTATAACAAATGTCATCAGCCCAAAGCATACTAGATTCGATCGTCTTAAAAGTTATTCCTAGTATTTGAGCAAAAATAATAATTGAAACTATAAAGTATCATACATCATTGGAATCAGAATAAAAAATCCTATCGTTTTTCGCAAGAAACATTATGGGTCCCTATTTAAAAAAATAAAGTTGAAGATGGTCCTGATCGGACGAAACGCCGTAACGGAAATTTTGTACTGCCACGTTATAGAGCATAAAAAGTGGCAATGAAAAAGTCTTGTCAGTTTTTTGATATCGTCTCAAATAAAGCTAAAAAAAATTTAAAACGAAAACTCAAAATTTTGGTTTTTTTGAAATAACTCAAAAACGAATGTAGATATTCTGGATTTCTTGACGGCATATTATTGGTCACAAAATTACGCAACTTTGCCCCAATTTAACCGTTTCCGTATCTCTTACCGTTTCCGAGATCCCAATGGTGAGCCTCGAATTTCGCCCACCCTGTATATATATTACAAGTGTTAAATGTAAAACATTATGTTTGTGTTTAAGTTGTTGAACAAATTTGTTTTCGGAGTTTGTATTTTATTTGATAATGAAATAAAAAATTATTCTATTAAGGTTGTTTTGCTCTATTTTGTGAGACATTTGAACGTTTCATTGAGACATAAAAGAGTTAATAAATTTATGAATTGTCATACCTATTGCCAATGTCAAGTAGGTAGGATTTCTGGTATCGCCGAATGTGGCTTAGGCAGACTGGGTTGAATTTGGGCGGACCGATTCTGGCTAAACTTGCCTTGATAGAGCCGGGCCGGATTAGATTCGATTTGAGCTTCGATTCGACTTGCTTGGTCGGGTCTCGCCTGGTCTGACCTAGCCGAGTCGCGCCTGGCCTGGTCTGGCTGGGTCTGGCCTGGCCGGGCCGGGCCGAATTCAATCTGGCTTGGTCGGGCCTGGCTCAAATCTGGCCTGGCCGGGCCATAATTGTCAAGAGGTCTGGCTTTAATTGGGCCAAACGTTCGGTGGGTTTATCTGGCCTGGCCTGGCCTGGCCTGAATTTTTTTAAAAAGTCGCAACTCTAGGCTCGTTGTCTTACCGCAGCACGTCTCTGTTTTTTGTTCGCTGCCAAACGAACAGTCAGATATTGTTTCAGATTAGCTCTAGAGGTCTTCCAAAAAATCATGTCAAGCATAAGTACTGTTTTTGAATTCTGTCAGATCTTTTTACACAGCAGTTCGCAGATGTAAGCTTTTGTAAACGAGAAGCCCCAACCGCTGACTATCGTTAATGCCTTTGTAGGTAATCGCTTTTCCTGAGGTGTGGAAACTGTTGGAACCTGGGGGCGGTTGTGTAGGCTCTTTAACTGGTTTTGCAGAGTTCTCCGCACAATTTTAAATTTTCTACTCTCCACCGTCGGAGACATGCCAGCACTAATATCCCCCAGCACCCTATGACGGCCACCTTGAACAAATAAGTTTCTATATGTACTTAGGGCCTCACAATTTTCTTTGTGATGTCTAGACTTTTTTCTCATAACAAACTGCCGAAGCAGACCGAAGGTGCCAAAGGAACTCCGTTTTACACGGTATCGATAGGTCCTACAGCAGTCTATCTAGGACATCGTTTCTCAACCTTTTTAGAGTCGCGACTCCCTAAAAAGCCAAAAAATAAAGTAAAAAGCCTAACGACAACGACCTCCTCACAGACAATATCGACAGACAAAACTTTACCACTAGAATCTTTGTCTCAAGATTTAGATAAGTTTTGGCTTGCACGACGATGTCAATACGGAAACTTAGTAACTGAAGCTTTAAAAACATTACCTAATTCCATTTGCTACTTCTTACATGTACGAAAAAGGGTTTTCCTCAATGGTGTCTTTAAAAACTAAATATAGAAATCGTCTGTTATCACTTGAAAATAATTTACTAACTTCGTGTGTGTAATCTACTGTGTTTCCAATGTTAATCTACATATAAAAGAACTTTTAAATGAAAAAAACGCAACCCTCAAACTAATTAATAAATGAACATATATTTAGTTATTAGTTTGTTTTATTACATGATGGAGTTAGTACAATGATTATATCTGAAGGTTTATTAGGTACCTATGTAATAAAAGGATTTTTCCTATGGATGCCTTTTTTAGTGACAGATTGCGACCGCCTTTATACCTGTCCGAGACCCCCAAGGGGTCGCGACCACCAGGTTGAGAAACGATGATCTAGGAGGTGGTACGTAGGACGTAGGTAGGTATTTTATAAATCAAATAAGGTAAACAAATGTAGGTAGGTATCTAATGGAAATAATTAATTAGTGTGTACCTATGTACACCTATGTATACCATACCTATGTATATCAACCTGTTCATGCTTAAAACACAGCTATGGTAAGCTGTGCTTAAAATAAGTCTCAGGAATTGGATACAGGTGAGATGTATCTCTTCGCGTTTTTGGGACACTCTGTAAGTACCTATATCATCTATCCTCAATCTATCCATGTCTTTAACAATGACCAACGCGTAGGTATAATTTCCGTCTTGATAACATGTTTCATTGGAATATTCTTATTCTTCAATGAATGCTGATGTCACGCTTACGAGATGGCGTATGGAGTGGCGAATGGCGATAATATACCGCTGAAATCCATTATTTAGTTTCGACCCGCTCTTCCAAGGAGGCAGCTGTGATCCGAGCACGCGCGTTCTGTGTTGTCGATATATCCGTGTTTATTATTTAACTACTACACAAAATAAAAAGTATTCAGCTCAAAAAGTTAACAAAATAGTTGATAAGGTGCTTCTTGTGTCTATTGTGAATTACACGTGGTCTTGTGTTGTTTTATCGAGATTATCTGTGTGTCTTGTGATGATCAAGAATTCGTTTGTTTACATCTGTCCCATTTGAATATAAACTAAATTCGTGTTGAAATACCTACACTTGGATTATCTTATTGCTGCTTATAGTAAGTATCTGTTTAGTAGCTCAAAATGTTATTTGATTTTTATTTCATAAATTAGTTGTTTATTATACGTACCTACCTACTTATTACTCAGAAAATATTTTGTTATTGTAATACTACCTAATAGGTAGGTAGGTATCTTGTTATCAATAAAAACATCAATGCAGTTTTTTGATTTATCATTTCTGGTTTTATTTTAGGGTATAATAAAGATAGTAAGTTAATGTATAAATAGGTATAATATTTCAGAGCAATTTCTAAATAAACTGAATTTTTGGGTTGATCTTAACCTTACATTTTCACTAAGCCGGATTAAAGCTTTTGCTTGTACTAGAGATGATGAGTAGAAAACTGTGACTCATGGAATGACGATTTTAACACATTACATACCGAACAACCTAATTATTGCCGCTGGCAGGTAGATATTGCAAAACTTCCAATTATCATGTTAATAGATTATTTGTTAGTGTTATACCTATATGTTATTACTGGGTAGATACGCTATTTACCTAGGTGGGTTACCTACTTCCATATTTGTTATTAAAAGTTTAACTAAGTATTTGTACCTATACCTATTACAAAAGTATTTTAACTATTTATGTAGATTTAGCAGTGTTTATAGTATAGACCTAGGTGGCGAGAATATGTATTTCCAGTAATCATAATTTAGAGAGAAATTTAAAATTTTAGCATAAGTCTCAGATACGTACTTCCTTATAATATACCCAGTGGCGTGCCCAGGGGTGAGCTAGAGGAGCGGAAGCCCCCCCACCCCTGTCTATTCCTGCCTCTAGCTCTCTAATCATTCCCTGAAAATTTGTCACGAGTAAATATTTCATGTTTCAATAACATTTATTATTAAATGTTTTATTATTTCAAATTTAAATAAAAGCAGGAGCATATTTTTGGTTCTATTAATAGCGTAATCTATACGGTTGTGAAGTTGGCCACAGTTTTTTCAGCAATGGTTTTGCAATGTGGCAACGCCGCAATGTTTCCCGGCTCAGAAAGGGGCCATCTGTCGCTGTCCGCAGCCGTTGCTAGCCACGCTAAGGCTACCATGGTAATCTAACGAAAAATATACTTAAATTCCTGATTATATTAAAAAAAATCGTGGATGATTTAAATGAGTTTGTAGGTTTAACTTTCCGACATTAACGAGACTATGAAAGAATACTGAAATACTTGACATGTTTACCTAATCATTGTTCAACCTTTAAAAACTTAAAAAATGTGGATATTTTATTTGATAATGTTGGTTAAATTTTCCAGCTCAGAGGAGACTAGGAATATGTGCTGAAGACGCTCAATATGGAAAAACATTTGTACCCCTGTGCCAGTGGCGTATGTTCCGTTTTCAATTACGATACCATAAAAACATTGAAAAAATTGTTGATATCTACTTTATTTGACGATGTCGGTTGAATTTTCTGGTATGAACGAGATTAGGAACACGCGCTGAAGACGCTCCATACGTAAAAATATTATTTATACCCCCGTACCAGTGGCGTATTTTTCATTTTTTCATTACGAACCCTTAAAAACATTGAAAAAATCGTGGATACTTTATTTGACGATGTCAGTATAAAACGAGGTATAAAAGTTATGAATTTTGTGCGTTACTTTATCACCACACTGAATATAGTTTTCGCAGAAAGATACTCAGACTGACATCTACATTTTAAAGAGATGTTTAAAATTATATGTAAATATATTTCCATGGCGAGATCAGAGCAGTATCAAAAAGTAAATATATTTACTCTTTGGCAATATTTCGAAGAAGATAAACAGGGTAGGTATAAACTATAATTGCTACAATGACATTGGCCTACAAAAAGGGTTCGTAGGAACCTCAGTACTAATACAGATACCTCTAGAGGTACTTATCGATAATTATAAAAATACAGAGGGTAGGTACTTATCTGGTAAAAATCACTTTTATAAGAATTTATGTCAAAATACTGTCCCAATAATTTCTTACCTACAGTTAGATATGAAAGCTTTATTAAATAAGGGTGAAGACCAAAAGTGTAATAAGAAAAACAGCATTCTACGTAAATGAATGAAGCACCTTTTAAGCTAATTCCCGTTAAAACCGATTAAAGTGTCTATCTAATAAAGGATCTGTAAAACTTAACCACTTTTTATTGAACAGTGCAGTTCCAAATTTTCAAAAAATTATAACAACTTTTTCACAGACATTTGTATGATTATATAATACCTATTATGTAGCTGTAGTTATTAATTAATAATAGGTACCATGTTAGGTACCTATAATATTTTGAAACCATTTGAATATACACTTAAAGGAGCACTTATATCTACATATTGTTTGACCACCACCATTAGATATTCATATCTTGGTTTGAGGAATTGATTTTAAGATTATTTTCTATGTACTTTATACCTACTTGTCATTTATTTACGAGTTTATGTAGTAGATACCTAGACCAAGAGTTGGGCTAATACATTCCCGTCTTTCTTTATATACACATACTGCATTGATAGTAGGTATAACAATATACAACATAATAATAAATAACAGTACTAACTTGTTTATGTACCTACACACTGGTTTATGAATTAGGTCTTGAAACTATCATAAAAACCGAAGAGGTCACACGGTGATCATTTGCAATAAATTGCCCAACATTTGATTAGTTTGAAAATTTTTATATTTCTCACCACAAAGTGTAAGTAGTTTACATTTACTATATTCTGAGCTATATTTGTTATATAATGTCATGGTATCTATTATTCAATACAAATGGAAAGCTCATGCCAATTTCCCATATATCTATACCTACTCCCAGATGGATTGAGGATCTACCTAATATATAGACCGGTAAATTTTTAATGTACCTACTAAGTACCGACATTATTTATATTTTGTAATATACAGTCTGTCCATAAAGTAACCCCCCCCCCTGCTAACTTTTGAACGAATCGAGTTAGAGAGTTTTAACAAAATACAGGGTGAATCATGTACAATGAAGTTGATTCTGACGATAAATTCGATTCTTCAAATTCAAAGATGGCGCCACGGGCGCTGTCAACTCAATTTTTTTAAATGGCAAAGTGTGCCGTGTTGCACCTCATTTAAAAGGTAATTCAATTCTCTACATTCTCGTTTTTGAAAAATGACAATCGAGTTATCCGTTCTCTAGTTACAAGCGTTTGTATTAACGATATTTAAAAATTTTGCTTTTATCAAGTCTCCTTGCCTTTGCTTGCCACTGTCACTGAAACGTCAATAAGGTTCGAGAAAGTAGTTTAGCGTTCAATTTAAGGTGTTTGAAAGTTTCTACAGGTTTTTTTCTTATTTTTTTAAGTTATTCGATTTGATACATTTAAGAGGAGAGCGTTACTCAAGAATGCTGCGGGAGGAAATTTTTCCAAATATAGAAAGAATAGCAGGCAATAACATTCAAAGTATTGTATTTCAACAAGATGGAGCCCCGCCTCATTTCTATGGACCTGTGACCGATTTTTTAAATAACCATTTCCCGGGCAGATGGATTAACAGAAGGAGCCCGATAGAATGGCCGGCTCGTTCCCCGGACTTAACTCCTCTTGATTTTTTCTTATGGGGATATTTGAAGTCAAAAGTCTACAGAACTCCTCCAGTAAATATCGACGAACTACAGCAACATCTAACACATATGTGTGGAGTGGCAAGGAGGGCCTCTTATAGGGTCAAGCAGTGGGGGCGGTGGCTAGGTAAAAGCCACGATGGTGGACACACAAGTATTCTTGGGGAACTTGTGGGAGGAGACAGTCTACTGGACGCACCCAGTGACAGGATATCTCCCACTTATGTGTTTCTCAAACCTTACACAGTAGAGATACCGGACAGGGAAGCTTGGCTCGAAAATCCTGATGCTCAGGTCTCGAATGGGCTCGTCTGGTTTACGGATGGGTCCAAGACAGACCAGGGCTCAGGGGCGGGAGTCCGGGGCGTGCGCCCGAGGGCGAGACTATCCTTCTCCTTGGGAAAGTATGCCACGGTCTTTCAGGCGGAAGTGTTTGCTATCTCTGCATGTGTTCAGGAAAATCTCAAAAGGAGATATTCTAATCAGCATATCCAGATATGCACCGACAGTCAGGCGGCTTTACGTGCCTTGATCTCCTACAGGATCACCTCCAGGATGGTCCTAGAGTGTGTTAATGGTCTGACCCAATTGGGACAGAACAACCAGGTAAAATTGACCTGGGTACCGGATCATCATAATATAACAGGAAATGAGGAGGCCGATGCACTGGCTAAGAGAGGCTCAAGTATACAGTTTACAGGGCCCGAACCAGTGCTGGGGCTTCCGCCTAGTTATGTAGCAAGGTACATTGGAAACTGGATCAAGGTAAGATCAAAGGAAGAATGGTCAAACGTGACTGGGCTGCGACAAGCCAGGCTCTTAATTGAAGGGCCTTGGTCGAACGCAACTCAATCAATACTTGCGCTAAGTCGTAACAGCATAAGGATTGTCACAGGACTGTTGACAGGTCACGGACATCTTAACAAGCACCTTAACACTATCGGTCTTAGTGACACTAGAAGGTGCAGGTTTTGCGGACACGATGACGAGGACTCCATTCACATCCTCTGTCGCTGTGCCTGCCTCATGGTCAAGAGACACAAACACCTGGGCGCAGCATTTCTTCTGCCTCAGGACATTAGGGAGCTTCCCCTACAACGGGTGTTGGCCTATGCGCACAGCACGGGTCTCTTCCAATAACTCCCAACTAGCGGCAGGCACAATGGGTCGAAAGACCTGAGTGCTGCGGGTAACCGCGCCGCCTATCAACAACAACAACACAACACATATGTGTAGAAAAATCCCTGCAGAAGTTTTAGGAAATATCTGGCAAGAATTTCCAAGTAAACTTTTTATGTGCCAAGAAGTCAATGGACAACATTTTGAACAACTTTTTAATTCTTTTATTTTTAGTTTTAATAAATATTTGTTAAAAATTTGTTGTATTAAAATATTAATTAACATTTTATTCATGGATCAGATTAGAAACAGAAACGCTTGTAACTAGAGAACGGCTAACTCGATTGTCATTTTAAAAAACGAGAAAGTAGAGAATTGAATTATCTTTTAAATGAGGTGCAACACGGCCCACTTTGCCATTTAAAAAAATTGAGTTGACAGCGCCCGTGGCGCCATCTTTGAATTTGAAGAATCGAATTTATCGTCAGAATCAACTTCATTTTACGTGATTCACCGTGTATTTGGTTAAAACTCCCTAACTCGATTCGTTCAAAAGTTAGCATGGGGGGGGGGGTTACTTTATGGACAGACTGTATATTAACTATTCAATCATATCTCCACGATCAAAACAGTTGCCTTATTTTTCCCATTCCAAATATAATATGTCTCCCGCTATACGCCTATAGGACTAAAACAATATAATTAATGACAATTAAGTAATAACTTTTTCCCATGTTATATTCACGTGGAGGTGGTTGACCGGATATTGTTTCATACCCAGCGGCGGCATGAAACATAATATGTTTTGTAGATGGTACCATAAACATATCTATAATGGATGGTAGGTACACTATTGTATTATAATGGTGTATCATCTACGTTTTTGTTGGGTAATTTTAAATTTAAGCTGTTTTCATCTTGGTTTTGGCATAAAATATATTGTAACAGTTAGTAGTTAGTGGTGAGAAACACACCGTAGTGCCTTCTTTGGGTCTTTGCTACTATCTGTCTGACAATTATTGTTAAATTGATAGACAGATAACGACCTGCTTTTTCGCAAGAGCCATTATAGCAGTGACCTCTATTGTCTTTGAGGAAGACAATCCTATTTATTTATTTGAAGGAGATGCCGAAAACTACTCCACGGGAAATGTGCCCGTGGATTAGTTGCTTTCGGCAACTTCTTCAAATATATATTGTAACACTTGAGAACATTTCGTTGCGTTTTGAGTGTGCCATCTTCGTTCCGTTTATGGCGGAAAGGACAAAGAAGAAATATATTAGATTATAATGGTTATTTTTTTGCGATGTAGATGCCACAAAAGAGAAAAAAACTATTTTTTTCTAAAAGATAGTACCTATTCTATTTACAAACTTGGGAAATTACGGAGTATCCGAGGTAGTTCATTAAAATGAAGTAATATGTAACCTACATTCACATTCGCCTCAGTATCATACAGTATACCAATTCACATTTAACAGAGATCATTTAATGTCTGGTATATAACTTAATAAGGTCAATTTACTTTATTGCGTAATCAAATTTGATCCCATGTTTGATTAAATAAGTGCATAAGTACTAACTGTGAAATGTGAGAACATGATGATGAATTGATGAATATAATGTGTAAGTAATCCTTGATGGTTGTATATTTATCATTAATAACGAAAATGGTTGCTCCCACTTACCTATAAATAGGAAGGATGACACCGAAAAGAGTTTTGTAATTGAGAATGGACTCTGTCAATTGCTGTCAGTAGAGTTTCGCCAATTAATACGAAAACTTGAAAATAAGTAGGTATATAACTTTTTAGAACTGCATTGTTAACTTGTAAAAATTTTTGAAAAACGTAGCTATATAGGTACCTACCTACCTATTACCGAGTTAAATTTAAGTAAATATTTTCTTTAATCACTTATTATGGAATATGTAGCCGCATTTTAATGAGGCCAAATTCAGGAATGATTACTTACAGTATTTCAAGCCATTCTTTTTATATTTGTGATTAAGACCCTCATTAAAACGCTTTTTATGTATAAAACAATTTCAAGATGTCGTTGTTACTCATATATTATTTATAATATAATAAATGAAAGTATTTTGACAAAGACGTAGTCGAGGACTTAGTTTTCTCTCATTTTTCCATTTGGAATTTGTTTCAAATATTTATTTTTGTTTTGCTTAATTCTTTTATTGAAGCATGTAAATGATGATTAAAATAATAAAGTTATTGAAAATGTCGATGATGCGAATCTAAACGATTTAAATAATTATAATTTCGGCCATACTAATTCTGTTTGAAGTTCATTATTACAATTTATTTAGGCTGCAAAATAAATTTCAAATTTACTCTAATTTAAAAATACATACTTATTAGTGGAGTAAAATCGGTAGAAAAATGTTTCAAAAAATTTTTTAAAGGTATAACCACATGAAACCTATACAGGATCATTGGTTGGGTCCTTGTGCATGTGAAATGACTAATTACGACATCTTTAGGGGGGTCAGACATTTTTTATCCCCAAAAATGTCAATAATTTGTCAAAATGTTACATTTATGTTTTTTTAGACATACCACGCGATAACTTCGAAACTAATTAACTTATAAACATGAGGTTTTTTTTAATCGATTGAAGATATATAGGCGCTCATAACTGTACTAATTTAAGTCCCCTGGTTAGCATATTTTTTCTTGGAGAATGGAGTAAACTCGAAATTTTACTTTTATTGCTGCATGATTTTCGGTAAGCGAGAAACTTTTTTATTTCAAGGAATTTTGCCATAGTATCTGCGTATGAATTAAAGAAAAAATATTGAAAAAGTTTTTAGAAGAAGAACCAACCTTCTGTGACAAACAGTTTTCGAGTTATCGCCATTTAAATTTAATAACACAGGGGCGCGCTGCGCCGCGCAACGTGCTTTTCGAAGACTATCAAATTATCGCACCGTACCGCGCTCTCGATGTGTTTCGAAGGCCCGCTTGGGTGATCTCCTGACCAATATAAAATATCCAAAAAGAATTTTGCATTAAAAAAATAATTTAATGTTCTAGTATAATATATATTTTCTAATTTCATATGATTCGATAAATATTTTCTATCAGGAACACAAATTTGCATTGTATTTATATTCATATTTTTAATATAAAGTTAAAACACGAATTACAAAAAAAAGGACAGAAATTTAAAAAAATTAGAATTTTCTAGACTCCGAATCTGACGAACTGAGATCTTCGTTTTGTGGTCTGTTACTATATAATGGGTGGTATGAATAAAAACGAAGTACCTGCTACTACTACAAGTATTAGTATATTTTACATAGTATTTACTTTAAAACGAAGTAGATACTACATTTCAAAGTACTCCCTTCTATTTTCCGGAAATGCTAAAAATAATAACATTCTTCTAAACATTATAATTACTTTCATACTTTTTACTGGTAAATACTTCCGTTTTAACAACTGAAATATTTTCTCCGTCATTAACGAAGTTGATATCATGGCAGCCTCATCGTGCGTGCTACAAAGTGATTACTTTAAAAATGGTTCAAATACATAGAAATAAAATTTATACTGCAAGAAGACACTACGACGCTGATACCATATACCGTCAAATATTTAGGTAAACAATTAAGTACCATCAATTTAAAATGGTTTATGTTTATATTTTTCATCTAGGTTTAGTAGGGAAAACGTTACTTTCTCGTTACTCGATACTCTTCTATCACACTTCCTTCATCCGAAGACATCTTAAAGGACTGCTGATGTTATAAATACATACAAAACTGAAACTGTCTCTCAAAAACTTTTAAACAAGTCTCTGCTTTTAAACATGTATATCTCGTTAGCCGGGACCTGGCGCACGGCGTATGTGTGACGGAAGTACGTACCTACTATACATTTCAAAGGATGTACTACACTTGTTAAGTAGATACTTCATAATATGGAGTATATTATACTTTGTGGTGAAGCATGTTCTATGTCAAGTAAAGTAGATACTACCGGAAATTAGTAAATCCTTCGTTGTAAAGTAGATATTACGTAGAATATACTAATACTTGTAGTAGTAGTAGCAAGTACTTCGTTTTTATCCATACCACAAATTGCATATTTACATTCGTCGCAACATCTTAATCTTTGTGCTAAATGCGTGCACTTATTATTGTTGCAATTTCTGTCGGAACATCGGATTGACAAAAATTGCAACCATAATAGGTGCACGTGTTTAGCCCAAGGATTAAAATGTTGCGACGAATGTAAATATGTAATTTGTGATATGGATAAAAACGAAATACTTGCTACTACTACTACAAGTATTAGTATATTCTACGTAATATCTACTTTAAAATACATTCTTTGAAATGTGTACTTGTACGTACTTCCGTCACACATACGCCGTGCGCCAGGCCCCGGCTAACGAGATATACATGTTTAAAAGTTTTTGGGAGACAGTTTCAGTTTTGTATGTATTTATAACATCAGCAGTCCTTTAAGATGTCTTCGGATGAAAGAAGTGTGATAGAAGAGTAACGAGTAACGAGAAAGTAACGTTTTCCCTACTAAACCTAGATGAAAAATATAAACATAAACCATTTTAAATTGATGGTACTTAATTGTTTACCTAAATATTTGACGGTATATGGTATCAGCGTCGTAGTGTCTTCTTGCAGTATAAATTTTATTTCTATGTATTTGAACCATTTTTAAAGTAATCACTTTGTAGCACGCACGATGAGCCTGCCATGATATCAACTTCGTTAATGACGGAGAAAATATTTCAGTTGTTAAAATTGAAGTATTTACCAGTAAAAAGTATTAAAGTAATTATAATGTTTAGAAGAATTCTATTATTTTTAGCATTTCCGGAAAAATAGAAGGGAGTACTTTGAAATCTAGTATCTACTTCGTTTTAAAGTAAATACTATGTAGAATATACTAATACTTGTAGTAGTAGCAGGTACTTCGTTTTTATTCATACCACCCATTATATAGTAACAGACCACAAAACGAGGACCTCAGTTCGTCAGATTCGGAGTCTAGAAAATTCTAATTTTTTTAAATTTCTGTTTTTTTTTTTGTAATTCGTGTTTTAACTTTATATTAAAAATATGAATGTAAATACAATGCAAATTTGTGTTCCTGATAGAAAATATTTATCGAATCATATGAAATTAGAAAATATATATATTATACTAGAATACTAGAACTTTAAATTATTTTTCTAATACAAAATTCTTTTTGGATATTTTATATTGGTCAGGAGATCACCCAAGCGGGCCTTCAAAACACATAGAGAGCGCGGTACGGTGCGATAATTTGATAGCGTCTTCGAAAAGCACGTCGCGCGGCGCAGCGCGCCCCTGTGTTATTAATTTTAAACGGCGATAACTCGAAAACTGTTTGTCACAGAAGGTTAGTTCTTGTTCTAAAAACTTTTTAAATATTTTTTCTTTAATTCATACGCAGATACTATGGCAAAATTCCTTGAAATAAAAAAGTTTCTCGCTTACCGAAAATCATGCAACAATAAAAGTAAAATTTCGAGTTTACTCCATTCTCCAAGAAAAAATACGCTAACCAGGGGACTGAAATTAGTATAGTTATGACCGCCTATATGTCCTCAATCGATTAAAAAAAACCTCATGTTTATAAGTTAATTAGTTTCGAAGTTATCGCGTGGTATGTCTTAAAAAACATAAATATAACATTTTGACAAATTATTGACATTTTTGGGGATAAAAAATGTCTGACCCCCCTAAGGATGTCGTAATTAGTCATTTCACATGCACAAGTACCCAACCAATGATCCTGTATAGGTTTCATGTGGTTATACCTTAAAAAATTTTTTTTCGAGAAGGAAGCGACTTTTTCCCTTGTTTTTACTCCACTATATGTGCTTGAGTGTAAAACCCACTTGCACATGCATTTCAAATTCGTTCCTGAACTATTATATGGTTTTACGCACCATATGTGCATGGTTTTATGTTCATGAAATATTTTTGAATATAGACTTCCTGTAGAGTGAACACGAGCTTCGAATTAAATATTCTGTCAAATATTATTAGTCATCCTGAAAAAGAAACTGTACCTAATCAGATAGAACATCTAATACACATGTGTTATTTGAAATACATTTCGTTATTCACGATTCTACCTACATATACATATCTACCTACATACCTACCATAGATTTATAAGACAAGGGAGATGTAATTGTTTACATTTTAAAGCAATCAGAGATCCCCTTGTTTACTCTTTATCTGGTCAACTGCAAGGTCTACTTTATGATTGTACGAAAAACTGTTGCCAAACTGTCAATTGTGTAATTTATATTTTCACATTTAAACTACCATGATTATGGGTTAAGGTTAAAATATTACATAAAAATATTTTCCCGTTTCCTAGTTGAGTAGATAAATCATATTTTGTTAAAAACTTTGCGATAAAAACTAACTTAATAACGCAAAAATGGAATGAACAGGCATCATTGGTCCCTACTCCAATCCGCATGTCCATTGATGCACGTGAATCGTAGTATTTTATAGTATTTCTTTTGTGCGGTGTTGCTGGCAGTCGGAATTTTGCTTTTGTGAATTTTTCAGTGTTTTTCGTAAGGATTTTATTACTATTCTTCAGAAAATGGTGCGTCAGTGTCAAGTGTATGGAAAAATGAATTCTTTATATTCAAAACTGTCTTTCCCAGGTAAATTTTGCCAAGTTTTGTTTGGTTATTCGGTCGCTATATTTGTCACGCCATATTTACGGATTTTCAGGGGCGTGCTGGCTGGCTTCCTTATCATTTTACGGAATATAGTATATATATACTATATTATATTATGGAATTGCTTTTGTTATTTTTTAAAATATGGCTGATGTGTTAGTTTTTGGAGTTACCTACACACATACTTAAATACGATCAAAACAAGAATCCAAGCAAGAAGCTAAGGCATCATTCAGCACTTTGCTGCATAACAAATTAAAAAACCTATAATGTTTGGTAAGTGTGAAGCCAACATGCAACGTTTGCACACAAAAATTAAAATCAGTTGCGTAACCAAGGTAATTTTTAAAGGTATCCTTTATACTAATCTAAGAGAAAATCACCATTATCAGACTTTTAAAGAGTTATTTTGAAAACAGTAGGTAAGTCAAATAACTTGAAACAAAAAGTTGAATTAAAAACTAACACCATGTACATCTTTCTTATTTTAAATTATATTTCACTTTTAAATGTAATTGAACCCTGTATACAGAGTTTGGGTATCTTTGAAAAACTGAAAAATACTTTTTTACACTACTGTATAGGTATATAAATTTTTGTAATGTAGTAGGTGTACCACCTTTACTTAATTCAGAATTTTAAGTGTTCAAGTTTCAATTTCCCTACATTAAAACTCCGATACTAATTTAATTTCTAATCTCACAAGCTTTTGCTGTTGCAATGTATAGTACTGATTTTCTTAAAATTCCTTTTTTGATGTTTTATTATCATACCCAACCCTTCAAAAAACAGTACGCCTTTGGCGTCGGAAGCAAGTTCTCCCAAAACTTTTGCAACGTTGCACGGAGTCGGAATTTTGCCGTTCTTTCTCTCGATATTCTTTGTCATACACATTGTCAATGATTGATACAAAATAAAAGGTTATTTATGAATGAACTGTGAGGTCTCCTCTTATTAAGTCTATGATACCTACTTTGTGCGATATAATTCTGTAATTAGTAAAAAATGATGGATATCGATAAAAGATAAGGGAAGGTAAGTAAGTGTTTGTCTGACATATTCATGACTTATTTTGTTAAACCCACACTATTTGCAAAGTGTTTCACTTCATCCTTTAATTTAGATAAGTATAATATTTGAGCTTCAATTATTTTAGTTATAAAATAGTTATTTATGAGGAAGTAAATTCGGTAGTGACCATATGTTTATAAATTATTAGCATTGACTAGGTAACATATTTACGAATAACTTTATCGATATTATAATTATAAGGTAGTGAAATAAGCAGAGACCAGGCCAACAGATTTTTTCCAGTAAATGCTCTGAAATTTCCTCACTATTTACATTTTCTACCGTTTTCAATTAACGTTTGAGATAAATGGATGATCATAACGATCATTTTATTAAAAAATTACCATCAGGCATGACACGTTACACCGATAAAATCATCTCTCTGAAAGTTTATACGCGAGTTTATAGGTATCTATGTTAATATTTTCTGATATATTTTTGTAAGGGGTAAACCGCGACTATAATTTTGTACACCAGATTTCCTTCTCACAAGAGAATTCCTCTGATTTCCCTATGATTTCCTCTGATTTCCTCATGATTTCCTCTGAGTTTCTCAGAATTCCTTTTGAATTCTCTTTGAATTCCCCAGAATTCCTGATTCATGTACTCGTACACCAGAATTCCCCCGCGGTTTACCCCTCGTATTTTTGCTAGAATTGCTCTACCACTTTTATAAGTAGAAGCTTTGTATTGTTTTGTTTTGTTTTGTTTTGTTTTGTTTTGTTTTGTTTTGTTTTGTTTTGTTTTGTTTTGTTTTGTTTTGTTTTGTTTTGTTTTGTTTTGTTTTGTTTTGTTTTGTTTTGTTTTGTTTTGTTTTGTTTTGTTTTGTTTTGTTTTGTTTTGTTTTGTTTTGTTTTGTTTTGTTTTGTTTTGTTTTGTTTTGTTTTGTTTTGTTTTGTTTTGTTTTGTTTTGTTTTGTTTTGTTTTGTTTTGTTTTGTTTTGTTTTGTTTTGTTTTGTTTTGTTTTGTTTTGTTTTGTTTTGTTTTGTTTTGTTTTGTTTTGTTTTGTTTTGTTTTGTTTTGTTTTGTTTTGTTTTGTTTTGTTTTGTTTTGTTTTGTTTTGTTTTGTTTTGTTTTGTTGTGTTGTGTTGTGTTGTGTTGTGTTGTGTTTTGTTTTGTTTTGTTTTGTTTTGTTCTGTTCTGTTCTGTTCTGTTCTGTTCTGTTCTGTTCTGTTCTGTTCTGTTCTGTTCTGTTCTGTTCTGTTCTGTTCTGTTCTGTTCTGTTCTGTTCTGTTCTGTTCTGTTCTGTTCTGTTCTGTTCTGTTCTGTTCTGTTCTGTTCTGTTCTGTTCTGTTCTGTTCTGTTTTGTTTTGTTTTGCTTTGCTTACACCGTATTTAAGAAGATAACTTGTCTATGCGCTAAATATAATTGGAGGATTTGAATATACACCTAGCTACTTAGTACAGTGACATTTGTCTAACCGGCTCACTTGGCTCACTAATTGCACAACTTTTCTATTTCCTCTTTTGAAAAATCAAAAACTGTTTCCGAACTGAAATTTCCCGATGATTCCAAATATGCCTTCAAAAGTTTCCCCAGATGTAATTTTTGACAGATATAACTCCATCTTGGATTTTTCTAAGTGACAACGCAGCACTTTACCACCATTCAAAAGACTCCTTCGAGCTGACTTCAAAAATATATCATTATGGGCAGTTTGCACCAACGGTTCAATACATAAATTATATTTATATATCCAATATTTAAAAAAACGATCGACGTTCAGCAAGTTTGCCACCCTTGTAAATCGTGAACCGTTGACTAATGATATACCAACAATGATATATACCTAATGATATATTTTTGAAGTCACTCGGAGGGGTCTTTCGAATGGTGGTAAAGTATTCCTACGATGCCATTTAAAAAATCTAAGATGGCGTCATATCTGTAAAAAATGACATCTGGGGAAACTTTTGAAGCCATATTTGGAATCATCGGCAAATTTCAGTTTGGAAACAGTTTTTGATTTTTCAAAAGAGCAAATAGAAAAGTTGTGCAATTAGTGACCCGGTTAAAAAAATGTTACTGTACATACAGAAATAATATAGAAGTGGCATGAGGCATGTGGCATGTCATGAAAAAGTGAAGCAGCAAAAGAGACAGACAGACAGACCTCATGACACATTAAGTTCGATTACCTTGTACGAATTGCGCTCGAATATCTGTTTGTAGGGAATATTTTATTTTATTGTATATTAGTCTAATTAATTTAAGAGTGCGTTTGCACTCCCTTGCTCGATGAAGCAGTTGAAAGATGAATTAAACGTATTCATTGTGAACTTAGATGTTGCACTGAAAATACAATCGGCCAAACAAATTGTAACATTTTAATAAAAAATCGTACCGTACCGGAAAAATTCACAAGGAACTCAATTTTTTTTCTTACTTTATGTACTTAATTTAAACAATTTGCTCTGAAGAGACATAGTCCTTATGTAAACTTTCATTGAGTTTCGTAAAATTGTGTAAAATGTGGTACGTGTTGACTGAACAGGTCGTAGCATGTCAAAATATTATTCGACAACTTACGACAAAGAAAAATTATCGACATATTTACGTAGGTATGTGTTTCATTAAGAACATCGAGACTAATAACAATTTCATGGTTTTGTTTTTAAGAACAATGCTTTTTTACCTTAAACCACCTTAGAATTTTGGTGTACAAGAATTCCTACGTAGTGTGTTAGAATTTTAGAATTTTTTAACATTTTTTTAGAATTCATTAGCATTTCTTAGAATTATCAGTATTTTTTAGAATTTTTTGGTATATTTAGCATTTTTTAGAATTTATTAGAATTTAATTAGAATTTTTTAGAATTTATTTAGAATTTCGCAATCTGTAATAATTTTCCTGTCACAGCGCGCACAAATTGCGCAATAGCGTGAACAACCATTTATTTTTTGAGCAGTAGCTAGCGCCGGGTACCCTATAACAACTCGTTACCCGGTTCCCATTTTAGTACTCGATAACCTGTTAAATACCCGATAACCCGTTAAATACTCGATAACGCGTTAAATACCCGGTAATCCTCTAATTACCTGCACTCGGTCGGCCTCCGTGTAACTCATATGAGAACATGTTTTTTGTGGTTTTGCGTTGGGGCGTTGATAACAGGTTTGACTATATAAAATATGATCTAAATGGGGAAAGGAGCAGGGAACATGAGCATTGAGCTTGAGCTCTTGAGCAGTTGATGAGCTATATGGGTTGATGTTGTGTAATAGGTAAATAACGGGTAACAGGTAAAAAACGGGTAATGGGTAAATAACGGGTAATGGGTAAATAACGGGTAATGGGTAAATAACGGGTAACGGGTATACCGGGTTATTAATGGGTATACCGGGTTATTAACGGGTATATCGGGTTATTACAGGTAGCGGGTAAATACCGGGTATTCAAAACGGGTACCCGGGTAGTAAAATTAACGTTTATCGGTATCCCTAATGATTGTTGATGAATATTATTGAAAACGATGTCGGAGTTATGGCACTTAACAGTGCAGACTTTACAAAAAAAGCATATACAGCCAATGAAAAAGATGTTTCATTTGTAAAATTTGGTCAGATAATTGGATTACTAAATACACCTGATATTGTTTCTACTGCAGAGAGAGTTAGATGTGTTTAGAAGCAGCATAGGCGAAGTGTCAGATATATAGTTGACTCTCATTTCAGCCGGTTTAACAATATAACTATATATTTAATCCCACTTCCACTTAGTTATCTGAAAATGTGTATGAAATAAAACATTTTTTTAAATAAAAATGTTTTTTTTTCAGACAAATATTAAAATTTTTTATCACAAGGAATACTACAGACATCAGAAAAAATATACGTGCCAACGATTTCTACTTGTTCAAAAAGAAAACCTTTTATAGATAGCAATTTTGGATTAAATGTTATTTAGATCAAAAAGTGGATATAACTGATTACAATGATCACATCCTTTATCTACTCAATCTTGTCTATGTGTAAGCCTCGGTGTAAGCTTAAATGAAGTACGACTCCTTAAAATTTGATTACTCCATGAGGGGAAAGAAAGGTTAAAAAACACAGATCAGACAAATATATTTTTGAAAATTATAAAAGTAAAAATGGTACAGAAAATAAAAATTAAAAATGCAGATAATAAATTAGTGTTTTAGAATGACTGAAAAATAATCAGAATTCTTATAAACTTTTAGAATTACTTAGAATTATTTAGAATTCTTTGGAATTTTTTAGAATTTTAGAATTTTTGGTGTTCAAAATTGGATAGGTGGTTTACCCCTCACTTTTTTATAAGTGATAAAGTGGAACGCAGCATTGGCGGTGATAACGGGACCTTAAGTGTGGCAATTTATTGCGTGGGGTTTACCTTCTCCAGTTTACTTCGCAGAACTGAATCAAAAAACAAAAGCAGTGTAGTTCAATAGTATGCCTTCGAGTAGAGCGTCGAATTCGCTCATAAAAATCATTGACTATATACTAATATAATTTATTCTACACTATAATGCGGGCCTTAATGCATTTCATGTTCCATGCTCTTATTATACGGCGTATCCTCTTATACGCTGAAGCGGATATTGACTGCCAACTAATGCACTTCCTTAACAGAAGCAACGCTGCAGTTGTTAATTATACGAGTAAGGATGTTGACCTTGCAGCAGACTGTAAAATAGTTAGACTATAATATAGTACAGTGTCTTTTTGTACTGCGCCTCGCTTTGCCAACAAATTTCGAGCAGCGCCAACTGGAATTTAAAGCAAAGTTCTACTATCCATAATATTTTATGGCTTTATCCTTCTAGACATATATACCCTTACATAAATATGGAGGACGATTGCCGGGCTTCCTTTTAATGTGAAATGAAATATTTAAGCGCCAATTTCAGGCTAAATTCCCCTTAAAATATTTCGCAAATTTATTGGCATGCCATTTTCTAACTCATTTATTTACTTTGAGCATTCTATAAAATTGTTAATGTATCTCGTAACGACTAATATATTTGATCCATATTCATTAAAAAATGGACTTGATTGAGGATAATAGTATAAAATTGGGTCGGTCTGGTATTTTATCAGGGAAATTTGGTTGTGACATTATAAAAAATTGTGTTATTTAGGGTGTACTTATTAGGTATTTCATAATTGTTTATTATTCATGAATTTTTAAATATATTGTCTCTTTGTGAATTACTATGTAGTGAAATATATAAACCATCCAAAGTTTCTCCTCATGCTTATGTGCTTATGAAAGACAACATTTTATATCGAAAAATATTTTAAATAAAAGTGCAGAGGGCACTGGAAAATACACATTTTTGTAAAGAACAATTTTTACACGGATCTGCAACGGTTACCGAGATATAGGGCACACCGAGGGGCACATGGTAATGTAAAATAGTAAAATAATTAATTTGATATGAATTTTTATTTTTACTTTTGATTGCTGTCGAACTTTATTTATTTATTTTTTTACTTTACATGTTATGTATACTTAATTTATTTCTAAATAGCTGAAAAACTGAAAATTGGCAGCCATTTTGTAAGATGATGGCGGTAACACTTGAAGTATTTTAGAATTACATTATTTTAGATTTATTTTAGACATACTCCAGTTCAATCTTTACTAATATTCATCCGTTGTTTTATATTTTGCTAAAAGATAATTTTAAATAAATGCCATGTAAGAGAATAAGTGGATCCTTTGCAGCTCAAGTCTGAAGGCAATAAAAAACAATTTTAAAGCAAAGTAATTTAAACATTTTAAAGGGGAGACTCCATATATGTATAATACCTGCTATATTCCGGTTCTATTGCCATTATCTTGGAAAATGATAGCTGATATTTACTTTTTCGGTCATTAAAAATTAGATACTATACATGGGATGCAAATGGCACTAAAGAAATTGTCTTGATATACATATACAACTGCACTGAAACTTTTCCAACATATTTTAGTTAGTCTGTTTATTATACGTGAATTAGTTGTAATGAATAATGATTTGGGGAAGCAGATTCCTGTTGAAATTCAAAAGAGCAAATATGACCTTAAAACTGGAGTTGAAGCAAGTGAAGTAAGACTAAGTTTAAAGATAGCCGAACAAGATAGTAAAATCCGCGAACTTACCAAGGAGAACCAAGATTTGAGGCAACGTTTCGAAAAATACGAGCTCGATTCCAGACGCAATAATGTGGTGGTTTTTGGTTTTGAAACTGAACGAGAGAAACTAACACTAGAATCATTATGTAATGAGCTAAGCAATCTAGTTAAAACCTCAATAGCAGTATATGATATCAATAATTTATATTTTCTGGGTAATACTGAGAATTGCCCGATAAAAATTGAATTCACTAGTTATTTAAAAAAGAGAGAAGTGTTGGCAAACTGTTTTAACTTAAAACGTGCCAACATATCTATCACGAATGACTTATCTTAGAAACAAAGGGAAGAACAAAACATTTTACGGAAATATTGGTTAATTGAAAAGAAAAAAAGGTGTATTATAAAAGCCAGTAAGCTGATTCTAGACGACTTAGAATATACAGTAGAAGATCTCATCGAGTTAGAACTAGAGCAAGTTGATAAAAAAGCAGTTAGTGAGCCATCAACGTCTACCACATCAGTTGTCAAACAAGTACAGTCAGAACCAAAGAGTGAAGTTACTCTTATAAGTTACGGTTACTTTGTTTTTACTAGTAAAACAATAGGCTTTTTCTATAATACGTTTTACATAATATAATGTAAGTATTAGCGAGCGAGCGAGCTGGCGAGCCGGTGGCTCAGGGCTTAGCGTCTCGATAGCTCAACCCAGAGGTCGTGGGCTCTAATTCCCATTCCACCAAACAATTTTTAATTAAATTGTTTACTCGTAGATCAAGGCTTATTCGCAGGGATGGCCTAGGATGGGAGGAATGTCAACTTGGTGTTAATGTGAGAGATTAAAATCAGTTGATGTTTGACTTGGCTCCCTAACTAATGAGGTTTTCCAGGTTTCCCTCATTCCAGCACTGAATGGTGATGAGGGCCTACCAACGTAAGTCGTTCCTGAGGCGCAAATGCGGGCCGCGAAATAATAATATGCCGCCCCCTCTTCCACACAAGCCTCAGACTTTCGGGCTAATCCTTGTGTTTAGAATGAGGGGTAGAGATATTATTATTATTATTATACGTTTGAAGAAAAAAAAATTATATTTGTCTGCCGTGCAACTTGGGTAACTGCACTTCTTCTCTTATCCTTGTATCTATAACATTTTTCGATATTCCCATCGGTTAATGAGATAAGACAAAAAAACTAAAAAAACAGCCACCATTTTCTAAGATGGCGGTCATAGCCCAGGACATGCACGAGGGCGCTGGGCACTCGTACTAGGAATATGTAAAGTGTCCCGTTTAGGGCAATGTGTGATTGTGTAAGTGTCTATCAATTGAGTTGAATATTATATTCAAAATAATTGAACCTATATACGAAAATAATTTTAGAATAAAAGCCTAGTAAATGTTTATACAATAATTAGCCTAATTCACGTGAATCTTGGTTATTGGTTACAGCTTGGTTCTTGAAAAACATGGCGGAATGTTATTCAGGTGTTTCTTGGTTGTTGGATCGAATATTGGTTATTGATTTGCATATTAGATATTGAAATTGTTCAATATTTTATATTCAGGTGCTTCATATTTTTCAATAACAGTTTTCAGTTTTCCATTTATCATAAGCCGGTCAAAAAAGGTCCGCTTAGTGGATTGGATATTGAAATTTTTTATATAAACAAATTATGGAGGATCTAATTAATTTTCCATTGATCATTGGGGCTTTACAAAACGAAGATGAAAGGTAGGAAAAGGAACAATAATTTTATTTTATTTCCTTAGTTGGTTTTTAATAAGTAGGTGTATTTTTAGACTTAAATATAATCGCAGAAAGAAGGACTTGAGAACCACCATAGATTAAATATATTATATTTCTAGAACCACTACAGATCCACTAGATCTTCCTGAAATTTTTTTTATGTAGACCATAGGTATTTAGTTATAGGTAGTTAAGAGTCATTATTCTGTGTTATATAAATATGTATGTATGTGCATATAAAAACGTTTTATATGTAATTTTTATTTAAATTCGGTAATCCGGACAAATCGCTAATCAGGACAACCCCCGTGCATTTAATTGTCCGGATTAGAAGAGAGGTTATACTGTATTTACACAAATTTATATACTGTTATTTGTTAGTGGTAGGGTAGATATTAGGATTAAATATCTACCCTATCTACCATTGTGAATTCTATTACCCAGATTATTTTAAGGAAATAAAACACAAATTATCACAAGTAATAATTTTGTATATTTTTATTTGAAATTTAAATTCAACTTATAATTTTCCCCACAAACACAAACATCTTTTTATTGGCTTCACTAACGTATTTACTGCCAAAATAAGTAGTGTTAGGCTTTTCTGAAATTTATCATTTGAAAATTGGAATGATTTTAACACTTTTTTCTTAGTAACTGTTGACCTGCAAAAATTTTTCTTTTTTGTGAGATTTTGTGGGATTTTTCTCTGATCCTGTGCAGGAATCACAGAAAAAATTAAGGTTATATTGGCTAGTTTGACGTTCGCATTTGACAAAAATACAGCGTTGCCACGTTTGAAAACCAATTCAAGAACAGATTTTCAATTTCCAATAGTTCCGTTTTCAAGGGGGTCACCTGAATAGGAATTCTTCTCAATATTGAAATATTTCAATAGCCAATATTGGCTAATTTCAATAAACAAGAGTTCACGTGAATTATGCTGAATGTAATGTAATGTAGTAGGTAATGTAATACTGTGTAGGCGTTATTTGAACTATGTAGTTCCTTAATAACCATTGCTCTTCTCACCGATCAACTTATTCTCTGGTGCTTTCGCGTAGCGACCATTAACAAAGGTGGGTCGTATTTGGCTCGTTATTTATAGGAGGGGTTGTTTTCGTGTGCCACGTGTTCTCACACGCGACTGTCGAAGGGCACATGTTTTCTTCTGGCGATGCCCCGTTTTATTAAATAATGGATCCCCTAATTAGGGATAGGGATCTCTTCATTTGCATTTTATATTAGCGTTAACACCTTGGCTTAGATTATAATGCGTGTTTACGATATTTTTAATGCCAAGGGCTCAAGGGATGGCTGGAAGTTAACGGTTTTAAATGAGGATGTTTTACAATGTTTTTCTTTTAGAAATTTTAATAATTTTTTAAGATACTATAACTGTAAGTGCCTGTCCTCTAGTTGTTCGGAAATGAAGTATTCGACACATTTATTAATCATACTTATTATACTTATTCTACAGTAATTACAATCAAATATATAGTTTAGGATGTACTGAGTGGAACAATTTCCTCGTGTGGTATCTCTGTTGTCAACTTTTATATAATGCTGATTCCACGTCCGTATGTAAATTTTGTTTTCAAAATTGAAATGCCATATCTCTATTACATGTTTTCCATGATAAACATGTTTACATTTGTCAATTATTCAGAGATAATAAAAAAATGAGTGCGACTTCATACATTTTTCGTCATTAAATCCAATGGTGTATGTTATAATGGAAATCGCAATAATAGGTTTTGCATGGCATCTTTTTTAGTGCTTTCTAAAATTACAGCTACAAAATTACAAGGCAGTAGTTTACCAGTGTGTTGTATTCATTACTAAGTAGTAGTAGTGGTGGTGGTATGGGGCGGCCAAGACCTGGCAAGTAGGCCACAAGCGGGCCCTTTCTGCCTACCCCTGTCGTCCCTACCTAACTCCGTCACCTCTTCCCTCGTCGAACCTTCCCGACCATCTAATGTAGGTCAGAATATCGGCCCATTAAAGGGACCTGACCTCTTCCCCTTGCAGCTCCCCGGCCCCCCAGACGTCGTGTCTTAGTCTGCCGAAAGCTACGCATTCTGCCAAGAAGTGGGAAGGGGTTTCGTGGCTCTCCCCGCACTTTCGGCAGATAGGGTCTCCCTCAACACCCATCAATGATAGATGTCTTCTAAGCCTGCAGTGATCCGTTAAAACTCCCACCAACTGGGTTAGAGCCTTCCGGCTACGACTTAACAGCCAGCCCGTCTTGGTCTTGCTTGGCTTCACTAAAAAGTTGCGAGCTTGTCTACAACTTCCACTCCTTCTCCAGTTTTTACTTAGTGTCTCATGAGCCCAATCATTAAGAGCCATGTTGACCTGCCTTCGTGTAATACCTAAAATCGGTTCTGGTCCTTGGCTGGGTCCCTGAGATCCGAGTCGAGTCAGTTCATCGGCCCTTTCGTTCCTTGGGATTCCACTATGACCAGGTACCTATACCAATTTAACCTCTTTTCCTCTGGCCAGCTCCGCCAGGGTATCTCCGCACTCTTGGACAAGAGCGGATCTTGTCCTTGGAGATGCTAAAGCCTTTACGGCCGCCTGACTGTCGGAGCAGAAATAAATATTTTGCTTCGTACAGTTTCTTATTTCTTCCTTGTTTGCTGCCATTAGGATAGCGAAGACTTCAGTCTGGAAGACTGTGGCATACGAACCCAGTGCAAAGCTTTGCTGCACGCCCCTGTCCTCCACATAAATTCCTGCCCCTGAGAACCTGCCCGCCACGCGACAGCCATCTGTGTAGCAGACTAGAGAATCAGGGGGGAATCTAAACTGGTCCTGCTTCCATTCCTCCCTCTCTGGAAATATGACAACATATTTCCTCTTTAATCTAAGGGGATCTTTTGCTTCAGTTACTCTGATGGCAGATATAGGTATTGCCCTCTCCGCCATCTGTGCAACTGCCGCGTGACCGTTATTTCTTCCTCCCGCGTGCCAGCTTCTTGAGTCCCGTATTATGGTATTCATTAATTCTGTTTAAGGGGCATTCTGATACTAGTTTTTGGCATCTACTGAATTTGCTGCATCAAGCAATAATTGTAATTTTTATATATATAATTTTTATAAAAAAATTTCAGTAATATCATTATTTAAAAAATAACAAAGTTATTCGCAAAGTACCTTGGTACTAAAATGTATTACGATTGCTAGTGATCAACGAACTACGTTGGCGTCTAGTCACCCCTGTATGCACTGCATCAATTTTCCATTACATATGAATTACCTTTACGAACTACTTTTAATTTCCACTGGAGCCCGTATTGCCTTTCATCTTTTTAATTTGTTTTATGAAAGTTTTATATATAGGTATATATACCTACGTGAATTCGACCCACCTCCGTAAAAGCGCTCGACGGCCGGGCTTTTGCAAACCTCTCTGCCCTGCCCCTCTCTCGAGGGAAGCAATAGGCACATAATGCATCATGCATTCTTTATGTCTATCTGTTTTATAAACTGGGCCGATCGCATAACAGCTGCACGTGGTTTTGTAGAGGAAAGGATGTGTGCCTGTTTAATTTTGATAAACTATAAAATTCATGGATAGAAATAAACGCACATTCGTTCGGCTTTTTACTTACATCTTGGGTGGTTTGACCACTGAACTACATACTACCACTGGAGAGCTCTCTGATCTATGAATCCTGAAGATCTAGTGTCCGCAACGCCGTGCAGAATCTGTCTAGTGTTTTATTACTGTCTGAATTCTGTGAATTTAAAGGGACTTGGAAATTCCTCGACTTTTCAAAATGAAAGAGAAAATCCAAAACTTATATCTATCCATACTATCCTCGTTTCACCAGTGTTTTGACTACTTAATACACAGATGGTATGGTATACACTTTTCCAGGTCCACATTATAATCTCATCTAAATATTTCTATTTCTATGGCATATTGGTGCCATGATAGTGGCACCAATTAAATTTTTGTTTTATACCCTATATTGGTTATTGGTATGATAGAAAAAGAGATTTTTTTCTCTTCTCAACGGAGCATATTTTTACAGTTGTAATTCACTTATTTTTATTTAATTTATTAACAAATTATATTATAAGTATTTAAAAAAATATCTCTGAATATATACCTATAAGTTCTTCTTTGGAATTTATATGCTTATAGTATCGGAAAAGGTTTCGAAAAGGTAAATTGCCTATGGGTCGATCTTTAAGGCCAAAATGGATTTCCAAAACTACTAAAAATAATTTTGTTACTTCAATATCTCAGAAACAAAACAAGTCATAAGAAATTGGAAAGCGAAATCAAAAAGGCCTTGGAATTATCCTCAATTTTCTTTATTTTATCAAAATTAAGCTCTTATAATCGAGCTTATAATAACCACGATACCTATAATAATGTTCCAATTTTGGACTGTATACTCTGAATTGTGCAAAATTACTTACATAAAATAAAAAAATATACATATCTAGAGGAAAATGAAATACCGAGGAACCCATTAAGAAAATACAGTTTTAACTTTCATTATAAATTGGAATCCACATGCCTCATGTCTAGGTTAATAAAAAAATGATTCAGTATTTAAAAGTTTAGTGTTTTAAAGCATTATATTTTAGAAAACGTATTTTTAACATAGTTAACCCTCGAATCTTTCTTTAAAGGTTTCCCTCGAATCTCCTTTGTATGTATTTGCTAAACTTATTTAATTTTTGGAGGAAAACAGAGTAATTAATGTAAAGTATCTTATATAGAACCCTTTCAATTTCGGAAAACAATAAATAATATTGTAGGTAGCCATCAACTAGTAGGTATAATTTTAATTTTATAAAAGAACTCGCGACATGTGTGAAACTATGTACATTATACCAAGTACAAATGTTTCACATAATACACCGATGATAATTTTTCATTGTTAAATTCCTCCGGAAGCGATATTGAAATTAAAGTAAATACGGTATTCCGTACGCATTCGCGCATTGTTAAACGGACGCGTGATGTAAATTTCATGCTAATTTGGAACACGATGGAACTATAAAAGCTGTGTTAAAAGAAAAAAATTATACATTTGTGCGTCGCTATTGAATTGTGCATTCGTCTGGTCGTAACTGAATTTTATATAAAAAGCTATTCTCTTTTAAATGGCCTATTGAAAAGAAATTCAATTCGGGGCAGAATCGCTGTTTGAACAGTGACTTGGTTATATTAACTTTCATTCTACGTATAGTGCAGCGGCATAGCAAAACAATTTGCTAATTTCGGAACTTGGTAAAAAGTCACGAAATTTAGTTCGTCACGAAGTTCGCTTTCGCTTCTGTCCGTCTTGCGACGATCCAAGAATTTCACCTCTAACGTCGCAATACGAATGCCCCCATCCGTTCCTATTAATCATTACCTCGGGGTTCCGAAAACCAACAAAATAGAACCGAGGTCCTATTCCATTATTCCATGCACACAGTATTCAGGCGAAGTTTTAGCCTGCTTTAAGCACTCTAATTTGTTCAAAGTAAACAAGAGTTAAATACATCTAGGTATTTTAAACGTTCATTTGGACTTGGAATTAACAGGAGGGTAGGTACCTAGTCTACGAAATACCACACCCAAGCAACTATCAACCAAATTTTGTAGAAAAGAAGGCGCGCCAATATCCATTGACCGTGGTCATGACCTGGGATGGTTTGGGGCCGAGCGGGGTTATCGCTCTTTACCCTTCCCATCGCCTCGTAGAGGTGGACCCCATCCTTCACCAACCCCGATCACAAAAGTGATAGGTGTGGGCGATTCGTTGGGTCTCCTCCTGTCATGGCTCTACCCTGCAGGCTGGGTAGGATCTTCTGGTGTTCGTCTGTCTGGTTTTCTTTCTCCACCTGCATGTCTAACCCACCGGGGGTAGTTTGTAGAAAAGAAGGAGGTGATGCAGTTTAGGGGGATTTTCCACCATGTCTCTTGTTCACAACCTCTGCAGAACAGTGTTTCACTTATAGCCATTATGATTGGTGTGAAGCTGTCCACACTTTTTCAGTCACAGTTTATGACACATGGTAAATCCAAATTGGTATAGACTGATGGGAAGGACTAATAAATAAAAACTTATTTTTCGAATTGCAGAAGAGTTGCCAGCATCAGATCTGATATAGGGTTCTCTTTATGAAGGTCTGTACTAGCACCGTATCGAAGGAAATGATTTTCACCAACCCCAGATCGACATAACATCCCTTATATTAAACAACAACGACATTAAAACAAAGCAAAACGATTAATAGATAAAACCTATTTCTGGAATTACAAGAGTTGCTAGCGAGGTTGCAAGGGATTAGTTTTAATCATCTCCTTCAGTATGGTGCTAACACAGACACAGAAAACCCATAATGTCAGATGCTGGCAACTCTGTGGCAATTCGAGAAATAATTTCTTATCTATTAATAGCCCTCTTGCCGTGTTGGAATTGTCTCTGATCTAAGGGATGTTGTGTCGATCTGGAGATGGTGCCACTTATATATTTCGGTAGGATGCTAGCATAGCTTATAAAAGAGAACCTATCATGTCTGATGCTGGCGAGTAACTTTTCTGTAATATGAGAAATCGTTTTTTATTTATTAGTAGTTTTGCTTCCTTTTAATGTCGCTGTTCTAAGGGATGTTGTGTCGATCTGGGGTTGGTGCCAACCATTTCCTTCGGTAGGTTGCTAGCACAGACCTTAAAGAGAGCCTAACACATGTTATGCTGGAAACTCTTTTGTAATTTTAGAAATAGCATTTTATCTATTAGCCGTTTTCCTTTGTTTTAATGTTGTTCTAAGGGATATTTTGCCGATTTGGGGTTGGTTCCAGTCAATTCCCTCGGTGTACTGCTAGCATTCACCTTCTTAAAGGGAGCCTATCAGATCTTATGCTGGCAACTCTTCTGCAATTCAAGAAATAGTTTTTTATCTGTTGGTCTTTTCTGCCGATCTATCCCAATTTGAATTTATCATGTGTCATAAACTGTGACCGGAAAAGTGCGGACTTCACATCAACATATTATTAGTGTTTGCTTGGTAACAATACAGTATAATAAGGCGTAGGTTTCTTCCAGACATCGTTAGGCAGTTATCGCGGTATCTCTTCTAAAATACCTTCACAATTTTCTGCAAAACTGTCAAATGCGTGTTTTATCTCGCCGATGTATTTCCTTTAATCATTTGTATTTGTTGTTAATGGTAGTGACCTAGAGGAGACGGGTTCAAAGACCTTTACATAGGCTGGCCGCCTCTGAGCCCACCTTAGCTCCTTTGTTGTCACTACATTGCGCGTATCCTTTGACTAAGTGTCATTATAAAATATTGTACCACTTCCAAATTTATACATGAGCCATTAAGATACAAGATGGCGAAACTATACCGAAACATTTTCGGTATACAAACGAAAATAGAACTTGTTTTATAAGGTTGTAGACCTTATATATGATATAAATATAAATAATTAAATGACTGGTTGATGATTAATGCCATTTAGGCACTCTCAAATTGACGTCACAAGCAGTTCAGCTTGAAGGGATCAGTGTTTTTAATAATTTAAGTTTTTTCTATTGCTCGGGTAAATCAATTCTGGTCTTCAAAATTCTCTCTCACATCAGTAGATATATCTTAAAATGATTTGTAAACTTTACGATACTATTACAATATTACAAATAAGGACCCCTATCATTCAGTACAAATTTTGCCATTTTATATATAAACGAGTTTTGGATATTCCTATCTATGCCGCCGTACTATATATTCCGTAATTACTGACGGAATTCGTTTTGAAAACTTGTATGCCGGCGCTTTATTTTGCATTTCTGCGGGTTGAGGAAAAATGCATTTCCTTAATTGGGTACCCTTGTTGCAAATTGAATAGAATCACTGAACTTAGTGAATATTAATCAGATGTATTTTTCATTTCAGCCGTTAGTGAAAGTGTAGCAACGAGTGTTTTGTTTGTAGTTAAACGGAATTTATTATTAACGTACTTAGATACCTACCCGTGTACTTATCTCATTATATTGAAATACCTATTCTTTGAAACAAAAATCTACATCAGTTAGGTAGATACGCACATATGTTTTTTTATTTAAAAATTGGGGTCCTTGAATGAAATGAAAATTTAATATAAATACATAGAACACTTATTATACATAGTTAAAATGTATATTAGTTATTTCTGTGCTAAATCTATTGCTTGTTCTATTGCCCTTATCACGAAAAACGAATTTCTGTTTAATATTCACAGCCGACAATTTAGATTTCCAGGTACCTTAACTACATACTGGTGTGTACGTATGTATTTAGGTATATTATTTAGTAACCTTACTTACGCCTTACTTGGGCTTAAGTATTCAAACTTTTATTATTAGTTTAGCTATTGGTATAAAAACAAAAAAGTAGTATCGTAAAATACTATAAGGAAACTGTATGTTTTATATTATATATTATCAAATATTATCTATAAAATGCTTGATTAATATATAAAAGATGTTTATACAAAACATTTTTAAACAAAACTTTGAGCACTTACAAATAAAAATAAAGAATTGGGAGATGTCGGATATATTCTATATATAAGACATAGGATTTATTATATTTTACCTATGATTTATTTTTATAAATAATCTTAAGGACTGTTGATTTAGATATCATTTTTAAATTTCAGCCATTTAAAAGTATGCTTAAAATCATACAAGATTAATTCATATTGACAAATCTTCAAATGATAGAAATAATTCTAGATCTGCAGTAAGTTATTCTAATAAAATCTAATAACATAACCAGTTGTTTCTATGTTCTGACCCCAACAATAGGGTGTTTTCCGTATGTGACGAATCAAGTTATAAACCTATACATACCTAGTAATACATCCACAAAGAAGTTGTAATGTATTTAAAATGCAAATTTTGCATTTTTCAGAATAAAATCCAAGTTAGAAAATTTAAAAAAAGGATCTATTTTAAACGGGAACCAAAACACAAGTGACGTCATTAAGCATATAAATGGCCGCCGTTTAGTGTTTGTTTATTACATATTTTGAACTGGAACTTTTTATATATATTTAAAACATAGAATATAACTGGTACTTCATAAAATAACTTAAAAAAACTTGTTACCGTACACCCTGATCTTTATTATAATGGAAATATAATGACTGATGTTGATAGCTTCCTGTCAAACTGTTTGTTTATATGCCTGATGACGTCAAATTATATGTCTGCCGTAGTAGACGCGTTTGCGCGCCAAATCCCGAATTTAAATTTCAACTCGCTTTTTTTCGGATATGAAAGTGTTTCTAATTTTTTTCAACTAGACATATGTATAATAGGGAAGGAAAATTCAATTTTTTGGTATTAAAAAAAATATGCGAGGACACCCTATTGAATTTTGGCGCTAACTGAAACAATATCTATATCAAATAATCTACATTGATGTTATTTTTTACCGCAATTTAAGGGTCAATAATGCTGTAATAAAGGCAAAACAAATATAGCTTGGAACGTGCATCTTATTTACTTTGTGTTTTGAAACGGCTCTCCAATTCCAATTTAAAAGTTTTTTGTGTGTGCTGTTTAAACAAATTGCAGACCAAGATTTTTATTGCCAGTCCTTCACTCCACTTCGCAGAGAGAGATCGATCAATACCTATCACGAAAAAAATCCCTATTTGTTTGTAGAAATTGAGGTTTCTACAAAATCAAGTTCTTTTATATACTAGCCTGTGTAAATGTTAACATCGCTTTAATACTTGGCTACAAGAATAAATAGATAAAGTAATCCAAAAGGATATCTCCCTATTATGCGCTTTAGGCTGTTTTCACAGTGGATGCATGTACGTGCGAATTATGTGACGTGCGTAAATGCGCGGCTACACGGATTATTAAGAAAGTTAGAAAAAAAGTTTAAACACAAAAGTTGTTTGGTTTTTCACGTACATATTATCTTTTGGATAGGTCGAAAAAAAATTGTATGTCGTAAATTTGAGGCAACCAATTGAACATAATATTTTTAAATGGGACACCCTGTATAATTTTAGACGCTTGTGAAAAAAATGTTTCTCTAATTTCAAAAATATATATTTGTTGACATTTGCACTGACACTTTTCGTAATATTTAATATTTAATGTTTACAATAAATTATAAAAAAAATATTAAAAAATGAAAATATTAGGAAATGTTTAAATAACTAAGGAGGTTACATCGAAGATCTTTAAATATTTTTTATACTATTGGTTTCTAGTGTTAAATATTTTTAATTCTTTGTATTTTTTCTATTTTTTATGGTAAGCACTGTCGAATATTTCGAAAACTGTTAGTGCAAATGTCAACAAAATATATATTTTTGAAATCAGGAAAAAAAAATTACCCAAGCGTGTACAATTATACAGGGTGTCCCATTTAAAAATATTATGTTCAATTGGCTTCCTCAAATTTTCGACATGCAATTTTTTTTTCGACCTAGCCAAAAGATAATACGTGAAAAACCAAACAACTACTGTATTTAAAGTTTTTTCTAACTTTCTTAATAACCCCTGTAGGTAGGGGTCAAAATATACGCGAATACCATGTACGTACACCGTGTTCCATATAAAACGACCCACTATACTATCTGGAAATCTATAAAAGATGTGAAAAAAAGTTAAATACAAAAGTTTTTCAGATTTTAGAGTTCTTTTAAAATATAATACTTCCATGTATACAGGGTGTCCCAATTTTGCTGGGACGACATCAACTTTAAAAATTTAAATGGGACACCCTGTATTTTTGTCGATTTTTCGATTCTTTGTCAAAAATAAACTCGACTTACCTATTTCAACTATAATCGAATTTTGCGTAGTTTTCGAGATATTTGACGTCATGTGTGCGTTTTTGAAAAATCAAGGTATTTTTCAACACGATATAAAAAAATTATCAAAAACTAAAATTAAGCGTTTGGGTGGTAATTTCCACTTACAAAGCGTCAATGCCAGATACAGAATACAAAATTTTTGTTAACACTTATACAGGGTGGACATACTACGAAATCAATCTTGCAACTTTATAATCTGAAAAAGGTCGATTTTTTTAAATGAAACACCCATTATATAATTACTCTATGTTAAAGACAATGAAAATACCTATCATTTCATATATATATATATGTCCTATACATAAATTCAATGGTTACAGAGAAAATCGCAATTTTATAGAAATTTACAATGATATCTAGTATAATGATATTGTAATGCTACAAGCTCTCAAAAACTAGGAGGCTATGGAATGAATAATATTGAAATTTGTTTTAATTTGACAGTTCTGCAATTTATTTGTGTTTATACGGATTAACAGAGAGTCCGTCCCCCTCTCTCTCTAATTTTTGAACCACTGGGTATATTGTGATGAAATTTGAAACGATAATATATTACTAAATTCTGCATTTTTTGACACATCAATGACAGTTCTGAATGTCAAAGTGACAGCTGGGCGCGCAATACGAATATTTTTTTAAATGGAAATGGGGGTCGAGTAATAACTCATTTTGAAACTATTTTTATGCTCAAAACATTCCCAAATTTTGAGAACATTTGGTTCAGTAATTTCCAAATAAAAACCAGTAATATCGGTTTCCACGTTACATCAGTTTTAAATTTTGAAATTAACTTATAAACTTATTATAAACTTCGTAAATATTTTTTGCATATTTGACGTTCCGGATAGCGTTCATTGAACATAAGAACAGCAGCATGGTAATTTCGGTTAGCTTCGCCAAAAATAATAACCGCTTCAAATATATCTTGTAAGGAACAAACCATTCTAGACAGTTTCGAGCAAAAATTTACTGTCAAACATGACAGCAACAATCAACAATGACACCTAATAGGTAGCAAGATTATGTTACAAACTGATATTACTATTACCGAGTTATTACTCGAGCCCCATTTCCATTCCAAAATATTCGTATTGCGCGCCTAGCTGTCACTTTGACATTCAGAGCTGTCATTGATGTGTCAAAAAATGCAGAATTTAGTCATATATTATCGTTTCAAATTTCATCACAACATACCCAGCGGTTCAAAAATTAGAGAGAGGGGGACGGACTTTCTGTTAATCGGTATAAACACAAATAAATTGCAGAACTGTCAAATTAAAACAAATTTCAATATTATTAATTCCATAGCCTCCTAGTTTTTGAGAGCATGCAGCATTACAATATCATTATCATTATAAATTTCTATAAAATTGCGATTTTCTCTGTAACCATTGAATTTATGTATAGGACATATATATATATATATGAAATGATAGGTATTTTCATTGTCTTTAACATAGAGTAATTATATAATGGGTGTTTCATTTAAAAAAATCGACCTTTTTCAGATTATAAAGTTGCAAGATTGATTTCGTAGTATGTCCACCCTGTATAAGTGTTAACAAAAATTTTGTATTCTGTATTTGCATTGGCGCTTTGTAAGTGGAAATTACCACCCAAACGCTTAATTTTAGTTTTTGATAATTTTTTTATATCGTGTTGAAAATACCTTGATTTTTCAAAAACGCACACATGACGTCAAATATCTCGAAAACTACGCAAAATTCGACTATAGTTTAAATAGGTAAGTCGAGTTTATTTTTGACAAAGAATCCAAAAATCGACAAAAATACAGGATGTCCCATTTAAATTTTTAGAGTTGATGTCGTCCCAGCAAAATTGGGACACCCTGTATACATGGAAGTATTATATTTTAAAAGAACTCGAAAATCTAAAAAACTTTTATATTTAACTTTTTTTCACATCTTCTATAGATTTCCAGATAGTATAGTGGGTCGTTTTATATGGAACACGGTGTACAATTGGGACTTACGATTAGATCCCGTTTTGTTGAGAAAATTGCGTTTGTTCGCAGTTGTTATTTAGTTGTTTTTTTGAAAACGTTGGAATATTTTCAATATTTGGTTAGCCTGTGCTTAATTATATTCAGTACGTAATTAAACATTTCTTCGGTCATTCGAAAGTAACTAAAAAATTGTTTTTAAATGTTCCCAAATATGTTGAAATTCACCAAATTCATTTCTTTTTCTAAACAGTTCATTTATCCATACCTTTCTTCTTTTGCGCCTTCTTCGCCTTCTTAAAAATAGACTATCCAACAGACATAAATCACGAGCTGCCATTTTGCGTTCAGTATATGTTCGCAACTGTTAATCGCAGCCAGTGTGTAAGCTAGAACGCATGTATACGCACAATCACATTTTTGTTCATAACTAACATTTAGATTTTAAATATTAAAGAAAATATAGGTTGGAAGTTGGAACGCATTTTATTTATTGCGCATGAGCGTTACTATACAGCAAACGGTTTTTGAGGTGTTGGAACAAACTTACCTTGTAAACTGGAATAATAGTTTTCTGCCAGATGTTTATTCAAAACTTGTACTCAAGATGTCAACAATCGATTCACATTTAGATTGATATTAATAGGTATATTTTGGAATTGTAAGATTATTTATTTAGCAAATATGTATTATATACCTAATTAATTTATTTAGAACTATGACAGAATTAAAGTATGTCATCAGAACACCAGATGCTGCATTTTTTAAAGACGCACAATTAGTATTCATTTTCCTACATGTAAATTTTCTATATTCTAAAAATTGTATTTAGATTAAAATCCAGATTTAATATATCCGCGATATCGCTGGGGCAACGTGACAGCGCCAACTTCGGAATTAAACTTTAATCTTTCATATGGAAATGAAAGCCACGGTCTACCGTCGACAAACTATAGGAAAATTAATAAAATACTTACAGCCGTGGAAATTACTGTTGGTCCCTTTTGTGTTTCACCTTCGTTTAAAATGCAGCCGGCACACACAGGTAGCGAAGTTTTGACATAAGATTTATAGGGCCGGCTAAAGTTGTTTCCCAACTGTTGGAGTAAATTAAAAACCAATTGAATTCTAAGGAAACTTAGGATTTTACTCTGGTCAGGTATCTGTGATATATTTTTCTTATAAAATTTTATGTCCCATACAATTCTGGTCTCCTGTAGGTTTTTTTGTCTGTTATAAAGTATTGTTCCACTGGGAATTTAATTAATACACTGAGTAATCACTTATCCGTTCCCTCAAAATACGATGGACACATAAATTTGTGGGTATGGACACATACGATTGTTTCACAATTATCAAATTTTAATGACAGGGCGTAACTAGAGTTTTTGGGCCCTTGTGCAGAAATCTTCTTGGGCCCCCTCCCCATTAGTTAATTATTGCTTTAAAAATATCGAAACATTTCTGTCTGTCAGGCAAATTATCGAAATAAAATAAAATATAACTCAATTTATTATGTTTCAAATTTATTATGTAACCTCAAACTCAAACGAACCAGTAGGTATAACTAATAACATTTTTCTAAAAAATCAAAAATACAAAAAACAAAAAAGCTATAAATATACTAACAGTTTCTCCTCCTAGCCTTTGAGTTGGCTTGCAATAGTTAACTTCTTTATTTCTCACTCGACTGCGGGCCCCTCCGGGGTCCCTCAAGCTCTTAGGCCCTTGTGTGTCGCACACGGCCGCCCCAGCGTAGTTACGCCACTGTTTAATAGAAAGCGCCGTGCTAGGACGTGACGCACAAGTGAGCGTTAACCTTAATCGGCGAGAAAAATAAAAAAAACTAAATTTATTTAATTGCATATCTAGTAAAGTCTCAAGTTCAGTTTATTAGAACTGCATTAGAAGTATAAATAATGCCTTCATTTCTGCAAATACAAAATTCGTATTTACTCATTATAAAGTAATTTTTAAATAATAAAATTAACCGAATAAGACTACTTATGTCTTGGTATTAGTACTTTCATTCAGTCAGCCCTAGTATAATGCCATCCAGGTTCTGAGAAACTCACTTAATGATTTGTCTACTTTAAGGTGCGTATTGACTTGAGCATTTTAGTCCGAACGAACCAAACGCGCCGAGCACGCACACTTGAATTGCGCTAACGTTTCTCCGAGCCGAACTGAACGCGGCAAACTTTATCCGTGGCTTGTCGGTAAATCACGATTGCTCAAAAGGATTCACCTACTTGTTCGTTGCGCATAGTGAAGACGGATGTTTGTAGCGTTCGGAGCGTTCGCGTGCAATTGGATAATTTGTGGTAAATTAATAAAACTAAAACTTCAAATAGATGGAGTGGACCCGAGAAAAATGTTTGCAACTCATTGACGAGTATGAAAGGCATTTTATACTATGGAATCCAAAACATGGATTATATTATAATAAAATTAAAAAATATGATGCCTGGCCGATTATTGCGGAAATTGCGGAGGTGCTCCTGAAGATGCCAAGAAGAATAAAAATCTTTTGCAGTCATACGCGTGAAATTTTTCGAATGTACCCACCCTGTCCATAACTCTCAGCAATGCCGTATTTTCACGTTGCAAAAAGAGACGCCTCGCCCACATTTATTTTGATTTTTTTCTTCTTCTTAATTAAGGAATTTATGAGAAAAAAAGCACTAGTTGCCACGAATATATCGTCTACGTCCATGTTTTAAACTCGACGAACATACGATCACTGATGAAACTATCAGGAACACAGCGAATAAAGCAAGCACGAGCGATCGTGCTCGAATATCCCGAGCTTCTGTTCTAAAATGTTTGTTCTGTTTGTTCATGTGCGTTTGACGCGTTTGGTTCGTTCGGTTCGTTCGGACTAAAATGCTAAAGTCAATACGCATCTTTACCCTGCGAAAGCTACCCGGTCGATTCGTTTATGACGAGTTTATGGTCTCTTCAGGTAGAGATTTTGTTAAGGTTGGGCTAAATTTTACTCTTTATATGGTTTAGATATAGTGTGAACTGAATTTATTATTAATGTAACAAAGAAATTATAAACATGAGTAAACTTAACTATTTAAATCACCTTAAAAATATTTATATAATATTATATAGGTAACGTAAAACGGATAAAACTTTTAACTAAACAATTTATTGTAAAGAATTTGCAAACATTTAATGAAAATATATACCTTATTAATTACTCAATAGTAAATACCCATTGTTGACAAAAATAATAACGCTACAGATGCCTACTTCATATTCGTAGAACGTACTTCTCAGCCTAAATTTAATTGTTTACATTTTGCATAATAATACCACAGAGGCCTCTGTGATAATACTACAACCACAGACAAGATTACTTTCTTGTCTGTGCTACAACGTAAGAACACAATATTGATATGAAGATACATTTATGATCCCAAATTACATGTTGCATATCTAGAGTTACGTACAATTTTTTGTGTGCCTTGAAGAGTGAGTGATGTTTTTTAATTTGTACGTTACATATCTGATACTACACTATATAGGTATATCTAATTAGTTTGGTACAGCACAAGGGGTACAAACAAATTCACTTACTACTAAATTTTAACCTAACAGCTTTTCATTCGTAGTTAGGGCCCTCATTGACAGATGGCGGGGATTCAGTCGGGGAGTGCCGACCGAAGAAAATAGATTTTATATATAAGGGTAGTACTTAAACAGAAGCATTTTGTTTCGTAATTTGCATACTCAACACATATTAAATATATACAATAATTAAGTATTTGTTGGATTTTGTCAATTTCTTTCTTCGTCAGCCATGTTATTTGTCAATGGGGGTACCATACTAACTGCAGTCTGTAACTGTAAGTAAAGTATTTAAAAAATACTAAAAGTAATGAAGGGATGCTAATATCCTATAGCGAGTCCTATAGTTAGAGAGGGCGATGGATAACTATTACAAAAATTGATGCTTCATTGCAATATTACATATATATGTTAGTGGCGGTGAAGCGTAGCAGAAGATGCTGAGTGTCGCTTGTGCTTAGAAGATAATGAAACGGCAGAACACATATTATGCACCTGCCCCTCTGGGGACAGGATCAGATACTCATTATTTGGCAAAGGACAACTTCTGCCAGAGGATCTGAATAAGTTTTTACCCAATAAGGTGATCAGCTTCATCAAGAGGCTGGACCTGTTGGGTGAAATATAAGTAAGTGTGAGCCACGATAGACCACATGGTCGCGGTGGAGGGTCTGGTTTTTGGCTCATTCACTTTTGAACCTAACCTATTGGAGGTGAGAAACTCTTTTGGTCTTTTACTATCTATCTGATAATTATTGCCTAATTGACAGATAACGACTTCTTTTCCGCGGGTGTCATTACAGCAGTGACCTTAATTGTCTTTGAGGAAGACAATCCTGCATATTTGTTTGAAGGAGATGCCGAAAACAATTACTCCGCACGTACTATGTGCGTCGTCTGGCATTGCATTACTCCGGCATCTCCACGAAAGTCGCCACGTCTTTCATCGAGGCTAAACACTGACCAGCTTGGCATTTATTATGTATTGCTCGTGTATGGAGTGTTATAGGTAGTCGAATCGACGAACGATGTTAAAAATCGTAATTAATTAATTACATCGTGCGAAATTGATAAGTGCGAAACCGGTCAGCGTCTGTGGTTGGTATCGATGAAAGATGTGACGAGTTTCGTGGACATGCCAGAGTAATGCCAATGCTAGTCAGGGCATTACAAGGGATTAAATAAGCATTACAAGCTTCAAAAATGTATTTCTGTATGTACAGAAATGTATTATAACATAATATATTTCCAATAATATAGACAAACCAGCTAGTAGTATTATTTCCAATATTTAAGATATGCGTTGTGATGAGATGATCGTCACTAACATAATAGTTTGTATTCTCCATTCTCCGGTATATACCATAGTTGGTATTCAGAGCGGGTATATTGATGTTTGCAAAAGACGACCACAGTGCTGTACCGTTATAATAATAAAATCACTCAATTTTAATTAGTAGTAAGGATAAATAACAATGATCGCAAGACTACCAGGAGTGAATAGAAAGTATACGGCATTGGAAACATTTTCCGGGATTTTCTGCCCGCATTTGCTTCCGAAACATTGGTAGTAGCATAAATGACCTGTGCATAAAAAAACACCAATTAAATTTGGTGTATTTAAGGTTGATTATTCTAAGGTTGTAATAAGGTCCTAATAAGATTGTAATATCCTTATGGGTCGACCATCACCCTCTAGAAATCTATTCAAGTGTCTAGATCGAGACGTCTTTCCAAAGCATTGTTGCTGCTCTAGCTCTGAACTTGCTCAGAACTGTGATGAAAACGTGAATACTTTTTAAGGTCAATATGTGAAATTCACTATGTGTGAAGGTGTATTATTTTATTTTATTCACCTTAATTAATTTTTGAAGAAGCATTATAAGAAATTAGTATTCTATAAGTAGCGTTCTTGTCTCTGTTTCGGTTATATTAATTACTTGACTGACGTATTTATGCACTGGAGGTCTACTCGATAGCACATACCTTACCTAATTGGTGAATGTATTGCATTACGAAGCAATTCTTTTCCTCCTGCATCGATTTGTCTGTAACGTGATATCCACACTAATTTTCGAACGATTCGTGACTCCCGACCGGTGTTTTGCAACCGGTTATACCTTAGAAGCGGATATTATTGTCTGCAGTACTGTCGCATGTTTTGAAATTGGTAGTTTTACGATAGGATTTCAATTGTTTTCCGTTTTTTTGTGCTTGTTTGTAGAGAGAGTTTAGGAAGTAAGTATTTAAAAAGGAAACTGTTTATCTATCAGAAATGAAACAAAGAGTAAATTGCAATCATTTGTTTTCCTCTACAAACAATATTTATACTTTCTAAAGCAAAAAAATGCAATGGATGCGTGTATAATCTATATCTATTGTATTTTTATGTAATTACCCATTCTCTATTTTACCAAGATATTGGTTTTATTATAGTAAATAAAATTCTACTAGTCATATATTCTCAGGAAATTACATGTAAATATCTGGGAAAGTATAAGTATTTTATCACGTGGTGGTATTTTTTGCCGCGACTCAGTCTGTTAGGTGCTGGGTGGTAGCTTGTGACTAACAGAATGGTTATTGAGGCGCGAGTTCGAATCTTGCTATGGAAGAAATGGGAACTCTCCCAGGGAATGGTTTGTGTGACTGCATTTTTTCATTTGTTACCCTCCCTCTACACAAGCCTGATGCCTGAAAAGAGAGGTTTATCCATTTCTGTGGTGTGTTTTATGTCAGTATTTTAACCGTAGTGCAAGCAAAGAGAATAAACTAATAAGAGTTTTCACATTCATTCATGCCGTCGATCAAATTTTTATCTTTGTCACTATGCGCCAGGTGCACAGAATTTGTGTGAAAAATAATGCACTCAGCGCAGGTTTATAGTAAATTGTAGTAAATTTATGAGACTGGTTTAATCATCGTCACATCGCACATCTAGTTATCTTTGTCAGTGACACTGGAAAATGAAAGAACATATTAGTTGCCCATCTTGCTGCCAGGTCGGGGATTCGTTTTTCGTGTTAGTAGGTTATTATAGCCGGAATTGAGACTCCCCCCACCCCTTTTGACCTTGAATGACCTTGGATGACCTTTACGTGACCTTTGGATGACCTTGAAGTGACCTTTGGATGACCTTGAAGTGACCTTTGGATGACCTTGAAGTGACCTTTGGATGACCTTGAAGTGACCTTTGTATGACCTTTGAATGACCTTGACGTGACCTTTATATGACCTTAAAGTGACCTTTGGATGACCTTTATGTGACCTTTGGATGACCTTGACGTGACCTTTATATGACCTTAAAGTGACCTTTGGATGACCTTTATGTGACCTTTGGATGACCTTTACGTGACCTTTACATGACCTTAAAGTGACCTTTGGATGACCTTTGTATAACCTTGAATTGACCTTCGTTTGACCTCTGTAATTGTCAACACAAGACATGACGTAATCGAATGTTTAGGGAAGGGGTATTCTATAATATGTATATACAGGGTGTCCACCTAGTGCGCGTAAGTCCAATATCTGGGTTAATAAAAGAGATAACTTAATTTTTTTTTCTACAGGGTTGTCTAATATCCCGAGCTGCACAAAATGAAAATATATTTACATATTCAGGGTGTTCAGTTTTTCCTGGACAGGTACCAACTTCGTTTTTCTAAATGGAAATATATATTTTTTATTGCTTTTTCGAACTAAACCCTTGATTTTAGTAGGACTTTCATCAGCCTTTCCTATACCTAACTTAAACTGTTTTTGAAATATTGACGGGTGAATATTGACATTTTTGCAACTTTGACACCCTGTAAAATCTAAACGGTTTGAGATCAAGCAAAACGGTTTGCACATTCCTATCTTAACTTTTCATAAGCTATCGTTTGGTACTAATTTCAGAATTATCCAAAAATTTAAAATTTTCTGAAAATTTTGAATTCCTGGATAAATTTGAAATTAGTACCAAACGATAGCTTATGAAAAGTTAAGATAGGACTGTGCAAACCGTTTTGCTTGATCTCAAACCGTTTAGATTTTACAGGGTGTCAAAGTTGCAAAAATGTCAATATTCACCCGTCAATATTTCAAAAACAGTTTAAGTTAGGTATAGGGAAGGCTGATGAAAGTCCTACTAAAATCAAGGGTTTAGTTCGAAAAAGCAATAAAAAATATATATTTCCATTTAGAAAAACGAAGTTGGTACCTGTCCAGGAAAAACTGAACACCCTGAATATGTAAATATATTTTCATTTTGTGCAGCTCGGGATATTAGACAACCCTGTAGAAAAAAAAATTAAGTTATCTCTTTTATTAACCCAGATATTGGACTTACGCGCACTAGGTGGACACCCTGTATAGAGAGGAGATTATAGCAAGGAATCACACTTCGTTCACTGCCAACCTTATAGTCAACGTCTACAATAGTGCAAATTGTGTGTTGTCCTGTATTAATATTTTCAAGTGAGAACAATTGTTGTATTTATTACTATTTAGATATTACAGCTAGTTATCTTTAAACAAGAAATGGCATTACCAAGTGTTGATTTAAACAAAATTAATAGTAACATTAACAGAGACTTTATTGATATTGCTCGACGATCAATTTCCTCGTTAGAAATTGATACCCCTTATTTGATTAAAAAAATGTCATTTGTCAATACACGTTTTGGAAAGTGCGTTTTGGCTATACTGCTCGATAGTAAGAGCAATGTAAGCTTTAAGTGTTATTTACCAAAGAGGGTTATAGAACACATAACAGAGGACGTTATGAATAAAATGAATTCTTCTTGGGAACAGTACACGATAACTTATTTAGGTCAAAGCGAGCCTACATATAAAGATATTAGATCTAAAGCATTGATAAAATTTGGTATTGTCAACTAATTTTATTTAAAAACATATATCTATTAGTAATAAATATAATTTGTAGATCATATCTTAGTATATTTACCTATTTACACTATTTAGCAGTATCTCATATAAGGTTGCTTTTCTTGTTTTATAAGTCTAAAAGGTAATGAATAATTTGCTATATTATACTATCAGTTTTAACAATAACGTTTATTTTGTAGAAAACTATTAAAATGTGGATGCATTATGCTAGCCAACACTGGACTGAAGCTATCGACATCCAGTCAGCTGTGAAAAGAATGAAGAGTGAGTTGGATTGCTTGGTAATGGATAGACTTCATGCTTGTAATTATGACAGGGATTACTGCTTTTCCGAAGAATTGGTTAAACAATTGCAGGAAGATATTGAAAACTATCGCCTTGGTGCTTCGTTGTGTGATAGTTATTTAAATAACACTTTAACTTTGAATAATTTTTGTGAGAAAATGGTGGAGAAAGGACTAAAATGTTTTCTCAATTCCAATTTGCTCGATTATCTACCGTATGCAATTGTTGTGAAATATAAGTTAGCATCTCAAGAATATGATAGTGATGATCAAGATAATGATGATCAAAAGTAATATAATTAATTTTTTTATAAGTTTTTTCATTATTTTTACATTATTATATACATTGTATATTATAGTAATAAATTGTATTGTACTAAATATTTCTCTTATTTTGTTGTAAAACAAAAAAAAAAAAAACGATGTAGTGTAAATAAAAAATAAATAAAAAAAAATTTTAAATCTTTTATTTCTATTTATTTGTCACATAAGTACAAAAAAAAAAACACACTATATAAATATAATAAGTAAATACAAAAAAAAATGTATTAAAAAATAGATTATACTTATAAAATAGAGTACATTAACATATAAAAATTGGAAGATGTAAAAAAAAAATGTTCATCAGTTTACTTAAATCCATTATGTACAGACCCATCCAAAGCATTATAAGCCAAATAAGAATCATGAATTATCAATGCATAAACCCGTGTATTCTCAGGAAAATGTTTCTTTCGAGTTTCAAATTCCAGTTTTATGTCTACAGTGGATGACTTCATGGCGTCTTGTTGATGTGAACAGTCGATAACAAATAATGGATTTTTTTGGAATTCACCAATATCCATCATCGGTTCATAATTATCTTTATCGTAGAAGCTGGATTGAAACTTTTCATAAGCATAGTAAGCTGAAGAATACAATTTCTTTCCAAAATCTAAATTCCAGCGTTCATATGGATATACTTCTGAGTTTAAGTATAGTCGGATGTTACTTACATCTGCATGAATGAATTGAGTAACGTCCTTGCTTATATTATCAGAACTGTCAGTACTCTGAAAGCCGATAATAATATATCGAGGTCTTTCTAAACTTGTTGTGGTTTTTATAGGCCATATATCAGTAGCTGTTTTTCTTAGAGTCGGTAATTCATATAAATCCCACATGCGATAGGCCATTTTAACCGTAGCATTTACACCACCTTTCTTAATGCGATTCAGCAACTTCAGTTTTTGTGTATCTTCAGGGATGATGTGCCTTAGCCTCCATTCGATTTTATTAATTTCGAGATCTGCATCAACTTCTCCAATGTAACAATTCTTAAAAGATCGAGCTATTATTAGTATAAGCTCTTGTTTGGTGTTGAGAATGCCCCTTGTATAATCTTCGGCGAAACCCATAAGATACTTTAGAGGCAATTTGCCACTAAAAAAGTGACTGTTGGTATCCAAAACGTCCTGGTTTTTCACTGTTAGTCCCCATCCACAAGATAGTAATGATTTTAAATGTGTTTGTCCCCATGACACCATGGTTTTCATTGTTGTTGTTATACCAGGTTTTCGAATAACAGCTACTTGTTCTCCACCCATTTCATAACGAATTTCATCGAAAAGAAATGCTAACGCATTATTGGATAGGTAACACATTTTAGTGGCATCACTTGGGGTAAATTTACCTTCGATATATATATAACTTTCAGCAATATCGAGAATAAGATCTTGGCAGTGAATAGGAATTCTTATTTCATCCGAATTTCTATAGTACGGTGATCCATATGGTTTGTAAGTGTGCTCATGTAGACTAACAAGTGAATTATCAAAGAAAGGTTCATCAAACACATCCAACTTTGCACTAGTTGACGTCATGATTACAAATATTAAGGTTTCAGCTTTAATCCAATTGACTGAAGAAAGATACGATCTCTAGCAGACAATTTAGATGTTGACCGTTTAACGTTCTTTCGTATAATAAATGGCTTGTCACACTTGTTCAAAACTTTATTACTATTTGTATGTAACAGAGATGGAAAATGTTTTCTTTGATTAAAACAAAAGCCCATTATATCCTGATAGTTTAATATAGCTTTTTTAATTCTAGCTTCACAATAATTTTCTCACCACGAAAGTCTACCAGAATACCATTATCATCTAATATACGTAATGTAATGTTTTCGATAAACTGACGTCCTTCAGGTCTTACAGACATATAAATAATATTTTGTGGTTCCTTGGAGAGTTTGAATCCAGGTTCAACATCTATATCAAATTCGTAGAGAGTATGTGCTTCTTCGCCATTCATATAAGCTCCAGAAGTGATATTGCAATCAACACGAATAATTCTAACTTTCATTATGTCAACTGGTAATGTAGATTCAAGTGAATTATTTGCAGAATATACTTTGTTTTCAAATCCTAATATAGTTGCAATAGAATACTTGTGAGTAAAGTCGATCTCATATTTAGATACTATTTCACATTTCAGCGTATTATTGTTGGCTTTTAATGTGAAATATTTATTAATATTGAAGTTGTCATCCTTAACACTGCGTTTTATTATAGATTCCAAAGCACTTTGAATTGCTCCATTGATTTCGTTCAACTCATATGCTCCTGGAGGAATTTGAAAGAAAGTAGTAGGTGATTTATTCTTCAATTTGAATCCAATAATATTATTTTTCTCATCAACATTTAATATTGAATTGTAAGAATAGAATCCATGTAGTCCCAATCCATATCGACAACTTGTATCGAGTTCAATTGGAGGGTAAAAGTTAGCGCTTAACACACTAGATTGTCCTGAGAACGTGAATGTACGAGACATGACTAACACATATAACTTGTTAACACATCGTTTTATTGTTGCTTACAGCAGCAGTTGAGACACATTTCCTGTCTTGAATTTGATGGTACCATATTAAACCTTGCAGAAACTTTATTTTCGGACGCTACAGTAACATCGCGTATATTGCAATAGCAACACAAATATTTTCGTGGTGGAGGTCCGTCATTCACATCAATAGATTGTGATGTATTATCGTCACTGTAATGTTCCAAACAATATTGATACTTCATTACATCAATATCGCTTTTTAAATGCTCAGGTAATTTATCCCACACCCATGCGATTTCATTTGAAGCACAGGTGATCATCACTTCTTTAGGAAAATCAGCTAATTGTTCCTTTGTCAATTTTGTAAGAGTCCTATACTTTGAGAAAGCTCGCAACGAATCCGCCGTCTTTTTAATTTTTTCACGTTCTTCTTTTGGAGTCATTGGAAAATTCATTGTTAGTTAGAAATCTTAAACACAAATGTCCACACCACACTGTATTGTAGTTCTGCTGACGGTCGTAGTTGTAATAGATTATCGGATTTGATTTAATGTAGAAATACTTTAAGAGTTCCCTGGGTGGGGGAAGATCTCCGAAACTATCGTAGTAGTTAATAATATTACCAATTTTCTTGTAGGCTACCCAATGTGTTCCTCTACCATTTATACCGTCTAAATTCAAAATTGCAGATTCAGTATGTAGGGCACCACTCTCAGGAAGATTGTCTCGCATAAATACACCTCGAAAATATGGAATTTTAAAAATATTAGCATAATAACTAATATCAATGTCGCTGAGAGCTCTTCGAGGTAGAGACTTTAGAAGTTTTTTGGATTGTTCGGCTTCAGATAAAGTCCTAATCCAGTTCGATATGGTTTTAAATACAATCCTTCGCCTTTTTTTCCAAGAGGCATAGATTCAATTTTTTTATTATGACGCACCCCTTCAGCCATGCGCTGATTTGCATTTTTTACATCACTTATTGTTTTATATAGACCTGCAGCACCGCCGGCTAAACTTCCCAGCGCCGATAATCCCGCAAATATAGGAATTAATGGTAAAATTCCACCAACTTTCGGTATAGGTATAATTCGCGGAGTACGAATATTCCTTTTACCCCCTGATGTTTTCACAAATTTTCGTGCTGCTTGTAAAGCAAAATGTGTTGCTTTTTTTGTATCATTAGAAACGAATCGTTTACCGCCAGCTTTACGTATTTCATCTCGTACTTTATGAACAATATTACCACCAAAGCTGACCTTCTTTTTCTTAATATTCTTCTTTTTATTTGCCTTTCTTCTGGGAACTGATTTAGATTTACATCCCATACCTAAACGACGTTTTGCTTTCATGATATTTGTAACTAACCAGGCGGATGCTTTTTCTCTAAAATTGGCGTCTTTAGATTTAACCCTTTCCCAGGCGCGCTGTTCTAATTCGTAGTCTGCTTTATGGCGTGTTGGTAAATCTTTATGATCTTCGTAAGCAGCGTCGTGAACTTTGCAAGCTTGGTCCAGACCATTAATGCCTGGATCACCTCTGGCAATCCTTTTTTGAAATTTTGTACCCGGTCCACAGTACTGGTAGCCACCGGGTAAATGTAATTCAAAGGGTAGTTTATTTATTAAAGAATTTATAAATCCCCTTCCTGTTCGCGAATTAGACACTTTACGTCTAGACTGACTGACGAACGGCATTAAAATAAACAAAACGTAGTAAAACTTTCTTTATAACACCGATTACTTCGATGGTAACACTAGGAACGCTAGTTATCGATTAAAATATTGAATACACCGTTTATATCTATTTATATCTATTTATATTGTATCCAACCCTCAAACAATGCGGATTGTAAAGCAAAAGCAAACATTTGTAGTGGATAATTTCGATGAACGTGTAGGAAGTGGTGTAAATATCAACAATAGACGCCATGGACCCTTGTTGCCTTCAACAATTCGGGGTTTGTTAATCGGTCCTTCGAACTGTGGGAAAACAAATGTTATGATTTCCCTTATTACACATCCCCACGGTTTACGTTTTGCTAATATTTATTTATATTCCAAGTCACTGTATCAACCAAAATATGAATATCTTCAGAAGATTTTAAAACCCATTGATGGATTAGGATTTTACACATTTAATAATAACGTAGAAATTGTGGAACCATCTGAAGCAAAACCGGACTCCGTTTTCATTTTCGACGATATCATATGTGAAAAACAAGATATTATTAGGTCATATTTTAGTATGGGCCGACACAAATCCATAGATAGTTTTTATCTGGCTCAAACATATTCCCGAGTACCAAAACAATTGATTAGAGACAATTCGAATTTTATTATAATGTTTAAGCAAGATGAAATGAATTTGCATCATATATTTCAAGATCATGTATCACCGGACGTTACCTTCAAAGAGTTCTTGGATATGTGTGCAAAATGCTGGGAAGATAAATATGGATTTTTAGTAATCGATAAAGATAGAGAACTAAAAGATGGTAGATACAGAAAAGGTTTGGACAGTTACATATATCCGTAATGCATGCCAATATATATATCAATTGTAAAGGTAGTGATGGTGGGTGCACATCGAAAGAAAATGAAGAGATCAGTAGTTGATAAGGACGAAAATAATGATAGTGAAATAGATTTGAAACGTAAATTAATAGAAGCCACGGACGCTGTTCGCAAAAAATTCAATTACATAAAAAATAAACATGTAGAAAGTCAAATGGCCTTGGAAAAAATATATGAACCGTTAACGAAGCCATTAAAAACTATTTCTGAAACAACGCAGGAAACAAATCGTAAATTTCAAACCACACAGCAGTATTTAACAACACAGCCTAAAAAACCCTCTGCAGTAATCAAAACACCGAAATTCGAATCAGATGAAACAATTAGGGAAAGTAATTCTTATATGGAAACGCCGCCACCATCGTCTGTAGGGACACCTTCAAGTTCTACCACGTCTAGTAGTAATTTGCGAAATTTAACTGATGTCGTTTCAACCTACATCAATGGTGTTAAAGCTGGTGAATCTACGTTCGATAACAAGTATGGGGTGCGAGTTGATGTCGATACTGGAAAGTTAGCCATGGGCAACTCCGAAGTGCGATTTCAGGGTGACCTTATATCATTTTGGAGAAATAATAAGAAACTCGGAACATATAAAGGAAATTCTCAGTTATACGATTTACTGTTTTTAAAATTTCCCCCAGATCTAAACAGTGCGGGTTATGGAATCACCGATGAAAATAAAAATATATTTGGAGACATATTGAATATAACGAATGCGGCATATAAAAATTACAATGTAACATTGGGATACAATCCTAGTAAATCAAAAAAGTACGTCGAAATTATAAAACCACTTTTACAACGTGGAATGTCAACTCGATCCAAGAAAGGTGCGGGTCTAATGTCATCTCAGAAAATATATACAGGCAAAAAGGTGGATTACATATACTGGAATAAGCCCAAAGAATTAATCGACCGCTTAAGATTATTGTGGAGTTCTAAAATGGCTGGACATTCAGGTCATGAGAATGAAATAATATCCCTAATTGATGAATTAAGGGAAGAAGGAATCATCTATTAGAGAAATAACTATCGCATTTTATTTCATCAACCATAAATACATATATAAAGCAGATATCAGTTTATTTTGTCAATTGTAATTTGAACGCAATAGAACGATGGGCTCCATTGATAAATTTGGACGCCGAAAAGGACCTAATTGTAAAGGTCATCGTGGTCCGCAAGGCATCGGTTTTAAACTTACTACTGAAAAACAGTATGACATCCAAGGAAAGCAATTAAAGAATATAGGAGATCCTAGAGATGAAAATGATGGTGCAACATTAAACTACGTGAATTTAGTTATGGATGCCTGCAAAAAAGATATCCTTTCCGCTCTACAAAAATCAGCTAATCTTATAACCGATAATTTAGTAAACTACATAAAGAGAGAAAGGAACGAAATCGTGGATGAAATAACAAAAACGTTTCAAAATTTACAACTAAAAATAGATACAACGATAAGCGATATGAAAACTGAAATAGATGAATTAAAAAATACAAGTGAGAGAAACTCGGATGCTCATACTAAGTTGGTACAAAATATGACTGGTTTCATACTTGATGTAGAAAAAATTGAACAACTTATTGCGAAATATCATCCCCCGAGAGACACAGGAGGATTAGCATGGCCAGGTATTTCATTACGACAAACCGATTCTAAGATCATCACAAGTTGAGTAAAAAATTTTATGCCTTATATAAATAAAACAAGGAGCAGCTCATCACAATAAGTCATTTCAAACAGAACGTGGAACATCTAAATGTATATTACTATTATTATTAATAAACTTGAATAATAAAAAAGGTATAATGTTCATTAGTGGCACAAAACGACAAATTGTCAATGAATTACATAAACCAGCACGAAAAAATTTTAGAAGGAGAAGAACCGTAATAAAAGGTTTGGCAGACTTATGGCAGATTGACTTGGCAGAAATGCAGAATTTTGCAAATGAAAATAAAGGTTATCGTTATATACTCATAGTAATTGATTGCTATTCTAAATATGTTTGGGCCAAACCGCTAAAGAAAAAAACTGCTATGGAAGTTTCTATTGCGATGAAAGAAATTCTTCAAGAAGCTGTTTATTCCCCAACAAACTTACAGAGCGATCAAGGACTCGAGTTTTACAATCGCCAGTTCTCCACAGTGATGCATGAATATGGCATAAATCATTATTCCACATTCAGTACAAAAAAGGCAGCAATCGTGGAACGTGTAATTAAAACTTTAAAAAATTGGTTATATAAAGAATTCTCGGCCAGAGGCAATTACAAATGGTTTGATATACTTCCTGATATTATAAAGTTGTACAATAATAAAGTCCATCGTACAATAGGGATGAAGCCCATAGATGTAAAATATACAACAAAGTTAAGTGTATATAATCATCCCAAAGTCGCATTAAAATCAAAATTCCATGTTGGTGACATGGTTCGGATTAGCAAATACAAAGGAATATTTGAAAAGGGGTATACAGCCAACTATTCAACGGAACTTTTTAAAATTGTTAAAGTTAATGTAACAAATCCCGTCACATACATGATAGAAGATGTGAGAGGTCAACCTATTAAAGGATGTTTTTATGATTATGAACTTCAGAAGACTAAACACCCCGATGTATACTTAGTGGAAAAGATTTTAAAGAAAAGAGGTAATAAATTGTTTGTCAAATGGCTCGGACTACCACCAGATCAGAATGGTTGGATCAACAAGACTGATATAGTTTAATATATGTATAGTAATTATCTTGCTTTGTAAAATGATATGGTAAAATATATGCTTAATTTAGTATATTTGCAGTTGTATGTAACACTTATAGTTATATTTTTTTTCTATTATCACAATAAAATTACTTTTCAAGTATTATTTTTTTTTTTTGTTTTTTTATGCATATTGCACAAAAGAGAACTTGGAATAAAAAGAAACACACTTTGGACAGAAAACACACTATATTTAAAAATTAAAATACAAAATAATACAACAAAAAAATATACAACTAAAAATATAATACAAATAATAAAATAAAATACACAATTAAAAAAATAAAAATATACAATTAAAAATATAATTGTTCTTAAGTAGCAAGAAAAATTATTTCTTGCTACTTAAGAACTGTTGGCTCTTCTCCTCCTCTCGGCGACCCATCAGGTGGAGCCATCGCGCTCTTTCGGCATATCTATATGCCTTCTTCTCCGTCTTGGTCTTGTTGACTACCGGATGGCAGCTCCGGATTACCAACCGGTCCTGGATCGCCTCCCTGGGGTTGTATGTGCGTCCTGGGACGCATTCATTATCCCAGCTCTCCTCCATTGCTGGCTGCGGCTCTGGTCCTATATGTGGATTAATAAGTGTTTTCCCTGGGTTTGGCATCCCAGGTTCTACACATTCTCCATCCCAGTTTTCAGATTCTAAGATATTCATTTTATTTTCTTTAACTCTGAACTGTTGAGCTTAACTGTCAAATAGATTCAAGTTACGGATATATATAGGCAAAAGTCATCCCTCCTCTCGCATTTTGAATGAGAGAGATAATCTGAACCTCCCTTCCACTTACTATTGAATGGTAGGTTTTAAAGTTGGCCACTAACCCCTCCTACTTAATATAAGACATCCCCACTCTACCACGAAGACATCATATACCATAAAGTACGTTCTGATGCTCAGTGTGAATGAGGTAGCGTGAATGACATTGTACGAATGAAAGAGTACTTGTTTAATAACTATTTTTATTCCCATTCCTAATTATTATTGTACAACTAGTTACATGTTATTAAGACATTGCATGTATATTACCTATATTACATACGTTACATATAATTATTATGTTTGTTTCTCAATTACCTATAATTACTCTGTATGTAATAACTATAATTATTTTCTGTACAAATAGTTAGCCGTTAATAAAACATTACATGTACATTACCTGTATTACTTATGTTATATATAATTATTAAGTTTGTTCTTCAATTACATGTAATTATATTGTATGTAATAATTATAATTACTCTCTGTACAAATACAAATTACATTGTATGTAATAATTATAATTATTTTTCTGTACAAATAGTTACACGTTAAACATTTACGTTACACGTTACATTACGGGTAATGATTAACATTATGCTTGTATTTTCTATATGTCAATTACCGCGTAATCAATGATGAGGTTTCTTCATATACAGTTTATTTACAAATTGCATCGTTTAATCTATCAAAAACTACTTAACACTATTTATTGCAAAGTATACAACAGTCTGTTAGTTTCAGTTGATTAAGGGGTAATTGACAAGAGTCGCAGGTATGTAATACAGCATCCTCCAGTCTGATTGTCCTATGTGATTCGATGTATTGGTATCTGGAGGTGGGGGTAACGTTAACGGTAAACCACTCAAAGCATCTATAACACAGGAAATAAAGTCTATCACCTGGCACTACGATGCAAGACACCGTATTGCAATACTGTTTTTGTCCTGTAAAGATATCTATAGCTTCCACATATACCCCACGAGCAAGCCATTGGTCGGCATCAGCTTCCATACCTTCATCATCTTTCTCTTGGAATACATTCAATCCCGCCTCGACCAATTGTCTTATTGACAAATTCGCTTGAGGAACGTTAGCAGCGTTAAGGGGATCGGCCTAAATGACACAAAAATATATAATTTACCTTCAATTAAAATGAAAAATTACATACTATAATACTTACCTCATCACTCTCTTCATAGCTGTTTTCTTGAAAATTCGTGGTAGCTAACCAGGTAAGGAATTCAATATGAGGTTGCCCTACAGCCATTTTCTATTACTTAATACTTTACTATTCGCAGATCAAATGAAACTGAGTTAAGGTAGGGTCCTCCTCCGTTTAAATATAGTGTGTGACATCATCGAGTGGAGGGGGTAACATTGTCATATATACAAGTGTAATTTATGAAATCACCATCGCATAGAATAATATTTTAACAATTTCTTCTAATTTTTTTTAAGGTGACACGAATTATGAATTTTTTTCCCGATGCGAACGAATGTTGGTATCAATCGATAGAAAATGTAAAGATGGGTAATTGGAAAGGTCATACATGTATCCGTAATATCGTAATTGAAAAAGAAATTTTTTTTCTCATTTTTAAATCAACTTAGAAAAATTTTTTTAGAAATTTTACATATGGTTTTTCTGAAATTTTCTCGGATGCTAATAAAAGCGGTATCAATCGATAGGAAATGTCAAGACGAGTAATTTGATACGTTACACGGGGTACTACGTATTCTTAGAAGACGAGAGAATGAATTTTAAAAATTTAGGCTAAAAAAAAGGCTAAGCGACTTAGAATATTTTTGGTTTTGTCTTTGACCGCCCTCCATCCCCCAAGGCCGTCCATCCAAACCCCCCTCCGTTCCCTCCTCCCAAAAAATTTTTCGCGCAGCTCTAGCTATTTCCCTTCCTTGAAATCGACCAAAACAGTGCGCTCTCCTTTCCCTTTCTAGTTATCCCTGCGCAGTAAGTTCCACAAGCAATCTTTTTTTTTGGGGGGGGGAGAGGGGGGAGGGGACCCCCCCGAAGGGGGGGTGGTTTGGGGGGGGGGTTATATGTGTTTTTTTTATGGGTTTTGAGATGTGGGAAGGATGAGGGAAAATTGGGAGTGGAGTGGGGCCGGTGTCTCCGTTTTCGCGCACGAATTTAACATTATTCGTTAACGATGCTCCTCATATGCTCCTGCTGCGCTAGCAGTCGATCGCGCTTTCGCTTTGAAGCTTCCCAGGCCGCTTCCGCATCGCGCAAGCTATCGCGGATGTTCTGCACTACTTGCGCGTGCATATCGACCTCGCGATTGGCTGCTATCAGCCCCTCGCTATTGTCCCGTTTCCATTGCTTGACTAGATCAAGCATATGGATTTGGGACTCCTGCGAGAAGACTTGCCGCAGGTCGTCTCCGCTATCATCTCCGATGGGCTGAGGTTGATTACCGCCCGGTTGTTCACGTCTTGGCTCGGCCGACACGTGAACATCGGCGCTGGTAACCAACCTTATGGGGGCCTGATGTTGGTTTGCCCCGTCAGATGGCGTCTCCCTCGCCGATGACGTAGTTGCCGCGTTGTTATCGGCCGCCTTAATCGACGAGGGAGACGCCATCTTGGTGCTTGGTTCCCCCACAATGGCGTCACACACGATCTCGTCTTCTGTGACGCTGCTCATCGGCGACAATAGCGGCGGCACCACCGTATTTTCTTCGTCGCTGCCTTTTCCCGCAACTACCACCGCCTGCTCACTCCGAGTCCCGGTTTTCGTGGAAGTCTTTGGCCGCTTGGCCACCGGCACCAGGGCGATTTCGGTGCCCTGGGGAAGCTGAACCTGCGGTGGCAATTGCGGAATTGCCGGCTGCAACCACTGGCGATGCAAGATCCGCTGGGCCGGCGTCACCAGCGGTTGGGCTTGATGTTCAGCCCTTGCGGTGGTACGCTTTCTCGGACGTTTTAAGCCGACCATCGTTAACGCAGATATTTGAAAATAAATGACAACACAAACACGAAAACGCGAAAAACGAGTGAAGCTAATTTAACAACAATTGCTCAGACTCTTCACGAAGACACACGTCTGTACCCGGCGGAGGCTGGAAGGAAAAGAATTTCACAAACGTCTCTAGCGTGGTTCATGGCTTCCACTCCCCCTCTCAACTTGCGCAGTGATTCTACGCAGCTTGGGTTAGATTTGGACTCCCTCCACCTCGCCCCGTTTGTCAGTGTTACCAACTCACCAATGTTACCAACCTCATTTTCTATTCATTCCATCTTTCTTTATTACCAGTGTTACCAACTTTCAATTTTATTACTTGCTCCCTTTTACATACTTCAGTCTCTGTACATTCTGTTCTTTCATTCCATTCAAGATTCAATTTATTTTTTTCAACCTTTATTTATTTTTCTATCTTACACTATTCTTACTGCTCTAACATTAATTATATGTATACATTTATTTAATACTATTGTTAACCTAAGGATTGTCTTATCCAGTTTACTTTATGTGTGAGTCTGTCGCGACGGTTACTTATCTCTTCCAGTCGACTAGTCGTGGCTGTGAATAGATGGTTTAAACGAGTGATTTCCTCCTCCAACCCGTTCGCTTCTTGTTGGGTACTTGTAAACTCCCGATCCGCATCCATTTTTTCCTTTAGCAATTTATTTTTTAATGCTATCGCTTGTCTAATTATTGTCATGTCTGTTTCTTGAGAAAACATGTTGAGATTCTCCTCGTCGTCGTCGGGTATGGTGATAGGGTTCTCTGTTGCTGCCGATTGTTCTTGCTCTCTTCTGTTCCCTATCGGTATAGCAGAGACTTCACCTAGCAAGTGTTTTAGTGTACTTGCTCCTTCTTCTTCCTTCACTTTTGGTTTTTTGGATGATCCATCTTTCTCGGTGGTGCGACGGGACTTTTTTGTGGATCGTCCTTTATCTTTAATTTTTTCACTTGTCGATTTTTCTGATTTTATAAAGTCGTCCTCGCTCCATGGTGACATTTGATGGATCATATCCGCTATCACTGCATTGCTTACGTTCTCATGACCCTCTTCATTGATTACTTCGGCCAGAGCTTGGTGTACGATATCCACTGGAATTGAGGCCTCGCCGTGGGATGTCTCCTGACCGTTCAACGATTCTGCTTGCCGCCATACATTTTGATATGGTTCTGTGAAGTAGCCCGGATGCTGTGATGTCGAAGCCGTGGGGTATGTTGCGTTTTGTTGTTGTCCATTACCTGGGTTTGTAAATAATGAATGCAACTGGTTGTCTTGCATATTAACCCCTGGTATTATTATATTGGATAATACTTTAAGTGTTTCTATGTTCTTCTGCGGTGCTCTGCGTGATGTTGAATTATCCTTGGATTGATGCTTTCGACTTCCATGTACTTTTTGATTAACGTTTCTACAATTACCCATTGTATTAAACTTAGTACTTTGACAAACTGTTACTAGCACTGTTACACTCGACGACGACTGAAGGAGTGACAAACTCCTCCGATTCGACTTCAGCTTTTATAGGATCCGACTCGCTCCGCCCACCCTCCCACTGTACTACAGTGAACGAGTATTAGCTCCTCCTATCCTTCTTAACGTTCTATAGGATATGACTTTCTCCCCACCATCCCCACTCTACCACGAAGAGATCATATATACCTTAAAGTACGTTCTGATGCTCAGTGTGGATGAGGTAGCGTGAATGACATTGTACGAATGAAAGAGTACTTGTTTAATAATTATTTTATTCTCATTCCTAATTATTATTGTACAAATAGTTACATGTTAATAAGACATTGCATGTATATTACTTACGTTACATATAATTATTATGTTTGTTTCTCAATTACCTATAATTACTCTGTATGTAATAATTATAATTACTCTCTGTACAAATACAAATTACATTGTATGTAATAAGTATAATTATTTTTCTGTACATATAGTTACGCGTTAATGAGACATTGTGTACATTACCAATGTTACAAGTTTATTCTTCAATTGCCTATAGTCACGCTGTACTTAATAATTATAATTATTTTTTTTTTGTAATCCTTAACGTTCGTTACATTTCTAATTATTGTACAAGTAATCACATGTTAATACGACATTGCTTACATTACATATAATCATTACATTTGTTCTTCGATAGCCTATAATTACATTGTACTTAATAATATAATTATTTTCTATAATCTTAAACATTTACTACGTTTCTAATTATTTTAATGCTAATATCATACTTTTTTTTGTACCGAGCTCATGCGAGATTACATACATATACATCTATACATACATCTATTACATGCGTTCGAATATTATGATATGTTACAGTTACTTTATATAATATTTTTTTATTATAATTACATCTTTTCTTACTTCACTGTACGTCATAATACATACTTTTACATTTAACTTTATTCTAATTACTTATGGTACGAGTAAACACACATATTCGTTTCGTCTCTATGTACAATCATCATATTAATTCTTCTAGCGCGTTTATCAAATATCTCAATCTAATTTGACTATTATCGATATTGCACCCAGCTGTTTGACTTAAAGCGGCTACGAACCATTCAAAATTTTTCTCCGCATCCGTTAAATAATATTGTATATCATTGTGGCCCCACGGTAGGCTTCGTGTTGTATTTGGTATTATGAATCTTTTGTCGTCGAAGTAAGACAATGCCACTTTATTTTTTATTTCTGTGTATATATTGTGTAATTCGCTCCGAAACGAACTCATTTTTCTGAATATGGTACCGCCTTGCTCTACGATTTTCTTATAATCTTCGACTGTTAAATTCTTTTTTATTACTGATTTCTTTACGCCTTTAGCTTTTTTGACTTCAGTATTCACCGACTTTACGTAATAAGCTTTTGCACCTGTTCCATAAAATTCCATTATGGGATCCGAAGGGAATTCATCTTTCATATTTCCCAATACGGATGCCGTTACGGGAATACCGAACTTATTACCTTCTTTATAATTTGACGTATCGAATATGCTCGGATTTGACTTGATAAATTCATAAAAATTATCTGTATACACTTTTATAATTAACGAATCGGTATCCGTATATAGCAAAGAGGCCTCATCTTTATAGTTTCTCTTTATGGTGTCATAGTAAAAGTCGTACAACACTGTCTTGGATAACTCTAAAATTGAAAACCCCAGATAGAGCGGTTTATTATAATGAGTTCTTGTTCTCCCCATATGTATAGCCACGAAGTCTTCTGAAAATGCTGTACAAGTTTTAAAATTAGGACGAGCGATTAATGTGTTTGCCCCTAAGGATTTCCCCCTCCTTTCCCAATGAGTTATCAGTTTAATATCTCTTCTATTATCCACGTTCTCCATTGTTTTTCCGTACACTGCGTTATTCATTAATTTGTATAAATCCCGTTCGAATTTATTTGTTGCCTTGTTCCTCATTTCGGTATTTAAATCTATGTATACTTTTAACCAACAACTCTGCTCGAATTTTATTATGCGATGTATTTTTTTCAATTTTAAACCGTTTCTTATGGCTTGTTTTAAATTTCTAAAGTGTATTATGTATTTACTTTTATTATTCAAGTTGGGTATCAATTTAGGAATTTTTGATCTTGAACCGGGTGGAATCATACTTTCGGCTAAAAATGGTAAATCTCTATGTGCGTCGTGCAATTCCAGCGGATATTCAATATCAACTTCTAACATATACCCGTAACGATTCTCATCTGGAATATTCATGACGTTGAAATTACCGATTTCTTGATCGTTTAACCATTCGAATCCGCCGGTTGGTAAATACTGTGACATACTATGGCCGTATAGATTTGTTGCATCCAAATATGTTATAAAAGATGAACGTTCTTGTGGGTTATAATTTGGAACAAAAATATTATTTGCGATGTGTTTTCGCTCCGAACACTGACTAATACCGCCACGAATTCCTTTTTTAATAAAATGAATCATTGAAATATCTGTCAGTAATTCTAATTTTACTTGCGTGAGTCTTAACATAGCATCCCAAGCTAATCCCGGGGCAGTAAAATATTGTGCGGGATCCAAATGATATTTATCTAATGAAATGTTTCGAAAGTTTTCAAATACGTCGCATAATATAAGTACGTCTGATTTTAAGTAAGTATCCGAATACTCCCCCAAATTTTGACACTTAAATATATTCCAAGTTTTTTGCGCCCTACGATAATCGGCATCTGATATATGCTCTTCTGATAAATTGTCATAAAATTCTTCTTTCGCGGGTAAATTTTTATTGTTTAGTTTGTCCAATGTCGTTAAGAAACTATAAGGAAAAACGCCCTTTTGCCTAATTAAATTAAATTGTTCGTAATCTGGAAAATGTTTAACCGTTTCTTGAAATTGATTATCGCTCAAGTTTTGCGCTAAATTTTCTAGTGAAGTGGATAAAAATTTAAAACTATCGATAAATCTCATCTTCAAATATTTTTTCTTTACTTTTCCCTCTTTGTCCGTATAATCATGCAAATACAGGTTTTTAGTAAAAGATATGTATTTTTCTTTGCTCTGAGCTATTACTTCTATTCTATCTTTATTAGAACACAACTCTTTAATAAAAAGGTGGGAATCGTAAGAACTCATACTGTGTAATATAATTGGGACAAAATTAGGTAATTTATAATTTAAATTACAAACAGAATGAGCAGCTCCGAACCTTTTCTTGCCCGTCAAATGACAATGGTCTCTGACTTTTACCTCCCCTTCAAGAAACGGTTTTTCACATATACCACAAACGGTTGCATTCGAAAAGTCCTGTTCTTCCTCCGCAGATAAAGGATTCATTGGAACGAACTCTTTCAAATGTTTATTATATATATCAGTTAAATCCGCCTCGATGCGCTTTATAAATTCTTTACCGGCATTTTCCCCTCTGTATAATACAAATTTAGATAAAGAATCGTCAAATGAACATTTTATTATGTATGCAAATGAGAACGGTTCGTGACTGAACGTTTTGTTACTAAAAGATTTTGTAGGATCGGGTTCACAAGTGTCGTGTGGTTTTAGAACTGATTCGAAATCGGCATAAACTACGAAAGGTACTTTCAATTGCTTTTCGAAATTTTCAAATTTTAATATGTTTTCGGGAACGCTATTTCCAAACTTATCTATACGAAGTTTATTTGAAGGCGTCGTCGTATAAACATGATTGCAATCATTACTTTGATGTTGTAATAACGCTTTTTCACTACTGAAATACATTAAACAACCGTCACAAAAATATTTTCTGTGTTCGTGAAGTGAAACTTGACTGGAAACTAATTTTGAAAAATTTTTTATCCAGCAGTAGTGACTTTTTATACATTCCTTTCTACAATGATGGTTCTCTCCACAGTCCTCTGTAATAAGTAACAAATTTACATGATAACGTAATTTCTTTGATGCATAGCGCAGCGGTCCTACTATTTCGTATTTCATTTTATTATCAACAAATTCCTTTTCTAAACCGTAAACGCTAACTGATATATTATTCATCACTTCAAATTTCGTAATATCTTTTAATTTAATTGGAAATTCCATACCCGTCACATTTAAAACTGTAGAATAATGTGGATACGAAGAGACCTCCTGAACTGGTCCTCTAGGTGGATATAGTGCTGAAGTAATGGCCCATGCAAAACAGTTCTGATCATCGTTTCTTATGTTCACTACAGCTTTCTTATTTTCGATAAACTTTGGTAACTTCATGTATGACGATGCGCACAGAGGACTATTTTTATTTATATTTACTTCCACATATAAAACTTCAACGATAGCCCAACCTGAAACATTGAATACATATATATATAAAACTAATTAATTGTATTTTATGAATTACATACCAGAATCTTTTTCTTCAAATTCAGATGTTTGAGATATCATTTTATCGACAAATTCTTGATAAATATTATTCAGATCTTTGGATTCGTCTATAATCTTGTTAGAACTATTGAAAGTCTTAACATCCGTTGTTTCTTGTTTCGGTAATGTGTATTTAGCAAATGTTTCCATATTCATTTTTGCAGATTTGTGGACTTTTACAATTTCTTCCAACAATTTCAATATCTTCTCCTTTACTTCGTCGAAAAACAAATTGTAATCTATATGCTGATTTTGACTATGCACTCGATAACTAATAATTCTACATTTGAAGGCACTGTTAATAATTTGTACGCCATCGCATTTAGGAGTACAAGACATTGATCTATGCTCGAGGGTTCTGCGATGCGAATTTATTTGATTAGCAGGTATATTTTTGTTACAACAAATAATGGTTTGAGTACTTGAGGAATCCATTCTAGCACGTTTAGCACTGGGTCCATCATCACTAGTCATTTTCGATTTGCAAGACATTATCTCATGACGACGTAAATTGTCACTGCGCGTAAACGTTTTACCACAATTACTACACAAATGCATTTTTTTTTTGTTGTATTACACGTTCCTCACGAGAATTTACTTCAAAATGATTTCAGCTTGCCCATTCCCTCCTTTTAAATATGGAATTGGGGAGTGGGGGAGGAGTCGTGTCTGTTTACTAAATGACGTCACTCTAAGGTCATCCAAAGGTCAATTCAAGGTTATACAAAGGTCATCCAAAGGTCACTTCAAGGTCATGTAAAGGTCACTTCAAGGTCATTCAAAGGTCATACAAAGGTCACCTCAAGGTCATCCAAAGGTCACTTCAAGGTCATCCAAAGGTCACTTCAAGGTCATCCAAAGGTCACATAAAGGTCATCCAAAGGTCACTTCAAGGTCATATAAAGGTCACGTCAAGGTCATTCAAAGGTTACGTAAAGGTCATCCAAAGGTCATTCAAGGTCATTCAAGGTCAAAAGGGGTGGGGGGAGTTTCAATTCCGGCTATAATAACCTACTCGTGTTACTTCGTTACTTTTATTTTGCTTTTGTTATCTGTTTGATTGAATCATTTGGAGACTTAAAGAATTGGACTTGGAGAATTAAACTTGGAGCAAGGTTTTGTAGAGGCCGAGTGTCTCGGTGTTTGAGTGCTTGTGTTAATTATATTATAACAGGTTATAAATATTGTATCAGTGTCAGACGTAGCCGGTGTGCTCTCGTCCTCCGAAAGGTAATATCAAATGTTCGTTTTAATGAATGAATTGTTTAGATCTGCGGGTGCGCCGGGTGCATCAGGAATCATCGAAAAAAAACGAAGCTTGGGAGATAGAAAATTACATTAAGTGAATTCTCTTATTAGTTTATTCTCTTTGGTGTATGTACATTAAGTAATCTTATTTTAAATTAGTTCACCCAAGTAGCTTTGTTAGACACAATTTTGTAACTAATTTGAGCAGTAGGAAGCAATTTCGAAACTAGTACCGTTTTTTTTGTCTGCCATTCAGCATTCCATACACGTTTAAATGTTTTCTGAAACGACTGTTTCAGTAATATTTATATTTATTATAAAATAAATGCAAACCAAAAAACTATAATAAACGAAACTTTTACAAGATCAGAATCTGAAATCACAAGAACAAGGAGATGAATAAGGTAATAACGTAGTTAGCAACAATGTTCGTTGTAACTTTTCGCTGAAAGAAACTGGAAACTAAATACTTGGTACTTATTAAATTGCTATTAATTGTTTCTTGGATAATGCCATATTTTGATTCTGTGATTTTTGTTTAAAAAGTGAAGAAGCTGGTTCTTAATTTAGTTAGTGGTGTTTGGACGTCAGCCATTATGAAAGTGGATTTCGTAGGAATCATTTAGTACGGCTACACACGTGCCGGGTAGTGGGAGTTGTGTTGTATAGGCTAGTACCATAGACTTAATAAGAGGAGACCTCACGGTTCATTCATAAATAACCTTTTGTTTTGTATCAATCATTGGCAATGTGTATGACAAAGAATACCGAGAGAAAGAACGGCAAAATTCCGACTCCGTGCAACGTTGCAAAAGTTTTGGGAGAACTTGCTTCCGACGCCAAAGGCGTACTGTTTTTGGAAGGGTTGGGTATGATAATAAAACATCAAAAAAGGAATTTTAAGAAAATCAGTACTATACATTGCAACAGCAAAAGCTTGTGAGATTAGAAATTAAATTAGTATCGGAGTTTTAATGTAGGGAATATGAATTGAAACTTGAACACTTAAAATTCTGAATTAAGTAAAGGTGGTACACCTACTACATTACAAAAACTTATATATACAGTTAGTAGTGTAAAAAAGTATTTTTCAGTTTTTCAAAGATACCCAAACTCTGTATACAGGGTTCAATTACATTTAAAAGTGAAATATAATTTAAAATAAGAAAGATGTACATGGTGTTAGTTTTTAATTCAACTTTTTGTTTCAAGTTATTTGACTTATTGTTTTCAAAATAACTCTTTAAAAGCCTGATAATGGTGATTTTCTCTTAGATTAGTATAAAGGATACCTTTAAAAATTACCTTGGTTACGCAACTGATTTTAATTTTTGTGTGCAAACGTTGCATGTTGGCTTCACACTTACCAAACATTATAGGTTTTTTAATTTGTTATGCAGCAAAGTGCTGAATGATGCCTTAGTTTCTTGCTTGGATTCTTGTTTTGATCGTATTTAAGTATGTGTGTAGGTAACTCCAAAAACTAACACATCAGCCATATTTTAAAATATAACAAAAGCAATTCCATAATATAATATAGTATATATATACTATATTCCGTAAAATGATAAGGAAGCCAGCCAGCACGCCCCTGAAAATCCGTAAATATGGCGTGACAAATATAGCGACCGAATAACCAAACAAAACTTGGCAAAATTTACCTGTGGAAAGACAGTTTTGAATATAAAGAATTCATTTTTTCATACACTTGACACTGACGCACCATTTTCTGAAGAATAGTAATAAAATCCTTACGAAAAACACTGAAAAATTCACAAAAGCAAAATTCCGACTTCCAGCAACACCGCACACAAGAAATACTATAAAATACTACGATTCACGTGCATCAATGGACATGCGGATTGGAGTAGGGAGCAATGATGCCTGTTCATTCCATTTTTGCGTTATGAAGTTAGTTTTTATCGCAACATTTTTAACAAAATATGATTTATCTACTTAACTAGGAAACTGGAAAATATTTTTATGTAATATTTTAACCTTAACCCATAATCATGGTAGTTTAAATGTGAAAATATAAATTACACAATTGACAGTTTGGCAACAGTTTTTCGTACAATCATAAAGTAGACCTTGCAGTTGACCAGATAAAGAGTAAACAAAGGGATCTTTGATTGCTTTAAAATGTAAACAATTACATCTCCCTTGTCTTATAAATCTATGGCTAGTACGCACTATGACTTGTATCATGAGTATGCACCGTTTCAGACGTGCCGAGTGAACCAATTCGGCGCCGGGCCGACTGCTGGCAACCGGATTGTTGCCGGCCACGCTCACTGGACCACCCGGTGCCGGGTACCGGGTGGTACCTACTAGGATATGGAATTGTATTGTACCGTACACACGTGCCGTGCCGGCCGTCTACTGTGGTCAGCCGGTGTCGCGATTTTCCAATAAATAGTTCACAATGCCTGAAGAAACAGACATCGAAATTTTGATTACTTTGATGGAATCTCGGCTTGTCCTTTGAGACAAGACTCTTGAAATATAAAGGGTGGTCAAATTTGAGGTTGCTTTTTAATGTAGGAATTAAACGCAGTAATTATTTAGAATCTGTGATATATTTTATTTTAAAATACAATATAAATATGGGAGTTAATAATGGAAAACCATGTCGGATATGTGACCTCCTCTGGAGGCAGGATATCTTTGGCAGGATATCATTCTTTTAGGTTTAGTTGTGCTCTTTCGCACAACTGCGGCGATATTTCTGCGATTTCTGCATTAATGTTATCCTTAAGGAATCCTTAGGTTTGATCCATCAGCATAATCTTTTTCCTTCAAGAACTCCCATAGGAAGAAGTCTAAAGGCGTTAGATCGAGTGCTTCTGACGATACCGAGATTTTTTCTGTCTCGCTCTCGGTCTCGTAACGAGACACGAGCCCGAGAGCGAGACCGATACCTTACGCCCGAGACAGAGAGCGAGACCGACACCGTTCCCCGAGAGTCTCGTTCGATCTCGGTCTCGGTGCATTTTTTTTATATATTATAATATAAGTATATTTTCCAAATAAATTAAAATAAATATAGAAATAAATATATATATTTCAGTGTTTTTCACATTGCATTGTAAAAACAGTATATCTTTAAGGGATAATCTGTCCATTAAATAATTCTTTATAGGTGAATTATAGAAGAGAAATTAAAATAAATAAAAGTTTATTAATACTCGCAGTTATAATATAAAAACAATAAATAAAGTATCTAATACGTAAATAATTTTAGTACGTAATAAAAAATATATTATAAAAAAAATAAAGTTTTCCTGCAAGTTGCCCATGAATTCAAACAAAGAAGACTTCTGGCAGAAATATATATATATACACCCCCTAACTAATGAGGTTTTCCAGGTTTACCTCATTTCAGCATTTAATGGTGGTTAGGGCCTACCAACGTAAGTCGTTCCTGAGGCGCAAATGCGGTCCGCGAAATAATATACCGCCCCTTCTCCCACACAAGTCTCCTCAGACTTTCGGGCTAATCGTTGTGATTAGAATGAGGGGTAGAGATATTATTATGTTATTATATTATTATTATACTATATACTATATACCAATCTCAACCTCATCGTCACTTTCGCTTTCTGGCATTTTTGGTGAACTTATTTCCACATCACTCTCTTGTGGGCTTACGCGTTTTAAGACTTTACAGCGTTTGCGTTTTGGCATCTTAATATTCTTGATTTTATCAATTAAAAGAGACACTTAAAATTATTGCTCAAATTGTTTGTTTTGATTTGCGGTTTGATACTGTCTGTTGAACTGCGGCACCGAGTATATGCGATGTTTACGGTTACGGTCTCCGAGACCCGAGAGTCTCGGGTACGAAACCGATACCGAGCCCGATACTTTACGTACGGTCCCGAGCCCGATACGAGACTGACCCGGTCTCGGTATCGTCTCGCCGAGACCGAAGCACTAGTTAGATCACAAGACCTAAGCGGCCAATTGATGTTTCCTCTTCCTGAAATTATTCGGTCTTGAAATCGTTCCCACAAAAGATCGAGTGTGTCATTAACTGAATGTGAAGTAGCACCGTCCTGCTGAAATCACATATGCTGAACGTCTATACCATCCAATTCGCCCCATAAAAAGTGTTGAATCATCGATCTTTTCCTCTTTAATCCTCAAACGATTCAGAACCTTAAGGATAACATTAACGCAGAAATATCGCCGTAGTTGTGCGAAAGAGTCATCGAGAATCTTGCTAAAAGAAGATATCCTGCCACAGATCCAGAGGAGGTCACATGTCCGACATTGTTTTCCATTATTAACTCCCATATTTTTATTGTATTTTAAAATAAAAAATATCACAGACTTTAAGTAATTACTGCTTTTAATTCCTACATTAAAAAGCAACCTCAAATTTGACCACCCTTTATATAAATAAAATCTTGACCAAAAATGCGTGGAAAGACTTGTGCGAAAGTACTGGCGTACTGGCGGGAGTCGACCGGATCGGGAGAAAACCGGCTAGGTGTGAAGGGTTGTAAACTAGGTCCGTCAAGTTAGCGACTCATATGTTGAAATTTTACATTAGAGTTAGTAAATAATTTTGTGCTCATTTTGTGTTAATTTGTGCTGTAGGTTGTAAATTTTGTGCTCCATCCATTTTCGAGGTAAGCCAAAAACTAAGATGAGTCGCCAGCTTGACGCAGCGACTCACACATCGAATTTTTGATATTTAATGTTTCCAACATTTTGTGCTAATTTTGTGCTAATTTGTGCCGTAAGTTATAAATTTTGTGCTCTATCGGCTTCCGAAATAATCCGAAAACTAAAATGAGTCGCCAGCTTGACGCTGCGACTCACATATCGAATTTTTGATATTTAATGTTTCCAACATTTTGTGCGAATTTTGTGCTAATTTGTGCTGTAAGTTATAAATTTTGTGCTCTATCGGTTTCTGAAATAATTAGAAAGCTAAAATTAGTCGCCAGTTTGATGCTGCGACTTACGTATCGAATTTTTAATATCTAGCTTTACAAGTATTTTGTGCTTACTATGTGCTAATTTGTGCTGGAACTTATAAATTTTATGCTTTATATAATTTAAAGATAATTTAAGAGCTAACAAGACTTGCCAGCTTGACGGTGAGAGTCATGTATCGATTTTTTAACAACAGAAGGCGTCGAATAAGACGCTATATAGCTCGAATTAGACGTCAACGCTATAAATATGTACTGTTATTGGAATCGTAGTAACTCGTTTTATTTAACAATTTGTGTTCCATCTCAAACATAATATATATCTCACTTATAGAATTGATTATTAAAAATAACGAAGTTCTAATTTAATATAATAATTTTTAATCAATTTTTCTTCAAGTAGATACTGCAGAAAAATGACTCAAAATTACCTGACTAAAGGGAACGTACTCATTAGTAGTCGTTGCGGTTAAATCGGATAGATGGCGTAATGAGTAAATAGATGTGTAGTGTTTGTTTTAACGGTTATAGAGGTTTTCAATTAGTTATAGAAATTGCTTAGTGTCATTAGTGAATTGATATGCCTTTTTGTGTTTTGTGTTTTCATGTTTGTCAATTTTTAACTTTCAAAAATCTTTTATATTGATAATTCATATAAGAATTTAATAATACACTACAAACAAAAAATCACAAAATATGTAAAGCATGACACAAATAATTATTTCAAAAATGGATTGGACACAAAGTTTATAAGTTTCAGCACAAATTTGCAGAAAATGATCACAAAACATTTGTAAAGGTAGATCTTGAAAATTCGCTACGTGAGTAGCAGTACCAAGCTATAGACTTATTTTAATTCTTGAATTATTCTGAAAATAGATAAAGCATAAAGTTTATAAATTACAGCACAAATTAGCACAAAGTAAGCACAAAATACTTGTAAAGCTAGATCTTGAAAATTCGAAACGTGAGTCGCAGCGTCAAGCTAGCGACTCATTTTAGTTTTCGGATTATTTCGGAAGCCGATAGAGCACAAAATTTATAACTTACGGCACAAATTAGCACAAAATTAGCACAAAATTTTGGAAACATTAAATATCAAAAATTCGATATGTGAGTCGCAGCGTCAAGCTGGCGACTCATTTTAGTTTTCGGATTATTTCGAAAACCGATAGAGCACAAAATTTATAGCTTACGGCACAAATTAGCACAAAATTAGCACAAAATGTTGGAAACATTAAATATCAAAAATTCAATGTGTGAGTCGCAGCGTCAAGCTGGCGACTCATCTTAGTTTTTGGCTTACCTCGAAAATGGATGGAGCACAAAATTTACAACCTACAGCACAAATTAGCACAAAATGAGCACAAAATTATTTACTAACTCAACTGTAAAATTTCAACATATGAGTCGCTAACTTGACGGACCTTTGTAAACTGGCACTTGTGTAGCCGGTACTTACGGTCATAACAAAACGCTGTGTAATTATACTGGGTTATAAACAAAATACCCAGGAACAGTACTTATTGAACAGCTGCTGTTTATTAGTGTTCAATATCGGAAAGGCAACGTCGTTGAACTGAAAGAAAAATTTAATATAAACTGCTCGTCAAAAATAACGGGAAAAGCAATTTTTAGCACCCTTTTCGAATTGCTATGGTTCGAAAATGGGTCAAGAAATTTTTATGAATTTTTCGGATTAGGAAAGCTAATTTCGTTTAGATTTTGTCCCAGGTTTCGTTTAGGTTTTTCGTATGGTAGTACCATGTTCATATTTTGCAGGGTGGAGAACAAGGTAATGTAAAAATAGAAAAAGTTGACACTCATTAACTCAACTAGGCAAAAGGACAGGGATTTTCATACTATTTATACAATCTTAGTTATCTCAATAGCATTGGTTCGATATTCAATTCAATTTATTGCTTTATATAAGGCTACTAAAATTGTGACATACAACATAAAAATTCTTAAATAATTGCATCGACCAGTACGGTTTAGTTAAATTTGTTTGGCCGTTGTATTTTCAGTGCGGATCTACTTATGTTTCAGTTGCCTATGTTCACACTAATACATTTATTCATCTTCCCTTAAGTTCTTCTCAATGAGTTTATGAATGAGTTTATTGTATTCTAGATTGTCTTAGATAACAACTTTAATAGCTGTAAATGCATATAAAACGCGGCTACAATTTTCTTACAAAATATACAAGACATTTTTAAAAGGAAGAGAGGATAGTATTTTAATTCTAAAAATTGTCGAATGTAGGCTAGTCTTTTGTGTTGTAATTTCAAATAGCCGCAGCATTATGCCCAATAAAAATTGTAAACATTTAACTTTCAATGAATACAATAATGCTTGTAAGCAATTTAAACACAATAAGTACAATGGTTGTAAGTAGGTACTTATATAGAAACAACAAGATCCTTGTTGATCGATCGTATTTTACTCAGAAAAAATTGTAATATGGGCACACCTTTTCTCACAAAAAGCGTTACTAAATGCTGCATGGCGTATTATAAGGATACAAATATAATTTTCCAGGAATCTATAATAAAAATAAAATATGTTATACAGGCGTATTAAATATCATATTTTTGTATGAATTCTAACCATGCAGTTTTATCTGATAAAGAGATAAAGGGATTTGTATATATTGCTTTCTATTTATTAGTTTTAGGGATCTTATTTGTGTATTTTGTATAATCCCTTTCTAGATAGTGTCTTGTGCGTCTGCGAAAATATGTTGTTGTGTGCCAGTTTTTTTTTATCAAACTGATATTTTGAGTCGAGAAAATTTATTAACGTTTCCAATTTCGGCTATCGAATATGCGACTCTGTTTTTTTTTAACTATTCAATCTGCTCAGCGGGGCTTGAGTTCCAGGATAGTATCTTCAACAATTGTCAGAAAACCTCCATACTAGTGTTGGTGCTATTGAGTGGTTATTTAATGCTCAAGTAATTTATTTTATGAGGTAAAGTACTTTCCATTATTGGCAGAACTCCAAGCAGCGAATTATAATTTAGCTAAAAATGTTGTCAATTTAGTTCTTGAAATATTAGCGCCGCGTACTATAAGGTGAAGAAAAATTTGTTAAAGTGCTGATAGGATTAAACTTTTTAGTAAATATTAAAAACAAAATCCTTTTTAATAGTCGATTTACATGTTACGTGTTATCAAGATCAATTTATTTATTTTTTAAACGTTTAATATTTTATATTTTTTAAATGATCAAATTTTTTTCCCATTTCACATTTTTACCCTCAAGATTTGTGAAAAAAATCTAACTTTTCTTTATATAACAAACAACCATATCGCTGTAATGCAATATTTTGGAAACTTCTGTTTGGGACTTTTTGTGGGTAATGTGAAAATTTAGCATTGAAAAAAATATATTAATATTTTGATAACGAAAACAATTGAGATATGAATAAAGGTAGGTAATATTTACGTTTAATAGGTAATATTTATTTACTTTTTCAGTATAAACAATGTTCTGTTATTTTCTCCTTGACTTGCGTATTGCATGCGTTTTTTTCAAATCGATAAATTGTTCCTAAACAATGTATATTAAATACCATATAAGATGTAAGTATACGACTAGAATGGGCGACGGTGTAGTTTGTCTAAAATAATAATTTCAGTATTGCACATGATACCGGGATATCAAAAATTATCTTGGTCAAGGGTGGTTGTGGAATGTAAAACGTGTGTCTTACTTTAAATTTGAAATAATTATGTCACTGTCACACTGACATCATCAATAACCTACAAATTTCATACCTATTTATTTCAGTAGTTGTAATAATGAACTACAAATTATGAAATAACGGTTTTAGTAACAAGAAAAACTAAATTACAGTAATTGTTGGAAATGTCCCCCGTTTTGTTCGATGCACAAGTTGACGCGCCTCCTCATGCTGTGAAAAGCGTTTTGCAGCATTTCTGGCGTTATGGTTGCACATTGCTGAACAATTCTTTGTTGCAGTTCTTGCAAATTATTTACCGGAGTTGCGAAAATCTTGTTTTTTAAGTAAGGAAATATAAAATAGTCCATAATTGTCAAACAAGGTGATCTCGGAGGAAACTCAACTTCTGTATGCAAACTTATCAGCCGGTCATCAAAAAACTCATGGAGGAAAGAAATATTTTCTCGTGTAGTATGTGCTGTTGCACCGTCATGCTGGAAATAACCGTACCGAAGTTCATCATCGTTTAACTGTTGCACAAACTCAGCCAAAAAGTTGTGCCTGTACCTTTCTGCGTTGACGGTGAAATCGAAAAAAATTGGCCCAATTATTCTTCTGCGAGAAACTGCCATCCAAACACCAATTTTTTGAGCATGTAGTGGCGATTCAGTAAAAACATGAGGGTTATCATTGCTCCACATTCGCATATTTTGAGAATTGATGTAGGTATCCCGAAAGGTGGAACCACGCTTCGTCAGAAAAAAAAAATAAGTCCAGAAGATCGTCATTCATTAAATTATTGACAAACCAATGGCAGTAAGCAAGGCGTCTGGGGTGGTCTGCGGGCAGAAGAGCTTGATGTGCTTGCATCTTATATGGATGCATCTTCAAGTCTTTCTTTAAAATCTTATGACATGTTCCATAAGAAAGACCAATTTCCTGAGAAAGACGTTTCAAAAGTTTTGCAGGCTCCTCTTCTGTACGAACTCTTGGTCTACCAGCACCTTTTTTATGAGTCACACAACCAGTTTCGCGAAACACTTCAACACAATTTGTAAGGCACGCATAAAAATTGTCCGGTAATATTGCCACGTTTGGGAAATGCTCTCGAAAATTGTCCAAACACAAACGTTGACTGTATTGCCAATTTCCATTAACTAGCGCACCTGTTCGAAAATAGGCTTCAATCATGAAAATTTTGTGCTGTGTGGTAAGAGGCATGATTCAAAAACTGGATTAGAAAATTTCAGCACAATGACTTGACAGATTCTGACACAACAAAACATATTCAAAAATTTAAAGTAAGACACACGTTTTACATTCCACAACTATCCTTGACAAAGATAATTTTTGATATCCCGGTACAAAATTAAACACATAGAAGTAGTTATTAACAACTGTAATTTAAATCAGACCCATTTCGCATGAAAGTCATAACCGAGGTCATAACCATAATAGTGTGTCTTTATCTATTTTGTTGGAAACCCCCAGCTGCCTAAATACTCGTTTAATGATATTTTTATCTTTTATAATACTATAGACTTAGCATCTGTCAATCATTTGAAGTTTTGTTTGAAAGGTCAAAAGGAAATGTAGGCGGACTTAGAAATATAACTATATAAATATAATATAAATAAGAGGACTTAAACATAATCTTAACAACGTTATACAATGATAGTAATTGTTTATACCTATATTACAGGAACAGGAGAATATGCCAGACTAAGTTTTTATTCTTAATAACTTTAGTAGCATTGTTTAATTAGTATTAAAGTTAATATAAAATTATATGTATCGTAAGCCCCCTGTTTGCCTGAGAAAATAGTTAGGAATTCCTTGGTACTGCAGATATTATGTTTATCATCCGCCGAGTTGAAATTTTGCTTTTGAAGTCACGCCAGAAACAAATTTTTTTATTGCATCATGGAGCGAAAAAACCAACACTGCCATCTTGTACGTCGGGATGAGGAACCAATCAAAATGCTGTCAATTTTAGGTACCTGGGTATATAATATAATCTACTCCGCAAGTTTTTCCTTTTACGCTTCATTATTTTTTCGTCTATAAACATTAACTTCTTCTAGACACCCAGTGCGTTCCGTGTTTGAATTTCCCGCCCTCAGCTCGCCAATATAAGCAATAACAGCAGCAGCAACAACAAAAACGTGGCTTGCAAAATTTGGAGGCCCGAAAATCACTTTTTTGTTTTACGACTTTGGGCCTTTGGTTAAATTTTTGATATCTTGAGCCGTTTGCGAGTTATAAGGCCTTTTCGCTTTTGTGAGGTTATGTTGGTGGTAGTAGAATACTAGTAGAATAATGGTAGTAGTAATAAAATTATAGCTATATTAAGTTATGTTAGGTTGCGACGAAGACGAACTTTGAGAAAAGTATCGTCGGGACCTTGGATTCTTCTCTAATATATTTTTTTACTAAAAATATTGGTATGACCTCAAAATGTCTCTCCAACTTATCTATATGGGAATTTCAGGAAGTATTAAGTGGATAATATTTATTAGTATTATGCAACACCTGCATTGACTTCGTCTTTATTGGACATAGAACACCTGTATGGTGTTCGTAGCAGCCTGGCTTTCCTTTGGGCAAAATCATCCTGCACAATATATAAACATACCGGTTCCGTGTAATCGCTGTGAGTAACCTTTTAATTTTCTTTTTGTTGTACTGAAAATTGGGAGTCAGCTGTAGGCAGCACTAAGAGGAATTGTCTAATTCAAGTGATTACCTGATGTGTCAAGAAGCTGTGAGAATACATTTTTCATTTTGTCTATGTATAGTTTTGTCTGCAATTAATTTCCCATTTTAATGACATAGATTACTTTCTTATCTGTGATATATACTTAGAACTTGTTTGCGTTTATCAACTTTAGTAAATACTTATATATAATATAGATAATTAAACTAAAAAAACATTAATTTAGTAGCTGATAACAACTTTTTAATAATTTAGTTTTACGATAATTTTAATATTTTCTGTTTTGTCACAGCTAATAATATATTTAATAATATTAGGTTTACTAAAATTTCAAATAATACTTAGTTACCTACTTTTTGTTATGAACTTTATTACATGTTGTTTTAAAATAGTTATTTTCCTAACAAGTGTGGAAGGTGATACTTTTCCGCAAGCGACTGCAGTGAGTGCGGAAAAGACACCTTCCACATGTGTTAGGAACAACGTTTTTTCTACGGGCGTGAAGAAAATTGACATAAGAAAAATAAATATTTGCACACAATGCTGTCTAATAATTAGAAGTGTCAAGCATTCCTTTTTCTTTATGTCAAAATCTGAACAGTGACAACATGATTTTTTGGAATTAAGATAATATTATGATCACATTGCAAGTAATACATAGGTATTTATTTTCCGCACTAGTGCGGAAAAGTGCAATTTTCTACACTCAAATGCGTGCAGAAAATTGTAACTTTCCACACGCCCGTAGAAAAACTCTTTATAGTTGAATTTTAGTAACTGCAAATAAAACAAATAAACTACAACAAAAAGACAAAATACCTAGAGACTAAGAAAAAGTCGGGGATTTACGAAATTAGCTGTAAAGACTGCAATCAAAAGTATGTTGGACAAACTAGGTCAATTCAAGCTCATCTCAAATATAGTAGAACAGATAAATCTATAGTGTCTCCCAGCATGTGTTTGAGAACAACCATAAAATAGACAGTAGCAATTTAAGATTAATTAGGCATGTAACAAATTCCAGACTGCTGGATGCATTTGAGAGTTTGGAAATTGTAAAATGTAAAAATAATAGTAACAGGGCCAATGCCATACAGCTCGCTTTATTGGACATAGTGATAGCATTAGTTTAGTTTTAATCGTCTCCAGATGATGCCAACTTGGTCGGTGATCGCGCGTCGAGTGCAGTGTTTTGGTGTTATGTGGAGAACTACATCTGTGTAATTTTTTAAATTAATCTATAATTAACTACGTATATATGCGAAAGCAATTGAATGGAAATCTTTTAGGTAGAAATGTCTCCTATCTAAAGTAAGCAGAGATCATAATACATATAAACAAATTTATACAAATTTAATTATTAATAGTCAACTGTCAGTGTGACAGGAAACAATTTATGTCGCCTTTGTTAAATAATAATGTTATTACCATAGAAACGGATTTTCACTGTTTTCCAAATTAAAAAAAGTAAGAAAAAATGTGAACGAATAAATGGAGATACTAGGGAGATTTTTAACCCCTTAAATTTTAGCATGTCGTTATCGTTATACTGCCATAGAATTTCATATCATAAAGTCACTTAAAATCATAATTTTAAGTGAACACATAATTATTGACACCACAAATTATTAAATAATGGACGAAACAGGTATCCCGGAGACATCTCAAGTCTCTGAAAGTGATGAAAGCATGGATGACTACCCGTGGAAGTTTCACTTGTCAAAGAACCTCCTCCAGAAGTTACAAATCATCATGATTTATTTTCAACAAGTTTCAGAACAAACTCAGTTATCGGGTTTATATAAACAAGGTATTGCTTTTCTAATTGCACAATTCATAATCCTGTATTTAATATCAATATTTCAAAGAACCATTTTTTTTTGTAAAGTAATTAATATTGTTATATAAAAAAGTTTATGATTTTTTCTTGTGTAGGACCAAAGGACAAAAATGTTGTGTGCACCATGGCGCGAAAATAGTTTTTCGGTCTTCCAGAAGTGGCCAGGCTCAGCTTCGCCTCGCCTGTCCATTCCTTCTGTCAGCCCGAAAAACGTTTACTTTTCCGCCTAGGTACACAAAGTACTATTAATAACCTCATTTAAATAGTAAGTGCCTTGCCTTACTTATGAATGAAATTCTCGATGCTTTACGACAAGCTGTTCTTCAGATATGGCCGATGTTCCTTTATTATGTGTGGACAACCCACACAAATGAATATTTTCTATAGAAACAATCGTTAGCTTCATTCCACTTTTGATTTTATATTATATTTTTTATCATAAAATCCCAATGTATATTAATAATGTCAATTATATGGTTCTTGATATGGTCTCCTTCTCCCGCTTTTTTCATTAGCCTTATGTAGGAGTAGTTACCAATAGACATCTATTTTTAGACACGACAATTTCGCAGTGTTGATATTAATACTGCACTTAATAATTAGTTAATACTTTTGCTAATTAAATCTGCTAGTATTTGTGTATAACCCACTAAACCCTGCCCTCTTCATATCGCAAGAAAGAACCTTAATTGTCTCTGGGGCAGAAGAGTCTCTGACCCTCTTCAAATAAACCTTGAAGAAGGTTTACAAGGTAGGTTTTAAACTGTTTCATTATCAATATAAAATTTTATGAAGGAAAATACATTCATTCCCAGTCCGCCCGTTTTAATTACATCATGTCTCCGAAAATTCCTACGTCTGGCAATTACATTTATATGTAAAGTTATGTTAGCGATAAATGGGAGAAACCTCGCTCCTGTATTGCCAGTTTATCTGGAGGTTGCGAACATTTCGGTTGATTATGTTTGGATATTGCTAAAAGTATATTGTTATGACTGTAAATAATACCAAGCTCAATTTAAAATGTTGACATTGTTTGATGCTTTATAATAAGAGAATGATAAGAATGTTATTAACTTATGTACCCAGAACACAAAGTGATTTTAGGTATTAATATACTGTCTCTTGTGTTTCTGTTCTTGAAGCTGGATAATTTATAAATAATATGAAGCCAACACTGAACTTTCTTATTTTGACAGCTCTTTCAAACTTCAACCATTACAGGCCTTACAAAGGCAGCATAATAGGAATTACAACACATATAAAGAACTACAAGCTCATTAGATTATAGTGTTACAAATTAGGTTAAACAATAATATGGACAGTAATCATTTTCTCTGTTAGGAAAACTGTAGCAATCAGCAAGTTTTCCTCAATATAAGGCGATCGTGAGTAGTCGGCGGGGTACTTACATATTTTTTTGTAAATGGATGAACATGATTTGAATATAAGTAGTAAAGAATTAATTGATCGCACAGAGCATATTTTGAGAGATCTGTTATTATATTACTTTACCATTGAAACATACGGTATATCTTGAAGATTGCATTAAATTGTACTAATGAGAGGTTACACATAAAAAATCCGTAAAGCAGTTGAATCGAGATGTTTTGATATACCTACTGTATTTTTTAGGAAAAAGTTGAGTGTTAAAATAACGAGAGTAATAAAATATAAGTTGCTGGCGATAATTCAAAGATGAACGCCCCGTGGAATGCAACCAATTAAACAAAAATTGTAATAAACTGAGTAACACTACTTTAGCTTCGGTTTACATGGTAGTTGAATTTCTAATTCAGTTACTGAGTTAAATGAAGTAATAATTATTTTGGTATGCAAAATTTTTACTTGTCTTCCTTCATATTTGTTGCCGATGAGGGCGCACAATTTTCTTCGCCCTCATCGGCAATTTATCGACAATAACAAAATAAAATAACCTCAATACCATAGTGACCATAGTGTACCATAGTGACTATAGCACATCACAATCAGCATCCAACTTGAACATGGACATAATTGTCGATTGGTGATTTTTTGTCTGCTGCCACTCGAGAACACACACAGAAGGTAATTTGGTTACTTTATGATACACATTTCCAAAAGAGTGCGAATGTATGTGACAAATGCAGCTCTTGATAGTACCTATCAGTAGACGAGATTCGAAAATTGACCACTGACCAGGTGCGGCTGGTGCATAGGTGCTGCAGAGCTGCAGAACTGCCAAAAATGTCTCATATTTATGCGAAGCCAGTACAATAGACCAAACGAATTCTCTAATCGCTATTGCGGTATCCTTACATTGTTGCCGCAAGAGGCAGTTCTGTGTACTGCTTTCGACATTCGCGCTCTTTCCCTCACCACCCCTCTAACAACACAGGCATTGCAAATTTTACACCGCTTAGTGAGCTGCATCGGTCGCAGAACTTGTAGTTAATTTGGGTATAATACGATTGTATTTTTGTGCTTGTACGTAAAATTGTTTGGTATAAACTTATTATTTATACCTATTGACAATGGATTTAGTTCACAATTTGATTCATATGAAGAGATTTTTTAAATACTCTTAAAAAAATTGAATCAAAAAATAAAGATAGAAATTTGCCGGGTATTATTATTGAAACGGCACACCTTAGTCTGGGACAACACAAAAACAAATAGAGAGAAAAACAAATAAAATAAAAAATACAGGTCGATTCTGTTTGAACATAGCAATATTGTTTTTGGCTATTTTAAAAAGATATGGTTATTTCTTAACCAGATATGTAAGATACCTATTCTGTTTGATAAATTTGAACAAGATGATTTGTCATTTTAAACATATCTTGCTATCATTTCTGGTAATCTTAGCAACATCATTTTAGTGCTTGTTATGTACATTGCAATATAGTTAGTGGTTATATTTAGTGTTAATAAAGCCCCTAAATCCATTATTTATACATTATTTTCAACTGAATTTTTATGAAGACTTTCAAAATGTTCTAAATCCATAAGTTAAGTACAATTATTTTTATTTGTGTATTTTGATCAAAAATGTGTAAGTACCTAAATCGAAATTGAATTTTTAAAATTTTAGAAAACAATTAAGGCTCGAATTCAAAAGTATTAGAGATGCAAGCAACCCATTTGAGGTTTCGAAGGAAAAATTTATCAAGTTATTTCGTTTGAGTAAAGGAGCGGCACTGAAATTAATTCAGAAACTGGAAATGTTTGTCGATGAAGCTACAATACCATTTCATTTACAAGTGATACACAGGGAAAATTTAATTAAAATTATCAATTCACATAGAACTACTTTGTAGGTTTTTGCAAGCTTATTCGAGATAATTTACAATTAGTTCCATTTGAGGTTTGTTTGTTTCTTGCTTCGTGACATGGTAATGACAAAGAGGATGATAAACATTTTCTCTATGGGATAAACTAATCCCTCTTCACAAATCAGATAGGTAATTGTTTGGGAAACGTAAAGGTGAAACGCTCGTGAAACCAGAATATATCGTGATTCGTGATGAAATGGTTAGACTTCAAACTCAAAACACGAAAATTGAGGTTATAACCCACTGTCATAGATTAGGTTAGGGGTAGATAGGAATCTGCAATGTTGATAAAAAACGACGCGGAAAACGACATCTGTAGAGATGTAGTGGAACTTTTTTAAAAATTTTGTACAAAATCGCCCTACCTTTGTAACATATTTAACTTTTTTAATGAAGATAAAAACAAATAAAACTACAATAAGTATATTTTTGCATATTTTGTATTACAATATTTACAATATATTCGCAAATTATCAAATTTATCAATTTGATAAAAATACCTATAATGATAGAAGACCATATAATATATTTGCCCAATATTGTAGTTTCAATTAAACGACAATCGCTAACTACACTTGATATCTATTCGATTTTCTCTTCCTGTTTTATTCAGACATCTAGAAAAATTATTTGTTTTCACACAATACAGACTCCATACCTTTGAAAGTGTATATTATCCTACGAAATTCAAAATTAATAAAACACATCACATTAACTAATTTTTCTTTTACCTTCTTAAACCATGAGAACAATTATTTATCTTCATACAATCTGCACACTTAACTGCATTTTACTGTTAATCTGTTTGCTTTGAATTCCGAAGAAATGTCACTAAATATACTGAGACACAATTCACTACAATTCAAGCTAATACACATACCTAATTCAGGATAAATAAAAAATAAAAATTGAGATTCCCCTTCATAATTTTAAAACATAAACTGACAGTTGTCTTTGACATTTAGGTATATGATTATTAGCATATTTTATTTTCTTATGATTGGCAGATGCTCAAATTTTTTGTAAAACGCTCTCTGGTGAGATGTAGTGAAAATAATCAATTTGTCTACAAAACTCCCATAAGAGTTCCCAGGCCCTGCCCACTGTCGTCTTCTTCTTCTAGAAATATCCAATGAATTTGACCCCGACACGCACAAATTTATAACAATATTGTTGTTTTTGTAAACTTTAACAATACTTACTATAACTCTCCAAACAGAATACAAATTTTCAATAAGATCTTGTTACCACTTAAACTTATAACAACATGGTTTACATAACAAGACTCTTAGCAAGATGCAAAAAAAATCGACCTGATAGAGTATTTATCCAGGATTAGAAATTGCATGAAATTTTGTGGAGCTTTTGAATTGGTGTTGAGAGGACATTACAAATCTGGTACAACGCATCTTAGAATCGAATTAACTTTTTAGAAAATAGGTAAAATCGACATTTGCAGAACACCTGTTTTATTTCATCACGAGCCGCCCTTGCCACTGACCATTGACCCTCAATCACTAAGGGCCAATTTTCAAACATTTTTAATTGCTCAGTTGAATAAATCGGTGCTAGGAGTGATTCATCACACACGGTAGATTAAATTAAACCAATCGCAACGATTTTCGACATATCGCTCATCGCACCTTGGACTGAGGACTTTAAATCTGTATGGGGAATATTTGTATCATTACTGACTAGGTAAAATATTATGTTATCTTCTTATGTCCTACAATGCATCCAAAGTATTATAAATTATTTCTGTTGGGTACAATAAACTCGTTATTGATTTATAATCGTATTATTAAATTTCTAATCTAAATTTAGGTAATGTGTTTTGTTTGCTTTTCATTAAATGAAATATTAAATATTTCTTTGAAGAAATCCTTTACAATAGATGTTGAATAACCATATTATCGACGTATCAGTTTAACTGAGTTGTCGAATAAGGTTAATAGGTCAGATTTAAAAGTTATCAATAGTTGATAGGACTGTATCTCATTTCCTGTACAGTTTTTGCACTTTTATTAGGCGTCGAGTAAAACAATTTTAAGCAGTTTTGGTGGTTAAATGGATACAATATCTATAACTGTTGCGATTTAATTTCATTTGTGGACATAGGTTAAGATTAGATCGTGATAAAGTTTCTTTCTTCTGAAAACAGATAAAAATAATTATTTATTGAAAGCCATTTGGCATTATCCTTGATCAGATGATTCGAGGTGTTGATTTTTAACATAAAATACTCCGGAAAAGCCAAGAAATATTTAAACAACCGGTTTCACTATATCAGATCTGTTTTGTATAACTATCAAGCTGGGAGCTTGTGTAATTGATAGTAAATGCAATAAGAGCAAACGCAATTTTTTACATTACTTTTTCTATTTGGATTGGGATTATCTAGGTTAAATATGGCATGAATTTAATGCGAAGGGCAAATAAAAAACCGACTGGAATTAACTTCACTTTGTAAGAAAAAGAACCTCTCTCGATGATGAATTATTCAAGTAAACTACCCTTGATCGGTCAAGTGGATTTAATCGACTTCACAAGAATGCTCCCTCCCCTCCTTAATTAGTTAGTATCACCAATGCAACGTTATTTCAACTTATACTAATTAATTTATTAGGCGCCCTTATGAATATAGTGCACATTCATAGGTTTTACAAATTCAGTAAAATGGAATCTTGACTTCATCCAATTTCATTTTTAAGTTTATGTATTTGTAATTATCTCCAATACAGTACAGTACCTATTGGGCGAAACTGAAAAATTTGAAAAATAGAATCTCATTTTATATGCGATAAACGTGATTTTCCTAAACGTTGGTAAAAAAAAAATAGAAATAGCTCAAATGCTCCGTAATATAGATATTGCGCAATATAGATAGTACTTTGTAAGATATACATATTCTTGTTATAATAAAATACGTTGGATGATTCATTTTTAATATGTAATGCTGACTTATAATTAGGTAGGTACCTACTTAACTTATTTTGAACAACAAAATTGAAAATATTTTTTTTGTGTTCCTATTGCCAGAAAATGACAATTTTGTTCGCTTCAGATTGTACATGATACTAAAATTGGTTTCTAGGATCGATACATCTCAGATCGAAAATTCTTAAAAATCAGAGAAATCAGAGTCGTGGAAAATTCGAATATTTTAGTAAAATCACAGTTCCGTGGAGGTTCTCATTAAGTGATTTTAACGTTATAGAGCAATCGACTGTTTGCTCAATGTTTTTGTTAATTTGTCGTACTTAGTAATAATGCAGGATAGGATAGAGTACTTCGAGTGATTACTAATGGTTTTAATATAGATAGGCGTATTTTGGGATATTTTATATATTGAATAAACTCAAATGATTGGAAAATAGATGTTTTTTCGAATCGGTTATGTATGTATGTATGTATAACTCTATTAGAACTTATAATTTTAATGATTCATCGACAAGACGTCAACTGATATAGACACAAGGAATTTTTACCACAAATATTTTTTTTGTTATATCTTGTTAGGCGTACAACTATTTGTTCTAATAGTATATAGTGGAGTTTAAAAATGATTCTATCGTGTCACTCTGTTTGCACTTTATTGCTAAAATGTATAACCTATTTTATATCATTCCTTATGCCTTAAGAAAGCAAAATCGCCTGGTCGTCAAAAAATCGTGGTGTGCAGGGGGTAGTTAGGGGTGGTTTTCCAAAAAATTGTAAAAATTTTTTTTTGCTTAATTTACATCTACACAACATGTTTAATCATTCCTGAAAGTTTTGTTCTAAAATTCCAAGAGGAAGTATTTTATTTTTAATTTTAAATTATCTGTGCAACACGCTCTTATATGGAGTTGCTTAATATAAAACGCCTCGCGCTGAAACATCGAAATTGCAATATCGTTTACACTAAGATAACTCAAGAATGCTAATTCTAATCAAAAAAAACACTTTCTATGAACGTTGTAGATTAAAGATCAAGGATTAAAATGCTTTTTTATTTTTAAAAATCCGACAAATAGTTTCGTCAAAAAACTGTAAAATGTCAAAGCATGTCGTTACCACCGCGCTCCGACGCGGAGATGCGAGGATGGTTGAAAATCGCGTGATCCGCGGTTTATCTGAATGTTAAAGCTCTCCTTATGTATTTTGGAGCTTAGACGGTCGCTTTTCGTTTAAAACAGCGGAAGATACACTGTTACTATAGCAACCGTTCTGATAATCTAAGATATTATAAGAATATAGTGGCTTTTAGTTTATGTACCTATTTGAGTATTGAGTAGGTATTTGTAAATATCTTTTCAAATTCAATTAAATAAATTAATAACAGTTAAATATTAATAAACATTATTTCAAAAAATAATTTTATTAATTATAGGTATCAATTATCAATTACAGCATTTAATTATGCTAAAATCCGCGTTAAAGTAGTCCAAAGGTAGGATAGTAAAATTGTTTATAGTTAACGCTTAACCTTTTTAATAAAGTCTTTGATAATACATAATGTGTAATAAGATATAATATTGAATACTTGTGAAGTTGTGATATACATATCACAGATATTATGGGTGCTTGTGGAGTCGATATTTCGGAACTCGGAATTTTCTTCACTATCAGATAACATTTTCTGGGAAGCATTTGTGATTTTTAAGTTTTTCTTTACTTTATTTGCACGTGTAATTTGAGCCATACATTTGCAGGACCCAATGCAACAGATTTGTTTTTTCTTGCAGGAACATTAAGGACCGTTGCAATCTATAAAAATGTTTACTTAAATTAATAATATACTTATAATAATAATTTCTTTACCTTTTTTACAAATGCAAATATTTAAAGTATGGGTGTTCTCGGATAGTATTGATACTGTGGTTAAAATTGGCACCAGTTTTCCGTCAACAATTTTCCAGCCACAATCGGATACCTACATCTGGCAAGGATGGTCTGGGTATCGTACTGTTTAGCCATATTTTAGTCTGGTAGTATACACGAAGAAAATGCTATTTTAAACTGTCTAAAGTTGGAGGTAATTGCTGATTGGCTTTGAGGACGCTAAGATCCCTGTAAGGTCATTTATGCAATGCATATTTTCGTTGTTTGTATAGACTCGCATTACAAACTTTACTTTATTTTAGAAGATTTTAATTTTAATAAATCTTCTTCTAAATTGTCACTTATGCCACCATTACTAAGTAAATTGTGATGTGATAAAAACACTTTCCAGCATGGTTTTTTGGCCATTCCCACAAACTGACTGGTTGTATCACAAAATGTCAGTGCATGAAACGCTGGTAGGCATTTTGTCATTGAATGTCCATTTGCAATTCATGGATTGATATAAATATTGTCTGGTAAAATAGAAGGATATACAAGATGCATATTGGATTGTAAGGATAGATATGTTTTGTTACTATTGGAATTTCAAAGATACTGACGCCGGACATTGGGATGAAAGTTCGAACAAAACAAACCGAAAGATTTATAGCAATCCATGAATTGAAAATAGACAGTTTAATGAAAAAATGCCTACCAGCGTTTCATGCACTTACAGGTTGTGATACAACCAGTTAGTTTGTGGGAATGGGCAAAAAACCAAGCTGGCAAGTGTTTTTATCACATCACAATTTACTTAGTAATGTTGGCATAAGTGATAATTTAGATTTATTAAAATTAAAATCTTCTAAAATAAAGTAAAGTTTGTAATGCGATTCTATACAAACAACGAAAATATGCATTGCATAAATGAGCTTAGAGGGATCTTTAGCGTCCTCAAAGCCGATCAGCAATTACCTCCAACTTTAGACAGTTTAAAATAGCATTGTCTTCGTGTATACTACCAGACTAAAATATGGGTAAACAGTACGATACCCAGACCATCCTTGCCAGATGCCAGATGTAGGTATCAGATTGTGGCTACAAAAAATTGTTGACAGAAAACTGGTGCCAATTTTACCCACAGTATCAATCGGTGCTATCCGAGAACACCCATACTTTAAATATTTGCAGTTTTAAAAAAGGTAAAGAAATTATTATTATAAGTATATTATTAATTTAAGTAAACATTTTTATAGATTGCAACGGACCACAATGTTCCTGCAAGAAAAACAAATCTGTTGCATTGGGTCCTGCAAATATATGGCTCAAATTACAAGTGCAAATAAAGTAAAGAAAAACTTAAAAATCACAAATAATTCCCTGAAAATGTTATCTGCTAGTGAAGAAAATTCCGAGTTCCGAGCTAAATGCTGTAAAATAATTTTGTAAGTATATTAATATTATATTCTTATTTACCAATTATTATTTGTTTATTTACAGAAATAGATTTTACCACGAAATATCGACTCCACAAGCACCCATAATATTTGTGATATGTATATCACAACTTCACAAGTATTCAATATTAGATCTTATTACACATTATTATCAAAGACTTTATTAAAAAGGTTAAGTGTTAATTATAAACAATTTTACTATCCTACCTTTGGACTATTTTAACGCGGATTTTAGCATAATTAAATGCTGTAATTGATAATTGATACCTATAATTAATAAAATTATTTTTTGAAATAATGTTTATTAATATTTAACTGTTATTAATTTATTTAATTGAATTTGAAAAGATATTTACAAATACCTACTCAATACTCAAATAGGTACATAAACTAAAAGCCACTATATTCTTATAATATCTTAGATTATCAGAACGGTTGCTATAGTAACAGTGTATCTTCCGCTGTTTTAAACGAAAAGCGACCGTCTAAGCTCCAAAATACATAAGGAGAGCTTTAACATTCAGATAAACCGCGGATCACGCGATTTTCAACCATCCTCGCATCTCCGCGTCGGAGCGCGGTGGTAACGACATGCTTTGACATTTTACAGTTTTTTGACGAAACTATTTCTCGGATTTTTAAAAATAAAAAAGCATTTTAATCCTTGATCTTTAATCTACAACGTTCATAGAAAGTGTTTTTTTGATTAGAATTAGCATTCTTGAGTTATCTTAGTGTAAACGATATTGCAATTTCGATGTTTCAGCGCGAGGCGTTTTATATTAAGCAACTAGTGTTGTGTTTACATTAAGTGTTGCACAGATAATTTAAAAATAAAAATAAAATACTTCCTCTTGGAATTTTAGGACAAAACTTTCAGAAATGATGAAACATGTTGTGTAGATGTAAATTAAGCCAAAAAAAAAATTTACAATTTTTTGGAAAACCACCCCTAACTACCCCCCTGCACACCACGATTTTTTGATGACCAGGCGATTTTGCTTTCTTAAGGCATAAGGAATGATATAAAATAGGTTTTACATTTTAGCAATAAAGTGCAAACAGAAATCTTTTCTAGAAGGAATATCTTCGCGTTTAAACTCTACTAATAGTCATAGACTAATTGTTAAGACTGCTCCATCACGTGTTAAAATTTATTAACAATCTAAAACCCAGTCAAACTCAAAGAATCGTTTAGTATATACCAGTCAATATGAGAGGGCGCCCTTCGAGGCTGTGCGCTCGTTTTCGCGCGAAGTTTTTGGTTTTCCTATGTTGTCACGTTGCCACAAGTAGCAATATAATTATTCTGTTTTGAATTAGGGTATATACAGTTATGTGCTGCAATAATAATAATTGAAAAACAATGTCTCGATATTATGAGTTTAAAAACTATAGATGTTTATTAAAAAAACAATTAAGATTTGAAAATATACCTACTCATTTCCAATGGCAGTTCCAACAGGCAGTTCTTTTAAAGCAATTTGGATTATTAATTCAGGCAGACTGACTTATAAAACCACTTAGATAATTTAATTTATTAGACAATAAACACATTAATATTGAAAGTATTAATTATTCGGGACGGGGAATATGTAAAATGATCTAATACCAAATTTCCGTTGTCAGTTGTCAGCTTTTCATGGATTTTCATTTCAATACCTATGTATATAACACGTCTACTTTTATTCTTTTCCAGTACAATTCAGGTATCACTTGGTTGTTAGATAGATTCAGAAAAATAAAATAGTGTAAAATGAAGCATGCTCAAGGGCTATTTGAAAAATTATTAATGTACCTATACTACGGATATTATCTTGAAGGGGGTTGGAACCTTTGGTGTGAAGATATCACTGACGTAGTTTTCCACATAAAAATTATTTTTCCCAAAACACTATATTGCACTCGACACGCGTTTCGCCAACCAAGTTGGCGAAACGCGCGTCTAGTGCAGTATAGTGTTTTGGTGTTATGTGGAAAACTACGTCAGTGATACGGATATTATACAAGGTGTCCCATTTCTGCGTATTTTCTTCAACAGCGTTAAACAGTTCGTAGGGAATTTTTTTTACTTTTCACTTTGCTGCTAAAGTTAACGTCAGATATAACGCAAATTTATCTTGAAAGGGGTAGGACCCTTTAGTGTGACGATAACACTGACGTAGTTTTCCACATAACACCAAAACACTATACTGCATTCGATGCGCGTTTTGCCAACCAAGTTGGCATCATCTGGAAATGATTAGATTTAGTTTTAATCATCTTCAGATGATGCCAATTTGGTTGGCGCAACGAACGTCGAGTGTAGTAGTATTTTGGTGTTATGTGGAAAACTACGTCAGTGTTAACGAAATTTTAGTTTTTTGGAATAATCTCGAAAACAGTATTCATTTGGACAGATTTCAAACCTATCGAAGAATTGCAAAACTTTCCCCGTCTTTGTATCCAAATTGGAACAAACCGTATTCTTTGTTTACTCATGTATACGATGTATTTAGTGCATACTTTTTATATACCTACACTGCCTTTCTATGTTTTTCTTTAGAGACGTGTATTTACATATATAAATTTTTTTGTTAGATGACAAGTAGCCCGCAATCGACAGCGAGAACACAACAGGACACATGGTATTGAATCGCATCGCGAATCATATTCATACATCGACAACAATGTAGCGTTTGCGATGGAAGTTTTTGTGCCGTTGTGCTGAGCTTGTGATGTTTTAGACAATTTCGGATTGAAAACTAGAGTCCTATATAAAGAGAGTAAAGACATGAGCCGCCATTTTTCCTCCAAATGATGGCGGCAAATTTAAAATACAATAACGACGTTTGTTCCCTGTGATAACGACCAAATGTGGAAAATATTTTTTAAATAAAAACTTCAATAATTTGCGGTGAACGCACTTCTATATCTTGTTCTATGACTAACTGTTATTGTTTATTGTTTGTTTTGTTACGCTTTGTGTGAATCTGAATACTTCTTGGGCAGTATTTATTTAGTATATCTACTTATGAAGAATAACCAAACAAAAGTAATCTTTAGATTATATTATATTTTAACCGTAACCTTTTGGTACAAGGCGAAGGGCGAAGAGACAGAGATACAGCTGGTACAGAGAAGCAGATATATAATCTGTCAAGAACGGTTATGTTATATCAGGTAGAGCTTAGATATTAACGAAGTAATTATATATAACATAGGTTGATGACAAAATTTGGTGCACATTAGTGTCTAATGTTACCGAGGTATACCTTGGTTTACAAAATCAGGTAGGTACTTTATATAATAGGTTTAATTTAATAAGCAATACCTAAGTTTCAATACATAACCTAAAAGGTACAATAGCTACCTCACAAGTAGGTAATAATGAAATGTTTTCGAATTTCGAATAAAACATTTTTAACAATCTCTGAAATAAAATTATAGGAAAAAAACACAGAATTCACACAAAGCGTCACTGACTACGATTATCTCGTAAAAAGTCAAGCGAAAATCTCCGAGACACTCAGATCCAGATCCGTCAAAATCTTTGTTTGGAGGATTAATGGCGGACGCAAGCAATTTTCGACCTTATATCCGTTGAACCAATCAAAAACGGTCACCCTCATGTCTTTACTCTCTTTATATAGGACTCTATTGAAAACTAAGTCTCGCTGACATCTAGTAGCAAACGGTTCAACTAAAAAATGGTGTTAATAATAACTCTGCCTATTTAATGGAGCAGTCTTAACAGTTAGTCTATGGTATAGTGCACAGTTTGCGATTAAAATGAGACATTGGAATATTATTATATTATGTAACATATGGAATGTGTGATGATATCAGTTAACTAGATCGTAGTAATTACATTGCCGTAGTTTAATAGATAAATACGAAATACTGATCATTATTTTATGATGGTAACTATCAAATTTAATTAGGAACTTCTTGGATAGATAAGCGTATAAAATATTTACGGTAAGTCAATTCCAGTCGAGCTAATGGATTGTGTGTATGAAGAAATTGGAGTTAGTTGTACCTGCCTGTCTAATAGATCATCCATTTTCAACAGTATTTATTTTTTAAGTCTGAAGAGTGGTGTTAAGGGTAAGGGAAAAACTGGAAAATTCATGAAATTTTTTTTCTGAATAATTTCTGAACGGAACTGTAATCTTCCAAACAGTGTATCTAATTCAAAGTTTGCGGAGAAAATAAACAAATAGCAATGCAAAAAATATTTATATCCACAAAGTAAATTTTGAAACACTAATTCGAAATACTCTGCATAATATATGTGTTACGTAATCGTAACATCTCATTTGTCACCAAAAACTGGAAAACTATTGTATTAGGTATTATTACAGCCTTCTATATGATATTAAGGTTTAGTTATATCGATGTATGACCGAATAGACTTAAGAAAACATATATTTATGAATATTAATCATTGTACTGGCAAATTGAAAACAAAGATATATGTATGTATTGTATTTGCATCAGGTGCGCACTAAGGTATTCTGGATCATAAATTATTATTTCATACAATTGCGGATAACACTATAACCTGTAAAAAAACTAAAGAAAAATATTGTCTTGAAAGGCCAAATCTACGCCATTACTATTTTATTATTATTTTTCAGCTTCTTTCGGTTCACTAACGTCCCTTTTATGTTGTTTTCTAATGTTATATTTACTCATTCTCATTGGACAAATTTATTGGTTGCTTTGCAAGTTGGATGATTCATTTTTAATGTGTAATGCTGACTTATAATTAGGTAGGTACTTAACTTATTTTGAAGAACAAAATTGAAAATATTTTTTTTGTGTTCCTATTGCCAGAAAATGACAATTTTATTCGCTTCAGATTGTACATGATACTAAAATTGGTTTCTAGGATCGATACATCTCAGGTCGAAAATTCTTAAAAATCAGAGAAATCAGAGTCGTGGAAAATTCGAATATTTTAGTAAAATCACAGTTCCGTGGAGGTTCTCAATAAGTGATTTTAACGTTGTAGAGCAATCGACTGTTTGCTCAATGTTTTTGTTAATTTGTCGTACTTAGTAATAATGCAGGATAGGATAGGTACTTCGAGTGGTTACTAATGGTTTTAATATAGATAGGCGTATTTTGGGATATTTTATATATTCAATAAACTCAAATGATTGGAAAATAGATGTTTTTTCGTATCGGTTATGTATGTATGTATGTATGTATGTATAACTCTATTAGAACTTATAATTTTAATGATTCATCGACAAGACGTCAACTGATATAGACACAAGGAATTTTTACCACAAATATTTTTTTTGTTATATCTTGTTAGGCGTACAACTATTTGTTCTAATAGTATAGTCATAGACTAACTGTTAAGACTGCTCCATCACGTGTTAAAATTTATTAACAATCTAAAACCCAGTCAAACTCAAAGAATCGTTTAGTATATACCAGTCAATATGAGAGGGCGCCCTTCGAGGCAGACAAATTTATTGGTTGCTTTGCAAGTTGGAAGTTTGTTAACCGAAAGGCTAGAAGCATTATACCTAGTTACTATATAAAAAATTTGAATTTTAATAGTGAGGAACCCTATTACTATACATATTGTGTTCCTTATGTATGACGTCGCTCATTTTGTAATAATTTCAATTTGATGTTTATGTGAGAATTCAAGTGAGTATTTTAAGTGATTACATGCAATTTTATTGTCATTTTTTATGGGCATCTCATAGCATTAGAGATACTGAGTTGGTTACATTGGGGAAAAGTTGCCCAATTTTAGGATCAAGAAGAATCCAGGGTTACATTTTCAAGAATTCTTCCCTTTAAGTAGTACAGAAGAGCAGTTAAGTGGAAATGTCAATAGCTCATTTATTGTAAAAGATATTTTTTTATTTCTGTTTAACGTCGGTCTATTTCTGCCAATCACCGACTCCAGGAGATGAGCAACCCCCCAACTTGGAAATTTTGCCGATTCCCCACTTTTGTAGCAGGGTAGGAATTTTTTCCTTGCCTATAATTTCATAGACAAGGGACCTTCGGTTTTACATCCTATTTAAGGGATGGTACATCTTTCTACGCAAATCACGCCTAAATTTGCATAGCTTCTGTAAATTCACAGACGTACAAGCCACTAGAAGAAGCGAGGAGGCACCGCGGGTCTTCCCTGGATGGTCGTCCATCCAAGTACTAACCGCGGCGAACGTTGCTTGGTGTTCATATCGATAATATGAACGCCAAGTCGTTACCACGTCCGGCTCTGTAAAGGATATATTCATCAAATTTTCAGGGCAGGGATAGCAGTCAGCAAAGACAAGAACCAAAAACGGGTAGGAAAAGTGGATCAATATTGCTCCACAAAAACACATCACTTTTTGTTGAGATTTCAGAGATTGTCCTCTAGTTCCGAAACTCCCAACAGTACGTACTGATTACCAGTAGGATAATTATGGAACGGGGTCAGCAGCAATAAACCAGTAGGGTCATCAACAGTAACTGGGAGTTTCGGAACAACTTGTGACTCATTTTTAATGTATGGAATTTATTTCAATAATAATTGTTTTCTCAGATGATGACTAAGACCAACAACACTGAACATTGAAATCAGCAAATCACTCAAAAGTTTGGTTGTGTTTACTTTTACTAATGCTGAATGACACTTTCGGACCAGTAGTGTCAGTAGCGTTTTTTTCTCAAAACAAGGTCTTCCATGTAAATGGCGCGAAAATTACACCAGTATGTTTTAGTACTGATTGGGAATTACGGAACGCGAGGTTCATCTAGAAAGACTTAGCACTTAGAATAATCTCAAAAGTTCCAGAATGAGCGGATCATCAATGGTGTGTAGAATAAAGTCATGCTACATATTACATGGGAGGAGTCAGGGTTGTAATTTTTTTTACAAATCTCGTAGATTGTGATTGAGAAGGAATTTTTTCATTTGTCATGGTTAAGTTACTCTGGTTTATCAATTTCTTTTTCTGATTCTTGATAAAAGATTCCTTTTCCTGAGAGTGACGTCACTTTATTATTTAATTTTAACTGACATAACTCCACCTGAAATTGACATTCTAAAGATTATTTACATATAATATCGACAAAAATGTTTATCCTACAGCCTGCAGATGAATCATTTTTTGTAATCTCTTGATATGTTCTGACAGCAGCTAGAATTTTTATTTGGTTCTCGTACAAAAGGTTATGTCGTAGGATCGAATTTATTGAACGATATTTTTTCCTGATGACAATTAAATTATCAAAACCGACTCGATTAGATTGTTTAAATAATTAATAACTTATAATAATAATTATAATAAATAATTATTTAAATAATTAATAACGACTCATTTTAATAGTTTTACGTAATCCTAACTTACTGGTATGGGGTAATTCAATTGGCTTTCGATCCAATACCTTCGAAAATTTCAGAGTCCGGTCCTGTCGCAATAACGCGGGCTTAGTGTGCACACCCTCCATGCTCTGGACCTACGCTATTGATCTGGACTATAGCAGCCATTCATGGAACAGTCCGTAGTTACATTGCGGCTTCGCCTTCTCTCTCTGGCTTGCTGACTCAGCGGTATGCGCGCCTCTGTGTCTTTCGGAGTGAAAGTAATTTTTTCGGTAGTCACAGTTTTTAGGTTATTATGAGCCAGGCACGGTTGTGAGCGAACAATGCTCGGAATGGAATGATGCGGTTCCAAGTTAATTATGATAAACGAAAAGCCGTAAGATAATTTTGTCGGAATGTGCATGGTACAGGGTGAATCAGAGTCGATGGGATAATATTTGCTTGTTCTTAACTGTAACAGACATAAAGTCGAGTAAAGTTAAATGTTTCAGTTAGGCAGGCAACCTTATACAAAAATTTTCAAAAGATACAAGCAGTTGTGAAATAAAACTTAACTTGGTTTAAAATTTTGCAAAAATTATAATTCTGGAAAAAATATCTACCTCAACCTTCTAGTTGTGAAACTAATTTTGAAATCTATATTTTGTTTTATAATTATATTTATTGTTTTTATACATATATAGAAAATACCCTTTGAAGGGTATTTTGCTGTTATTACAATCTGATCAAAGAGAGATCAATGAGTAATTTGGTTCTATCCTAATTTAACCTCGAATTTAACTAAAGCTGAAAATTGTAGAGCTAAGGTTTTACTCACTAGTGCACCTTAGGGTCTGGGAAAACTCACATGTAATACTAACCGCACGATACTCTGCTTTTATACTGATATAATCAATTCACTAACTCAAAGAGCTGAACCCTCTTGAGCCTTCTTACTATGTTAGTGTTGCCGAGGAGCTGGATGGCCTCAATGTTCACATGTTGGTGGAGTAGTTGTGTCCATCTGACTGAAGATCTTGATGAAGGTCGCTGTTTCTGATGTACCAAGCACAGCCTGCTTTAGTACTAGCCATGAACTGAGAAAATTGCAACACTGCATCCCGTCCTAATTTCAGACCGAGCGATACAGTTTTGGTAAATGGTGCGTCTGTACTTGTGGTATTAAATCATCCTATATATTTGTGTTAAATAGCGTTTAATTATAAGAGATAATTATTCGTGCCGTGTATTACCAATTTGATATGTAATATCATTTTCCCGAGTTTTTACATGTTCTATTTATTAGTTGGAGGTGAAGTGAAATTAACCTTGAATAGTGAAAATGCCGGCACGGTACTGTGTACCAGGGTGTAAATCTAATTACGATTCCTCTGTAAAAAGTGAAGGAGTAAAAAGTGTTTTTGGATTCCCTAAGGACGACACATTTAAACAAAAATGGCTCAAACGTATCCCTAGGAAAGAATGGTCACCTACAAAATATTCCGTTGTTTGTGAGTTACATTTTGATCCTAATGATGTCGTTAAACTAGACAGACATCTTTTACCAGACGGTACATTAACAATGATTGCTTGCAAAGCAAAATTAAAAGCGGATGCTATCCCATCTATTTTCCCAAATTTGCCTAAATATATGTCAAAGGAAAAGTCGATTGTTCGAAAAGATCCTGAATGTAGGCGCCAACAGCAAGTTCAGCAACATGAAATGTTGATACAAAATTTTGAAAAGTCAGATCTTATTGCAAATTACAATGATTTTATAAATAATTTTTCGAAAAAAGTTAATCTTGGAGAAAGTTGGAATATAAAAGTCTTGACATCTAAAATAATTTTTTATACAATAAATTTCGATGGTGAAATAGTTAAAATTGAAAATCAGATATCAATAACTAACGACCTAACAGTTAAAATATTTGTAAATCGCAGTGAATTGTATTTTAATGAATTAAAGTGGATTTTAGATTTTGATATGAAAATTAAGAGATGGTCTCAACTCCAAAATTTATTAGATAGATTTAAATATACCTATTATTCAAGTAACTTAGAAACAAGCAATACTCAAAATGCATTGCAACAGGCGTTGCTGTATTTAAAACAAGCTTTAGATTTTTGCGATATCGAGACTTTTTTATATTCTAAACAATTAAACATTATCGTAGATCAAATTAACCAAATGACAAAGTTAAAAAGGAAATACTCTGCCTCCACTATAATAATGGCATTTATGATTTATATTCAGTCTCCTACTACATACAATATGTTACAGACTTTTTTTATTTTACCTTCTAAGCGTTATCTGCAGTATCTTTCATCTGGAATGGACATTTCTCCAAATAAAGAAAATAAGAATGAGCACTATTTAGTTAATATGTCGTCTTCACTTACACAGACTGACAAGATAGTAGTAATTCTAATTGATGAAATATATATTAATTGCAGATTAGATTATCGTGCAAAAAACATAATCGGTACAGCTTGTAACAAAGAGAATGTAGAATTCGCGAAGACAATATTATCTTTTATGATTTGTTCAGCATTTGGAAACTTTTGTGAAATTGTAAAATTACTACCCGATTAAATATCACAGGCAAAGAAATGGTTCCAATAACACAAAATGTTGTTAATATGGTTCAGAATTGTGGTTTTGAAGTTTTATGTATAATAACAGATAATCATAGAATCAACAGGACAATGTTTAACAGTTTACTTTCAGAATCAAATGCGAAATTAAATGTTCAATCAAATCAAGTAAACGCAACAAAATGTAATAGCTTTATTCCAAATCCTGCCAACACGAATAAAAAAATATTTTTAACTTTTGACTTTGTACATATTTTTAAAAATATTAAATCAAATTGGTTAAATTTAAAAAATCTTGACAACACATTTGTATATCCCGATTTTAATACCTACGAAGTTAAGTATGCTAAATTTAAAGATATTCGTGATGTCTATTCCAAAGAGAAAGATATGCTTGCCAAGAAAGCCTACAAATTAAACTTTAAAACTGTTTTTCCTACAAATCTTGAAAGGCAAAAGGTTTTCTTAGTGGACAATATTTTCCATCATTCAACAATAGCCGCCATAAAAGATTATAATTATAATGGTACTGCAGATTTTTTGGACATAATTAAGAAATGGTGGGATATTGTTAATTGTACCAGTATAGTAGTAGGAGATATGAAAATAAATGAATGGGCAAAACCATAGTATAAGTATACTATGGCAAAACCTATTTACTCTGCCACAGATTTCAGATTAAACTTTCTTCAAAAGTTCATCATTTGGTTAGACAAATGGCAAGAATTAAATTTTAATGGCCATTTAACAACTGAAACATGTTCAGCTCTTCGACAGAGTACATTGGTTTTAATTGACATAATAGAGTATTCATTTAAAAACTTCTCAATATCATACATTCTTCCTGGAAAATTCTGTACTGATGATATTACAAACAAAATTGGGAATGCACGTCAAATACGATCGGCCACAGCCTTCTCTACTAGAGACTAGAGAGGCTGTGGGTCGGGAATCGGACTAGAAGATCGGCGTGGAGCGGTGTTGCCAATTTCAGTTCATGGCTAGTACTAAAGCAGGCTGTGTACCAAGGCGCTTTGACGATGCTCCGCAGTACTTTGTTCTGGAATCTTTGGATGATTAATATATTACTCATGGCACAGCCCAAGAGCTGTATTCCATAGGTCCACACTGGCTTGAGGATTTGTTTATACAACAGTATTTTGTTGTAAGTTGATAAGCAGAAGTGTCTACCAAGTAGCCAGTACATTTTTTTATATCTGATGTCTAGCTCTTCTCTTTTCTTTTTAACATGGACTTTCCAGCGAAGTCTTACGTCTAATGTGATGCCTAAATATTTTGCTGAGTTTGCATATGGAATCTGTGCATTGTTCATGTTAATAGGCATTTGTTGTTCTCTTTTATTTGTGAAATTAATCTGCACTGATTTGGTTTCATTCAACTTGATACGCACTGATACGATAATTATTTATTTATTTATTTATTTATTTGTTTACAGCTGCCAAGACAGGCGAGTACCCAATTATATGGCAGGAAAAATACAAAAGTAATGAGCTACCTTAGTTAATAGCTAAGGAAACGAAATAGATATAAATTAATTACGAAAATTATAAAAGTATTAAAATCGTACATACTGAAAATCAATTAATTTGTGGATAGAATACACTTCTTAATTCCATGCACACTGGAACAGAAGATGTCAAGCCTATTTTCATATTTGTGATAATTTGAACACATTACATTTAAAGGTGAAAACTGAAGAACATTTGTTCTTGGTGTGTTTAAGTAGAATAAGTGATTATGACGAGTTATATGATATGACGAAGTATAAATTGAATCGAAAATCGTACTCTTGAAAGGGGTTGGAAGCTTTGGTGTGAAGGTGTAACACTGACGTAGTTTTCCACATAACACCAAAACACCATACTGCAGTCGACACGCGTTTCGCTAACCAAGTTGGCATCATCTGGATCTGATTAAAACTGTTCATATAAACATGATCATCATCAGTTTTAATCATCTCCAGATGATGCCAACTTGGTTAGCGAAACGCGTGTCGAGTGCAGTATAGTGTTTTGGTGATATGTGGAAAACTATGTCAGTGAAAATCGTGTTGCTATTTATGTCAGAAAATTATTTAATATAATTTTTCATAAAAGAAATTGTATAAGAGAATTGTGAAAGAGATTGTATCCCTTTTGGCAGTTGAATTTGTTTAAAAAAATTGATACGAAAACGTATATAAATGTTGTTCTAAAGGTAACTGAGACATCTTGGAGTCTCGATGAAAATTCTCCGTTTTGTTACATTATTCACTTGCGTATCAGGTTCAGTATGTGGTGTTTAATATACAGCGTGATGATAAAGTTTGAAACAAAATTCATAACTTTTGTACTGAGTGATTTTAACAAAAACGGCGGGACAGGTCGATTTTGTTATCGGGAGGGGCATCTTTTAAGATGATTCACTTGGATACAGGGTGACCCAGGAAAGCTGTCAATAAATTTGTTTTTTCTTATGGAACACCCTGTATATTTTTCATATTCGGATACAGCTTCCTCTTAGAAATACAGTGATGTAAGGTTTGATGGGACTATCTCTAATAACAATCGAGATATTGCCAAAAGACTCAACCAATTCCTCAAATGGTAGTATTAAAAAAACTGGGTTGTACATAAGGACATTTTTGAGAAAATGGCATTTATTTCAGAAAATTATTTAATGTAATTTTTCATAAAAGAAATTGTACTTGGAAACGAAACAAATGCAAATATTTAACAAAATTTAACGTACATTTTCAAATTGTCCATCAACAATCTTTGTTATTTGAGATAGGCCTATCAAACCTTACATCACTGCATTCGTAAGAGAAAGCTGTACCCGAATATGGAAAAATATACAGGGTGTTCCATAAGAAAAAATAAATTTATTGGCCGTCCACCTTTTCTGGGTCACCCTTTATCCAAGTGAATCATCTTTAAAGTTGCCTCTCCCAACAACAAAATCGACCTGTCTCGGCGTTTTTTTTTAAATCACTCAGTATAAAAGTTATTAATTTATTTGTTCCAAACTTTATCATCACGCTGTATACACCTATCTATAAAATATTTCTAGTTTATAAAAATGATAGTAATATTCTGGTTGTGGTTATAACCATGACCTACCCAATAAATAGCTCAGTATCTTTTGTAAATATCATATAATGTGGCAACTAAAAGCCAGTTGAACTTTAAATAATGTTTACTTTGACTTCACCTTTATTAAGTTCACCTTACATTAATTGAAATTAATGTCTGGCACTACTAGACTGGCACAATTAGTATTTAAAGCTCTTAAAAACTTATTTCCTTGCATCTCTATTTAATAATGCAACTAAAACAAACTTCCAATACCCGTGCATTCTTCAGTATTTCAATATTTTAACCTCTGGTAACATCCTTCAATAACATGACGTTCCTCTACCAGATATTGAATTAAATATTTATATCAATACATGAGAAACTTGGTAGAGATCGTCTTAATATATTCCAGAGTGTACTCCTTACTACTTATTATTGGATAAAGAGTTGCACGACCTGCAAGAAGAAAAGTTATAAAACTACGGTAACATGTGTCGGATTATCACTTTTGAAGAAATTAAAAGTTAGGATAAATTTTATATTAGTTTAACGCAGCAATACTGCTAAGCAACATGATGGTTTTATCGTTGATATATTATACTCACTAGCGTATTAACAGAAAACTAAGAATAGCCCTAGTGGGCTTACTTAAAAAATATTTTTTTTTATTTCTACCTATTCTTAGATGCGTGCTTTTCGGTGTAATATACAAGAGAAGCACCTGCTTTATTTTATTTTCTTTCTTTTCTGAAATTTTATGCCGTTCCAAATTCGAGAACTAACTTGTAGGATTTAAAATACAATCAAAACTCGTTTCAGTGTACATAAGATAGGTTTTGGTTTTACCCTTTCTTACATTATATTATATATATTTCAGTCTTATATGGAACACTTTTTTCGTCCAAACGTCCGAATACTGAATGTTTGTGCTTCATGAAACTATTACATATTGGCGATTCAAATTGCCAATGAGGGCGTTGAAAATTGTAAAAAATTATGGAGGAATACGAGTAAAAATTTTGCATTTCATATCACATCATTTAGCAATTAGCATTCAGCTGCAATAGATATAATAATTTTTTGTACGATCGTGTGAAAAGACACGATCTTAACGATTTGATATTATTCTTAATGTCAAAAGTGACTGTTTATACCACTTTAAATTTTTTTCTATTTTGCGTCTATTCCTCCGATCAAATATGTATAGATAAGTAATTGCCTATTTGTAAGTACATAATAAAATAATCGTTTCCAAGAATAACAAAAAACACAACCTCAATTTAAAGAAATTTCCTGTCACAGTGCCCAACGGCATGGGCGGCTATGTTTTAAGGGGTGAAAATAATAATTATAAAACTAAAAGCACAAATTAGAATATTTTATTTTAGTAAATACAAAGTTTAAGATTTACTTATTCAAGAACAACAATTTGTACACATATGTGTATAATATTTACTACACTATTGATAATAGTATTTAATATTTACTATTAAAAAACAATTGTAAAATCATTGACGATCCCTCTCGTGATCGCCGATTCTACGTTTATGCATGGCTACTTACCAGAGTAAACCACGCCCATTGGTGACAGTCACAAAATCCCTAACAATTTAGGCGGTAAATTCAAATGGCATTTTTTGATTGGACCAAATGCTTGGGCACTAATGTAAACAAAAAGCTTTTGTGTTAAATATTGTTGGTTGGTCACAACACTGTGTTGCTATAATTTGTCTATATAATATTTGGTCGGATATGCAAATAGTATATAAATCATAACCTAACTAAATTTGCAAGCAAAGAAAAGTTCACAAACGTCAATGACACCAACTGTTCCATAATATGTATAAATATCCCTATACGGGAATTCTGATGATTTTTCTTTGCTTTCGTGCAAACGTGCAAAATAGAAAAAAATAGTATAAACAACGTGTTGCATAAGGCGTTTATAGCACTTGTCCTTTAGAAAACTCTCGGCTTTCAGGCTCGTTTTCTAAACTTGGACGCGTGCGATAAAAGTACGCCTTATGATACTCATTGTTTTAATATACTATTAATGCAAGTTGCCAAGGCAATCACACACCACTTGTTGCAACAAAAACAACTTACATGTTTGAAATATCATTAATTTTTTCCACGAAAATTTATATTACCTAACTTAACAGTTTGTACAATTCTGAACATTTATTGTCGTAGGTGTGTTGGATGACGAATTAGTACTTTCTTGCCTAAGAATTTGATTTGCAATATTAGTTCAGTTAACTTATCAACTGGCCCTCGTAATACATCTTATCGTATACCAATAATATGCAGAACATGTATTATTAAATTACGTCCTGTTTGTAGCTCACCAGACCTCTAATTCAAAGTAATTGAGGTCGATTGTGTTTTTTTATTGTACTGTTATCCACAACAAACATCTTGAGCATCTGCACTTCCACTGATTTATCGTTTAGCTTAGCTGCCGCTCTTGCTTCTACAAACGTAGATAACTAAGAATTCCGTAGAAGAAGCGGAATTTTCAATTGACTTCTTTTATACATGACACAAACTGGTTCAGGGTTCAGTCGGTTAATGGAAGGAAAACCTGGTAGTTAAGAAATTACGGTCCGATTTAAATTGTCGGGGCACGGATTTAATAGGAAACACCTTGAGTGATGAATTTTACTGATAGAGACCGATAAATACTTAATTCACAAGACGATTTCTATTCAGTGAATTCAGTACTTCGAGGAAATTCGGTGAATTTAATGATAAAATATTACCTTTGTTTTAATATTTTAACGTAATTAAGTCATGCACTATTACAATTTTCCCAACTGTAACCTAATAAAAATATAGTAGAAAGGGCTTGGGTATATAAAACTGTCCATTAAAAGTAGTATTAAATTATCTCGTTAGAATTTCCATAATTTGTGTTCACACTAACTCAGGTTTAATTTAGTCTAAGTAGTTAGTTTGGAATTTGTAAAAATTGCAGTGAATCTGATCTAAAATATACTGTGTGCCTGTCTTATTTCTTGTTAAGATACGTGAACCATATTTGGGACGTGCTTATGACACCGAAAACTGTAATTAAAGACACCTACAAATATTTTCAGCTGCTTTCGGTTTCTTCGGGGTTGATCCGAACTTAATAAAGTTAAATGAAACACCCTATATATCTTGAGATATTTGAATTCAAAGTGATATTTTGCACTTGGGATACCATTATTTTTAATTTTCATTATCATCATCATTTTAGATTTCACATAACTAATAATTTTGACATTCAACCGTCAAAAATAATTGAAAATTATGGTGTCAATAAGTGCAAAAAATATACTAGATCAATATATAGGATGTTCCATTTACGCCTCAAAAGTTGGAGCCATTTTATGTGAAACCTACAGTCGCTGGGATATCATGTTTTACGGTACATTTAAATGAAGTTTTGTGTAATAGAAGATAATAAGAATAATAATAATAATTCTCCTACCCCTCATTAATAATAATAATAATTTTTCTATACCTCATTCTAATCAAAATGATTAACCCGGAAGTCAAATACTTGTGGGGGGAAGGGGCGATACATTACTATTCAGTCGATCGCATTTGCGCCTCGGGCACGACTTACATTGGTAAGCCCTAACCACCATTCAGCGCCCGAATGAGGGGAGCCTGGCAAACGAGGGACAGTCAAACATCGGTAATCTCACATTAACACCAAGTTGACATTGTTTCCATCCTAGCCACATACGGCAGGATGGTTGCTAAACCTTCAATATATAGATACGTATGTAGGTCACTCATACTTAATGTTTTGATAATTAAAACGCATAAGTTTTCGAAACGTAAACGTTTTTAAGTGATGTGTTTAATACTACCTATATATTGTTAATATGCTTTTTAGTGCGAGATTTCTTGATTAGGCAAAAATATTTTTCAAAAAACCAACCTTTGACTGATCCATCGGCGCAGAGGTTGATTTATTAATTTTTTGAATTTTTCAGTGATGGCATAATACCCAAATAAATATGAGTAATTAAACAATGCCACAAATAAACACCTTCATACATTATTTTTTATAACATTATTATTTAGTAACATTGTAACTTATTGTATTTTTATCCTGAGTTTATTTCCATTGCTCTTTACTTGAAAAAGATCGATATATAAGTTACAACCTTGTATATAAAAAATGTGTTCTAAAGTTGCATCTGATAATTATTTGAACAAATTAACTGAATTTGAAATATTTTAACAGCGCTTCTGTGCTAAAAGCCATGTTGATCGGCTAGCCATTTGGTATTAACAGAAAATAATAACGACGGCTCTAATAACTAAATCATCTCGTAATAAGGCTAATAGTGGATAATTATACCTATAGTTATTAAGTTAATTCAGTTAATTCATGAGAATTAGGTCAGGTTAGTTAATTGGTTATAGAATTAACTGACCTGACCTAATTCTGTACCTTTTACATTTACCTTTTACTATACGAAGACAGCATAAATTATTTTTTGAAAATGTCTGTATTTTTAATAAGAGTTAACATTGTCCTTAAGCGGTGGCATAAAAACGATGAAATAACGGTTTATAATGTCTTCAATTTCATAAAAAAGTTATGTAGATATCACTAGAAAATGATAAATTATACAGATATTAAATTTTCTTTAAATCGTACGTATTCATGATAAAGATCAAGAAAAAGACGTTCCAAGAAATGTTAGGTAGAATAATACCGTCAGATATTTAAGGAGAATATTTATATAGCACCATTGGTTAATCCGTCTTTTCTGCTCCGATGTTTTTTGTTCGCCTTTCTCCCCTGATCCAAAAGGTCTGTGTATGAGAAATGTTTGCTCTCTTATATCCTTAGTTTTTCCCTGGTAAAACATTAGAGGAATGTTTACTTAGGTTGACTGAATTTCACTTTATATTTTTCGCTGGGTGGCTATTATAAACAAATGTTTGATACGATTCAAATACGAAGGTGAGTTACTCAAATACTGGGCGCGTTTCTTTCTAACAAAAATGTATACGGAAATTGAATTGATTGTATTGAACTTAAAATACTTTTTACAATCGTTCCTTGGCCATGGATTGTACAAGTTCTGAGACATGTAGGTTCTTCTCGTGCAGAATATAATATAACGAAATAATGTTTAAATAGTGGTTATGCTATGTGTTTTGAATTACACTTTTGTTAATGTCACTCACTATCATGGACACTTTTTGTGAGTTTTCTTATTTATCAGCATTTATACAACATATTACCAAACCAAATTCCAATTCTAAGTTTTTTAAACTTTAAGGGTAAAGATAAATTTTATCTACATATCTACGTCGATGTGGACATTTTGCCCATAATTATAGGCCTTACAACAAATAATATTTTAATTTTCTTGTGTATCATGTGTATCGAAAACTTAACGATAGGTGGAAGATTCACGATGCTCAATATTAAAAAGAAGTGTAATAAAAATATTGTGTATTTTCAATTAGAACTAATAGCCCCTAGAAAATGTATAAAATAATTTACGTAAACAATATACTTAGTGCACCGTTATGTTATAAATAGCATAGACCCAACACCCATGTGCCTACGCTGAGCATTAATATTTAAAAGAGAAAATACAAAACCATTCCATATGTAGCAGCTTACAAAGTTTGAGCATTACAAAAAGAAACGCAGGAGATTAATAAAACCAAAAAGCCTCTGTAGACACCACCGTTGACAACGGCTCATTTGCCAAGGCGTCTTTATGTCTCTGGTTTCTGGAAGTGCGGTTTTTTAGTTTTGTTCGCGCGCCGGTCGCGTCCGCAATTTTCCTCCTCTAATGTAAACAGAATTTTGATGGTCTTAACTGAAACGGAAGTGACGTATTCTATCGGGGTGTGTAGTTCGGACAGGACCTCGTTATTTATTCATAACGCGCCTTTACGCCGTTCCTTCCCTTCTTCTATTTTACAGTCTTTTTACCCCTTGCGTACGATTTCTCTAGTCCGCTTTGTGAATTGAATTAAAATTGTTCTAAGGGTGCTTGAAGGTTTACGGAAGGAGTGGTCTAATTATTCCCAAGTAGATCACAGAAAGAAAATAGAACAGACATCTTTCAACAAGAAGTACCACTGCTACATTTTGTCGCTGTAGACGTATACTAGTAGATACCTGTGATAATAAAGGATTTTATTCGTATGTGTGACGCATTAATTTGGATATTTTGATATACAGGCTGATTCAAATTCGGATCTATGCCTGGGGAAATAGAAAGAGATACGATGTCGGTTAAATGGGGGCAAACTTAGGAGGCGCAATTAAGGGACCAACATAATGGCTGTCAAGGCTAACTTGATTGGTTTGGATTGGAATTTTATTTGAATAGATATTGAAAAAAAACAACACTTCTTCATAGCACCTTTTTGTGCTCTATCGAATGGCATAATTATATTTTTCATAAAACGTTTTGTCCTTCCAGGGCTATCATCAATTACAATTTTTTAAATACGGCGCTAGAAGTTTTATCACATTTCTTGAAATCTCTGTCTCCTGACACTATGCTCATCACCAAAAACAAATTCAGACGTTTTGTCCCGAAGAATGTACCTACCTTCAATATTTCTATTTCGATACATCAGTTTTCTTTTATTCAGTCTCGTTTTTCGGTATTTTCTTATCTTCTATCTGCTGTATTGCTCAAAAAATTTCTACAGATTATCAAAAAATATTCATTTTCATGCTACATTTTTATAGTCAATTAAAAATTAATTTTGAATTCAACAAAATTTAATATAATTAATTACATAACAATAAAAACAACAAAAAAACTTAATAATAGATGTTCAAACTGATGCCGCCTTGTTCCATATATTGGTTAATTATCTTATTGATTTTAGGTATTAATAGAGCGCTCAAGGTCTCTCTTGGCTAACCGGAGCTAAAGCATTGAGAAAAAGTATTTCCACCTCCTCATAATTCAAGGGCGTTATCTGAATCCTTAAATGCCCATTTCTCCAGTTAAATCGATCACCCTGTACCTACATCTTAATTCTCTACATTGTTTCTTGTAAACAGTGTTACCTAAAATCTATATTTTTCAAGATATTTACTTTTTCGGTAAAAACTTTTTTATTATATTATTCCACTTTCTACTTCTAAATAATCTCACAAACATGATAAAGTTTTCCAAATCGTTAGATAGGAAAGGGTGGAAAGGGTTAAATATGGATGACTTGCTCGAATCCCGATTTGACACAACTGGGCAATTTTTTTGTGAGGCGATGTTAATGAGCAAGGATAATAGAAAACTTCTGTAAATAGAAAAAGACAAAATGCGGAAATTTTTTAAAATATAAGTGTAGTCGTTTTAAAAAATGTTCTTATCAAGTCTTTTGAAATTCGAATACACTTTCAGTTAGGAACAGTATATTTATTAGGTATTTGATTAAATAATGTTTTATGTTTATGCTTATATTTTACCATTTATCTTTTTCCTTGTATTCATCGATTCATTGTGTCTTTTTAACTTTACCTAAGCAATTTCTGCCTTGTTATAGTTAAGTAACAATTGTTTATGTAATTGTTAATGTAATTGAGATTGCAGACAGATCCGACTGCTATAAAATTTCTACATCTGAATCGAGAAATGTGTGTCTAATAATTGTTAGAAATCGCCCTTGTGTGTAGGGTTGCTGTATCCCATTAATATCTCCTAAATAACTTTGGCAACCTAAAGGCTAGATTACTGTGGACCATTAAAAGGCTAATAGTGTTTCACGGGAGATCACCCTTTTACGCTCGATTCCACGAAATCTCAAACTGAAGAACACTTAAAAATACAGCATACGAAGTTAGGCCTTCTGAGCGGGACATTGTTATGCAGCAGTTTATAAGTATTTATTGATCATCTCATTCCATAAGTGGGTAATGCCTTTTATTTAATGGATATACATGAATGTATTTACTCATACAGTTTTTAGCGGAATATTACTTATTCTCAGAAATTTATCCTTGTTCGAAAAAGTTAAAAACGTGGTTTGTGTTGACATAAATGTGTTTTTCAGTGTGAACTTCCGAATTTAGTTACCTAGTTGAAGCGTAGTAGTTTTAATTGAATCATCCCCAGAAACTGGTTGAGATTCTAAAATAAGCTCTAGGTCCTCGTTCCCTTAACTTGCAGAAGCCCTATAGACGTCGACTAGTTATGTTGGGAACTTGGAAGGCAGTAACATTTTTTTCTTCAAGCATAATAATACGTACATTATTATATTATGTAAGACGTATTATAGACAATAGACAAGGCATATTGTTTTACTAGTAAAGACATTTTCTCATTTTTTTATTAGTACAAGAAAGTCAAAGTTTAACCATAACAACGGATTAAAAGAGAGTCATGTAGCCATGATTTCTCAGAACAGTCAGTTTGAAATTAAACGTCACGTCAGATCGCTTTTTATACAAGCATAAATGTCTGAAGAAACACAGTTTTAATTTTGACGCTTCAAGAAAAAATAGTATATGTCACTCGGAGTATGTTTGTGTATTTCGCCCAGTTTACATAGCCTTGGCTAACGCCTCGGCTGTGTAAGCTTCTGGGCTCAAATAATGTTCGCCTTCTACTCCTAGTAACATATACTATTTAGTAACAAATAAATAAAAAATAAAAAATTGCATGTAACTTTTAATTGTATATCCTTCTATATAGAGTTTAGAATAGTGTTTTACTTTAGGAAACAAAGATAATACGCCAAAGATAACACGCCTAAAATTTCATTTAGCGGTTTTGCAGAAATCTAATTTTGACTGTTTTTTAAATTAAACTTCAATATCCTGTAGATGGGTAACGAAGCGTTTGCGGACCTATGTTTATAGGATTTTTTTTTTATAAAATGACCTGGGCAATCGCCCCTTTAAATATTGCCGTGTCTTTTTTAAACACCCTGTATAATAGTTTCTGTATTTTGATAACTCTTATGCGTACACAGAAGACTTCTAATATTAGAAACATCCATGTATATAGTCTGAAAAGCTGCCGCCAAACTATTCATTAATTTAAGAACACGAATGTTGGGATCTTCTCATGTATGATCTAAATAAATCATTTGTGTCAGTGTTAAGTGTCTTAAGTAAAGGTTATAAATTATTATATTATGCCACATCTACACAGCTAGATGGTATCTGTTTCATCTTATTTTTCAAGTAGTTGATAATTCATTAATATAGGAAGTAAGAACTTCTGATATATGCAATGTAAATCATTAATATCAGAAGTTCTTAGAAGAAAATCTTCGCTATATATAACGCAAAGTATAAATCATTTCCAAGCTACCACATGCGCGAAGTTATGTCGTTTCTGTCTTTTAAACAGTCTAAATTCCCTCTATTCTTATGTTTTATTTTTATTCTATTATCCATTTACAGAAATAACTAACCGATTGTTTCGTGTGTTTGAAAAATGAGAGTTAAACAAGGCAGTACAAAAAAATAATCTGTTTCGGTGAAGCAATGTGTAACCGAAAATAGGTTTAGAGATGTAAAAGGATTTGCGTAGGCAAGGCAGTGCAGAAGATTAATGTTTTTAAAATTGGGCGTACAGAATACATACTGATTTTAGATACATTATGGGCCATTTTTACTGGCCAAGGGGAAATTAGATTACCATGGAAAACAGAAAAGTTACTTTATAGATTGCGGGGTAGATGTTGAATCTGATGCTATGTGAATGTAATCCCACAGTCTTAATTTTTTTATTCGACTTCAGGAACATATAGACATAAGAAAAGAAAATAACTGGATTATATAAACGTTACGATTTTCGAGGAACAGGTATTTAAATTGATAGGTATACAAAGAATATATTCCATAACGTTTTTAAGAAGCAGGGAGACGAAGTGCAAGTAAATTTGGTATATAGGTATACTTACACTGAAAAAGGATTTAATTTAGAGAAATAACATTATTTATTATTACCAATTAAATTAATTATTTGTATTTGGCGAATTAAAGATTTAGTTAGTATAAATATGGCATTTATTTCAATGACAATATTAAATATTTAATATCAACAAATAAATTTAATAGCTAACAAGAAAATAATATTTATTTTGCTAATTAAATTTTGGAATTTTGGAAGAAGGATTTATTTAGCACCCTTAATTTTGTTTATTTTAGATAAACAAACTTTAGTTTTCCAAAATTAATCAAGTATTTATAGTTATCAAATATTTAATATTTACAAACTTATTATTTTATTATTTGTTAAAATATATATGTATTATTTTAAAAAATTAAAAACTATCATCTCATATAGACTACTCAGTATAAAAATGAACGACTTCAAATGGGTCCTAGGGGGTGGAAACAGATAGCACCCAAAGCATGCAATCTCAATTTTTTCGAAAATTATTGAGCGTCCCAACTTCTCCTTTGGTACACGTAATCCCCATCTCATATAGACTTCTCAGTATAAAAATGAACGACTTGAAATAGGTCTATATTTTTATAGTGAATAGTCTATTTGAGATGAGGATTGCGTGTAACAAAGGGGAAATTGGGACGCTCAATACTTTTTGAGAAAATTAAAATCTTCGTAGTGTATATGGGATGGGGATTAAGTGTATACCAAAGGAGAAGTTGGGACGCTCAGTGCTTTTCGAGAAAATGGAAATTGTTTGTTTTGGGTGCTATCCGTGTTTTTTCACTCCCTGGGACCCATTTCAAGTCGTTAATTTTTATACTGAGTAGTCTATTTGATATGGCGATTACGTGTACCAAAGGAGGAGTTGGGACGCTCAATACTTTTCGGGAAAATTAACATCGTAAGCTTTGTGTGCTATCTCTTTTCCACCGCTTGGCGAAAAGCTGGCACGTCTCACATTCTCGGAAAAAAATGTTATTCTGGTTTGGTTGCTATCTCGTTTTCCACCCCTGGGCCCTTTTTCTATTTCCAAATTTTTATACTAAGTTATATACTCTACTTTGGGAGATGGTTCACGAGTGCGAAATAAGAACTAAGGATGCCGTGTGTTTTCCAAGGAATTTAAGGAGCACTTAGGAATTGAGGTTATGTTAATGTCTATAGTATTTTAATTTAAATAAAATGGTTTATCTATACGAATTAAACTCTTTTCAGTTTATACTGACATTATATATGTTTAAAGAGTAAATTACAACCACTATGCATTGGAACAGTTATTTTCTGCTCGTTGTACCCAATTCAACGCACGTCTATGGCTGTTCGGGTATCTCCAGAAATTTTGGGTGCTATCTTAGGGTGCTGTTTTCACATCGGGATGTCAAAAATGCTTAAACGTAGGATATTATTCATGGAATGTGTTTAGAATTTGACGTAGAATCCAGAATTAAAATAATATAGGGTGTACTATTTAAAATAAACAAGTTGACATCTACTTCCGCTATAACCGGAAGTGTTACCATTTTGAAAATATTTTAGCCGACTTGCCCCCATCGACATTAGTATACTATCAAACTTTCAAAATTTTTCAACTTCTACTTTGTGCTGTTTTCACATCGGGATGTCAAAAATGCTTAAACGTAGGATATTATTCATGGAATGTGTTTAGAGTTTGGCGTAGAATCCAGAATTAAAATAATATAGGGTGTACTATTTAAAATAAACAAGTTGACATCTACTTCCGCTATAACCAGAAGTGTTACCATTTTGAAAATATTTTAGCCGACTTGCCCCCATCGACATTAGTATACTGTCAAACTTTCAAAATTTTTCAACTTCTACTTTTCGAGAGATCAATCGCCGCAGTTCGTCGTGTATACAGTTTTATTACTATCATATTTTTTTTTGTAAGTGAGCTGTTTACAGAACATAATGAACAACTCTTTAGATACATGTTCTACAATATTATCAAAAATAAACATTTACATAGTTACCAAGTTTAATAAAGCCATGTTTCATTATATATTAACAAACATAAATTACGTATGTAAAGCCTGGCCGAACTGGGTGTGTTATTAATGCGACGTAGATTAGAAAGGTTTGATGCAAAAGTTATTAAACTGACATAGTAAAAGCTTTCAGTTCTTATCACACAGGTTGTCATGGAGTAATTATTCAGCAGATGTCAATCCATGAAACTTGCATAGTTTATTGTTTTTGCAATACTGTGTCGTATGATATGGTAAAAACTAAAAAGTTCACCTAGCAACGTGTAGGTGTTCAAGGCATACGTAAATGTGATTTCTACTTAGTTTGTTTATTACCACCTTTCGTGAGAGTTTTAAGGCTACAGGTTCATTTAAAATATATTTAAGAGTCCATTCACTAGGTCGAAATAAGCCCTAAATCGGCGTTCGTCTCGTGTCTAATTATAAAAAAACTATAAAAGATAGCAACTTTTAGTAAAAAAGTATTGAAAGATAAGACTTTAATCTAAGTCTTTATAGTAGTAATTTTTGGTATTTCTTTTTATTTTTAAAATTCCAGGCAAACAATCTTGTACTAAAATAGCGTATTTTCAAAAATTATTTTCTCTAAAATACATGTATTAAACAAAAATTTGCTACTATAGGGATCTAGTTTATCTTTTGATCTTTCCGGTGATATATAATTTATAACATTAAAAAGAAATTTTGTTGCAATTATAAGACAAATCCGGTACCCTTGCAATGAGTGCTAACTTTATTTCCATGTGCCTTTTTACTTCGGGTTTACCTCCGAAATCTTAATAATTCGATAGTTGGAATATATAAGTCTCCACCCATCGGCCACCCATCCTCTTAATCCGACCCAACATTCATGCCTGTCAAATCTACAGAGAATGGACCCTTAAGATAGTACAAAAACCAATGATGAATGATAAAATTTTCTAAAAGATATTAATATTAACTATAAATATATTAAATAATAAAAATAATAATTCAGTCTAGAAACCTCTTTAAAGCCTTTAATACATTTATAGCTTCCGTACTAACCTATTCATTTGGTGTGATAAAATGGTCAGCAATAGATATAGAAAACATAAATATACTAACAAGAACACAATTAACACAAAATAGAATGCCGCACCCAAATTCATGTGAGGAGAGAATAAATATAAGTAGCAAAAATGGGGGAAGGGGAATGATAGACATACAACAGTTATACCGAAAACAGATAAATTCGTTAAAAACCTACTTCCAAGACAAACTAGGACTATCTATTACATAGGGAAATAGTAGAAATTGATAACGGTTTTACACCCTATCAATATAATAAACCTATCAATACAATAAGCAGAATGCTTACAAAGAATTCTCTTGTACAGGGTGGGCAAATAAGAGAGAACGCCGGCTGTATCTCGGAAACCGCTTATCGGAGAATTTCCGGAAAAAAATTTTAATAGTAAATATGGCCAAGAGATGTCGCTGGAAATTATTTTCAAGTTCCTGAAATGACCGCTAGGAGGCATAACGTCCATGGCCAACTAGAAAAATGAACTTTTCTCGAAAATTTGCCTAATAAAGTAGTACCGGAAATAAGTAAATATTAATCTAGAGGAAATTTGAAACTTTTTTGTGCAACTCATTTTTTTCTATCTTTTAAAATAAAGTGGTGGGGGGCACCAAACTTTCTTTCCTTTAAACGTTAATAACTCGGCTCAGGATAAACCGAATCTAACAAACTTAGTCTCATTAGAAAGAGCTTTTTTTATGCATATTTAGACTCATGAAAGCTGGTTTTGTTACTTTTTTTATAGCCGCTAGAGGGCGCTGTCTGCCAACATAACAAATATGGCGGATTGTCTAGAAAATTTCAAATGGCAAGGTATATTTATTGTCACATATTTAAATAAAGGACAACAATCCCTAAAATTCAGTGAAAACCGCAGCTTTCTATCTCATTCCTAGCGGAAGATATTACCAAAGAATTGCAAGTGGAGATTTGTGATGTAAGCTTCCACTTTAGCATTTAAAATCGACTCCGTCGATTAGTGCTTGTAATTTTTTCAAAAAATATGGTATGAGATAAAAGTAAAAGTTTAAAAGTATAAAAAAATTATTCGTTTTTTTATTAATAAAAAAACGTATTCTTTATGAAATAATGTGATGGTCCTCAAAACCACTGATTTATTTGGAGACGTGGGGCCTCTCAAATGTTCAAAATATCGCCCATCGTTTTAAATACACAGTTCCAACCGTTCTTGGGTAGATGAAACTGAAGTTTCCACTTCTGGCACGGGAATGCACCTTAATACGTTCGATCATCACTTCCCTTGTGGCGGCAAGCCTCATTGCGTAAATTAGTTTTTTTAATCGCCCCCATAAATAAAAATCCATACAGGTCAAATCGGGGATCTATAGAATAGATAGATGTAATCAATTTCATTTTCAAATATCTAGCCAGGTTTCGTCTATCCAAGAACAGTTGTAACTGTGTATTCAAAACGATGGGCGACATTTTGAACATTTGAGAGGTCATTGAGCATCACGTCCCCAAATAAATCAGTCGTTTTCGGGCCCACCACATTATTTCATAAAGAATTCATTTACAAAGTCAGCTTTTGCCGCATCAGTTTAAATTTGTCTCAAATTTTTATAATTTTTGTTTTTCATTTTATTTGGTTACATTTTTTGAAAAAATTACAAGCACTAACGACTTTTCAGTTCCGCAACATTTTTTGTCTTATATTTTATTAATAATAGGCTATCAGGAGTCCATTTTAAATGCTAAGGTGAAAGGCTACATCACAAATCTCCAGTTGCAATTCTTTTGGTAATATCTTCCGTTAGGAATGAGATATAAAGCAGCGGTTTTCACTGAATTTTAGGGATTGTTGTCCTTTATTTAAATATATGACAATAAATATATCGTGCCATTTGAAATTTTATAGAAAATCCGCTATATTTGTTATGTTAGCAGACAGCGCCCTCTAGCGGCTATAATAAAAGTAACAAAACCAGCTTTCATGACTCTAAATATGCATAAAAATAGCTCTTTCCAATGAGACTGAGTTTGTTACATTCAGTTTATCCTGAGCCGAGTTATTAACGTTTAAAGGAATGAAAGTTTGGCGCCCCCCCTCCACTTTATTTTAAAAGATAGAAAAAAATGAGTTGCACGAAAAAGTTTCAAACTTCCTCTAGATTAATATTTACTTATTTCCGGTACTACTTTATTAGGCAAATTTTCGAGAAAAGTTCATTTTTCTGGTTCGCCATGGATGTTATGCCCCCTAGCGGTCATTTCAGGAACTTGAAAATAATTTCCAGCGACATCTCTTGACCATATTTACTATTAAAATTTTTTTCCGGAAATTTTCCGATAAGCGGTTTCCGAGATACAGCCGGCGTTCTCTCTTATTTGCCCACCCTGTACAAGAGCAAAATGTATGGTCGTCTAAAGCATTACACGGCAGATACTATCATATAGTGTCAACCAAGAACATGTAAATAAAACACTTTTATATAAGTTCTTACAAATAGGCGAATTGTATCCAGAAACAGAGGGATACTTGTAACAGAAAACCACACCAGGTGCAGAAAATGCCACCAATTTCCTGAAATAATAGAACATATAATGTCCGGATGTAAACTACTAACATTTGTGGAATATACCAATAAACTTTCGCTGTGGCAAAAATGATTCACTAGGCAACAGACCTGCGGTATAATGTGCAATCGAAGCCTCAAGCGTACGAGTACTACCAATATTCACCAACAACTATAATAGAAAATAAATATTATAAGCTATACTGGGACCTAAGTGTACCAACTGATAAAACGGTAGCCCATAATACACCAGATATAAGGAACACTTCATGATAAAGCAAAAATGGTCACCTACCTCATTAATGTGGCAATACCATCTGATCAAAACATAGCTAAAAAATATACAGAAGAGAAAGAAAAATATCAGTAACTAGAAATAGAAGTTGAAAGAATATGGAATATGGTCTAACAAGTATATTTCTTGTTAGACTTGGTATTAACCCGTCTACAAGAAATATCAACCAGTGATAAACTGAGAAGTGCAAGATGCGCAAAAACACGACAATAATAATAATCTCGATAATAATAGTAATAATCATAATTTAGAATAACATTAATAATATTACATAATATGAATATTAACCATATTGCACTACAGGCTTATTAAAACTTGCTAAGGCCGTTTAAGTTTCGAAAATACACCAGGACATCTATTTTTGAAAGCAAGAGATAGTATAAGATCGATAAAGGGAACTATCTCTGGGTTGCTCCTGAGTAGGGTGACCAGATTCCTTGAACAACAAAAGAGGACAAAGGTGCTGTGGGAAATATTTTATAAAAAATACAATCATTATTTCGTCAAAACATTATAAACTATTGGTCTTTATTTATAAAAACGAATAATTACTTTGTAATTTTGTAATATTCGGCTTAAATTTGTAAAATAAGGGCGGCTTTTGTGGGATTCTTCAACCATGTTTGTTCCTATCGCCCTCTTTATTCGATTTAAGTTAACAGAAAGAGAAAGAGTTACAATTAGAGAATCTAGCATGAATTTCAAATAATTTATGATTTCCAATTTAGTAAGTAATAATTGTAACTTGCATTGTTTAGAAATACTTCAGATTTTTAGTGTATTTTTTTGTCTGATAAAAAAGAGGACATTTAGCATAAAATGTGTATATATATACCGGACATAAATTTGAACCTTAAAAAGAGGACTTGTCCGGTTAAAAGAGGACGTATGGTCACCCTACTCCTGAGGAGCATTCCCTCATTTAAGCTCCCCGATAGAAAAACATCGATTTCTTGAAACCTCGAAGGGGTGTATGGAGGGAGAAAAATCAGGGAACTGCGTAGCCGGTTTGTTGAACCAATTAAATTGCGGAAAACTTTGACAGGGTCCTGTGACAAAGCCCACATAACCTTACTTTTGTAATATAAATTTGTTTAGGGATCAAATAAATGGATTTAGTTAAAATAAGACAGTTAAGTCACAAACAAAAAGAAATTTTAGTAGATTTTATGTACGCAAGACCAATTCTGTCACCGCTTCCTCAAAATTCTCGTTAATAACGTTTATATTTAAGTCACGTTAGTTAGTTATTAGCATAGTCACGTTATTCCACAGCATTAAATTTAAGTTTTCCATATTTCTTTTAGGTTTAATTAAATGTTTAACTTACTTAACTTTAGGTTCTTCAAAAATAAACAACAGACAATTTTAGAATAGATTTGCCATTTCTCAGTCTCTCGTAGGAGAACTTTAAGTGCTGGGCGACCTGCGAAAATAAAAAATAATAATAATAGTAATGCAAATAATATAAATACTAACAACGAAACAGTATTCAGCTAATTATCTATGGCTAATTAAATAATAATTTTAAAAATTTATATTGTAGGTATGCATACATAGTTGTAAGTATGTTATTGTTAGGTACTCTTCTAGCGCCATATTTGTATTTGTATGTATTATTATTATTATTGAATTATTATTGTTGTTATTATTATTAAAAGGGAATAAGCTTGGAATATTTCTTTAAATTAGTTTTTATGGAGCGAGTCACAAAATAGCAAATTCTTTTACCCATTAATTGAAGCGATTCGATAAAGTGATTAAGAAGCGAATAATGAAAATGCACTAATTAATGTTTTTAGAAAATATTGGGTCAATCCAGATAAACATTAATCTCAAATTGACAACTATCAATATTCGAGTTTACCAGTTCTACTACACAAAACACGTTTAATTTAAAACAAAGAAAAGTATTTACACATTTATTATTTATTATTAACAAAAATAAATATTTAAATATATAATATGTATGCAATTATTAATTAACACAATTTAAACTTCAACTAATTAATATTATAACGAATAATTGAAATTTAAATTTTCTTTAATGCCCATAACCGTTGAGTGACCAAGTTACTTGGTCACTCAACGCTACAACCAAGATGCGGAAAGGATTCCTCATCCTTCATAAGGATCCTTCATTATTTGAAGGAACACCTATGTCGTAAACAACTACTGTGGACCCCACCACCCATCACTAAATTACAACCGCACATCTTGTGTAGATTTTCCATTTTGTTTTTTTTTTATGTTTGGAGCAACTAGGAGCTTACTGTACCTAGCCTATAGTATCTATCCTTTTTTTCGACCAGCAACAGCAATAAATTCTCACATTCTTAGCATTCACCTCTACAAATATATTATGTTCTTTGTGAAGGTATTCAATTACTATTATCATTACGTGGCTTATGTTTCAAAGTTTAGGCAAATATTAGCTGGAGTATATTATAATCTGCTTCTTAGGTTTCGACGTTTTGTTGTATCAAATTTTGTGGTTCATGTAGCAATGTCGCTGTACGAACATAATTCTACAACATATCTGACCATCATTATAACTAGCCTTTCCAAGCAATTGAACATTGTTAAATGGTGGTATTGGATTATCGGCTTTGCAGCTAAGTTGAATGATAGGCAGAGCCAGAAATGATAGGTAGAAGCGCTTGGTCTTACCATGCAATTGCACATAGTTTAACCACAGCTTAATTGTATTAAGCTGTGGTTTAACCATAATTAGGTAAAGATGTCCCGCATAAGAGTTCGACATCGTCCTTCCTCCCGCTCCCATTTAATAGCTTACCTATAATTATTAAATGCGAAGATAAAAATCGTCAGTTGGGGGTTTCCTGATGTAGTGATGTTAGAAAAATTGCTTTGCTAATCTAGACCTTTAATATATTTTTTTCAACAACTTCAAATTCAGTGCAGCAAGAATTTTGTAGTCACAACTATTTTTTTCAGTTTATAGTTATAGTACTTTTACTGCTGATACTAGATTTTTCTAAAACACTGAATATCACTTTCTTGATATTTAGTATAACTAGTAATAATAATGAAATGATTAAGGAAAGTGCGTTCAATTTGCACAGTAAAAGTCTATCTTGTAAACTATACTCGTTTTGTCATCATTGTGAAAGTTAATTGTTTTTTTATTGCACTTTGAGTAGCACTTCAAATCATTTTCTAAGCATAAAGTGGATACTGGAAGCGGATGGTTCTTTATGAAGCATCGTGAAATTAATTTTGACAAAAAGACACTTCTCATTTAGATGTTTCAAAAAATATATAGATATATTTATTTATATAGATATATTTATATTTATAATTCTATATACTAGTATTTCAGCTTGTTAGGCCTTCCTCAATAGAGTAAATGTTTTTTACTGTAATTAATATATAATCTATTACAGTAATAGACATTTACTCTATTGAGAAAGGTCTAACAAGCCGAAATAGTAATATATAGAGTGTTGTCTACAGTCTGTCCATCAAGTAACCCCCCCCTGCTAACTTTTGAACGAATCGAGGTAGAGAGTTTTAACAAAATACAGGGTGAATCACGTAAAATGAACTTGATTTTGACGAAAAATTCGATTCTTCAAATTTAAAGATGGCGCCACGAGCGCTGTCAACTCAATTTTTTTAAATGCCAAAGTGTGCCGTGTTGCACCTCATTTAAAAGATAATTCAATTTATCTACTTTCCCGTTTTTGAAAAATGACAATCGAGTTAGCCGTTCTCTAGTTACAAGCGTTTCTATTTCTAAGCTGATCTGAATAAAATGTTAATTAATATTTTAATACAACAAATTTTGAACAAATATTTATTAAAACAAAACCTTATTGACGTTTCGGTGACAGTGGCAAGCATGCAAAGGCAAGGAGACTTGATAAAAGCAAAATTTTTAAATATCGTTAATACAAACGCTTGTAACTACAGAACGGATAACTCGATTCGTTCAAAAGTTAGCAGGGGGGGGGGGGTTACTTTATGGACAGACTGTATATATTTTTTGAAACATCTAAATGAGAACTGTGTTTTTTTAAAACAATTAATTTTCTAAGCATTGTTTCTCTTTATTTATTAATTTATGTTCTATTTTTATCTTTCAAACGATTTAAAATAATCGCTTGTATATTGTTGCCATTATTATTGTCGGCATGAATGCTTCCTCCGAACAATCGACAACGTTAGTGTCGCTGTTAAACTTAATGGCTCATTCGCAAGTTTAATCCAAACCGTTTCCATTGCAAAATTACACGTTAATCAACAAATGGAGGCCCTTGACTGACGACGCGAGGAGTGCATTACTGTTTATTTACTTCCGGTTAACGGAATTACCATATAATGCGGACAGTCGATAAGTTCGATGAGTCATTGTCAACGAGTAGAGAGGTCGACCGGACTGGTCCGTATTTCATCTTGTCAGGAAATGATGGATGGACATTAGGGCCATCTGGGAAGCGAATTCTGCTGATAAGTGGTTGGCGATAAGTACGGCTTCGCTTGATCTTTTTAAATTGCCGGGGATATCTTTCCGTGGTCGATTTCTCAAGGCGGAGTAGTGGGCGAAGTGCGCGTTAAGGCTGATGTTTTCGAAAGTTCGTCGCAGTCTGTCGCCAGAGATAAAAATATCTGAGACTTAAAATTATACTCTACTTGCTAAAAAGTATACACAATATGATTAAATTTTCCTTCCGACAAATTTGTCTTTATTTATTACCCAGATACAAATTCCTGAGGACATCCTGAGTGTCAATTATATAAAACAACACACAGGACTCCGTACAGGATTTATTGATTTCTAACATCTTTACTCCTTTACTTTACTCTTTTTTCCATTACTTTTTTAGTCTACAGTAATAGTACCTACAAAGTCCATAAATATGGCAAATAAAAATTACGCAATTTCCCGTATACAGTGTGACACAAATTCGTGGTATACTCCTCTTCCCCTTTTTATTTTTTCAGATATAATTTTCAGATTTGGTATCACTTAATCTCAATTTTGTGGAAAATTATTCGTGGAGAAGTTGGGACGCCCAATTATTTTCCAGAAAATAGTGATTGTATGTATTGGCATCTATCTGTTTTTCACCCCGTTGGACCTATTTCAAGTCAATGATTTTTATACTGAGTAGTCTATATGAGATGCGTATTACGTGTACCAAAGGAGAAGTTGGGACGCTCAATAATTTTTGAGAAAATTGAGATTGTTTGTTTTGGGTGGTATCTGTTTCACCCCCTAGGACCCATATCAAATCGTTCATTTTTATACTGAATATTCTATATGAGATGGAAATTATGTGTACCAAAGGAGAAGTTGGGACGCTCAATAATTTTCGAGAAAATTGAGATTGTATGTATTGGAGTCTCTGTTTTTCACCCTGTGAGACCCATTTCAAGTCAATGATTTTTATACTGAGAAGTCTATATGAGATGGGAATTACGTGTACTAAAAGAGAAGTTGGGACGCTCAATAATTTTCGAGAAAATTTGAGTGGGTTCTATCTGTTTTTCACCCCCTGGGACCCATTTCAAGTCAATGATTTCTATACTGAGTAGCTTACATGAGATGGGTATTACGTGTAACAAAGGAGAAGTTGGGACGCTCAATAATTTTCGAGACAATTGAGATTGTATATGTTGGGTGCTATCTGTTTTTCACCCCATGGGACCCATTACAAGTCATTCATTTTTATACTGATTAGTCTATATGAGATGGGGATTACGTGTAGGTACTAAATGAGAAGTTGGGGCGCTCAATGCTTTTCGAAAAAATTGAGATTATTTGTTTTGGGTGCTATCTGTTTTTCACCCTCTTGGACCCATTTTAAGTCGTTCTTTTTCATATCAAGCAGTATATATAAAAATAAAATTTCGTGTACCAAATGAAAAGTTCATCTTTATGAAAAGTCTCATGTTATCCGAAAAAATGTTATTCTGTTATCTCGTTTTTACCCCCTGCGCCCTTTTTCTATTTCCAAATTTTTGTACTAAGTTATATACTGTAATATAGCTACTAGCCTCTAATATTTTAATTTAAATAAAATGGTTTATCTATACGAATTAAACTCTTTTCAGTTTATACTAACATTATACTTATTTAAAGAGTAAATTACAACTACACAGTAAAAAAAGACAAATGGTAAAATTACTAAATGGTAATCGTAATTTGCTGCAGTGTTATTTTTAACACGAACTGGGTGGTATAATTACTAAACCTTTAGAACTCATATTACACGAACGATATACCCGCCAAGTTTGTAAAAGTATTCATAAATTGTACTAAAATTTACAAAATCGTGTGTTAAAAATGAATCAATCCGCCATACATACGGAATAATTACACTGTGAATAATTAACTATTACACATTACCTTGTAAAATCTACTGCGTTAAATTACTTTTATGCAATGTAATAATACACCGATATGTCTAAAACTGCCAAGTGTGGACTATATACACACTGATGAGTGTTGATTCAGTGTTAAAATCAGTCGGATTTTTTTACTGTGTACTGTGCACTAGAACAGTTATTTTCTGCTCGTTGTACCCAATTTAACGCACGTCTATGGATGTTCGGGTATGCCCGGAAATTTCGGGTGCTGTTTTCACACCCAGGTGTTTTGTGGTAACATTATACAATACATCTAATACGTATTTTCAGTACACATGTTGTAAAGAGTAATGTTTTTTTTTGTTTTTATTTTATTATATAGTTGACTCTTCCATATACTCCGTACTTTTGTTTTGCACATGGCTTTAAAATCACGTAGAGTTGGTTCTGTCTAGAAACATACAAACAGTTGTTTTTGTATTTAGTCCGAAATTGCCATTTGACTTTAAATCTTGGTATTTCTTGTGACACCTGAGATATAACTTTAAGTTTTCTTTAATATTTAATAAGCGTGTTCCCATTTTTAACGAGAATGTACGTAGTTGTCGCCAGCAACAGGAGACATTATATATTTAACTTTTCTCCTGTCGCGCGTTGACATAATCAATACATATGCAGCAGCTGCAACAGATTTCTCACTTACCTTTTTTCGTTTTGAAACATGATGCATAAATTGTATTTTCTTGTGAAATGCAACTTGGGAAAAGTAAATAAAACTTGATTCCCATCAATACAAAGACTTAAAAAGCATCCCCTTATATAAATGAATTTTCTTGAACTCCGCCTGCATGTGTTATTTATTTAGGTTTAACGGAAATGTCTCCTAATTTCTGATATTTTTATTATTATAAGATTGTGGATTGTGGTTTGAAATATTTGTTGGAAGAACAAGTGTATTACGTTGATCTTTTTTTGGAATTAAAATTTAATTTTTGTAATTATCTTACTAAATGATCGAAAAACGTAACCGGCCATTTTTGATGTACTTTTCATTTCAATATTTTGCCAAACAAAATTTACCCCAGCTTCTTCTGTTGCTCTTTTGCAATTTGGAAAAATGTCTGTGGACATTTGCTGTACTATATGCCGTAAGTACAGCAAATGTCCACAGAACAATGATTGAAGAAAATAAAATTCTTCCTCTCTACACTTCACGCAATGATTCGATACATTTTGTATCGTCTCGAACGTCCACCGTTGCCTGTGAGCTGGTAACTTTAATTTTCCTTTTAATATTAAAGTTATATTTTTAATGCCACTCGTATTTACCTATATTTTATCTATAACAATACCTATAAATCAATATATAAACAGGCAAAAAAGATAATAATCAATGTAAAAAATATACCAAATAAAAAATTAAAATTATTCGTCCTGGGCATCTAGATAAAATCGAGGATAAAATATAACAACTCCTGTAACAACTATCTGTCCAAGACATAATATTTATGTATGAACTGTATATCATACAATACCTCTTGTGATACAATTATTGTCACATAATAGTATAAAAAGTCGTAGTGCGTTACAAGTTAATGTACATTCGTTTTAACCACGCTACTTGTGTTACATACACCATGGATACAATAATTAGGGTGCTAGTGTTCGTGATCTGTTTATGACATTTTAGTAGTGCACATTTTGTGGTATGTATGTGTCACAAGTCCTGATACTCGTATGTGTTAACATTTTAGTAGACATGATATTTTTGTATGGGTACAAGTTTTGAGACATTCATAAAAGATAGCGCTGAAAAAAGAACTTCTATAAATTGATCAAAGGGATGAATTAGTTTACATAAATTTGAATTTGACTTAATCCTAATTTGTGATTTATTATTCTCCTCTCCTTTCAAGGACTCAACAAAAAAAGAGGACTTTCAGCCAGATCCATGGACAAATATCCTGCGTTTCTTCCAAGTTTTCGTACTTTTTGTCCAAAGTCGGATTAAAAGTCCAAAAACTCCGACCAAACGTAGGATATTTGTCCATGAATCTGGCTGAAATCCTCTTTTTTTGTTTTTGTTGAAGAAATAAATTACATTATATATTTAATGATTTTACGTTGCGAACGTAATATTTTAAGCTACCTTAGCACTTAATAAAATAATACTCTAAACAGTATATTTGCTTAAATATTAAATTAGTTTATTTAGATAATGCAACCAACTAAATTAAGTTACATGATTCAGTAACTTTATCTTCGCGTATTCGTGTAAAGCTGGCTTTCTATATCAAAATGTTTTTAGCTAGGTATAGTGTTTCATTATGTTATAAAAATATGTGACAATTATGATAATGATTTTGAATTGAATGTATACTATATCCTCTTCATTTCATGTATGTTTGATAAAAAGAGGATGGCTGTTCCATGAAATAGAAATTTCGTGAAGTGTGCATGTCTTGCCGAAGCAACGAAATTTTTGTACATTTGCATTACGTGAGCTTTAATACTGTTATTTTTTCCATAGATTGGGAATCGTGTCAATTATTGTTAGCAATTAAAACGCACAGTAGATGCTTATATTATTTATCTGTACCTTTTCCTTCTGCCTGTCAGATAAATATAATTAGCAATAATTAACTAGTTTATTAGTGATGTTATAGAATAGATATACAAGGTGGGAAAAATTTTAATGTGCAGCATTGGTATCTCGGAAACGGTAAAAGATACAACGTGGCTCAAATTAGGAAAAAGTTGCTCAATTTTATGCTGATTCAAAATATGTGAACAAGTTTAATATATTCTGGGCCGTTCGGGAGTTATGCTGGAAAAATCAAAATTTGCCAATTTCTTTTAAGTCAAATAACTTCTCTTGAAATAAATGTAGACTTTTGAAATTTGGTATATTTACATAGTTTGATGAGAGCTTTCGATTGCCATACTAAAACATGTTCTAGGCCTACTAGTTTTTCCGCAACAATATTCAACTTTTGAATTTCTTATGGGCGCCATATTGGATTTTTACTTCACTAAATACAGAAAGAAATTACAAGCACGATGATATATCACACTTGATACTTTCTTCAAGAAATATGGATAGTACACGCGAATAATGATAAATATTATTTATTTACAAATAATAAACAATCATTCATTTATAGTTAATTGTTACAAAGTGTGTTTTTAGCTTTTTGGAGGAACTAATTGTTATAATAAGAAAAACAACTTATTTATACTGCTCGAATTGGCTGCCGTTACTCTGAATACAAAGTTGAGTCCTTACAGACATGTCATCCACTGCACGTCTTACTGTTCCACCATCTATTGAATTTATGTATTCATTAATTCTTTCCAACATTTCATCCTCTGTCGATGGCATTGGATTATTGTAGATATAATGTTTAACAGCTTCCCAGAAATAATAATCTAAGGGGTTTAGACACGGTGATCGCGGTGGCCATAGAATGGGACCATTTGTACCCATCCACGAATTCGGAAAACGTTGATCTAGGTACTGGGTTACAACCCTAGCATTGTGTGAAGGGCATCCATTTTGTTGAAACAACTGTAAATTTTGTATATTTTGCAAAGGAAGGTCATCCAGCATTTCCTCCAAATCATTTTGTAAGAAGTGTAAATAAATAATAAGAAGTTAATTTATCAATAATACGATAAGGCCCTAATACCTTGTTATCTAAAATTCCACACCAAATATTTTCTGAAAATCTAATTTGAGGTCTCGTTTCTCTAATCAGGTGAGGATTTCGTTGTGCGTAATGGTGCTCATTTTTTCTAATGAATATCCCACAATTAATTACTAAACGTTGACTCATCACTCCATAATATCTTTCTACAAAAGCCATTGTTATTATTCATTAACCTTTGCATCCAGTGACAAAATTGCAACCTCCTCTTATTATCTCCAGGATGTAGTAAATATTTGGTGTGGAATTTTAGATAACAAGGTATTAGGGCCTATCGTATTATTGATAAATTAACTTCTCGAAATTATTTACACTTCTTACAAAATGATTTGGAGGAAATGTTGAATGACCTTCCTTTGCAAAATATACAAAATTTACAGTTGTTTCAACAAAACGGATGCCCTTCACACAATGCTAGGATTGTAACCCAGTACCTAGATCAACGTTTTCCGAATTCGTGGATGGGTACAAATGGTCCCATTCTATGGCCACCGCGATCACCGTGTCTAAACCCCTTAGATTATTATTTCTGGGGAGCTATTAAAAATTATATCTACATTAATCCAATGCCATCGACAGAGGATGAAATGTTGGAAAGAATTAGGTAATGAATACATAAATTTAATAGATGGTGGAACAGTAAGACGTGCAGTGGATGACATGTCTGTAAGGACTCAACTTTGTATTCAGAGTAACGGCAGCCAATTCGAGCAGTATAAATAAGTTGTTTTTCTTATTATAACAATTAGTTCCTCCAAAAAGCTAAAAACACACTTTGTAACAATTAACTATAAATGAATGATTGTTTATTATTTGTAAATAAATAATATTTATCGTTATTCGCGTGTATTATCCATATTTATTGAAGAAAGTATCAAGTATGATATATCACCGTGCTTGTAATTTCTTTCTGTATTTAGTGAAGTAAAAATCCAATATGGCGCCCATAAGAAATTCAAAAGTTGAATATTGTTGCGGAAAAACTAGTAGGCCTAGAACATGTTTTAGTATGGCAATCGAAAGCTCTCATCAAACTATGTAAATATACCAAATTTCAAAAGTCTACATTTATTTCAAGAGAAGTTATTTGACTTAAAAGAAATTGGCAAATTTTGATTTTTCCGGCATAACTCCCGAACGGCCCGGAATATATTAAACTTGTTCACATATTTTGAATCAGCATAAAATTGAGCAACTTTTTCCTAATTTGAGCCACGTTGTATCTTTTACCATTTCCGAGATACCAATGCTGCACATTAAAATTTTTCCCACCCTGTATGGGAGTGATATTATTGTATGATGTTTTCTAATGATTGTAAACAAAATAGAATGTGAGTAACATTTCGTCTATCCTTACTAGGTGACTGAATAAGTAACACTACTTTAATACCCAAATTTTATGTTCCGCCAAGCAAGTTGAATGTATCTATTTTAGTTTGATGAAATTTATTATTTTCAATTGGAAGTTGATTATTCCTTTTCTAAAATAATATTAATAATAATACCGCTACCCCTCATTCAAATCATAAAAGATTAGCACGGAAGTCTTAGACTTGTGTGGGCGAGGGGGCGGCATTTCCAATTTGAAATTGTTTATCCGAACTAACTATTCTCTACTTTAAATTGATAAGCATAGATTTATATAAAAACATAATCCGTTTCCGTTTAAATTTCACTAATTAATAGAGATGGGTACCTATAGTAGCATTACAATTATCTCTGAGGAAATTAAATTCACACTGTAATAATATATCTGATACTATCCACATCATTAAATATTTAGCGTTAATATCAAATGATGTGATGCTACTACAAATTGCATTTCAGAGTGGTTAGGCTTTATTAGGACTCCCCGGTACAAACTACATAATTACAGCTAATTAACTGAAATTTAATGGTCACACACCCCGTGCCCTTCATCCTAATGCAGACCATTGGTCACTTGATTAAAATCTGACATGTTTGGGTCCTGATATTAATAACAATTACCTACCTCTATGAACTTGGTTGTGTTTGCGTCGGGCATGATGTCTACATCATGCCAGTGAGTTTGTAATATTCTTTCCCATTTCTTCATCTCATACCCGCTTTCTGAAACTAAGTTACATCAATTTATATATTTCTTTTTATAGGAATTAAGCCAAAAGTTAAATAAGAGATACATTATTAATGAAATTATCAAATATTGTGGTTCAATAAAGTTTCAATTTTCTTCATTACCTATAACCTAGGTACGCAAAGGAATAACTTTATTTTTATTTTTAAGATGTCGAAAACAACTGCATTGTGTGCAATATGCACCCTCCAACATTGAATTACAACGGGATATCTTCATATAACCCCAACTAATTGTCTTTAATACATTTTTCTTTTTAATAGTGTTATCTACATCTTAATAATAAAACTAGAAATGGGAGAAAATCGCTATCGCAATTTTCGTTCCCATTTCTAGCCCTACCGGGGTCCAGGCTTGCGGCCTGGGGTCACCCTTCGGGTGACAAAAGCATATAAGTAGAATAATATTATTTTAAAGAAAATACATATTAAATAAATTTTGTATCTGGAATGATGATGTAATTACATTAAACGATTTTTTTAAATATTTTGATGAGTTGTAAGGGTACTCTATTGTTGATGGTAAAACATCATAATTCTGTAAGTACTGAAAGTAGAATTTATTTTTAAGTAAACACTATTATCAATTTTATCAATGGGACCAAAAATATTGTAGATATTTACTTTTGTAAGCCAAAATCATCTAAAATGAAGAATTTAACAGACTGCCAAAATGAACGAATTAATTCCAAACTTTACGTGCAGAAAGAATAAAAGCTACGGATAATGAAACAGAATAACTAAATACTAATACTAATAAATAATTGGAATTAAAAAGTAAAAAAAAAAGTTTGCCTCCAGCGTGACTCGAACTCACGAAATCAACATTATGAAGTTTTGAATCCTACGACTCCTCCGTTGTGCTATCACGCCTGTTGTCAAATGTTTACCTTGAGACGGTTAAGTACATAAACTGTACGTGTCAACCTGAAAAAATAATTTTTACCGATTTTCTAATTGGAAAAGCATTTCGCTTCAGTATTTTGGTAATCAGAAGTATTTGGCAGTCAGTACTATCGATTCCGTTATCAATATTTCTCGTAGGAAAATAACCTATCTGAAGTTTAATTAATTTGACAGTTTTCGTGGGAGGTGCTTGTCTCGTTAGTGCGATCTCACATCCGTGGATAAAATGAGAAAGAAGTTGAGACGGATGCGACTCGAGATTTTCGAAGACGAAATAGACGTAGAAGGAGTCGACGTACGGTTTCGAAAAAAAATCTCAAAGGATTAGAGAAAGGACTGAACTTTCGCGTGAAGCCCTTCTCGAAGCCGTAAAAATTGGAAAAGGTCTCGGGGGTCCCGCGAAAAGTCGGTATTTCGGCGGGCGTGACGGGACCATTAGGCGCTAGGACAAACGCCGGTGCTAGCCGCATGTCTCTCGTCGAACGGCGATCGACGAAAATTTTGTAGAGGTTTTTTGAAAAGGCGTTTAAATTGGGAAAACGCGTAAGAAACGGGACGAAAATACCCCTACGCATTGGAGAAAGCTCGGGGGCGACCTCCGGTGGTCCGCGGAGATCGTTCCGAGATCACCCCTCGGAGGAGATAGCTTTGAAATTTTGTCGAATCGACGACGGATTTTAGAGCGAGACAGAATCGACGCGTTTTAATATATATGGTTATTAAACAAGCATCTACATTACTTAAAAATAAATATTTTGGTCACATACCTTTTGTATTGAATTTTAGTAAAAACATTTATTTTTGACTGACAAAACTGAAATTGTAGCAATCCTCCTTAGCCTAATGTATCTACGACATGTATTTCTGCTTCCGCCGTCTTCTGGCACATGTGCGGCAGGAGGTTTAACATCTAAGAATTGTTAAAAATTACAAGAAATATATGACAATTAAACTGATTTTAAACTTAAAATGATATCAAAGCCATATGAAGATATGCCGTTTTAATTCAATGTTAGGGGATGCATATTGCACGCAAAGTAGTTGTTTTCGACACATCTTAAAAATAAAAAAGTTATTCCTTTATGTACCTAGGTTATAGGTAACGAAAAAAATTAAAAACTTGATTGAACCATACTATTTGATAATTTCATTAATAATTTATCCTTAGTTAACTTTTTGATTTAATTCTTATATAAAGAAGGATATATACAGTTAAATAAGCCAATAAATAATATTAAAAATATATTATAAATTATATCAATTCAATAAACTTATAGATTCAGTACACCAAATAATTTATTAACTGATTGATTAACATGTTACAGGTAAAATTAGATCAACCTGTAAACTAACGTGCCAAAGAAATTTTTGAATATTTAGTTTTAAATAAGTAATTTAATAGCAGTATACAATGAGAGACTGAGATAGATACTTTTTCATTGTATCGAAAACCCGTAAAAATATTTAGCACGAAGATCTACATATGTTTGGAGAAGACATTATCATTACATGAGTACTTTGCCCTTCGTTTGCCGTAATTTTTCCAACTATCGAACATGATATACTAGCAAAACTACGATGCTCTAAGGATTCCTTCACTATGGGTGCGGATGGTATTCCAAGCTTTATTTTAAGAGATTGTGCATATGTACTCGTTGAACCTTTATATGTCTTGTTTAACTGTATTCTAAAGCATTCTCAATTTCCCTCACTTTGGAAAAAGGCCTACGTTTGCCCCATATTGAAGAAGGGCAGTAAAAATGATATCACGAATTATAGAGCTATTTCACTATTGTGTAACTTCTCGAAAATCTTTGAATCTTCGTTGTATAATGAAATTTACCGTTCCACAAAGCAGTTGATATCCATACATCAACATGGGTTTATGCAGGGAAGATCTACCATATCAAATCTTGCTGTATTTTCGCAATATATTTCCGAAACATTAGACAGTGGAGGGCAAGTCGATGTAATCTTTACCGATTTCCAAAAAGCATTCGATCAGATAAATCATTCTATTTTACTAGCGAAGTTGCCTCGATTTGGTTTTTCCGATTCATTGATAAGGCTTCTTGAATCATACTTAACGGACAGACAATTTGTGGTTAGGTACCAAAACTTTATTTCTCGCTCGTTTATCCTTACTTCAGGTGTGCCGCAAGGCTCTAATTTAGGGCCACTGTTATTTTTACTGTTTATTAACGACCTTCCTAACACTGTTGCTTGTCATAAATTGGTGTTGGCAGACGATTTTAAATTATATTCTGCAATTGATTCTTTGTCTGATTGCTATGACCTTCAGCTCTGTGTTAATCGTATGTCGGCATGGTGTGAAATCAATCATTTATCACTCAATATTTCCAAGTGTAAAACGCTGTCTTTTACCAGAAAAACTAATCCCATAATTTACGATTATTCTATTAATGATAGTAACATTGGTCGTGTTGAATCTTGTAAGGATCTAGGAATTACTTTCGATAAGAATTTTAGCTTTATTGAGCACATTAATAATGTAGTATCGAGTGCACTCCAGACGTATGGCTTTATATACCGTAATTGCAGAGAATTCAGGGATGTACATACTTTTAAAACCCTATTCTGTTCACTAGTTAGATCCAAGCTAGAATACGGGTCTATTATATGGTACCCGATATACGACGTACATTGTCAAAGGTTGGAGTCAGTCCAACGAAAATTCCTTAAATTTTTAGCATTTTCACAAGATGGATTCTATCCACCTATTGGTTTTAATCACATGGAGTTATTAAACCGTTTTAACCTAGAGGCACTGGAAGTACGGCGTAATATTGCTCTAATACGGTATTTATACAAGCTTTTGAACAATAAGATAGACTGCTCTACACTTCTAAACAAGATTTTCTTTCGGGTTTCAAGAGATAACTCTAGGCAACAAGGATTATTTTATTATAGTGCTCCTAGAACAAATTTGTTGATCAAGTCTCCAATTTTTCTAATGTGCAATTTATATAACAGAATTGCTACAAACTGTGATATCTTTAATGATAGCTTAAAATTGATTTGTTATTGTGTGTCTCAGTTAGGTTAGTTATGTTAAAATTGTAGATAATTATGTTAATTTATACGTAATTTTTAAGTGTCTATTTCTAATTTATGTACTTTCTAACTTTTTATTGTTATTGCTTATTCCTGTAATTGGGACATTGTCCTGTTGGAATAATAAACATTATTATTATTATTATTATTATTATTATTATTACATATTTCTTATAGTAATACTTAATATCTTCTAACAGAATGAAATACCTATGTCAATTTATGGAATTTTTCGAATAAAATATTTGAACATTCCTTAAACTCACACTCATTAATTACTCAATAAATAGTGATGGGTAGCTGGGAAATTTCCCTCGGAAATTTCCGCGAGTAACGGAAAAATTTCCAGGAATTAGGGTGTGCGGAAATTCCCGGGGAAAAAGTTATTCCCGGAAAAAACAGGAATTTTGCGAAAAATCGCAGAATTCATACAATAATTATGTACTTAATATTAGTATTATACTATTATAAAAATCCACATTTTAATATAATTTTTGTCTTGATTCGGTCTTGCCCATGGCTTACGTACTACGAATAAATCGAATTGAACATAATTTGAAATGAACAAAAATGTATCGGGAATTCTTGGATAAATTCTTGGGAATTTCCGGAACATTTCCTACTAGGGAATTTATCCATCACTAGTTAATCACAAACACATAAACAAACGTAATTAACTCTCTTCTTCTCGAGAAGTTAAGATAAATAGTGTTAATAAAGTAACTTAACTAACAGTAAATAATATAAGTAACTAACGATAAATAAAGCACTAACTCGATAAACAAACGTAACTTAACGATTTTCTCTAGAGGAATATGATATGATGCATAAAGTGAATAAGAGCTCTCAGTTGTTCCTCATAAAAAGATGGGAGGCGAAATTGATAGTAATAGAGAGAATTTAATTTGCTTTTACCTGTTAGTTAAAATCCTTGATATTCCGAAGGAAGATTATCCTACTCTTTCATACACTCTAAAGCTCTGTTTGCAGACTTTTACTTAATGAAATTCATTTTACCTAATTGAATTTGCATAATGGTTTCCAAGGCGAAGAACTGCTATAAATTAGAAACTAAAAATTGTATTTAAGAAATTCATCGTTGTATTAACTTTGACTGGACTGAGATTTGATAAAATTTAGATTATTAGTATATAGATTTTTATAGCTGATTAGTTATATCTACGGATAGACAACATTGTTTTTATATAATTTGTAAAGTGTATTATGCCCGCCTGATACTTGTTAAGTTTTAAACAAAATAGTTTACTAATCTTTGAAAAAGTGAAGATTTGAATTTCGTTTTTCTTTATTATGCCACGTAAAAAAATACTTTGAAATAGTGAAACCATATTTTTATTAATAATTTTTATCTTGTCTTAATAGTTGTTATCTTCAGTAAAATGTTTAATCTATTTGGTATCGCAAATATCAGGTAATGAAATAGCATTTTCTGTATGTAGCTAGTTTCAGTTTCTAGAAGAAATTAATTATTTAAATGTAAACATTAGTAAATCAACTCTATTAACAGTAGGTTTTGAAGGAACAAAGCTTCGTCTGCCCTTTGTTGTTGACATGTAATCTCTATAATTGGACGTGTCCCATGTCACCACTTTACCACTTCAAGAGCACTGTACTCGGGATGTTAACCATCCAGTGGTATAGTTGCAAATTAGAGTAGCATGACTAGGATATAGCTACTTGGAATATTGGTTTCTATAACAGGTTACAAAAAAAATAAGGGTTTTTTCTACTAGTTGCATTTGGCCATGCGCTACATTATGGATTATGCAGAATGACCATCTCAGAACTAGTTGTCAACAAGCCAGTCGATTTTAGTAGTCACTTTGTCTCAATAGAGGGTAAGAGGCCTTGTCCTTCATAGCCCATACCTCTTTGTCAACTATAGCAACATTTTTCTTGCGTTTAATGATTTTTTTATTGATTATATTTTATATTGACCTGTCTTCTCTCATCACATCAAGGTTTATGCGTTTTTCTACTTACATCCTCTTTTGTTCCGTATGATATTTGCTCAGATATTTGGCTTGAAGGGCAATACTTAAATATACTGTACTAGGCAATACTAAATATACCGTGTTTCAAGTTTATAATAAGAGCCATATTTACTCCAAATAGGCAGGGTGCATAGTAACTTCCGTGTTCCAATTACTTTCAGGGTTTGGAAGGCGATTGCTCCGGTCATATTAAGAAAAACTACTTCAAAGTGAATAATTATTAATATTTCCGCATAAATTGAATATTGATAGGAAAAATACATATTTCTGAGGTATTTAGCCAATAATATTTATGTAAAATGTTTTATATAATTTTATATAATTAGCTAATATCTTATATTATATATAATATTAATTTGATAGGGTAAATATTTGAAATTGTAGTTATTATTTATCTTTGAAATGTATTATTGACTTGCTTGGATTTAACAAAAACCTATATATTTATAAAGTACCAAGAAGATACATTTACATAAATAGGTTTAAGGAATTTTGAAAAAGTTGACTTTCGAGCAATTCCTTAAGAAAATATGTTTCCACGATATTACTAGATCATTATTTATATGTTTTACTGTCTATAATATCATATACAGTCTGTCCATAAAGTAACCCCCCTGCTAACTTTTGAACGAATCGAGTTAGAGAGTTTTAACAAAATACAGGGTGAATCACGTAAAATGAAGTTGATTCTGACGATAAATTCGATTTTTAAAATTCAAAGATGGCGCCACGGGAGTTGTCAACTCAATTTTTTTAAATGACAAAGTGTGCCGTGTTGCATCTCATTTAAAAGGTAATGTAATTCTCTACATTCTCGTTTTTGAAAAATGACAATCGAGTTATCCGTTCTTATACAAGCGTTCTATTAACGATATTTAAAAATTTTGCTTTTATCAAGTCTCCTAGCCTTTGCTTGCTATTGTCACTAAAACGTCAATAAGGTTCAAGAAAGTAGTTTAGCGTTCAATTTAAGAGTGTTTGACAGTGTTTCTACAGGTTTCTTTTTTCTTATTTTTTTAAGTTATTCGATTTGCGGGAGCAAATTTTTTCAAAGATAGAAAGAATAGCAGGCAATAACATTCAAAGTATTGTATTTAAACAAGATGGGGCCCCGCCTTATTTCTATGGACTTGTTATCGATTTTTTTAAATAACCATTTCCCGGGCAGATGGGTTAGCAGAAGGGGCCCGATAGAATGGCCGGCTCGTTCCCCGGACTTAACTCCTCTTGATTTTTTGTTATGGGGATATTTGAAGTCAAAAGTCTATATAACTCCTCCAGTAAATATCGACGAATTACAGCAACGTCTAACACATATGTGTAGAAATATCCCTGCAGAAATTTTAGGAAATATCAGGCAAGAATTTCAAAGTAGACTCTTTATGTGCCAAGAAGTCAATGGACAACATTTTGAACAACTTATTTAATTCTTTTATTTTTTGTCTTAATAAATATTTCAAAATTTGTTGTATTAAAGTATTAATTAACATTTTATTCATGGATCAGATTAGAAACAGAAACGCTTGTAACTAGAGAACGGCTAACTCGATTGTCATTTTTCAAAAACGAAAAAGTAGGTAATTGAATTACCTTTTAAATGAGGTGCAACACGGCACACTTTGCCATTAAAAAAAAATCAAATTGACAGCGTTCGTGGACCAATCTTTGAATTTGAAGAATCGAATTTATCGTCAGAATCTACTTCATTTTACGCGATTCACCCTGTATTTTGTTAAAACTCTCTAACTCGATTCGTTCAAAAGTTAGCAGGGGGGGGTTAATTTATGGACAGACTGTATAATGTTATATATAACATGTATAATGGATAGTTTATTTTTCAAATTAATATTTTTTAACTGTTAATATTTGTTTCACTCGCATTACTTATTTAATATAATTAAATACCATTGCATTACAAACATTATCTTACAACTTTCCTATGATTGGTTCTGATACTTTAATATACTCTTTCGCATATATGGACAACATATCACAAAATATATTTATGTAAACAATAAAAATGGTGTAATTTAATTTTGTTTGACGATATGAGAATGTTTCCTATATGTACAGGGTGACCCATTCGTCTGGGATTCCTTTATTTCTCCACTATTACCAACTTTAGAAAAAAATATCTAATACAAAAGTTTTTAAAAATAATAAGAGCTACAATTTAAAGTTAGTTACAGATTTACAGGGTGTCCGCATCCTTCCAAACCTATAAAAACTTTTTATTTTAAATGGAACACCCTGTATATTATTAGCTCATTGTATCCCTCATCGCAAGTGCTTTCAGTCCATATAACATTTGTTATAGCTAAACTTTATAGTTTCGAAGATATTTAATATTTTGTGTAAAAAATGACAAATGCAGACTTTGGTGAAAATAATAGTATCTTCCTTAGTTTTTACATTTTGATAATAAATATTGGTATTCGTTTAGTATAAGCCATGGCGAATATTTTGCTGTATATAAATGTTTTATAAATTATACAGGGTATTGATAATCTCGTAGCAAAATTGAAAAACTGTAAGGGCCAATATCTCGTTTATTTTAAATGGAACACCCTGTATATTTTTAATGGATCAGATTCAGAATTGAAAACTCTATCGATCCCTATTAGTATGTTATATACCCAAAGATAATAGTTTTCGAGTTATTTTGAAATTTAAAATATTTTACTCTTTGGTTACAAGTAAACATAAATTATGAGCCTAGATGGCTTGGAAAACAAAATTTATCAAGTGAATTTAAATCATAATTAAAATCATGATTTAAATCAAACTCTTGTAATATTTTTTTTTATTCAAATAAATAACTAACGTAACATGATATTTTTAAAAGTTATCAGTACAATGTAATAAAAATAAATTTTTGATTTTTTTAATATAAATGAGATTTTGCTCAACCCTTCTAAAGATTAAGCTACGCTTAGACAATAACAGTCTCGTTAAATTTTATTTAATTTCAAACAGTCCACCCTGTTGCTGAATGCACAGTTCAAGTCTTGTTCGAAATGAAACTTGCACATTTCTTAGGATATCTGGTGTAATGTTTCGGAAGCAATGTCTAATTCTTTCTTTCATATCGTCCGCTGTCCGAGACATGCTGTATACTCTATCTTTGACGTATCCCCATAGAAAAAATCCAGACATGTAAGGTCTAGGGAACGCGCAGGCCAATTTACTGGACCCCCTCGACCAATCCATCTATTTGGAAAATGTCCGTTCAAAAAATTCCTTACATTAACGCTATAGTGCGCGGGGGCACCATCCTGCTGAAGCCATAGCCTTGGTAAGATATTTAAGGGAATATCATCCAATAGATAGATATTCCAAAAGATAATTTTGTAAAAAATCTAAATATGTCTCTCCTGTAAGTGGATTTTCAAAAAAATATGGACTTATTATGTGCTCTCCTAAAATTGCTCCCCAGCAATTTATAGTCCATTAGCCTTGATTATTGACAACTCTCAAAAATTTTGGATGTTCTGTTGAATAAAAATGAAACTTGCAACGATTCACATTTCCATTTTTATGAAACGTTGCTTCGTCGCTGAACATTACAAAATTTAGAAATATTTCTTCATTGTTTATTAGTTCCAACATCTGTTCGCAAAATTGTAGTCGTTTTTCAAAGTAATTTGGACGTAGAGCTTGATGTAACTTAATCTTGTAGGGATGAAATTTGTTATCCTTTAAAGACTTACTTACCAACTTGTGTTTGACTAATGTCTAGGCTCATAATTTATGTTTACTTGTAACCAAAGAGTAAAATATTTTAAATTGTATAATTTATAAAACATTTATATACAGCAAAATATTCGCCATGGCTTATACTAAACGAATACCAATATTTATTATCGAAATGTAAAAACTAAGGAAGATACTATTATTTTCACCAAAGTCTGTATTTGTCATTTTTTACACAAAATATTAAATATCTTCGAAACTATAAAGTTTAGCTATAACAAATGTTATATGGACTGAAAGCACTTGCGATGAGGGATACAATGAGCTAATAATATACAGGGTGTTCCATTTAAAATAAAAAAGTTTTTATAGGTTTGGAAGGATGCGAACACCCTGTAAATCTGTAACTAATTTTAAATTATAGCCCTTATTATTTCTGAAAACTTTTGTATTAGATATTTCTTTCTAAAGTTGATAATAGTGGAGAAATAAAGGAATCCCGGACGAATGGGTCACCCTGTACATATATACATATTTGATGGAAATTAAACATGGTATACATATCTCCTTTTTCCAGTTTAGTAGAAATGCTTGTTTACCCAAACTTATAAAATAGGACATGTTTAAATTGTGACGCTCGCTTATTTATCCACTTAAATACTCGATATTCTACAAGTTCACAATCATTTTAATTTGTGTATCCTTTAATCATCTAATTACGAGCTACCACAGAGACATTAATTGCTCAACATATTCCCATGTTTTTATTTATTTTTCAAGTTAAAACGTTGAACATTGAAACTACAAACGCATTCAAGTCATTCCCCTAGTCACAGTTTTTCCACAGCCTGTAGTATACATTACAGGTCTAATCATATGCGTAGACAAATGAGAGTTTTATGAGAGGGGCGGTTGAACAATTAAATGGTGTATAAATTCAAACATATTTATTTAGTTCAACCAGGGTTGGAATAAGTCAAGACTTTTATAAAAAAAAGTCAGTTTTGTAATGAATTGTGACTTTTATTGATTTGATTCAACTTTGTTTTTCAACTTGAAACCTAAATTTTAATCTCAAGTCTAGATATCTCTTATAAGTGTTATTCTTATTTACTTTTAAACTAGGTGTAATTATTCTTTTTTTTTTCTAGTGAAAAACTAAAATAAATCAAATCAAATCGAAATTGAAATTTTATTATTTAATACATAACCACTTACAGTAACATAATCATTGCGATTAGGTATGCAAACTCAAGTCATTATCAAAAAATAATTAGTGGAGGTTACAAGGAAAGGCTTACCTAAGTGATTTGCTAAATAAATTTTTCATAAGAAAAAATAACAAACTTTGAATAAAGAAAACTTATATTTAATAAAAAATAAAACTATAGTGACTATTGTCATGTTGTGAATATGTTTCGGTCTAGAGGGTACGCACGGTTCGTAAACTATAGTTTAGTTCGTAAACTATAGTTTACGAACAAGTGCATAATTTATTAAAAATATGTAAGAGATAAGTTGATGATGAGAACAATAAACAACAATATGATTGATTACAGTAAACTGTAGAAACTTATAGGAATTGATAACATTCTCAAATTTTTCAAGATAATACAATCTTGAAGGGGGTTGGAACCTTTGGTGTGAAGATATCACTGACGTAGTTTTCCACGTAACACCAAAACACTATACTGCACTCGACGCGCGTTTCGCCAACCAAGTTGGCATCATCTGATGATTAAAACTGTTTTAATCATCTTCAGATGATGCCAACTTGGTTGATGAAATGCGCGTCGAGTGCACTATAGTGTTTTGGTGTTATGTGGAAAACTACGTCAGTGATAAAATAATACAAGATTTTAAAGTATACACTTACTCGACTAATAAGTGAATTTCCTACCTATATTAGATTTACTGGGTGACGCTCACCTGTTCTGTTATATCGCCAGCACAACACTGACCAGTTAGCACTGGTACTCATACTCATAACGACCTGAGCATGAGGGTGAGCCCAGACTCTGTTTGGGACTTTTGGGAAAAAGCGGGGTAAATCAAAACTCATACATCTGGAGTGCGTTCGGATGAAGTTGTTTTACCCAGCTGAATCGTTCACCCGGGTGAATGACGTCACAGAAATGTTACTCATAAAATACGAACGATTGTGGTAAGTATAATATGGCGGCAAACTTTAAATTCAAGCAAATGCCATCCAGGTTATGTGTAGTTTACTTCGAGTGATTTTTGAGTAGGTACAATAAGATTTTATCTGTTTTATCGTCAATGGATCAAAATCGTATTCATATTTACCAGGCTGTTGTTTCAACATGCACTATTTATATGAATAACTTTATGATGGAAGACAGTAGTTCAAGTGAAGATGATGATGAACAGGTACAATTTTATTTCGATCACGGCCTCATTTGGAATTTGGATAGATTACGGAACTGTTTGTTAGTGGAGTATGAAGTGTCTTCAAGAATAAAATAATTTTTGTTGAAGTTACAATTGCAAATTGCAGTGCAAATGAATTTCAAAGCAATTTTCGTATGAAAAGAGCAACTTCTCTGTCCTTGTAGTGATGTTTATTATACACACAAATACACAAAATATCTAATTATACAAAATCTCTGACAATGTTAATAACTGATAAAATGTCAAAATTCAATTTACTCACATCTGCGCATGTCGTGTGATTATCGTCCCAGTTTTAACAAGGGCGAAAAGTTGTTGTCCTAACGATTCTCCTCAAATAACCGAACGGCACGCTCGTACAAAACGCCTGTTAAAACCGAACGACTTTTGGGCGAAAAGTTTCATCTGGACGTCGCCCGGGCGTTATATCCGAACGGCCCCCAGCAGATTCTATCATATAGTGTCAACCAAGAACATGTAAATAAAACACTTTTATATAAGTTCTTACAAATAGGCGAATTGTATCCAGAAACAGAGGGATACTTGTAACAGAAAACCACACCAGGTGCAGAAAATGCCACCAATTTCCTGAAATAATAGAACATATAATGTCCGGATGTAAACTACTAACATTTGTGGAATATACCAATAAACTTTCGCTGTGGCAAAAGTGATTCACTAGGCAACAGACCTGCGGTATAATGTGCAATCGAAGCCTCAAGCGTACGAGTACTACCAATATTCACCAACAACTATAATAGAAAATAAATATTATAAGCTATACTGGGACCTAAGTGTACCAACTGATAAAACGGTAGCCCATAATACACCAGATATAAGGAACACTTCATGATAAAGCAAAAATGGTCACCTACCTCATTAATGTGGCAATACCATCTGATCAAAACATAGCTAAAAAATATACAGAAGAGAAAGAAAAATATCAGTAACTAGAAATAGAAGTTGAAAGAATATGGAATATGGTCTAACAAGTATATTTCTTGTTAGACTTGGTATTAACCCGTCTACAAGAAATATCAACCAGTGATAAACTGAGAAGTGCAAGATGCGCAAAAACACGACAATAATAATAATCTCGATAATAATAGTAATAATCATAATTTAGAATAACATTAATAATATTACATAATATGAATATTAACCATATTGCACTACAGGCTTATTAAAACTTGCTAAGGCCGTTTAAGTTTCGAAAATACACCAGGACATCTATTTTTGAAAGCAAGAGATAGTATAAGATCGATAAAGGGAACTATCTCTGGGTTGCTCCTGAGTAGGGTGACCAGATTCCTTGAACAACAAAAGAGGACAAAGGTGCTGTGGGAAATATTTTATAAAAAATACAATCATTATTTCGTCAAAACATTATAAACTATTGGTCTTTATTTATAAAAACGAATAATTACTTTGTAATTTTGTAATATTCGGCTTAAATTTGTAAAATAAGGGCGGCTTTTGTGGGATTCTTCAACCATGTTTGTTCCTATCGCCCTCTTTATTCGATTTAAGTTAACAGAAAGAGAAAGAGTTACAATTAGAGAATCTAGCATGAATTTCAAATAATTTATGATTTCCAATTTAGTAAGTAATAATTGTAACTTGCATTGTTTAGAAATACTTCAGATTTTTAGTGTATTTTTTTGTCTGATAAAAAAGAGGACATTTAGCATAAAATGTGTATATATATACCGGACATAAATTTGAACCTTAAAAAGAGGACTTGTCCGGTTAAAAGAGGACGTATGGTCACCCTACTCCTGAGGAGCATTCCCTCATTTAAGCTCCCCGATAGAAAAACATCGATTTCTTGAAACCTCGAAGGGGTGTATGGAGGGAGAAAAATCAGGGAACTGCGTAGCCGGTTTGTTGAACCAATTAAATTGCGGAAAACTTTGACAGGGTCCTGTGACAAAGCCCACATAACCTTACTTTTGTAATATAAATTTGTTTAGGGATCAAATAAATGGATTTAGTTAAAATAAGACAGTTAAGTCACAAACAAAAAGAAATTTTAGTAGATTTTATGTACGCAAGACCAATTCTGTCACCGCTTCCTCAAAATTCTCGTTAATAACGTTTATACTTAAGTCACGTTAGTTAGTTATTAGTATAGTCACGTTATTCCACAGCATTAAATTTAAGTTTTCCATATTTCTTTTAGATTTAATTAAATGTTTAACTTACTTAACTTTAGGTTCTTCAAAAATAAACGTAAACAACAGACAATTTTAGAAAGATTTGCCATTTCTCAGTCTCTTGTAGGAGAACTTTAAGTGCTGGGCGACCTGCGAAAATAAAAAATAATAATAATAGTAATGCAAATAATATAAATACTAACAATGAAACATAGTATTCAGCTAATTATTTATGGCTAATTAAATAATAATTTTAAAAATTTATATTGTAGGTATGCATACGTAGTTGTGAGTATGTTATTGTTAGGTACTCTTCTAACGCCATATTTGTGTTATTATTATTGAATTATTATTGTTGTTATTATTATTAAAAGGGAATAAGCTTGGAATATTTCGTTAAATTAGTTTTTATGGAGCGAGTCACAAAATAGCAAATTCTTTTACCCATTAATTAAAGCGATTCGATAAAGTGATTAAGAAGCGAATAATGAAAATGAACTAATTAATGTTTTTAGAAAATATTGGGTCAATCCAGATAAACATTAATCTCAAATTGACAACTATCAATATTCGAGTTTACCAGTTCTACTACACAAAACACGTTTAATTTAAAACAAAGAAAAGTATTTACACATTTATTATTTATTATTAACAAAAATAAATATTTAAATATATAATATGTATGCAATTATTAATTAACACAATTTAAACTTCAACTAATTAATATTATAACGAATAATTGAAATTGAAATTTTCTTTAATGCCCATAACCGTTGAGTGACCAAGTTACTTGGTCACTCAACGCTACAACCAAGATGCGGAAAGGATTCCTCATCCTTCATAAGGATCCTTCATTATTTGAAGGAACACCTATGTCGTAAACAACTACTGTGGACCCCACCACCCATCACTAAATTACAACCGCACATCTTGTGTAGATTTTCCATTTTGTTTTTTTTTTATGTTTGGAGCAACTAGGAGCTTACTGTACCTAGCCTATAGTATCTATCCTTTTTTTCGACCAGCAACAGCAATAAATTCTCACATTCTTAGCATTCACCTCTACAAATATATTATGTTCTTTGTGAAGGTATTCAATTACTATTATCATTACGTGGCTTATGTTTCAAAGTTTAGGCAAATATTAGCTGGAGTATATTATAATCTGCTTCTTAGGTTTCGACGTTTTGTTGTATCAAATTTTGTGGTTCATGTAGCAATGTCGCTGTACGAACATAATTCTACAACATATCTGACCATCATTATAACTAGCCTTTCCAAGCAATTGAACATTGTTAAATGGTGGTATTGGATTATCGGCTTTGCAGCTAAGTTGAGTGATAGGCAGAGCCAGAAATGATAGGTAGAAGCGCTTGGTCTTACCATGCAATTGCACATAGTTTAACCACAGCTTAATTGTATTAAGCTGTGGTTTAACCATAATTAGGTAAAGATGTCCCGCATAAGAGTTCGACATCGTCCTTCCTCCCGCTTCCATTTAATAGCTACCCATAATTATTAAATGCGAAGATAAAAATCGTCAGTTGGGGGTTTCCTGATGTAGTGATGTTAGAAACATTGCTTTGCTAATCTAGACCTTTAATATATTTTTTTCAACAACTTCAAATTCAGTGCAGCAAGAATTTTGTAGTCACAACTATTTTTTTCAGTTTATAGTTATAGTACTTTTACTGCTGATACTAGATTTTTCTAAAACACTGAATATCACTTTCTTGATATTTAGTATAACTAGTAATAATAATGAAATGATTAAGGAAAGTGTGTTCAATTTGCAAAATAACAGTCTATTTTGTAAAATATACTCTTTTTATAATCATTGTGAAAGTTAATTGTTTTTCTTTTGCACTTTGAGTAGCACTTCAAATAATTTTCTAAGCATAGAGTGGATACTGGAAACGGATGGTTCTTTATGAAGCATCGTGAAATAATTGTTTTGAAAAAAACACAGTTCTCATTTAGATGTTTGAAGAAATATATAGAAAACACTCTATATACTAGTATTTCGGCTTGTTAGGCCTTTCTCAAAGACATTTACTCTATTGAGAAAGGTCTAACAAGCCGAAATAGTAATGTATAGAGTGTTTTCTATATATTTTTTGTAACATCTAAATGGGAACTGTTTTTTCCAAAACAATTAATTTTCTAAGCATTGTTTCTCTCTATTTATTAATTTATGTTCTATTTTTATCTTTCAAACGATTTAAAATAATCGCTTGTATATTGTTGCCATTATTATTGTCGGCATGAATGCTTCCTCCGAACAATCGACAACGTTAGTGTCGCTGTTAAACTTAATGGCTCATTCGCAAGTTTAATCCAAACCGTTTCCATTGCAAAATTACACGTTAATCAACAAATGGAGGCCCTTGACTGACGACGCGAGGAGTGCATTACTGTTTATTTACTTCCGGTTAACGGAATTACCATATAATGCGGACAGTCGATAAGTTCGATGAGTCATTGTCAACGAGTGGAGAGGTCGACCGGACTGGTCCGTATTTCATCTTGTCAGGAAATGATGGATGGACATTAGGGCCATCTGGGAAGCGAATTCTGCTGATAAGTGGTTGGCGATAAGTACGGCTTCGCTTGATCTTTTTAAATTGCCGGGGATATCTTTCCGTGGTCGATTTCTCAAGGCGGAGCAGTTGGCGAAGTGCGCGTTAAGGCTGATGTTTTCGAAAGTTCGTCGCAGTCTGTCGCCAGAGATAAAAATATCTGAGACTTAAAATTATACTCTACTTTCTAAAAAGTACACACAATATGATTAAATTTTCCTTCCGACAAATTTGTCTTTATTTATTACTGAGATACAAATTCCTGAGGACATCCTGAGTGTCAATTATAGAAAACAACAGACAGGACTCCGTACAGGATTTATTGATTTGTAACATCTTTCCTCCTGTACTTTACTCTTTTTTCTATTACTTTTTTAGTCTACAGTAATAGTACACAAAGTCCATAAATATGGCAAATAAAAATTACGTAATTTCCGATATACAGTGTGACACAAATTCGTGGTATACTCCTCTTCCCCCCTTAATTTTTTCAGATACAATTTTCAAATTTGGCAGGTCGGAAATACTTATTCAAGGCTACTTTTTGACATAAAAAATACTTTGACAGCTGAAATGTCACTTATGTTATATCGTTCGATTCAGAAAATGAGGAAGATTCCAAAAATATAATAATATATAGGGTGCTCTATATAAAAATCGGGAGTTGGTATTACTTCCGGTAAAATCGGAAATAGAAAAAAGGTAATTTTTATGTCAAAAAGGGAGCTTTAATTAAAACTTCCGCCATGCCAAATTTCAAAACTTTATCTAAAAAAATAAAGGAGGAAAGAGGTGTATACCGTGAATACATGGGGATCTCGGAAACGGTAAGAGATACGAAGTCGGTTAAATGGAGGCAAAGTTGCGTATTCAAGGGGGCAACATAATGGTGAAAAGAGATCAAAGCTAACTTGATTAGTTTTCGAAATATTTTGAAAAAACCGAAAATTTCGATTTTCGTTTTGGTTTTTTTGCGGGCCTATTTGATGAGGTATTCAAAAATAAAGAGGACTTTTCTATAGCAACTTTTTGTCCTTTTTCGAATGGTGTTAGTGAAAAAAGGGCAAAAAGTTGCTATACAAAAGTGCTCTTTATTTTTGAATACCTCATCAAATAGGCCCGCAAAAAAACAAAAACGAAAATCGAAATTTTCGGTTTTTTCAAAATATTTCGAAAACTAATCAAGCTAGCCTTAATCTCTTTTCACCATTATGTTGCCCCCCCTGAATACGCAACTTTGCCTCCATTTAATCGACTTCGTATCTCTTACCGTTTCTGAGATCCCCATGTATTGCATCGAATTTGAAGCACCCTGTATAGAAAAATTTGGATTTCGAAGTTATATCTAAAGGCAATGGTTTTAACGCCGGTTTACCTACAAGCTAAATACATAGGATTTTATCGAGGGGTAAACCACCTATCCAATTTTGTACATCAAAAATTCTAAAACTCTAAAAAATTCCAAATAATTCCAAATAATTCTAAATAATTCAAATAATTCTAAAACTTTATAAGAATTGTGATTATTTTTCAGTCATTCTAAAACACTACTTTATTATCTGCATTTTTAATTTTTATTTTCTGTATCATTTGACTTTTATAATAAATTTTCAAAAATATATTTATCTGATCTGTGTTTAACCTTTCTTTTTCCTTATGGAGTAATCAAATTTTAAGGAGTCGTACTTCATTTAAGCTTACACCGAGGCTTACACATAGACAAGATTGAGTAGATAAAGGATGTGATCATTGTGATTAGTTATATCCACTTTTTGATCTGAATAATATTTAATCCAAAATTGCTATCTATAAAAGGTTTTCTTCTTGAACTAGTATATAGTACCTAAAATGTTGGCACGTATATTTTTTCTGATGTCTGTAGTGTTTTCCTGAAATTTTCCTGAATATTTGTCTGAAAAAAAAACATTTTTATTTAAAAAAATGTTTTATTTTGAATGACATGAAGTCTCATGTTATTCGAAAAAAATGTTATTGTGTTTTTTGGTTGCTATCTCGTTTTTACCCCCTGAGCCCCTTTTCTATTTCCAAATTTTTATACTAAGTTATATACTCTACTTGGTAAAGGATTCGAAATCCTTTACTCTACTTGGTATACGAAATAAAAACTAAGGATGCGGAGTTTTTCCATGGAATTTAAGGAGCTCTTAGGAATTGAGGTTATGTTCTAGTCTCTAGTATTTTAATTTAAATAAAATGGTTTATCTATACGAATTAAACTCTTTTCAGTTTATACTAACATTATGCTCATTTAAAAAGTAAATTACAACTACTGTGCACTAGAACAGTTATTTTCTGCTCGTTGCATCTAATTTAACGCACGTCTATGGATGCTCGGGTATCTCCAGAAATTTCGGGTGCTATCTTACGGTGCTGTTTTGACACTGGTGTTTTGTGGTAACATTATACAATACATCTAATATGTATTTTCAGTACACATGTTGTAAAGAGTAATGTTGTTTTTATTTTTATTCTTTTATTATATAGTTTACTCTTCCATATACTCCGTACTTTTGTCTTACACATCGCCTCAAAATCGCGTAGTTGGTCCTGTCTAGAAACATACAAACAGTCGTTTTTGTATTTAGTCCGAAATTGCCATTTGACTTTAAATCTTGGTATTTCTTGTGGCACCTGAGATATAACTTTAAGTTTTCTTTAATATTTAATAAGCGTGTTCTCATTTTTAACGGGAATGTACGTAGTTGTCGCCAGCAACAGGAGACATTATATATTTAACTTTTCTCCTGTCGCGCGTTGACATAATCAATACATATGCAGCAGCTGCAACAGATTTCTCACTTACCTTTTTTCGTTTTGAAACATGATGCACAAATTGTATTTTCTTGTGAAATGCAACTTGGGAAAAGTAAATAAAACTTGATTCCCATCAATACAAAGACTTAAAAAGCATCCCCTTATATAAATGAATTTTCTTGAACTCCGCCTGCATGTGTTATTTATTTAGGTTTAACGGAAATGTCTCCTAATCTGATATTTTTATTATTATAAGATTGTGGATTGTGGTTTGAAACATTTGTTGGAAGAACAAGTGTATTACGTTGATCTTTTTTTGGAATTAAAATTTAATTTTTGTAATTATCTTACTAAATGATCGAAAAACGTAACCGGCCATTTTTTATGTACTTTTCATTTCAATATTTTGCCAAACAAAATTTACCCCAGCTTCTTCTGCTGCTCATTTGCAATTTGGAAAAATGTCTGTGGACATTTGCTGTACTATATGCCGTAAGTACAGCAAATGTCCACAGAACAATGATTGAAGAAAATAAAATTCTTCCTCTCTACACTTCACGCAATGATTCGATACATTTTGTATCGTCTCGAACGTCCACCGTTGCCTGTGAGCTGGTAACTTTAATTTTCCTTTTAATATTAAAGTTATATTTTTAATGCCACTCGTATTTACCTATATTTTATCTATAACAATACCTATAAATCAATATATAAACAGGTAAAAAAGATAATAATCAATGTAAAAAATATACCAAATAAAAAATTTAAATTATTCGTCCTGGGCAACTAGATAAAATCGAGGATAAAATATAACAACTCCTGTAACAACTATCTGTCCAAGACATAATATTTATGTATGAACTGTATATCATACAATACCTCTTGTGATACAATTATTGTCACATAATAGTATAAAAAGTCGTAGTGCGTTACAAGTTAATGCACATTCGTTTTAACCACGCTACTTGTGTTACATACACCATGGATACAATAATTAGGGTGCTAGTGTTCGTGATCTGTTTATGACATTTTAGTAGTGCACATGTTGTAATATGTATGCGTCACAAGTCCTGATATGTGTGAAAATTTTAGTAGACGTGAAATTTTTGTATGGGTACAAATTTTGAGACATTCATTAAATCATTAATCATAAAAGATAGCGCTGAAAAAAGAACTCTGCTATAACTTGATCAAAGGGATGAATTAGTTTAAATAAATTTGAATTTGGCCTAATCCTAATTTGTGCCTTATTATTCTCCTCTCCTTTCAAGGACTCAACAAAAAAAGAGGACTTTCAGCCAGATACATGGACAAATGTCCTGCGTTTCTTCTAAGTTTTCGTACTTTTTTACCGAAAACTCCAACGAAACGTAGAATATTTTTGTATATGTATTTGTCTGAAAGTCCTCTTTTTTTGTTTTTATTGATGAAATAAATTACATTATATATTTAATAATTTTACGTTGCGAACGGGTAATATTTTAAGCTACCTTAGTACTTAATAAAATAATACTCTAAACAGTATATTTGCTTAAATATTAAATTAGTTTATTTAGATAATGCAACCAACTAAATTAAGTTACATGATTCAGTAACTTTATCTTCGCGTATTCGTGTAAAGCTGGCTTTCTATAGCAAAATGTTTTTAGCTAGGTATAGTGTTTCATTATGTTATAAAAATATGTGACAATTATGATAATGATTTTTAATTGAATGTATATTATATCCTCTTCATGTCATGTATGTTTGATAAAAAGAGGATGGCTGTTCCATGAAATAGAAATTTCGTGAAGTGTGCATGTCTTGCCGAAGCAACGAAATTTTTGTACATTTGCATTACGTGCGCTTTAATACTGTTATTTTTTCCATAGATTGGGAATCGTGTCAATTATTGTTAGCAATTAAAACGCACAGTAGATTTTCCCTCTGCCTGTCAGATAAATATAATTAGCAATAATTACCTAGTTTATTAGTGATGTTATAGGATAGATATATGGGAGTGATATTATTGTATGATGTTTTCTAATGATTGTAAACAAAATAGAATGTGAGTAACATTTCGTCTATCCTTACTAGGTGACTGAATAAGTAACACTACTTTAATACCCAAATTTTATGTTCCGCCAAGCAAGTTGAATGTATCTATTTTAGTTTGATGAAATTTATTATTTTCAATTGGAAGTTGATTATTCCTTTTCTAAAATAATATTAATAATAATACCGCTACCCCTCATTCTAATCATAAAGGATTAGGATGGAAGTCTTAGAGTTGTGTGGGCGAGGAGGCGGCATTTCCAATTTGAAATTGTTTATCCGAACTAACTATTCTCTACTTAAAATTGATAAGCATAGATTTATATAAAAACATAATCCGTTTCCGTTTAAATTTCACTAATTAATAGAGATGGGTACCTATAGTAGCATTACAATTATCTCTGAGGAAATTAAATTCACACTGTAATAATATATCTGATACTATCCACATCATTAAATATTTAGCGTTAATATCAAATGATGTGATGCTACTACAAATTGCATTTCAGAGTGGTTAGGCTTTATTAGGACTCCCCGGTACAAACTACATAATTACAGCTAATTAACTGAAATTTAATGGTCACACACCCCGTGCCCTTCATCCTAATGCAGACCATTGGTCACTTGATTAAAATCTGACATGTTTGGGTCCTGATATTAATAACAATTACCTACCTCTATGAACTTGGTTGTGTTTGCGTCGGGCATGATGTCTACATCATGCCAGTGAGTTTGTAATATTCTTTCCCATTTCTTCATCTCATACCCGCTTTCTGAAACTAAGTTACATCAATTTATATATTTCTTTTTATAGGAATTAAGCCAAAAGTTAAATAAGAGATACATTATTAATGAAATTATCAAATATTGTGGTTCAATAAAGTTTCAATTTTCTTCATTACCTATAACCTAGGTACGCAAAGGAATAACTTTATTTTTATTTTTAAGATGTCGAAAACAACTGCATTGTGTGCAATATGCACCCTCCAACATTGAATTACAACGGGATATCTTCATATAACCCCAACTAATTGTCTTTAATACATTTTTCTTTTTAATAGTGTTATCTACATCTTAATAATAAAACTAGAAATGGGAGAAAATCGCTATCGCAATTTTCGTTCCCATTTCTAGCCCTACCGGGGTCCAGGCTTGCGGCCTGGGGTCACCCTTCGGGTGACAAAAGCATATAAGTAGAATAATATTATTTTAAAGAAAATACATATTAAATAAATTTTGTATCTGGAATGATGATGTAATTACATTAAACGATTTTTTTAAATATTTTGATGAGTTGTAAGGGTACTCTATTGTTGATGGTAAAACATCATAATTCTTTAAGTACTGAAAGTAGAATTTATTTTTAAGTAAACACTATTATCAATTTTATCAATGGGACCAAAAATATTGTAGATATTTACTTTTGTAAGCTAAAATCATCTAAAATGAAGAACTTAACAGACTGCCAAAATGAACGAATTAATTCCAAACTTTACGTGCAGAAAGAATAAAAGCTACGGATAATGAAACAGAATAACTAAATACTAATACTAATAAATAATTGGAATTAAAAAGTAAAAAAAAAAGTTTGCCTCCAGCGTGACTCGAACTCACGAAATCAACATTATGAAGTTTTGAATCCTACGACTCCCCCGTTGCGCTATCACGCCTGTTGTCAAATGTTTACCTTGAGACGGTTAAGTACATAAACTGTACGTGTCAACCTGAAAAAATAATTTTTACCGATTTTCTAATTGGAAAAGCATTTCGCTTCAGTATTTTGGTAATCAGAAGTATTTGGCAGTCAGTACTATCGATTCCGTTAGCAATATTTCTCGTAGGAAAATAACCTATCTGAAGTTTAATTAATTTGACAGTTTTCGTGGGAGGTGCTTGTCTCGTTAGTGCAATCTCACATCCGTGGATAAAATGAGAAAGAAGTTGAGACGGATGCAACTCGAGATTTTCGAAGACGAAATAGACGTAGAAGGAGTCGACGTACGGTTTCGAAAAAAAATCTCAAAGGATTAGAGAAAGGACTGAACTTTCGCGTGAAGCCCTTCTCGAAGCCGTAAAAATTAGAAAAGGTCTCGGGGGTCCCGAGAAAAGTCGGTATTTCGGCGGGCGTGACGGGACCATTAGGCGCTAGGACAAACGCCGGTGTTAGCCGCATCTCTCTCGTCGAACGGCGATCGACGAAAATTTTGTAGAGGTTTTTTGAAAAGGCGTTTAAATTGGGAAAACGCGTAAGAAACGGGACGAAAATACCCCTACGCATTGGAGAAAGCTCGGGGGCGACCTCCGGTGGTCCGCGGAGATCGTTCCGAGATCGCCCCTCGGAGGAGATAGCTTTGAAACTTTGTCGAATCGACGACGGATTTTAGAGCGAGACAGAATCGACGCGTTTTAATATATATGGTTATTAAACAAGCATTTACATTACTTAAAAATAAATATTTTGGTCACATACCTTTTGTATTGAATTTTAATAAAAACATTTATTTTTGACTGACAAAACTGAAATTGTAGCAATCCTCCTTAGCCTAATGTATCTACGACATGTATTTCTGCTTCCGCCGTCTTCTGGCACATGTGCGGCAGGAGGTTTAACATCTAAGAATTGTTAAAAATTACAAGAAATATATGACAATTAAACTGATTTTAAACTTAAAATGATATCAAAGCCATATGAAGATATGCCGTTTTAATTCAATGTTAGGGGATGCATATTGCACGCAAAGTAGTTGTTTTCGACACATCTTAAAAATAAAAAAGTTATTCCTTTATGTACCTAGGTTATAGGTAACGAAAAAAATTAAAAACTTGATTGAACCATACTATTTGATAATTTCATTAATAATTTAATCTTAGTTAACTTTTTGCTTTAATTCTTATATAAAGAAGGATATATACAGTTAAATAAGTCAATAAATAATATTAAAAATATATTATAAATTATATCAATTCAATAAACTTATAGATTCAGTATACACCAAATAATTTATTAACTGATTGATTAACATGTTACAGGTAAAATTAGATCAACCTGTAAACTAACGTGCCAAAGAAATTTTTGAATATTTAGTTTTAAATAAGCAATTTAATAGCAGTATACAATGAGAGACTGAGATAGATACTTTATCTATCTCAGTCTCTCATTGTATCAAAAACCCGTAAAAATATTTAGCACGAAGATCTACATATGTTTGGACAAGACATTATCATTACATGAGTACTTTGCCCTTCGTTTGCCGTAATTTTTCCAACTATCGAACATGATGATATACTAGCAAAACTACGATGCTCTAAGGATTCCTTCACTATGGGTGCGGATGGTATTCCAAGCTTTATTTTAAGATATTGTGCATATGTACTCGTTGAACCTTTATATGTCTTGTTTAACTGTATTCTAAAGCATTCTCAATTTCCCTCACTTTGGAAAAAGGCCTACGTTTGCCCCATATTGAAGAAGGGCAGTAAAAATGATATCACGAATTATAGAGCTATTTCACTATTGTGTAACTTCTCGAAAATCTTTGAATCTTCGTTGTATAATGAAATTTACCGTTCCACAAAGCAGTTGATATCCATACATCAACATGGGTTTATGCAGGGAAGATCTACCATATCAAATCTTGCTGTATTTTCGCAATATATTTCCGAAACATTAGACAGTGGAGGGCAAGTCGATGTAATCTTTACCGATTTCCAAAAAGCATTCGATCAGATAAATCATTCTATTTTACTAGCGAAGTTGCCTCGATTTGGTTTTTCCGATTCATTGATAAGGCTTCTTGAATCATACTTAACGGACAGACAATTTGTGGTTAGGTACCAAAACTTTATTTCTCGCTCGTTTATCCCTACTTCAGGTGTGCCGCAAGGCTCTAATTTAGGGCCACTGTTATTTTTACTGTTTATTAACGACCTTCCTAACACTGTTGCTTGTCATAAATTGGTGTTCGCAGACGATTTTAAATTATATTCTGCAATTGATTCTTTGTCTGATTGCTATGACCTTCAGCTCTGTGTTAATCGTATGTCGGCATGGTGTGAAATCAATCATTTATCACTCAATATTTCCAAGTGTAAAACGCTGTCTTTTACCAGAAAAACTAATCCCATAATTTACGATTATTCTATTAATGATAGTAACATTGGTCGTGTTGAATCTTGTAAGGATCTAGGAATTACTTTCGATAAGAATTTTAGCTTTATTGAGCACATTAATAATGTAGTATCGAGTGCACTCCAGACGTATGGCTTTATATACCGTAATTGCAGAGAATTCAGGGATGTACATACTTTTAAAACCCTATTCTGTTCACTAGTTAGATCCAAGCTAGAATACGGGTCTATTATATGGTACCCGATATACGACGTACATTGTCAAAGGTTGGAGTCAGTCCAACGAAAATTCCTTAAATTTTTAGCATTTTCACAAGATTGATTCTATCCACCTATTGGTTTTAATCACATGGAGTTATTAAACCGTTTTAACCTAGAGGCACTGGAAGTACGGCGTAATATTGCTCTAATACGGTATTTATACAACCTTTTGAACAATAAGATAGACTGCTCTACACTTCTAAACAACATTTTCTTTCGGGTTTCAAGAGATAACTCTAGGCAACAAGGATTATTTTATTATAGTGCTCCTAGAACAAATTTGTTGATCAAGTCTCCAATTTTTCTAATGTGCAATTTATATAACAGAATTGCTACAAACTGTGATATCTTTAATGATAGCTTAAAATTGATTTGTTATTGTGTGTCTCAGTTAGGTTAGTTATGTTAAAATTGTAGATAATTATGTTAATTTATACGTAATTTTTAAGTGTCTATTTCTAATTTATGTACTTTCTAACTTTTTATTGTTATTGCTTATTCCTGTAATTGGGACATTGTCCTGTTGGAATAATAAACATTATTATTATTATTATTATTATTATTATTATTATTACATATTTCTTATAGTAATACTTAATATCTTCTAACAGAATGAAATACCTATGTCAATTTATGGAATTTTTCGAATAAAATATTTGAACATTCCTTAAACTCACACTCATTAATTACTCAATAAATAGTGATGGGTAGCTGGGAAATTTCCGCGAGTAACGGAAAAATTCCCAGGAATTAGGGTGTGCGGAAATTCCCGGGGAAAAAGTTATTCCCGGAAAAAACAGGAATTTTGCTAAAAATCGCAGAATTCATACAATAATTATGTAATATTAGTATTATACTATTATAAAAATCCACATTTTAATATAATTTTTGTCTTGATTCGGTCTTGCCCATGGCTTACGTACTACGAATAAATCGAATTGAACATAATTTGAAATGAACAAAAATGTATCGGGAATTCTTGGATAAATTCTTGGGATTTTCCGGAACATTTCCTACTAGGGAATTTATCCATCACTAGTTAATCACAAACACATAAACAAACGTAACTAACTCTCTTCTTTTCTAGAAGTTAATATAAATAGTGTTAATAAAGTAACTTAACTAACAGTAAATAATATAACTAACGATAAATAAAGTACCTACTAACTCGATAAACAAATGTAACTTAACGATTTTCTCTGGAGGAATATGATATGATGCATAAAGTGAATAAGAGCTCTCAGTTGTTCCTCATAAAAAGATGAGAGGCGAAATTGATAGTAATAGAGAGAATTTAATTTGCTTTTACCTGTTAGTTAAAATCCTTGATATTCCGAAGGAAGATTATCCTACTCTTTCATACACTCTAAAGCTCTGTTTGCAGACTTTTACTTAATGAAATTCATTTTACCTAATTGAATTTGCATAATGGTTTCCAAGGCGAAGAACTGCTATAAATTAGAAACTAAAAATTGTATTTAAGAAATTCATCGTTGTATTAACTTTGACTGGACTGAGATTTGATAAAATTTAGATTAATTAGTATATAGATTTTTATAGCTGATTAGTTATATCTACGGATAGACAACATTGTTTTTATATAATTTGTAAAGTGTATTATGCCCGCCTGATACTTGTTAAGTTTTAAACAAAATAGTTTACTAATCTTTGAAAAAGTGAAGATTTGAATTTCGTTTTTCTTTATTATGCCACGTAAAAAAATACTTTGAAATAGTGAAACCATATTTTTATTAATAATTTTTATCTTGTCTTAATAGTTGTTATCTTCAGTAAAATGTTTAATCTTTTTGGTATCGCAAATATCAGGTAATGAAATAGCATTTTCTGTATGTAGCTAGTTTCAGTTTCTATAAGAAATTAATTATTTAAATGTAAACATTAGTAAATCAACTCTATTAACAGTAGGTTTTGAAGGAACAAAGCTTCGTCTGCCCTTTGTTGTTGACATGTAATCTCTATAATTGGACGTGTCCCATGTCACCACTTTACCACTTCAAGAGCACTGTACTCGGGATGTTAACCATCCAGTGGTATAGTTGCAAATTAGAGTAGCATGACTAGGACATAGTTACTTGGAATATTGGTTTCTATAACAGGTTACAAAAAAAATAAGGGTTTTTTCTACTAGTTGCATTTGGCCATGCGCTACATTATGGATTATGCAGAATGACCATCTCAGAACTAGTTGTCAACAAGCCAGTCGATTTTAGTAGTCACTTTGTCTCAATAGAGGGTAAGAGGCCTTGTCCTTCATAGCCCATACCTCATTGTCAACTATGGCAACATTTTTCTTGGGTTTAATGATTTTTTATTGATTATATTTTATATTGACCTGTCTTCTCTCATCACATCAAGGTTTATGCGTTTTTCTACTTACATCCTCTTTTGTTCCGTATGATATTTGCTCAGATATTTGGCTTGAAGGGCAATACTTAAATATACTGTACTAGGCAATACTAAATATACCGTGTTTCAAGTTTATAATAAGAGCCATATTTACTCCAAATAGGCAGGGTGCATAGTAACTTCCGTGTTCCAATTACTTTCAGGGTTTGGAAGGCGATTGCTCCGGTCATATTAAGAAAAACTACTTCAAAGTGAATAATTATTAATATTTCCGCATAAATTGAATATTGATAGGAAAAATACATATTTCTGAGGTATTTAGCCAATAATATTTATGTAAAATGTTTTATATAATTTTATATAATTAGCTAATATCTTATATTATATATAATATTAATTTAATAGGGTAAATATTTGAAATTGTAGTTATTATTTATCTTTGAAATGTATTATTGACTTGCTTGGATTTAACAAAAACCTATATATTTATAAAGTACCAAGAAGATACATTTACATAAATAGGTTTAAGGAATTTTGAAAAAGTTGACTTTCGAGCAATGCCTTAAATATTTTTATGCCATCGAGGTAGGAAAGAAAATATATGTTTTCACGATATTACTAGATAATTAATTATATGTTTTACTGTCTATAATATCATATACAGTCTGTCCATAAAGTACCCCCCTGCTAACTTTTGAACGAATCGAGTTAGAGAGTTTTAACAAAATACAGGGTGAATCACGTAAAATGAAGTTGATTCTGACGATAAATTCGATTTTTCAAATTCAAAGATGGCGCCACGGGAGTTGTCAACTCAATTTTTTTAAGTGACAAAGTGTGCCGTGTTGCATCTCATTTAAAAGGTAATGCAATTCTCTACATTCTCGTTTTTGAAAAATGACAATCGAGTTATCCGTTCTTATACAAGCGTTCTATTAACGATATTTAAAAATTTTGCTTTTATCAAGTCTCCTAGCCTTTGCTTGCTATTGTCACTAAAACGTCAATAAGGTTCAAGAAAGTAGTTTAGCGTTCAATTTAAGAGTGTTTGACAGTGTTTCTACAGGTTTCTTTTTTCTTATTTTTTTAAGTTATTCGATTTGCGGAAGCAAATTTTTTCAAAGATAGAAAGAATAGCAGGCAATAACATTCAAAGTATTGTATTTAAACAAGATGGGGCCCCGCCTTATTTCTATGGACTTGTTATCGATTTTTTTAAATAACCATTTCCCGGGCAGATGGGTTAGCAGAAGGGGCCCGATAGAATGGCCGGCTCGTTCCCCGGACTTAACTCCTCTTGATTTTTTGTTATGGGGATATTTGAAGTCAAAAGTCTATATAACTCCTCCAGTAAATATCGACGAATTACAGCAACGTCTAACATATATGTGTAGAAATATCCCTGCAGAAATTTTAGGAAATATCAGGTAAGAATTTCAAAGTAAACTTTTTATGTGTCAAGAAGTCAATGGACAACATTTTGAACAACTTATTTAATTCTTTTATTTTTTGTCTTAATAAATATTTCAAAATTTGTTGTATTAAAGTATTAATTAACATTTTATTCATGGATCAGATTAGAAACAGAAACGCTTGTAACTAGAGAACGGCTAACTCGATTGTCATTTTTCAAAAACGAAAAAGTAGGTAATTGAATTACCTTTTAAATGAGGTGCAACACGGCACACTTTGCCATTAAAAAAAAATCAAATTGACAGCGTTCGTGGACCAATCTTTGAATTTGAAGAATCGAATTTATCGTCAGAATCTACTTCATTTTACGCGATTCACCCTGTATTTTGTTAAAACTCTCTAACTCGATTCGTTCAAAAGTTAGCAGGGGGGGGGTTAATTTATGGACAGACTGTATAATGTTATATATAACATGTATAATGGATAGTTTATTTTTCAAATTAATATTTTTTAACTGTTAATATTTGTTTCACTCGCATTACTTATTTAATATAATTAAATACCATTGCATTACAAACATTATATTACAACTTTCCTATGATTGGTTCTGATACTTTAATATACTCTTTCGCATATATGGACAACATATCACAAAATATATTTATGTAAACAATAAAAATGGTGTAATTTAATTTTGTTTGACGATATGAGAATGTTTCCTATATGTACAGGGTGACCCATTCGTCTGGGATTCCTTTATTTCTCCACTATTACCAACTTTAGAAAAAAATATCTAATACAAAAGTTTTTAAAAATAATAAGAGCTACAATTTAAAGTTAGTTACAGATTTACAGGGTGTCCGCATCCTTCCAAACCTATAAAAACTTTTTATTTTAAATGGAACACCCTGTATATTATTAGCTCATTGTATCCCTCATCGCAAGTGCTTTCAGTCCATATAACATTTGTTATAGCTAAACTTTATAGTTTCGAAGATATTTAATATTTTGTGTAAAAAATGACAAATGCAGACTTTGGTGAAAATAATAGTATCTTCCTTAGTTTTTACATTTTGATAATAAATATTGGTATTCGTTTAGTATAAGCCATGGCGAATATTTTGCTGTATATAAATGTTTTATAAATTATACAGGGTATTGATAATCTCGTAGCAAAATTGAAAAACTGTAAGGGCCAATATCTCGTTTATTTTAAATGGAACACCCTGTATATTTTTAATGGATCAGATTCAGAATTGAAAACTCTATCGATCCCTATTAGTATGTTATATACCCAAAGATAATAGTTTTCGAGTTATTTTGAAATTTAAAATATTTTACTCTTTGGTTACAAGTAAACATAAATTATGAGCCTAGATGGCTTGGAAAACAAAATTTATCAAGTGAATTTAAATCATAATTAAAATCATGATTTAAATCAAACTCTTGTAATATTTTTTTTTATTCAAATAAATAACTAACGTAACATGATATTTTTAAAAGTTATCAGTACAATGTAATAAAAATAAATTTTTGATTTTTTTAATATAAATGAGATTTTGCTCAACCCTTCTAAAGATTAAGCTACGCTTAGACAATAACAGTCTCGTTAAATTTTATTTAATTTCAAACAGTCCACCCTGTTGCTGAATGCACAGTTCAAGTCTTGTTCGAAATGAAACTTGCACATTTCTTAGGATATCTGGTGTAATGTTTCGGAAGCAATGTCTAATTCTTTCTTTCATATCGTCCGCTGTCCGAGACATGCTGTATACTCTATCTTTGACGTATCCCCATAGAAAAAATCCAGACATGTAAGGTCTAGGGAACGCGCAGGCCAATTTACTGGACCCCCTCGACCAATCCATCTATTTGGAAAATGTCCGTTCAAAAAATTCCTTACATTAACGCTATAGTGCGCGGGGGCACCATCCTGCTGAAGCCATAGCCTTGGTAAGATATTTAAGGGAATATCATCCAATAGATAGATATTCCAAAAGATAATTTTGTAAAAAATCTAAATATGTCTCTCCTGTAAGTGGATTTTCAAAAAAATATGGACTTATTATGTGCTCTCCTAAAATTGCTCCCCAGCAATTTATAGTCCATTAGCCTTGATTATTGACAACTCTCAAAAATTTTGGATGTTCTGTTGAATAAAAATGAAACTTGCAACGATTCACATTTCCATTTTTATGAAACGTTGCTTCGTCGCTGAACATTACAAAATTTAGAAATATTTCTTCATTGTTTATTAGTTCCAACATCTGTTCGCAAAATTGTAGTCGTTTTTCAAAGTAATTTGGACGTAGAGCTTGATGTAACTTAATCTTGTAGGGATGAAATTTGTTATCCTTTAAAGACTTACTTACTAACTTGTGTTTGACTAATGTCTAGGCTCATAATTTATGTTTACCTACTTGTAACCAAAGAGTAAAATATTTTAAATTGTATAATTTATAAAACATTTATATACAGCAAAATATTCGCCATGGCTTATACTAAACGAATACCAATATTTATTATCGAAATGTAAAAACTAAGGAAGATACTATTATTTTCACCAAAGTCTGTATTTGTCATTTTTTACACAAAATATTAAATATCTTCGAAACTATAAAGTTTAGCTATAACAAATGTTATATGGACTGAAAGCACTTGCGATGAGGGATACAATGAGCTAATAATATACAGGGTGTTCCATTTAAATTAAAAAAGTTTTTATAGGTTTGGAAGGATGCGAACACCCTGTAAATCTGTAACTAATTTTAAATTATAGCCCTTATTATTTCTGAAAACTTTTGTATTAGATATTTCTTTCTAAAGTTGATAATAGTGGAGAAATAAAGGAATCCCGGACGAATGGGTCACCCTGTACATATATACATATTTGATGGAAATTAAACATGGTATACATATCTCCTTTTTCCAGTTTAGTAGAAATGCTTGTTTACCCAAACTTATAAAATAGGACATGTTTAAATTGTGACGCTCGCTTATTTATCCACTTAAATACTCGATATTCTACAAGTTCACAATCATTTTAATTTGTATCCTTTAATCATCTAATTACGAGCTACCACAGAGACATTAATTGCTCAACGTATTCCCATGTTTTTATTTATTTTTCAAGTTAAAACGTTGAACATTGAAACTACAAACGCATTCAAGTCATTCCCCTAGTCACAGTTTTTCCACAGCCTGTAGTATACATTACAGGTCTAATCATATGCGTAGACAAATGAGAGTTTTATGAGAGGGGCGGTTGAACAATTAAATGGTGTATAAATTCAAACATATTTATTTAGTTCAACCAGGGTTGGAATAAGTCAAGACTTTTATAAAAAAAAGTCAGTTTTGTAATTAATTGTGACTTTTATTGATTTGATTCAACTTTGTTTTTCAACTTGAAACCTAAATTTTAATCTCAAGTCTAGATATCTCTTATAAGTGTTATTCTTATTTACTTTTAAACTAGGTGTATTATTCTTTTTTTTTCTAGTGAAAAACTAAAATAAATCAAATCGAAATTGAAATTTTATTATTTAATACATAACCACTTACAGTAACATAATCATTGCGATTAGGTATGCAAACTCAAGTCATTATCAAAAAATAATTAGTGGAGGTTACAAGGAAAGGCTTACCTAAGTGATTTGCTAAATAAATTTTTCATAAGAAAAAATAACAAACTTTGAATAAAGAAAACTTATATTTAATAAAAAATAAAACTATAGTGACTATTGTCATGTTGTGAATATGTTTCGGTCTAGAGGGTACGCACGGTTCGTAAACTATAGTTTAGTTCGTAAACTATAGTTTACGAACAAGTGCATAATTTATTAAAAATATGTAAGAGATAAGTTGATGATGAGAACAATAAACAACAATATGATTGATTACAGTAAACTGTAGAAACTTATAGGAATTGATAACATTCTCAAATTTTTCAAGATAATACAATCTTGAAGGGGGTTGGAACCTTTGGTGTGAAGATATCACTGACGTAGTTTTCCACGTAACACCAAAACACTATACTGCACTCGACGCGCGTTTCGCCAACCAAGTTGGCATCATCTGATGATTAAAACTGTTTTAATCATCTTCAGATGATGCCAACTTGGTTGATGAAATGCGCGTCGAGTGCACTATAGTGTTTTGGTGTTATGTGGAAAACTACGTCAGTGATAAAATAATACAAGATTTTAAAGTATACACTTACTCGACTAATAAGTGAATTTCCTACCTATATTAGATTTACTGGGTGACGCTCACCTGTTCTTTTATATCGCCAGCACAACACTGACCAGTTAGCACTGGTACTCATACTCATAACGACCTGAGCATGAGGGTGAGCCCAGACTCTGTTTGGGACTTTTGGGAAAAAGCGGGGTAAATCAAAACTCATACATCTGAAAAGATGTATAGTTAACACGGATTTCTTAAAATAAACTGGATCGCTGATTCCTAACTATCATTTTGTCAGTTGTAAGGTGGTCGGCATACTGTGCTAACATTCCATTGGCTAGTTTTCAGCTAATGATTTTGGAAATTTTGAAAATAGTTTGGTGAGATATGGGCATATGACTAACTAAATATTACTTATATGGATGGATATGGGTATAAAATATGTACACTGTTGTAATAAAAATACTTTAGCAGCGGGTCTAAAAAGTTAACTTAATATAGGGTTATATCAAAGATTAAATTGTATTATTTGTGCATTAGATATGACGAGTAATTGACAGGACTGGACTCAAGAGTTATATTTGTGCAACAAAGGTACACATAATTTTTTTCTATTATTTATAGTGCATTTCAAATAATTGGAATCATCTCTTTTTAATTTGACTTGAAATGATTTTCGACAAAGTCGAAATTTATGTGCTTGTAAAGACACTCCCTACATGTACAAATCTTCCAATGGTATGTCTGGTAGGTACCTATGTATATTAAATTCATTGACGACACTCTTTATTTCTCCTGTTACAACTTCATTTTTTAAATAAATTTTACATTAGCCGGAATTATAACTGGTTCATAATAGTTACTTGTCTAAAAATAATTTAGTAACTAACCCAAAAAACTTTAAAGTAACATGGTTTGTCAACCAAGTATTTGAACTTTGTCTGATTGCGGTATAAAAATTAGTTAGGATCAGTTTTGTATATTGTTTTGAGGAATTCTAATATCGATACCTTTTTGCCAAAATATCTGAAGTCACTCACTAAATTTTACCTTAGGCTTCTTACGACAATTCTGCCACTCTGCCTATTACAGTTCTGTTACTTACGATAAAATGTATGCAGTCATTTAACCGTGAAACATTTAAATACGCTTACATATTTATGGATCTATCTACCTCTGCCAAGAGGTGTATTTGCATATTATACTTACGATAGATCCATAGTCATTTTCATGGAAAATGTCACTTACGATAGTTTGGCAAAAAGGTATCGATATAAGGTAAGTATTTATCGAAGAATTAGACATATGTTTGTAGTTATTTTAATTGTGGCAGGAGCTGCATATATAAAAAGCCACGATGAAAGTAGCTGCACGTCTTATCAGTAAAAACGGCACTAAAAAAATATTTTTTAAGTGAATGACATCATACAATTAGTAATGTCAAGTAGTTATTAGTCAAATTTATACTTTACATTGTTAAGATATATTAAATATTGTGAATGAATTGGGATAGGTTAATCAGTTATTTTGTTATAAAATTACATGAAGTTTATAATACACAATATGGTAATAACTGCTTTTCTAGAAGATAACATTAACAACTTCAAAACTCAAAATCATTATGATTATGGTAGGAATTTAATAAAAACACATTTAAAATATAATTTATACACACAATCACATTATAATAGGAGTTTTATCCACACTTATAAAGCATATAAAGTAACCTATTATCCACTACTGAAATAATAAAAAAATATAAACTTAAATCAACCAAATTTAATTTACTTATTAAAATTAACATTAACATTTATATTAATAGACATTTCGTTCTTCGCTTTTTCATATTTCACTTCGTTTCCGTTAATAGGAACCTTGTAGTTGCTTCTTGCAACAAATTTTTGATGTCTCCTCTCCTGAGGAATGACTTGAACGAGGAGAACCTTGGATTTTCCTTGCAATACCAAGTTTGTTAGATACGGAGTCTTCAATATAGCTCTCTGCCACAGCAGGGCTCTTCCACCCACCATGCCGCTTGATGGGTGTAAAGTCGGCACCTTTATTTCCCAATAAAGTTATTGAAGTGCACCCTCATATAGTGGCCAATATAAGCTTCCGCGTTTGCCAAGTTAAGAAACGATGCAACTTTTGATGGAACTTTTGCCAATGTGTTGATTCCAACAGGCTGAGAAGTACATTTTTGATTCTTATAATGTAAAAAGAATCTGTTTTGTGATAAGTTCTTTGGTAAATACATTTTCTACACATCTCTACGTCGTTGATAGAAAATCCTTCATTTATAATTTTAAACTTTCGTGAAATGCCGGTCTTGGTATCTGGTATCGAAACAACTAGATACGCGCCAGTGTCCTATACATTAGTGATTTTCAAATTCCTCAATTCATAGCATCGACAAGCACCAGAGACTCCTATTACTAGCGCAACCTAAAATGATTCAAAGTATTATTAATACATATTGTCTAAAAAGTTAAGAGTTATTACCTTAATCATAAAATATTCTTTATCACAAGATTTAGTTAAAAATTCTTCAATTTGCACTCTTTCCAAAACTGCAACCTTTTTCACCTTGTATCCTTTCGATTGACTCTTCAGATAACAGATATCTACGTTTTTAGACTTATCGCAACCTTCAACATTGAATACTTCGACCAAATGGATGAAATGATGAACTTGCATGTTTTTTCTTCAGTTTAAGAAATAAATAACTTGCACCTTGCACACAGAACTTCATTTATAAACCACAAAACTTGTCTGTCTGTGCCACAAAACAAAAAGAAAATATAAAAGCAGTGCTGGTAACTCAACAGTATTACCATCATTTAGTTCATAAAATACCTAGAAGTTAGCACAGTATGGCGGCCGTCTATCAGTTATTATTTTTAGCTACCCCCACCAGTATGTATTAGCGATCCAGTTTATTTTAAGAAATCCGTGATAGTTAAACATTAATACCGTTTCATTTCCGATTGGTATTGTAGAGTACTTTATTGAAACATTATAATTTGTTACGTTTATATCGTCTATTTTAATTTCCTGTTAAAAAAATTTTAGCTTGACATTTTTTATGTAGCAAATGACTACAGCAAACACCTTTGCTTACAATGCCATTCCCAGATTCCGCCCGATATTTAGCATGTTAGCATATATAAAGTCCTGAATTTAAAAAAAAATCATTCAATTTAATTCGTGATTAATTCACTTAATTAAATCAAGTGAATTAATTCATGCCAACCCTGCTTCAAATAAAGGTACAGAAATATCGTAAATTAATAATGTAGTGAACAAACAAAGCAACGTTAATAATTTGGAAGTACAAAGTTGAATTCTGATGTTTTGAACATTTAAAACACCCAGAAATATTACTTTATTACACGAAAAATGTTTTTCGGCTGAAAAATATGTACCTGTAGTAATTAATTTTTACAATCAGACAGAAAGGGGTATTTTTAAGGCGCAGCTTAAATAAATATGCCTTTTGAGAATACGATTGTACAAAATTCACTGTAAGATTTTTCTTTTGTTTAAAATATTTCTGTAGCCGAACACATAACTGTTTATAAAAACAAGTGTAACTTTTATTCATTTTCTCGGGAAGTGTAAGTTTTTTTTATCTGGTTTGTTTCTATTATCAAGAGACAAATAAAGTTATTTATTAGGAGTAATAAGAAAACTGATGTGAAAAATGTGAAAAACTGTGAAAAATAAAAATATAAACAATTAAATTATAAATAAAATAATTATTACATAAAATTTATTTAAAATACGCTATTGTAAAACAAAATGAAATAGATATAATATCAGGTTACATCAGAATAGATTTATTTTATGTTCGATTCATAATAAAAAATAGTTCATACTAAAAAATGGGTCTGTTTTGTCGTCGTTTTGTGATATGTGCCGTATTCCTAATTATACTATCTTTTATGGTATATTTTTAATATATTTATTGGCTTACTTAACTGTTTACATCTTTCTTTATATAGGAATTAAGCCAAAAAATTAACTAAGAGATAAATTATTAATGAAATTATCAATATAATGTTATACTTCCTCGTTACCTAATATCCTAGGCACAACTTATTCATTTCCTAGATATGCAAAGGAATAGCCTTATTATTTTTAAGATATGTTGCAAACAACTACTTTGCCTGCAACATGCACCGACCTACAGTGGATTACAACGGCATATCTTCATATAACCTCAACTTATTGTCTTTAATACGTTTTTTTCTTTTTAATAGTATTATCTACATTTTTTAAATATTAAAAATAATTATTTTCAATGTAATGTAGATAACAATTAAAAAGAAAAATGTATTAAAAACAATAAGTTGAGGTTATATGCTGTTGTCTTCAATGTTGGTGGGTTCATCTTGCAAGCAAAGTAGTTCTTTGCGACCTATCTTAAAAATAATAATGTTATTCCTTTGCATACCTAGGATAATAGGTAAGGAGGAAATATAAAACTTTATTGAACCATAATATTTGATAATTTCATTAATAATTTATTTCTTAGTTAACTTTTTGGCTTAATTCCTATATAAAGAAAGATGTGTATTATCTTTATTATTATTTATTATTATTTTCGGAGGAATTAGCTGTCACGATTTCAGCATTACTTAGAAACTTAGATAAACAATAAGATAAAGAAATAATATTATCAAAATAAAAATACCTACCTATGTAGAATAAGAATATTGTAGTAAATTACAAATATAAATTTATTTTGAAAATTTTGCTGGTTTTTTTAAAATTTGAAAAAGAGAAAAATTAAATTTTAAATTAGGAAATCCGTAAATTTGAAATTTTCTTAAAAGTTCAATAATCTTCTATCGCACAATATAGGATTCGCCATTAGCACAACATAGCACAGATAAATATTTAAACACAACCATTTTTTTATTAAAAAATATAAAAAATATGGAGGCTAACGTTTTCTAAACTATACATATACAAATGAAATGATGTGATGAAATAACGAGCTGATGTTGATGATCTCCGGAGAAATATTATTACGATCCTGAGAATAAAAATAAGAAGAAGAGACATTGTATCTGCATTGCAGAATTTCAGGAAAGAGTAGAATTGTGTCTATGTAGAAGTAGATGGCGAACAATTCGAACACTTGTTGCAAATTATTTATTAAGTTATTATCTTTTTAAGTCGTGTTACAATAAAAAAATAAATTTGCTTCTGTTTCTGATTTAAATCCTAATTATTTAAACTGAAGAAAGATTAACTATGTACTACTAGGGATACTTTGCATATTTTTTTCTGCCTATACTCTATACTAGGGGTGGCCAACCTGCGCCTCGCGAGCCGCATGCGTCTCTTGAAGGATTATTTGTGGCTCTCGATAAATGTACCCGAGTTCATTTTTCATTTTTGTTCGGACTCCAAACCGATTTTGAATTTGTAAACTTTCATGCATCGGACAGTTGACATTTTACTCTGAAGGAAACAATTTGTATCACTTTTGCTACGGATATAATTTGTAATCTGGAATTTTTGGTAAGTTAACTAAATTTGTTTCATAGTATGGCTCGGCATAGTATAAATATTAGTAAAAATGGCTCGGACTATCATGGAGCGTGGCCACCCCTGCTCTATACTATTTCCACAGCACGCTTGATAAAACAATTTTTTTGATCTAAAATCGTCAATTTTTGTTCAAATGTCAAATGCCACATATCGCTGATTTCAAACTCGAGAGCTCTATCCAACCATATGAAAATCCAATCTGGAGCCCATAAAAAAAGTTGATAGTCCAATTTTCAAAATAGGGGACCCCTATGAAAAAACGGTCGGCAGATTCAGATTCTACATAAAAAGTTGCCCTAATGATGTTTAAAAATTAGAACAGAAATATAAGCTGGAATAATAAATGAAATAATATCTGAATTTTAGAAAAAAGAAAATACAAAATTTCAGTTTTTTCAAATATCTCAGAAACTAATCATGCTAGCCCTGAATCGATAAATAATTGAATTAATGTTAATTCTTCTTATTTGTTATATCCCTCAATGATTTGACAATTATTCTACTTAATGAGTGAATTAAAAAAAAAACTTTAGGTTGTACGTTGATAGGAAATCCGAAGAAGGTACAAATATTAACCACGTCGTTTTTAACTTTCTAATACCAAAAAGTCACAAGCACCTTAAAATTATTACGTTAAATAAACCCAAATACGTGTTATTTATCACTATATCAGCAATAAGTCTCTAAAAATGACCTTTTAAGTAGGTTTAAATATTTTCATGCAGAGGGCGCATTCATTTTTGGAATCGCCAATATGTCCAGTGAAATTCGCTATTGGACCATATCATCCTCTTTAAATATTTTATATATTATGAATGAGATATTTTAAGTAAATAAACAACAAGGTTAATTTCGGTTCCTTATATGAATTATCAAAATATTATTAAATTGTGGGTAGATTTGCAGTACTTTTGAAAGGCATTCGATAATAGAGTTATTGGATGTCTCACAAAGTGAAGCGGGAATTAGGTTTTCTTTATTTTGGCATCTAATTATGCGCATGTATGGATGGTTAAAGTTTATCTCCACATGTAATGTATATGTTGTATAAGCTTACAAACAATAGCCTTATACAAGCGTATAAGGCTACTGCTTGACCTTAATTCTGCAGGGTTGCTCCCACTTTCAAACGTATCACGATTTAACATTTAGAATACTATTTAGGTATGTATTTTTAGAGTGACAAGGATAAATGCACAAAAGTAATACATTAATATAATTTGTATATAAAAAAAATGTAGGCATGCAAAAAAGTTAAGGTGAGACGTCAGTATACCATAAGTTTACACATCTGCAAGTAGTCTTAAATATAAATATTCAATCTTACCTCCTTTCCTCTTTTCTGAATTCTAAAAACTTCACTTGAATTAGAAATTACGTTAGAAGGAAAGTGAAAGGTCAAAACAAGGCACGCTGTTTAGTCCATTGCAATAAATTTGTGACCAAAGTATGGTCAAGCAGTATTCAAATAAAGTAGCCGATAATACCTCTCGACAGTATTAAAGGGATTTCAAATAAACTTAAGTAATTGAAACTGTGCCTCTAATTCCAATAATGGTAAAAATATATTCTTTTACAACATGCTAAATCGCAAACAAATAGTAAAATCATATTTAGAAATAAGAAAGGTGCGATATAATTTGGCCCACAGTGTAATATAAATATCAGGTTACGGTTTCCAACCCCATACATGCAAATTAATTCTTTTCGGTCTGATGCACCCACAAGAGTAATTCCCAACATGTCCGTTGCAGGTTGCCGGCGCCACAGTCGCGGGAAGTGGAGGGAGAGTCAGCTGGCACCGGCGTCGCGACGAATCTTCAACAGTCGACGTCAGGCGTCTCTCTGCACCGCGTTCCTGTCACGTTTCCGTTCACAAGTTCATCTGCAAGAGAGAAATTGTGTTTGTGCAGTGATTTGGCCCAACCGTTGTGATATGCAAACTAGTCGATCCGCTGTGTTGTGATTCTGACATGTTGTAGCGGATAGATAAACCATGAGGGGTGTTTTTGTTGTTGTTGCAGCGTGTGCAGTCTCCGCGTGTTTGGCAGCCTGGCAGGAGAATGTACGGCCCAAGATGTATGTCCAATTAGGTGAGTAATTAGTTATGTGACCATCACATCAATCTAACATGTTTCAATGTCTAGCGACTGTGCCCTTTGTTCGGTTGAACCTTGTATTTACAAGTTACACGATACGTGTAACATAAATTTCTTTTTATCGAGATAAAATGTATATTTACGGCCGTGGGAAATAGACGTATTAGGGCGCTATTTATTTCCTGGGGTGCGTTTATTGTATTATTTTTTACGAAGAAGTAACTTGGGTCACTATATTCCCTTGCCACTTAAACGAATATTGCTTTAATAGTACAGAAAGTATAAATTAATTTTATAAATTTAGGGATATAATTTAATCGATATCCCATTTCGCATAAAAGTGTTTAAAATACGTTGAAAAATTTTATTATTGCCGTTACTTATCCTTTATTATGTATCTCAAATATTTTTGGGAAATCCATAAATTATAAAAAAAACATTCTAACAGAAGTAAGAGATTCCGTGCAGAAAACGGTAAGTTAAATTTCAGAAATGTAATTAAGGGATTGTAGTAGTTAAATAAACATAATTATTGTAACATAATGTACAACCTATTGCAGGGATACTTAACTTTAAATTTAATCACAATAGTTTTCCAATTGCTTCATAGTTTCCATGACAATTAATACTTTAAACAAAAACCTTACAATTAAATTGTTTAAAGTGATGTGAAATTAAAATGCAATATCATATGCAAATAGCAATATGCTAAACTCCTGAAGATTACAAAAATAAACTAAGACGTAAATAAATCTCTGCTTAGAATAAAACATAAACGGAAAGACAAAATGAAAACAAAGCTTGACCCAAAGTAGTTTTAAAGTATTAAAATTCAATTATTTTGATAAAATATACCTAAATCGTTTTAATTCCCGGATTTTTAAAATCTACAAATTACATATTTACAGATACATCACATTAACGATAAAACATACATTTTTGTTATTATTTTCTCATTAACATGGCACAGTATGTACATATTCTTATAGTGTGAGAATTTATTGTTCTACTGAAATTGATCTAAATTTTCATTGTTAATATATATCATGTAATATCTAGAAGGTGGAATAACTCTATAATTAGAGTTATGTCTATGATTAGACATTGTGTTATAATGGATTAATGTAGAGTTTTTCAGTAAGTGATATATTCACTCGTTGCCTTTTGCCTTATCATATTCACTTATATTAGAAACAATACCTACATACAAAGACGTATGTGAATTTGTAAGTAACCTGCACGAAAGTCAGATGGCTGTTATTTGATAAGAAATATTAGTATGGTTTACATTATGTATTTCAGTTCAATTAAAACTAGGGATGCCGACGGGTACCCGGGTACCCGGGTACCCGATAACGACTCGCTACCCGGTTCCCATTTTAGGACCCGATAACCCGTTAAAAACCCGATAATCCGTTAAATACCCGAATACCCTCTAAGCCCCTGCACTCGGTCGCCCTCTATGTCACTCATATTCATATGACAACTTGTTTTTTTTGCGGTTTGGCGTTGGCGCAGGTTTGGCGATATAAAATATGATATGAATCGGAAAATATTTGCTATGTTGAATGGCTATGGGTTGATATAGCATAATAGATAAATAGCGGGTAACGGGTAAATAACGGGTAACGGGTAATTAACGGGTATACTGGGTTATTAACGGGTAGCGGGTAATTAACGGGTATCGGGTAAATACCGGGTATTGGAAACGGGTACCCGGGTAGTAAAATTAACGGGTATCGGTATCCCTAATTAAAACATGCAACATTTTTTTTGCGATACATAGGTATTGGAGAAAGTAGCTATGACTGATAAATTTTGCAACATCTAGATATACTTATATCTTGACATTATATCGAACAAAGCAGGGTATTTTTTTAACGGAACAATCACTTTTGCATTAGGTATACCATAATATATTTTTTAATGATAGATACAACAAAATTACCATGACATTGATTGTTAGATTGAGAACAACTTCGTTCTCAATGGAATTATCCAATCAGTATTATGCAACACTTATTGCTAATCAATCGCATCCTGTTATTCAACTTCAGTTTATTGCAGTGGAAGAAAAATGGAAAAGAATTTAATCAATTTATTTACAGTAGATAATTTATTGGTATAATATATCCCATGTATCTGTCAAAAGTTTTGATGCCCAATTGTTTAAAAGTAAAGAGTAACGATTTTTGATAGTTTTTAAGGTTATTATTAACTAATACTACGGTGGAACCGACATTTTGTGTGTATAACTGATATTAATATGGGACTTCTATGTAATATGGGAATCATAATCTTTAAGATGCAAAAATTTGGTTATTTTGATCCTAGATTAGAGTAGTTTCATTAGTTTTCTTAAGGATCGTTTCTAGTGTGAAAAATGCCTTATTTTTAAAAGCATCTTCAAAAAGAACCGAATGAGACCTACAGATATAAAAAATATATGCTATATACAGGGTGTTTAGTTAGTGCGATAACGGAGAATATCTCATTACCGAGCGGAGATAGAAAAAAGTTGAAATACGAAACTTGTTAAGCAAGTAAATGCACACAATAAGAACTCAGTTTCATTTATACAGGGTGTTCTAGAAAAGTGGGACAACATGCAACTTAATTTTTTTAAACAAAACGCAACAACGCGTAACACAATATATTTTATTATATTTTTGGATGACCCTATGAATTTTATATACTTTTTATTAAGCATTCCCTATACCAAAATCAAGCATATTTTATTTGTTGCAAGCCAAATTTTTGGCAGGCTATTGCTGCATAGTGACGCTTAGTTTGTGCCCCTACGAAAAGCTGATTAAATTGTACAGGGTGTTCGCAAAACTATACCCAAAACCAAAATCTTGAAATAGCAAAATCCCATTTTTTTAATGGATTGAATTAATATCTTTTCAATTAAAAGTCTTCGCCAAGTGATAAGGTTTTTTGTAAAGCATTTCCTATACCTATCTGTAACAGTTATCAAGTTTTTTCACTTTTTCAAAATTTCTAATTTAAATCCACCACACACTTTATTTCAATTAAAAAAAAAACATTACTTGGTTGATCATGGAAAAAATAAATGAATAAAAATCAACAAACTCTAGTTCTAACACTCTTAGTCTGTGAGATTCTGATAAAAAATTACAAGTAAAATGAATTTTTCAACAGAAGAATTCATAAAATGATTTACTGTTTGGGCGCAAGTGATGAAAATTGTTTACTATCAAGCAGAATTTACGCACAAAGATTTCCAAATGCGGAACGTCATCCCAATTGTTTGACATTTGAAAGGCTTAAAGAGAGATTTGATAGAAGCGGAAATGTGAATTATAAAACAACGTTGAAACGGAAAAAAGCAGCAGGAGAAGAAAATCAAATGCTTCTCATGCAAGCCGTGGTAGAAAATCCACATGTTTCATTTGGAAAAATTGAACAGCAAATAGGCATTAATAAATCAACCACCAACAATCTTATTCGGAAAAATACATTTGATCCATATCATGTGCATTTTTGTGCAAGAATTAGTAGGCAAAGATTTTGTTAATAGGCTTACTTTTTGCCGTTGCGCATCAACAACACGACTTTTTTTATTATGTTTTGTTCTTAGACGAAGCTAAGAGTTATATTGGTATAACTCCATTTTATTTTAATTATTAAACAAAATATGGTAGCAGAATTATACCAGTTTTAAAGCCAATGCATTTTTCAAACGTAGATAACTAAAAAGTATACAGATTTTTTTATTTAAAGCTATGATCTTTTAAGGTCTTTAACTTCAGTTCCGGTATAACAGTTAGTTCTAAGAAAGTGCCTTCGGATACCTACATAGTCAAACTTTTTTGAATGTTCTAGAAAATCTGAGAAAATCGATAGCTTTTTTATTTCAGGCACATTAGAGGTACAAAAACGTTTACGAATAAAGGTAAATGTGACCCATATTAGGTCTGGGACATCTTATAAGCTACGAAAGTAGATAACTAAATAATAGGAGCAGTAGCAAGCTTAATATATTAATTAGGTATGACAGCGACAATTCAAATAGCTTTCGAAGCCGACCTTTTGTATATGTTTATTTATTATTTATTTGCTAAAAGTTTTCTTTGTTCACTTCAAAACATTTGGTTAGCCAATCGTAGATTTTAAAATCTTAACTGTGATTGATCTTTAGTCAGGGCTATATTTATTTACATTTTATTTTTCCAGGATGACGTAAAATATCGAAACAAAAATGTAGGACCTATAACGTATTAATTTTAGGTCAACTGGCTTATTTTCTAGTTTGTCACCAGCATTTCCTAATGGAAAAAGCAACTGCAAAAATATTTATCAAATTCTCAGAGCCGACGGGATAGACAAATAAACAACAGAGGATGAATCATTTGTGTTCCTCCTTATTTATAACGGCCGAGATTTGCAGAGAGCAGAATGAATAGGGGACCCTACCTGGGTCTACCCATAATGGATGTGGCTTAGGTTTCAGATGTCTATGTTCACATACTTCCTACGATCCCAGTAACCACGTGATTTATATGCTATTTACTGAAATATGCTTTTAATACCATTTGTCTTCGGTCCAACCGGATCAGTTTCAAAAATAATTGTAAAAATTTTAATAAATCCAGGCATATAACTTAACCAAAATGATACTTCTTACCTATATAATATTAGATAGAGAAGAACAGTAAAGTAATATTTACCCAACATTTAGGATATGCTTTCAGGATGTATTTGTTATGTTAGTGATAACGTCTTTTTAAATTCCTGTATGCATCTAATCTATCTACATTTTATTCAAGCCTAACTAGCCATGATCTTTGTTTATATATACCTAACTATTATACTTATTTAATGGTGTTAGTACTGGTGGATTATTGACAGATGGCGTGGATTATAATGTGTCCCGGCTGATGAATACTGAAGTATTTTACAACATTTATAGATATTACTGAGGGGCTTTTTGTCTTATGGAATGTAAAGGAGGATATAACAGTCAAAATATTTGTTGGACGTGTGAATAATCCACACTCAGGCATTAGATGTTTTTAAGGTACAAAAGCGTATTATAAGATGTATAGCTGGTGTATCTGATCGATTTTCCTGTCGAAACTTGTTTGAAAACATGAAAATTATGCCTTTGGTAAATGTATTTATGTATGAAATGTGTGTCTTTGTTTATAGGAATAAGACTGATTTTATTTTAAATAAGAATATCTATTCAAAAAATACAAGACAAAAAAATAATTTTTATGTGCCGTTCTGTAAATATAATGTTACTTCTAATTCGCCAACTTATTTAGGATTAAAAATTTTTAATAGGTTACCTGTGCAAATAAAAAGTGCTTTAAGTTTAAGTATTTTTAAAAAACTATTGAATTGTTACCTTCTAGACAATGTTTTTTATAGTCTAGAAGAATTTTATGAGAGTACATAGGATAAATAATGTAGGTACTTAACGTAGTAATTAGTAAAAGTGTGACTATTCCTATACAAAATGTTTTGTCAACTGGAAAATAAATTATTATTATTATTATTATTATAAATTAAGTTAAATTTGATGTAGCATACTGCGAGGGATATCCACACAATAACCCATTGGTATGATTGCTGGCTCAAACCAGATTGGTATTATCAGAAGAATATATAATCCGAATCCTTGTATTTTGATTCTAACTGTGTTGGATAAACTACGGCAAATTTTTGCTTTGTAATTCAGCGCTCGGCGTGGCATATAGGCAGGAGAATAGCTGTTTTGGTTTAATTTGTTTTAGTCCTTATTTAAATAAGGCGTTTACAGATGGTGGATATAAAGTAGATTCGTACTATGCGTTAATAATATATAAATTTAAAATTTTGCAGATAAATTGATTATAATGTGACTACGAAGCTTTTTCTTGAAAATAAAACCCATTTATTTTAATAGAAACTGTTACTCAACTTCTGTATCACTGTATTCATGGAACTGTGCAACTATTTAAGAATGTACAAGGTGTTGTGTTTAAGATAGCAGAATAGGTATTTATAATAACTGAAAATATCTTCATAAAAGTTGAGATAAAAGTAAAAATTTAAGCAATGTTGTAAGTTGTAATAAACTTCTAAATTATTTGAAGAATGTTCAGAAGTGGGCATTCTTGTAATACTGTTTTTTTAATTCCTCGAATAGTAGATAGTACCTAGGTATATAATAATTGAAAATAATATTTTAGTATCTGTGCACTCAAAGAAAAAGATACGTCACATCAAAAAAATAAAACATTAAATCAATGTAAAGGTTTAATAATTTTGGTCCGATAAACGCATACTTTAACACAAAAACTTTGAATCAAAGATTTAAGGTATATATACATATCTGTAAAAAATATATATTAATGTACGTGTACATCGACGCATTGTACGATTTCATTATTTTAATGTATCAATGACGTATTCAAATAATGTATAAATTTAATAATAATTATGCATAAATACATTGGGTCAATGTACGCATTATTATATGATTGATGAACTTTTTTATTAAAACAATGTATTTAGTACATTGATTTCATGTACGATTGCATTATGTTAATGTATGTAGTGAATTGACTTGATGTGAAGCTGCGTTAATTCAATGTACGTAATATATTGACTTGACTGTATAATTACATTAATCTACTGATAATATACATCAAAATTGCTGCCTTGGGTATTTTGCCATATTAAATCGTTGAAAACAATAAAAAATTATAAAGTAAACTCCTGCGCTGAAAGGATCAGTCATATATTTAAATATTTTTGCCTTACCAAAACAAAACTCTCACACCAATCTGACAAATATTTAAAAAAATTACACTCCTTTTAAAAGTTAACGTTCCGGAAATTGCATATTTTTCCGTTTTCAAAATGCAGCACATAAGTATATCATTGAATAGCTTTTGATAATAATTTATCAAATGTGATTATTACACTTATATCAGGTCAGAAATCCGGAGCAATTTATAGCAGATAAATTAAAGCCTAATCTTTTAAAATGGGTATTTGAGAAAATTAAAAAATTATTCTAATCCGTAATGAAAAAAAAAATATCTGACAAAATTTAAGTATATAAGTATACGATTTATAGTTTTACACATACACACACACCCACACACTATAAACGGAAATGCACTATAAAGTTGGTAAGAGTGATAAATAAGTCTGTCATCATTTTCGTTGCAGTACGTTTTATATCTACAAGTACAACCTGTTTAAACCTTTTTGTAAATAATATAAATATATATAGTCGCACTATGTCCATCTTTTTTGCAGTGCCTTCCGTTTATAGTATACCTACTTCAAACTAAAATTGAAAAGTTGTCGGGATCAATAAACGGGATTAATTGTAGTTTTTATTTGGGATTACACCACCTGCAAAATAACAAAAAACAGAAAGCCAGAAGTATTCGAAATTAAATAGATAAATAAAGTGTAGTATCAAAGGCAAACTTATAAAGTTTGCCCCGAAAAACCACTGTATAGTAAGCAATAAAATAAATATTTGATAAATTATAAGATAAATATTAATAATTATAAATTATTATTATATAAGCTATAGACATTATCTACAAGAAACGGGATTAAGTTAAATAAAAAATGTCACAAATAAATAAAATAGTTTCATTTATTTAATAATAAGTACATAATACCCTAATAAAAATACAACTTGTTACTATTCTATTATTTTATTTAAAGCGCTTATATCAAAACATAAGACTACATTGATTAATTTATTACAAGATTGTATCTAGTACCTAACTGTGACATAGCATGAACATTTGGGTAAGTCCTTTCACATTTTAATTTAAAAAACTGATAGGCCACGAAGGTCCAGAATTTACAACACTCTATGGGAAATTTCAAATTAAACACATAAAAAATTTTAAGGCAAATATCCACTGCTCTAAGATAACTTACACAACTGTACCTAATGTCATCAAACCAAACATGTATATCTGTAATGTTTGTAACATCATCGCCGATTCCGTAAATAAATGGTTGAATATGTTCTTTGAAAGATTTTAAGTATTTCAAATGATCTTCCACCTCTTGAGTTGTTTTTCCAACAAAGACAAACGCTTCTTGTGAGTCTCTAATTGTGAATTTTTTCACAGTTTTTTTTCCTGTGTTGTCTTTCTTCACAAGTTTTTCTGTCGAGACCAAGTACCCATGTATTGCCCAAAAGATATAAGAGCTTGACGACCACCTACAAAATATACACCAATATTAAATTACCTGAAGTTTACAATAGTATATTAATATTTCATACATTCACTCAAACTCTGTATGTCCTTGAATTTGTTTAACATTTGCTTAATGTTTGTGTCCTATATATGGGTTTTGCAGGAAAGGAATCTCAGTAATTTCTCACAGTTAACCTCCCAATTAATTAGCAATACATTTCCAGGTGGGTATAAAACTGTGAAATCAATATCAATCTAAAAATAAAAAAGTAAATAAATAGAAAACTAAAAAATAATATAACCACTCAATTTTACCAAACGAAAACCACTGGGTTTGTAAAAAGGCCATTTTTCTAAAATTTCTTTTGATGATTTCAACACATTTTGAATTTCATTTAATCGGAATTGGATACAGGCTTTCCAGCAAGCATCAAACTCCTCACTGGATAAATTATCGAATTTCATTGGCCTAATGCACGTTTCTGCATCTTCTTCGGGAACTAAAAAAGATATTAATTATTAGTGTGACGTATTTTTTTAAAGTAAAAACTTAAGTAAGTATCTAATACAATTAAATACTCACAGAACTGCTTCCGGTTTTCATTCTTTTTTTCAAGTTTAGCAAGTTTTGGCATAACTGACTTTAAGTTGAATTTGCAATTAACTACCTTATTATACAGTTTGTTTCCTAAGTGTAGCCACCGTCACACACCTCATACCTTATAACCTCCCTTACAAAATTAATTGCACAGATTAGGTACATCCGAAAACCCGAACTTACACCAATGAATACCTATTTATAAAAACACCTGTATATATAGTTATATATATTTATCATGAAAGAATAATTATATAACTATGTATTTAGTATTTAGTAAAAATGTACTTACCCACAACAAATAACGAGCCTGCAACAAAAAGCGCACACTACCTAGCTTCGGTAATATTATAATATAATAATTAACCAACTTTTCACTATGATATCACAGTATTACTAGGTATACTGCTAATTATTGCTAACACTATACACTTTTATTGTGCTTCTGTTCTGACCTAAAGAACGATTGAGCGGAAGCGGAAAGGGTGACGCGCGGCGGACTGTCTTAGACGACCATGGGCCTTTGCCACCCAATCAGCACGTAATATGCCAGTTACTAAGGGGCGTAATGTATAGATTACATTATTTTTATGTACGGTACATTGAACTAATGTATCTCATACTAAAAATTGATGTACGAAAAAGGAATGTTTCCATGGCACATGGATTTATTTAAATCCTTTATTTTATGTAAGCTTATACATTAAATCAATGTACATATCTTTAGTTTGATTTGGTTGGTATAATGTGTTTACATAATTTGAATAAAAATATACATTGATTCAATGTATTATAAGTCCATGAACACCTTACATTGATTTTATGTAAAATTTTTCTTTGAGTGTGGAAATGTCTCTCTCTAAAGTCCATTATATACAATTATTAATAATCGTCAAATATTATTTCATTGACTTAATCTCTTTTCTTTCACGTTGTGCTATTAAAATCAACAGAGTAGTCTGACATACGATTATTTTCGTTGAGTAGAGCGGTGATGGATTACTTGAGATTCCAGAGTTCGACTGGTTATTTTTCCTTACGCAATATTTTGCACATTGGCGGGATCAATGTGTGTTTTTATAATTCTCTACTTTATTAATAATTTATTGTTGTCTTTGGGGCACTTTTGATAATTTTTAATTAATAAGAATGTTAAAAAGGCAATAACAAGAATAAAATATATCTCGTAAAAAATATTTGCCGATCTTCTTTTAATAGTTTTGATAAAGACAAAATATTCACAGACAACTGAAAATTACACTCATGTTCAGTAATCCACAAGTCATTACATTATGATATCAACTCACAAAAATAGATCCAAATATTGGGTTTGCCCATTCAAGCTTATTAATTTGAGCAGTCTAATTATGGCCGAGCTAATCAAGGGATGGATAAACAGTGTATGTAGAATTGCCCAGGGGATAATGTCTAAACCCAAACAAGCGGATGAATAGTGAGGAGTTCTCTGTGATTACATTTGTTCTAAATAAAATAAATAATTTTAGGCTCTTGGTTGCGGCATTCATATTAATCGACTGCGTACGATAGTCGGGATCGCTCTTACTCCCTGGGGAACATAATATCATTTTGACTAAAAACTAGTCTGTGTCGGGCCATGTTACGTTAAGATGGTATGCAGGGTATGTCACGTCGAGCTAAATCGATCTGTATGTGGAGAACCAATAGAAGTGGAATTTGGAAAATTTACCTACATGGGGGACTTTTTTAAAAGTATTTTTGACTTTCTGTCATTTCCGCTTATACCGGAAATCGATACCTACTTCCTTATTTTAAATAGAGTACTACATTTTCTTTTGCATTTTTTAATACCTTGACAAATTTAAGGGTCATTTTATTGAAGATTCCCTATACCTAAAATGTACGGTTTTTGAGATATTTAGTTGACTCTTGCAAGGTTTTACGATGTATTTAAAATTTTCAAAATTAAGTCTATAGGAAAAACAATTGAATCACAACCTGAATATAGAATGTCAAGGGCACCTAAAATGGATGAAAACAGCTTTATAATATTATACGGAGTATTTAAAAAATCCTGTTTCAGGACTTATTTCACAAAAACTCAAAAACTCAATTTTTTTAAATGGGAAATGGCCATTTTGTTACTTCCATTCAATTCCTTAAAAAAAAAATAGTGGAATTTCATGTATAATTTGCTATATCTAAAATAAACACTTTTTGAGTTATTTGCGAAAAACTGATTATTTTATATTTGTAAGCAAATCTGAAATTGTCTTCCTAGTTATTTATGAAGCAAATTCAATTCCAATTTCAAAAAAGAACAGTAATCAACTATTTACCTATTTTCCTAGGTACTCAAGGAACGATACTTAAAAAAATTATAAATGTACATTAACTGTTCAAAATTATTTCCATTTCGAAACGTTGTGTAACACGTGATATTACAGCGCGATGGGTGGCGTTTCGAATTTGCTCGGGGATAAGCGAATAAAAAGCTCCACGTATTCTGTCTTGACAATTTTCCAGAGTTGTAACAGAAGTAGCACATACCTACCATAGTTTGTATGTATCCCCAAATGTAAGAACTCAAACGGCGACAAATCAGGAGATGGGTGAGGCCATCTATGAGGTCATTAGTTCCCAACCAACGATCTTCAAATAATTCTGGTGTTGAAAGTACACTTCACGGTATTCGTTCACGTTTGTGACAACCTGCTGCTATAATATTTTGCTCTTTTCATAAGCTATCGTTTGACACTACTTTCAGATTTATCCAGAAATAAAAAATTTTCGATTAAATATAATCTCTGGGCTAAATATGAAATTAGTGTCAAACGATAGCTTATGAAAAGTTAAGAGTTATTAGAGATAGAGGGGTTTAAATTCGGCAAAATTGCGGAATTTTATTTTTTATCAACAGATAAAATTCCATCGAAAATTTTTTATTTCTGGTTAAATCTGAAATTAGCGTCAAACGATAACTTATGAAAAGTTAAAATAGGAATGTGCAAACCGTTTTGCTTGATCTCAAACCCTTTAGATTTTACAGGGTGTCAAAGTTGCAAAATGTCAATATTCACCTGTCAATATTTCAAAAACAGTTGAAGTATAGGACATCCTACATGAAATGTGTGTAGAATTTTACGTAGAAACCAGAAATGAAATAAAGTACAGGGTAAAATAAGGAAGATGACATCAACTTCCGGTATAACCGGAAGTGTTAGATGGACGCTATTATTTTGGTTGAGAAGGGCATACCCGAAAACACTATAGCCCAAATTTTCAAAATTAAAATCGAAGTAGTCTTTGAAATATGTCTAATGTCTCGTCACCGTGGGACACCCTGTATATGTGGTATACACTTAAAATGCTCACTATGGGTATCTTGCTTATTATAAGAGATACAAATTTATCTTTCTTTCTCTCTCTCTCTCTATCTCTTATCTATTCTTTATATTTATTTATCTAATTTTAAATTAATATAATATATGGATAATAGTTCAAAATTGGAATTTTGAAAAATCTAATTTATTTTTTTCTAGCTTTATTTGAAACAATATCTAAAATCTGTAAACACATCTTCAATGCCACTTTTTGTCCTCTATCCGATGGCGTAATCAGATTTCTTATACAACGTTTTGCCTGTTCGTGACCATTATCAGTTTAACATTTTGTAATACGGATCTACCATTTTTTTTGTATTTTAGGCAGCAATCCATGATATTTTCACATACATGCGAAACAGCAAGTTTAAATTTTAACGTTTCGTCTTGAATTTGACTTTTCATCTTCACGTGTCCAAACCTAGAGCTGTATCTCTTTGTTTTTAAACAGATTTTTTATTTTTTAACATAAAATGATGTTAGTATCATTGGGATATCTAGCGTGGCGTTAAATATGAACCGCCGGCTTTAATGTTCGGTTTAGTTAAATTAATTTAATTGCATTTAATAACGTTTATTATATCCCGTGTCAAGATATTCACATCCACAGACTTCTCTAGGACTATAATTATTGATAAAGTCGAGGTCAGACATTGATAATTTGGTTGAATTAACTAAAATATCACTCAACCATCAACTATTTAGGGGTTATAAATGAGAAAATTAAGTAATTGGTTAGTGTCACATCACTTTTCACGAATCAGATGGTAAGATGGGGATGGTTTAAAAAAAAAGAAGGAAGTAATATTATGTTATTGAAGTTTTAATGTATACTTTAGTAGTTGTACTTATATTTTATTTAGCAAGTATATTTTTGTAAGTAATATCAGAGATTATATCTGTACACGTATTTAAGAAATAATTACCTTTCATGCAGTAGTATTTGTCTCCGTATTAGTACCGTATGGTTAAACATGAATTTCGCCAATTTCTAGCCTCAAAATTAACACGTAACAGTCAGACATTCACCGTTTTACCATTCTAACATTGTTCTGTTAATTAGTTACTGCTACACATTGCCACCGAGGTTCTAACCCAGTCCAACAATATCGCACAGTGTTTTGTTTCTCGTCATATTCAAGAAAAGCTGGAGTACGAAGCTATACCTAATACTAAGAAAACAATACATAATTTAACTCATTATTAGTATTGTGTAGTAGTTCTTTGTGTTTTCATCATGTAGCTGTATGAAATTGTATATTACATTATGCTTATCTTTAAAGTTAATTATGGTATTAATAAACTGGTAAATGGAAATTTCCTGGAATCTTTTTTATAGAAATAAAACGGTAATAACATGTGTGATGTTTAGTATGTGATGTGACGTTTTAAGTGTGATGATTATTTTTTAGTAATAAGTATCTTGCCAAACTAAATTGTCTACTCGTATATTAAGGCTTGTTCGTAGGGATGTTTGGCAATCATCCTGGCGATGGGATGGGAAAATGTCAGCTTGGTGGTAATGTGAGAGATTAAAATCAGTTCAAGTGTGCCTGCCCCCTAACTAATGAGGTTTTCTCCAGGTTTATTTCTATTCCTATTATTATGAGGTTTTCCTATTCCAGCATAGAATGGTGGTTATGGCCTACCAACGTAAGTCTTTCCTGAGGCGCTCTCTCTAATAATTCTATTCCATCCCCTGTCCCACACAAGCCACAGACTTTCGGGCTAATCCTTGTAATTAGAATGAAGGGTATAGATATTATATTATATGTACGACATGGAATTTTTAACGTATTAATATTGTGGAACTTTCTTCAGATATTCAGATATACCATGTAATTTTGTTGAAATTCTTGATTTGAAATAAATATAATACAAACTAAATTTGGATGAACAAAAATACACTCATGGACAAAATTATCGAATATTTTTTTTATCACCATTACTCTCAAACATAATTTTAAATTATCGCCGTAAAGTTATGTATATGATGATGTTATTTGTCTAGTAGGTGAATATATTCATTTGTTTTAAAATTTTGACGTTTAATGCGTTTAATTCATTTCAAGGGCGATTATTGTCTATCGCGCGTTTTTTGCAGTTTAAAAATTCCTCATTAATTTAAAAGTTATAGCGAATTAAATTATTTATAGTGAAAGTAAGTAAGTGCTAGTGATTTTCATTTCTTGTTTCTTCTTAAGAATACATATTATGCCACCAGTTAGACACTGTAGTGAAGCTGAAGCGTCACGAATTGTAACTCTGTATGATGCTGGGTATAAACAAAAAGAGATCGCACAACATGTCAGACGGGGACAATCTACAGTGTCTAAGATTATAAAACGGTATCAAGACAATGGAAGTTTAGTAAGAAGACTTGGTCAAGGGAGCAAAAGATGTACGACAGCAATTGATGACCATTTTTTGGTATTAAACTCTAGGCGAAATCGCGCATTGACATCCACACATTTAAAAATTGAGTTGCTAAATGTAAGACAGGTTAATGTTAGCTTGAAAACGGTTAGACGTAGATTAAAAGAAGTAGGTTTAAGGCCAAGACGGCCTGCCAAAGTTCCACGTCTTCTCCAAAATCACAAAACTTGTCGATTAGAATTTGCCAGAACACATGCTTAGTGGAATATCAACAATTGGAAAAATATTCTATTCACCGATGAGACTAGAATTCAACTATGGAAGCCAGATGGACGAAATTATGTCTATAGGAGAGTTGGGGAACGATACTCGAACTGTAATCTCATACAGACTGTTAGTTTTGGAGGTGGTGGAATAATGCTTTGGGGAGGCATTAGTTGGGAAGGACGTACCGAACTTGTGGAAATCATTGGACGTATGACTAGTGACTGGTATATCGAAAATATCCTCCAAGATTATGTTTTGCCATATGTAGACAGTATTGGACACGACAGATTTGCGTTTATGCACGACAACGCTCGTCCACACGCTGCTCACACAGTGACTAATTACCTTGATGTAGCCCATATTCAAAGATTGGATTGGCCACCGTATAGCCCAGACTTGAATCCCATTGAGCACATGTGGGATCAACTAAAACGCCGCATACGACAAAGAAATCCTGTTCCAACTACTAGAGAAGAACTTCGATTTGCAGCACTTCACGAATGGAACGCAATTCCTCAAGAATATATTCAAAGTCTAATTAGTAGCATGTTGAGAAGAATGCAAGCAGTAATTAGAGCTCGAGGTGGGAATACTTGTTATTAACTATGTTCTTATTTCGACCAATAGACTTAAGATTTGATTATTCCAGTAGTATTTAAGGTTAAACTAATTTTCCAAATTTCATAGCATTTAGTATTCGTTCTTTTTTTATGACTTTCTACCAATGAAAACTTAGTATCGTTCACTTAAAATGTGTAAACTAAAACAGTTTTTCTTGTCTAATGTTGATCTTTCATTAAAATTTAAATACAAAAGAAAAAGTGCAAAACTTAAAAATACTCGATAATTTTGTCCATGAGTGTATATCATTTGACACAGGCACATCTATTGTTATTATTTTGCTGCTTTAAACACTGCACAGAATAAATAAAGTTTATGATCACTCTTTAATAATTTCCAGTTGTTGGCAGTTTCCAGTTTCCTTTTTTTTAATGTAAAGCGATCTTCCATAGTTGACGACTTGTCTTATAATTCACGAGCTTTGGGCGGCAGTTCAGCGTCCGCTTTGCGCCTTCCCTCATCTTCTCAGTATATGAGTCGGTTCTCATATAAATCCGGGGACTTAGAGGCCGGTGTAAAATAGAATAATTTATCGGCCTGTTTGAACCGCGTTTGAACCGTAGACCTGACACCCTGGAATTTATTTTGACGTTTATAACGTGCTCCACGGTGGCAGTAAACCAAAACGCCTGAACATATCAAAGAAACACATTTGATTCGTTTATATAAGGTGAGGTTTGAGAAATGCCTTTTCCTTGAGTTCGTAACTCGCTAATATTGGAAATGCTACCGTAGACGTTGACTCCTTCAAAACAATATGAAATATATTAGAAATGTTCGAAACTCTTATAGTTTGAAAAAACAAATTACTAGAAATATAAGTCAAAATCTGCAATTCTTTTAAATATAATTTTTATTGATTGATTTGGATAGAACATGTTTCTACGAATGCCCTGGTGTTAGGTTTGATCTCGGAGAGATGCTCAGAAGAATGTACCGTAACAGCAATATACGAGGCTAGACAAGTTACGAATTGAAGATCTACATAAAACGTTAATATATTTATCATAGATAATAGGCATGGCATGTATTTTATAATATGCAGTAAGTTCATGAGCGTAACAAATTTACGAAATAAAGGTTGATTCTCATTATACGTTACATTTCCTTTCTATAACCTTACATATATGTTCAGTTAAATTCATTCGTATTCACATTTTTCGTCCATATATAAATAGTGTATTGTATTGTTATACAGGGTGTACCATTTATATGCTGAAAAAATTCGGGAACTTGTAGAGCCAGTAAAAATAATGGGACTTTGCTATATAGGGTGCTTCAAATTCGATGCAATACATGGGGATCTCAGAAACGGTAAGAGATACGAAGTCGGTTAAATGGAGGCAAAGTTGCGTATTCAGGGGGGCAACATAATGGTGAAAAGAGATCAAGGCTAACTTGATTAGTTTTCGAAATATTTTGAAAAAACCGAAAATTTCGATTTTCGTTTTTGTTTTTTTTCGGGCCTATTTGTTGAGGTAGGTATTCAAAAATAAAGAGCACTTTTCTATAGCAACTTTTTCCTCTTTATCGAATGGTGTTAGCAAATTTTCCGCAAAACGTTTCGTTTCCCGGAAACCAACATCAACTTAATTTTTTTAAATACTGACCTGGAATTTTTTTTCAATTTTTTGGAATCATTGTTGTAACTTGATAGAATGCCACCATAAAAGGAACCAGATTTAAACGTTTTGTCTAAGAAAGATCCATCATTAGTATTTTTGCTTCGACTTTTGTTAATTCTAGATATTGAATAATATTTTTAAGTTTTCATTTTTATTTACGATAAATAAACAAAAGCTAATAATAAAACAACGAATTAACAACTATAAACTTTGATGTAATTGAATAAACAATGAATAAAACAACAAAATATGTTAAAACTATAAAAACCCTAAAGCAGATATTGATATAATCCTCCGTCATTATTCATGCAGAGGCGTATTCGTCTTTTTAAGTTTTGAATAGATCTTTCGATTTCCCTTGCAGGTATTGTATTCAGAACACGAATAGTGGCATTTCTCAAATCCTCAATGTTATTATATTGATTCTTATATAAAACATTTTTAGTTCGTCCCCATAAGAAATAATCTAATGGGGATAAATCATGAGCTCTTGCTGGCCATTCTATAGCACCATGATTTCCAATCTATCTGTTTGGAAATGTTTCATTTAAGTAGTTGCGCACAATTCCTGAATTATGAGGAATTTAAATAAAATTAAAAAATTCTAGATTGCTGAAAGCCATTTTTAAGTAACGATAGTGCTTGATACAACATTGAAATGTGTTTGTGATAGAAACGTTTGCCTAGATAAAACTAAATCTAAGAGGACCACGGGAAATTATTAATGATGGATTTTTCTTAGACAAAACGTTTAAATCGGGTTCCTTTTATGGTGGCATTATACCAAGTTACAAAAATGCTTCCAAAAAATTGAAAAAAAATTCCAGGTCTGTATTTAAAAAAATTAAGTTGATGTTGGTTTCCGGTAAACGAAACGTTTTGCGGAAAATTCACTAACACCATTCGAAAAAGGGCAAAAAGTTGCTAAAGAAAAGTGCTCTTTACTTTTGAATACCTCATCAAATAGGCCCGCAAAAAAACAAAAACGAAAATCGAAATTTTCGGTTTTTTCAAAATATTTCGAAAACTAATCAAGTTATCCTTGATCTCTTTTCACCATTATGTTGCCCCCCTGAATGCGCAACTTTGCCTCCATTTAACCGACTTCGTATCTCTTACCGTTTCCGAGATCCCCATGTATTGCATCGAATTTGAAGCACCCTGTATAGACTTATTTCCAAATCCGTACCGTTTCTGAGATACAGGGTGTTGAAGTTGAAAAGAAAATTTCTTTTTTTATTTATATCTTTTACAGTAATAAACCAATTGTTTTCAAATTTTATTTGGTAAATGCTACTATGAATCTTTACTTCCAGAAATAGTTTTAGCTCAATGGGAATAGCCAGTGGGGTGCAACTTGCACTTGAGCTGAAACTGTTTGTGGAAGTAAAGATTCATAGTAGCATTTACCAAATAAAATTTGAAAACAATTGGTTTATTACAGTAAGGAATATAAATAAAAAAATTATTTTTTTTTCCAACTTCAACCCTGCACATCAGAAACGGTACGGATTTGGAAATAAGTTTATATAACAAAGTCCCATTAGTTCCCGAATTTTTTTGCATAAAAATGGGACACCCTGTATAGTATTAGGTTCAAATGTAGCTTCAAACTACATTATATAGGGAACTGATGGATGATGACACCAAATTGTTTCCAGTTCTTTCGCAATTGCTGACCAGATCTTGTCTTTATTGTCATTGTCATTATATTTACCGTTTTCAAAATCATAGAGGGCCGCATTTTGCCTAAAAAGTTCAGTCAGCTTCTCATCATTCATATTTAAATGGTTCTTCTAATTAAATTGTATGAAACTGAAACGCATTTATGTTCACACTACCGGTGTCCTTTCCAACACGTTTCAGCCTGCCCGTTAAAAATATGTTTGGAACGATAGTGAACGGAACTGATCGGAGGAGGTATCTAAACTGAACGAGAGGTGTGTATACACTGTGTCCCATTCTCGATGGTAATGTATTGCTATCTCAGTTATTATAAGAGATAGAGAAACTGTTAAATTAGAGAAGTTTTGTAGGATTTTATGCTGATTTCAAATATCTTTTCTATTTTAGTCTATCTTTTTTAGTTTTTGAGATATTTGGAAAAAAACAAAAATCGCCGATTTCTTTTTTCTTCGATAACACAGTAGGCGTTCATTTGACAAGTTTTAGACTTGCACATTATTAGGACATGTTTTTATAAGAAAACTTTTGTGACCAATAGCAACTCTCAATCGTCTTTTGTTTTTCAGTTATATGTGTCAACTTTTGTTTTTCTTATGGCGGCCATATTGGATTTTTATTTCACGTGATTGCCCTTGAAAAAAGCTTTCCAATGATATGTCACTTGTTTGATTTGTTCTTTATTTAAGGGGCACAATTCGAGAAAAACGGTAACTTAAAAAAAAGTAGGCTGTGGATGATTTTAGTCCAATGAACAGAAAAAGAAAGTAGGTGCAACATTACTCGTGTAATATGGTCATGTAATAGGGAAAATAATAAACATAATGGCACTAATAATTTTATTACATGAAATTATACAAACTAAGTGATCGACTAATAAGCAACGGTGGCTATGAAAGATGTGAACAATATAATGTGCTACCTAACGTATTTAGAAACTTTTCCCGAAAGACGTCAGCCAGATTCGAAAATAACGGAGATTAGTTTTGAATTAATTAAATAATGGTAGTTTTACTGTTAATAAACCTGCAGCAGTGACTTAAAATGAAGGAAAAAAATGAACAATATTATACATCAAGCTAGAATATGGAAAAAGAAAATAATAAATAACCGCAAATAAAACAAAAAAACTAGATATTAAACTGTTCAATGTGGGCACCTTCTTGCTCAATGCATTTGGCACATATTTTTAAGACATGTCGAGAAACTCGACGCAGAGTATTCCGGTTCACTAAAGATATGACATTATTAATTCTATAACACAACTCTTGGACATTATCTGGTGGACCAAATTCGTAAACTTCATTTTTTATGAACCCCCAGAAATAAAAGTCCATAGGTGTCAAATCAGGACTTCGAGCACTCCACCGAACTGGACCATTGTTGGAAATCACGCGATTTCCAATATTTTGGGCTAATAACTCTGTTACTACTCTAGCATTGTGCGCTGGGCAACCATATTGCTGGTACCATATTTCATGTTGATTGTACACAGTTCCCCTTATCGCAGGTAAAATTTCATTCCTCAATAAATTTAAGTATCTTTCCCCCGTTAAATTATAATCATAAAAATATGGTCCAATGATTTGATTACCTAAAAAAATTACTTCTTACATTTCTGCGAACAAAAATAGTTTTAATGCATATTAAGTTTACCTGTTAAGCCACACCAGACATTTATCCCAAACTTGTGTTGGAACCGTTTTTGTTCTTTTAACCTAGGATTTACTCGTGACCAATAATGTCGGTTATGTCGATTGAAAACTCCACAATTGGTAAATCTTGTTTCATCTGTCCATATTACCTTCAAATGAAAATTTTCATCCGTGTTACTCATACCATCTACATAGTCTTCTATGGTAATCATTTTCATTGAGGCTTTGCACTATTATAGGTTTATACGGATGGTAATGATTTTTCTTCAAAACTTGGTGAACTGTACTCTTTGGGATCCCTGTTTGTCTAGCAAATCCGCGAACAGAACTTGACGGATTCTGGTTTGCCACTTGTGCAGCATGGTTCATTCTCTCTTCATCCTGACCCACTGCTGAAGGTATTTTTGCAGTAAAACTACCATCATTCAATAAATTCAAAACTAATCTTCGAAATATTTTCGAATCTGGCTGACGTCTTTCGAGAAAATTTTCTAAATATGAGGTCAAAGCTGTTTCAGAATTACGATTTGCTGGAATGTAACATTCAAGCCTATCAAAATATTCTTCATTACTGAACATTGTCTTCCTACTTAGGTACTTGCACTTAAAAAATACACAATACTAATGCATTAAGTCTCAACAATGCTAATTTCTTGTAATAAAATTATTAGTGCCATTATGTTTATTATTTTCCCTATTACATGACCATATTACACAAGTAATGTTGCACCTTCTTTCTTTTTCTGTTCATTGGTCTAAAATCATCCACAGCCTACTTTTTTTTTTAAGTTACCGTTTTTCTCGAATTGTTTCCCTTAAATAAAGGACAAATCAAACAAGTGACATATCATTGGAAAGCTTTTTTCAAGGGCGATCACGTGAAATAAAAATCCAATATGGCCGCCGTAAGAAAAGCAAAAGTTGACACATATAACTGAAACACAAAAGACGAATGAGAGTTGCTATTGGTCACAAAAGTTTTCCTGTAAAAAAGTGTCCTAATAATGTGCAAGTCTAAAACTTGTCAAATGAACGCCTACTGTGTTATCGAAGAAAAAAGAAATCGGCGATTTTTGTTTTTTCCAAATATCTCAGAAACTAAAAAAGATAGACTAAAATAGAAAAGATATTTGAAATCAGCATAAAATCCTACAAAACTTCTCTAATTTGTCAGTTTCTCTATCTCTTATAATAACTGAGATAGCAATGCATTACCATCGAGAATGGGACACAGTGTAAACATATTAATTTACATCTAATAATATTTCATGTAAATGGAATGATATTGATATGGAAAGGAAATGTAACGTAGGAGTAACGTAATGTAACGTATTTCAACCTTAAGGAGGATATCGTTGATTATTATCATTTTGGGATACCTATTTCAGAAAATTTCTGTACATATACTCTTTTATAGGACGTGATATATTTTCGAAAACGCCTATTTTAATTATCTAAAACTTGCCGAACCGTAGTTGACTTTAAAATTGAAATATTCGCCTACGTCTCAGTTCAAAATTGGGTGAAGTATTAACGAATTTAATTTAAAGAGCTGTTCAGGAAATTTGATAAAGTGCGTTTTCGACGTGTACAAACTTTTAATTTGCGTAATGTTGTGTACAAAGTCAACTGTGCTCTTCTCGGTGCTCTTTGAGTTTTAAGGCGATTATATACGTTTTCATTTATTGCTCTTATCATTTAGAGTTGTTCCCCTTTCTTGTGTATTAAATATTCTTGTAAAGTACTTATTTAGTTAGTTAATGAATGTAGAAAATTGGATGAAGGCAATGAATATCAGTTCATTGCCTTCAAAGCTATCAGTAGCTTTTATGTTTGTGTACTGTACAGGGTGTTTCATATTCGAGTGTTTCTATGGGGATTTTGCTTGTTATTAGAGATAGAGGGGTTTAAATTCGACAAAATTGCGGAATTTTATTTTTAATCAACAGATTAAATTCCATCGAAAATTTTTAATTTCTGGTTAAATCTGAAATTAGTGTCAAACGATAGCTTATGAAAAGTTAAAATAGGAATGTGCACACCGTTTTGCTTGATATCAAACCGTTTAGATTTAACAGGGTATCAAAGTTGCAAAATGTCAATATTCACGTGCCAATATTTCAAAAACAATTGAAAATAGGTGTAGGACATCTTACATGAAATGTGTTTAGAATTCTACGTAGAATCCGGAAATGATATAATATACCTACAGGGTGTTCTATTTAAAATGAGCAAGTTGGTGTCGACTTCCGGTTGTACCGGATAGTTTATTACATTTATAGGAGCATTTATACACATAGTTAATTTAATAGCATAATATACTGAGTGATCCGCCCTTCGCGAGTCAACACTAAGCTGTGCTTATGCTAGTCTAGGGTCCCACAGGTTTCGTCAAAACTCGTGTGGAACTGTCTGAATACCCGGAAAGAGCTAGGGAGAATAGAGTGGCCCTAGCTTGGGTACCTGGGCACGAGGGGCACAAGGGTAATGAGGAGGCAGACGCACTAACCCGAGAAGGCGCATCAAAAGACCTCATAGGACCAGAACTCTTCTGCGGCATAGCGAAGTCATGTATTAAAACATCTATGGAGGAATGGATGAGAAACAAATCTCTAGAATGGTGGAGGAATCTGCCACAACTGAGACAGGCAAAGCTATTCATTAAAGAACGGACGCCTAAATTCACAGCAGATCTGTTAGGCCAGAATAAAAAGGCCATCAGAATAATAGTAGGTCTCCTAACATGACACTGTAGGCTAAATAGGCACATGAATCTCATGGGACTGTCAGAAGATGCAACTTGGAAATTCTGTCAAGAAGAAGAGGAAACTTCAATACATGTACTGTGCCAGTGCAAGGGCCTGACAAGACTGAGATTTCAAATACTTGGAGAAGGTAGACCAAGAGCCAACAGCTACATGGAGGAACCTCTATCAAGGCTGTGGAGTCTAATGCAAAGGACAAAGCTGGACAGAGTCTCTACATAGGTTTGGAGTGCCACAATAGATCTTCTAAGTCGCGGTAGACCAGGCCAGGCGGCCGAATCCTATATAAATCTATTCTAATCTATGCTACTCTAATAATAGAAACTAATTCTTATGTACATACACATTTCGTAAAATGAAGGTATACCTATCATCTTCTATATTTATAGGGCATGCATTTTGCTCTATAATTTACTGTACGTAATCACCTTGCAAATTATTATTAGGTATATTTATTAACTTTTAGAGATTAGTATAATACGAGGTATAATAATACCGTAGATTAGTCATGATAATATCGCAGATAAAATAACTATACGATGGGCCGATACATTGTTATTGTATATTTACCAGTGTCAGAATGACGCCAACTCAATTCGTTGGCATAAATCGCATTTTATTTTATTTCTTAACTGTGAAGATGAAAGAAGAGGTAGAATTGTTTATGGTCTGAGCTAGCTTCCAATGATGAAAAGTTGAAAAAACGGGTTATTTTATTTTCTGACTGCGAAGATAAAAGCCATGAAACGCTGAATTGTTATGTACGTTTATCTATCGGTTCACCTGTAAAGGTTGATTAATCCGTGATAATACATAATACATCATTAATGTAACTAGATTATACTTAAATATTTATTTATATAAATCCTGGAAATGCTTATATCTAGAGAATATGTTTTCAAATTTAAAATTTACATTTATTGTCACACAATTCAGCCGTTTTTGGTATTTGTGGTGATTGTTACAGAAGTAATAAAAAATATTTTTTTATGGTTATGAGATTTATGTGAAAATTGAGGTGAAAATTTAATAAAGAAATTATAAAAGTTAAAGGCTATACCAACAAATATTCAAAATTAATTTTGAACTGACAGTTCTTGTAACTGCGAGACTAAACAAATTCTTAATTATGATCACTAATTAATGTATTTTTGGGCACATTTGCGTTTAATTGGTTAATTCGCTTATAGATATGATATTGTTAATATTTACATTCTTATGTTAATTGAAATCAGCAATGATTCTTGTGTAATTTCTGAGATTATGAATGAGAACATGTGAAACTGAGTCTTGATTTACTCTATGGTCGTGTTCAGGGTTGTCAATTTTAGCATAATTATCCTGACAGTGGCCTTTACATAAATAAATTGGAGACGTAGTTACTGCATTTATATTGTGTTTATATAAAAGAATTCATAATCTTTTAAAGAATTTACTTAGTACGTTTACGGAGGGAAAATCTTGTACAAAAGAAAAAAATATGTACCTGTTGACACTGCTTGTACGTAATTAACTTCTTAAGGACACCATCTAAAGGTCAAAGAGATTTATTTTATCATTTACAAAGAAGAATAAATGAATTATATATTATCTTATTATTTCTAAAGATAATACCTACCTATCTTTTGCGGTAAACAAACTGAATTTACATTTCCGGAGCAAATCAGTTAAAAAACATACTTTGAAATTAAGCCGCTATGGTTTTAGGTACTTACAAAAATATTTTAAACGAATTATTTTTATTTCGCAATTAAAGCTGCGATTTTGGAGATATTAACCTAAATTTAATAATTTAGCTTTGTAATTCTGTACCACCAGTTCTGTGTCAATTTTTTGCTTACAGAAGGTGTGCTACCTTCTACAACTAGTATACGTTGAGAAAAGGTATATTAAGTGTTCAAATATTCTTGTTAAGGGTCCATTCACTAGTCCGAAATAAGCTCAAATTCGGCGTTCGTCTCGTGTTTAATTATAAAAAAACTATAGAAGATAGCGACTTCTAGTAAAAAAGTATTGAAAGACAAGACTTTAATCTAAATCCCTATAGTAGTAATTTTTGGTAATTCTTTTTATTTTTAAAATTCCAGGCAACCAAGCTTGTACTAAATAGCGTATTTTCAAAAATTATTTTCTATAAAATAAATGTATTAAACAAAAATTTGCAACTATAGGGATCTAGTTTATCTTTTGATCTTTCAGGTGATATATAGTTTATAACATTAAAAAGAAATTTTGTTGTAATTATAAGACAAATCCGGTACCGTTGGAATAAGGGCTAATTTTATTTCCATGTGCCTTTTTACTTCGGCTTTACGTGCACCTCCGAAATCTTAATAATTCGGTAGTGGAAATATGTAAGTCTCCGCCGAGGTCTCCACCCTTCGGCTACCCAACCTCTCCACCCGGCCCCGTATTCATGCCTGTCAAATCTACAGTGAATAGACTCTTAAAATGTGACAACTTCGCAAGCAGTGAAAACTTTTTATTAATAATCATTTCAATGGGACACCTTGTGTTTTTTGCAGGGAGACAGTTATGTAAAATTAAATTACGTTTCATCTAATTTAAGTACTCTAGAGATAGAATTTTATATAGGTACAATTGACTTATCAAGTTAGCCGTGTACAAAAATAATGATCTTACAAATTTTAATTTGCCACTGATAATGGTTTTTTCATTAGAAGTTGCTTGTTTGTAGACCTTTGCCAATCAGACAGCAAGTTGCGTACAGAAGAGGCATTTTTACTAAATATATGATATTTAAGCATCTACTTTGGATTTTCAAATCGGACCCCCTGTTTTTCATTACTCGCTTATATATACTCTGTTCAGTTGTGTCTAACGTGGTCCTTTGCTAACACATTTTCATTCATATAAAACATGTTATCCTACCTCTACAATGTCTATATCAGATGAAATAAAACGTATAATTTTTCATAATTTAGTGCAAAAAATACTAAATGAAAACTATAAAGTGCACTTGGCATAACATTTCTTAACTTATACTATTTGTAGAAGGCAAACAGGTAGCAAACACATAATATTGTTCTTTTTGCAAACCAAAAGTAAAATCTTCAGTAAAATGCGAATCTCGTATACGAAAAATGTTTAATTTAGAAGTCATTCCATTGACTAATCAAGTTTTCCTCATTAGTCTCATTAGTTAATAGAGGTTGCTAATTCCTATAAAATATTTTCATCGTTCAGTCATGCCATGTTTTTTACGTTAAAAATATTTCTTTTTTCGTTGAAAAGTTTCAATTTTGAGGCACGCATAAAAAACATGGGTTCTTTTAAATAATTAGTGTACCTCTTACCCCACCCTGCCCCTACTTAAAATATCCGGGATCAAATCTCTAATACTTTTCTGGAGTGCCTAGAGTCACTGCAGGATACCCAATGAGGCTCTAAAAGTATATGACGGTACAGCAGAATATCTTGTCCCTTTCGTAAGGGATGGTATGGGATATTGGGTAGGTACTTTTCAAAATAAACTTTAAGTGATGCTTGACTGGAAACTCGGCTGGAAAGTATAGATCCATATATAACTTGGACCCTTTTGAATATAAAAGTGAGGGTGCGAACGAAACGATTTCTAGGCACATAGCTTCATCTGGGTATTTTATAAAATAAATATATACTTATTTTAGTTTCACATATTTTGCTAACTTTTATTTTAGTTTTCTTAATTTATTTTTTGTAAAAATATGTTTCAAGTAGACTTTGTAGCAAATTTGGTTGTACATTTTCTGAAATTAAAGGATAGTCAAATAGATTTATACCTTTTGCAACTGGAATGCCTTTCTACCAGCTTCTCTAAAGTGGCATTTTTACAATAAATGTCTTGATCCTCACACTCATACGAAATAAATTAATTTGAAAAGTTTTACACTCTTTACTTTTTGCAGTTAATATTTGACAGTTTCTTATTCATTAAGTTTTATTCAGTTCTTTGTCCATCAAAGAACCACCTCGATATCCTAAAATAATTTTATGGTTACTTACCTATACTATTTTTAATGAAAATGAAATTGAGTCACTGAGCGGCCAAATGTTTTTTATAATAAATAATTCCACGGAAAAGTGCGAAGTGTGTAAGCTTTTAAATCCCATCTTTTTGGTTCGGTTCATGTGCTTTGACGAAAGAGTGTTGGAAAGTCTTAAAATAACAAACTACGCTCAACTCTCGAAATGTTTCAAATACAAAACTTTTTCATCCGAGTAGCGTTGCTTTTTATATTTGTCAGAAATCTGTATAAAGTAATCAATCTAATAAAACCAATCTACGAGAGTTGTCTGTGTTATTTACACTTGAAGAAATTTCAAAGGGCCGATATCCTTTCTGTGGGATTTCAGAATTTACACCTTAAACGAACTGAATTCACCGAACATTTTAGGGATCACGATTTATATCTGGTTCTCGATCTAATCCCAGTAAATTCTAAGTATTTCAGTATCATCTATCAGATCCTGAAATTTAGGGATTAAATATAAATGTCTAGTAGAAACTACCTAGTTGAAACTTCTATTGTTTACTTAATTAGAACATTAAAAATGTTCCACTATGAATTAACAACATTCAGTGTGCAAATATTCAACTTTATATTATGCCTTCAGTCATATTTTTACATTCTACAGTATTTCTATAGTTTATATTTTCTAATTCTTCTTAAACTGCTAATGTCGTGTAATTATAATGCCGTTATGTCATATGATAATATTGATAAGTCTTTAATAAACTTTTCAGATATATTAAATTTAAGTAATCTGTGTCTTCTTTGAATCTAGTTAATATTGATCTCCTTGTCTGCCTCAGACTTTTGTTTTGTTTTACAAATGAGAGGTATTTATAATCTTTAGTTAACAGAAATTTCGTATATCTTGAAAAACGAGCATATGAATTAGTACCATATCTTGGAAAGTGAAACTACTCAGCTGGAGACATAGATATCTAGGGGCTTTTGCACCTCTTGTTTAGCGTAGTTAAGGAAAAGAAAATAATACAATAGTATAAAATGAATTTTATTGTACCTAAAACATGTACAATTTTAATTACAAGAGGTTTTTTGCATGTACAAAAGAGAATGATAACAGAAAATGGAAAGAGTTCTTACCCAATAAAAATATACATATATAGGTATTAACTGTATTTAAATTATCTATGTACTTATGTGCCAAAAAGTACAGCATTCTTCTATACTAAACATTACCATAAATACACCTGATGTTCGTTGAAAGGTTTAAACCTTTCACCTCCTGCACCTCTCAATAACTTGGGTCGTTTGAATTAATTCAAACGACCCAAGTTTTGCTATATTAATAACATAATTAACAAATATTTTCAGTACAGACGCAGAAGCATTACTTAACAATGATATTAAGTCGTTCATGTTATTGAGAGGTGCAATAATATTAAGGTTTTCTGTTTTATATGGACAGTTAATAAAAAGTTGACATGCGTTTTCATTTAGATTTAAATCGCACACAGTACAGGTTACTTCTGGGTTAATACCATAACGAAATCCCTTATAATTGACAACAGACTTAAATTAATAATTTTCTAGAAAGACGCGGATATATGGGTTGGATGGATGTTAAGTAATTTTGAGGTTTATCCACGTCAGCCATAGCAAGACGTAGAGAGTAGGTACTTGTCAATCTTCAGAAATAATCTTTACTTTAAATTTGTTGAGTAGAAGGGTTTACATGCTTTTAAGTCATTAAAATTTAAAATGTCCCACAATTCCAAACAGTTTATGAAACAAAAAGGGATTTTACGTAGCGCTTTTGCTTCTTCCTTGAAATGCCGCAATAGCCACGATAAGTTTAGATTAAACATTTTTGCTACCTGAATCTGTTTTTATTCTAACTAATAATCGACAGTTGTTTTAATTAACGATAATAATCTCTTCAAAAAGCTAACTAACCTTCACTCTTTCAATTTCATGGTGGTATCTTAATTTCCATACCGGCATACAGTATTTAATAGTGATTCCCGTGACAACTGATTAAAGTGCAATAAAGACGGAACTGTGGCACGAGTACATCTGATTGGTTTAATAAACTGTTCATATTTCAAATTTTGGTCTAAATGTTTAATATAAATAGAGAAAAGTTTCTTCTTCTTCTAACAAAGTTAACACACGCGGCCATTTTGTTTGGATTTTATTTGTTTTTCTACTATCATTTTCGAAAACTTTATAAAAAATCGTGCAACTTTTATATTTCACATTTTTTTTATAATTCTGTAAACAAAGAAGTTAACAGGAGGGTTAAAATATAGTGAATCACCCTGTACATTTTATTTCAGAGATACCTAGTTCTTATTTCTGAAAATTCATATTAGAGTATTTATAATATCTCATATATAGAATGTACATTTATTCTAAACTTATATGCATTAAAAATATACTGAATAATATCGCATCTATCTACTATATGGAAGTAGATACCCTTTTCAAGTAAAGTCTCTTCCTCGAAGATGAAAATAACAGAATTGTTGTAAGACAGCCCTCCAGAATATAAAAGAAAAGTGCACGGAAAACATCGTCATCGACTAGACTGCAACACCAAGCCTCCTTTGACTACTAAAACGTCCATTAAAGATTGAACAACTTTGTTGGTTAAGTCGCTATTGGAACAATAAGGGTTGCGAAAACTTTAAATTGAAAATCTGGTCGATCTCCATGTGTGCGCAGTTTACATTAAAGGTAAATGGAGGCGGAACAAAAGAAAAGTTTTCGTGAAAAGTGTCAAGCGTTAAATACCATTTACAACTCCCTCTTACAGGGTAATTAATTTTCATTCCTTGCTGCTAAAGTCGCGAAACATTAAGATCAGTCGTAGTACGAAATCGTGTTCTTTCCGGCATATGTCTTGTTTGAGGCGAGAGGAGCATGGTTGTAGAACACAGGTAAGTTTCTGGTTATTTTCCACGTGTTTCTAAATTTCGATGAATGGCGAAAGTTGTTCCTTGTCGTTTTCGTTGGAAACAGTATTTTTTAATTAATAATTATACCGAGTTCTGACCATAATGTTGATGCTGAGTTTGATGGCTAGTCATATTCCAGTTACCTACTGTCAGTTTGTCAGGATATATAAATTGTTGGAAAATAAGTGAGTTAATTAATTAAATTATTAACATGTAAAGCAAGAACAACAATAAAAAAAAATCACACCGGCAGAATTGGACCCTGGATTTGGCCAAACAAGATTACTACCAAACTCGGGAAGCCGTAATCGAGCCATGGTTAAAAAATAAACCAATACAAAAATTGTTGTGTATGAAACCCACTAATCAATAATTTTTTTCACGATTTTTTGGCTGAATAGCGATAAAATTATTTACACAAATTATATACAGGGTGTCCCAAGATAATGTGATACATTTTAAAGGCTTATACTGGTTCTCTTAATTTTACAAAAAGTTTTCTTTTGTCATTGGTACTAGTTTGTTTAACTTCTACAGGTCCTTTAAAAAAAATGCCACTTTTTAATTCAAAATTGTGATCATTTTTAAATAGAACACCCTGTAGATTATATTATTATTCGATAGAGACACTTTTCCTCTTTTCAAAAATGTATAGTTTGATAGAATTGTACCAAAAAATAAAGAAGTTATTTCAATTTACACACCATTCCTTTTCAATAGACCATAAATTTTTTGGAAGATCGCATTCTATTTTTTGTACATTGCCAGTACAGAATAAAGGTATGCATCAACTAAAGCTATTATTAAGAAAAGAACTAATTTAATACAAATTTATGCAAATTACATTACAACATAAATTACCAAGTTATTGAAACAAAAACACCAATTTGAAGAATTCAGTTTTAATATACACTGATAGTAATTCTTTTTATTTTTAAAATTTCAGGCAAACAATCTTGTACTAAAATAGCGTATTTTCAAAAATTATTTTCTCTAAAATACATGAATTAAACAAAAATTAGCTACTATAGGGATCTAGTTTATCTTTTGATCTTTCCGGTGATATATAATTTATAACATTAAAAAGAAATTTTGTTGCAATTATAAGACAAATCCGGTACCGTTGAAATAAGGGCTAACTTTATGTCCATGTGCCTTTTTACTTCGGCTTTACGTGCACCTCCGAAATCTTAATAATTCGGTAGTGGAAATATGTAAGTCTCCGCCCTTCGGCTACATAATCTCTCAACCCGACCCCGTATTCATGCGTCAAATCTACAGTGAATAGACTCTTAAACTATATTTTCTCATGCATCAATATACCTTTACTACCTATATGTTTTTAAATTATCTATTGAGATCGTTTATTATTAAACGATCGGAAAAGCTATTATTAAGAAAAGAACTAATTTAATACAAATTTATGCAAATTACATTACAGCATAAATTACCAAGTTATTGAAATAAAAACACCAATTAAGAAGAATTCAGTTTTAATATACACACATAATAAGTATTGTACGTTTTTAATGTTTGAGGGCTGAATGTGCCCACCATTTTCATCAATACACTTTTGCAATCTAAACTGCATATCGTTGAAGGCAAGTTCTAACATTTCCGGTGTTATGGTCTGAAAAACATTAGTTATGTTATGTTTTAGTTGTTTTATATTTTGTACAACAGGAGTATAACAACGACCTTTGACGTAACCCCATATATAAAAAAATCAGGTACAGTTAGTTCGGGAAAATGTGCAGGCCATTCTATTGGTCCGGCTCTATCTATCTATCCTTTGATGCATTCCGTTATTCTGTACTGACAATGTAAAAAAATAAAATGCGATCTTCCAAAAAAAATTTATGGTCTATTGAAAAGGGATGGTGTGTAATTGAGATAACTCCTTTATTTTTTGGTACAAGTCTATCAAACTATACATTTTTGAAAAGAGGAAAAGCGTCTCTATCGAATGATAATATAATCTACAGGGTGTTCTATTTAAAAAATGATCACAATTTTGAATTAAATAGTGGCAATTTTTTCTCAAGCACCTGTAGAAGTAAAACAAACTGGTACCAATGACAAAAGAAAACTATTTGTAAAATTAAGAGCACCAGTGAAAACCGCTAGTCGATATCTCATTTTGGCTTGAAGTTATAAGCCTTTAAAATGTGTCACATTATCGTTTCACCCTGTATTTCAAATTTTTTCGTACCTTTCGTAACAACTGTATACCTACAATACATTTAAAAATGTCTCTATTCTATACAGGGTTTATCCCAATGGCGTGCAGAAAATCCAGGGGCGTATTATGGGACTAATATTAAGGTAATTTTATTAAATAAACATAGTGTCGTAAGGCCACCGTTTTCGAGTTATAGGGATTTCAAAACAAAAAAAAAATCAATTTAAAAGTTTAAATTTCTAAACCGCTTGAGATATTTTTAACTAATTTGGCGTCAACTCGTTATTCATAGTATAGGTAATATTATTAAACATGTATACATATAATAAAAAATACACTTGTTAAGAAATTCAGTTTTGTTGCTAAACGGTGGAGGATGCGAAAAATTGTGAAGGGTTGATTGGAATGCAATGGAGCATATGAAGACACATTTTGTTTGTAATATTATATAGGATGATATAGGTATGTTTTTTTTTTGTAAAAAAGACATGATAGTACCCACAATTCCGCCACTGGTTATTTATGAAATCTGATTTTTTTTTATTTTATAGCAAAGTACTAAAGTATTAAAAATGTATACCAAATTTGTTAAAAAAGTCTCAGGGCGTTTAGAAATTAAGAGTTTTACATGGACTTTTTTTATTTTGAAAGCCTTGTAGCTCGAAATCTACGGTCTTAGGACCCTATGTTTATTTAACAAAATTACCTTAATATTAGTCATATAATACACCCCTGGATTTTCTGCACGTCATTAGGAAACATTCTCTATACAGAATAATAAATATTTGCCTATTTTGTATTTACTGTCCAATGCTGAAAAGTAAAATGAACAGAAATTGTGTCTTCAGAAAAACAGTGTTGAAGAAGAGAATTAATAGGTACCTAGGTCACGTTTTTCAATAAATGTCAATTATTTCATGGGATTAACCACAATTCATTTCTTGAGACAAATTTCAGATGTACCTAATGCCATTTCAGATGTATTAATTTGTAATGACATGCAGTACGGATAAACCATGCGTTCGTGTGTAATATTAGGCAATACTCATCCAATACCTATGTAATGCCTGTAATATCGTGCAATACTCATGTAATGTTGACCTTGGCATATCAATTTTTATCATTTTTAGCACTTCGAGTTAATGACGAAATTATATCTTCAGTGATATTCTTTGTTGATAAATCAAATGTTATCTATATGTTACATAAATCATAGATTGTACAAATTCTTATACGAAAAATCTTCAACGTTTGTTTTAATTAAAATAAAAATAACTACTTATTTACAAATATTGACGTTTATGGAAACAGATAAAAAAGTCAATACGAAAAGGCATTACATGAATACTAGAGATAATTTTAAAATAACGTGACAAACCAAATCATGCAAGGACAATTTCCTATCGTTTGAGCATTGTCATTATTGAAACTGTAAATGCTATAGATAACAAACATGAGGGAATGCATCGAAACCAATCATAACAAAAACAATCAATTTACAGAAATGCAAATATTTTCTAGCTTGTTTAAAGATAACTAGGTTTATAAGTCATAATAATGACATAACTTGATTCATTTTATTGTTTTTAGTTGATTTCATATAATAAGTATAGTTAAAACAAGGAAATTTAGAGGAGCAATGAAAACAAGGAGCTCTGAGCTCTGTTTTCATTGTTAAATTAATATTTTTGAAAAAAAACATTTTCAGATAACATATCTAACATGTATAGCAATTAAAACGTTGAGTATGATAATTGAAATATCTAAGAACAATTATGTTGGAATTTGCCTTTCAGTAGTGTAAAAGCTTTATATTCAAAAATTGGCATATAAATATTTTTTTGAACCATATTTTCTCATGCATCAATATATACTACCTATAGGTTTTTTAATTATCTATCGAAATCATTTACTTTTGAGGGTTTATCAAAGTTGCTATAGATTAAATTCTGTATCTACATGGACTAGATAAACATATTATGTTAAGGGAAACCGTAATAGGTATTTTATTTTTTTCAAAGTTTTTGAAATATGGGAACTTTTGAACGGTTCCTCCATTTTAATTAATATAAATATCTGCTTATCAAAAAGTAATAAAACCCATTTTAAGCCACTACTACGAATTATTTTAACCCAATTCTCTAAGTACAATCGACTAAATTTAGTCGAGTCATCCAGTGTTGAATGCCCCAGTATTATATGAAACGAATAATAGGTATTGTTTAATTTTAGAACTAAATTGAACGTATTTTGTGCCCCATTGAATTTATGGAAAATATAATATGAGCTAAGAATTTGAAGAAGAGCATAAGTTACATTTTTAAATCAGTACCATAATTACAAGATACAAATAATGTATGACTGAATACGTCACCTGCCTGATGTATAAAGCGTATGATATTACAAATAAATTCTGCATTCCGATCTGAAAAAAATTTAATACCTTTTACGATGATACCTTATTGGCTGTTACAACGGAGTCGCGGGACATGGGCGTACGCATCCTAATAAGCGTAATAAAATAATTACGTAGGAAAAGAAGCAATAAACTAGTACAATTTATAACAACGTATTCAAAACTCATCAGCACTACAACATAGGCAACAGTGTACTAACGTGAAAAGCATTTTGAGGCCGCTGTTCGCGCATGTCCGTGTTGACCTGCTTCACACGCCATTGAACGCGAGTTTATGTGACAGCCCTACTTAGTATTATTTATTATATATTTAAGAATATATTGTCAACTATTAGTTCGTCGATCTCCTTTGGATTTTATTTCGGCACGTGACAAAGTCTTGGACTAAGTTGTTAATGAGAAAAGTAATTCGATAATCTGCAATGGTTAAAGATTTTTACCGTAATTAGGAATCACCATTTGTAGAAAACGTTCCGCTCATCTTTTTTGTTGTCGGTCCTCGAGTGGAATTATGTGGAGATTAAAAATAATTTCCGTGTTTTATTCAAACTTTTTGTAAAGAGGAAAGTTCCGAACGGGTCCTTAATTCCAAAGCTGGAACAATTGGACTTTCTAATGCAACTTCCGCCCGGGACCCTAAAAAGATTTTTTTAATTAAATGGAAGGTATGCGGATTTAAGTTAAATATATTTTTCGGAACACGACGCGAATACGGGGAAATTCAGGGGTTCGCCCCATGTTTTTAAATGTGTTTGACGTAAACACGTCCGTGGGGATAATGATACTGTCGAAAAGTTGTCTTATGATAAATAAAAAATGTTTTTAATTTAGCAGATGTTGACGTCGCGTGTACAGAATATCTATACAGGGTGTCCCAAAAACATACCGACGAACTTTAAGGGGTGGTAGGGGACATGAAAACAAACCTTTTGCGGATATAATAAGTTCGGAAATGAGCCGTTTTGGCAGAAAAAATGGTTTTGGTAAGTTTTGTTTATTTTAGTGATAAATAATTAATATTAATTTACAAAAAATGTTTAGGAGGACATTAATAAATCACTTTTTGTACGTGTTGGACTTTATTTCATTGATAAATAAATAATGTAACGTAATATAATATGTAACATTTTTGCCCCGCCGGATCCAGGCCTGCGGTCTGGGGTCACCCTTCGGGTGACAAAAGTATCTAGAATAATATTATTTTTAAGAAAACACATATTAAAGAAATTTTGTATCTGGAATGATGATGTAATTATACTAAACGATTTTTCTTAATATTTTGATGAATTGTGAGTGTACTCTATTCTTGATGGTAAAACATCATCATTTTTTAAGTGCTGGAAGTAGAATTTATTTTTCAGTAAACATTTTCATCAATTTTATCAATGGGATCAAAAATATATTGCTGTCATAATTGTTGCACCAAATTAATATTGCAGATATTTTTTACTTTAGTAAACTAAAATGATGAATTTGCCAAAATGAACGAATTAATTCCAATACGGACAATGAAACGGAATAACAAAAAAGTAAAAAAAAAAAATTGCCTCCTGCGTCACTGGACCCGCGAAATCAGCATTACCACGTTTTGATTCCTACGACTTTCCTATTGTGCTACCGCACCTGTTGTCAAAAGTTTACTCTGAGACGTTTAAGTATGTAAACTGTACGTGTCAACCTGAAAAAATCATTTTTACCGATTTTCTAATTGGAAAAGCATTTCGCTTCAGAATTTTGGTAACCAGAAGTGTTTGGCAGTCAGTACTATCGATTCCGTTAGTAATATTTCTCGTAGGAAAATAACCTATCTGAAGTTTAATTAATTTAACAGTTTTCGTGGGAGGTGCTTGTCTCGTTAGTGCAATCTCACATCGGCAGATAAAATGAGAAAGAAGTTGAGACGGACGCGACTCGATATTTTTGAAGACGAAATAGACGTAGAAGGACTCGAAGTACCGTCTCGAATAAAAATCTCAAAGGATTAGAGAAAGGACGGAACTTTCGCGTGAAGCGGTTCTCAAAGCCGTAAAATTAGAAAAAGGGTCTAGGTAGTCCCGCGAAAAGTCGGGATTTCGGCAGGGGTGCCGAGGACTGCCAGGGGTGCCGGGGGCGACCTCCGGTCGCCCGCGGGGAACGCTCCGTGATCCCCCCTCGGAGGAGATAGCTTTGAAACGTTGTGGATCCGACGACGGAATTTAGAGCGAGACAGAATCGACGCATTTTAATATATATGGATGTAATGTAATAATAATAAAACAAATATTTACAATAAGTGTTCAAAATGTTGACCAGTTGGTTCAATACAAGATTGCACCGTCGGTTCATTAACTCGCGGACCCTATGGAATATTCCGAGAATAGCTTCTACATGTGTACAACTGGCCATTATTCTTGTTAAGAGATCTTCCTCATTACCAATAGGCGTTTCGTAGACTAAAAATTTGAGATGACCCAAAAAGAAAAATCCAGGGGTTGAGATCGGCAGAACGCGCGGGCCAGGCGACGAGACCTCCTCTTCCAATCCATCGGCGGGGAAATTGCTGATACTGACACGCGTTCATACCAAAATGTGGAGGTGCCCCGTCATGTTGAAACCACATGTTATTTCTAAAGTCTAAAGGGACATCTTCTAATAATAGAGGCAAAACATTTTTTGCAGAAAATGGAGATAAATATCTGCGTTGAGATGAGCAGGCAGCAAGTGAACTATTAGATTCTCTCCAACAATACTAACCCGCACATGTTCACAGAAAATTGTTGCTGGTGTCTTCTAGAGACCACACCGTGAGAATTTTCATCATGCCAATTGTGGCTGTTTCTACCATTAAAATAACCATCGCGCGTGAAACATGCCTGATCAGAAAACAATACTGTTCTCCCGAAGTGAGGCTCTGTTATGTTGTGTTAAATTTATTTTTAATTCACCCTGTATATTCAAATGTTTGACTGAAGGATGAGGGACTCTCAGTCCTTGCCCAAAGTTTATCTTGTGATTATTTTGAGTGCTATTTTGTGAGGCAACACGTTTTATTTAAAATCTGATATTGCTCAATAAATTTGAAATTTAATTAATATCTCGAAGACGGCTTCACATATAGGGAAATATTAACAAAAGTTACTCAGAAATTCAGTCCAAATATGAAAAAATATACAGGGAATTCCATTTAAATTAACGAAGACGTTTTACGTCAGTTTTACGTACTAATGGCGACAGCGGACTCTCAAAAATATTTCAAGCTGATAGAGCATGTCTGGTTTCCTTAGTAATCAAATTTTTCAAACGATTGGTTGACCCACCCTTTATACACTTCTAATACTCCATCTATCATGAATCACCCTGTATATATTTCGTGTATCGTTACATTTATGAACATGACGTTTTCTTGATGGTGTAAATTTGCGGATATAGAACCTGTACTTCTTTACATTGTTACATTTACATACTAAAGTGGCGCCACCCTGTTTTTTTTCACTGCAAATTATAAATTGCTAGCACCATTTACTGGAGCATGGGTTGTCCATATATTTAATACTATTGTATCCCATGCCCCTAATACAGTGGCATCCCAACCTTAACCCATAAGCGGTAGGAATCCATATTCTATGTGGATTCCTACCGCTTATCACCCATAAGGATGAGCAATTCCAGCCATTCCAATTATCGAACTGTTTACTGCCTGGCTATTATTTTGCCATCTCCTGTCGTTGAGGTAAATATGGCTCGAGTATGGTATAGATGTTTTATCCCACACTAATCAAAATCTCATTTTACTAGATTTTATACATTTTATTTCAAGGTGTGTGTATAATTCATCCAATTTTGTGTGGGGTAAATGACCAACATCGATTGAAACTTAAATTGCCTTTGGCATCATAAATATGTATTATCTATTCAATTCAAATATATGCGCATAAATACTATAGGTGTATTAGGACAAGCATTACAAGAAAAATACATATTCATTTTAATTCTGAATAATTTCATGTCTACATTGTGAAAGGTGTTGTATATCTTGAATTGATTGCCAACACGAGAAAAATAACTTCTTGTAGATAAAGGAAACCTAACTTAATTTTATATAAGATATGTCCTCTTACTAGTATTTTGGAGGATTTTTAGTGACATTATTGATTAGAATGATGTAAGATGGAAATAGGTTTATAGCATTCGTCTAACTGATGCTAATCTCAGCGTTTTTGGCCGAATAAAAGCCCTGCTCCCATATTTTGGCCCAAATCCTAACATAACTACGATAAACTTGACTGCTGTTCCATTAAGTTTTGGCCATTCCAATCGGCAAACATTTGGCTACTTGGCGGACACTTTTCAGGCAATGTGTCTCTGTGTCCCCTCCCTAAATAAACAAATGAATGAGCCGGCTACTTTATCTCAACCTTCATGTTTTGCTTTGTCAAAGTTTGTTTAAAAGTTAGCGGAGGCTAGGGGTGGTCGCCGATATCGTGGGTCCTGAAATGGAAATTAATGTTTGCTTATATCGGTGGGGTGTTCATTGAATGTATGTAATAAATCCTCATATGGCGTGTCTGTGCGTTTAATGTGATGTTCATTCTCATGAATTGACTATTGTTTCAAGTATGCATTACAGTTTTTATTTTGGGATAACAATGCTTAATTATGTACCTATTTTATAGGTCGATATATCCGTTTCGTTTTATTATTTTTTGTAAATTGGCATGTGCGTGATTTCATATACTCAAATGGGTGAGTTAAAACTTGCTTAATATTTCCATCCATGTCTGTTTCGACGGCTGTAGTAAAAATTATTTTGAAAATTTCACACCGCCATATTTTAACCAATCAGAGGCATGTTTTTTGTTCAGTTACCATGCCAACCCAAAAAATTTCCGGAAATTTTTTACGTTGTGTCAAATTAATAAGTGGAAATTTTTCTGTCATTTAAATTGTCAAAATAAAGAGGCTGGAGTTGAATGAATCAATACATTTCCTATGCTCGAATTTAAGTAATATTCTCAAAATTAAATTATGTTCCACCAATATTAGTAGATCACAGAAAAATATAATATGTTTTTAAGTTATTTATAAAAAGTTCATGTAACTAAACTTGGAAAATGGTATGCTATTTCACTAAGAGATTTCGCATTTGATTAAACATATAAATTTTGAAGTAGATACTTCAGAATAATTATCAAAAATAAATGATGTTCCACCAATATTAGTAGATCAAAGTTAATAAGAAACAAAAATATAATATGTTTTTAAGTTATTTGTAAAATATGTATGTAACTAATGTTAGAAAATGACATTTTATTTCAATAAGAAAACTCACATTTTATTAAGCATAATATTTGCAATGCTCGAAGTACTTCAGAATAATTATCAGAAATAAATGTAAATGTTTCCTTTCCAAAGCGGAACATTCAAAAACACAATCTAATAAATCAGCAAATTGCACAAACACAATGACACGATGACAAGTGGTGGAACTTGACCAAGGTACCGTACTTGACAGTCGTAAAAAATGTTTGTTATTTCTTATGGCTCACTATGAGGAATGAATCTTTGTCATTCGTAATTAAAATGTTCAATTTTGGCATAATATTTATAAAGTAATGGTGTGAAATTTTTTTACCGAATATCCCACGAGCTTAAATTAAAAACCGGAAATTTTTCCTCGTTCATGAATATTTTAAGAAAATATTCATGACCTCGAAAAAATTTCCGGAAATAATTTAAGCATTAGGGATATTATAAGTGAAAATTATCACAAGCAAAATTATGAAGAAGTTATTTCAATACCAATCCCCAGCAATATTTTTCCCCATATAATAATTTCTTTCCAATAACAATCCCTACCATTAAAAAAATTAAAAAAAGTTAAATCACGTGGGGCTTTTGAAGCAATAAAATATGTAATATAAAGCAAAGCTTAGAGAAATATGAGAATACAAGTGTAAGATTTGAGTTATCTTGACTGGCTTCTTAAAAATAAAATAATTTCCTAAATTATGACCAAACGACACAAATGGCAAATGTATAATTTTGTAAAGTTTCTCGTTAGTTTTGTAATATTAAATAACTGGTAAATATTAATATTTGCACAATAATTTATTGCTAACTTCAGTTTTCGATTTAGGTATTAAATATACAAAACATTTCTTATAATCACATTATAGAGTGAAAGCTTTTCTAAATATTTAGGGTCACGCTTTATCTTCCTCACTCTAAAGGCGGGTATCTACTTGTGGTAATGCTCCGTAAGGTAACAACGAACATGTTACGGCTTGTTGCAAAGGTGATACGGTTCGCTGCGAAAGTATGTGTTGTTGTGGTTGCATCATTCATTCCGTAACGTAACAAAATAAGGTTACAACACGACACAGAAACATTTTTAGTCCGCAGCATGAACCTGACTGCAATAATGGATTCGTCACTGGAATTGCTGTTAGTAGCAGCCTCATATATTTTTATTCATCAATTCATCATACGATTTTGAAAAATAAGAGACTGAAATATCCGCGCTGGTGGATCTCAAAACTATTAGAGTAGGAAGATATATAGTGGATCAAGTTTGTTGGCGGTTTTAAAATCCTATCATATAAGTGGACTACAAAAATTTCACCAGAATGCACCCGACTGATTTTGAATTTTTGATAAATACATCGATTTCCAGGAAGGACTCAAAGTTTCGTGAAGAAATTCCTGTACAGGAACGATTAGCAGTAACTAGCAACTCGTCCATTATACAACAAACTTCATCTAAATCTCTTCCAAACACATCGACATCTGTTTCAGTTTCGAATTATTATCATCAAAGTTGCCGCACATATGCGTCAGTCGCAGCATCATCAGAGTCAATATCAGTATCCAGGCACACTTTTTGTATTGAACTTCATTTTAAAATACATGGCAGCCTGACTCAAATCGTACCAAAAGGAAGGTATAATTTCCGAACAAAATATAAAAACTCACTTTTCTATATGAAGAATCCGGGATGACTCTTTGATTCATTCTTTTTCGTCATGAGATTATACTCATTATAATACCCTGTGAAAGGCATAGGTACTGACTAAAATCACAACCAAAAATCTGTCACTAATTATTGTCGGTCATAAGACAAAATCACGAACGCAACAGGCAATGCTACAGCCACAACAGCAACCCATCTCAACTTGTCGCAGAGCGTAGGTACCGTTGCCTCCTTTGCGACAACTAAAAACTGAAAACTGACAGTTTATCTCGCATTCCTTACGCGTGTCAAATTGGTTATACGTACCATACGACAATTCTACGTCCCCACTAGCTGTAACGTATCATGTTCGGTGTTACGTTACGAGGCATTTGACACAAATGGATACCCGCCTTTAGAACTACAAACTTAAGGGCGCCGTGCCAAGGTCAAACCCATTTCTCCTCGCATTTCTCTGAATATTCGTAAAAAATAATTCAACAAATTTTCTGCAAGCGCTTAGCATAGTTTGTAAGCTTATCTTTTTTTCCGTAAATCATCTAATGCAATGTGTTACCGAGCCGGTGGCTCAGGGCTTAGCGTCTCCATCGCTCAACCCAGAGGTCGTGGGTTCTAATTCCCATTCCACCAACAATTTTTTATTAAATTGTTTACTCGTAGATCAAGGCTTATTCGCAGGGATGGCTTGGCAACCATCCTGGCGATGGTCTAGGATGGGAAGAATGTCAACTTGGTGTTAATGCGAGAGATTAAAATCAGTTGATGTTTGACTTGATACCCCCTAACTAATGTGGTTTTCCAGGTTTCCCTCATTTCAGCACTGAATAGTGGTTAGGGCCTATCAACGTAAGTCGTTCTTGAGGCGCAAATGCGGCATGCGAAATAATAATATGCCGCCCCCTCTCCCACACAAGTCTCAGACTTTCGGGCTAATCTTTGTGATTAGAATGAGGGGTAGAGATATTATTATTATTATAATGTTTGATTGCAATAAAATCGATAAAAAGATGAGTTTAGGTAGGAAGGTTATATTCGTTTACAGAATGTGTATTGCGATTTGTGTACAACGAACAATACACAAATTTATGCGAACAGAATTGGTTTTTTCTGCGCAGTTTGGAGCGTAGTTTCGTTTACATTAAACCAGTTAGTACCAAATAACAAATATTTTTATATAGTTTACCGGACATTTTCAAAATCCTCATCGTTCTAATCGCCAGGTTTAGATGAAGAGATAGGAATTAATATGTTTCGTAATGTAAAACTGCCCATATAAATCAGAGAGACAATAAAAATTGCAAATGGTCGCAATGAAATCCTTGAACCAGAAAGGATAATAACGGTTTGTTAGCAGGGATGAAGAGTATTATTACCCATTGATCATATTGGCTGTTCGTATACATGCAATGTCCGTTTCTGTTTGCCTGCCCGTTTAAAGTAGTTTTAATAGAGCCTTTGTGTTTGCAAAGCCATGAGCCATGAGTTTAAAAATATACTTAATTCTGTACTTTCGATGTCGGTACTTTTTCCAGTTTTAGATTTGGTTGTGCAAATGCGGATATTTTGAAATCATTTCATACTAGGGAAATGTTTACATATCTGCATCTCATTTTTATGGTATCTACAAAATTTAATCACCATTAATTCTGTACATATTTTCACCACTTTTATTTTTTTAATACCTAGCAGTTTTTAATATATTATATTTTTTATACAGTAAAATTTTTATGTAAAATTTTGCACTTTTGTTAACCGAATAATTATTATATTATATTATAAGCTGAAATAAAATTCTGATTCCGATATAGCTACCTACATCACAATCTCGCAGGCATCAAGTTATTTTAATCGAAAATAAAACTGCAACTGACAATATCTGGGTCAGTTAACTCATACTGGTTGAGAAACCACTTGAAGATGCTTTTGATGCTATATCTGCTATATTGATAAATTAGTTATTTGTATAATCATGATATACCTAAATACGAAAAATAACCATAAAACATATTCTAAATTGACATTTTTAATAAAGAAAAGAAAGAACAAATAAAATAAGAAGTATCAATTTTGTACCTACTTATAAGGTTATAAAGTAAATAATATATTTCCGATTATTATGTATTTTTAACAAATTAAGTTAATAACAAGATGTGAAAGAAATTCGATTGATAAAACAATGGAATTTCTTATGTCCAACAGTGGTTAACGCAAATGTTGGATATGTCGTCCATTTTGCTGTTGTACAATCACCAACCGTTCTTCCAAATTGTACACAGCATTTCTGGTTGAATTGTAGCAATTTGCTCCCTAATAGAGAACTTTAATTCTTCGAGCATTGTTGGTCGTGTTCTAAACACCAAATTTTTTAAATAACCCCATAGCCAGTAATCGGCTGGGTTAAGATCAGACGATCTTTGAGGCTATGAATTTACAAAATGCTTATAACACGATTTTGAAAAACATTAGTTACAAATTCTTTAACTGGTCAGTAAATATGCGGAGGTGCTCCATCCTGCATAAAAATCACATTTTCAATTCCTTAGTGCTCGTTTTGTATATGTGGAATGGCATAATCTCGTAACATAATATGTAGGTATCGTTCACCAGTATCAGTTACCGATACGGCCTCGGCCTAATGATAAAATTAGATGTGAAACCGCAGTCAAGAAAGTCACCGTTTGGGGTGACTTTCTTGTCATGAAGACCTTCCTGAATGACTTCATGTGGCCATATTCGACAGTTTGAGTATTGACTCCACCATTTAGAGAGAAATGGGCCTCATCTGTCCATAAAATACGGGTTCCATTCGGGTTCAATTTCTATCTGAGCCAATATTTGTAACGAAAAAGCATACCTGATAGGAACATCTGCAACATTTAATTCAAACAGCAGTTTAAGTTTATAGGGATACATTTTTAGGACTTTGCGTAAAATTTTCCAAACTGAGGTGTATGGCATAGAGTTGGGATTTGAGGCCAGAAGCTCGGCCAGGCCAGGCCCGGCCCGAAATCGGGCCTGGCCGGGCCGGGAAAATCTGCATATTTTACTGGCCGGGCTGGACCTGGCCGGATGCTTTGTAATACCTGGCCGGGCCGGGCTGAAATTGAATTGGCCAGGCCCGACTAACCGGCTCGAGCCAGGCCTGGCCGGGCCGGTTCGGGCCGGATCGGGCCTGGCCGAATCGGGTCTGGGCTGGCCTGGCCGTTTCGGGCCGGATCGGACCGCCTTCGACTTAACCTAGGCTAACCGGTTTGCTGTATAACAATTTTAAAATACTATATCTTGTTCTTCCTATGAGGAATTTGATTTCATAATAACTTGAGGTGTTTCACCCATTTATCTGACCACTTACGGCCAAATCTCACTCAAACTACTTAAAATTTAAGGTGTCCCAAAATGGAAAAATTATACTTAGCAATAAGTATTACTCTGATATTTAAGCACATCTAAAAATTCTTATACAGACTTAGAATTCGATGCAGAATTTAAAAATGAAATATTTGAAAAAATAAAGTTGATGGTCATAACTTCTTTTTGGACTACCCTGTATACATGAATTGAGCATAAAAAATCGCATGAAAAAATAAAAATCCACAAGTCCGAGTGTTTTTCCAAAAAACACACCGCTGAATTTTAAATGAATTTAGACATCACTTCTGGGACTCACTGTACATACATATAATATCTTATACTACTATATATATATTACAAGTGTTAAATGTAAAACATTATGTTTGTGTTTAAGTTGTTGAACAAATTTGTTTTCGGAGTTTGTATTTTATTCGATAATGAAATAAAAAATTATTCTATTAAGGTTGTTTTGCTCTATTTTGTGAGACATTTGAACGTTTCATTGAGACATAAAAGAGTTAATAAATTTATGAATTGTCATACCTATTGCCAATGTCAAGTAGATAGGATTTCTGGTATCGCCGAATGTGGCTTAGGCAGACTGGGTTGAATTTGGGCGGACCGATTCTGGCTAAACTTGCCTTGATAGAGCCAGGCCGGATTAGATTCGATTTGAGCTTCGATTCGACTTGCTTGGTCGGGTCTGGCCTGGTCTGATGTAGCCGAGTCGCGCCTGGCCTGGTCTGGCCGGGTTGGGTCTGGCTTGGCCTGGCCTGGTCTGGCCGGACCGGGCCGAATTCAATCTGGCTTGGTCGGGCCTGGCCGGGCCATAATTGTCAAGAGGTCTGGCTTTAATTGGGCCAAACGTTCGGTGGGTTTATCTGGCCTGGCCTGGCCTGGCCTATATTCTGTCGGGCCGGGCCTGGCCTGGCCTGAATTTTTTTAAAAAGTCGCAACTCTAGTATGGCATTTGCAATCGTTTTAATATCGAATTCACACTAGAGGAAAGTAGCCTAATTTCGGATAAGTTTTCAAAATCAGCCATATAATACGTAATTAAAAATAATTTAACAAAATTTTGGTATGACCTCATTTATTGTAATATATCTTTACATAATTTTTGCATTGAGTAAGAAAATTTAAGTAGATATGGAAAATAAAAATATAAACTAAAAAATGGCGAATTCGCCAGTTAAAAAATGGTAGGTATTCTAATTTCGGATAGGGTATTTCAAATTATTTATTTTTTTCTAACAGCATCTATTGCCCGTTTCATGTTAACGGAATCCCACTGTTTGCTTTTGCTACGCACTTTGAGCATCTTTCTCTATGTAGTAAAATTTTATAATAAAAAAAGTTTTACATTTCCTAATTTCGGATATCTGAAATTGGGTGCACTTTAGTATCCGAAATTAGGATCAAATCTAGTTTTAACTTAAATTACTTTTTTTGTCAAAACTATGGGTGAAAATAACTTTTATTTATAAACATTATATCCTATGTTTAGCAAGCAATCTATCCAAAGTTTTAAAATGAGAATAAATATCATAAACACCACTCTCAAAATATCACACATAAAATATCTGATAATCCGCTGTGCAAAAGAATTTGACAGTTCACCTATCGTGCGTAAACACAACTATTTATCATATTATGAATATGCCACCAAATACGCACAACAGTAATGAAATTGTCTTTAACAGCGATAATTTGTAAAATTATGGATATCCGAAAACATTTAATGATTCCCTAAAAAAAATTCTGATCGATGCCTCTCCAATAATTTAAGCGACTTTTATTCAAGTTTTAATTAATAAATGTTTGTCTCATGATTGTTCTGGTGTTCTGTTTCTGTGCTTACAATTTTGTGTTTATATATATTTTGAATTTTTTGCTTATTTATTGTGACTTGTTATTCTCTATATTTTTTTGTTTGAGACGGATTCTATACAAATGTATTTAATATGTTGTCTTATGGAACACAGAAAGAAAGAAAGTAGTACATGAGGCATTACTATACAAGGTTCTGTATTTTACATTAGGTAAAATACATAAATATGTTTTAATACCAACAAGCAATACTCACTTAATCATTTTATCCCATATCTCCTACGCACTACTATGTCGTATAATTTTTAATATCATTGTGGGTTTATATATCCATCAATAACTTTCCACCAAGAATTAACAACTAATATTAGTAACTACTTAAAGATAAAACGACGGTCATTTTATTGTACTTAGTTGGTAATTCTTAGCTGTATACCTATACATCCTGAGTCAATTATTATAACTAAAATATGTGTCCCACGTAGGTGTTACATATATTATATTATTCTGACATACAAATAGTATTCATCGACTATGAAGATACAGATATATTATCAATATAATCTTTATATTATTTTATCTTGTATTATACTATACCTTGCAGTTTTCTACGTTTTATAAAGAAATATATCCTTTACAGGTGAGATCAAGAATCTTATTTATTTATTTATTTATTTATTTATTTATTTATTTATTTATTTATTTATTTATTTATTTATTTAATTGAATACAACACCCTACAGGATAAACCTAGTTAAAGGGTGAGGAGAACAGGCAGAGAGAAAAAATATAATAAGTACAAGTAATATCTATACCTATGCACTCACAGCTGCAAAGGAAAGTACAGTAGGTCAGACAAATAGGTACAAAAGTACAGAAAAATTTAAAAGATGCGAAAATAAACTTCAAATACAATTATCACAGATAAACAACTAAAATATGCATATATACATATACATATATATTTACACATACATACATACATAAATCACAACAAGAGACAGCGATTAATGTAAAAGTATTTCGTAAAATTACAGATTTGGAGGTAAATAATTATTTTTCTTAATTTGAGAAATAGAACAAAAAAGTATATCAAGCGACGCCTCTATATTATTATAATTTCGTATCATTTGAAACATGGGGGATGAGGTCATCCTATTAGTTCTGGCACATGGCAAAGTTAACAGATGGTGATTTCTTACATTAAACTGTGGAACCTTAAAATACAACATAGATAGAAGCTGTTCCGATTTAATAAAGTTATGTAGTATTTTATATAAAAATAATACCGAGGAGTTAGTTCTACGGGCAGCCAGGCTTTGAAGACCAAAGCGTTGTAACAAAAGCTCATTTGGCGTTCCTCTAGGTACAAATGTGCTGTCAACTTGGAAACTGGCAGATTTCATAAACCGTCTTTGAATGCGTTCGAGGGCATTAATATGAACATTATATATAGGGGACCAGACACAATAGGCGTATTCCAGCTTAGAACGGACAAAGGTCTGATATAGCAGCTTGAGAGTATCAATGTTTCGGAAATCCTTACAGTTACGTAGTACGAAACCTAAGCTTCTGTACGATGGTTGAGTAACAACCTGAATATGTTGATTAAATGTCATCTTTGAATCAAACGTCACGCCGAGGTCTTTAACAAACTCAGGTCTAGAAAGAGAAATATCATCCAGCTTGTAGTCATACGAGATCTTGAAAACCTTACGACTATATGACATAATATTACACTTGCTCGCATTTAATGGTAATTTGTTAGTTTGGCACCATTCGCCAATCTTAACTAAGTTGGACTGAAGATGTAAACAGTCTTCCAGAGATTCGACATTTATAAAAATCTTCAGGTCATCCGCAAACAGCAAATAATTTACATCTAGGTCGTTCACTATGTCATTGATGAATAAAACAAAGAAAATTGGACCAAGACCCGAACCTTGAGGTACACCAGAAACTTGGCTAAATTCGAAAGATTTATGCCCCTGAATTTGTACATATTGAATTCTGTCCGTGAAGTAAGAGTCGATTAAATTCAGTATTGGGTTAGAAAATCCATATGAGCGTAACTTTCGTAGAAGAATTTTGTGATTGACCCTATCAAATGCTTTAGAGAAGTCAGTGTAGAGGACATCTACCTGACTTCTCCGGTCTAAAGCCTCACTGACAAACTGGGTTTTGCAGACAAGGTTCGATACCGTAGATCGCCCAGCAATAAACCCATGCTGAGCTTCAGAAATTAGATGTTGAGTATGATACAAGATGTGTTTTTGCAAAATAGTTTCAAAAATCTTACAGAAGTTGGATAGTATTGCAATCGGACGGTAATTAAGAATGTCATTACGATTTCCTTTTTTAAATATAGGACAAATTCTGGACTTTTTCCATAGATCAGGAAATACAGAAGTTTTCAAAATCGAGTTAAATAGGATGCTAAGCGGTTTGCTGATAATATTTTAGCACAGTCCCGTATTAAAAAAGCTGGAATTAAATCAGGTCCTGAGGTCATATTTGGTTTAATTCTTTTTATTGCAAGTATGATGTCACTCTCGGTTATCACCGATAGTGTAAAAGGATTTATATAGTTGTTATTTGAAAAATCAGGTGCAATACAGGAGAAATACTTAGCAAATGTGTTAACTATCTCAGGGAGGGACACTCTATCGAGGGACACTCGATATTTTCGTTGTAATACGTCATAGACAGTGGTATAGAAGATGGCTTAGATTTACTGTTTATAAATGTCCAGAACTTATTAGGATTCACCTTTATATCATCCTCAACAGTCTGAGTGTATTCCTTATTCGCGGCGGCAGTCAGTGATTTAACTAGAGCTCGGAGTACTTTGAAAGCATTGTAGTCATTTAGTGCTTGACTTCCTTTGTAAGTTTTCCACGCTTTATTTTTTAATTTAATGTTATGTATAATATGCCCATTAAACCACACTGGATATTTTGACGTATTACTTCTTTTTTGAGGAACATGATTAGTTAAGACAAGGTTGAGTGTTTCATAAAAGCTCGACAACGCTTCGTCGACAGAGCTAACCTTCGCAAGGAAGGACCAATCTGTTAACATTAATTCTTCATAAAGACCCTGATAATTTGCCTTTTTGTAATTAAAACTGAGACCAATTATTTATTACCTATACTTGTATGTATACTGTAAATTTTAATTTAATAAGTATTGCGAAACAGGAAAAGTCACAAAAGTACTCATTATTACCAAAAGTGTAGTCAATAGATTTACTTACTCTATTATTACTGGTATTAGACCAATCATTTACAGTGTAGGTATAACAGTATTAGAAATAACATTTTTGTATGGAAGGTCCAACTAATCTTTCAAAAAGAAATGCCTTCTCAATCCACTAAAAAACTAGAAGTATGATGAAAACGTGAATCTGTGTTAACAGTATTTCAGTGTTTTTACCTTTTACGACATAATGCGGATTTATTGAACAAGTAACGCGGTAAGCAAAGAATACGTCGTAAATTTTGTTGGTTACGCGGTATGAGGACATTCATAATCATAATATACCTACACTGTCAGACAACACGTTGTGTGTGACATATACGCTAACTGCACGGGCATTTCGTAGTTATGCATAAGTTGATTTGTTCAAGTCGTTAACGACAATTCATTAGACAGTTTTATCACGTGTCAGAATATTAAGTCTGCTACCTATAATGGTTTTAGGAACTATTATTTTAACTACTTCTATCCCCAAACTTATTCGATATGTAAAACAAAATTAAGCCACCGCAAATACTTCCGTGCATTCGGAGCAAAATGAAGAAATATACCGAGAACAAAACTGTAGAGTTTATGGAGAACCAAATATTGTATATACACAAAAGTGTATATACAATATTTTCACAATTGTCCTAGTACCTAAGTCAAGGAATCTATATACTAGGCAAATAGTAAGTATACAGGGTTATTCAGAACATATCCATAATAAAATTTGGGGATGTTTAACATACATGTAGAAATGTGGTAGTGCAAAAAAAAATTTTTTTTGGCGGGGTCTGAAAACTATTTAAAAATTTTTCATTGCACGCCGCTGGATACTGGTCCACTGTAATGGAGTGACCTTGGGACTGACAATGCAAACTAGCTAGCACGAAAAAAACTGGCGCACCCGGCTCAAAAAATATTTGCAGCGTTTTTACTTTAAAATAAACTTAAAGATAGATAGGCGTTCCAGGTACAAAAAACTTGTTTACTGTTTTTTGTCGGAATGTGGTATATACGATGTCGTTGAAGTACAGTTGCCCATCTACGTAGTCCTTTATAATGGTATAACTTTAAACATTGTTTACGGGAAATCCTAAGCCTTTTATTATAAATTTTTTTGGTGATATCGATTTCTTATTTAAGGATGGACATATCCTCAAAGTTTTAGAGATGAGTTCTGAATAACCCTGTATATAAAAGTTGTGGATCTCCGGCTTTACATCCTATGCGAGGGTAGGATTCCGTCTTCCTCACAAACCTCGCCTAAATTTGTATAGCTACTGTGAATACATATCACACAGATTTTATATAAAGTAAAGATATGAACGCTATGACGGCTTGGGCGTTAAACATAACATTCTTAATAATTATTATATATAGATCGCACGAACTACACTTCATTTCTTAAAATTAAATTATTGAAATTTCAACTGGCAACATGGTAAATCGTTAAACTCAGTAACCAATAAGATTGTGAGTACTCAGTTATCTGATGTAAATAATCTGATAGCACCACATATATAGGTGCTATTAAAAATAAAATTTGTGCACACTGTGCTGTGTTTTTGTCGAAGTTTGTACTTAAATTTTCTGTTATGTTGGGTAATATAAATCAGGAATCGAATTTAAAGTTAAGTTTAATTATTAACTACTTTTTTATTTCGGTTATTTAACATCGGTCTATTTTAACGACTATAAGGCCAATCACCCACGCCAGGTGACGAGCAATCTCCAACCTGCAAATTTTGTCGAACCCCCACTTTTGTAGCACATAAGGGATCTTTTACTTGCTTATCATTTCATAGACAAGGGATCTCTGGTTTTACATCCTATCCAAGGGATGATATGTTTTCTTCACAAACCTCGCCTTAGTTTACTGCTTAGCTTGTGTGAATTTACCGACGTACAGGCCACCAGAAGATGCGGGCAAGCATTGCGGTCTTCCTTGCATGGTCGTCCATCCAAGTACTAACCGCGACCAACGTTGCTTGGTGTTCATATCGATAATATGAACGACAAGTAGCTATAATCTTTATAATCTCAATTAAAACTGCATAAAAATTCTGACAAACGACACACGTGCGTAAACAAAGAGGCCGCCGTGGAGTGCAGATGTTTCTTTTGTCGGAATTTTTTTTACAGTTTCAATTGACATTATATCGACTAGACCATGGCTTGCCCCTAATAAGCAGTTAGTCAGTGTGTTTTCATAGTAATTGTTTAAGATTCTTATGTAATATAACTGGGAGCGCCGAATTAGAGTGTTTTTGGTCAAACATTGCAGCTTGCTTCAGAGGACTAAGGAAACCTTCGATTGGAAAGTTAGTTGTAGGACTCAAACCATATTTTGATCGCTAGGTACGAAAGCTTTGTGAAGTTTCTGAGTTTGAGATATTTTCAGCAATTTTATCACCACTGAAAATATGAAAACGAACCTACAAATGTATCTGTGTGTAACTAATAAACTGGCAGCAACACGTGTATAAATACAAATATTATTTGAATAAAATACACCCACCGGTTGACATAATACGGGAAAGCTAACAAGAACATGATGCTTGCAATTATATAAAAGCAGCATTAGCAACAACAAATTGTTTCCACAAAAATGAAAAAGTATCTGGATATAAGCCTAATAAAACAACCCCATGTTTTTTAGTAATTGGGGTATGTGTGTAAATACTTGGTGCCTAGAAGCACGATCTATTTTTAGATACGTTATCCTGTCCTGATAAATAATTAATTTGGGAAAGTGAAATTCCTTTTGCTTAAACCATCAAAGAAACTTTTATACAAATAGCAGCTACAATAAGTGTATATCAAAGGAATATTACAACTTTTTATTAGTTTAATAACGTGGGATAAAAAGGAAAGGTTTAATCCTCTTCCATAAACTGCCCCCGTTAAATCTGGTTCTACTTTTTCTAACGGTGAGCACAAAGTGTTTGTTTTTTCGAGCGTTTCATTACGTTCTATAATTAAACGTTTTCTCTGTGGATGCTCTGTAATTTTGCTAATCCTATTAAAAGTATCACATAACCCGGGTAGGCCTCTTGGTTTATTGATCTGCACTCCCCATCTGCCAACGACCGCGTCGACAATGTTCGTTCCTCCTCGGTTGGCCATACTGACGTGCTGACTCTGTGTGAGTGTCCTAACTTTATTGGTCCTCGTTTCTTCACATGTGCCCTCCAGAAATTACGTATTTAAATCTCATGACTTCATTTTCACGAATTTTCATCTTTATCACCAGAAATTTGTATTTCAGCTTCGTGATTGCTTCTGTTCTATTCGGAGATGTTTTACGGCAATAACCAAAGCAAAAATTACTACAATCGATTTATTTATTAACACAACAATGGGTTTGTTTTTTCGTTCTTAGATGAATAACATTGTACATATTATGTTAGGAATTACAATTACATGTAGGGTACAGGAGCTTTGATGTTCAAGGTCTCTTAAATTGAAGGACCAGAATCAAATTCATGAAGTTATGTTATTTATTCTGCTGGTTTTATTGACCTAAAAGGAAAACAATGGACCCATATTTTATCGTTAAAAATCTGATCGAAGACAGATTTACACTGATTCTTAACGCCCCATGCATACTTATTTTGAGATACACGTTTAATTTGCGAAATATATAAATATATTCATAAGACACCAATTTAAACGATTCCTCCCAGAGTATCACCTTGTAAAGTGTGTAGATATTTCACAGTGAATTTTATATAATCGTATTCTTGAAAGGGTTATTTAGGTGTTTAGAGCTGATTAATAATAATAATAATAATAATAATAATAATAATAATAATAATATTAATATCTCTACCCCTCATTCTAATCACAATGATTAGCCCGAAAGTCTGGGACTTGTGTGGGAGATGGGGCGGCATATTATTATTTCGCGGGCCGCATTTGCGCCTCAGGAACGACTTACGTTGGTAGGCCCTAACCACCATTCAGTGCTGGAATGAGGGAAACCTGCAAAACCTCATTAGTTAGGGGGACAAGTCAAACATCAACTGATTTTAATCTCTCACATTAACACCAAGTTGACATTCTTCCCATCCTAGGCCATCGCCAGGATGGTTGACAAGTCATCCCTGCGAATAAGCCTTGATCTACGAGCAAACAATTTAATGAAAAATTGTTTGGTGGAATGGGAATTAGAACCCACGACCTCTGGGTTGAGCGATCGAGACGTTAAGCCCTGAGCCACCGGCTCGCCAAAGATTATTAAAATACTGCGTACCTAATTAGTAAATATTAATTACTAAAAGTATGTCTTTTTCTGCCGAAACAAAAACAAAGTACAACTAAACTCTTTTATGTAATAAAGTAATGCTTTTGAGCTTTTTTAATACATAAAACATTTAATTTTTACTTTTCATTTTCACATTATTTTATTATTGGTTGTTCATTATCATTATCATTATATTAATAATTCACTATATTTCTGTGCCTAAAAAGTTATATGCACTGTCGACTTGAACCGGGCCCTATGGTTGTATTATTGGTGTTGTTGCTATGGTGGGAATTTATAATTTGTGAATCAGTCTTCAATATAATTCTGTTGTGAACCCACGAGTAGATTTATTGTTTAGTCTTTTACACAAATTTAGTTGCTCATACTAATCTCCTAGATATATCTGGTAGGTAGCCCAGAGTTTAGTGTTGTCATCACTCAACTCAGGGATCGTGGCTTTCATATGCCCTTTGCCCCGCATAATATTAAATTAGATTATCTACTCGTATATTAAGGCTTGTTAACAGGGATGGATTGGCAACCATCCTGGCGTGCTACCTAGGATGGAAAGAATGTCGGCTTGATGATAATTTGAGAGATTAACATCGGTTAATGTTTGACTGTCCCCCTAACTAATGAAGTTTTCCAGGTTTCCCTCATTCTAGCACTGAATAGGGTTTAGGTTTTACCAACGTAATTCAACCGTGCGGCCTATTGAATAATAATATGCTGCCCCCTTCCACATAAGTCTAAGACTTTCGGGCTATTCCTTGTGACATTGAGGTAGTTTTCCACATAACAGTAAAACAGTATATTGTACTCAACGCGCGATTCGCCAACTAAGTTGGCATCATCAGATGATTAAAGCTTTGACTGAGTTGTAATCATCTCTAGATAATGCCAACTTGATTGGGAAAACGCACGTCGAATGGAGTATAGTGTTTTGGTGTTATATGGAAAACTACGTTAGTGTTATTTTAACAGCAAAGGTTCCAACCCCCTTTAATACTATTCCTTGTGATTAGAATGAGAGGTAGAGATAATAATAATAATATTATTATTATTATTACTATATTATTATTATTATTTTTGTTGTTGTTACAATCCTGTCGACCGGTTCCCTGGCTCCGATTCTCAGGGTTGGGCGCTGGTGGTCACCAGTAGCTATTCCTCACGTCCGTGGGGTAAATAACTACTTAGTCCGGGAATCATGTGCCCTGAGTAGACGTAATCAATTCAGAATAACCGCCCTCTGCTTTCTTCCGCCTAGAAGATCTGCCGAATTTCGGCATGCCGGTATGATCTTTAGTTCCGAAAGCAGTGTATCTGTTGCTCTATCGAGAGCTTCTATAATCAGTACCACAAGCCTCACAGTATATGTTCTGACAATGTTGGTCTCGGCAGAAGCCGAGTATCGATGACGAACATTGTCGTAAGCTGGTGGTCGAGGAGGACTACATCAGGCTTATTTTCTCGAATCTGCCTGAGAGTGGGAAATGTATAGTTCCAATAAACTCGGCACTTCTCATTCCATAACGGACTCAATATCCTCCGGGGCGTATGGCAGCACTGGTGTTTCGTCTATCTCGGACGAGTGCCGTAGAACGTAGTAAACCATTCGTAAAGCCGCATTATGTCTATGAATATAACGACACCAGCGACACCCCGCTTGGACGCACCCTGCTCATATATCCTTTCATAAACCGGGTCAACTGTGTGGAGCTCTCGGATGTACAAGATGCGTGTAAACGCATTATTATTATTATTATTATTATTATTATAAAAAATCTGCTTTTGTTTCTGGTAAAGTCAGCCTATTTAAGCGACTACGTCCAATCACAGAACTCAAGAGATGAGCAACCTCCAACATGGAAATTAGTCGAACACTGACTTTGTCGTGGGGTAGGAATGTCTTATTTGCCTATATCGACAAGGGACCTCCGGCTTTACATGTTATCCGATGGATGGTACGTCTTCTACACAAATTCAACTAAGTTTCTATAGCTTCTGTGGATTTGCCGATGTACAGACTCCTAGAAACAATAAAAGAAACATGTTATGATGTATCTATTGCAGCTCGTGTGATTATATTTGTTAGAAATTTAGTAATTTTTATTTATGGATGCCTATACCGAGGCGTATACTTAATTTAGATTTGGGGACCAGACTTAAAATGTATATCGACCTTCCGCTTGTAGTTCGATCTTTATTTAAACGAAACATGTCGGCATAACTGCATGGAAGATGTAACATTCTAATACTTAAACAAAAATAAACAGTAACGCGTGCTAGTGTGCGTAAATACTTCCAGATGCATCCTGTATCCAGTTCTGGTGTAAGTAACGTAACTAACATGCGGAGTTTTAAGTATGCAGTACTAAGTTAGATTAATAACTTATATTTGCAATGTAGGTATGCATTAAGAAATTTTTAGGCATTACTAATTATATAATAGAAAATTAATTATCTTATTTGTGATTTAACGCCAGTAATAGTAATTATACTTTGTAAAGTGTGTAAGTACGTGGTAATTTCAATAGGGAATATCTTAATTAATGTAAAAAATTGTTAGTGTTATTGTAAAATTTAAAATTTTCAGTTCTGAATAACGGAGTTGTGGGAATCTCCCCCTTTTACGTTATATAAATCAAACAACAATAAGGGACTCGTAAACAAAACCTTTTTAAGAAACAACGGACTGCCAGAGGTTTTATTCAAAGAACCAAGAGTGCCGTAGGAAACTTTTTAATTAACGTTATGTAATTTCTATGTTTCTGTCCCTTTGAGTTTTGATAGTACTGTTTATACGTACCTACTTACGTTGTATGCTGTTTGCTCATAAGTTGATTTTGTGTAGATAAGTAGTGTATTGCTTTTTGTACTAATTTTTGTTTGGCTTTTCTTATAATCAGTACCAAAAGAAGATAATCAAAATGTAAACTCATCACCAAGCATGGACTCATTTATTGAAAATAGTTATTTGAGGCTAAAATTTTTAATTTTTGGTATAAATGTTTCGGTATAATGTTATTAATATTAAGTGATACAAAAAAACTCATGTCAAACTCAAAATCGAAGGCCCGCATATCACTAAGTTATGATAAACATATACTCTTTGCTTTATTAGATCAAATAAAATTCCTAAGTTTAAACTCTGCTTATGAAAAAGACTAGATAAAGGACAATTGGCGTTAAACGTAGATCCCTAAGTAAAATAATATCTACAACATTAATGTGCACATATATTGTGCACACTATTATGCGCTGAGACGCACGGAAAACCTAGATCCCTCGCGGGACTTGGCAAAGTGTTAGATTTGGCCATTAACGGGTTGAGCTGCTAATTGAAAACGTGGTACGATATGTGACGCTGTGAGTACTCATTTGAGGCTGAGTCAACTTCTGGCTCAGCTCAGCTCGACGAATTTGTCAGACGCTGGAATTGAACCAGGAAGTTTAAGACTTTTACGGTTTACTGTTCGTTCATCTATCGGAGATTGACACAACCGCTGCTTAATAAAAAAATAGCATCTTCCAAGTTTTTTCTGCACTACTTTTATAAGCTTTTGATTGGTTAAATGATGGAAACATGGTTCTTCTATATTCATTATATACTATTTTAACGACCAGATTAATATTACATTTTTAGATGCCAACCTCCTGTAACATTGTATAACATCACAAAGATAATTCATTGTAGTCGTGTTTGGGATTACACCACCTGTAAAATAATAAAAAACTGGGAACCAGAAGTATTAAAATTAAATATTCAAAGTGGAGTATCAAGGAAAACGTCTAAAATTTGCTCCAAAAAAGCACTGGATAATATGCAATAAAATAAATATTTGATAAATTAACTAAATTTTATCAGTGTTTTTTTAGTTTTATAACAACTATTGTGTAATATTACAAATCATCATCATCATTACAATCAGTGGTTTTTTGGGCCAAACTTTAGAAGTTTGCTTTGATACTACCCTTTGAATATTTAATTTGAATATTTCTTTCCTGTTTTTTTTATTAATTAACAAGTGGTGTAAACCCAAACAAAACTACAATGAATCGGGAAAAAGCACCACAAATAAGATACAGACATTATCACAAAGATAAATTTAGCTTGCGCATATTAAATCATAATTAAATCATGGTTATGTGTGGGGGCAAAAAATTCCGCCATAACATTACAACGTTCATAAAGAAAGTAAAACAGGCGCGTGAGACAATTCCCACAGTTCGCAGGCCGGGCAGATGCGCTTCATAATTATTATTTAGTCCTTGAGTGATGACTGATGAGAGAAGAGTTCTGGAGAGTAATGAACGGATATATCCGGGGCAAGTGCAAGGATAAACCGGGAGTGCAGTTGCCTTTGCGCTTCTACACATTCATTTTAACTTGATTATAAGGCGAAGACATTCTAAGCTTACCATGATTAATTTTATGCTAAGCAGAATATTAATATAAAGATCCTTACCGAGTTTATGAGTATGAGTATATTTGCTTTTATGGACAGAGAAGAGTTATAAAAGGAATGTATAATTATATTCAGGATTTTTAATAAAATTTATTCAAAGAGTACTGGTTTCTTTGCAAGTAATAATAATTCATTATTATTTTTTGGCCAATTTGATAAATGAGATGGTGTTATGTTTAATTATTTGTTAAATATTGTGATTTGCATATAATATCGAAACTTTCATCAAAATTAAACCTTTAGCAATCTGGCAATGGAAGGAGTGCTACATTTTTTGCCCTAGAAATTGAATTATAAAACGTTTTCAATTTTGGGGTGGTTCGAATTTTATTTTGTTAGTTAAAAGTTCAAAAAACTTATGTAAAAAATATTTTTAAAAAAATGTGAAAGTTATTTTTAAGCAAATAATATTAAGTCTGATTAAACCAAAGACTGTTGCAGATTTTTTAATTATCACGAATATTTTTGGCTTACTTCCCTCAAAATATATTATAGTAGTACCTACTATATACTTACTATGGCTACTATATCCAAAGCTGTTTATGTACATATTCTAATTATAAGAAAAGACAATATATTGCTATCTTTAAAAAATAACGTTGAAATTAATCTCGAATTTCTGATGGATTCTCTATTCCGTTAACGAAACATTGTATATTATAATCACAATTTAAACGTGAAAATACCACAAGTTTTTTTGATGGTTAGACCTGTACGCATCGAACTCTCAAAATCCGATAAATAAATTATGACATTAGTCTCCTTCGTAGTGTTAGTTTCATATTTTCATGACAAAAAAATTATGAAATTGAAATTCTAAATTAATTTTTCCTCGGTATGAAATTTTCTTACCGAATATCCCATAAGTGCACAAATAAATTTTTAGAAAATTTTTCCTCATCTTTGATTCGGGGTAATTCCAAAATATTCGTCACCTCTAAAAAATTTCTGGAAAATTTTGCACTTGGGATATTATAAGTGAACATTTCGCACTCACTTTTTCTAACCAATCACATACTTTTATTTTGAATCATTACCATGGTAACGAAAAAATCCGGAAATATTCATCTTCCTACAACTTCCTGTAAAATTACACATGTCATTTTAAATGTCACAGTAATGACGCGGAAATAACAAAGTAGCTTTCTAATTTTGTTATTTGTCGACGCAAAAATATATTTGATGCACAAAGTAATGTGTTAATGTTAATATTTATTGCCTATAAAAATAAATTTGCTGTATTCCAAATTTTATATAATGTTTACTGAACACCAACAAATGTTTATATAGATAACTAAAATTATACCAAGAATTCTTCTCGTTTTAGTGGGGAATTAATAGGAGTGAAAACTAAACTTTTTAAATTAATTAAAAAATTAATCCATATATATTAAAACGCGTCGATTCTGTCTCCCTCTAAATTCCGTCGTCAAATCGACAAAGTTTGAAAGCTATCTCCTCCGAGGGGCTATCTCGGAACGATCTCCGCGGACCACCGCAGGTCGCCCCCGGCCTTTCTCCAATGCGTAGGGGTATTTTCGTCCCGTTTCTTACGCATTTTCCCAATTTAAACGCCTTTTCAAAAAACCTCTGCAAAATTTTCGTCGATCGCCGTTCGGCGAAAGAGATGCGGCTAGCACCGGCGTTTGTCCTAGCGCCTAATGGTCCCGTCACGCCCGCCAGAATACCGACTTTTCGCTGGACCCCCCGAGACCTTTTTCTAATTTTTACGGCTTCGAGAAGGGCTTCACGCGAAAGTTCAGTCCTTTCTCTAATCCTTTGAGATTTTTTTTCGAGACCGTACGTCGACTCCTTCTACGTCTATATGCCGATCTTAGATTACACTAACGAGACAAGCACCTTCCACGAAAACTGTCAAATTAATTAAACTTCAGATAGGTTATTTTCCTACGAGAAATATTGCTAACGGAATCAATAGTACTGACTGCGAAACACTTCTGATTACTAAAATATTGAAGCGAAATGCTTTTCCAATTAGAAAATCGGTAAAAATAGTTTTTTTCAGGTTGACACGTACAGTTTACATACTTAAACATCTCAAGGTAAACATTTGACAACAGGCTTGGTAGCGCAACGGGAAAGTCGTATACGATTCAAAACTTGAAAATACTGGTTTCGCGAGTTCGAGTCACGGTCGAGGCAAACTTTTTTTTTACTTTTTAATTGCAATTATTTATTAGTATTAGTATTTAGTTATTCTGTTTCATTATCCGTAGCTTTTATTCTTTCTGCACGTAAAGTATGGAATTAATTCGTTCATTAAGGCAGTCTGTTAAATTCATCATTTTAGCTTACAAAAGTAAATATCTACAATATTTTTGGTCCCATTGATAAAATTGATAATAATGTTTACTTAAAAATAAATTCTACTTTCAGTAATTAAAAAATTATGATGTTTTACCATCATCAATAGAGTACCCTTAAACCCTTACAATTCATCAAAATATTTAAAAAAATCGTTTAGTATAATTACATCATCATTCCAGATACAAAATTTCTATAATATGAATTTTCTTTAAAATAATATTATTCTAGATGCTTTTGTCACCCGAAGGGTGACCCCAGGCCGCAGGCCTGGACCCCCGGTAGGGCTAGAAATATGAACGAAAATCGCGATAGCGATTTTCTCCCATTTCTAGTTATTATTATTATTTTGGGGTTTAAATTTTTTTCATTCGTAATAAAATAGTTCAATTTTTCAAAAATTTTAATAGATTCGATATTTTCTTGCCGAATCTCCCTTGTGATTGAATTAATACATTTGAATTTGCAATTTTTCCTCGGGCACGAATATTTTAAGAAAATTAAAATTCTTTATAGGTGATTATTTATATAATTATAAAATTAAAATTACAATTAAATACAAATATCATTATAATTTTCAAGATATTCGTGCCCTCAGATAAATTTCCGGAAATAATTCAATATCTAGGGAGATTAGAAGTGAAAAAATGTCAAAACATAGGTATTACAACTTTTTTGAAATTTAGGTAAATATGTTGTTAGTTATTTCGGTTGTTGCTATTTATCACCTCTTTAAAACAGAAAACTCAGACGGTTTTCCGTAATATACAGCTTTCTTTACCTTCTACATAGTACTTTATCTAACTATACCCAAGTTATTTTTTAAATAGTTAATAAAATAGTTATTAAAACCATCTCGTTACAACAGTTAATACCGAGTGAAAAAGTTGTCATTTTATTTTTGTGTAATCTGATAAACTTGTAGTTTAATTCTTTTAAGTTTTTCTGCATAAAACATTATTCCTGAAAAAAGAAAACATATGTATGGGGACCAAAACGGACATACCTTTATAGGAATTCTGGTAATAATTTTGGTTGAATTTGCAAATATCACATGGGGGCTATTATCATCCAATGTAGTAGTAATTTTATTTACCTCCTACAAAGTGTACATATGTACATATATACCTACTTATTTTGATTTAACTATACAGTTGTTACATTCATCGCATGCCTTATTTAATTGCTTAGTATGTGGTTAAGCTAATAGTAGAAACCTGAGTTAATACTAGTAATTTTAGTTAATTCCTTACTACTAGTACCAACTACATAAGTAAACATGCCATTTCTGAGGATTATACACAGAGAAAAAGGTTTTCTTAAACAAACAAAAATCATTTACATTAAATAAATCTGTTCCTTTGAATAGGACCAAGTAAATCTGCTTTTTAAGAGGTTTTTTAACGAAATGAGTAGTCGATTATCCTAAATCTCACTTTTAAAACCTCTGACTAAAACAATAGAATGCTTATTTTTTATTTTGACATGCTGTGAACGTGTGGGAACGCACGTTAACCAGTAGCTAAGATGAAGTATATTTATTTGAATCAGATTCTGAAAACAACTACGACTGACATTGCATCACTTCAGCATCTCCATAGGAGTCGCCACATCATTCATCGAGACCAACTAATCAGACACTGACCGGTTTCGCACTTATTATGCGCTCATCAGAGTGCCACAGGTAGTGGATTCGATGAAAGATGCTGCGACGTGATTGCCTAATCGGTATCGTGAATGTTAGTAGTGGTGAGAAACACACCGTAGTGCTCTCTTTGGGTCTTTGCTACTATCTCTCTGACAATTATTGACAGACAGATAACGACCTGCTTTTCCGCAGGTGGCATTACAGCAGTGATCTCTATTGTCTTTAAGGAAGACAATCCTACTTATTTATTTGTAATGCAATGCCAGTCGGGGCACATTGGCCCTGGAGTAGTTGTTTTCGGCAACTTCAAACGGAGGATTACACTCAAATTCATTTTATTCGCGTCTAGGGATCGCTTAACAAAATCTCTCTAAAAAATCTTGCTTACGGCCCTGCTCAAATATTACAGGAAGTGTTAGCAAATAGGCTGTTAGTTCTAGCATCTTTAATGTTATCTCTAATTTATTGTGAAATTCTGACTTTTCATAATATTCATATTATCATTTACCCCTAGAGAGAATAACATAAAAATGCGAATAAGAAAAGAAGTGGGATGACGTTATTCTGAAATAAATGTATTTTTTTAAACCTTTTTTGTCGTATATTACCTTTAAGAGCATAGTCTATTCCTGCAAAGGAAAGTAATTTATAGGATTACATGGTATTAAAATAAATATAAAAAATAAAAAATAGCAATCAGAAGGAGGATAAGCAACACAGACCTCATGCCAGTACAAATCTAGAAAAAATGATCATAAGGTCGATTTCCTCGATGTGGGAAGGATTTTATGTGTGGGCAGCTCCGCAGTTATAAGCAGCATTGTTGAAGGAATTTGCCAGTTATTGATATCCGATATAATTTCAGTGAAACAGAGTTCCACGGCGTCGACGTGGTTTCCCATCCCGATGTTATATGAATCAGTTCACAACTTAGTAAACTAATTTAACTCAATACAAAGATGTTTTCGAGTTTGGTTCACGTCCTATGAACACGTAAATCTAAGTTATTCAAGCACCTCAACTTTAGCTGGCTGACCTAAAAGTCTAGCGAGCCGTGCAAAAGTTTGGGGGTTTTATAATTTGAATACATTGTAGGTGAACGTCTACTTACTTACATTGTAATGCATCACTTCTGCTTTTATTGACCGGATTTGCTGTGCAATATCTGGACCATGTACAATGATTTTTATAGTTGTAAAAATAAGTCCACTGGCTACCAGATTTCGTTTTATGGCGGTTCTTTATTAGTTAACAGGACTGTAAACTGAAATGTAATCCCGTGAGATCAGTTTAGCGGCTGCAATGCCGGAGTTATTTCAAAATGTCGATTTTCTTTTCAAATACTCACTAAAAATATTAGATAGAGAAAAAATACAGTGTTTCAGCAGAATATTTTCACGGATTTTCCTTACATATAGTTTTTAAAGCGTGCTTTAGATGGTTTATTACAGAAATAAGGAAATATTAGATGAAAGTTCCGAGCTAGAATACTGTGATACTTACTTGGAGAAAATATTTTTTTTTATTTTTTAGTATTTTAATGAAAATGTTATTTCAAATAAAAGTTTTTTTTATATTATATTTTGTATAATGGTTTCACGGTACATTTTTTGTTCATTGAAGTACAACAGATACAAATAATAATAATTAGAAATTTTCGAATCCGAACAAACTTTTACTTTTTAAATTAAACATATTTGTAATTTATATACTTTTTGAATGAATTCTTCCTTTAAGAAAACATGTATTTCAATGTTTACCTATCTGATATAGGATAATTGATTATATATTTTGACCTGTTTTAAATTCTACATCATTAAAATCATTTTAAATATTAGCAAATGGTTCTCGCTGATCTTATTTTTTATTTTTTTTTCGTACAACTGTTATTTTTCCTACACTTTCGTGCACTATTTCTGACATATCCTTTACTAGACATCAAATCATAAATCTAACGTATTTGTGTGCACATTTCAACAAACACACCATGTGTGTTTTTTCAAATGTTTCATACAATATAATATAATGAAATACTTTTGCCGAATAGCCTGTATAAGTTGACCTCAAAAAATTTAGATAAGCCGATTTAACTTTTATTAGCGATTCAACTTACCGATGAAGGCGCTGCAAATTGTAAACAAATATGGAGGAAGACGAGTAAAAATTATCCATTTCATATCACATCATTTAGCAATTAGCATTCAACTGGCATAAATATACTGACTTCGTGTGCTAGTTAGGGTGAAGTAAGGGATAAAAAGAGTGGTAAAAGCAGTCATGTGCTTTACTATATTATCATGTTACATATAAGTGCTTTCTTGCTAATTATCAATTGTTTTTTTTTTTGTTGAAACAGGTAGTTTTTGTTTACTTACATTTTGGTTTGCTAAAATAAGTGTGATAAATGGTAGAAAAAATGTATGGTGATACCATATTAGTGATTGTGTTTTTTTGTTAAATAATTGTTATGTTTAAATTAAAATATATATTCTGTTTTTATCATTAGTAATAGAAAAATATAGGCATTTCGCAACAAACAAAATGGTTATGTTGTGAAAATAAATGTGTTCCCTGTTATAAAATTATTACATGCCTTTTAGAGATATCAGTGAGGAAGTGTTTCTGATACTAGGGCCAAACTTCTATCTATCTTCTATCTTAAAAACTTCTATAAATACATTTTCTGGAGTGACACCTATAAACACGGCAGTTGTAGTCTGTTGTGGTGATTTCTTTTGAATACCATTTTAAAATGTCAAAATAAAGATGAACAAATACTAACTACGTCGTTTTTAACTTTGTAATACCAAAAAGTTATAAGCACCACTAAATTATTATGTTAAACGAACCCAAATACATGTTATTTATTATATCAGCAATAAGTGTCCAAAAATTTTAAAGCGAACCTTTTAAATAGGTTCAAATATCTTTATGCAAAAGGCGCATTCATTTTTGGAATCGCCAATAGAAATTAAAAATATGGCGAAGGAGACAGTTCTAATCAGATGCTTTTTAATTATTATTTTACTGCACAGATTGTATTTACCATTTTTTATGAATACATTATAATAATAATAATTGAAAAGTGTACAAATACATCAAGCGGTATAAGTTGTATACAAAAGTTATATAAATAAATATGTTCCCTGTTATTAAATTGTTACATGCCTTTTAGAGAAATCAGTGAAGAACTGTTCTTTATATACTAGGGTCAAAAGTTTAGCTTCTATCTTAAGCACTTCTATTAACACATTTTGTGAAATGACACCCATGAACACAGCAGTTTGTGTTGTGTTGGTTTATTTTGAATACCATTTTAAAATGTAAAAATAAAGATGACCATACCAAAAAGTCACAAGGACCATTAAATTATTACACTAAGTAAACCCAAACACGTGTTATTTATCAATATTTCAGCTATTCAAAATATCTTTTAAATAGGTTCCAATATTTTCATTCAGAGGGCGCATTCATTTTTGGAATCGCCACTTATTGCTATATACCACTATATCTGCGAATACTTAGCAGATTCCTAACCTAGCAAAAAGTTATTAAATAAGTTTCTAATACTTACGGTTTCTACTGTTATAAAAATCCATTTCTGCACACATCTGCAAAAATATCTGTATCACTTATTATTCCAATGTTTCCATCAAGTTTTGGTAAATTAGTTGATGAGAGTACGTGTGTAGTTAAATAGGTAAAACCGAGGGGTAAACCGCAGACATGAATTTTGTACACCAATTGCTTTATTGCTCAGTATTACAGCAAAATTAACTGCATTGCTTCAATATTCACTGAATTTGGCACATATTGCTCATATTTTTACTGGTGTGTCATGTACTGCTCATATTTTCTTAGTATTGCACAGCATTGCTCTCATTTTTATAAAATATTTGCATTGCTTCGTATTGGTTTTGAATTGTTTCGTATTGCTTTTGTATTGCTTCGTATTACTTTGAAAGTGCATGATAACTGTATTGGTGAAACACACCTACATTTTCTTAGTACCTATATTGCATTGCTCGTATTTTTATAAGTTGCTCACATTGCTTTTAAAGTATAGTATTGTTACTTCTTCCGGGGTTCTAAAGATAAGTGAGACTTATACAACAGTACAAATCTTTATTTAACACTTCAGACACAGTACAACACTTTTTGTACAATATCTAAATAATTACACACCGAAAACACTTGAAAAATCGCCCTTATTTCACTGAAGTATTGCTTCTTCTCTTGATCGCTCTTCTATTGAGATCGACTGACTAGCCGGCACGTCGCGGGCTTTATACAGTGTGTCCTAGATAAGGATGGGATAGCATTGGGATCTTGGAATCGGTAAGAGCTACAAAATTGATTAAATTATGAAAAATTTGAGCAGTTTGAATACCTTGATGCATCACAAATAATTAAACCATTACTTGTGATGCATCATTGAATTGAGAATAAAAAATGGTATCAAAATTTCTATTTAAAGATACAGAGCCGTATTTAAAAAAAAAGAAGTTGATGATGGTTTCTCGGAAACGAAACGTCGGACAAAAACTTGATGAATGCCATCTTGTTAAGCTCAAAAAGTAACAATGGAAAAGTATTTTTTATTTTTTGATAGCTGTTAAAATAACACCAGAAATAAATAAAAGCAAATATCGCAAAAAAATGTTTTTCCAAATATTTCGAAATCAAAAAAAGATAAATTATTTTGCATAGTCCATGTAAAAGGTATTCAAACTGCTCAACTTTTTCATAATTTAACCAATTTTGTGTCTCTTACCGTTTCCAAGATTCCAATGCTATCCCATCTTTATCTTGGACACACTGTATATAGTTTAATGCCCTAGCCCTAAATTATGTCTATAATTGTAAACGTATTGTACAGGGTGTATTTTTAGGTATAGAACATATTTATGGCCGTATAGTTTTCTATATTGGTTATCTTTATTGGACACACTGTATAGGTAAACTAGGAATTCACGGATTTTATTGGCTTATTTAAACATGAGTTATATAATCGTAGAAATTTCCATCAAATACTCACGAATAATCCATACACCAGGGCAGTTCAATAAATAATCGACAGACAAGTTATACGAGGGGTATTCGATAAATACCTCTGGTGACATCCAGGAAATGTGGACAAAAGGGCTTATCTCCCTTATTTGAAGGTCTAGAGGGTTGAGACTTCGCTCTTGGGGGGTTGTTCCTAGCACCCTCAGAAGCGGTATTGCCAGATTGTGCATAATTTCCCTAGGGCTGGGGAAAACGTAGTTTTGGCAACGCCGCATTCGAGCACTCTATCGGTAATTTTGTAACAGTATAACAGTAAATTAACTTTGCAACTTAAATTGGGTGTTCATTATTAAAGATGCGAGTTAAAGGCTCATGACTTCTTATTGTTTTTGCTAAGTACAAGGCAACTCATGCTATTAGGAATTAAGGGTTTCTTAATAAACACAATCTGACATAATTTCCAGTTGTACTGAATTAAAGGCTCATGATTTTTTTATTGTTTTGAACTTAGTACAAGGCAACTGAAGCTGTTAGGAATTAAGGGCTTCTGATTTTTTATTATTTTGGCCAAGTATAGTCTATATAATGTCAATTGAAACTAAAAAAATTTCGACAAAAGAAACACCTTCACCTCGACGGCGGCCTCTCTGAACCGGGGCCTCCTAACTGAAGCTGTTAGGAATTAAAGGCTCCTGATTTTTTATTATTTTGGCTAAGTATAGTCTATATGTATAATGTCAATTGAATCTAAAAAAATTGAGACAAAAGAAACACCTGCACCTCGACGGCGGCCTCTTTGTTTACGCACGTGTGTCGTTTGTCGCAATTTTTTTTGCAATTTCAATTGAGATTATAAAGACTATACAAGGCAACTCATGCTATTAGGAATTGAAGGCTCCTCAATAAAGCAACTCTAACATCATGAATGTTAGTAGTGGTGAGAAACACACGGTACTGCCCTCTTTGGGTCTGTGCTACTATCTGTCTGACAATTATTGTCAAATTGACAGACAGATTGTTTTTTTTTGTTTCGGGATCTCCATCAAATAAACTCTATCATTTACAGCTGTTCCGAATTAAGGCCTAATGATTTTTTTTGTTTTAACTTAGTACAAGGGAATTAAGGGCTCCTTAGTAAACACAATTTGACATCATTTCCAGCAAACATATATCACAACTTATACCAAACATATTAAAAACAAAAATAACAGAAACAACATAACTTAGGAATATCACTCGGAATATCACGATACGCACATAATTTGGCGGTTAGCCTTAAGATCTCGAACAGAATTTCCGACATTGTCACACCTAACAGAAACACTGCGCAGGTATAAGCCTTTATAATCTCAATTGAAACTGCATAAAAAATTCCGACAAACGACACACGTGCGTAAACAAAGGGGCCGCCGTCGAAATGCCGGTGTTTCTTTTGTCAGATTTTTTTTTACAGTTTCAATTGACATTATATAGACTATAACGACCATGAGTATTGCTCTCGGTATTGCTTTATTGCTTTTATTATTTCGCATTGCTACATATTTTCTATGCCTATTTTTACATTGCTCCTCAATTTTCTTGCATTGCTTAAGTATTGCTAACATTTTCGATACATTGCTCGAATTTACATAGTATTGCTCGCATTGCTTTTACATTTTCTCATGCTTGTACACCACATTGCTTCAGCGGTTTACCCCTCGGGTAAAACTGTAGTGTGTTATAACATGAAAATTAAACCAATGTACAGAAAAAAAATACATCATAAGATGGTAGTATTAAATTTTAATATACCTAAGTATACTTTAAAATACATAAAGGGATAACAAAATGAGGACGTATAAGAACTTAATTAAACGTAAAGCGCTGTGCATATGAGTTTTTATTTCTAATGCTAGATGTTTGGAAAGCATGGCTTTGTTAATTGTTAACAGGTAGTTTTAACGTGCAAAACTTAACTAAACACATTTACATTGTTTCGAAGAACTACCTGCATATGTTGCATACAAGTTGATGCTAATGTTATAAGCTCTAGTTTAATTTTGTTCCGGCAGTTCATTGAAATTCTTTGCCGTGTTTGTATTATGTATGAAATTGGGTTTGTAATTGTTCAAAATACCACTTACATCTACACAACCGGCATAAAAAGTTTATTATTGCAGTTCTATTGAAGTTCCCTGTATCTACATTGTGTACAGATTCATTCTATAGAGAAATATAGTATACACGTTTTTAAGCAGATATATACGAGTATAAGGTATACAAATACTAAATATTTTACGTGCTTGCATGTGCCTATGGAGCTTTTATTTATTTATTTTTTTTTTTTTAGGTAGGTATTTAAACGCAATTTGAGGCATACTAATCATTGGAAATGAAAAACTAGCAATTGTTTAAATTAAGTAGGTATTATTTATAATTTACAGCAGTAGGAGTATACAATAGGAGTATACAACATACGTTACTGTTACATTATAGCACACTAGATAGTCAATGCTGTAACGCAATTTAGTACATGGGATATTTCCATAAAAATGGGCCCCATTTTTATGAAAGAAGAACTAAAACTAACTTACCTTAGCACGAGTAGTATCGGACGCATTGAAAAATTTTTAATTCTAGCTGGTAGTCACACTTATGAGCGATAAAATGAAACACTGAGACTGCATGACTATCTGATGTTTTATCGAATGTTTTATATTATTTGATACTGCCTAGGAGATCAGGTGCAGATTTTTAAATGTTTGAACTTGTTCTAATAAATAACATTAAATGGGTTTTATGATACAAACTATGTCTATTTTCCTCTAGATACCAAATTATTAATGAGATTAAAATAGTCCCATCTTTAGCATTGAATAAATTCAGCTACTATTCTTCTACAAGAGTGTCGTGCACATTAAACTAAAACCAGAGAATTTACTGACGAAGCCTTCTTTACTTCCTACAATTTTCCATCTGATTCTAGTTGATTTCAAGTGAATTCTACTATTTCTTTAAGTCGTCATGTCAACATATTCAACTCAACACTGCAGAAGGGTTTGATTAAGAGGGGCGTTCCGAATATTTTAGACTGCAGACCTATTTTTAAAAATGGTTTTTATCGTTACAATGACATTGGGATGAAAAAAAATAGATTATAGGTAGAGATAAAGGTGTGGAATATGTAATGACAAAGTTTCAGAGCAAACATTCGTTCTGAAAATAAGATATAGGTACGTTCTTTAATCAGGTTTAAATTTTTGCACTTTTTGTCATGGATCGGGTAGAGAAGGTGTCATTACCTAAGTTACGTAACATGAAGCAAATTGTGAAAATACTACTGTCATGTCAAAAATCATTTTCAAAGTTTTCATTTGACGTTAGGGATAATATGTCTGCATTTTGAACCATTCCTGGCTAAATTTATTGAATTCATTAGTTTGGCACTTACCTCAAAGATAGCGTGACAATCGTATAGCATTGTGTTACTAGATTTGAAATACAGGTAACTGTTTAGTAAATATTTTTATGCGCTTACACAGTGGCCCCAAAATTTACTTTATTTTTAGGCGATACTTATATATTATTAGTAGCCATATTATATTATTTCGATATTATTATTGGTAGCGGTATTATTATTATACTAATACCCAAATATCACAAGAAATTCAAATATCACAGGTTCTAAACTTTTTGATTAAATTTTATATCATTCAACAAAATCTTTTATTCTGATTCAGTCAACATTTTTAGTATTACATTATTTACTCTATCTTCAAAAATGAGGGAGATGTGAACAAAAAAAACCATTGTTTAATACAATTATAAATAAGGCTTCCAATATGAACCTTGTTCAAGTATCACTGTGTTATATTACTGTATTCACAGCATAGGATATTTTAAATATGGAGCAAATACAAGTAAACTCGTTTCCCTCTATATTTTTCCTTCAAACATTTTTTTAAAATACGTTGGTATGGGAAAACAGTTTTTTAAACATTTTTAAAAATTAATGAAAAAATAATTAATAATAGGTAGGTATCTATAATATCTCTATTCCTGTCTCATCATAAAGATTAGCAGGGAAGTCTCCGAATTATGTGGGAGATGGATCGGCATATTATTATTTATATGAGAGGACAAATTTAATTCAAAATAATTCGGCGGAATGGGTATTCGAACTCACAATCTGTGTGTTAAGCGATTTACACGCTAAACTTTAAGCCACCGCTGCGATGAAGATTTATTCAGTAACGGAAAAGCCAAATCAGTAAATTTGATTCAATTCTCGGTTAGCTCAATTTTCGTGCCGCGCCGGTCAGTGTAAATGTATTTTGTATTTAATGTATTTGGAAGTAAGCAGAGTAAAAATGTATATGCGACTTGTCTGAATAGAAGTATATTCATGATATTTTAGAACCGCCTCCTGCATTTTTGAAATATTATCTCTCCGTGCATCAATATGCATATATATCATTTATCAAAAAAGTGTCGGTATCTGCCAGTAATGATTGCATCCATTTATCAAGTTGCAGGAGCAGTCGAGTTTTTATCGCTGCCAAATGAGTGCAACGAACGGCTTCGGGCCAGAAAAAACACGAGGGCGCAAGATTAATACGATACTTCTCCTGATATTTTCGTTGTTGAAAAATTATTCATTTTTATAACATCCAAGACCCTGTTATGTGTGTGCTGCGGGATAATGGAAAATTTATGTCTTGCCTAGGGTATACTTTTGAAAGATAACCATTGTTTTGTGCTCCCAAATTTACATCTTATTCCGTTGCCCTTTTATGATTGCCCTGGAAGAAATTGCCTGAAATATATGTGGTTCATTAGTTAGTTTCTACGTATAATATTCATGAATAACATTTGTGGCTCGGTGTTCCTGACTTCATGAACATTTTTTGTTCAAAGTCAGTGGAAGCAGCGGTATGCTCAAAATATTGTTTTATGAGTACTTCCGCTATATGTATATTCTATAGAGATCAAGGGTTTAGGATTGAGCCGTAACAAAATATTTGTAATGAATGTGAATCATAAAAAAAATTGCGAAGAAAGTAAGATGAAGCGGTATTCATATAAAGTCATTGTTAATATATATTTTTTTTTGTTTCAGGTGAGACCCTCATTTTTAAATAGCAGGTTTATAATGAATATGTAAGTACCTAAAACATACCCTGATTACTACATAGTTTTATGGTCTAATTTTAAAATAATTTTGCGCAAACATTATTGTTCTTGCTGATGCTGATTTTTATAAAAGCATTAAAACATTTTTACATTACGTAGGTACTGTAAAAAAGACTTGATCCATGATAATGGTTACCTCAACTGTCAGGGCAACTATGACAATTGTCAGGGCAACTTTTCTCTAATTTAACTAATTTCGTATATTTTACAGCTTTGAAGAAAGCCAGTAAATTCGCTGATATCATAGGCTGATTACTAGTTTTAAATCATAACTAAGATCATGAGGTTATCAATTTAAATTTGATAGTTGAATATCGTTCCATTGCAATGTTATCTGTTTTTCAAATTTTTGAAAAATCAAATCTGAACATATTCATAGAGGTTATTTATTTTAAGATGTCAAAAACAACTACTCCACGGACTATGTGCCCTGACTGGCATTGCATTACTCCGGTATCTCTACGAAAGTCGCCACATCTTTCATCGAGACCAACAGACACTGACCGGTCTCGCACTTATTATGTGCTCGTCGGAGGACGATTGTTTTTTGGGTTAAGTTCTAGAGTCTCATTTGTATAATTCATATATCAGTTATTCCTCTCGAAACGGTTTTATTTTGCAATATGATTTCACCGAGTAATTACATATATAAGTCATATAAATCTTATCCGTATCACTTGGTCTAGTTCATTGTAATAACAGAAATGATATAACGAGTATAGAAAAAATAAAAATTGTTAATCAATCGTAAAATCATTGCTCTATTTGTACATCTTTTAATATGTCGAATAATTTTTGAAAGGCTGAATTACTATACTATGATTACATACTACATGTAGCCTGTATTTGATGTTGTGTCAGGAACATATGATGTGTGTTCGTTTAAACATAAATTTAATAATGTGTTAATTTTATATGACTTTTCCGATATAATTTGTATGATATCCGGATTAACAATGGTTTTGTATTCTGTTATAATTCAATTCTATTATTTTCTATTGTATGATGTTGTATATTTAATGTTCAAAAAGCGAGTATAATAATGTCAATGAAATAAAACAGGTGAGGGTCAATGGTTAACTTTCAATTGTATTCGAGAAAAAATAGTAATAGTAATATTAGTTCCTTTATAGAGAATAGAGAGTTTTTTAATTCCTTAAATAGGGAGTTTTTGAAACCTTAAAATTTTAGCACGTCGTTATCGTTATTCTGAGCATGCCCAATGCCAAGTGAATCATTTTTGGCACTGCTCAGTATAACGATATACGATAACGATAAGGTAAAATTTAAGGGGTTTAAAATCTCCCTAATTTTACCACCACGTTATCGTTATCGTTATTCCTAGCATGCGCAGTGCCAAAAAGAGTATCATTTTTTGCACTGCGCATGCCCAGTATAGCGATTACGATAACGATAAGGTAAAATTTAAGGGGTTCAAAATCTCCCTAATATGGCAAATATTTAGGGGTAAGACTATTTAATGTAGAGAATGAAAGGAGATTCACTTGTATAACAATAACTTTATTAAACGTCTAGTGACAAATCAAGACTAATCAAGACTGACTCCGTCATTTCTCTCAACACTGTTTTAGCACGCCCGTCGCCTTTCGGGTAGACTAAACATTTCCACCTCTAGGAACCTTCACGGGTGACCCCATCAAATTTGCTTACATGATGTTTAAAAATGAAAGTACTGACATGGCATAATAAAATTACGTAATTTAAATATGTTTCTAATGGCTTCTATAAGATTGGGTCATTGCTTCCTGGATATTGTTTTGCTTCTGAATCTATAATGGCAAGTTAACGGTGTAAATAAATCTACACCGATTTCCTTGGAAATATGCTAATCACGCTAATTGCACATTTCTTATCAGCCAAGAAATTAGTTTCAATTATTAAATTATTATTATTAACATCCTGTTAGAGATTCCCTATATGGTGCCTCTGGATTGTTTATACTATTGGCACGTTTAGGACAAACACGGAGAGACGAGCCAGCGACTGGAGCAGGCATTTGAGGATTATTCATTATTAAGCTTAACATAGAGACGCACGTCTTTGCAATATACAGTGTATTAGTCTTGAATATACCGAAATTATGTTAATTGAAGTTTTTGCTTTAATTGTGGAATAATTTCTAACATCAGAAGTTGGGATATAAGCGCAACCCTTAGGTCAAAAGGACTTAGCGCGAACCCTGTGGAAAAAAAAATTAAGTGAGCACCAGTGTCGTGAGGTGATGCGATGGCATACCTGATAGTGGTGTGATGTGATGGCAATATCCGGAGAAAAATCTATATAGGATGGACACATATATGTCGACGAGGTTATTGAAATGCCCAGAATTCCCAGAGAAGTTATGCCCGAAAGATGTCAGTTCCAGGATGACTTAGGAAATTTGTCATTTGGGATATTACAGATGTTTCAAATCAAAAGATATATGGAGGGAAGTTGAAGACTGTGTGTAGCGTCATAGTCTCGCAAGATGTTTGACGTATTATTTCATATGTTGAAGTAGTCAAACGTGACAGAGCTGGAAAGTCAGATAAGTACAATTTTCAGAGATGAGTTTACTGTTCTGATTTGTTTGAGTACATGTTTGTTTCAGTAAATGTGTAGAACAAATAATAAGTAATCGTAATAGTAAATGAGAGTTTGTTGAATGAAACTGCACAGTATTTTTGCTTATGGCATAAACAAATTATTTAAGTTTCTAACATATTAAGGTTGCAGGATAGAATATTGAAGTTAAATTTGTAGGTATAGAGGATACAATTAAGAGCGATTTTTACATGCTGAATTATGCTATTATTGATTAAATTATTGTAATGTGCATCGAAGTTATGAATTTTAAGTGAAATTGAGGATTTGAAGAGTCTAAAAGATTCTGGTAAACGAGGGATGCAATGATTGCAATAGTTTGTTATTGTCCAGGTTCAAAATAAAAACTTCTGTAGGGGGCTAATCATACAGTAATATGTTTATGCGCCTTGAGGTTTCCATAATATTATTATTTGGATTAGTATTTTAGCCTTAAGTGTTTTTCCATAATTTAGTCTGTAAAAATTTAAGATTACCTGTTTGTTTCGGTTGTGTTTTGGAACAGTAAGTATTAAAGTATTCAAGTTTATCGCATTTTAGTTTGCTAGTTAAAAATTGTAAGTCAATTACCTCACGTTGTATTTTAATATTATTGCCAAACATATCAGCTATGTAGACAATCGACCAAACGAATTTGACCAGCAGTATATTGGTTTTGCCCCAAGCGTCTCCTAAATATTAAGTTACCCAGAATGCATTATAGGTACTCTTTGAATAAACTACTTATCGATGTAATTAACAATTGCAAATATTTTGGTGTTGTTTTCACTTTATCTTAATTTAATAAAAAGCGGTATTATAGTATGTGATGATGCTGTTTTGAGAATTACAAAGTTAAAAACTCAGATAAAAATTATATTTGCCTACTCCAGAAAAATAATTAGTTGATAGTACAATGGAAAGGCTAAGTGATGGCATAATTGTTTGTTTCTCTGCGGTTTGTTGCTGCTGCAAACCTAGCTGTTTTGAATTAGTTAAAAGTTATCAAGGTGTATAGGTTCTTTTATAGAAGTATTCAAAGCATTGGAGTATGTAAAGTCACATATTCCCTATAGACAGGGGTGACAGAAGTAGAACATACTATAACTTTGGTTCCAATTTCAGATTTAAAATTAAAATTTAGGAAAAGTTATAGGTAAGGTTAAGGACACTGTTGCGTAGAGTGTGGTGACTCTGTCTCGAGAGTGGGGTGGAAACCCACGGTGCTCTGACGAGACGAGTAGAAAACCCAGATTACTCAGATTTACTTAGCAGTGTGACGAAAAGGACTTGAGGTGTGTTTTAGTCCAAGTTCAGCTTATTATTTCGCGCGGGTACAGCCCATAATACCTATTATGTAATTTTAATGGCCATAAAAAAAACTGTGTAGTCATTTAATAAGGTAATATAAGTAAAAATTAACAGTATTAAGGTAAAAATTGTTGAAAATAATATTCAAAGTAGGCGCCTATAAGAGAAGAGTAAATAAATAAACACATAGGTAAGGTACATCCAACCAAGGATAAATTATTTTATATGTAATCAAAAAGGTAAATCATAAAATTGAACTGCATTCGAAAATTAAAGGTACAATCGATTTGCGATCAATTCAATGCAGTAAGTTTTAAAATTTTAGAAACAATAACAGTAATTAATAAACACACTTAGAACGAAATATAGGTATAGGTAGGTATAGTAAAGTAAAGTAGTAGGTAAAGTATATGTTGTGTTAAAAAAAAAACAATATAGGTACAAAAATAATAAAAGGATGACCTCTTTATAATCAAAGATAAAGATCGTTATATCTAAAAGTCACAGACCACAAAGAGTTGTCTAAGTATGAATCCTAGTGTAATATTATCAGGAAGCACCGCTGAGATGAACTGTTGTTATTACTATTTGTAGTAATAGTTATTATGTATGGCCGCTTTGGAGTTGGCAATGAGCAACAGAGTCAAAAAGTACTCGTTGCTAGTTCGCATGCCAGTAAGCGTTTATGTTATTTGATCTGTTATTTGATGGTAATAATAGTGATTGTCATTGTTGCATAAATGACTGTTGTAAAATATCAGATAGTTAAATAAAGATCCACCTCTAGGATTTTCGTAAATTTTTAAATAAATTGAGTCACGTAATAAATACAATTCCAACGCATCAGCATTATCGCCTTCTAAAAACAAATATAATTCTAAGGTGTAAGGGTCAATAATTACTTTTTTAACAAAAAATAAAACTTGTCAACACTGTAAGATACATATATTAACTAACTCTCTGTATATTCAAATATCGACCGTCTTCGGTCAGTTCAGTACATAGAATCAATGTATGCCTATAATACGTGACTATAACATAAACAATAAACATAGCCGAGTTTGCCAATTCAGCGTCTCCCTCAGCGAGGCCCCTTACATTCGGCCATCCTGTATAGGATCTGTCCTCAGATCCATGGAGTCCCTTTTCTGCATCTGCAAAATAACAAATCCAATTAATCCAAAAATATATATTTATATATATTTTTTTTTTTACTTAACCAGCCCTTGCCAGTTTTCTTTTTTTAATTAACCAGCCCTCGCCAGTTTTCTTTTTTTTAATTAACCAGCCCTCGCCAGTTTTTTTTTTTTAATTAACCAGCCCTTGCCAGTTTCTTTTTTTTTAATTAACCAGCCCTTGCCAGTTTTCTTTTTTTTTTTAATTAACCAGCCATCGCCAGTTTTCATTTTTTTTTATTAACCAGCCCTTGCCAGTTTTCTTTTTTTTAAATTAACCAGCCATCGCCAGTTTTCATTTTTTTTTACTAACCAGCCCTTGCCAGTTTTCTTTTTTTTTTAATTAACCAGCCATCGCCAGTTTTCATTTTTTTTTATTTACCAGCCCTTGCCAGTTTCTTTTTTTTTTAATTAACCAGCCATCGCCAGTCTTCTTTTTTTATTAACCAGCCCTTGCCAGTTTCTTTTTTTTTTTTTTAATTAACCAGCCCTTGCCAGTTTTCTTTTTTTTTTTTAATTAACCAGCCATCGCCAGTCTTCTTTTTTTTTATTAACCGGCCCTTGCCAGTTTCTTTTTTTTTAATTAACCAGCCCTTGCCAGTTTTCTTTTTTTTTTAATTAACCAGCCATCGCCAGTTTTCATTTTTTTTTTATTAACCAGCCCTTGCCGGTTTCTTTTTTTTTTAATTAACCAGCCCTTGCCAGTTTCTTTTTTTTTTAATTAACCAGCCCTTGCTAGTTTTCATCATTGTTTTTTTATAGTTTAAACTCTGCTATATTTCGACCTTTATAACCTGCCAGTACTTCAAGTGGCGATACTCCTATAATTTTATTCACTGTACAATTTATTACACTTTGTGCCTGTTTCACAAGTGTCCCACTTATTTTCTAGACTGCCAGCTGCCATCACAGCTAGAGAATTCAAAATCGTACGATTTACTTGTTGGCATTGCCCATTGGCTCTTGGGGTAGCCATAACGTTTAAAATATGTTTGATACCATATGCTCCGCAGAACTGACTAAATTCTTGGGAGGTAAAAGATAGGATAGGGATAGAGGACAATCGTGTCGGTGCACCGAACAAGTACATTACTTCTGTCAGTACTTTTACTACTTACGACGATATTTCGTCGCACAAGTGAATTTCGTCATTGTTAGCCTTCACTAACTTGATGATTTTTATTAAGTAACACTTTATTACTGCTTTGTTAGCTATCATTAACCAGATAACCTTCGTCATCTGAGTAACCCTTCAGTTACAACTTTTGTTAGCCATTGCTACCAGATAACCTTCGTCATCTGAGTAACCCTTCAGTTACTACTTTTGTTAGCCGTTGCTAACCAGATAGCCTTAGTCATCTGAATAACCCTTTGGTTATTAACTTCAGTTAGTAAACTAACTTCTTAGACCTTACTCGCTACATTTTTATTTATTTTTTTTTTTACTTCATTGCATAAAATGGTATTAGTCCATATCGAAACCTAAAATAATTTTCTACACCTTTAACCTAAAGAACGAGAGAAATCAACTTGTCTAGCCTTTGCTAGTTTCTTTTTTTATTCTTGTTTAACTTACATCACTTATTCACCTCCTAGGAGTACCTAAAGCTTAATTTTGTCCACAGCAACAACCGTTTTTCGCCTTTTCATGTTTTCTCTAAGATGCTCTACCTCATATCTATCACTACAAAGAACTTTTGTGACCTTGAAAGGCTCTTTACAAATCTTACCTTTTGCATTAGCCCTGCGCTAACCTTAACTTATGCGTTAGCCCTGTGCTAACCTGGTGCCTATGCAAATCTCATATTTCATTCTACCATTTCAACAATGATTGCTGGACGTGAATACAACTACATCACATAATTTCTAAGTGCTCTATTATCAGGACTCCACAATACGACTTGGAGGTACGCTGTATTCCTGGGTATCCTCCACTTGATGGACTAGGTAACCTCATCTCGATCACTTTCCAATCCTTTTGTACTTTCTAAGGGCTGCCTCCACTTAGGCTTTACACCCCAGGTCTAGCCCATATGCTTACTTCAGCAATATAGGCTTACATTGGTTTGACTTTCAGTTAACAACACTAAAAAACAAACTATTAGGGGATTCAATTTCTTAGTTTAGTCATACTCTCACTGTCATTACTATTGCTATAGATTAATCATCTATAACCTGCTGCAAAGCCAATTCATCCTTTATAATTCATCTACTATCAAATTTTAATCTGTTTTTGGTACATAAATATGTAACAGTACAATTGCCAATCTCATAACAACATTAATATAACAAACCTCAGCAGTGATTCTATTTTTATTTATTATAAAATTTGTAAATCAGTATTCGTATATATCACCTTTAATACATACACTACCATTTCATTTTCTCCTAATTTATATAGGTACCTACCTATCTCAATACATTTGTTTTGCCTAGGTCAGTAACTTAAGTAGAAATCTATATTAATGTTTATTAATAATTTAAACTCTAAATGCTGTGGAGCTTTGATGATCTCACTTTTTATTTTGTCAAAACTTTAACACGTCTGTGCCTCATAATCAATAGTTACTAGTGTTTATCATTTGATCTTATAACATAACAACATAACGTGGTGTTGAATAAGCGTTATTCATTCCTACTATTTCTGTATTCACAGCTGTCCTTAACAATACTTCAGCTTATGGTAATACGCATTCTAACTCCTAATTTAGTTTATGTTTTTAAAAACTGTGCTGGGAACGAACATTTTCTATATTTACTTTCAAACATCACGCAAGAAACATCAACATAAAATTTTGTCGGTATCAATTACGCATTGATACATAACTTATATTCATTCACATGAAATATGTTTTCGTTACAAACATAATTTAATTTTTATACTGAACCTGATACATCCATTAAGTTCCTTATGTGTAGGTATTAGAATTATGTTTGTTTTTTAAAAGGTGATTTGCTGGTGCGCCGAACTTGTATTCCTAATTAAAATTTACTAAAAGAACACTACAGTGATGAATCGTTATTTAACCATTTGATATTTTACAACTCATTTATCCAACAATGATAATCATTATTATTACCATCAAAAATAAGAGATCAAATAACATCTATGCTTATTATTTATTGCAACTAATAATATAGTTTTGTATATTGTTCTTTTAATGCCAGTAATGCCACCCATACAAGACAAACTTTATTACGTTCTTCCTTTTTCAGTTTGTTTATTAATTATACTGTAAACCTACCTATTTTATAACCATTAATAAAATAAGGTTTCCAAATAACAATTATTATGCCATTAATTTAAACGTTACATCAAAACAGTGACAACAGTTGCGGCTGTTATTTGAAAATAACGATTTTGCCCATTTCTATAGATACTATGGTTTGATACTTACTCGAACCTAATGATTTATGCCGCAAAATTAAAACAAGGCACTTCTCTTGAAAGGTGTTCTGGTTAACTGTGGCCATCTCTTTAGATTTCACAACCAGAACTCTTTAGAACTCCTTATAGTTTAACTTTAAACTAATTCAAAACAGCCAGATTTTCAGTAGCACAAACAATTATCACATATCCTTTTCATTGCACTATCGACTAGATATTTTTCTGAAGTAGGCACATATAATTTTTAACTGATTATTTAACTTTGTAATTTTCAAAACAGCATTCATCACATACTATAGTACCGCTTTTTTATTAAAGTAAGATGAAGTGAAAACAACATCAAGGCATTCGTATTTGTCAATTGCATCGATAACTATTTTACTCAAAGTATAATAATTCTATGCAACTCGATACTCAGGATACATTCGGAGGCAAAACCAATATACTGCTGGTCAAATCCGATTAGTCGATTTTCTACATAGCTTATACGTTTGCCAATAATGTTAGAATACATCATGAGATTACAATTGACATACAATTTTTAACTAGCAAACTGAAATGTAATAAAATTGAACACTTCTTCAATAATATTTACTGTTCCAAAGTACAACCGAAATAAACAGGCAATTCTCATTTGTAAATTTTTTTTTTTACGGACTAACTTATGGAAAAATACTAAGAAGTGCAAGGCACATATGAGTACTTATACTGTATAATAAGCATCCAATACAAGTTTTCTTTTGAACCTGGATAATAGCAACTATTGCAATCATGTCATCTCCTGCATTACTAGGATCTTTTAGAGTTCCTCAAATCCACAATAACTCCTAATATTCAAAACTTCGATATACCAGTTACGTGGTTAATCAGTACTAGCATATTTAGCATATAAAATTTACTTTTTACTTTGCTTTTTAATTTGCTTTTACTGGGTATCCTATATGCAAATTTAACTTCGCACTATCTTATCCTGCGTGCAACCTTAATGCGTTATAAACTTAAATAATCTGTCCATGCATTAACTTAATACATTAGAAACAGAAATAATTAATTTATACCCTAAGCAAAAGTACTGTGCAGTTTCATTCAACAAACTCCCATTTACTGAAATAAACATTTACTCAAACAAATCAGAACAAACTTATCTCTGAAAATTGTACTTATCTGACTTTCCAAAGTCTACCAAGTTTGACTAATGAAAGAACATGCATCAAACATCTTGCAAGATTATGACGCCATGTATCTTCAACTTTTTTCTGCATGTTTCACCTAGAAACATCTACTCCCAAACGCCAAATTTTCAGTCGTCCTGGAACTGACATCTTTCAGGCATAACTTCTCTGGGAATTTCAATAAGGTCGTCATATATCCGTCCTATACAGATTTTCCTCTAGGTATTGGCCATCACATCACACCACCTTCATGAATGCCATCGCATCAAAACACTACACTGGGGCGTATTTTTTTTAACTTTAACTTTTCATTGGAATTTGCTGAAGGCCCTTTTGGGTAATCCCACTTCTGACTATGTAATGGTCAATAATTACTTTTTTAACAAAAAATAAAACTTGTCAACACTGTAAGATACATATATTAACTAACTCTCTGTATATTCAAATATCGACCGTCTTCGGTCAGTTCAGTACATAGAATCAATGTATGCCTATAATACGTGACTATAACATAAACAATAAACATAGCCGAGTTTGCCAATTCAGCGTCTCCCTCAGCGAGGCCCCTTACAAAGGCGTACACAATTATAAAGAACATAATGGAGGTATTAGGTTCACTATAAAATTAAATTATTGTAACAACAACATAAGAGCATTTCATGTGTATATTTCGATGCGTAATTGATACCGACAAAATTTTATGTTGAAGTTTCTGCTGCGTGATGGTTGAAAGTAAACATTAAAAATATTTCCAACACAGTGTTTAGGAACATAAACTAAATTAGGAGTTAAAATACGTATTAAGTTATTAAGGACAGCTGTAAATACAGAAATAGTAGAAATGGATAACGCTTATTCAACACTAGTAACTATTGATTATGAGGCAAAAGACGTGTTAAACTTTTGACAAAATAAATTTAAGTGAGATCATCAAAGCTCCACAGTATTGAAAGTTTAAATTATTAGTAAACATTAATATAGATTTCTACTTCAATTACTGACCTAGGCAAAACAAAAGTATTGAGATAGGTACCTTTATAAATTAGGAGATGGATGAAATGGTAGTTTAGGTATTAAAGGTGATATTGGTTTCCAATAACAAATTTTATAATAAATAAAACTATAATCACTGCTGAGGTTTGTTATACGATTGATGTTGTTATGCGATTTGGCGATTGTACTGCTGAAGAATTACATAAAGTTGTGGTACCAACAACAGATTAAAATTGGTATAGAAGTAGACGCATTATTAAGGAATCATTAAACTAAGAAATTGAATATTCTAACCCTTTGTTTTTTAGTGTTGTAAACCTGAAGTCAAACAAATGTAAGTTATATTGGTGTGGTAAGCTTATGGGCTAGTCCTGGGGTGACTTAGAAAGTACAAAAGTATTGAAAGTGACTGAGATGAGGTTAGTCCATGAAATGGAGGATAGTCCAGGAATACAGCGTACCTTCAAGCTGTATTGTGATATCCTGAGAGTAGAGCACATGGAATTATGTGATGTGCGAGGTGATGTGATTCATGGCTAGGAATCATTGTAAACAGGGTGTATAGTGTATAGGTAGTTTGTAAGTGAGATGCCATGTTTGTCATAGGTGGCAAGCACAGTGTCTGTAGTCTGTAAGTATGGGACCTTGTTTGGCCCTGATCAGGCAAGCAGAGTGTCCGTAGTTTTAAGGGGCTTGACGAAGTGATCAATCGGAGTCCGTGGACCGGAAAAATGAATCGGTGTCTTTATCAACCTGTATCTTGATAGGGACCGTGTTGATTCATTGGTTCCATAGTTAAGTTAGCATATAACTTTTAGCATATAAGCATATTTTCATTCAGGGGTTAACGCGCATGACAACTAACTTGAATGACAATATTGAAAAATAATTTATTACTAAATAACTAATATATTCTTGTGTTTTCGGTTTTTAGTTAACCACTTTCAGTAGCCATAACACGCGAGGACGCTGGTGTTGTCAGGAAAGGCCGTGTTAGAGATTCCCTATATGGTGCCTCTGGATTGTTTATACTATTGGCACGTTTAGGACAAACACGGAGAGACGAGCCAGCGACTGGAGCAGGCATTTGAGGATTATTCATTATTAAGCTTAACATAGAGACGCACGTCTTTGCAATATACAGTGTATTAGTCTTGAATATACCGAAATTATGTTAATTGAAGTTTTTGCTTTAATTGTGGAATAATTTCTAACAATCCAAATATTCACAATGTGTATGTTATAAATCACATATTATCGGTTCAGAGTTGTATCTTGTATAACGTTTTCTAGTCAGATTTCAGCAATTTTTTTCGCGTGAGATGTTATCTATGCTATGCGGTCTTATATTCACTTGTTCCCTTCCAAAATATCTTGATTGTTTTAAAAATTTTGGCAAAATACCAAATGTGTGTATGAGAGTTTTTATTAAACCTCGAATTAATCTCGCCACAGTATCATGAGGATTATGCACAGCTATTGAAAATTATTATACAATTCTTCATAAAGAACCTGGATTCTAACGGATTAAATTACAGAATAACATCCGTAATATTTTGTTTATTGTGTTAATTTTGCGTATACATTCACATCAACATGATGAACTGACATAAACAAATACTAGCGTTGTGCACGTATCCGAGTCGGCGTTTTGTTGAAGCAGACACGTGCGCGAAATTAGTGAAATGCCATGAGCCAGATGTTTCTCCTCAATAAACGAGATAAATGGTGACAGCATCCATCGTACGCAATTGCGGTTGGATGTAGAATCTCATTTTCCCCTCCGCGGTTGGTTATTTACATTCCATGTGCAATAAATAATAATAATTGATGGGTGGAGATGGAGAAGGCTTGACCTCATAAGCAAGTGATAATATGTATTTGTGTCATATAGATAGATAATGAGTACTTCTAATAAGGGGACTACATTAGTGGTATTCATTAAGATGTACTAGAGAAAATCTGCTGTGCGTTGGTCAGGTTAAGTGGACTTGTTAGTTTCATATAGAGTTTGAATTTTTGGAAACACTTAACATTTGTAAAATCACATACAATTTGGCAATGTTAAATTATTCTCTATGTATAAAAAGATTTTTTATTCATGTAGTTTCTTGTGATTCTTGTGAAAATATTATAAACTGTTACAATAAACTCATATAAGCTAGGGATGTGCAATTCCACTAGCTTAAGATCATTGACATTAGCTCCGGTAGCTCAGGGAGATTTATGATCCTAGGGCGTAGTATTCGTAGGACTGCTTTGAATGTTGACAAGTTATTTGGGCACCAGGATAATTTTTAGATATAAGATAAAAGAAAACTATATAAAAGTTAGTTGAATACACTATAATCAAATAAGCAAATTGAATTGAAATTACAATAATTGAATAATAAAGTGACTATTTAACAATAATTCAAAAATTATTTAATATTGACTAAAAAATGAAAAAAAAGGTGACAAATGAAATTTTAAAATTGGCTAACTTTATAAAATTTTACGAGGTTCGGGGTCACTCTGACAATCTCGTTCCTTCTTTATGAGGTCAGTACTCTCACCCTTAACCTGTGCTGATGATTGGATCCAGGTGGACTTGCCGTGGCAAAGTGGGGAAGCTAGAGCTCTAGTCCAGATGACGGTCACGTACTGGTTAAGTCCAATCCTCTTATCTAGGGATCTGCAGGTGGTAAGCGTCCAGAGTTCTTCAGCAGGTTATAGATCTTGCAGTCAGGTTACAGCAGACTCGTCTCAGAAGAGTACATACAAAGAATTGTTTGTGTTAAGAGTGCCCCAAAATTTACAAATATATAGATGAACGTTGACGGCTGGTGTAGCCAAGATTAAAAATTATAAATAAGTTCCTGAAGGGAATGTACCAGCAAATCTGGTTTGGTAAAATCCTCTGTGAATTTCCCAGGGAAAGTAAAAATGAAAACAAAACCTGGAAGGTGTCAACCTTTAGTGACCCTACCCAGAATGAAGCAAATAAAATTACCCAAAAAATTGCATTCAAAAGAACTTATTACAGTTCAGCCACTTGACAATTATTCTTAATAAAAAAAAACTCTAATCGTTAATATTTAAACATACTATAGTTCAGAAGGAACAAAAATAAATTAAATAAAAACCCCTCTATCATCTGACCCAAAATTCCAAAAACAACGGTTTCATAACCGGTTAAACAAGGAAATATTACCACTCTAAGTAGGTAAAAGAGAAAAATTATTTCATTAATATTTCAAAGACTGAGTGACAAGTTATAGAAATTCGTATTGATTTATTGTACAAATTTGTTGTCAAAGAACAATAATCAATGAATTTACAAATGTTAGGAAACAGGTTCCAGTCTTCTAATCGGCGTGCATGTGAGTTATTAAAATCTCTACAAAGTAACAAATTACTTAACCTAGTGCAGAAATTACGATATTAGCAATTTTCTATAGCTCCAATCATATATTATAACTATAAGATAAGAGAAGATAAGATAACGATAAGATAAATTAACTTAATTCCCAAAGGGCACAACACGTGGTGGATAGTCGCAATCCGATTCAAACAAAATGGAGGCAAGAAAACTCAAATTTATTGGTTTTAAAAAAACAATGTTTTCTATAATCTCCTGACTAGAGCACAGCTTCACAAATTTATAAAAGAATATTGAAACTATATTCTATTGTTTCGAATCGTACTACTTCTAACCATATAGGGTGACAAAAAAATCTCACTGACCACGCCTAAATAATTTACCTAAAATCCAGGTAAATCCTGATTATATATGAAATATAATTACTTAATAATAACAACAAATCGCTATGATCGTATTTCTGTACTAATAATTATAATCGCAACCAATAATGAAAGTGAATAAATTATATATATCAAATAGGTAACTAACTCACATGTGCTTATTCTCGAAGACGGGAACTGTCTCCTTGTCTATCCTAATTACACCCGAGAGTCTGTTGGATTTTGGAGGGGCTACCTTTTATAGCCAATCAGCACCTTCCAGCGCGTTATTTCAAAAATCGAGAACTTAAGCCACAACAATTAGGTTGGGTGTTTTACGGGGTGCATAATAGTCAACCTCATGAAACGACATTAAAATGTACGTTACAAAACATTATCAAGGGACGAGTTAAACCAGAAATTCTATGTATAGAAAAGGCCTATTGTTTTATAAGTAAAGAAATATTTAAATTTTTTTACTAGTACAAAAAAGTAAAAGTGTAACCATAACAACGGATTAAAAAAGATGGTCATGTAGCCCATGATGTAGCCATGATTTCTCAGAATTGTCAATTTGAAATTTGAAGTTATGTCAGATCGCATAAAAATGTCTGAAGAAATACAGTTTTAATATTGACGCTCGAAGAAAAAATAATATGTCACTAGGAGTATAAAGCTGGTTATGTTTCGCCCAGTTTACACAGCCTTGGCTAACGCCTCGGCTGTGTATGTTTCTGGGCTAAACAAATATTGTTCGTTTTCTACTCCTAGTAACATGATATACATAAGATGGTGTGCTTATCACCTATAATGGCCCAAGAGCATTGATAACTACGAGATAATTTTTTCACAGATTTCGAAAGCACGTTACTTGACAACAGCCCGACGCCGTAGGCGGAGGTCTGTTATCAAAAAGTAACGTGCTTGAGAAAGTTGCGAGAAAATTTTGAGTTATTTATCAAAGCTCGAGGGGTATTCGGTGAGAAAATTTTTTGCAATTTTTATGAAAATATCATTCAAAATTATTTATTAAAAATACAATTATCCTTGTAATAATTTACTTGTTACATTCCACATAGTTTTAACTGTAGCCTCCTTAAACTCGGTAACATCCCTTTTTCTCATATTAGCCGCCCAATCCTTAAGTATCAACGCCAGTCCTTCAACTGTACGATATCCATCTAATGTGTATTTCCGCCTGCTGCAAAAGTTCATAAATATTCTCCAAGTATACTTTTTACTGTTAACAGTATTTTTTGGTGTATTTTCTTTTATAATTTTGTCGATTGAAGCACTAATTTGTTCACCAAATCGTGACGAAAGTGATAGACATTTTAAATTGTTACAATTATAGAAGTGTCAAAAAAAATTTTGTTCGCTGTCAACGTATGATGACGTAAGTGATAACTACCCATGGGCTGTTATCAGTGTAATGTGACTATTATTGGTTGCTTTTGCACACGTGATTACAAATAGACGAATCTAATTGGATTGTTGTTGCGTCAAAAAATTTTCTTATACATTATTTTCATTATCAATAAAGCTACTTGACCACGCAGAATCTTGTTGACATTCTACTGCTGAACATGAATTTGTGATTTTTTTTGTTATAAGCAATTACTTCGCATAACTATTATACCCACTATCTTATAATTAACTTTTATCCATTTCTTTGTTTCGTTAGAAAGTTAAGTCAAGTTTGCTTATAGAAGGTGATTTTATATTGTGATGCAGCTCACCTAAGAGATATGTAGTTATAATTATTTTGCTTTAATACATCAAAGTTGCTACTGCCTTTAGGTATCTCAGCATCGATGCCTTTACTACGCTAGCCTCTAAAAGGGGAGTGATGAAATGATTAATAATTAAAATCTCAATTACAATGGCGTCTCAGTCAGCCACCTTGCATGGTCTACTAGCTCGCACTATTTCTTTATAACTTATAAAAATATACTGGAAATGGGAGAAAATCGCTCTTGCGATTTTCGTTCCCATTTCTAGCCCTACCGGGGGTCCAGGCCTGCGTCCTAGGGTCACCCTTCGGGTGACAAAAGCATCTAGAATAATATTATTTTAAAGAAAATACATATTAAAGAAATTTTGTATCTGGAATGATGATGTAATTACCTATACCAAACGATTTTTCTTAATATTTTGATGAATTGTATAAGGGTACTCTATTCTTGAAGGTAAAACAGCATAATTTTTTAAGTGCTGAAAGTAGAATTTATTTTTCAGTAAACATTATTTCAATTTTATCAATATGGGACCAAAAATATTGTAGATATTTACTTTTGTGAGCTAAAATGATGAATTTAATAGACTGCCAAAATGAACGAATTAATTCCAAACTTTACGTGCAGAAAGAATAAAAGCTACGGATAATGAAACAGAATAACTAAACACTAATACTAATAAATAATTGGAATTAAAAAGTAAAAAAAAAATTAGCCTCCAGCGTGACTCGAACCCGCGAAATCAGCATTACCACGTTTTGAATCCTATACGACTTTCTCATTGCGCTACCGCGCCTCTTGTCAAAAGTTTACCCTGATACGTTTAAGTATGTAAACTGCACGTGTCAACCACTCAAATACTCACGGTAATTTTTACCGATTTTCTAATTGGAAAAGCATTTCGCTTCAGTATTCTGGTAATCAGAAGTGTTTGGCAGTCAGTACTATCGATTCCATTAGTAATATTTCTCGTAAGAAAATAACCTACCTGAAGTTTAATTAATTTGACAGTTTTCGTGGGAAACTGTGTGCTTGCACTGAGACAAGCACGGGAGGTGCTTGTTTCGTTAGTGCAATCTCACATCGGCAGATAAAATGAGAAAGAAGTTGAGACGGACGCGACTCGAGATTTTCGAAGACGAAATAGATGTAAAAGGACTCGACGTACGGTCTCGAAAAAAAAATCTCAAAGGATTAGAGAAAGGACGGAACTTTCGCGTGAAGCGGCTCTCGAAGCCGTAAAATTAGAAAAAGGGTCTAGGGAGTCCCGCGAAAAGTCGGGATTGAGGCAGGCGTGACGGGGCCATTAGAATCGACGCGTTTTAATATATTATATGGATTGTATATTTAAATTAAACAGTAAGTGTTACCAGTAAGATTAAATATTAAAATAATGATTGATTATGCTAGAACAATTTTTATCTATATACAGATCCTTTATTTCCAAAAATGTTTCTTTGCTGTTTAATGCGATTAACAATTATTCTGCAAATATGTTAAATTCATACAATATAACTAATAATCTATAATTTCCTTTTTAAATTCTCACAATAGATCCGGAATAAATTATTAATATCCGACGCTTAATGGCGCGCTCGCACTTCCTTGTCGATGAAGCAGGCTGTCAAAAGATGAATTAGACGTATTCAGTGTGAACATAGGCAACCAAAACATAGATGTCGCACTGAAAATACAATCGGCCAAACTAATTGTTCAACATTTTAATCATGAACTGACCATCCCATCCCATCCCATCCCATAATTTTTGAAATTATCTATTGATGTACAACTTTTCCGATTTAACACGAAGTAATATTATCTTTATTAGTTTAAGTACATAAAACATACTGTACATTTTTACATATCAAGATAAAGTGTGCTTCCATGAATACATCGATATATGGATTGATGGATCTATCTTTAAGCATAAGGGGATAAGCCTCAAAAGAGCATGTCATAAGGGAAACATACTGGACAAAGTATTCTTAGCGCCTGTAATATAGCAATGATCTGATGTTCTTTTTTGTAGCAAATTATACTTAGTGTAATAGTGTAATGTTCTACACCTCCACATTTATTTGGACAAATTTGTCCAATCGGTGATCAGAGTTTGGAGTATTAATCGCAGGTACGCAGATAACATTTTTTAAATAAATTGTTACATTAAAAAGATGAGATTAAAGTTATCGCCTATATTCTAATTACAACATTTATCTGAAGCTGTATTTTATCTGTCAAATTGATTCACACTTTTTGAATAAAAAATTATAATGTAGTTATTTTTTATCTAAGAAGGTTATATTATAAGTTTTGGCATAATAACCACAAAATAATAATAACTTACAACGAACCTACCTATCAATTGTTGTTTATATTAGAGTAATTGTTGGTTATTTTGTGTATACTGGTTTTTATGGTTCTTATTAATAATTACACTAGCGTTTAAGCTGTTTAATTTTGTTTCTCACCGACAAAGGCAAACACTGGTGACGCCGATATTGTCATAACTTTTTTAGGAACAAACTTTTTTTCGAAAAAATTGGTACAAATGCATTGGAGGGACTCCTAAATCGAGTGGTGTAGTCAGATTTTTTATAAAAAAACCAAATTTTACTATTTTTCACTTAAAAAAATTCTTAGTAGGCCTTGAAAATCAAAATTTCGTCTTCAAATTTTGCATCAACATAGAGCTTTTAGAGATATATCTTTTAAAAAAATCCGGTTCAAATAGCTCCATAAACAAATTTTGTACGCGAGTGTTTCCATTCTTAATGGGTCACCCTGTGTATATATATATGTATATATATTAAAAATAAAAAAAAATAATATTCATGTTACCGTTTGGCAATTTTGTTAAAATTAAAAAGTCTTTAATGCTATCAATACCGCAGCGTTAAGGTAATTTCATTGCATTTTTATCGACAGGTGAATAATAGTCCATAATGAGGGAGTAGTTAGTATCGCTACCTGCCGCAGGAAAGTCGGTATTGCATCCAAGTGCGAAACAGTCTACGCCTTTGCAGCGCCACTATTTCTAAAAGGGGACAATTAATAATTAAAATCTCATTTGCAATCGCAGTCAGTCACCCCGCATGTTACTCGTTTTAATTTAGATTAAGGGTTATACCGGGTATAATATAAGAATGAAAGGGGTCAGCCTATGCATTCCTCCTGGCATGACCCTCTTGATTTACTGTAGTAAGTATTTCTGGCGATTATACTCGTATTTAAATCAGGTGAACTATTGTTTTTTGCAGTCGTGAACTTCGTGGATTGAGTGGAAAAAGTATGGTAAGCTTTATAAAATTTTCATGTGTTCATATTAAGTTATGTTTTCGTTTTTCAAAGGGATTAGAGTGATTAGAAACAATCACTCTGAGAGCAAAAGCCTCGACAAGCATTCAATAACTCCAGGATATGCTAGAAAGTAGCCACATCATTTGTCAGGGCCATTACTAGATAGATAGACCGTATTCGAATTTGTTAGTTCACATCAGTATGCTAAAGGTGGAGGAGCCCATTAATAAGGCGCATTCTCATCTGCCACAACATTCTACTATACAGTTTGGTTTTGTGCTTATGTGAATAATCATATTTACAGACTTTGAGGTTTTAACTGATATTAATTATAGTAAAATGTTTTGTAATTACTAATTTTGAGCAAAGGTGATCTATTTTAGTGCCCTTGCAATCTAACATAGATGCATGCAACATAAATAAACTTTGTGGTTAGCATCACGAAAATAATTAAGAGAATTCAGAATTCAGCTCTGAATTCATCGATGGGTATCAAATTAAATGGCTATCGGAGCTCTTCCTAAATTACTATTTTATTTAAGCTGAATAGGAAGAAAAACGTAGGGGGGGGGTCCGGCTAGGCCTAACGGATTTGCAGTAGTCTTCGCAGATTGATGGATTGATATATAGATTGAAATTGAGGTTGAGTGTTTTAGAAAGTGGATCAGTTAATTAGGATGCAGTTAATGTTGATGAAGAAGTATTCTATAGTTGACTCTATTATATTACAATCAGAAGAAATATCAGGGCGAGTCACTGTACTTCTATGCCATAAATTTATTGATATAACTTCAGTAGAATACTTGCATCTAGCAGCTGTATAGTTGCTGCATTCTACAATTTGTTTATAGTTATTTTTGTAATCACATAATTGTTTCAAATATGTACTAATGTGTTTACCACCTCAACATTTTTGTGGTAAAATTTTATTTCATTATTTTATTCAATCCTGCGTTCGCAATTTGTTTTAATAACAACCAGTGCAGGGTACTAGTAACGGTTTTCATGGTAACGTTAGAACACATTAAACAATCGTATTTTTTACTATATAGAACTGTTACCCGTGTTGTTTTCGTAAACACAACATTTATTTTAACGGCGGTTCGGATAGTAGCAGAATTCGTGAAGTTATCATAGAACGAGCAAAAATTATTAATAATGAATATTTATTTCAATTCTTTTACAAAAGTAAAAATAACCAGTAACCTAAAGTTGGTTTATTGTTCCATTGACTGTTCATTATTATTTTTTAAATTATTTGTTGTTTTGTTAATGGTTCTTTATTTTTGTTAATTAATTGTTATTTATTGTTAATGACTTGTTATTTTTTCATTAACAGACGCAGATGAGTTTAATGGTGGTTTTCCACATTCAATACGTGATCAAACTAAAGCATGATACATCATTGAACTCAGAAGGAAAAATGCTGTTGAGTGACGTAAAAATGATGTTGATGATGGCTCTAAAAAGACGGAACGTTACTTAAAAAATTGTTTACGCCATTCGGTAGAGCGCAAAAAGTTGCTAAAAAGCCTGAAATTTTACAAAAACTAATTTCCAAAATATCGACTCTTCAAATATCTCAAAAACGAATAGTGTTAGCCTTGATTTTTTTAGGCATATTATTGGTCACTAAATTACGTAACTTTGCCCCAATTTAACCTAGTCTCTATCTACAACGGTTTCCAGGATACCAATGCTGCTGTATTCAATTTGAAACACACTGTATATCTTAATTTGCCTTTATACCTAGTTGTACGGGACATAAAACATCTATATCGTTTCTGGTAGTATTTTTTGTTAACATAGATATGGACGATGCAAGTCATCAGTAGTGTTGAATGTTATTTAGAAGACTGGTATCAAAAAGTGGAATCAAATCAAAATGGAATCATGCGTCATATTCTTGTTAATGTAAAATTCCCTGAGAAATATCGGGATATTGAACTTTCTGTTTGATTAGAAAAATTATATCAAAATAGTAACGTACTGCTATTTATTTTTGATATTGATTTATTCCTAGCTCCAATTCAAAAACTGTTTCTGAGTGAGTGATTACGATTACAATATAGCATATTGAAATTAACCAGATGGACCTAAAGACAATTTACTGGGATAAATAAATTACCCTCTCGGTGTAGAATGCTCTAGTAGCACATCATCAGCCTGTAATTTGCCACCGAAAATCACTCGCCGAATTTTCCCGTCGCACCAATCCACCTGTTAAAATATTGTCTTTTTCCGAGTCGTAGCGACTGTTTACTTTGAAGGAATATCAACAACAGCGATCGGCCCCAAATGAGCTAACTCGTAAAATAACTAATTTAATTAACTTAATAGCAGCAGACTGAAAGGGTGTGCAAATTATTAATGAACGTAATGGCTCGTTGATTATTGGAGGCTAGTGCATTTAGGCGGCGCGGCATTCAGCATTCGAACGATTTTGATCAATCATTCAGGCGATCGATGACAGCCAGCGAGACGGGTGGTTTAGTATAGGTACTCAATTATTAGAGTTCATAGATGTAGAAAAAATGAATAATATAATACAAACTTATGGACATTTGCAAAGTCAGTGTATGCAATACTTAGTATTGATTTTTAGTTTATTGTGTTTTAATTATGTTAAAATTGTGTAATTTTTACCTGTGTACTTTGAGATTTAGTCGCCGCCGAGGTTAACAGCACATGTTGCCTTTCTGATCGCTGCTTCCACCATTTCGGTACCAAGTGTAGCTTATTTTCTGACTCCTGAAAAATTAGATTAGCTAGAAGTCCGTTTCTCTATAAGGCGACTTAATCCATCATTATTTGTGTAGAATAAACATATTTAAGTATACTTTGTCACCCATGTCGTATTGCTCCTTATATGTTTCCAGGCTTTGATTGTTTTATTTCTGGCTTTCTTTGAATTTTCTTGTAGGTATCCTTCTCTCAGATCATATAGACCTTTCTTTGATATTATCTCTATCGGGTTCATCCCTGCCACTTGATCCCGTGCCACCTGGAACCGTTCTGGTGCACATCGTGCGGCAGGGCACGTGCCACTTTTAACATTAAGACTTTTTGTGCTCTCACAACCGCTTCTTATATTTCTTAAAGGTCCGTTCACTGTAGACTTGACAGATATGAATTCGGAAAGACTTACATATTCCCACTACCGAATTATTTAGATTTCGGAGGTGCAAGTAAAGCCGAAGTAACAAGGCACATGGAAATAAAGTTAGCCCTTATTGCAAGGGTACCGGATTTGTCTTATAATTGCAACAAAATTTCTTTTTAATGTTATAAATTATATATCACCGGAAAGATCAAAAGATAAACTAGATCCCTGTAGTAGCAAATTTTTGTTTAATACATATATTTTAGAGAAAATAATTTTTGAAAATACGCTATTTTAGTACAAGATTATTTGCCTGGAATTTTAAATATAAAAAAAATTACAAAAAATTTCTACTATAGAGATTTAGATTAAAGTCTTATCTGTCAATACTTTTTTTACTAAAAGTCTCTTTTTACTAAGTCAAAAGATTTTGGACTTATTTCGGACTAGTGAATGGACTCTTAATTCTAATGGATAATCAGGACGCCATAGAATATCGTAGAGTGTATTACTCCACGGAGTATCTTTTAGCCGAATTTGGCCCCTTTACATGTGACGTATGCCTGCTCTTTTGTTGTTATTTGCTATTTTATACGATTGAGGAGCAAGCTAGTTAAATGACTAAGTACTATGTGTAATCTAGGTGCGCCCCAATTCTCTTCGCGCACAACAAATCATAGAATGTGGAGATTACTTATATCTCCCGTGAAACAGGACCGTAATTCCTCTTTGATAGACATACAATTCTGATAAAAAGTCGAAATGAGATTATTTATGAAAGAACAATTAATGTCTTCAACTGATCAGAGAAGGGCGGAATAATAGGTGGAATTTTTTCAAGCTCTTGCAAATTCAAAGTGGAATGAGCAGCCATTCTGCCCATTCATTTCATCTGAGTCTGTTGAACTGTTTTGTAGGGTTACACCTTTAATAATGAATTGATTCCGCAAGAAAGAAAGAGACTCAGATCCACTGAGCGAGAAGGCAATCCAGGAAGTGTCCGTTAGGTACAAGGTGGTAATTTTCAGCAAAATTCTTGTTGATTAACACCTAGCAAAATATAGTGTTGATTAATTAATTAGTCGAACTGATTTCATTTTCTCTATCAGTCGAGAACGAATAATTTAATTTTAAAAAATCAATGTACCTATAATATTGTAATGTATAGAGCAGAACTGAAATTCTTTTCAAATAATATGCAACATGATGGCACATCTTGATATATATAAATTTTGAGTTGACAGCGCTTCTGGTCTGATTCAAATTTGGCCAGTAAAAAAGCATTCCAAAAGCTGCAAAAACGCAGCTTTTCTGAGTATCTAGCATTCTTTTATTAAACATGATTTTGGAAATTATACATTTACCAGTTTTCTGACATGTTTTTAATAGTATGCTTTCAGATAGCATACTTTTTCAAAGAATATATACATGCTAATTGCATGCACACTACGATGTAAGCATTTGTTTGTGTTGCAATAACATCTTGCATCAGAAAAATGCAATTATCCCGCTTACAAATAGAAATAAATAATATAGTACCCTTGCAGTTCAATGTGTATGTAGGGTAATTCCGGGAGAGATGGACCACCTTTTTTGTTTTTCCCATATTTTATTAAAAAATAGCATTATCGGCATAAAAAAATAATTACTAGACTCATTTTAACGAACTGTAATTATATTTATTACAAAAAACATAAATTATGTACGTATTCTTTTACAAAAAAATAAAATAAAAAACAGCTATGTGGTCCAACTAACCCTGACTATGCGGGATAGTTGAACCACCATACATGGGATAGTTGGACCACTCCAGGGCAGATGAACCATAACACAAAATCACAGATAATAACTTAAAAAAAATTCTGTACAGAGAAATAGGATTAATGTTATTTTAAAGAGATGCAAGAGCTGCTCTTTTGCCACATCTATCGCACATATTTTCGTATTTTAAGCAAGATTCATGTAGCCAACGCTTACATAAAATACATTGAATCCAGTCGTCAGTCTTTTGTGTAGCATTATAATTTTCTCCATAGCCAACGCAATCATTTTCCTCCCATTCTTCTGGTGTGTCACTATCATCTTTTAAAGATATTTCACCTTCTGATTCAGAAGTACTACTTAACACAACCTTAAAGTGTTTGGCTGCAGCATTTACTCCCATCGTTCTTGTATTTATAGCTTCTATTGCATTTATGAGGTCATCTTCGGCCCAAATTTCCCTTTTCGAATGCAACTTACGTTGATATTTTGTAGGCATTCTAAAAAGAAGAGCAATTAAAAGTGGTCCATCTATCCCAAATTTCCGGGATAGATGGACCACTGCAATTCTAACCTATAATAGAAAACCTACTGTTTTCATACATAAAAGTGATTAGAATGAATACCATGTTGTTATTTTTCAACTAAAATTTGCATTTTAATACTTACGTTTGGCGAGAATCGCTTCTTCAAAATCGGTCGCAAAAATTTTTTAGCGCCCGTAAATATGTAAACAAAGGCAGTCACTTAAAGAAAACACGTGCGAACGCCGAGACTATCCCAACGTAACTAGTGAACCGTTGGGCCCACGATAAAATTGACGCCCTCTAGTAATTTGAAACAAAAATATGAAAGTGGTCCATCTCAGGCGGTGGTCCATCTCTCCCGGAATTACCCTATATAAACATGTGATAAATAAGAGAAGAAAAAGGAAAAAAGAAATTTAGTATTGCAAAGACATTCATGTTCCCGGTATAACTGCATGGATTTGACAGTTTTTGATTGAGACATTGATGTTCACAAAAACTAAATTTCACCTCGAATTTCACCAACAATAATTTTCCTAAAGTTTTTATTCAAAAATGCATCAGTAGCCAGTGTTTTCTATCTTGCTAGATATTGGCGTGCTGTTAGCTAGTAAACCAGTTTAGACATATTTTTATGCATGCTGCTCGCTGCCCCTACCTCATTCCGCATGCTACTAGTAAGCAAAAATTAAACGTTGTGCGATTTATTTGTATACATTTTCTTAAAATATGGATTTGGACTTTGGTTTATGTGAAGTACATCAATAAAATTAGTTACTTACACTTCAAGATTGGAATCCTTATCTCAGAAAATATTAATTTTATGAAAAAACGATGGACTCATCATACTTTGAAATATATCATTCTTATAAATTTAATGAAATCAAGCCTGTGCAACCAGTACTGGTCAGCAGTGCAGATGCTTATATTTATTTATTCGTCTATTTTGTTTTCCAGGTATTGTTTTGAATTTTGTTGTATCTATTCTTTGGCGATTATTAAATAATCGACAAGAGGGTGTATATATGTCTAAAAAATAAATGTACACGAAGGCCATGGTAACGGTACATTGTGTTGTTTCCTGAAATGGATTTTATAATTTATTCATAGATCGCTCCCTATACCTTTTAAACTTTTAAAATATTCATAAACGCAAAAGTTCAGGGAGTCGGCACTGATCTATTTTTTATAAGAGGTTCTTCTGTTTGGATCAATTGGTTATTTATAAAATCGTTAAGGTTCATTGACATTCTAGTTTATTTACTCTTATAAGCTTTTCGCTCTATTGAAAAGAATTTCCGATTGCTGAGTTCGCTAGCACTACACATTTGGCACGCAGTCGCTGAAAACTATGAAGTTGTCACCTTTTGGCGAAAGTTTTATGGGTGGAACCCCCAGATGCTTGCCCTGATCATGGGCAGGTATAGAAAATAATTACCAATTATCGGTTCTTCAATTCGCTACAGTCCTGATGTGGAACTTTTTTTAATGCTGCTGCTAAAGTCAACCATCTATTCCCTTGACACTAACGTTAAGAGAAACTAAAAGGGTTTATAGCAATTTTCTCAAACGAACACAAATAATATTTATGCATACTTATATTTCGATATGCATAATATCGAAAGAATTTCTTGGATCTTCTTTTTTTTCAATGATATATCTATTAAGATTAAAAATGTATCCACAATTTTACGATTCATACGATATTATTGATCATTTACATACTACAAATTATACGGAAATGAATATTTCCTTAATGTTATATTATCATTGGGTAAGAAATTATGTCTAAAAGCAAACATTATTCATTATTCAATAGTTGAATTCAGCAGGTTACAATTATTGGTGATGAAGATGGCAAAAATAAATCAAATTTTTGAGAATTCAGGAAGACGATAAAACTATAGAGATGGCAGAAGGTTTTTTTCATTCTGCTACACCCTGTTCTAATATGCCACTTTCACAACATTTACCAAAAGCGATAATATATAATATAATATATTTGCTTATAACTTTTTGTCATAATAAAAATATTTTCGAGTTATTGTATCCCAACAAAATACTGTCACATCCATCGTGGGGTGAGTTTTTGAGAAAAAAGGGATTTAATACATGGGCAACAAATTTCGGGGTTGTTATTTTTTTCCCGTCATATTACACCGCCCCTCTTTTTATGAGCTTATACAACTGATTTTTGAAATGTTTACCATCCAAACGATTTAAATGCATACGAAAGATAATTGCATTTTTATACCTTTACCTTAAATTGAGTTTACATTTTAAAATGCGCTCCTGTGATTGATGATCGAACTAGAACATTCCAACACGTAAATGTAATTGAGAAAACTGATGTGTACCACGACCACTACCACCATCCACGATTAGGTGACTGTATAGACACTTTAATTACATGTTAAGCATGCTTAAGAAGTTCCATATTCGGAACCGGTCCTACTTAAAAATCATCTGCATATGATGTATTAAGAGTCATTCACAGACAACAGTGAGATGTCATTCCGTGCCGTCCACTAGCATCAGTATCAGAGATAAATAATATCTTGTCTTCATTTCAAATAAACAACCTCACACAAGGTTTTTTCGGTTGTCACTGAAGTATTGTAGAGATTTTCTAACATGAAAGATGAAAAATTGATTGAGCTAGTATGGCAGTATCCTGTTTTATTCGATTTGTATCGTTCAAAGTATATGGATTATTGATACTAGTTACAAGTTTAATATTTGGAAGAAAATCGCAATATATATATATATATATATATATATATATATATATATATATATATATAGAGTATATATATATATATATATATATATATATATATATATATATATATATATATATATATATATATATATATATATATATATATATATATATATATATATATATATTGTAACGTTTGGCTAACCTCCAAACAGATTAAACCAGCTTGCTCGACAAAACAACACAAATCTTTATTGTCACTAGATACAAACTTCAACTCTTTTTCACAACTGTCAACACAAATTCCTTAGTTTGACGTTTCGACTTAACGCGCTCACGCTTTCCACTAAAAACTCCCCGTCCTCTTGAAATCGCGAGTATTTATATATTTTTCAACCTTCTGGAATATTCGGGAGCTTCTTTTTGGATTCCGGAACATAATGGAACGATTCTATGACTTTAATGAAAATTCTAGATTAGAAACGTCAACCTAAAGATTTTACAAATATTAATTTATAAACAATAAGAAATGAATTAACAAAACAGACATTCACTAGCAAGGTAGGTGAGCTTCCGTAACACTGCTCCCCTCTCAGAACTGATCGTCTCGATCAGGTTACTCCATTGTCCGCATGGTGTTCTTGATAAGGCGTCAGTCGATCTATGTGAACAATCTTCATTTTGGATTGAGGATTTCTTTGGATCCTATACACGACATCGTTTAACCTGGTCACAATCGAATAAGGGCCTTCCCAAGATCTCTGTAATTTAGGTGATTTGCCCTTAGTCCTCTTTGGGTTGTACAGCCAAACTTTATCATTTTCATGAAACCCACTACTGTTGGCACGTAAGTCGTAACGGGTCTTCATTCTGTCACTTTCTATTCTCAGCTTTTCTCGTACCTCCTCATGTACCAACTTTATTCGATCTTTCAGGTGGCGGAGATAGTCACTGATATTTTCCTGATGTTCTGGTCTATTTGCAATGAGGTCTATTGGTAGACGTAATTCGTTGCCAAAAATCACACTGGCTGGTGTTTTACCAGTGGTTTCGTGAACTGCCGCTCTATATGCTAAGAGAAATGGAGGAAGGCAGGTGTCCCAGTTGGTCTGCTTTTCATTCACGGCAGTTTTCAGGAAATTTTCAATGGTTCGATTGAATCTCTCGACCATTCCATCTGATTGTGGATGAAGAGGTGTTGTTCTAGTTTTCGAGATACCTAGTAGTTGGCAAACATTCTGAAATACCTCAGATTCGAAGTTCCGTCCTTGGTCAGAATGGATTTCCCTCGGAACTCCATAACGGCATATCCAGTTTTCAAATAGGACCTCTGCTACGGTGACTGCTTCCTGATTAGGTATAGGATATATTTCTGGCCACTTGCTAAAGTAGTCCATAGCTACCAAGATATAACGATTGCCAGAGTCACTTCGAGGAAATGGGCCAGCTATGTCAATAGCTATTCTTTCAAATGGAGCACCGACATTGTACTGCTTCATCTGTCCGCGACTTCGAGTCATTGGTCCCTTACTAGAGGCGCAGGTTTCACAACGCCGGCACCATTCTTCCACATCGGAACGACTCCCAAGCCAGTAGAATCGCTCTCTGACTTTGTTCAAAGTCTTATTGATTCCAAAATGTCCACCACCAACGCCACTATGAACCGCTTGGAGAACTTCTGGAACTCTTGTCCTGGGTAATACAGTCTGGTAGTTCCTTTCTTTGCCGTCCGGACTCTCCCATACTCTTTTTAGTAGGCCATTTTCTACAACTAGGGAGTCCCATAATGCCCAGTAACTTTTCAGAGATGGAGATTTATTGGAAATATCCTGCCAATCAGGTCTATCCATTTTATTTATTTTCCATTGGAAAATTGGGCCAAACTCTGGATCTTCACTCTGTTCTTTAGCAAGGCTTCCACTATCCCAATGTTCTGGGCCTTGGATGCTAATTCGTCGGCAATGAAAATTGTCCTGTTCCCTTGCTTCCTGTCGCAAGCAATATCTACAATCAGGAAGGCATGGCCTTCTGGATAAAGCGTCAGCGTTGCGATGGCTCTGTCCTCTTCGGTGTTCAATTTTGAAGTCGTACTCTTGCAAACGTTGAAGCCATCTCGCCACTTGGCCTTCCGGGTTCTTGAATTGCAAGAGCCACTTCAATGAAGCATGGTCGGTTCTCAAAATGAACGGCTGACCATAGAGATACTTGTGAAAATGCTCCACTGTTTTGACAATGGCAAGTAACTCTCTCCTAGTCACACAGTAGTTCATCTCTTGCTTGGAAAGGACTTTGCTAAAGTAGGCAATCACTTTCTCTTGTCCTTCCTCTACTTGCGATAGTACCCCTCCAATTCCAGTATTGCTGGCGTCAGTGTCTACGATGAACTTCTTTCCAGGAATTGGGTATGACAGGATCGGGGGAGAACACAGGGCGCCTTTAAGCTTCTGAAAAGCTTCCTGACACTGTTCCGTCCACATAAATGGTTGGCTGTTTTCGGTAAGTCGATGCAGAGGTTTGGCGATATCGGCAAAATTTTTCACAAACTTCCGATAGTATGTGCAAAGTCCCAGAAAACTCCTTAATTCATGTTTGTCTCTCGGCACTGGCCATTTCCAAATGGTTTCAGTTTTCTCCGGATCAGTCTTGACTCCATCTGTAGAAATAATGTGTCCTAAATACCGGACTTTCTTTTGGAAGAGCATGCATTTCTTGGGACTTAGCTTCAGTTGGGCTTCTCTTAACTTTTGCAAGACTTCCTGGACATTCTTTAAATGATCTTCAAAGTTTTTGCCAAGTATTATCACATCGTCAAGATAGACTAGACAGGTTTTCCACGTCATTCCACGGAGAATTGTTTCCATCAGTCTTTCAAACGTGGCTGGCGCATTACAAAGCCCAAACGGCATAACGTTGAATTGCCACAAACCTGTCCCAATGGAAAAAGCTGTCTTTTCTTTGTCGTCCGCATGAAGTTGGACTTGCCAGTAGCCACTTTTCAGGTCTAAAGTAGAAAACCATTGAGATCCAGATAGTGTGTCCAGAGTGTCGTCTATTCTTGGCAACGGATAACTGTCCTTCTTGGTGACATCATTTAATCTTCGGTAGTCAACACAAAATCTAGTAGAGCCGTCTTTCTTCCTCACCAAAACTACTGGAGAGGTCCATGGACTTTGCGATGGTTCAATGACTCCCTGTTGTTGCATCTCGCTCAACAATTTCGATACTTCTTCTTGTTTGGCCAATGGAATTCTTCGTGGGGCTTGCTTAATTGGAGCGGTGCCGCCGGTATTTATGCGGTGTTGAACTAGGTCAGTTCTTCCTACATCGTTCTCAGTTAGCGAGAATACATCTTGGTACTGTCTTAATAATTCTTCTACTTTATGAACGTCCTCCGATGGCAATGATGACGTGGATCGGTTAACAAGGTTTTGCAGAATTTCCGGCAGTATTCGAGGATCACAGCGTGCTGTTGATGATTCTACATTCTTGAAAACCACATCGACTATCTGACAAACTCCCAAGGATTCTCCTTTCTTCACTTCTTGTGGGTAGTCTTTCAGATTTAATATTCTCACCAACACTGAGTCGTTCTTCTTTTGTGTTAGAGTCTTTCCTATTAAAATTCCTCTTTTGAAAAGATTGCTCTCCGGATCTGGTTCCACAATTACTGTTTCTTCAAAAGCCGCTGAACTGTTACAAATTGCCTTAATAGTTACTTCTGATGCCGCGGGTAGAATAATGTCTTCTAATGTTTTAACGGCTTTAATCGGTAGATTTCTCACTTCAGGATAATGCATTAAAATTTCTTCACCTTTGGTCTTTAGTAGTCTCTGAGGAAGATCCAGGATAAAATTATGCTCAGTCATGATATTCAGACCAAGAATGACGTCATCGGTGATGTCGGCTACAAGGATGTCTTGTTGGAATGTATTTGTTCCTAAACAGATGTTTGCCACATGGATGCCTTTTACTGGTATGACTTCCCCATTTGCTGTTTCCAAAATGAAGTTTCTGTCTGGCTTCTGAATTCTACAATGGGCTACGATGTTTGGCCTTACTATGGTGTGACTTGAGCCAGTATCAAGGACCATTTCGCATTCCCGGCCGCATATTCGCCCTGGTACTACCAAGCTATTGCCGTTGTTGTGCAGCCGGGTAACCTTGATCTTCATGGTTGGTGGGGCTTGGTAGCACCTCACCAGCTTTCGCCCCTCAAAGCTGGCTAGTTGGCGTTTCCCTGGTCCTGTTCCGATGTGTTTTTAGGGCATCGATTCCTGAGATGCCCTTCGTCCCCGCAATTCCAGCATCGTACGGGTCTACGTCTGCTAAATGTAGCAGAGTCGGTATGATTCCGTTCGGTTTGGAAATTGTTCAATAAATCTTGAAAATTTTTCAGCAATACCTCCACATTTTTGTCATTACTTTGATAGTCGGCTGGCTGATATTTAATTAGCCTTGCTCTGCCTTGACCCCGTCTGGATGCTTGTTGAGCAGCTTCAATTTCTAACGCCTGCGCCAAAGCTTCGGAAATGGTTTTGTTTCTGGCTAACCTCAACGCCTGACTGATTTCAGGGTCTCGCAGTCCATCTATGAAGCTACTTACAGCTAATTGCTCTTGGAACTCTACAGGGGCGGTGGGGTAAGCTAGCTTCACCATCCGGGCTATATCGGCCTCATATTGCTGAATATTTTCTTCGAATCGTTGTCTTCTACCCTTTAATTGAGCCTGGTAAACATGTTGCATGTGGGCTTCACCATACCTCATTTCGAGAGCACTTTTCAGCATTTCATAATCGGTTTTGTTCTGCTCAGGCATCGTTCTTAAGATTTCCATAGCCTCACCTCTTAGAGCTACAGTTAACGATATCGCCTTTTCACCTTCGGACCAGTTATTTGCCATGGCAGCCGCCTCAAATTGCTTTAAGTATGTGCTCCATGGTACCTTTCCATCAAATGTTGGTGGCTTGATCCTCGAAGATGCAGAATTACCTTCAACTTTAATAACTCCTGTCGTGGACAGCTGTGTGAATTTTCGGTTGACTTCTTTCTGCATTTCGTTGACTCTCTCTTCGACTTCACACCTCAGCGTACTCACACTTTCTTTTACAATTTGGACTTCGTCTTGCATACTATTTCTCAATTGATTTATTTCTTCTTCTACAGTTTCTTCAAAATCTTTGAATCTTTCTTTCATGAGCTCTTCTAACTTTTTATTACTTTCTTCTAAACTGTTCTTTAGTTCTTCTTGGCTGTTCTTCAGTTCTTCTTGGCTGTTCTTCAGTTCTTCTTGGTTATTCTTCATTTCGTTTTTTAATTCATCTTGACTGTTCTTCATTTCGTTTTTTAATTCATCTTGACTGTTCTTCATTTCGTTTTTTAATTCATCTTGACTGTTCTTCACTTCAACTTTTAATTCTTCTTGGTTATTCTTGATTTCTTTCATCATTTCCATTAATTGTGTCAAGGTCTCATCCATTTTTATCGATTTCGATCTGGTAACTGGCATACACTTACTATTTGATCCCTTTTTTTTTTTTTTTTAATCTTCGAACGTTTCACGTCGTGGAACGTCGCACTTCTGACACCAAATGTAACGTTTGGCTAACCTCCAAACAGATTAAACCAGCTTGCTCGACAAAACAACACAAATCTTTATTGTCACTAGATACAAACTTCAACTCTTTTTCACAACTGTCAACACAAATTCCTTAGTTTGACGTTTCGACTTAACGCGCTCACGCTTTCCACTAAAAACTCCCCGTCCTCTTGAAATCGCGAGTATTTATATATTTTTCAACCTTCTGGAATATTCGGGAGCTTCTTTTTGGATTCCGGAACATAATGGAACGATTCTATGACTTTAATGAAAATTCTAGATTAGAAACGTCAACCTAAAGATTTTACAAATATTAATTTATAAACAATAAGAAATGAATTAACAAAACAGACATTCACTAGCAAGGTAGGTGAGCTTCCGTAACAATATATATATATATATATATATATATATATATATATATATATATATATATATATATATATATATATGAAAGGGGATGGTAAGCAGAATATATTTATTAACAAATTAGATGTAGGTAATAGGTAACGGCATCTTGTTCAGAGTCTTAACTATTTAATATTCCATCTTCTTCCGATAGTACTTTTCCAACTTCTGAATTGAGATATTCTTTAAATAATTCTCGAACTCTAAATGCCCCTGATGCTGCATTTCCACCTTGCCTAGGAAGATTATGTAGTGCTCTCTCTTGTGGGGTTTATATTATTTGTATTTGCTCCTTCAAAGTTATAAGTGTGACCATAATATTTTTTGATAAAGTTGTGTTAATTGCCAATCAGTATGTCAGTGTCAGTATTATCAAAGAGAATATTGTAAATGTTCGGGGCTAGCTTGGATTCGTCTTGGATTGTTAAATTTTTTAACTAAAATGACAAATGTGTTTTCAACGATTCTTCTTGCTCCGAACAATCGATAATTAAAAGATTCGTTTAACTTTATCATGGTTTTGTGCTGGGTATGGCAGCATCAAGTAGGTTGTAAGGCAAAAGAAACACTTCATCCCATACAATCACATACGGAACTTCTGTAACCGTTCCTGGCAATGGAGTATTTTCTGGTACAGACAAAGATGCTCTTTGAAGTGCTATTCCAAGATTTGATTCTTACCATATGCACTAATATCAACAGATATAAAATTAGAGATTAGGGAAAGAATAAGATCCCCTATTTGGCGGTGCTTGAATTGTAATAATAATATGTTTACTATCTAAAGCGCCCAAATAGTTAAGAAAGTTTCAAAGTACCTATGTTAAACTTGGTTTGGTACAGTAGGTAATGATCTGTCATGATGATTCCCGTAATTTCAGTATAATGAGCCATCTTGAAACATCACTGACTTCATACTGAAGAAACAGCACGGATATGTGTGAGTAGGTACCACTGATACACATAACGAATATCACTGGTACTGAACTTATACGGCAGTGATACGCCACGAATACGTCACTGATGTACACCGTGTTCCATATAAAACGACCCACTATACTATCTGGAAATCTATAAAAGATGTGAAAAAAAGTTAAATACAAAAGTTTTTCAGATTTTCGAGTTCTTTTAAAATATAATACTTCCATGTATACAGGGCGTCCCTATTTTGCTGGGACGACATCAACTCTAAAAATTTAAATGGGACACCCTGTATTTTTGTCGATTTTTCAATTCTTTGTCAAAAATAAAATCGACTTACCTATTTAAACTATAGTCGAATTTTGGGTAGTTTTCGAGATATTTGAGGTCATGTGTGCGTTTTTGAAAAATCAAGGTATTTTTCAACGCGATATAAAAAAATTATCAAAAACTAAAATTAAGCGTTTGGGTGGTAATTTCCACATACAAAGCGTCAATGCAGATACAGAATACAAAATTTTTGTTAACACTTATACAGGGTGGACATACTACGAAATCAATCTTGGAACTTTATAATGTGAAAAAGGTCGATTTTTTTAAATGAAACACCCATTATATAATTACTCTGTGTTAAAGACAATGAAAATACCTATCATTTCATATATATATGTCCTATACATAAATTCAATAGTTACAGAGAAAATCGCAATTTTATAGAAATTTACAATGATTTCTAGTGTATAATGATATTGTAATGCTGGATGCTCTCAAAATACTAGGAGGCTATGGAATGAATACTCGTAATATTGAAATTTGTTTTAATTTGACAGTTCTACAATTTATTTGTGTTTCTACGGTGAGGACATAAAGTCCGTCCCCCTCCCTCTAATTTTTGAACCGCTGGGTATATTGTGATGAAATTTGGAACGATAATAGACTAAATTCTGCATTTTTTGACACATCAATGACAGCTCTAAATGTCTAAGTGACAGCTGGGCGCGCAATAGGAATATCTTTTTAAATGGAAATGGGGGTCGAGTAATAACTCGGTAATAGTAATATCAGTTTGTAACATAATCTTGCTGCCTATTAGGTCTCATTGTTGATTGTTGCTGTCATGTTCGACAGTAAATTTTTGCTTGAAATTGCCTAGAATGGCCCCAACCGAAATTACCATACTGCTGTTCGTATGTTCAATGAACGCTATCCGGAACGCCAAATATGCAGAAAATATTTACGAAAGTTAATTTCAACATTTAAAAATGATATAACGTGGAAATCGATATTACTGGTTTTTATTTGGAAATTACTGAACCAAATGTTCTCAAAATTGGGGAATGTTTTGAGCATAAAAATAGCTTCAAAATGAGTTATTACTCGACCCCCATTTCCATTTAAAAAAATATTCCTATTGCACGCCCAGCTGTCACTTTGACATTCAGAGCTGTCATTGATGTGTCGAAAAATGCAGAATTTAGTCATATATTATCGTTCCAAATTTCATCACAATATACCCAGCGGTTCAAAAATTAGAGAGAGGGGGACGGACTTTATGTCCTCACCGTATAAACACAAATAAATTGCAGAACTGTCAAATTAAAACAAATTTCAATATTATTCATTCCATAGCCTCCAAGTTTTTTTGAGAGCATGCCGCATTACAATATCATTATACTAGAAATCATTGTAAATTTCTATAAAATTGCGATTTTCTCTGTAACCATTGAATTTATGTATAGGACATATATATATGAAATGATAGATATTTTCATTGTCTTTAACATAGAGTAATTATATAATGGGTGTTTCATTTAAAAAAATCGACCTTTTTCAGATTATAAAGTTGCAAGATTGATTTCGTAGTATGTCCAGCCTGTATAAGTGTTAACAAAAATTTTGTATTCTGTATCTGCATTGACGCTTTGTATGTGGAAATTACCACCCAAACGCTTAATTTTAGTTTTTGATAATTTTTTTATATCGTGTTGAAAAATACCTTGATTTTTCAAAAACGCACACATGACCTCAAATATCTCGAAAACTACGCAAAATTCGACTATAGTATAAATAGGTAAGTCGCGTTTATTTTTAACAAAGAATCGAAAAATCGACAAAAATAGAGGGTGTCCCATTTAAATTTTTAAAGTTGATGTCGTCCCAGCAAAATTGGGACACCCTGTATACATGGAAGTATTATATTTTAAAAGAACTCGAAAATCGGAAAAAATTTTGTATTTAACTTTTTTTCACATCTTTTATAGATTTCCAGATAGTATAGTGGGTCGTTTTATGTGGAACACGGTGTACATGAATGGACCTTAAATCCCAAACAATTATTAACTTGGCAGCTGGGTAAAGTAGAGGATCCAGACTTAAATGGTTTTTAATTTTTTATTTCTCTTTTATAATGGAAGTATACAAGCTTTCTTATTTAAATAGGAAATAATAAAAAAATATTATACATTAGAGTAGGTGAATAATATACAGCAATGTGTGAGTCGAACATAAAAAATTTACAAGACTTAACAAAACATATATGTCAAAAAAATATTAAAGATATTTTTTGATTGTTATTTAACTTGTTTAATTATCGCTGATATAAATTTGCAAATGGTTTTTTGTATGTAGACATAGCTTATATATTAGAATATATATCCTAATTTTGCATAACTCCTATAACTGTATTGGATTTTATTGTCTATATATTTTTTTAAAGCCAGACTCACATAATGCCATATGTGCGTGTTCAGACAATTAAACACTTCTCGAAAACACCCATAAAAGTTTTATAACGTTCTCTATTCAAATACGAAAGTTGGTATAGCTTCCGGGATAAACCGGAAGTTAAAAATATAAACAACTGTTGAATTCTTAATCAGCATATCTGCTTTCCCAAAGTTTCCAAGCTCCGTCATTTCTTATTAATTATTAAGATACAGGGGATGGCATTTTAAGTGAGACATGAGTTGCTAACACTGGAAGACACGTTTTCGTTTCCTTTCACATGATATCAGTACAAGATACCTACATAGATTCACTTTTTTATTAATTTCTTCGGACACCAGTCCGATTTTTTCCATATTTAAAAAACACTGTACGTCACGAGTAGCGAAAATATTTTTTTTAGTTAGATACACCTTGATGACGGCTACTCATTGACTTCCATGTACTTATACAAGTGTGGGAAGTAGCGAGTTGTGAGATGCGGGTGCGGCAGCATTTATGAGCATTATTTTGATTTATTGGCCATGAAGAGCGTGGTCGTGCGGTCCCAAGATGCATTATGCGGGTCGGATCGTGTATCTCACTGATAGAAATAGGGATAGTGACAATTAAATTTAAATACTAAATTTAGCGTGTCGCAGGCCACATTTACATTTGAAACCTTTAAACATACAAATATTTAGAATTTTGGAACTTAACTGCAGGAATATGTCAGTTTATGTCAAGTTGACTCATGTCAACCTATACCATCTTGTAGAACGTGTAGTTTAGTAGGGATTTTTTTTGTAAATGGCCTTGAGTGCGAAAATATGTGGTTCTGAGTACAGGGTATTCGCGTATATTTTGACCCCTACCTACAGGGATTATTAAGAAAGTTAAAAAAAAAATTAAATACAAAAGTTGTTTGGTTTTTCATTTATTATCTTTTAGCTAGGTCGAAAAAAAAATTGCATGTTGTAAACTTGGGAAAACCAATTAAACATAATATTTTTAAATGGGACACCCTGTATAATTTTACACGCTTGGGGAAACATTTTTTTTCTGATTTCAAAAATATATATTTTGTTGACATTTGCACTGACAGTTTTCGAAATATTCGACAGCGAGTACCACAAAAAAATAAAAAAGAAAATACAAAAATTACAAAGAACTAAAAATATTTAACAATAGAAACCAACAGTTATAAAAAATATTTAACGATTTTCGATGTAACCTCCTTAACATTTTATAATATTTTCATTTTTTAATATTATTTTTATGATTTATTGTAAACATTAAATATTAAATATTTCGAAAACTGTCAGTGCAAATGTCAACAAAATATATATTTTTTTAATCAGAGAAAAAATTTTTCCCAACCGTCTTAAATTATACAGGGTGTCCCATTTAAAAATATTATGTTCAATTGGTTTCCTCAAATTTACGACATGCAATTTTTTTTTCGACTTAGCCAAAAGATAATACGTGAAAAACCAAACAGCTTTTGTATTTAAACTTTTTTTCTAACTTTCTTAATAACTCCAAAGGTAGGGGTCAAAATATACGCGAATACCCTGTACATACATCACCATTAAAATGAAACGGCTACACTTACCCCCCTGAAATTTTAACCACTTATAAACAAAACCTAAGCGCTTCCAATGGTATAAACCTTTTTTGGTAGTATATCTATATATTACCTTTTTAAAATATTTTCACATTTCTGGCACTTCCGGTCGACAGCAACTTGCTTATTTTAAATGAAACACCCTATATCATGTCTGGATTCTACGTGAAATTCTAAACACATTTCATGTAGGATATCCTATACCTATCTTCAACTGTTTTTTGAAATATTGACAGGATGATATTGACATTTTGCAACTTTGACACCTTGTAAAATCTAAACGGTTTGAGATCAAGCAAAACGGTTTCCACGTTCCTATCTTAACTTTACATAAGCTATTATTTGACACTAATTTGATATTTAACCAAGAGATTAAATGTAATCGAAAATTTTTCATTTTTGGCTAAATCTGAAATTAATGTCAAACGATAGCTTATGTTTATGTCGAAGAAGTTCAGTTGAACAGCGTTTTGTTTAAATATTGCATACGAATTTAAAAAATCTATGGCTGTGCTATGTTTTGGTAAAGTTAATAAAGTTTGGTAAAGTTAGTTCGGTAAAATAATTCTTTAATAGTATATTTACTGCTATTATACATGCTAAGGTTTCGTCAGACTTTAATCAAGCATTTCACTCAATCAAGTTTGCATGCTTCGAAAATTTCTAGTTATTATTACCCAGACGGAACTGCGAATTATCTTCCACGATGAATGGTATTGAATCAAATCACGGAAGTTGTAATGAAACCATAAAACGTAACTCAGTTATTAATGTACTTCAAGGAATATTTAAGTCTATACTTACCAATAACAAAGTTATAGGAAGAACACTTCAAGGATCGGCGAAGATGGTAATGGCTTGCGAATAAATTACTGGAATTATTATAACTAATGTAAATAATAATAGAAAATTTCTCTTTGTTATATAATGTAATTCCCGTTGATAACAAGCGGTTTTATTAAATATAAAAATAGATTTGCTCCAGATGGACTTAGAATCCACTAATAATAATTTTAGTTCCATAAAATTCCAAAATATTTCAGTTGCCAACCAGAATTAATCGTTCTTATGTCCATTCTGCGTAGTTGGTTTTGAGTCACTGTTGTACTAAACGTATCTTAAGTTTTTTCTTGAAATTTAAGATTGAACAGTGGGTAAATTGAGGAGGTAAGAGACCATAGTATTTGCTTGCATTATACGAGAAACTGCGCTTATACAGGGTTATTCAGAACATATCCATAATAAAATTTGGGGATGTTCAACATACATGTACAAATGTGGTAGTGCAAAAAAAATTTTTTTTGACGTGGTCTGAAAACTATTTAAAATTTTTTCATTGCACGCCGCTGGATACTGATCCACTGTAATGGAGTGACCTTGGGACTGACAATGCAAACTGGCTAGCACGAAAAAAACCGGCGCACTCGGCGCAAAAAAGATTTGCAGGTTTTGACTTTAAAATAAACTTAAAGATAGATAGATGTGACCAAAGTGACGTGTCTTTAAAATGAATAAAATTTTGTTACATTAATTTTGAAGAATTGCGCTACTTGATTACTAGGTATTAGAAACGTGAAATTTAGGTATAAAAAATTTGCACATACCTTGTTACAAGTGCTTTTCGAAATAATATTCCTCGACTTGTACACAATTTTGGGCACGCCTTATCCAATTTTGCCGCACTAAACCGAATGTTCCTCCTGGTTGCTGATCTTGTAAACGCAAATTATTAAGTAAATTGGGGATTTTCAGCATTTTGCTGCAACAACCACTCACAAAACGTAACTTTTAATTGATAATCCACTGGTAACAGTCCATTAACTCAGCATTACTGTACACATGAGCCATTTTGAAAATTTTACAGTTTAACACTCCTAAGATAAATACCCGCGAGAGCGACACCACACAGACTGACGACTCATAGACAATATAGATATTATACCCACTCCAACATTATTTGGTCGGTTTTAACCAGGCGTTCCAGACAAAAACGTGTTTACTTTTTTTATCACATTCTTTTATCACAGGAATGTGGTAGAAAAGTATCAGATGTGTTGAAGTACAGTTGCCCAGCTACGTAGTCCTTTATAATGGTATAACGGGAAATCCTAATACTTTTATTAAAATTTTTTTGGTGATATCGATTTCTTATTTAAGGATGCACATATCCTCAAAGTTTTAGAGATGAGTTCTGAATAACCCTGTATATAGGTGTGCGATGTTTGGAAATTGCTAATAACAATCTGTTTCTCGTATAAAAATTATTTATATTCTGGAACCTCTTCAAACTTATCCGAAAATATTGATTGTATTAATAGCTGATTGTCCTTGAAGATGTGAGGAATTGTGAATCTTTTGTAGTCGGATTTCATCTTTTTAATCAAGTGCTGGACCATACATTATGTTACAATACGAAAGTTTGGATGTTATGAGAGAGTCAAACAAATGAAGTTTAAGTTTTTTATTTATTATCTGCTTCAGAGAATACAACTGTCTAAGTATACAGTATGAAGTGTGGCAGAGAACATGTTTCAAAAATCTAATAATTTCATTCTAATATGAATAAATATACAAAGTATTCCATTAAAAAAAGAAGACTGACCTTTACTTTCGGTAGAAACGAAAGTAATAGAACAGTTCATTATTTTGAATCGATAGCACATAATGGCCGAAACCAAAATTAATTATTTAAATTAGTTTCAGAGATTCTAGACATAATCTACTGTCAATTCGTCGTTCCATACTCTAGCAAGCGTAGTTTAGAATGATCAATCTGTACTTTTTTACGATGTACTGTGCACACAAATTTATTATTTTTTTTCTCTTTAGATTCCGTAAATTGATTAGGTTTTCCCCACAATTATGGGATTTAAATTATACCTAACGTGAGTAGCTCTTATTAAATTAAATACGACTTTATATCAATTCACTCTCACTGCGGCAGAAAATAAATTTTATGGTTCAAACCAGGTTTAACGAAATAATAATATAATAGTCTGTTCATAGAAAATCTGAAGTAGAAATATACCTTGCCAATGTTGCCATTAACAACGATAAGATCAAATAACCATTTCAAACGTGGCGTGTAGGAAGTAATAATGGCGCTTTAAGCGTGATATTTTTATAGAGAGTCAAGAATAATTTGTAACCCCTTTTATTTCCCATTAGTAATTTGTGTTTACGTTTTAATTTATCATTCAAATGTGGCATATGTTCCAAAAATGGAATGGCCAGATAAGGCGGAAATGTAAATGTTATAAAAAGCACTGGAAATATAAATTTTGTCTTGGAAGAATCATTTATGATACCAGCTCTGCATAAGGCATAGGCTAAGGTGTCTTTTGTATACCACTGGAAACGGAATGATGCTTCTTCTTCATAATCAAATTTGGACAGAATTTATAGGAGAAAAACGTGCTCCGATTATTATGTATGTGGATACGCTAGTATTCATTTTTTCTGTATTATTTGGATTGGATAGAATAAGAATTCTCTGACTTTGGTTGGCTTCATCGGTTGAAGAATACAGTGTGGGCGAAATTCGAGGCTCACTATTGGGATCTCGGAAACGGTAAGAGATACGAAATCGGTTAAATTGGGGCAAAGTTGCGTAATTTTGTGACCAATATCGGATGCCGTCAAGAAATCCAGAATATCTACATTCGTTTATGAGTAATTAAAAAAAAACAAAATTTTGAGTTTTCGTTTTTAATTTTTTTTAGCTTTATTTGAGACGATATCAAAAAACTGACAAGACTTTTTCATTGCCACTTTTTATGCTCTATAACGTGGCAGTACAAAATTTCCGTTACGGCGTTTCGTCCGATCAGGACCATCTTCAACTTTATTTTTTTAAATAGGGACCCATAATATTTCTTACGAAAAACGATAGGATTTTTTATTCTGATTCCAATGATGTATGATACTTTATAGTTTTAATTATTCTTTTTGCTCAAATACTAGAAATAACTTTTAAGACGATCGAATCTAGTATGTTTTGGGCTAATGATATTTGTTATAAAACAATTTTAATTGTCAATACAATTTGACGTTGACGTAAAGAGCTTCGCTTTAAATAATAAGTAATAATGCCGTTTACAAATCAAGAAAAATGTGATATGATTGAAATTTATTATAAAGGTTTCACAAATTCAACCAGATCTGAACAAACTTATTTTGAAACATAGGTACCCAGAAAGGCCACAACCACATATAACGACATTTTCGAAACTGCACAGACAATTGACAGAAAACGGTAGTTTTGAACATAACAGTATTTACAGGAGAATACAAAATAATAGTCCAAATCATGTTATTGAATGTTCAAATTTGGTTTTATATGGTAACACAAGTTGTGGCGTATAATTTAAAATAATGATAACAAAGTAATTTATAATAATAACAGAAATATTTTTGTCAGCGGAATCTAAAATTAAAATTTTATTAAATTCAAGTGCATATTCAAACAGGCTACCATTAAAGCGAAGCTCTTTAAACGTCAAATTGTATTGACAATTAAAATTGTTTTATAACAAATGTCATCAGCCCAAAGCATACTAGATTCGATCGTCTTAAAAGTTATTCCTAGTATTTGAGCAAAAAGAATAATTAAAACTATAAAGTATCATACATCATTGGAATCAGAATAAAAAATTCTATCGTTTTTCGTAAGAAACATTATGGGTCCCTATTTAAAAAAATAAAGTTGAAGATGGTCCTGATCGGACGAAATGCCGTAACGGAAATTTTGTCCAAAAAATTTTGTATAAAAAAGGTATAAGGTATGGAATATATTGCTGTCAAATTGTTAGCAACAAAAATTTAAAATTGTTGAGTGGGTTGTTTATTTTCAGGCGTCCATTGGCAGTGTCGGTCAAAAGAGAGCAAAGCTGAGAATTTTGAAACCTATTTGAGAGATCCGTTTTCGTTGTTGCTTATTCATGTTAGTATCCAAGATTTTAAAGAGAATGTGAAACGAAAAAAATATATATATTTTACTGATCTACTAAGATAATTTTATTTTGAATTACCTATTTTTCGTCTACAAATACTAGGTTTTCTTGTACAGAATTAAATATTGATCTCAGCCTCAGACAACAATAATAGAACCTTTTTAATTACCTATAGTCGATCTTTTATAAAGGTTGTGTCAATAACAACATTACGTAACCCACACTTGGAAATGCCACAGCAGTGAAATAAATTAGAACTTACATTATGACCTATTTCGTAAGAGAACATAAATAAATGTATGAAAGGAGTGTACCACAAAAACATTTTTATTGAAACTATAAAACTAAGAAGTTATATGTTAGTGGTGGTGAGAAACACACCGTAGTGCCCTCTTTGGGTCTTTCCTACTACAGAACTCTTATCGATGAAGAATGTGGCGACTTCTATGGAGATGCAGGAGTAATGCAATGTCAGTTGGGGCACATTTTCCGTGGAGTAGTTGTTTTCGGCATTTCCTTCAAATACTAAGAAGTTAGATATCTATTAAAAGTTTATTCGCCTAAGCTATAGATTGTAAACATCCATACAACCACACCACTGTCATCATTGCATCCTCCATTGAAACAATGCGTAAACAAAAGGGTCGTTGCATTTTTAAAAGTGTTTCTTTTTTGTTACTTACTGCATTAATATTAATTTTATAGTTTTCAATCACATTCAAATAACTTTTGTAATTTATTTTTGGAAAAACAATAGAATGATAGTTTATTGTGCTGGTCTGAAAAATTTCACTTTCAATAGAATGATAGTTTATTGTGCTGGTCTGAAAAATTTCACTTTATCACATTTAAATAAAATCTAAGTACAGTTTCATTTCATGTTTTTTATGCTTTAGATTCCATAGTTGGAGTATAGATATTCCTAAACAGTCTCACTAGATAATGACGTTATGAGTTTTACCAACTTTCGATTATATTAGGTACTTATTTCCATTAAAAAATAAGGTCGATGGTTCCAAGAAGCGTTAGCATTATACTTTACTGTCATACTTTTCCAGGTTTTTATATAACTATTTAGAAGATTCGTATAGCGGATAGTAATAATTTGATTTATATTCATTGCAGCGACTTTTTGGTAGACCACGACGGCCGTTTCTTAAAAGACGATTAAATTAAACCAATAAACCAGTTAGAAACAAAAGCTGTGAACCATCGATAAAATTTTCATTATTTATAGAGAATAGCACTTTTAAGTTTTATGCTCTTATGCTCGAAATGTATATAATCTATTTTACTTTTAGTATGTAACAGGTTGGACTGGTATACTGCACGTTTTATATTTTATATTTCTTTCAATTTTTTATATTTTAGTTTTGGGAGTTTGGGTCATCTTGCTCGTTATGAGCACGATGTGTTTGGTTTTGGTTACAGATTTGCAAATACCATTTCATTCTAGAATAGACTAGGGTACTACATTTTATTACATTACATAGCAGTGATTTCACATTGTTTATAATATACCTCGGTATACTCACCTTCAACATATTTGTATATATAGAACAATTTGTAGAAATTTCTCTAACCAAATTCAAATGACAAGTGAACACCTGAAAGGAATTGGCATTGACCACAATAAAACCTAGTATATTATATCATGACCTCGATTATGACCTTATTTATTCCTCTGGAGAAAAGACAGTCCAAGAACATTTTTGGTTAAATATATCGATGGATAATTTTTAGACTCTTGATTTTACCAAATGTAAATATGAATAATCGTTTAACTAACTGCAATGAATACCTTATATGTATAAACAAATATTAAAATAGTTTAAAGCAGCTTTTTTACATAGACGATAGTATACATTGTAGGGGCGGCCAAAACTCGTCTTTCTCGGGGCAGCAAAGAATAAATGAATCAGCATACACTAAGGAATAATACCGTATATAAAACTTTATTAATCCAATAACAAACCCGCGAACAAACCAGAGAGTAGAGAAGAGCCATGTATACTTCTGATTGAAAGCTGCTACAAATAAATTTTAGAATAAAATGAACGAATTATTAAGTATATACACATTGCATACAGATTTAGGATTACTTTTACAACGTGTGTGGTTGCATTGGTATGGTAGGTATCTTATTTTTAAGATTGCTACAGCTACCACCTGTAATAGGAATTACCCTGCACCGGAGGAGTACCGAACGATCCTGCCTGCCGAACTCCTATTTACTTCTGTCAATGTACTTCCTAGAGGACTTTCAGATTCTAATATACGAGTATGTCGTCAAACGCGGCACTGTCGGGTTAAAACACGCAAATGTATTGTGTAGTGGGTATACAGAATAAGGTTAAGACCTCATTTCACGTCGAGTATGAATCATTCTGTAGGAACTCCGAGATGATCATCTCTTCTGGGCCATAGACGTGCATAACTAATGGTCTGATTTTTGACACAATAAATATAAAGACGCTAAGTAATAACGTTTTTAAGAAAGTTACGTGATATTCGATGGTGTATGGGTCTAACTAAAAGAAAAAAGGTTGCGCTAGACTGAAAAACAATAGCAGTATATTGTTTCCTCTCGGCAGGAATATCCAAGAAGGATATTTCTGCCTCTTGGAAACAAAATAAATGTTCAGTGAAGTAAATATATTTTATCATTTAAATATAATTTCTACTAATATAACTAAAATCTAATTACCATAATATATATTTCCTCAAATATATAATTTAAGAATATTTCTTCTTGCTTCTCTTAATGATATTTATTCAAATAAAAACAATGTTCAGTACAATTTACATTTTAATATAGTTAATATTGATAATGATGTTATTCTAAATAAGTCTAAATTCTTACTACGAATGTATGTTAAATTAAAATGGCCTCGAGCAGTAGACATTTCAACTTAAAATTTTCAATTTTTATTACTATTAGTCTACTTCCATCATTAATAATACCTACAGTAATTTTATTTAGGACTGTGTTGTCTCTTAAGGAGCTGGAAGTAATACCCTTGTATATAAAATCTTGTATGTAAAATAGATTTCATATACAAGGGTAAAAATTAAAGGAACGCAACAAGGCGCAAATTTCTCTCTTCCAAAATTTTTACCTATGATCTAAAATCTTTTTACCTTGTCAACTTGCTTGTTTTAAACGGAACATATATTTCATTATATGTAGAATGTAAAATGTCCTATACTTAAGTCTAACTGTTTTTGACATATTTAAAATTTTATGTATACATGGAAAAAATGACGTTTACAGACCGAACAAAAATTACCAATTTTTACTGCACGAAAGCCTGTATTATTTAATTTTGATTGATGTGCATGTATATGTAAAAAGGGACTTACTTTAACTGACTTCCTATAATATTGTAATAATTATTAACACAGGGCGCTCAAAAAAGAAGAATAAAAATGAAATTGGAAAAACTGCAAACGTTATTTTTTACATAAAATTTTAAATGTATCTAAAACGGTTAGATTTAGGTATAGGACTATATACTTGAAACGTAGTTTCGCATACAATCTAAAAATCAAATAATATGTATGTAGGATGCCCTATTTAAAATAAGCAAGGTAACATCTACTTCCGATAACTGCCTGCCGTGCATTTATCTTGAAAATATTTTTTTAACCGAATGGCTCTAGTCAATGTTGGTATGCTACCAAATGCTTAGATTTCTCTTAATTATAGTTTTCCCATAATTATAATCGATGGATGGAATTTTTACGTTATGCAAGATTTAAATTCAGCTTTCAGAAATGGGATATTTCAGCTGCACGGTATCCTTTTACATATCGTAAAGCTAACAGCTAGTACCTCTGCAGGAATTATCCTGAACCGTGGTATCGAACTTGATCCCGACATGGGAGAACTGCTATTTACCTTTACTAATGTAGTTCCCGAGGGCTTTCGAGCTCTAAGATGTCTTAAAATGCGGCACAGAAAGGGTAAACACGCAAATGCTTTCGGAATGTGTTGTGTAGTTGGAATAATGTAAGACCTCCTTTTGGGTCGTGTATGAGAATCATTGTGTAGGGAAATATGAGATAGTCAGATATCGGCTGCCTGTAGTTTTGTTGTAGGCCATAGAAGTAGGGGTCTTATTTCATTAAATTAATGTTTAAAATATTGTGCTGTTACGGAGATATTATATAGGATTACAAGTTTTCAAATGAGAATACATACATATAAAAATTCTCCAAAAAATTAAGATACTATTTATACTGTTTCAAATTTATATATAGCCATAATATGGGCGTCACATTGAACAACCATGGTTATTAATTTGAAATTCAATAATCCCATATCTTTTTTGCTCGTTGCAAACAGACGTTTGAGATTGCATCCTCTAAATCTTGCAGATGATGCTGTTGGTTATTATCAACGGTATTATATCTCAATGTAGCCAGAGACCTATGGACATGTAGGAAATGCAGTTTTTTGTTGGAATATTTTGAGGTATTTTGAATAGCTAGAGATCGCTTCATTATGAAAAATAAATTCATGAAGCTCCGGAATAAGTGACATTCTATATAAATTCAATATTCCCTAAAAAATCTTTCGGGAATATGTAAAATACAAACATAAAAGTAAACCATGGTTTACCTCAAATAAACTATAAAATGTGCTGAATGCAGTTAAGTACTACTTAATAAAGTAGGTAAACTAAATTTTATCCGTGGTGTTTTAGTTTAACCCAAATTAAAACTATAACTAGAAATGGGAGAAAATCGCTGCTTCTAGTTCTACCGGGGGTCCAGGCTTGCGGCCTGGAGTCACCTTTCGTGAAAATAGTGATTAATTTGGCAGTTTTCGTAGGACGTACTTGTAGTTAGTTCAATCTCACATCGGCAGATAAAATGAGAAAGAAGTTGAGAAGGACGCGACTCGAGATTTTCAAAGATGAAAAACACGTAGAAGTACTCATCTTATGGTTTCGAAAAAAATCTCAAATGATTGAGAAAGGACGGAAGTTTCGTGTGAGCCGATTCCCGAAGCCGTAAAAATTAGAAAAGGGGTCAAGTGACGGGGCCATTAGGCGCGAGAACAAACGCTGGTGCTAAGCCGCATCTCTCTCGCCGAACGGCCTTCGACGAAAATTTTGCGGAAGGTTTTTAAAAAGGCGTTTAAATTGGGAAAACTAGTATGAAACGGGACGAAAATACGCCTAGGCATATTATTACAATCAAAATCTTAAGCATACCTGACTGTGGGGACACTTTCTGTTGCTTTAACTAAAACATTTTACCAATATAATAATATTATTGTTTTATTTATAAGTTCATTTTGTTCTTCATGTAATTTGTTTTCGGATGACACCCCCTGTAAAATAATAACAAAAAGAAAGAGTCTTGCTTGCGCCACCGTGACAGGTGACGCACCCAGGGAGGGGGCAAGGGGCCATGGCCCCCTTCAAGATCTTTAAAAAATAGTGATAAGACTGATTGCGAACAACGACTGATGTGTCTGCAATAATAAACATTATGTACTGATACTGAAATAATTATTAATTTAAAGTTAAAATGTATAGTTTTAAAATTTATAATGGAACATATTATCATGAAGTGTCCTTTGAAAAATGCGTTTTTATATTTAAAGAATTGTGAACATTGTATGTAGCCTACCTATACTATACAATATGGTAAAGTGTACAAAACCATAATAATTTATCTAGTAGTAGTTTATTAATCGAGTTAAACAATTAATTTTTCGCTCCCAGGCGGCACTCCTATAATACAGGGACAGGCAAAAAACCCTATGGACGATGCATTTTCTACCTCCTCACCCGTTGCTGTCTAGGACGCGAGACTGGTGAAGGGGGGGGACTCCTCGTTGTCTGGTTTAGTGTTTATTATATGAATCCCAATAATTATCTGAAGCATTGTCCCCCTCCAAAATTTTTTCTGGGTACGACACTGGCTTGAAGGCTAACTTTTAAAGTTTTCCACAAAGAATAGTTGGGGTATTTCTCTTGCAGCATTTTCAACGTTGAAGACAGTGCTTTTCGAATCATCGTCGCCCATTTCTAATGTTTTTTCTTTAATATAGTCAATACTTTAAGTACTTGTCACATTAAGCTTTGTAATTAACAAAAATCTATTTGATATTCACGGCGATTCGGCGTGTTGTTGTCAGAATTAATTAAAGAATATTTTGCTGTTTATGTTGATTTTAGAAAAAAGCCGGTTTTGACACTAATATATTGGTCTCACACCAAAAGCATTGACTTTTTGCACCAGTTTCAGATGGTACAGCTATTTTATACGATCCTGTTATATCAGAGATCCCACTGCCTTCTATATGGAAGCCGGTATTTTAATACGCAATCTCGATCATGCAACTTCAAATATTGACGAATGGCACCCGTATTATTTGCTTCGTATACCTCGTTACCCGAAGCTTTTCTTGCTTGCACAGAAGACATATCCGTCTACTCTGCAACATGGCTCTATGACGTGCCATTACCGTCCGACGTATACAAATAAGCCGCCGTACATTTTATGCATTCAATTCCGCCTTCATCAAAAACTAATTTACTCCTTCTTGCGGCGCTGCAATGCTGGTATTTTAAGGTAATACGAAATCTATTAGGAACGTAGTTTCTACTTAAATGTATCTCCGAGCTCACGACTGGCATCGGCATCAGCATCGGTTATTAAACGAAATGTAGTTTGCTGAAGGTTTATTAAAATATTGCTTCTAAATTTTTATGTTGCCTAAAACAGTACATGAGCCAGAGGTTTAGATCAGTGGCGCACCCAGAAAAAGATAAGGGGGTAATGCTTCAGATAATTGTGGATTCATATAATAAACGAAAGAGAAAGAATAAAGTGGATACTCAAAACGGATGGTTCTTTATGAAACATCGTGAAAATAATGGTTTTGAAAAAAACATTGATCTCATTTAGATGTTCCAAGAAATATATAGAAAACACTCTATATACTAGTATTTCGGCTTGTTAGGCCTTTTTGAATAGAGTAAATGTCTATTACTAAACATTTCCAAGGTCTTTTCGTTATTTATTTGTTTACAAGTCTACCTACCCCCGATTGATCCTACCATCTGTTAAAGCTCGAGTTTTTATTACATTTTCTAAGAAGGGCGAGGGTGTAAAATCTATCTGATCATTAGTAGTACACGGATTTATAATTAAAGATTTTTTAATTTCTAATTGTTCTAACACATCTAAGCGCTTTCCTTTCACGATGCAGTAGCTTTACATTTTTCTGATCTATAAAATGATTCTTTTCTATGCAATGTGTGGAAAATCCTGAATTTTTTGCGTTATTTAATATGGATTTTTTATGTTCTTTTACTCTAGTTTCAATACTTCTACCGGTTTGACCCACATATACGGCATTACAATCCGCGCAGTTAATTTGGTATACCCCCGATTGTTTTAATTTATTAACCCTTTCTTTGTTGTTTATCAAAATCCTCCCAATAGTACGCTTGTTGACACTAATTGTTTTACACCCGCTTCGTTCTATTCTGCGAGCTATTTTTTCGCTATAACCTGGGACGTGATTAATATAACTATAGGTGTCTTCTTTTTCCCGAATATTGTAAAACTCCCGACGAATTAATTTCCTCATTTTGTTTTTTAGCATGCTATCTATTAGTTTTTCTTTATATCCGTTGTTTCTTGCAATTTGTTTGATTGTACTTAATTCTTTTTCAAAATCTGCTTTTTCCAGCGGAAACATTAAAAGCCTATGTATTAAACTATGGAAAACCGACTTTTTTATTTGCCAGGACTGCTGCGAACTTGCTGGTATAATTGCGTCGGAAGTTGTTGGTTTTCTATAAACCGAGAATTTTAATTTATTTTCTACCTTTCTTATTGTTATATCCAAATAGTTTAATTGATTATTTTCCTCCTTTTCTATTGTAAACTGAATATTACTGAATATTATCGTTAAGCGAATTTAAAAAATTGAGAAAGCCGCTCAAATTTCTTTCAGTATACCAGTCCAAATACAAAAAATGTCATCTACATAGCGAGCCCAAAAGTGAACATATGATTTTAAATTATTGTCACTATTGAGCAGTGTGTTTTCGAGATGGCTCATAAAAATTTCCGCTAGCAAAGGAGAAATAGGACTACCCATGGGTAACCCGTTTTTTTGTTTGTAATATTTTCCATTGAAATAAAAATAATTTTGTTTAATGCATACCTTTATTAAACTTATTAATTCATATTTTTATGTGCTGTTTAATTTTGACTGATTTATTAAATTGCATAGTACTGACGTTAATTCTGAAAGAATCATGCATGTGTGTCTGTGTTTAAGTAGGTGTATATCTGTGCTTGTTAAAAAAATAAAAGAAATAATACAATATTTTCTAAAAGAGAAACAAAACTAAAATAACTCTTATATAAAAATAATACAACAATTAATCACAGAAACAATAAAATTAAATTAAAAGCACTAAGTGATTCACCCGTTCCCCGTTTTAGAAAACAACAGGTGAGGACATAGAAAATGCCTGTTGAAAAATGTTTTTTGCATATATTATAGTATAGTATAGTATACTATGGCCTATTATAGGAGTTCGGTCTGGGAGCGGCAAATTAATTGTTTAACTCAATTAATAAATTACTACTCAATAAATTATTATCATTTTGTACACTTTACCATATTGTATAGTATAGGTATACAAAGTACTAAAGTACATAATTCTTAAAATATAAAAAGAAAAAGTTCAAAGGAGATTTAACGGTATGTTCCATTCTAATATTTTAATACTACTTATACATTTTAACTTTAAATAAAATATTATTTCAGTATCAGTATATAATGTTTATTGTTGCAGACATTTCAAAGTCGTTCTTGGCAATCAGTTTTTTGAGATAAATAACACCACGCGCGGTTGAAAGTATTTTTTAAGATCTTGCCCCCCTGGGTGTGCCACTGGTCTTCTAAATCAAAAAATATTGTTTGGGACTAGTGGCTTGTAGTATTATCTAGATATTCTTCCTTTTGTTTGGGTTTGTATTTAACACTTCTAAAAATATAACAAAATGAAAATAAACGCATGTAGGTATAGTCTTTATAGTCTCAATTGAAACTGCATAAAAAATTCCGACAAACGACACACGTGCGTAAACAAAGAGGCTGCCATCGAGGTGCAGGTGTTTCTTTTGTCGGAATTTTTTTACAGTTTCAATTGACATTATATAGACTATACCAAAAAGGGTTACATTTTTAAATAAAATTCTGACATTTAAAAAATAAATATTAAATATTATTAATTAAAAGTAATTTTTCCGGGGAAAATTATCAGTATACTACTTTTGGAAATGAAAATTTATTTGGAAAATGTGTGAAATGTAATAAGTAACTGAATCCCATGGAATCGGATTGACTGATTACAAAGAACAGGAAATAGGTTAAATATCCAAACATGTCTTTAATAATTGATAACAAAAGTTTGACCTCTTAATGAGTCGTATAAAATTAATGGTGTTTACAATTCCAGCTTGTAAATGTGATAAACTTATGTTAGTGGAACAGCAAGATATTTTAGTATCAGTGCTCGCAAACGTTAAGAATATAACTATCACAAAAAGGAAAGAATTTTAAATATATATAAATTGTCGTTTATGTATACCAGTTAATTTTATTTTATGGTGATATCACTCATCGTAATTATCTAGTGAATAAAATTTATAACAAATGTATAGCAGATGCTTCAAAATAATTGAAATCATTGATCGTAATTTTGCTTTAGCGCTTTTGGAGTAAATTTGGGACCGATCTGCTTTAGAATAGTATTTTTTTTTAATCTTGGTGCAAAACACTTACAGAACACCAATAAATTCCAAAACTAATAAAACACAACCCTAACAAATTAACTGTAAAACGAGAATAGAAAACTTAGGGAGAATTAATAATTAAATTATTTAAATCAGTTGACATATCAGAATAGGCAAACTTTTTGACAGAAAGTAAAACGTAAACACTTTTCACGGTTGTCATTTCTCAGTAAAGTTAATTTACAAAAACAAACAATTGTCAAATTAGCTCGATACTTGCGGCCAATGCCGGTAATTGTGGTATATATTATAGAATATAATAGATTGAAGGTTACAGAATGTTACCAAGTAAATTAGACAGTAAGGCTGTGGTCATACCTATACCTCAAACTGCTATATTATATAGGTGCTACATTGCAGAAACAAATTCCGGCCACATGTCAGTGGAGTTAATACGGATGTATGGCGGAAAAACAGCGTATAGAATATCAAACAACTGCTGCAAAATTATTCGGTTAGTGTTACATTAATGGCAGATAATGGAACGCCACCTGCTGCTTTACATTTAGGGTTTCTTTAAACAAACTTTATTCTCATTATTACAGTAGTTTTGTCAATCTAGCTTTAACATCTGTAGTTGCAGGAATATGTAGCTTACAGTAATTTTTAATTAATTTGTTTTGGCAGGAATGATAAAAATATTATACTGCAGATATCAAATTGTCTAACGAATAGTTTAATACTGTCTGTTTAAAAAAGGGTGTGCGCATACAGAAATATACTAGATTTAATTTTGAAAACTGTGATCACTGGTGAATCTAGAAGCGACATAAATTTTTTTCCTGTAAACTGATCTTAAATGTAGTTTTTGATACCCTTCGCAATTTAATTGGCAGCTTTAGAAAAACAAAGATGCTAGGATGGGTACGTTCATCTGTATATAGAACATATATTCGTAAACTGTTTGATGTAATGAATCACCGACTTTTTCTTGTGCTCGGAAATTGCATTATTTTTTATTTCTATAAATAGAACTGTTTTCAGTATTTTTATTTGTGTACCTACCAATACCAATGTTGAGTAAAACTATCTTTGAAATTACAGTAACTAGGTAAGTGCAGTAGATATTATTTCATCACTGCAAAATACGGCTGTTACTTATAAGGATTTTACGACCGACCTACAATTTTGCCTGAATAGGTTGACCTCAAAAACACTGCGCAGGAAATTAAAATAAATTTGCTACTTTCAGGAAATGAAAAAGGAAAGGGAATTTCGTCCAAATAAGTAAACGCTCCAAATGAAAAAGATAATTTATTGTAAAGTAGCGGGATAACGTACAATAGATACTTAATTGTGCAAAAATAACTACTAGTTCTTGGTATTTTTTGAAAATCTTTATTATTTAATTAAGTCAATTAATAGGTTATTCGTATACAGGTTTTTCACGTAGTTGGTGAAGTAAACTCGGGAACGAATAGATGTCAATAATCACTTAACTTCACGGTAAACTGCTTTGGTTAATAAATGTAGAGAAGAAATTTTGCTGATTTTACCTGACTTCTTCGAAATCAAAAATGTTTCCAACTTCTGGGAATGAAGAATGCCCGAAAGTCCAAATCTACATATAGGTATTTTAATGGACTGTCGGTTATCTCCTATTTTTCATAAAGCTTTAATAATGTGTCGTCAGGTAACAACTACAACTGACAAAATAAACTCTGAAATCAACGGATCATCTGTTGATTTAAGAGTTAAAAATGTTCGAGTTTCTGTAGGTGAAACAAACTGCAGCATGCCATATCATTTACGTAATTGCTATGACTTATGGTCAGTGATTCATAGTTTCTTTTGGTATTACACCACCTGTAAAATAACAAAAAGCCAAAAACCAGAAGCATACAAATTAAATATTCAAAGTGTAGTATCAAGGCAAACTTGTAAAGTTTTCCCCAAAAAACCACTGTATGATGTGTGATAAAATAATATTTGATAAATTAACTAAATTTCATCAGTGGTTTTTCAGTTTTATACAAAATTCTATAATATTATATGTCATATTCTAAAATATGTCTAAATAAAATAGTAAATAGTATAATAAAATTTAAAAGAAATTAAACACTTATAACTAACTTTCTTCTATACGTTTCGAGTTGATCCTCAACTTTTCGTCAGTATAATGTTTGTACGATAAGAACTCTTTGTATGGAAAGAAGTACTTTTTGTCAGATTGACATTTTTAATTTTGACAATCTCACAAACAGTACTTCTTTAATCTCTAATGCAATTATTATCAGACAAAATGGCGAGGTCGCCAGTACTGGAAATAAAGCTTATGTACTGATCACTATGATAATATTAATTTTCCACTGGTAACGTTCTTCTGGAGTAGAGGAAGCCACTTGATACTGCACTTTGAATATTTAATTTGTATGCTCCTGCTTTCTTGCTTTTTGTTATTTTACAGGTGGTGTAATCCCAATAGAAATTATAAATGATGAAAATGCACCAAAAATAAATTACAGACATTATATACTTAATGATATTAGTGTAATAGAACGAAGTCACAAAATTTAAATGAATAAAGGTCGCAAATTATAGCGTTAAAATAATTACGTATTTAATAGCAAACGCGTAGCAAACAATAATATTGTAGACGTGAAACTATAAATGTAGAACTTGAGATCTCTTATACTAAAACATATTATAAAATATATTTCAAAGTATTTACTGAATAGGATTGCAACCATTCGCCACATTTGATGATAACGTCAATATAAATGAAATTATGTGATTTCGTGCTCGGTGGTACTGATTATAAACTCAATAAAAGTCGAAGAAATATGTAAAGGAAAAAGAGCTCCATTTTGTCAGAAAATGTGTACCCGCCTTTAGAGAAATAGTTATTTCTCCAGCTGAAATATGAGCAAGCCATGTGTCGTAATGTCTGGTAACTAGATATATATTTACAGCCAACTTGTTTAAAGTCTCTGTTTACAGCAGTGCAAAATCCGAGTCTGAAAACTCCGCGCTAAGCGAACCGCAGGGCCACGGCAGGTGCGGTCGCGTGCCGTAATAACCGGTCATCACGGCAAGACGCGTGCGACGTCCGTGTAAGTCATGGCTTGTAGGGGCCACATGGCGGAGGCAAAATCCAGCCGCATGCCGGTCACCCGTTTGCTCGATATGTACATGGCGGAAATGCCTAGGGCATGGTGGTGTCCATACAGGATGTCGCATTGATAAAACTTAAGGTATGCATTGGTAAGGGATGATTCATGGAGATTTACCATCCTGTCAACTTTGTCCTTTCTATCGTAGAGAACGGACAAATATGCTTGCTCGTAAATAGACATAGAAACATTGCTTATGGAATATTGTCTGTGTTTCCTTGCAGAATGAAACAATCTCAAGGTTGTCCAGTAATTAAAGGTTAATTTACTTTTTCTACTCCCCATCTTTAAAATGCCATTTTTCGTATATGTTTCCATGACGCTAAGTGATCTTTTAAATACACCTTGACAAGCCGTGGCTTCGTGCGCTTTAGTCACGGATTGAAATTATTGAAAAAATCAAGATAGTTGTCTGTGTCATTTTTAATTAATCTGTCAAACTAATTTGACGCGGCGGCGTGACAAGAGAAGTAATTTTGTGGAAAGTAATTGTGGAAAAATGAACCAAAACTACAGTGCAAGTGAGAAAGATATTCTCAGTGGGACTCCACCCGAAATTACTGAAGCAGCGGGATCAGCAACTGCTAGTTCGCTGCCGGAGAAATCAAAAAGTCAGTATGAACGTGCATATAAACTTTTCCAAGATTGGCGTAAAGAAAGCCAAACAAATTCATTATCTGAGAATGTGTTACTTGCTTATTTTCAAAATCTTTCGAAAAAGATGAAACCGTCCTCTTTGTGGGCAATCTATTCAATGCTGCGTATGACAATTAATCTAAAAAAAATGTTGATATGAATAAGCAAATACCTCAAATTGTGTGCCTTTCTGAAGCGTAAATCAGACGGTTACAGACCTAAAACCTAAAAAGTCGAAAATATTAACACCCCAGCAAATTAGAGAATTCTTATCATCTGCTTCAGACAAAGAATACCTATTTACAAAGGTAAAGCATAAAACCAAATTAAATAAAAATAAAAAATTATAAATATTTTAGGTAGGACTAATTTTTGGCTTAATGGGAGCTTGTCGACGGCAAGAATTGATGAAAATTCAAACAAGTTATATTGAGGACCTCAACACTGCTTTTTTAGTTCACATTCCTGATACGAAAACAAAAACGGAACGTCAGTTTGTTATTGGAGGTAATTTCTACCATACCTGCAAAAAATATATGGAACTTCGACCGCCAAACCTGACAAGTAATACCCGGTTTTTCTTAAACTACCAGCGAGGAAAATGTATAAAGCAGCCCATTGGAATTCATAAATTTGGTAAGCCTTACTAGCGTAGTAGCAAAATTTTTAAAATTGCCAGACCCTGCTGCTTACACTGGCCATTGCCTGAGAAAGCCCTCAGCGACGATTTTGGTGGACTCAGGTGCGGACATCATAGCTTTAAAACGTCATGGAGGATGGCGATCAGCAGCTGTTGCAGAGAATTATATATTGACCACTCATTAAACAATAAAATCGAGACAGGTCCTAAAATCATGAATACTGTTATTGAAGATAATGCTATGCAAAAGAATGCTGAGAATATTGAAAATATCGATATTGCAATAGCAGAAAGTTCAAGCTTTGCTGAAAATGAACGTGGATCAAGGATTAGCTTCAATTCAAATCAAGTAAATGAACAGTTTGATGGAAACAAACTTGGAAAATCAATGATTTTGTTTAGCAATTGCCAAAATGTTTCTAATGTGACCATCAATGTATATAAAAAGTAGATCTGTCAAAATAATGTGACGCGACGTGACAAGTATTTCAAAAATGTTTATTTAGGTATTTGCTATCGTAGAAAAAGTTTAGTCTGCAACTAAAATTATAACGCCATTTTATTCACTCATTTTATTAAACACTCGCTCCGCTACGCTTCGCTCGTGATTAATAAAAATCGTGACTAAAATGGCATTTATAAAATTTGATACATAATATACAATTGTACTCCATAGGCAATGCTTTATACAGATTTTCCATGTGGTAACTTTATTATTTTAAAAATTATATATTGTTAATAAACAAGCTAAAATTTGGTTTCCTTAACATTCTATTATTATCAAAGACAAGGAAAAGCTGCAATATTAGGGAGCGGAGGAGAATTATTAGCCGTCCATTGTTTAGTGGAACAATTTTGCAAATGCGAGCAACCATATCAGCCATACTACTGTTCTGCCTAGATGACACATATTCTTCGTCAGTTACTACAAGTTAACGTCTTCTTAAGTTAATAAAATGAATTTAAGCTTTTCCTTAAACTTGAGTCTTAGAATTAATTTATAGCATGTTTTACTAGCTGGATGATATCCTCGCAGATATATGTGTGCATGGATATCCTTGTAAATTCCTTATAATTTCTACCCGTCGCGAAGTGGGAATTTCCTTCTGTAACAAATTACTTCATATTTACTGAAGGTGTCGGATTCCTGAATGTCCCGGAATGTCTTGGATGGCAACGTATCCTGCGTATTACATCGTGATGCATTACTTGCTTATCCACTTATAGGTAATAGGGTCACAGTTCCTTTATTTTTCCATCCTTGACATGTATGTAAAGTTGAAATGTAACCGAATGCTCTAGAGACTTGAGTGATAGATATCTACCAACGAAAGTTGCTAGTGAACTAATGCCTATTTGGGATTAACCATTGCCACATTGTGACACATATCATATTTAATGATTACAAAAGTTATAATAACAAATAAATTTCAAATTAATAAAAGAAGATAGACTCTTTCTTACTTAAAATAGAATTTCTGCTTATATTGTATTAAATTTTATCAATATTTTTAATACGTAATCTTACGATTTCACAACTGACCTTGTATGTGCAGATCTGACACTAAAGGCTAGTTTACATTAGTCAAGTAAACGGTAGAGTAAAGGGGTACATAAGGAAAAACATATCAACTCGATTGGTGTAAGCAGTTGGTAGAGTAAAAAGTAGAGTAAACAGGCGAGTATTAGGCGAGTCAAGTGGTGGAGTGGATAGAATAAGTAGCTCACCCACTCGCCCAATTTGTCACGACTCTAAAATGAATTTGCCTATTTACTCTCCCAGTGTAAACACCAACAGATTAAATCAGGTTAGTGGGCAGAGGATAGTAGCCAGTAGCTATAAAATTTTAAGGTCACTTCCAACTTCACTCGTGGCGGTATAGCCACAAAACGTAAACTGTGATGGTCCACAGCCTATTTCACCACCAATAGATTAGGTACTGTTTTACTAGTTACCGTGTCAACGCTAGCAAGAAACAGAGGGAAAATCGAGTGTTCACTAGACCCAGTTACTCTACCAATCTAAACACCAACAAGAAAATAATGGTGAGTTGAGTACTGGCCCGAGTTACCGGACTCAGTTTATTAGGCCGAGTTACTCTTCCAATGTAAACTAACCTTAAGCTTAGAAAACTAATAATGTGGCTTCCCTATGATGGCGGAAGAAACCAAACCCTTAATTATACTAAATGCCTTTGATAGTAATACTCAAACGCTACAGTATCTTAATAATATGCTGTCTGAAATTATATTCAGAACATAAAAGGTTTAATATCTGAGCGAATATTCGACTATATAAGGCTTTATTTAGGTAAACCATTTAGATAGTGCATAGTTCTAAGAGGATGTATTTGAATTTCTAATTTGCATGCATCTTCCATTTATTTTATGCCTTGATATAGGTAGGGATATCTACTCGTATATACTGCAAGTAACGAATTTCAGCGAATATTAAATTGTAGTTTAGAATAGAAAGTTCTAAAATTTTCTAGGGATATTTACATGAGCTTACTATTACACCTTGGAAAAATATCCATACCTTGATAGTTTTCTGCTTATGATTTGGTATTTATTAAATTTATGAAAAAATACCTATTACAAATATTAAATAGAATAAGTACTGTGAAGTAAATGATTGGCGAACATCATACAGATCTATTTATGATATAAAATACTCGTATAATATGAACAACAACTGAGTACAAATCTGAACAATGAACTTAATTATATTAATGAATTTATAATTAGATTATAAATTTATGTCAGATACACCTCTAGATGCAGTTAGTAAAAGTTAAAATGAGATATGGTATAATCCCATACAGTAATACAGTACTTAATATAAACTGCTCCATCTAGTCAGTGAACTATAGTATCATCACTTTATTCGAGTCGTGTAAAGGCGATGGTTATATTCAAATAACCTATATTGGGATATGTTTTTGTCTAGAAATGACGATAAGCTACATCGTCACAAGTTGTTACATCGCAACTTTAACCGTGCGATGTTCGAAACGTTCGTCGCATGAATATGATGTAAATATATCTGTTCAGTAGTCTCTTACTGTAGGATTGTAATTTATTTTACATGGGTGCATGTAGATGTTGCATGCAGATGCACCTGTAGGGTATGTTTTTGTATCTACTATTATCAGCAAATGCAAATATTAAAAAACATTTTAGACTGTAATAAAATTCAGGGTTAAATCATACTTATTAAGGTTTACGGTAACGGTGCTTTCGAGCGACATAGTTTTCACATAATTACTCCCCATAGGAAGGAGCATGATAAATATTAAGTTGTTTTTTAATATATCTACTGAAAATATAATAATAAATAATATTATTATTAATTATAAACTTTCAGTCAATAATCACACTATAAAGTAAAACATATTTATTTCCTACTAATGATTTATCAGTCATGAAACCAAGAAATAATGTAAGTATTTTGATTCGAATTCGTTTGTTTTCATAAAGTTTGTTTTCTATCTCTTAACTGATTCTCGGTTCTGGAGGATCAGTTAGAGATAGAGCAAATCTGATACTTGGCTAAAGCTTGTTTGTATTGAAAATAAGAAGTCGCAGAATATTTTTTTACCAATTGTTTGTCAAACAAGCGGGTTTCCGTTTTTTGCTTTTCATGTATCTATGGCGTATTCTAAAATTTTAAGAGTCTACAGGCACTCTTATTGTTATTATTTTTCACAAAATTATCTTTAGTTCGCGACATATTATGATAACAACTTGTGTTGTTTATATGATTCTTATATAGAAAATGGGAAGGCGATTCAGAAACAAGGTCAAAAACGATAAGATAGGGGGATGCTATTTCCGTCGCTCTTATTTTTAGAACAAAGCTGGATATGTGTATCGTAAATAATTATGGTTTATCAATTCAGCAACAATAATTTTAACTATTCAGATCGATATGTGATATCGAACACCTCAATCAACTTTTATTAATTAGCTTTTAGTGACAAATGGCGTAAAAGAACGTTTCGTTCGCCCAAACAGCGTGATTAGATGATGCTGATACCTACATATAATTATTCATGGAGCTTATTGTAAGTACATATATAGTTATTTTACGATGGTGTATATATTGTTAGATCGCAACACTGGTACCTGTTCTTTTTCTTCTATATATTGACTGTGCTGATTGACAGTTTAGCAACCCAGCAGCAGCCGGCTTGCGGATGGGTGAAAGTGGTGTGTATCGGTGTGATAGGTTGATACATGCTTCTATCGCCCATCCGGCTGATGTTACTAATGGGCTTTTCCAGATATTCATTATTTTGGCAATGATTGAATTGATAGTTCTGCGAGACGTAACTTATTGTCAGATAGATTATTATTTGGATTACTGACTATGCCGGACTCCCTCCCACTTGAATTACGAGATTCCAAGCGGAAGTGTGAACAGGAAAGAACAGGAGATTTGTCTACTAGATAATGCTTTGTTAATCACCACGAACATATACTTACGTAAGTATCTTATTTGGTCTGCATGTGCAAGTTGCTATCATGATATGCATTATATTTATATAGAAAATGTATGAAATCAACAATTAAAATAAAACGTTTTTATGGATGCATGTGTTTTAATTTTTAGCCTTAAAATAATTTTGATTTACAAATTTTTTCGTTTCGTTTGGAATTTATAATTTTAGCTTAGACTATTTTTTTAGAAAGTGAAATGTTGTACAATCCATTCCATCGATACGTACCAAGCCTGCCCAAAGTAAGGTGATAAGTATGGATATTTCGAAATGTGAAATAAGTATTTTTTGCTGCAACTTCAATAAAAAATGTTTTTTTAATATTATACTTGGTGCAGGAAAATGCAATACAAAATCAATTAACTAATTATTAGCCTCAAATGTCTAACAGGGAACGCTGCATAAAATAGTCATGAGATACTTCATAATAATGATAGAAAATATAGTGTTTCCTTTATAAAAATTGATAAAACTGTGCTTGCGAGTTTTCATTTGCCCTGTATAAGTAATCCTATTTGGAAGGAAATTCTATAGAAAGTAAAACTAGACCATATAGCATAATTAATGGAGCCAAATATTATTTAGTATTTATTTTCTTAAAAAAGGTACAGGGTGCTCAATTCATTGCGATTAAGCTGTACCTAAGAATGCTCATTCACTAAATTGGTGAATTCTGAAAAATGATCCGAATTCAAATATTAAATAAAAAATACGGCATTCCATTTAAAAAAACATAAGTTTGATATGGCCCCGGTTTATAGAGCACTCTACATGACTATACATATTATTAAAATGTGCGTCTTCTTACGCTCTATGATATTTTTTTTTGCTTATTACGGCATAGGAGTTATGAACTTTGTCAGACTATTGGATCACACTATGTATTATATTCTATACATATATGTAAGTATAGGAAAACCGCTCCTTTTAACAAAATATATCTTAACTGAACATAAATAAAGTACCTACAAAAACCAAATACACAGTTAGATATATCAACATTCTGCTTCATTTAGCTTAATCCAAAAATTTTCATTGATAAATATCCTGCGATTCCGAACAAATCTTTCCAATATCTTAGTTCCAGCGGTCCTTTGTGGCCCAGTCGCCAGTAATCAGAACAAAAGTCGAACGATTTATCAAGCAAAGTCCAGCTATATATCTTCTTTTTCAGTTTCATTACTAGCGAACTTCTCGAATTTGTAACTTCAAATTTAATGCTACATATAATATACCTCTCGGAAAAGTTTGAATCACTTCCTTGTAGGTGTGAACTCCTTCTTATAAGCTTGGCCGGATCTGGTAACATTTGTAGATGTATATTTACAACTGATTTATAGCTGATATTTGGAACTGCATTAGAACTAGTTACCTTTTTAGTTACATTAATTCTTGGTAATAATAGAATTTAATTCTATTTCGTTGTATACAGGTTGCTCATGCTCATTAGTGCGGTAAAGTTCAATATCGGCCTTATTATGGGCACTGGAAAAGAATTTTCATAGGAGTGTGATATAGCGTCAAAACACGCACATTTTAAAAATATTTTAAAATATACAGGGTAAGTCACTACAGAGGAACGGCTTCAAGGTCATTTTCTTTAAACGGATTAGGTATTATAAATATTTAATATTTTTGAAATTACAGGAAAATTCTCTTTTCAACGATGTGTCCATTTTCGAATTTTGATGTGGTATTGTCGAGTTTTTAAAAAAATTGAAAATTTTGGTCAGGGCAAGGTTTAACAAACAAACCCACTATGTGAAAATTACAGTCAATTAAGAATAAACATTTTGTAATTATGTAGTCAAGGGATCTACTTAAACGTTGCTACCACCGAATAATGCTTATATTACACAGGGTGTTTTTGCGTACACGCCAATTTAGTAAATTTCAAAGATCATTTTTTTCAATTTCTTTAGAGTACGCTCAAGATATTATTATTTAATTTTTCAATTAGTAGGTTCATTAGCTACAATTTTCGTGAACTATATCATATACCTAATTATAGGTAAGCGTCACACACTGTAATCGTCAGCGTTACTTTCTAGGTAATTCATATTTTTGCTTCAAAACTAAACAGTTTGGGCAGTTTTTGACATTAATTTTATAATTTTAATGAATTAGATTAATTAATTTTCTTAATTAATGTCCAACCGGACATGATCTCCACCATTATGCCGTAGAAAACCCTAAAGACATGCTACCAGTTGATAGACAACTACAATGGTCAATAAACGTAAGGGGAGGTATTGTTGGAGACTATATTATTGACCCATATTTTTTTAACGGTCACCCCATTGGTGATCAGTACTTACGTTTTTTGGAAAATAATTATATTTATTCCGTTCCGTCCAACACACTTTTCTAGTTGATTTCAATACCTCCACGAAAACAGAAACAAATGAGTCTGGTATGCGTCGTCTCATATCTTCTGGTGTTGTTGGAGGAGTTTGGTAAACAGTATTCTGAACATGCCCCCACAAGCAGAAATCTAATTTACTTAAGTCTGGAGACCTGGCTGGCCAATTCATGGGAGGGTAGGCCCTTCCTATCCATCTATCTGGGAACTGTACATTTAAGAATTCTCTAATACAAAGGGAATAATGTGCTGGGGCTGGAAACATATAAATTGGCGTTTATCCAAAAAACACCCTGTGTAATATAATCATTATACGCTGGTTGCAACATTTAAATAGGTGCCTTGGCTATGTAATTAAAAAATATTTATTCTGAATTAACCGTAATTTTAACACATAGCGGGTTTGTTTGTTAAACCTTGCTCCGACCAAAATTTTCACATTTTTTTGAATAACTCGGCAACTCCGCATTATATTTCGAAAATGGACACATTGTTGAAAAGATAATTTTCCTGCGATTTCAAAAATATTAAAATATTTATAAAAATCACCTTGAAGGTCATGAATCTTTGTAAGTTACCCTGTATATTTAAAATATTTTTAAAATGAACGCCTTTTGACACTATATCTCACTCCTATGAAAGTTTTTTCCAGTTCCTTTCACAGGGCCGATATTAAACTTTACCGCACTAATGAGCAACCCTGTATATTAGTACATACAATTGTATGTACTAATATACAGGGTCATATAAATATATGACCCTGTATTCGAGATTGGACCTATAACAAATACCTAACATTGTCTATGAGTGAAATATGGAGAAATTAAAATTTGTCCGAAATTTTTGTTATACAAGAACTTAAGTGTGTAGGATTATTGTTAAACAAATAAAGATATTCACTATGTTCCTTAATAATAATTAAAATGCATGATTGTGCGTAAATATATTGAAAACAGGCTGTTGATATTATTTTGGTTAGTGCATATGATATGGGATTTCATTGATGTAAATCAGTCGAAGCAATTTCTCAGTAGAAAGTGAGGAAAAATTTCTAGAAGTATTTGAAAATATTTTTTGTTCATTAATTATTATAACCATACTTAAAAAAATTATTTAAGCGTTTGATTTAATTAGTTTTCTACTTCTTTATTTTGAAATATATTTTCTTATTAGATCTAGACATTTTTGAAGTGAGAATGTAACAGTTTTTACAGAAATATTTAACTACATGTTTCTATAGTATTTCTTTTTATGTAACGGAAATTGTATTAGTAGCTTTCAAAATCGTCCATAACTTGATTAGTATGTCAAGACAATAGCATTTGGAGGTGGTTAGGAAATTTTCAAAACCAAATATTTCTATCAAATATTGATCGAAAATATTTAAAGGAAAAGAGATGGAGAGAGATGTCCATCAATTTCTCTTAAAAATACATAGTACAATAAATATTTCAAACATAAATAAATAAACTAATCGATAAACTGGAGTGAGACTTCATCTTATCAGGAGTTTTTGTGAAATTTAGCACCATGACTAGAACCTTTTATTTGAATACCAGACTGTCTGCCATTGATCCATTAGTCACGTAGGAAATTCTGCCTGAATAGAACCGATTTTTGTATTGTCATCTCGTAGCTTGTACATTTCATCTCATATGTTTTCACGTCAAAAACTTTGAAAAGGATCGCCATCCTTGCTGAAAAACTATGAAAAGGAATCGTTTCCGCGAATTTTCAAGGTGCACTGAGATAAGGTTTTAATCGAGATAAATAAAATTTCTTACCATCCATTAAATTATTTATTTGTACTCAAATACAAATAAATAATTTAATAGATGGTAAGAAATTTTATTTATCTCGATTAAATCCTTTTTAGCCAAATAATTATAATTATAATATAATATAATGATAATTAGCCAAAGCTAATTAAAGATTTAATTAACATGCCATTTATTTCAATGGCAATATTAAATATTTTATGACACACTTGTTTGGTCATATCTCCGTTATTATTAAAGATAAACCCATCAATATCTATATTACTGTATTCGTGAGACAACGTTCTATCCAAATATGCAAAAATATACAGGGTGTTCCATTTAAATTAACAAAGTTAACATCCGCGACCGTTTGGTTTGGACTTCATTTGTTTTACTGCTATTATTTTCGAAAATTTCATAAAAAATCGTGCAACTTTTTTATTTCACATTTTTTATAATCCTGTAAACAAAAAAGTTAACAGGGGGGTCAAAATATAGTATCACCCCGTATGTATATTTATATACATATTTGTATAATTATATTTTGAGCTTAATAGGGTTTTACTTACTCTCAGCTCTTATCTATTGTTAATACTAATACTAAAATGTTTTGTAGGTAAATCATTATTTTAAAAATTGTTGGAACACACTATACATTTTTTACAAGTATATCAATTCTCAGTATAATCTCTTTACAAAGAAACTTTGAAAAATAATTGTTTATCTTTAATAAATATAATATGCAAAAACAAATAATTAATAATTTCAAAAAACTATGGCTTATTAGCGGTTTTAAGCAAAATTGTTCCCTCAGTATCAAGCAAGAAGTTGCACACATTTTAGTTGTTAGTTTATAATTTATTTATATATTATTCGATTCTTTGCTGGATTGAAATGAAATCTGAGATTGCCTACAATTTGTAAAAGGCAGTAATATAAAAAATTACTAAAAATTCACTAAGTGTAGTTTAAAACGACGGACAATTGTGATAGTTGCGACTAAGACTGTTTCTAAATTGAAAATGAGATCGTCCGTCTTCAATTCAAGACTAAGCTGACTACAATTCGTTAAGTAAGATAATAGTTATTATAATTTTAGATTTATAGATAAGTATTCAAGTACCTATTATTATTATAGTACAGGTGGCGTCATCCCAAAAAAATTTATGCCGAATGTCATTATCTAGTGTGATAGGTTTCATCAAATTCATAACATTAATAAAAACCGGAAAATCAGAATTAAGGTAAAATAAGTAAAAAATAATTTTTTACTAATTTTTTTAGTTTATTTGTTCATTTTTTCACTTTTGGAGTTTTGAGTTCCCCAGAGGTGCAGTTCTTGGACTAACAAACTCCTGAGTCCACCTGGATAGTTCTTGCGAAGATAATATTTATAAATGACATCATCTTGTGCCTGGGAGTAGTACCTCTCGGTGTCCAGTATATACTACTTCAGTATTACTTCAGTATATACTCCAACCTGACAGACAATCTTCAAAACTGGTGTATAATAAATTAACTTTTCGAAGTGTAACTCAATGATATTTAGTAAAAGAAAAAATCCCATCTATTTTAATTATAGTATTGAGATTAACATGATTAAGAAATGCACCGGCGTTAAGGATCTTGGAGTAACATTTGATAGTAATAAGTTTTGTGGAGCACATCAATAACATCCATTGGGAAGCTTTTAGAAACATTGGTTTTGTCTCGAGGAATTCAAGACAATTTACAGAAACTAAAACGTTTCCTAATTTTTAATGCATTGATATTCTCAAAATTAAAATATCCCTCTCTTGTATAGGTCCCAGGTTATCAAGTTCATATCAGCAAATTGAAAAATATACATAGAAATACATATCTACATGGAAGTGTATATGTATGATATATGGTTTAAACCTGATGATATTTATCCATCCTAAGGAATTCCTCAAAGAAATTTGCTCCAACGATTTCAACTCGTGTATAATTCGTTGGTGACTCTCCACAAAATTGTAACTTATAATATTGACTGTCCGGATTTGTTATACTCTCTATGTCTTCATGTTCCTCATCTTGCCACTCGGCTTCATCATTGTTTTATCTTCCGATACTCAAGAGCAACTTTAGAATTTGATCTTGAGTTAGAACTAAATAAATAAATAAATAAATAAATAAGTAAATAAATAAAATAAACAAAAAACCAAACAAACAAACTCACAAACGAACAAATAAATGAATTAATAAACCAACAATGTAAATGAAATGCAATTTTTCTGTTTCCTTTCCTCAACACATTAAACATAGGATTGCAAGGTAGGTAGTACAACTGCCAAAGTAAACATTTATGTTGCTACAAGCTTTAGTGCGGTGAACAGTCTACCAACATATAACATTTGGCTGAAATAAACGCAATTAATTACTGGAAATGATCAAACTGCGTTTATGTGCCGATAATCATATACCGCCTATTTTACCACTGATTGGAATTTAAACAAACTTGCAACCCTTCTCTAATGGCCTTGTACACAATTGACCGTATTACGTTTATGTTATCAGAATCAAAATTCACTTATTTAAAATTAAGTATACAGTTGTTATAGCCCAAATTCTTTATTAGAGAGAAGTTGCTAAAACTACTTACGAATAATAAGAAAATTTTATTTAGAAAAAATATAAATAATAAAGTTATCTTCTTAAGTAAAACTTAACTAAAACTGGTGAAATATTTATAATTTTAATTATCTTGAATTGTTTTGATTAGTTAATCTATTATCATGTTATTAATTATGTTAAATTATTATCGGGTCGGTAAGCTAAAAAGCTAACAGATAAATTATTAATGAAATTATCAGAGATTATGGTTCAGTAAAGTTTTTAATTTCCCTCGTTACCTATAATCCTAGGTACGCAAAGGAATAACATTATTATTTTTAAAATATGTAGTAAACAACAACTTTGCGCGCAATATTGAATTACAGCGACATATCTTCATATAACCTCAACTTATTGTCTTTAATATATTTTCCTTTTTAATAGTTATCTTTTAAATAATGAAATATTAAAACAGCATCTATATATTACAATTAAAATAATTATTTGTGGTCCTTTGGCCTTTTGTATTGAAATTTAATGAAAAAATTAAATCTAATTCAAAAGATTGGGGGGTGCATATTGCAGGCAAAGTAGTAGTTTTCGACATATGTTAAAAATAATAAGGTTATTCCTTTGCGTATCTAGGATTATAGGTAAAGAGGAAAATTAAAAATATTACTGAACTTTATTATTTGGATGTTTGATAATTTCATTAATAATTTATCTCACTGCTAATATTACTTAAATTTATTATTTTTATAATGACTTAATTACTATAAAATATATGCTGCCTCTTATAATTAATCTGGCCTAGTCTTATTATGTTCAAAGTGTGCATCATTATTAGCTAGACAATAATAAAATCTATGATTAAATTGTTTTTTGAACTTTTCCTAAAATTTCATCTGTAATATGTACATTCTTCTGGTATTCTATTTTTTAGTTCTTAAAAATATTTTCAGGTGTAATTTTGTAAACTTGAGTCTTCAAAGGAATTAGTCTACTTGATTTGTAGATTTTGTAGACCATTATGTTGAACTGTTCTTCCAATTTTCTTGGTATAGAAAGGTATTACTCTAACCAATCACATTCTCTAAAATGTTGAATTTATGCCCTCATTCTTACAAGTGCTATCCAGTGGGAACGTTCACCAACATAATTTCATAACAGCTTAATGTTGAGTATGTGTGAACGACCCCTGTAAATTGTGCATTATAATTTATAGACTGATTTGTTTTGCTCGGCATGGAGCTTAAAATGGTATCACATGATCAAATCAGAATCAAATCCATAATCACATTTCCTGAAATTGACTCTTTTCTTGTTGAAAATAACTTCTCAATATCTGTGGTTCTTTTTACATCCTTTCAGTTTATTTTACAACAAATGATAATCAATCAGTAACAATCAAGGTCTGGAAACAGACCCAGCAATTTCTAACATGGCAATAAATTTTGAACCATGTGCCATGTAATGGTTCTTTTCTACATAAAAAAAAGTAAAACGTACCGTAATTGTAACGTAACGTATCGAATTTTATTAGATTTCTGAACTAATTGAGAACTAATATTCCGATAACACTGACGTAGGTTTCCACATAACAATAAAACACTATAATCGACGTGCGTTTCGGCAACCAAGTTGGGATCATCTGAATATGGTTAAAACTAAACCTATGATAACATTGTGTTCTATTTATACCTAAACTATTTCTACGGTTCAGTGAACCGTCGCGATTGCTTAGTGAACCATCGCGACTGCTTAGTGAACCACCGCGACTGGTCAGTGCATGAACCGCCGCGATGGATTAGTAAACCGTGATTTACTAACCAATAAAGCAAGCTATATGGGACTGACCCTCTGTCACCATTCATACTATTTTTACATTCAGCAATTTCCAACCTCTCAAGCATCCAGCTGTCTGGAATTTGTTACAATCCTAATTAGTCTTAAATTACTACTATCTATTTTATGGTTGTACTCAAACGTATGTTGGGCGACACTAGATTTATCTGTTCTACCATATTTGTTTTACACTGTCAAAAATCGATTTTTTTTTTTCAGTATTCCTTGAAATTTATAACAATTTTTTTAGTGATAGGCATGCTGACCAATCAATCAACGACAGCCGTTGTTACAATCTTCTCACGGTGTGCCATGCTATGTTTAATTTTTTTTGTCCTTTCAGCAATGTCACGTGGAACGCAAATTGACAAGAATGAACAGCCTCTAGGTGCCTTCATATGACATGAGCAAAAAGTGCGGCAACACTACTTCTTATACGGCCTTTCTGCGTGTTAATTTACTAATTACTAAAGTTTTAAGGCAGCGTCGTTACCGCCGTAAAATGTTAAGCCTTATCGTTAATTACCGGGCGCTCAAAAAGTCTGTGAAAGGATGGTCGATCCAGTTTTAAAAGTAGTATCAAAAGAGCACATAAATTTGTACAACAAGCCATAGAAAATATTGAGGTATTGTATACAGACATATTCCACTCATATTTTTACTTGTGTTGTTTTGTTAAGTATATGTATAGACAGTTTAAAAGATTTTTGACAATAAGGAAGAATGTCTTAAATATAAAATATTAACACATCTATTTTCTACTTTGTTCATGCAATTCTTGGAACATATTTCAAAAAGGCTCATTTCACTTATGTAAATTAAAAGACAAACTTAGTCTCATATTTTTTTTCCAAGCAAATGTTGTTTATGAAATTGCCTAGGCAATTTGCATAAATTTGCAATTTGCATTTGCAACCAATAGCATTGGTTTTTCTAATAGTGTTTATTTGGTATTTAAGTATTATTTGTTTTTAAATTGTTTTTTTACTTTTTGAATAAATCTTGCTATTTTTGTCATTCAAAGTAAATTGACAAATTTACTTTGAATGACAAAAATATAGTTGAATGTATAAATAAGTGTTTGTTAGCATGTCTGTATGTATACTTGCTTGCTTGTTACATTTAAGTAAGCACTGGGTGAGTAAATTTGAATGTTTTTACGTATAAGGACACTCAACTAACAGATATAAAAATATGGATCAAACGGTCCTGAAGTTTTCATTTGAGAAAAATAGCGGATAAACAAAATTTTCTGTATATTTCTGCTTCCGAGTAAAATCGTTTAATTAATTATTTATTTATTTATTGGGTGTATTACATGTCTATCTATATTATTTTTGAAATTATATAAATCATTCACCCGTTCTCCAGATAGTTTTTTGGATGAGAGTATAGTAGTAGCTATTACAAATGTTTATGCTTAATTTTCAACCTGTAACCGTAATATCTGTTTTTACATTACCCTGAGTATTGTTGAATTATTAAAAGCTGCATTCTACAGCAAACTAGATTTAATTCACTATTTGGAACCTTTTCTCCTTGAATTTAAATCTATTAGAATATTTAAAATTACGTATAACGATTTCCAACGCAGTTTTTGAATTGGATAAACTACAATTTTATCGATGAACTTTATTATTGGACTGTATCAGATAAGAGAGTTGACTGACCTGAAATAAAGTATAAGTTGGATATGAACGGGCTATGGGAACATACGCATTTTGCGCAGTTCTCAGAAATTCAAAAATATACAGGATTATAGACTTTCACAATAAACAATTTTAGTTATATTCTATAATTTGAAAATGTGTCATGTAATCATGTAAACATGAAAAAATAATAATTTACGTTTTCCTCAAAAGTGGAAATAGTATTGAGATATCGACGTCAGTAAATAAGCAAGAAATTTAGACGTTTTTTAAAACTTTATATTTATGTTTATAATTTTAAATCTAAAACAAAATATACGATTGGAAAATCAATGTCAAAAAAAAGCCAAACGGGACGGATTTATCAATTTTTTCATATCCGTTATAGTTAAAGAGTATCCTTAGGCTGTAGTCAGAGTGGCACCGTCTTTAGTCGAATTTATTTTCGGCCTTATACGGCCAAAACAGACCGATCGACGAGATGATTTTCAAATTAGACTGGGCCATTTTGGCCATTTTTTGGCAAAAATGAGTTGGAAATTGAAAATTTCTCACTTTGTCTATTGCAATGAATTTACAAATGCTTTTATCTGCAGAAACAAGTACATACCGCCTTATGGAATCTATTTATTATATATTAAAAAACTACATAAATAGGTAATACAAACTAGTTTTCTCAAAAACTTATGTCGTCACCTCACGTCGAAAAAAGGAAAAATACCTGGCTTGTACCTGGCTAATATATAATAAAAGTTTTAAGCAATTACTGTAATGGGTAGCCATTCAAAGCCATAATATCTTGCTCAGCACAGTTTTTAAACGCTCGACATTCACGCATCACAAGAAAGCGAAAATTTGTTATTTTTCATGCCGGTTAGAGGTTCAAATAATAATCTGAAAATACGTGGTTGGCAAACATATCCAAGCCTTTTCAAATGTCAATTCAAAAACGAAAAAATATGAACCACGTTTGAATTAATTCTAATTATTACATCTTTAACTGCTCGACGATTCATCTGCAATTCCATATGAGCTTGCATACAATTTGTTTTTGAGATAACCCCACACAAAAAAGTCCATTGAACTGAGGTCCGATGACATAGCAGACCATTTTAATGATCTTCGGTTTTTTGAACATATGTAGGTATGTTATACCTATACATGATTGAAAAGCACTTTGTACGAAGTTTTCAAAAATCCGAAAATGTAATATGGCACCCATAAGAAAACAAAAGTTGAGTATGTTAGCGCAAAATCTAGTGGACCTAAATTTTTTTAGAGACCAATTTTGAAGTCCTTGCTGACTGCTATCCCTGTCCTGAAAATTTTATGAATGTATCTTTTACAATAAACGAACGATAGACGTTTGCAGAAATACACATTTTTGGTTTTCATCCTGTCTACTTAAGGGAAGGAATTCTTGGAAATATAACCTTAGATTTTTTTTGGGCTTAAAATTGCCCAACTTTTTCCAAATTTAACCAACTCTGCATCTCTAATGGTTTCTGAGATGCCAATGTATATCATTTATGAAAGCGCTAGTTAGCTATGGTGCGCACCACGTACGATTATGAACTGTGAAATGCAGAGTTGCCAAATTCCGAAATTTCTGTCGAACGTGAGGAATTTCATCAGATAAGTCAATTTCTACACCACGCGTGAGATAAAACGTTAATGATATCATACACGATCGCAAACATACTTTCACGGAGGGTCATTTTCAATTTTTATGAAAAACTTAAATTACGAAATTATGATTATCGTGAGTAGGTAACCATAATTTGCCTAGGTTTTTACCTTAGTTTGAATTTATGCGCTCGTCTTTGAAAGTAACAACCAGCACTGATGAACCAGATGAACCAGAATCATTTCATAATATAGAGGAATGGCCTGTGTGAGCGTCACTTGTGAATTAAAAAATTGAATCAGTGATAAAGGTCGACGACATTGTAAATGCTTTTAGATTTTGAAAAAAAAAATAAATGCCAAAAATGGATAATACAGTAAAGTGAAAACAGCAACTGTGTACATTTCGTACACTAACTTATTTCCTTTAATGTATAGGTAGGCTGACCTATTAAGGGCAGATAGTTGTTGGTTTACAGACGGATCCAAAACACCCATGGGAGTTGGAGCCGGAGTATATAGTTGCAACCCAACGGTGAAAATATCTTCATCCCTTGGCAGTTATGCAACTATATTTCAGGCAGAAATTTATGCCATCGAATTGTGTGTACAGAGGCTGGAACAAAGGCAACTTACACGCAAATCGATAAAAATCTTCTCAGACAGCCAAGCAGCTCTTAAAGCTCTTGGTTCCTACCGTTGCAACTCAAAAACGGTATGGAGCTGCCAGCAGGCACTTGCTCAATTGAGCAGAAAAAATAGAATAACTCTGGTCTGGGTCCCAGGCCATTCTGGCCATGAGGGGAATGAGGCAGCCGACTCTCTAGCTAGGGAGGGTGCTGCTTCTGAATTTGTCGGACCAGAACCGGTGCTTGGCATATCCTCGAGTACTGCCAAAGCAACGCTCTTGACCCGGGCTGAGGAGCAAATCCTCCAGTACTGGCAGGAACTACCACGATTAGTTCATTCGAAGGAGTTTATAATAAACCCTTCAAAAACAAGAACTAAAAAACTTCTAGAGTTAAGCAGGTTTCACCTACGAACTCTAATTGGCCTATATACGGGCCACTGCCGTTTAAAATATCATCTGTGCAAATTCGGCCTAGCAGAAGATGCTGAGTGCCGCCTATGCTTAGAAGATGATGAAACGGCAGAACACATATTGTGCACCTGCCCTGCTGGGGAAAGGATCAGATACTCATTATTTCCAAAGGACAACTTCTGCCAGAGGATCTGAACAAACTCTCACCCAATAAGGTGATCAGCTACATTAAGAAGCTGGACCTGTTGGGTGAAATATAAGTAGGTGTGAGCCACAATAGACCACATGGTCGCGGTGAAGGGTCTGGTTTTCGGCCCACTCACTTTTGAACCTAACCTAACCTAATGTATAGGTACAAAGATATGTAAGATTCGTTTTTCCTGATATTTTACAATTTACAATTTAGAATTATTAGTTTGTTTAATACAATTTATTTAAACTGACAGCAAGACGAGGTACCCAAAACTCTCAAGTACCTAAGCCTCAAAAAATCAATTTCATAATAGTATTTTTGACGACTAGTATACTATAATTAATAATATTCTCTCACAAAGTCTTTCAATTCTATCCAAGATCATCCCCAATTTCTATTCGAGTCTCCTAAATTTTTCTTGAACTTTCGTTAAGAAGCACGCACAATTGACAATTAAATTATTTGTATAACGTCCATTAGATTATTCCTTATACTTTGCTCTAATTTCTTCCATGTTTCCTCACTTCCTGATCAGTTTAGTTAAATTCCACTTCATCCGCAGTTTATGTCTCGTTCTGATCATTTTTCGATATCGTACCTACTAGAAGAACACGCATTCCATATCAGAAATACCAGCGTATAACAACAGTTGCGGAGACAGTTGAATGAATGACTATAAATGATTTTATAGGTATGGCTATAAATGAATGTGTCCTGTGCAAGATGAAAGCACAATTTATTCACAAGTTTTTCTCGTTCACATAAAATGATTGAGAAATAAAGCTTGAACATTCTCCTCTTGCAGCGTGGCTTGGCAATAAGTGAGAGTCATTGTCAATAAGTGCAATAAGTCATACTTAAGTTACTGAGTGAAATGCTGTACTATCTATATGCCTCGCCTACTTTATATGTGTTCTCAACTTTTACAATAATTTTACGATCAAATTGTCTACTGAGTGAGAAGAATCTAATTATCAGAACAACTCATGTCACTAGTTTTACCCGGCTATTGGTACGCCACAATTAGAATTGTTATCCAGATTTCAACTAAATGATTTGGAATTGCCTGTATTTTTTGGTGTTGTTTCTTTACAAGCTTATAACCAATAAAATTGACTGTCCTAGTATTCTTAGAGTCATAGGATTTAATGTGATATCTTTTCAAACTCGATCTTATTCGCTCTTTTACCTTTCCACATCTCGTACGAATCTATTGAAGTATTCACCTCTTTTCAACATGTGTCTACTATAATGAGTATCAGTCTGCTTTTGACATATTCAATGGTATTGAATAGATATTAAAAAGTGTATTTTATATTCCCTAGTTAATGTATAATGTTTTTGTTATAATTTAGCTTTATCTGGAGATAATAGAGAGTTTTTGAACCCCTTAAATTTTAGCACGTCGTTATCGTTATCGTTATTCTGCGCATGCGCAGTGCCAAAAATAGTATCATTTTCGGCACTGCGCATGCTCAGAATAACCATAACCATAACGATAACGTAAATTTTAAAAGGTTCAAAAACTCTCTATTATTATTGCTCTGTTATTGTAGTGCACAAGATTTGTAGTATTTAAGTCATTTTTATGTTTATGATGTTTTTTATTTTATTTTAAGTGATATTTATATTCTAATTATATGTATTTTCCTGCCCCATAATTGGAATTTATTTTCTCTCAGGGCTTGTAACTTTAAATTAAACTTTAAATGAAGAAATAAACTAATTATATGACAGTTTCTAGAAAAATCTAGTATATATAAGTTCACTATTTTCTGTCTGAGTTTCATCAATCATCGCTGAACTTAGCAGATACATTGAGAAAGGGTCTAAAACAGACGCAGATAGCAACGCAAAGCTACTATAAATGATAGCCCTAAAAATACCTCCTATTTTTAAATTCCTCATGTGGGGAAAACCTAAAGACCAGAGTTTTCAGGTCGATAATACCGTGGCGAACGTAATCGAAATAAAATTTCCTCACGAAATTACAAAATTGAATTGCGTGTAATTTTATTTCGCCGGCTATATTTATACCCCATCAGCGTGCGGGCTTAAGCGAGTAGCTGGCTGTGGCAGCGACGCGGCGCAGGATCCTGCCGGCCCGCAGGGAAATAACATGATGTCCTGCAAAAGCACTGAAATAAAGTCGTACTGGGACCACGCTAACATCAATTACAATTGATGGGATGCACGCCATGATGTGCGCCGGACAATATGTGGATGGCTCATAAATCACGGCCACTTTGCGGTTTTTCCGTTAACGAACCCCACTTAGGTGTTCACCCCTTGTGTATGTGGGTGTGGGCTCTGTAGCTAATTGTCACAATTTTAGTAGTTGCTCATTTTTTTTATATTTAGAAAATTTCACAAAGACCATTCTCTTTTAGGGGTTTTCAAACTTTGCTACCAGAAAAATTAACCGTATTAATAGAATTTTTGCTTAAGCAGAAATAAAATGCTTAGATTAAAATATATATATATATATATATATATATATATATATATATATATATATATATATATATATTTACATTCTTAAATAAAAAACCACTATTTTTTCACGGATTTCACCCGAATTCTTTTTCATACTAGATAAACTTCTATAAACCTTTCTAAAGAAAAAAAAATAGTGTAGTTTCATTCAGTAACGTCTCCCCCCACTGAGCCAAATTTTCACTGTATGAATATGAATAAATATACAATTTTATGAGACGAAATATCAGAATTGATGCTCAATATTGATTGCTCTTGCTCTGATTTAATTTTACTTAAGTTTATTCTCTAAATAGTGAGTTTATATGTCTCTCCCTTCTGAGAGTGATTTAAAACTTTTTTCTGACATATGAGTAATTTTGAGTTATTTTTTGGTGAATAAGAATTAGAATTAAACACATTTTTGGGTTTAATAAATAAATAATTGAGGTAGTTCCTCATAGGAACTTATTACCTTATTACAATAACACTGACGTAGTTTTCTACATAACACTAAAACACTATAATGCACTGGACGCGCGTTTCGCCAACCAAGTTGGTATCATCTGGAGATTATTAAAACTATCAGAAAGCAATCAGTTTTAATCGTCTCCAGATGATGCCAACTTGGTTGGCCAAACGCGCTTCGAGTGCAGTATAGTGTTTTGGTGTTATGTGGAAAACTACGGCAGGTTCCAACCCCTCTCAAGATTATTCTGATAAGGTAGTATTATGATAAGTAAACTATTTTATTGAACTGAATAGTATGATTAAATAGAACACTAAATGTGACACTCCTCATTATATACCGGGTGTCAACGGATCTATTAGACAAGCCATAACTTCTAGAGTATTGGATGTACCAAAATGAGATTTGGTATAGGTAAATGGTAGAGGAAGAGGAAAGTTTTTGCATATTTTTCACGTTTAGGTTACTTCCGGTTTCACCGGAAATGGCTTCAATTTTGAATTTTTAAATGGAACACCCTGTATATTTTTACATATTTGAATTTCTGAGACAATTTTGGACTAGAAAATGACATTTTAAAAAGTTTTTTCGCCTACTTGATTTTTTTAGAGCCACTTTTAATATTGCATCTAGGTGGCCATGATTGAGCGCAAACTAATCTGAAGGCCTTAGATGATGTCAGAAAAATGTAATCGCAAAGTTTTAGTGATTAGTATGGTAGATAGGAATGAGACAAGTTGGCAAAATTACTTTTTTATATCTAACTATTTTTTTTCAAATGGCAACACTTTTCAGACAAGCACTTTTCAAAAAGGGATTTTTTTTGCGAATCCAACGATACTAAATTCATTGTGATTGGATTAAAAATAAGCTCATAAAATACATTTACTTCAGTGAAGTTTTTAATAAATTCGTATACAAGTATTATACTTTAAAAGTTTTAATGTCATTTTCTAGTCCAAAATTGTCTCAGAAATTCAAATTTGTAAAAATATACAGGGTGTTCCATTTAAAAACTCAAAATTGAAGCCAACCGGAAGTAACCTAAACGTGAAAAATATGCAAAAACTTTCCTCTTCCTCTACCATTTACCTATACCAAATCTCATTTTGATACATCCAATACTCTAGAAGTTATGGCTTGTCTAATAGATCCGTTGACACCCGGTATAGATACCATGTAGAGTTTATAAAATTACTTTTCTTTACCATTTCTTCCTGACGTTTGAATGGCCAGCCAGGCAGATTGTAAGAAACCTGTCATATTTTGAGTCTTTGACAAAACTTTGTTGTTCTAACTTCTTAATTCTTAGTTGTTAGTGGGTAAAGTCGTCCAGTAGAAATTGGTTTACCTCCCATCCATTTGGGCTTTATAAAGAATTGGCTGTAAAATATTTGATAAAATATAATTTTATATTATAATATATTATTATAATTAATATTATATGTTCATAGACTGCGCGATATCGAAGTTCAACTTGATTTTATACATCAACATCTCAAGTTTTCGAAAAATAAGTAGGTACCTAAATAAATATATTAATAAGTTGTGGGTCCCTACATTCCTATTTCTTATTATTAATTACAGTATTTTTTATGATTTTAGATTTGGAAACACCTTAAATTTATTATTACTGATATTGTTATTTATATTTTATATTTGAGAAAGGCATAGCAGCTATACAGTTTGTCAGAGATTCATGATTTGCCCCTTTTTCTTCCCTTACGTTTTTAGGTACACTTTTAAAAGTTGGCATGGCAGAAGTACCTACTTATTCGGTCACTTTTTTTCATAAAAATTACCTTTTTGCCTCTTTCAGTTTTACTAGATGTAGGGAATACAAACTCTCGATTGTTGGAACACCCTGTATATAATTACATTTTTGGAATCTTCGTCATTTTCTAAATTCAACGATACAACATAAATGACATTTCAGCTGTCAAATTACTTTTTGGACTCTATTTTACTTTTGAATTTAGAGTGCCTTGACCATCCCTGAGTAATTCTAATAGACCACAGCAACCACAAGAATATAGTTGGCGTCAAAAACATTAAATTTCTATACTTACAGGGCGTTAGAATTCTTCAAAGTGGTTAGTTCTTCAAGTAGTACTATCATGGTACTAAGGTACCACTAGGAAGTGCAATTAATAAGCAGTTTACAAATGTTTATTTTATCTGTGGAACCAACAGAATTGAAATTATAGTTGAGACAAGGCCCTCTAAATTTAAAAGTAAAATAGAGTCTAAAAAGTAATTTGACATCTGAAATGTCATGTATTATATCGTTGGATTCAGAGAATGACGTCGATTCCAAAAATATAATAATATACGGGATGTTCCATGCAAAAATCAAGAGTCGGTATTACTTCCGGAAAAACCGGAAGTGGCAAAAAATAATTTCTCTTAAAACTGGATCTAAAAAAATAAGGGAGGATTGAGGGTTATACCATAAATCTGTGTCACACTGTATTGTGTGTAGCTGTTTTTTATCTATACTTACTTTATTTGGTATTGTCCACCTGATTATTATGATTATAGTCTTAATATTATTTTAAAACATAATTCAAGTTATGTTTGTTTGTTTTATTATTTTTCAAGTAATTTTGATATTTTTTTTTATTTGCAGGTAAGCCATTTTTTGTGATATATTGGTCTTGAAAATGTAAGTAAAAGTAGAACTAGTTCCTTGTAAAATTAATAATTCTAACTCCTAGTTACGGATACCTATTTGAGCATATCTAGTTTTACATATTATGTGGTCATGTATATAAGAAAAGCTTTATCAATAACAAATTCACAGAAGCAGCAACAAGCAATTAATAACTAATGCTAGTTTCTGCCCATGTATAACTAAAGAATTAAATACTGAATTAAAAATACTAAACGCAAGAAAACGCCGCAGGAGAGGGACTCAAAAGATATACCGAATATTGTCAAAGGCATCCGAAATTTAATAATCGTCATCCCACCAAATAGTGCGGGAGCTATATAACGAAGCCCACCAGGTTTTGTCGCCTAATCGTACCTTGTCAACACGAATGATTGTTATGTTACAGGTCAGTGCAGATAGCAGATTGTTCGTTTTATGCGTGCTAGCGTCTTCAGGAGTGTATTGCGCGTATTTTTTTTTTTTTTTTGTAAGTAGATAGAATCGTAAAGAACGTATGGTGCTTAGCATTATGCAGTTATTGCAATAAACACAGCACCAGGTCTTCTACAAACAGAAAAAATGGGATATTGTTTAGTCAGTATAGGTATATTTAAAATGAGTATTCGCAACGTTGAAATAAATCATATTGGAATACAATGCTTGCCACAACTATATTAGGAATCAGTCTTCGACTTAATAGTTAGTGTCTCTCGCTTTTGTCACTCACTACTAAATTGGCATGTTATATTACATCGAATTTTACAACACTTTGTTACAAACTTCATCGCTGGCTTAACATTCGCTTATTGATCCAAAGTACGCATACTCTAGAACTATCTAATGCCTCCTATACATATTCGTCCGAGGGCCTTGCCAAGCATTAAGATTTAGCAATCACCACCCCGTTACTAATCTCGTGAACAAAGACAAGCCCATCGTCTACACGTTAAGCTGTTGACTAATTTGTAGCGGATCGTTGCAGTATAATAAGAGCATTCAATGGCCAAGCCCGACTGTGAAATGACTGACTATTAAAAAATCGTCATAAGATTCGTGTTGCATATTACAATATTCTGTAATAAGTCAGTGGTCGGCTTTAGCCTTATGTGGAATCGGCGAATGTATAGAAGAGGAAATATCTATTGGAGTCTTGAAACTTAAAAAAATGGAGTATTTTTTTAAATTCATTCCTAAGCCTTCAATGTGAATAGACACTATATTTACGGTCAGTAGAACAGGAAGTCGTGCACTAGTTTAATTAATCGTTTGATTGTTGCTCTCTTGATGCACTACTCCTGAATTCAAATCCATTGCTAATAATATGTCGACAATTTGAAACGATAAATAAATGATGCGATTAACAGAGGCCATAATTCGTTAATTTGTTGCTATTTCGCATCAAATTTGGTAAATAAACCCTCACATAAACTATCGCGATAACGTCAAAGTTTATAATACAATCAAGCGACAATGCCGGGGGAATAATTTCAATTTGGATGCGGCACATGTCCCCGATAACCTTTTTGTCGGACATTCATTACAGACAGAGCATTCGGGCATTTGGGATTGACATTATTTGTTCAACGGAATGTGTTTATTATATTACAGCCGCCCGCAGTATTTAAAGTCGGCATTAAAATACGCCAGCGCCCCGAATTGCAGTTTCCACCAATCGCGTGGCCGATAGAGTGCTGTTTGGCGGAGAGTTTACTCGCTATCCATAAATTCGTAGTATCAGTGACGGCTGTATAAATAGATTATTTCCATGATTTGTTATTCATGAATCTGAATGCGAGTCATCATAACGGACATTTGTGTTGTATAGTTTTGGCTTAATTTGCTCAAAAATTTTTATTGTCTCTAAAGCAATTACAAATCTACTATTTTTTAACATACCCTTACCTGTAAGCTACTCTTGTCCAGGACCTCTAAAGAAGCCAAGGACTGTCCTGAGGGATATTACTCATATCTGCAGGAGTTGCAAATACCTGCCTTAAGTATTTACACTTGTTCGCGAATGAGTACTCTGTAGGACTCATTCGCGGTTGTCGTTCTCAGCGTCAACCATTCATTTGAGATGATCTCATCTTAGTGGGCAGTGCCTGGTTAAAATGCTTGTTACTAGTCTTAGTTCTGGTTTCTTGTGTTCGAGTAAGTGTTTGGCCCTTTTTGTGTGAACAGTCATCTTTTTGTGTGAACATCAGTCTTTTAGAATGAACCTCTTTGGTTGCCTTTGCTTTATAATTAACGACAAACATGATGATTTCTGTTTAACCTTCTATTTCCTTACCTCTTATACTGTGACTCTTTCTTATCCCACATAATGGTTCTATGGAATGGTTCTAAATTGTTCACCTTTTTGTTTAGAACAAGGCAATCTGTACCTGTAATCTCATTTATCATTTAGCATATGGGCATTTATTATGGCATATGGGGCTAATTTAATATATGCAATATATCTGACATTATTCTGTACTATACATACATCTGTACTATTATTATTATTATTATTATTATTATTATTATTATTATTATTATTATTGTTATTATTATTATTATTTAACTGTAACTGTATCTAATAAAGTTTCTTATGTAACCATACATTAACTGCGTGTGATATTATATTTTGGAATGGAAATAAATAAGAAAAAGAAGAGCTATAATATTGTGAGGAGATTTAGAATTAATCGCACGTACTTAAGAATTTTAGAAGCTGCATTTAGAAGTTCTTAAAGACTATATGCCTATATAAAGAAGCAACTGCAAACTAAGTAGAAGTATGGTGAAGACCGCGGAAGTTGCCTCCTCTACAGAGTCTTTTGTAAATTTCCAAATAAAGTGTATTATTGCCCTCTCTCCCACACAAGTCTCAGACTTCCGGGCTAATCCTTGTGATTAGAATGAGGGGTATGGAATATTATTATTATTATTGTAAAATATAAATTGTATGAATGTGAGACAAAAGTGTGATGTGTCTTTTTTTGTAGATTTTTACAATATACTTAATGTTATGATTCTGCTCTGATATGCAAAATTGAATAGAATACAGAAAAGCATCGACAAACTCCAATTATATTATTAAGGTGTAAATCATGTCAGATTTGAAATTCGAAACAATTTATTATACTCATAAACTATTTAGGTTATTCATATGATGTTTCTAGCCATATTCATCTAAAAATAATAGAGGTTTGAAATGTATAATCATAATATATAAGATTTCATTTAAAATTAAACATTCTATATGCCGAAGAAACTACTCCATCTTTTAATGAATATATAAAAAATAAATGGGATGGGATAAATTTCACGTTTGTTGAATTCAAACATTAAAAATGTAGACATCGACTGTGCATACCGATACTGCCTCAATACTACACAGCTGCAAAGATATGTCATACAATTGGGCCGTGCCCTGCGGTGTGAGTTGGACTGCAATTTGCTCTTGATTATGATGCTTACTTTCACGCTCCGTGGAAGGAGTGACGTAACTTTCTAGTTAGAAACGCTACATAGATTATGGCTTATAAACGATATAGGAATTTAATACTGACCCTCCTTTACAGTCGTGATTAAAAAATTCTAATGCAATCTGCGTACTCGGTTTTATCACAAATTATAAAATTCCAACATGTTTCGGTCAATTTATTGTAGTCGGCTGATTATTTCGGTGATGCTTTTGTCGCGCTCAAAGGCAGTACTAGCCAACGCTGCATTATGAAGGGGTTTTGTTTAATTAAAATGCCAATAAAAGTTCACCCTGCTGCGCAATATCCTGCGAATTACTGATAAAATATTTTTTAATATAAAACTTAAGTACACGTATGGGCCTTGCATATAATTTGCTGCTCGTAGTGATATCAGATAATTTTAATAAAAGCGCTGTATAATGTTTATAAAGAATATAAAGTTTATTTAAAATATATAAAATTTAATAGATAAAATGAGGAAAATTATAAAGCAGATATTCAGTCAAAATGTGGGCTTAGATTAAACTATGCCGGTCTATTAATATCCGGTCAAATGATAAATTGGAAACCACCATTCAATTTCTGACACTCAGTTCCATTGGTTCCCCGACATTTAGTCTTTTTTCAAAATATCTTCAGAGATTCTGATCATATATAATACTTCTCAACATCTCAAAGAAGTGTTAAAATTACCAACTTCAAATTTTGAAGAGGGGGTTGGAACCTTTGGTGTGAAGATAACACTAACGTAATTTTCCACATAACCAAACACTATACTGCACTCGACGTGCGTTTCGTCAACCAAGTTGGCATCATCTTAAGATAATTAAAACTCAGTTTTAATCACATATGTCACTGTTAATCATTTCCAGATGATGCCAACTTGTTGATGGTGAAACGTGGGTCGAGTGCAGTATAGTGTTTTGATGTTATGTGGAAAACTACGTGAGTGTCAACTTAAAATTATCAGAACCACAAAAAAATAATGACTAGGGGCCGATTTTTCAATGCTCGGTTAACGTGATTTACCTAGAGTTAACTAACTACAAGTTTAGAATGTGAATAGTTGTTCATAAAATATTCCAGGTAAATCACATTCTAAGCTTATAGCTAGCTTAACAACTGGTTAAACCGTGTTAACCAAGCTTTGAAAAACACACCCTAGGTGCTATAGATTATTTTTTATAAAAAAACGTTTAGTTAGTTGCATAGGCTTTTCCTTGTCTTTTTCTTTGCTTCTATTTTTACGCCGATTCGATCACATTAAGTACCTAACGTATTGAAGCAGTGCCCATAAATGCAGTGCCGTAATATTATTGCTGTATATTTAGAAGATTTAATAATATGCAAGATTTTTTATGCTCAGCTACCTTCATTTTGAAAATATTTTCCATTTACTAGTAGCTGTATGATTGAATATGTTATTTCTGATGGTGTTTTATGTTTAATTTTTTGTAAAAAAGTACTTTTTACTAGTATTTACTGGTGTCTATGGTGTCTTTAATTATGCAGCTATATGAGATTGTTAAAAAGCTGAAACTCACTCATGTTCAGATAGAACCGGATCATTGGCAATAACAAAAACGCATACCTATATGAAAGCAAATACTTTATAAAGACTTTATCTTTATAAAGTATTTGATAATAAAAGTGATATTTACTCAAAAAACCATGTTATTGTTTTGAAGTCATTAAGTTATAAGTTTAATGTTATTTTCAACCTAAGAGTGTAACCACATTCAGTAAATGAATACAATTTATTAATTACAGGATATTACACTTTGAGTTAAAGCAATTATTTTATTAATTTACAGAAACTATTGTTGTGTAATGAAATGTATTCCTTTCTTCAATTAAATCATTTTTTACGACAAAAATATATTGTTTTGTTTGTTTTAAAAAGTTCAAATCTTTGTTTTAAAAAGCTGGTTTCCTTGGCCCAATTGAAAGAACAGATTTCTTTAATGTAAAGTAATTTTCTTTGTTTTAAAAAAATCTTTTTCTCTGTGTATATGGGTACATTCATCGAAGTGCTATACCTTTTTTCTACAAGTGATTTTTGTAACTTTTAATGTCTTGATGATGCTTAAAAAATAAACAAAACGTCGACTTATTAAAGAACTTGGTTTTGTGATGTAAAACATTGATCCACATACTCACAAAAAATTCACCTATAAAATGAAACAAATCCTCGATACAATTTCCGAAACGATGTTTCGGAAAAGGTTATTTTATTAATTATTATTATTATTATTATTATTAGGCAAAACTAGGTTTAAAAAGAATTAGCTCCTGCCAGATGCCTTTTGTTCTAGGAGTTTGAAAATCAGAATATATATATATAAGACAGACACAGAAATAGTTACAGACAATATTCTAACCAGCTTTATTCAACCACATCTTGTAGATGGTTTCCTACTACAGGATTCGAAATTTCAAAAGTCAATAGTGTGTAGTTTTATTGTGGTTTTATAAAAGTATTTATAATAATTTTTTAAATATACATAATTTACTGGTAAAGTTGATGTAATATGCTTCAGATATCTAAATGGGATTCCAGAGGTTAGGCGACAATAAACCTGGAGGATTTTCCAGGGTAATCCGCACGATTAAACCTGATTTGATGATTATTAAAACCAGCCCTGAACTAAATTTGATGTGTAAAATGACAGACCATTTGTAGTTATGTACTAACATAGCGTTTTGCCTAAAACTAAAAGTTTACTGTGCACATTTTAAGTGGAGTAGCTCGGGAAAAATTTGCGAAATATAATTTTTATTTGATTGTATACATTATTGTATACCATTGTATAAGTGTATGTGTGTCAGAGATATAACAAAAACAAAAGTAATTGTTTTTTTGTCGTAGTAATTTAGTAATAGACATTCACTCTATTGAAAGAGGCCTAATAAGTCGAAATACTGGTTATAGAGTGTGAAAACAAGATATCTTGAAACAACTAAATGAGATCTGTTTTTCAAAACAATTATTTTCACGATGTTTCATAAAGAACCATCCGCTTCTAGTATCCACTTTATAAAAACAAAAGAGTGAAATACCGTTTCATGTGAGTTTTATTTAAGTTGTGTTGCCCTAACCTCATGGTGCGATAACCCTTTTACTTCTACATAGTAAGTAGGATCATAAACCAAACAAAATAAAAAGGTTCCAATACACTCTTTCGTAAGGCAATCCAATGTTTGATGTTACTAATATGGCTGCATTTGACAAATAGATAAGCGTGGCAGAAGGAGCCGCATTTTCCGTGTTCGGTGTAGAATATGGTTTAGAGATGTTGTGGCATACGGCGTCAGAGCAGCAAATCTGGGGAGTTGTTTAGCTTGTTAATGAAGTAAGACGAAGGGTGTCTAGAGTGATTCGGTATCAAAGCCTTGTCGTCGCGTATTTTGCGTACTCCTTAAGTCAACGGATATAACCTGTTGGTAATGCTTTGCACCTGGTATCAGGTTACATTATTGGAGAAAATATTTGGCGTTTTCGGTGATACTTGATACGCCATTTTCATTTGTAATTTCAGAAAAGGTTAGTTATAATACATATTAGTAATGGTGTGTTTCTTACCACCACTAACAAATTAGTAAATTGTATAATATAACAGAAGGCGTAATATACAAGGTTATTCAGAACTTATCCATAATAAAATTTGGGGATGTTCAACATACATGTAGAAATGTGGTTGTGCAAAAAAAAATTTTTTTGGTGGGGTCTGATAACTATTTAAAAATTTTTCATTGCACGCCGCTGGATACTGGTCCACTGTAATGGAGTGACCTTGGGACTGACAATGCTGAGAGTATACCTACACTCGGCGCAAAAAAGATTTGTAGCGTTTTTACTTTAAAATAAACTTATAGATAGATAGATTTGACCAAATTGACGTGTCTTTAAAATGAATAAAATTTTGTTACACTAATTTTGAAGAATTGCGCTACTTGATTACTAGGTATTAGAAACATGAAATTTATAAAAAATTTGCACATACCTTGTTACAAAAGCTGTTCGAAATTTTGTCCATCAGCAGTAAATTGGGGATTTTCAGCATTTTGCTGCAACAACCACTCACAAAACCTAACTCCTAATTGATAATCCGCTGGTAACAGTGCCCCAGGCAGTTTCCTAGCGATCTGACTTGTACTTATTCGCGGATTTTCACGGACCAGATTCAACACTTGTTCTTCAGCTGCTAAAATACGTTGTGGTCGTCCCGGTCCACAAATCATGTCCATTAACTCAGCGTTACTGTACACATGAGCCATTTTGAAAATTTTACAGTTTAACACTCGATAAATAAAACATCCGCACAGAGACAGTGACACAGAAAGACTGATGACTGATAGACAATAAGAGATATTATCCCCACTTCAACTGTATTCGCCAGGCGTTCGCCAGGTACAAAAACTGTTGTTTACTGTTTTTTGAAGGAATGTGATATATCAGATGTCGTTGAAGTACAGTTGCTCAGCTACGTAGTCCTTTGTAATAGTATAACTTTAAACGTTGTTTACGGGAAATCCTAAGCCTTTTATTATAAATTTTTTTGGTGATATCGATTTCTTATTTAAGGATGCACATATCCTCAAAGTTTTAGAGATAAGTTCTGAATAACCCTGTATAATTTACAATACATCATTTGTAATTTAGATATTGAGAAGTATCCACGTAAGAAAATATTGTTTGTACTCACTTTAAGTCTTTTTATATACATATACAATATTAGTTTCTTCATAGCTAGGGTACTGTTTAAAGCGATGTTTTTTTTAAATGGCAATAGCCTGTTAAGTAATAGTTCTTTAAACTTTAGTCCCGGTGATGGGTCATTCTGATTTTATGGGGGCAGTTCCGTTTCGAAGATTTTGTCCCGTCTTCTAACTTATTAATTCCCGTATGTTGAAAAAACAAAAACGTGTATAAACATTTGAGTTTATGTAGTCATATCTGGCATTTGTATTATTTTTGAAAAGAAAAAAGATGCTTATCTGCAACTGAAAATCTTCTTAAATTCCTTCTTTCTGAGTAGTTTTGTTAAGTACCTAAGCCGGTTAATAATTATAAAACAATTATAAAAGCTGTGTGCTGTTTATTTATAACGATTCAAAGTGCAGAACTATTAGTAACAAAAAATGGGAAAGAATTGTCAAACTGTCAAGAGTACAAGTGAGAACTTTAAAAAAAGAATAAATGTACTTAAATGGAGATTGCGTGAAGGCCTTCAATTTTCAAATAATGATATCTTAGTACTTATTGCTGAACTATTATGTAAACATTAAATAATTTTGGAACTATTATTAAGCTAATATTGTAAATTTAAAAAAAAAAACCATACATAACATAATAACTTCACATTTTTCGCACGCAGCGAGACGGTTTGTGCACGAGCCCAAAAGGCGAGTTAACAAGCCTCACGAGTGTGAAAAATGCTTTTCGCACGTGTTTTACACTATACTTTTCCTCCTGTTGCACTTAAATCACATTAGAGGGGTGTAATCCTTTCTTGTTTAAGTCTTGCTTTCAAAACCATGATTTTTTGACTTAATAAAACAACAATTATTTCATTTTAATAAACATTTACTTATTATTAATAATATTAGCAATAAACATCATTATTAACGGCTAATGATAATTTTTTTAATAATAGGTAATAATAATCTTAAGTTACAACCAATCTCTATTTCAAGTTGTAATTAATAGTAAAATTGCTGCAATTTTCTAAATAAATTCCTGGCATTTCTTTGTGCTGATTGATCGAATTTTTTACAATAGATATGTTGTTTGTTTTTGAAGAAGATGGCATTTCATTTTGTGGTAAAAAACGCTATCACTAGTCCACGGTGTTTTGCCCACAGCGTGCGTAAAATGCCATTTTACAGTTATGTTTTTAGTGTCCTCCTTTTGCTTATTTTCTAAGCAACCGTAGGAAAATTTATGTTTTCAAGAATACTTTTTCCTCAACAACTGACATAATTCAGTAACATAGTGGGATATTGTAATAAATAATATGCTAAACAGTTCCATTTAGCAGTTTGACATTGAAGACTATTTTTTATAGTAATTTATCTGCACACCAAACATTGTGCCGTTAGCATAGTAAGTAAGATCTTTGGACACAATGTAAAAAAGCAATAAGAAGAGAATTAAGTTTGTTTAAATATTCATAGATACGGTTAAAACACACATTTTCAGTGCTTAACTACACCTTGTATAATATTTGACGACCAGACATATCTGCATTTATAATCTGTAGTTGTCGTGTCCTGGAAATAAAATGGTTTTATAGCGTTTACTTAACTTTCAACTTCCTCAATGAACTGATAAACAGCCTTGTTGGACATTTTTATGGCAGTTTTTGTTCGAGGTGTTAACGACCAATTACCAGTTTCAACTTATACAGCTTAATAAGGCAATATTCGTAACTTGATGATAAACAGCTCTTAGTGTGGATTTTCATTAACAATTTAATAGAATAAGAAGCTTTATCAAGGTAGTGTAAGAAATGTGATTAAACATCTCTACAGCTTTGTAACGATCCCGTTTTTTAAAAAATAAGAAAATACCCTTTCTTAGTTAATATAAATTCCTATTTATCATCTAACTCTTTGCAGTTTACCTTTTTGTTAAAAAAAAACCAACAATGTATTCAAAGGTTTATATTTATTATGTGTACTTTCATTATTCATAATAATGACTTCAAGTATTTGTGTGTTCTCTATATCTGTTTATACGCACTATCACAGATCTATGTTCCAAACAATATAGTATCTCCATCTAGGGGAAAGTACGTTAACTTATGGGTGACGTAGGATTAAAAGAATGAACTTTCGAGGGAGAAAAAAAAATGGCGAATGAAGTAAGACGGTCAGACCTGTGAATTAAGCAGGACTGATTTTGAGAGGTAGAGGTGATAAAAATCTCTATGTAAATCTAATTATTATTAGTTAGATATTACGAATCACTAATAGAATTGAATTAGTGAACAAAGTTGTTCAAGTGGTGTTTTTGATGGTGTTGATCTTCACAACGTATGACCGACGTTTATGTTTTCTGAACCGGAGATTCCATTATGTGAGTAAATTTCCCACTTATTTGATTAGTGCATCCTGAAATACTTTGAGTGTAGGTACAGTGCTTTTTTTTTGGTCGCCTAAATTAATCTATGCATAGGTCGTGTGTTCGAAAGAATTAATAAGGGCCCTTGCTTCAAATATCGCGAACTGTAACTTTATTTGTGAACTTTACTTTTGTAATTATTTATTAGTAAATACTAATCGCTCACCTTTGTGAAACTGAGAGGGTCTGGTGTATGATTTGAATTTATGTTTTTTTCGATATTCATATTATGTTTATAAACTTCGTAATTGTATAATCTGATATCATTATATTAAAAATTAACTTTGTTCTATCCGAGTGTTTTTTTTGTAATTGTCTTCACTTAGATAGGAACGTTTTGACCTTTAACTTTGGCAATCTCAAAAATTTGTCGTTATAGAATGGGCCTTTTCCACATCTTTTTTTATTTGGTTATTATAAAATATATACTTAGTTATGCCTAAAAAGTATTTTTTTAATTTTTTTTCTTCACCAGATATTTTGAAAAAATTGTTAAAATTACCATTTCAAATAACGCGCCATTGACGTCATACTCCAGTTCGTTGTTGTCTGTTGGCTGAATCTGTCTGTCTTAGATCATTAATTTGATTTAAAATGAATAAAGTTGAAGAGGGATATCTTAAGACTGATTCAGACAACCTTCCAAGAGTTGACAGTGAAAAGGTTAACGATTTCTACGTCACAAATATGAACTTTCTAAGTGCTGAAGTGCGCACCGTTAAGACAAGAAGGTTAGTTTTTATAACCTAAGTTATCAAATCATCATTTAGTTGATTCTAGCATAGATTGTGTAGTGTTGTCACCTTTAGCGAAAAATACCTAAAAATTATTTTGCTCAAGGGATAAGTCGTAAAATAATCATGTTTATTTGCTTTAGTAATAATTTATGGAGAATATTTGACCTAAAAATACATATTTTCATTTCAAAATTACCATTTCACCTAAAAATACATAATATTTTCATTTCAAAATTACCAGAATGTAAATTTAATCGTTGCTAAGAAATAAGTAAAATTATATGTGGCAACGTGGAGCCGTTCTTTAACTTGTCTACATTTTATTGGCTACTGGAGAGTGATGTCAGCGAACCGCGCAGTTTGAAATAATTCATGAAGACCGGTCACTTTTTACTTGGATAAGTTCGTTTAATTACAATTCTTTAATAAATTGGGTTGATTCTACCTTTACTTATGTACCAGTATAACGTTTGATATTAATAAAATAGTAAAATTCAATTTAGTGGAAAAGGTCCATTGGCGACCAACGTGCCGTCATTTTACTTTTAACTAATCTTTATCTTTGTACCGTTATAGCTTAAAAAAAACATTATGTTTCAAAAACTAATAGATTCAGTTTCCCCATCTGGCTGCGTTCCATAAGCAATAACCGAGGCGTTATTACTATTATCGAGCAAAGAAATTATAGTGCCAGTTATACTGCATATTACCTCGTTAAAATGGGTTATTAGCGGCAGAAAAGCGCGGTCCATTTAACATAAACACCAGGCCGAATAAATTTCCTCCAAGAACGAAACTTCCGTTTAATTTCTCGAGGAAAAAATTAAAGTGTCTGGTTTATTTCGTCGGGGGAGAAGACATTTGCCTTTTACGAGCAGCTGTTGTTACATCAACACTGCGGTGATGGTCGCAGTCGAAGCGAATTTTAATAAAAGTAATGTTAAAATTGTATTTATTTTGTGCTCAACTGCTTACGTTGGGTTAAGGTGAAGAAACACTGTTAGTAGACTAAAAGCAGTGCGTCCCTATCGCCATTTTGTTTCCGCTACTCTGCCTTGATTGCCATTATGATGATAAGAGAACGTTACATCGCACTGTCAGTGTAATAATAAAGGGTGAACTATGAAAAGGTACAGTTTCTCAAGATTAGGAATACTTAAGTGTCAAAGTTTCAATGCATCCTCTTTTCTTTTTGTGCTGTCTCACTTTGTCTCACACGCATATTACAGATGCTCCTATTTTTAACAAGCCGTTTGAGTTGTGGCAGAGGCGATGTAGACTAAAAGTATTAGCATCTATTAGGGTTTAACAGGTGAAATGAGTTGGTTTTTCAGTCTTTACTGGAACTTCTTGTTGCATTGGACATAATATGTAGGTATATAGATTTATTTTGAAGGAGGAAACCGCTGATGACTACTAAAATTCCCGCTTATGCCATTACCTAATTCTCACTGATACTTAGGTAATATCCAGTTACTGAAATAGTACCAAATCATGCCCATATCTTTCAATCCAGTCGGCCGGTTGCCACCCAACCCGATAGGTTTAGTTTCTTCGTAGATTGAAGCGCAATAAATCGTTATTGTCAGAAGATATGCTACGATACGTACTATATCTGGATCTTTATAGTTTGCAGATCAACTTAATTTGGTATTTGGAATAACAGTTGTAAAAGATCTACCTATTCAAAGTAGATGTCAAAAATATCAAAATATTTTCGGTTATTTGCTACTTTCGGTTTACGTTATGCTACTAAAAGGTCATGTGGTCCTCACATGATCTTTTCACCTTCCTCAGCCTTATATGAGGTATAACACAATTGAAATTTTCAGATTTAGATACTCGAAGGAAATGTAGGTAACTTCTGTATATTTTTACATTACCATGGCAATTTTGAATGTCCGCAATCATTGAAAATGGTTAAATTTCATGGATCAAATATCTCAACTAGTCCTCGTTATTCTATTTAAATGCCCTTATAGAACAAATCTGCTCAAATATCCACCCTTGTATGTGTGGTGTGCATGTGGTCTTCCCCTTTCCCCTTTCCTCTTTCCCCTTTCTCCTTTCTTCCCTTTTTAGTTAATATAATTTGAAATAATTAACTACATTATAGATCTACGCTTTTTTGAAAACTTGAGTGAGTCAAAACATGGAAGTTCCACTTTTTATCTTGTAAAATAACTGACGTTTTAGACACGTTATATATATTTACAAAACACAGTTACGTTTTGCAGTTTTTTGACGGGATGTGAACTTTGCAGCACTACGTGTTTGCGTCCGTCCAATTTCTTGTAGAAAAATTTAAAGCATCTGGTTTGTTCCGTCGGCGGAGCAGGCATTCAGTTTTTACGACCGGCCGTCGTCATATCAGCACTCCGGTGATGCCCGCAGTGGACGCGAATTTTAATAAAAGTGGTCTGCTGATGGTGGCGTACTGGCCGTTTATTACAACCTTATATAGCAGTGTGTACTGAATCGGGTTCACTTCTGTCTTCGCTTGCAATTTATCTGTTCGAATATACGAGCCGAGCTAAGCATAATTTCTTTCGATCGAATGGCATCAGGCGGAGCAGAGGTCGATGCATGTGCAATATAACCATAAGCCATAAGCCTTAATGTTCGCCGGTTTGTTAAAGGGACAGTGCCCTACACGCCATGTTGTTGTTTGAGGCAAATTGCTTCTCGAGGATGTGTTTGATGCTATGATGCTATGATATAGGATTATCGTAAAACCTAACAAGGAATACATAAACAAAACCAATTTTTCTCTGTGCACTCTTTGGCACTACTTAACAAATTTTACTGGAGGGATCTAGAACTGAATTAGACTGAATTAGATTCATCTTCAGCTTCATCTTCTAGTTGAACTAGCTTCTCCTTGTTTGAAATGAAAGGACCTAGATAAATATCTAGGACACATATTCTTAGATATTGATTATTATTTAGTCGAAGGTGACCGTGTGAAACTTGTGCTTTTTTAAATAAGAAATTATAAACATGGGTACCTATTGAACCTATTTGCTTTTGAAAAATTTTAGGAAGGGACGCATAATCAGAATTTTATTTCAGGGAATGGGTTTCTGAGTTTATTTGGGCATAAATAAGAATCGTATGTTTCTAAAACATTTCAAAACTGATAGCATCACAAATGCCAAAACTAACAAAACCCAAAAGTTAATAATAAATAAAACCACATATATAGAAAACAACACGTAAAAATAATTATTAACTAAGATATATTCATAAATAAAAAAACTTAGTGCATAAATAAAAATGTCATCTTGTAATTTAATAGTATGAAAAAATATGGCAAAATGTCATTTAAAAAAGTTGTTGCATTATATTGTGAATTTTGTGGTGTTCCTCAAATCTACTTATTTTCTACAGTTTCCGAGTTAGTTTGCAATTTGAAAAAACATTAGCTGAGGATACTTTCAGCTTCAATTTTTCATTTATCTTAAAAGATATCGAAACCATTCTTCTTTAGTGTTTAAGCTTTCTGTTACCTCAATAATATACACAGGATCTCACTGTGACCCTAACAATTTGATCAACTTCAAAACGACACAATTAAATTTTTTTTAAATGGAACGTCTATTAAATTTTATGATTGTTTGATGCAAAATTATCTTTTCTTTAGTTTAACATTATATGCCTATGATAAAATTGACACTTTTCCATTTGAAAAAATTGAATTGTGTCCTTTTGGAGTTGGTCACATTGTCAGGCTCATAGTTGAGACCCTGTAACACTTATAGAGTTTCTGTGAAAGATAGACAATAGAAGAAGGGTTTCATTAGCAACAGAATAATTGAGGATGTTAGGTTGTTAGAGATGTTAGAGGATGTTGATCTTCTGCAAATTCTATTTTGTTTCAAAAATTATATAATAGTTCGCAAACTCTACAAAATAAGTAAGTGTTGCGAGGCATCACAAGACTTAAAATTGAATGGGAAATTTCCTATAATTTAGTCGCACTTAGTCATTATTTTTAACATTTCACTTATTTTTTCTAACCTAAATCTAATCCCGTAGTATTATCCCGCATTATTCCATATTTACATAGTTGATCTGATAGTCATTATTTCCATAAAGATATTTACATAGTTGGTCTGAAATTATGATACAAGTTTTTTAGTAAAACAACCTGTATCTTAAGAGGAAGATTAACGTGGAATTTGAGTAATATTGAATTGTTGAACATGAAAACTTCATAGCCTAAATGTGAACTTCTGCAGCAGTGCGCATTGTATATGAATAATTTACCTTAACGAAAATAGCTAGGAATAAACAAATAGATGTTCTAACATTATCTGACAATTTTATTTTGTGTATGCCATTAGTTTTAGAACTTTAAGTCATATAAACTTTATGGACTATTTAATTTTACTGTGCTCGAGTTTGTGACAAGATGCATTTAAGAGTATGGTACTTGTATAATTTAATAATTATTAAAATAGGTAAGCGTGGTTTCTAACAGCTTAACATATATATGATGATTAAAAGTTTTAATTGTCAAATTTACTGTTTTCGAAATTTTATCGACTTAAAAGAATCATTTAAATTTATTCACACTGTGTTTGGTGTTGTTTATGGATATTTTAAGACGCTTTTTATACTTGCGAATTTATTTATTACTTTATTCATAAGGTTGCTTCATAAATATATAAATTTCAAATTATTTCGGTGTACAATTTGAAAGTGGCTTAACTCGGCCCAGAATTTAAGAAATCGCCATTTTAAAAATTGCAAGTCCGTATATGCTGTTGAGTAATTTTATTTATTTTATTTTATTTCTGTTATTTATAATGTATACTTATTTATATAATCTTATTTTGATAAAGCTTGTGTGTGTGATAAAACTCCGGTTGTGTTCTTTAAAATACCTATACCACAACTGGAAATTAATAAAAGTGTTCCTGTTTTGCGGTGAAATCCGTAAAACACAATAAGTATACATTTAAGCTTATCTTCGTACCTTACATTTACTAACAGCGACACATAAAATTTTGACAACTAATAAACCTCAATATTTGCGGAGAAGATTGAAGAGATTCCAGAATATAAATAATTTTCATACGAGAAACAGATTGTTATTAGCAATTCCCAAACATCGCACACCTATATATAAGCGCAGTTTCTCGTATAATGCAAGCAAATACTATGGTCTCTTACCTCCTGAATTTGCCCACTATTCAATCCTAAATTTTAAGAAAAAACTTAAAATCCGTTTAGTGCAACAGTGACTGAAAAACAATCACGCGGCATGGACATAATAATAATAATAATAATAATAATAATATCTCTACCCCTCATTCTAATCACAAGGATTAGCCCGAAAGTCTGAGACTTGTGTGGGAGAGGGGGCGGCATATTATTATTTCGCGGGCCGCATTTGCGCCTCAGGAACGACTTACGTTGGTAGGCCCTAACCACCATTCAGTGCTGGAATGAGGGAAACCTGGAAAACCTCATTAGTTAGGGGGACAAGTCAAACATCAACTGATTTTAATCTCTCACATTAACACCAAGTTGACATTCTTCTCATCCTAGGCCATCGCCAGGATAGTTGCCAAGCCATCCCTGCGAATAAGCCTTGATCTACGGGCAAACAATTTAATTAAAAATTGTTGGTGGAGTGGGAATTAGAACCCACGACCTCTGGGTTGAGCGATCGAGACGCTAAGCCCTGAGCCACCGGCCCGGTCGATAAGGACGATTAATTCTGATTGGCAACTGAAATGTTTGAATTTTATGAAATTAAAATTATTATTATTATTATTATTATATATTAAACATTAGCTCTCAAATTATGCACCTATATTAATAGAAACATGCATGTAGGTAAGATTCTCCCTATTAGGTTAAGTTGAAAAACACTGTAATTAGTGACACTTCGCCTTTTCGATGTAATAGTATTATTGTATTTATTTATAATGTTACAACTATCAAACTCCGAATAAAGTCGTATTATTATTATTATTATTATTATTATTATTATTATTATTATTATTTAAGTTTCTGTTTACATGGGTTTCACAAAAAATATCTATGCTTCATGAAATTTTAAATTGAAGACAGAGACATTTTTCCCTGTGAGAATCTTCAAAATTTCTTTGAAAAAAAGCTGATTTGTATTTTTTAGTCAAGTTTTTAGAAGTAGAATGGCATACGACAGTGACTTCTCGAATAATTTAATTCAGAAGATGATTCGACATTTTCGTACTGCAAAATTAATACGGTTTTAATTGAAATAAAAATACAATGTTAATTGTCAAAAGATAATTGCCGAGCCAGATTATCCGTACAAACAATTATTGTGTAATATTTTACCTACAAGTTCGAAATATTGATTTAAATAGTATATTTAACCATTTGTTTACAATGATCTTTACTTGTATATTACAAACCCAGGAGAAAAATGGCTAAATCCATCAAACTCAGATTTGCTAAGCCATATTCACTCTTGTAGTTAGTAATTTTTGCTAGTAGCGTTAATAAGGGAAAAACAAGTATTTTAAAGTAAATTAATGTTGGTAGTTTGGACTGATGTAAGTACATACAACTGATGATTCAATAATTCTAAAATATAATAAACTGTATTATTTTTTATATAATGTATACAAAACTTTGAAATAAAAACCATGTTATTTATAATTCGGTTAGCATTGCATAAATGCGAATCTGGAAAAGAAATATCCTCTTCCTGAACTAAAACAAAATATTTAAACAGATTAGTAAATATTTACCTAATTCTAGAACGGAAGAACCGCAGACCCTATAAATCATTTAGTGTTTGTCAAACAGCCTTATTGATTATTTTTAGAGAGTACTTCCACGATAATTCATAATATCTTTCTAATTTCACAGTGCTTTCAAAACGGAAGTGAAATTAGGAAAACAACCCGCAAAGCCAGTATCAAAGGATATGTTAATGGTCTTATAAATATTTACCTCACTATAGAAATGAAAGAACTACAGCGCTGTCTATTACCACCAGTGTACTCGAGTTTTGGTAGTAATCTGACTTATATATTCGTTACTTTTAGAGCACGTCGTTCTGTTTTTATTTATAGATCCGGTTATATCGTTTATAAGTTGCATAATCTGATGCTGACTGATATTATAAATGTATAGTATGTCAAATCTGTTATTCTCAGCTAATAAGTTATCTAGTTACTGTTATATTAAATGAGCTTTATCTACTTACCCGTTATTGAAATATATTTTTAATTTGTTGCTAAGTGTTTCAGGATACTTGTATTATTAAAACGTAATGTCTACATTTATTTATTTTTATCCTGCTTGATTATGCTGTTTTGACTGTGATGTAATTATGAAAAGTAAGTGGACTGTATATTTTTTCTTGATTTATTTTAACTGCCGGAGAATTATAATTTACACTAGTTTACTGGTTTACAACATTTTTATTTATGCAGACTCGCTGCCTAGTCTCTGGCGTCTCTTCAACCACACTCGGCCGTCCGTCCCACCACATATGGCATCATTTTTTTGGGGTGGGCGTGTTCGCCATATGCAACTCTGGCCAGTGTTGACACCGTTACAAATAACAGATACTTACTTAACTTAAAGATATAAATTACCTAAATTGGGCTTGAACATTCCGCCCGCCTTGAAGGAACTACCTTCAACAGAAAATACAACAATAATACTAGAACTAGTTACAATATATAGTTGTCATTTTATGGTAAGTGAATAAGTGTATAGTTTGTAAATATAGGGATAATAATAAGGTAAATTGATAATTAGTCATTTTGCAATCATTGTTAGTGCAAATTTCATATGTCTGTTTCACTCAATAGGTAATACGCACACTTTATTCACTGAGCGCTTGATTTCACCTCCGCGAACCTTAATGTCTATCACTCGGGTGATGCCATCTCTTCCAGGGTGAAGTGTGGTTACTCTGCCTAACTGCCATTGTAGGGTGGGAGCGTTGTCGCATTTTACGAGTACTAAGGATCCAACCTTGAGAAGAGTGGTAGCTCTCTGCTTCCATTTGGTTCGGGTCTGCAACTCTGCTAAATATTCCTTTTGCCATCTTGACCAATAATGTTGCACCATAGCTTGGAGTCGTTCATATTTTTTTAAACGATTTTCTGGAACATCCACTAGATTGTGTTCAGGTAAAGCGGTCAAGGTTCTTCCAATTACGAAATGGGCAGGTGTGAGTGCCGTTAAATCGTTAGGATCGGGGGAAAGGGGACACAGGGGACGTGAGTTTAATATTCCTTCAACTCGAATTAATACTGTACTGAACTCCTCAAAGGTCATACTTGTGTTTCCTATTACTCTCTTAAGGTGAAATTTTGTACTTTTAATCCCTGATTCCCAAAGACCGCCGAAAGTAGGTGACCTAGCCGGTATAAAATGCCATTTAATGTTATCATTTAAAAGTTCGTTGGCGATTTCATCAGAATTGGTCTTGAGAAAACTCGAAATTTTTGATAGTTCGTTATTGGCACCAACAAAGTTTAAACCATTGTCTGAATAAATGTTAGCTGGTCTACCTCGTCTACTTATAAACCGGTTCAAAGTTGCAATAAAAGCTCTGGTAGTCAATTCTGACACCAAGTCCAAATGTACTAATTTTGTACTCATACAGATAAATAAGCAAATATAGCATTTTGTTAATTTAGCACCACGAGTGCTTCTATCCTTTAATAAAAAGGGTCCGCCATAGTCGACTCCTACATTAAAAAATGGGAAATTTATTTCTACGCGCACATCAGGTAGATTACCCATCAGGTATTCACCTTCGACTGGTCTAGCCTTCAGACACGTAATGCACCGCCTAATAATTTTCTTGCAGGAATTGCGCCCCGAAATTGGCCAATATCGTTCTCTTACTGCACACAACAAATTTTGCGCACCGCAATGCATAAGCCGCTTGTGTTCATTGTCCAGAATAAGATCAGTTATCTTGTGCCCTTGTGGCAAAATAATTGGGTGCTTCTTATCAAATGAAAATTTTGAATTGGCAAGCCGACCACCCACTCGTAATAATTTATTATGCATGAAAGGATCTAATGCCAAAATTTTGCTCGTTTTTGAAATGCCCCCTTTGTCTAATAAATCACGATATTCATCAGAAAAACATTGTATTTGAGCATTTTTTATTAAAAAATATAATGAAGTTTGCATTTCAATTGGGGTTAAAACACCAAACTGTCTCTTATTTGATGCTAATTTTATATTATTGATAAACCTTAAAACATATGCTAGTACTCGCTGAGCCGTTCTTAATGACGAAACCTACTCACTATATCAAAACAAATTTCATTTGTCAATATAGTAAAATTTGAGTGTGAACGTTGCTCTGGAATCTCATATTCCACTTTAGTTTCAGGTAAGTGCCAATCAGAACTGTCTGTAAAAATCCATTCTGGGCCATGCCACCACAGACTAGATTCAATAAGCAATTTTGAAGTAGTGCCACGAGACAATAAATCTGCTGGATTAAATTTTGTATCTACGTGATGCCAATCATTTATCTCGGTTAAAGTTTGAATTTCACCAACCCTGTTAGCGATAAATGTTTTCCATCTAGTTGGCTCTCCCCTTATCCACGCTAATGTCACCGATGAATCAGTCCAAAAATATTTTTTAGTAAAACAAATTTGTAACGAGTTAATGGTTTTCTTGGTTAATCTCGCCATTAACAATGCTCCACATAATTCTAAGCGCGGTAAACTGATTTGTTTGAGGGGTGCAACGCGTGATTTCGCACAAAGCAAATGAGAATAAATTTCGCCCAAGGAGTTTACACAGCGTATATAGAGACATGAACCATAGGCCTTCTCGCTTGCATCACTGAATCCATGTAACTCAATTTGTATGTAATTTGAAATACTTACATATCTAGGTATTTTAATTTCATTTAATACTGGCAATTCGTTTTTAAAGACAATCCATTGATTGTACAGTTTGTTTGGAACTTGTTCATCCCAAGAAATTTTTAATTTCCACATTTCTTGAATTATTAGCTTCGCGACTATGATGATTGGACCTAGTAGACCTAGAGGGTCATAAATCTGACATATTGTTGACAGAATTGTTCGCTTACTAATCATATTATTTGTATCAACGTTATTTATTGAATATTGAATAAAGTCCTGATATGAATTCCAATAAATTCCTAGAGTTTTATTTTGTTCGTTCTCACCAATGGGTAAAATAGTAACTTCCAACTCTTTATTTACTTGAAATTTATTTAATACGTTTTTATCATTGCAGAGCCATTTTCTTAGCTCAAAACCCGCGTTCGCTAAAATTTGGGAAATATCCCCTTGTATTTGTAATATCTCCGCCACTGAATCTGCTCCAGTTAACAAATCGTCTACGAAAAAATCATTTGCTATAATTTTTGAAATTTGTGCATTTGATGCATTATCGAGCGCTAATTGAAGTATGCACCGCACCGCTAAGAAAGGAGCTGACGCAGTACCGTAGCTGACTGTATTTAATTGATAGCATTTTATCTGCTCATCTTGACTAGGTCTCCAAAATATTTTTTGATATTTACGCTGATCATGATTGATTAATATCTGCCTATACATTTTAGATATGTCCGCGGCTATTACATATTTATATTGACGAAATCTACACAAAATTGAAAATATATCATTTTGCAATGCCGGGCCACTAAATTGCACATCATTTAAAGAAATTCCCGAATCAGTTTTAGCAGAGGCATCAAAGACAACTCTACATTTTGTGGTTAGACTAGTCCTTTTAAAAACAGCATGATGCGGAATATAGTAACCTTGTGACTCATGCTCGTTTTCATCATGAACCTCGCTCATATGGTTTAGTATTTTATACTCCTCCATGAAATTGACATATTCCTTTTTAATTTCTGGAACCTTACTAAATTTTTGCTCTAATGACAAAAATCGATTAAATGCCATTTGTCTCGAGTTACCTAAAGTTTTTAATGTTTCCTTGAATGGAATATTTACAACAAATCTGCCGTCTTTATTACGTGTAGTAGTCCTTTGAAAATAATCCTCGCAATATTTTTCACAATCAGAGGAAACTGAAACCTTAGTTTCGACCTCTTCAATTTGCCAGAACTTTTGAATTTTTTCATCTAATGAGTTCTCGAAATTGATAGATAAATGACTTACTGACACACCGGCTTGTTTCTCTAAATACAAACTACCGCCTATGACCCACCCTAATTTCGTGTTTTGTAAGATAGGTAAATTTGGTCCAAGCTGTTTCTGCCCAGTACTCAACACTGACCAAAACACATTAGACCCCAATAATATATCTATATTGTTTGATTTATGAAAGGTTGGGTCAGCTAAATTTAAATTTCCTGGAATATTTAAGATATTTTTGTCAATCGTTAACATTGGCAATTTATCTGTAATTTTAGGAAGAACAAGGCAGTTAATATTCATAGAAAAATCATTATACTGAGACATAATTGTTATATTAATTTGTTTGTTTATGTTTGCAAGGCTCTGCCCTACTCCCTTTACCATATGATTAACCTTGTATGGGGTTAAATTAAGGTCCTTACATAGACCTTCACTTATAAAATGGCTTTGTGAACCACTGTCCAACAGACAGCGACAAATATAATTTTTATTATTTATTTTAATTTTAATTAGTGCCGTTGCTAATATTACCTGAGACGGCCCTGGCGCATAGTCGCCTTCTACCGAGTGATTGTTACTAGACATGTTTTGAATATTTTGGGCGTAGGTGGGAACTGAAGGATCGCTTGTGGACGCACTTATCTGGCCCTTTCCGTCCCTTGCTCCACCGCCCGCCGTAGCCCCGATCACGCTACCTTCACGTGAGCAAGACGGTGATGCATTATTTCCCAATTCTAAATGTAATAAGGAATTATGGGGTTTATGACACTTAGGACATTTTTGTAATTTACAATTCCATGATGAATGTGAATTTCGTAAACAATTTAGGCATAAATTTAATTTTTTCGCTGCTGCGATTCGATCTTTTATTGCTAATTTTAAAAATAGATCACACTTATATATGTTATGATCCTTATTACAATAATAACATTTGTACGCATTAGCACTACTTGTTACGAAGCTGCTTGAATGTTTTCTAGTAAAATTAATTTGATTTGACCTTTGTTTGTCACATTTCGGGGTGTCTAATTTTTCTAGCATTTCGCATTTTGCTTTAAGAAAATTATTTATGTCGGTCATTGCTGGTAAAGTATCCGCATATTTAAATGATTCCCGGTCTCTCCTGGTTACAGCGTCAAATTTTGCCGTTATTATATAAATAATTAGACGATCCCAAGCATCTATGTTTTCGCCTAACGTTTTTAAGGCTCTAAGATGTTTTGTTACCCCGTCATATAATCCGCGTAACTCTGCATGATTTTCTTTAATTAAACTAGGAAATTCGATTATTGATTTTATATGATTGTGAATCATTAGGGCTTTATTTTCATAACGGTCGACTAGCAAATTCCACGCATTTTTATAATTATCTGCGGAAACCTCCATGGACTTAATTACCTGCGACGCATCCTTTTCAAGGGATGATCGCAAATAATAAAATTTTTGGATATTTGATAATGAATCATTTTTGTCTACCAGGGCTGAAAATGCATCTCTGAACTCTAGCCAGTTACCATAATCACCGTTAAACGTCGGCAATTTAATTGTTGGTAATTTGATTAATGCATTATTGTGATTTAAAGATTGAGAGAAATTACTTGATACCTTGCTGGTGCCACTATGAACTGAATTATTATCAAATTCTGCGCTTTTATTTGTATAAATATTAATTAATGATTTTATATCGGCTGCCAGGGAAAAATAGACATTCTCAAAGGCTTCCCGTTCAGGAGACTCTACTTCCGATTGATCTTGAAGTTCAATTTCTGTTTGAATCTCATTGAATTCATCAAGACACGGTTCAAATTTGTCTAATCTATTATTTAATTGAGAAATAACTGTATCATTTAATTGATCCTTATTAATTTGATCAAAAAACGTTTTTAAACGTGTTACTTTGCCCTTTACTATACCACGTTTGACCCTTAATTCATCCATACTGATAAATTCAATTCGAGTTAAATACAAGAAAATGTAATAGGTAAGGAAAAATGGTACTTACAGGATTTATTTGGAAACGAAATAATAATCGGCACACCTGAGATGATGTCAAGATTGTCGCCGTCCACCTCTGTATTGTGGAAATAATTTTGCACTAAGCACTGAACCACCTGTTGCTAGTAATGGCCGGCTTCTTGTTCTTTTTTCTATAATTCTCCAAATTGCCAATTCAAATCCGGCTCGAAGGACCAATGTTTTGACTGTGATGTAATTATGAAAAGTAAGTGGACTGTATATTTTTTCTTGATTTATTTTAACTGCCGGAGAATTATAATTTACACTAGTTTACTGGTTTACAACATTTTTATTTATGCAGACTCGCTGCCTAGTCTCTGGCGTCTCTTCAACCACACTCGGCCGTCCGTCCCACCACATATGGCATCATTTTTTTGGGGTGGGCGTGTTCGCCATATGCAACTCTGGCCAGTGTTGACACCGTTACAAATAACAGATACTTACTTAACTTAAAGATATAAATTACCTAAATTGGGCTTGAACAATGCTATTACTCATTATATTATTGAGGTTTTCACGCCCGATTTGGGAATTAATTTGCCTGTCCGTCCAAATTTCCGAATTTCCTAAGATTAAATGCCTCCAGTATGTACAGGGTGGGCCGTATAAGAGTGCGTATCCCTTTATCTCAGAAACTATGTGAGATAGAAAAAAAAGTTTTATATAAATGTTGTTTGCGTTAAAGATGTCAGTATTTTTTTAATATAGTTATATTTGTAGCTCTTCAATATACAGGGTGATCAACTAAACTTATCTTTTTTTAAATAGAACACCCTGTATATTATTACATTTTTGAAAAGCTCTTCAAAAGGCTTGTTCAACGATATATAATATGATGGGTCTGTAGCCCACGGTTTCGGAGCTATTGACTGTTATCTTCAGGAAAAGGTTAATATTTATAGCGAGCTAGAAAAGTTACTGATTGAGGTGATAAGCTGTAATGTGGGCCAAGAAATTCTAATTTGGTCTATTTTATGAAACTTCTGTCTAATACTAAAATAAAAAAAATTGCAACAGTGATGCCAAGTTTCGTAAAATTTAATTTTTCATGATTTTTTTTAATGGAACACCCTGTATTTTATTACATTTCCTGAAAGTCCTTGCAAAGACGAGTTTATTGATATATAATATCAGGAGTCTACGACACACCGTTTTGGATTAATCTGCGTTTCTCTTCAGGAATTGAAACATAAGTTATGCATGTTTGTATGTAATGTATTCTCTGCAAGAAAAAATAGGCTTAATAGAATGTTATATATTTAATCACAAAAGTCCAGCTTTAACATTGAGAGATTATGTAAGAAAATATCATTTAAGATAATTGCCAGATATTCATACGATTCTAAATATTTGTATCAAATTTAAAAGAGATGGCAATATAAGTTATAAAAAAATATAAGTTATAAGTGTGTCGTAGACCCCTGATATTATATATCAATAAACTCGTCTTTGCAAGGACTTTCAGGAAATGTAATAAAATACAGGGTGTTCCATTTAAAAAAATCATGAAAAATTAAATTTCACGAAACTTGGCATCATTGTTGCAATTTTTTTTATTTTAGCATTAGACAGAAGTTTCATAAAATAGACCAAATTAGAATTTCTTGGCCCACATTACAGCTTATCACCTCAATCAGTAACTTTTCTAGCTCGCTATAAATATTAACTTTTTCCTGAAGATAACAGTCAATAGCTCCGAAACGGTGGGCTACAGACCCATCATATTATATATCGTTGAACAAGTCTTTTGAAGAGCTTTTCAAAAATGTAATTATATACAGGGTGTTCCATTTAAAAAAAGATAAGTTTAGTTCATCACCCTGTATATTGAAAAGCTACAAATATAACTATATTAAAAAAATACCGACATCTTTAACGCAAACAACATTTATATAAAACTTTTTTTTCTATCTCACATAGTTTCTGAGATAAGGGGATACGCACTCTTATACGGCCCACCCTGTACCTATATAACCACAGCGGAAAACATTTTAAATAAGCACTATTTTTATATACTCATCGGCTGTTCTAGTACTTTGGCTTTATAATTCTAAAAAAAATATTTACATTTATTATACAGGGTGATTCAGCTAACTCGTTCATTAAAAGTTCAAGGACTTACCATTGAATTATTTTTATGAAAATTTGGATACTAGGGTTTTCGAAGAAGTTCATTTCATCTTAAGTTTTTCTGGAACTTCCGGTTATTTATTTATTTATTTATTTATTTATTTATTTATTTATTTATGGTTACACTACCCAACAGGTTGAAACCCAATTACAGGGTAGGAGAGTACACATACATGAACATATATCAGAGTACAATAAAAAAAAACAGTAAATAATACAATACAAACAAAAAAACAAAATTAAGTTAAGAAATGAGGACAAAATTTAAGATCAACTTCAAACTAATATACTACTTTAGTCACTTAATTAACTTGGATTTAATATCACTAATTTTACAATTAAATAAATCAACATCACTGAGCAATAAATTACAATTTCTACACGTTTCATACAAAGGAGAGTATTTAAGTAAGTTAGTTCGTGGAGTATTTAAGTAATATAGATTTGAATTTAAAGACCTAGTATGTAAAGAGGGTACATGAAATTGTACCATTTCTAATATTTTAGGACAGTCAATGGTATTATGCAGTACTTTGTATAAAAACACACATGAGTGATATTTTCTTCTGCAGTCCAGGTCAGTAACACCAAACATATTAAGTTATATCGGAAATGTCTATCAATTTTCTTATTTTAAACGGAATACCTTGTTTACATTTTTGATTTCTACTTTCTACGCTAAAATTTATGTTTTTTAATGTGGCACAACCTATACGAGAAATTAATAGATTTTAGATATTTCAATTTTTTTGAAAATTTTGATTTGGTAGTTAGTTTGGTTCGTTGAAATAAATATGTATTCAAGGGAAACATGGCTCTGGATTTACATTATATATTAAATTATCACAAAATGATATTCTTATCTATCCACTAAAATTCAAATTGTCAAACTTTTTACAAACATTTCATTATTAGAATTAATTAATTTATTTATTAAAATTAGGTCGAACCAAGTGGATATACATACAAACCTAAGAGCGGATTGTAGTATCTACTGATATTAAACAACATTACAATAATTATTGTGAACATTAACAACTCTATAGAATAATGAAAAATATTTTCATTATTATAGATTCGATGTTTCAAGAAATAGATTTCTTAAAACATCTAAATGAGAACTGTGTTTTTTCAAAACAATTAATTATTTTCACGATGTTTCATAAAGAACCCATCCGCTTCCAGGATCCACTTTAATAATTTTATAGAGTTCTAAAATGATTCGCTCTTCATGTCAGACTTCCGTCGGATACTGATGGGTCAAAAGCTTTTCGCCAAATTAAAACATTTTGCTGCATCTACTACTTCATAAACTTATATCACATGACAGGGAGTTTATAATACTTAAGTGTTAGTTATTATTACCAACTCGATCGTTTATACAAATAATAACAAAATTACGCAGGCATCAGGTCTTTTTTCTTAACAGTATGTTGAAATTATTAGTTCTTTTAATCAAGGTTCAGTAACATTACGAAGTATTTGGTTTATAATTACTAATTTTAAATTGAAATAAAGGTGCATGTTTCAATAGGCAATTGCTTTTCATAATAACTTGTTTTTACAGATGCAAAATAGAAAATCCTAATTATTATAATCCATTAACCTTCAGAGAATATTGAATTTTTAACTTCTGATTCAGAGTGTTCAATAAGTCTCATAAAATTTTCTTTTGGACACACTTACAGAATTCTATTGATTTTCATGTTGACTTGCATCGGATCGTTTCAGAATCTTCAGCATTTATTAAAATTTATAAAGACAAGAAACAAACGAATAGCGAACTGGTGGACTTTTTCAAGTGGGAGGAGGGTAATTATCGCTACTAATTTGATTCTACATTAATGTTTTGTATTAAATAAATGCTCAAAGAGACAGTTTTAAATCGATTCAGTGGGCCCGGTCCGTTCCATTTATAAACAATGTTAGAAATGTTGTTTTGTTTTGAGAAATAAAACAATATTTTTGTCCAGAAAAAAAACCTTTCCTTTTTGTCACGGATCTCCCATCGATAGAAAGATTGTTATTGTAACACTAATAACGTCGTCTATAACGTTATTAAGAATTTAAACCAGAGTTGGAATAAGTCAAGACTTTTACAAAAAAGTCAAACTTTTTGAATTAATTCCGACTTTTATTGAGTTAATTCAACTTTGTTTTTCAACTTGAAACCTAAAGATAAATATCAAGGCTATAGATGAGTACCGGTACTCATGCTCATGATGATGATATGAGAATGAACCCAGGCTCTGTCTGGGACTTTTGGAATAAAATGGGGTAAATCAAAACTAATTCATCTGAAAAGATATTTAGTTAATGATTAATACTGCTTTATTTTCGATTGGTTTTGTATTAAAATGACTTGATTAAGTACTGTATTGAAACATTATGATTTGTTACGTTTATACCATCCATTTTAATTTCCTGTAAAAAATATTTTACCCCGGCGGCCTCCTCCTGGGCTAATGCCAGCATGCTTTGACGTTTTTTATGTAACAAATAAAGGCTAAAACAAACACCCTTGTGTACAGTGCCATTCCGAAATTCTCGGTGCTGCAATTGCGAGCGCATCAATGATGAATTATTACCATTGAAAATATTGTGAATTAATTCCTGACTTTTTAAAAAATTCACGTGAATTAATTCACTGAATTAAATCAAGTGAATTAAACCCTGATTTAAACCTCTTCAGTAAAAACATGGAGTCTGAAACTGAAATAAAAGCACAATTTCGCGATCACAGCGTGCTCGCAAGCAAGAATCGCCGAGCTATCGGCATTATAGGTCCTTGCACGAAGGGGTCTGCAGGGAGCGATCCTAGGACAATCGCGGGATTGAATGGGAGCGAGTTTAGGGGAGCCGGGGTCGGGGTCAGCCATAACGGGGCACGCACCGCGGTGCTGTCATTCAGCGCGCGGTTTTAGATAACCGCCCCCTGCGTTATTATGGGACCGTGGGGCGCGCGGTGCTAACCGTGATCCGCCACCGCCGCTAAGAGGAAATTGGACACTCTCATGGCGATACATATATATTGAAAACGGCCGGTCTCCTGTGAGTTATACTGCGAAAAAATATTGTGGAACAGGTGCAGTGTATGGGGAACGCCGATCGAGTTATGATGACTTATGGTTTAATTTTTTTCAAGGTGAATTATTTGCAGTCGGGCCAACACTGCGAATATTTTTTTAATATTGCGGTTTGCCAGTTTTAAGCTGCCACTTTTGTTAAAGCATCACGTGTTTTAGAATTTCGGAAATGATAAGAGTTCCATGATCAAATTACAGAAAAGATTGATACTAACTAATGCGCTTCATAATTATTATTGTGCTTTGTAAAGTTATTTTCTTGTGAAATACAACTTCTAAATGGAGATTTTTTAGGCATTTCGACAAAATTTTTCAAATACGTGAGCTAAATAGTATGTATAATAATTTTACTTTGTTGATAGAATATTTTCAGTAATTTTAAATGAGATCTGGTTAGTAGAAAAAGTTACTATTTTTTGATTAGGTATAGGTACTCTTATAAACCTATTCTCTATAGTCCAGCTGAACAATTACGCGATTATAGATTTTTTACACATATGTATTTTTTTTGAAGGAGATGCCGAAAACAACTACACCACGGGAAATATGCCCCGACTGACATTCGTTCATCGAGACCAAATACCAGACACTGACCGGTTTCGCGCTTATTTTGCGCTCATCAGAGTGCAATAGGTAGTGGACTTGATGAACGATGCTGCGACGTGATTGCCTAATGGGCATCGTGAATGTTAGTAGTGGTGAGAAACATACCGTAGTGTCCTCTTTGGGTCTTTGCTACTACCTGTCTGACAATTATTGTCAAATTGACAGATAGATGACCTGCTTTTCTGCAGGTGCCATTACAGCAGTGACCTCTATTGTCTTTAAGGAAGACAATCCTACTTATTTATTTGAAGGAAATGCCGAAAACAACTACTCCACGGCCAATATGCCCCGACTGGCATTGCATTATAACAGATAACGACCTGCGGAAAAGCAGGTCGTTATCTGTCTATCAATTTGACAATAATTGGCAGACAGATAGTAGCAAAGACCCAAAGAGGGCACTACGGTGTGTTTCTCACCACTACTTACATATGTATTTTGTTTATTAGTAATATAGCTATACTAGTACATTTGTTATAAATAGTAAATTAACAATGCAAAATATATTGGTTACACAAAATAACATACACAGAATACGAAATTATAAGCAATTTTATCCATACCTTTTTTTTTATAACCTCTGCTTTTTGCCTTTTCGTCAGTTCAGTGTCCGCAGAACCCGCAGAAATTGTTATTACTTGTAGGTCTTTATGCGGGTATAAACGCAGATGCAGGGACAAGACGACAGCCTGCTTTGTTTTATGGAAGAGATGCGGCTTTATTTTATGTCCCCAACATCATTGGTTCGGTCAGATGATGTATCGTTATAAACACGCGCTCAATTTGGTCCGGATTTGATCACGGGCTATTTATCGTTTCTATTGGTGTTTTCAGAAAGGAGAAAATCTGAAAAACCTCGTCAGTTCAATTCTCCTTTTGTACCCTATAATCGAGTCGAGAAAAGGTCATAACAAAATTAAAATCACTTTAGAGTTTTTATTAGAGATATTGTCAAATATATTTTATCAATAAAGGCCTTTGTTATTATATTATTTTAAAGCAGGTATATTTGTGCTTAAGTCTGAAAATATTCGCAAAATATTTATAAATTATATTAGCGGAAAATACTAAATGGTGATATATGATATTGGAAAAGTTGTTGGCTGTTAAAATTTATTTCTTCTATAAAAAAACAATAAAAGAGGATTTTCAGCCGCAGATACATGGACAAATATCCTACGGTAACACCAAAGGTTTTGGTGTTATGTGGAAAACTATGTCAATATTATTAAATATTTAAATTATGTTCTAAAAGCTATAAAAATTGCCTACTCTTTTCGCTAACTTCTACACCAAAGAATTTATAAATAACACCAGTTCTCTTATAATCAGTAGTTGTACGGGTCATTGGTTATATTTTAGCCACCCACCTAGGGGTTCTCCCTTTAATCTGAGGAAAAGAAGTTAAATGCAAAACTTGTAGAAAATCAAGTGTAGCTTATTCTAGAATGTAAAATCTTTATATAGGGTGTTTCAAAAACGCGTGACATGCCAAACTTGCATTTTTTTAAATGGAATACCCTGTATATTATTAAGTTTTTTCGATTCCACGCAAAATTCTACAACTTTTTCATATACCATACCCTATATCTAAAGTTAACCGTTTTTTCATAAATAATGGTTAAAGATATACCTACCATAATTTTGTAATAATTTAATTGATCTGAGCGACGCGTGCTTACTATTCCTAGTTAGCCAAGAAAACAAAAAACCGATACCTGTCATATGCATTGTCAAACATTTTAGTTTTCCGACTCCGAATTATTTTATTATCATTTCCTTTATCTTTAGGTACCTATATTTTATATCTTTTATTTATTTATTTATTTATTTATTTATTTATTTATTTATTTATTTATTTATTTTAGTAATTGCCCAACAGATACAAAATCCAATTACAGGATTTTCAGGATATGATCTTTAACCATCATTTATTAGAAAACGGTTAAATTTAGACAGAAGGTATAATATATGAAAAAGTTGTAGAATTTTGGGTGGAATCGGAAAACTTAATAATATACAGGGTATTCCATTTAAGAAAATGCAAGTTTGGCATGTCACGCGTTTTCGAAACACCCTGTATAAAGATTTTACATCCTGGAATAAACTATACTTGATTTTATACAACTTTTGTATTTAACTTTTTTTCCTCAGATTAAAGAGAGAACCTCTAGGTGGGTGGCTAAAATGTAACCAATGACCCTTTACATTCCAGTGTTTTATCATATCCAAGACTAATCTGTGCTAATCTTTGTCTTTTTGTAAACACTTAGGACTACATTTGTCAAGGTTTATTCTCGTCATACACTCAAAGAAATAGTAAGGGTTGATTCAACCACAATTAATGTTTATCTAACAAAGTCGTTAATTTTGTTAAATCAATTTGCATTAATGTTAGTTTTAAACAAAAGCAGATTGTTAATACAACCAATTAAAAATTGTGCCACAACAAAACAAATACGAACTTAAAAAATAGGTATACTGCACTATTATTTTGTCATCCTAACTACTAATCTGCGGACTTTTGTAAAATCAACCTAAAAAATAGTTTATTCTATTTCTAGCTATTATGGAATTGTAATTCTAAACCTGTATTATTTAGTCTACTATTTTAGTGGTAGACCAACCAATATTATCGGTAAAATCAACTTACTATCTGTTTACATCAACCAAAAATTGCTCGGCAATCTATCGTTTATTAGTTAAAGTGACCGAAGTGGCAGTGAAGACGCTTCAGTTTGTGTTTCTGTGCGTTCGTAATCTAAACCCTAAAACTGCGTAAACATAATACCTAGTTACATACATATTAGGACGTATCTACCTAAAAATTTTCTAACTTGTTGGAGTTTGTTTTATGTCTATTGGGTGGTGAATTGTGAGTGTGTGGATATTCTATACAAATCAGGTATAAAACAAGATGGATGATGAAACGAAACTTGGCCAAATGATGAACATAAGTTTAATATAAAACACCAAACTATTAAATCAACTCTGAAAGACCAGCCTTATTACGAAAATATCCTAAAATTTAAATATATTCGGTGTTCACGATTTGAGCAATAAATGCCTGACTTTTATTAAAAAAGTAAAATATAAAAATATGTTATAATATAATTGCGTATATACACCTCATAATTCGTGGCCTGAACTAGAAGAATGAATTTTTGTTTACATGTTAAGTGTATTTTAAATTTATATACCTGTTACATTATGTAGTAAGTTTATTGGTTAATAAGTAAGTAACTATAATAGTACTCTTTTTATTATGTCAATAAAGAAATAAAACAATAAACTGTATTTAAATAAATGAATATTTTAATTTTTATAAACATTTAACATACCTATCTATACCAAATCAAACATATTGTTAGGAAACAAAAAAAAACCTAAATAATAAGTTAACTATTTTATAATATAGTAAACAAAAATTTGTAGGGAAACAAAAAATTGTTAAAATACTTTTTGTGTAGGTAAGTAAACTGTTGTTCAACAAAATTTAATTGTTTATTTACTACTATTTGCTTATGCAACAAATTAAGTTGTATTAAAGATAGTCAGCTAACTAAATTGCTTGTTTGAAATAAAAATAAAAATTGTATTATGACAAAATTAATTTAACAATTCTTGTCAGGTTGATTTAACTAAGAAACTAGATAGACGCCGTTTCATATGCTCTTTTTGGTTGATTTTACCTATCATTTTCGTTGAGTGTAGACTTTACATTTGTAGATACAACTTTTTAAAACGTAATAGCGACAAATAGCGTTAGAATGCAATTCTCAAGCTAAATTAAAGTAATGTCTCGTCATAAAGAATAACTTAATCCGAAATTCTACAGCTTTCAGATTAATTACACCTCTCACTTTACGAGTATAAAGACAAACTACCTTTCCCTTTGCACAACTGGAATATTCACTGCTAGGAAAACACAATACAAATAAAATTACAACTTCTGCATACAAAGCATATACACAAATACTTGTTGTAAATAATTCCATTTGTGGTAAAGCTTGCACGTTCAAAAAGATACTTGCTTGATAATAAAATAGTTTAGCTTAGTGTATATGCACTCCAAGAGGATAAGTATTCACAAGGTTTCACTATTAGTCTAATGGTATAAATACCTACGTTGAAGCCAACTGTACTGAAAATGATGAATAAATTTCACTAATGTCCAGGTTCAGTAATTTTTAAATTACTTTTCTAAGCATACGTAAAAAGAAAACCTTGGAGAGGTTGTAGATACCCTTTTATTTAATTCCTTTTAAACTTCAAATATCAGATTACCTACTGGAAAAACGATCCTTTACAATTTTAAGATTGAAATACAGATTTCGTAGTGACAAATAATGTCGTGTTTATCGCTTTGAGGATAAAGTTTTACTTTTGATGTGGAACAGAATTTTAATATTAATTATTTGCTGTGAAAGTGTTCATTGAGGTAAGCTTAGAAATATCGAAAAACCTTGCTATCAAAAGGATAAAATACATGATAATGACATAAAATAAGCGAATGTAAAAACTAAAAAATTATGTTAGAGAAAGCAGAAGTGAAACTGGGAATCTACAATTTCATTTAGTTTTGCCGCAATAGACCAGGACATGAGTGATATCTAGCCTGGTATATTAAGCCATAGGACAAGAGACGTGGGTTCCCCTAAAGAATGGCGCCATTCGTATTTCGGCCATATCGATCCTGAAATCGGGCGAGTGTGAGCGAACGAACTGCAATCGTTAAAAGGAAACCAAATTGCAGTAGTCTTCAGTTATATGTGAAATATAAACATTTTTGTAGCGTTATTCGTAACTGTTTATATTATTTACCTGAGATCGTCAATAAACTAAAAGTTTCAAGACTATTTTGATTCAAGAAAATTGGATATCACAACTGAGTACAGTAATTATTCATAGTTTTATTTTGGGATTACAGCACTTGTAAAATAATATAAAACAGGATACCAGAAGCATACAAATTAAATATTCAAGGCAAAGTTCTAAAGTTTGCCCCAAAAAACCACTGTATAATATTCAGTAAAATGAATATTTAATAAAATAAATACATTTTATCAGTGATTTTTTAGTTTTGTACAAAATTCTGCAATATTACAAATCATATTTTGAATATTGTCTTAATAAAATAATTGTTATACGTAAGGGTCCATTCTCTGTAGATTTGACAGGCATGAATGTTGGGTCGGATTGAGAGGATGGGTGGCCGATGGGTGGAGACTTATATATTCCAACTATCGAATTATTAAGATTTCGGAGGTGCACGTAAAGCCGAAGTAAAAAGGCACATGGAAATAAAGTTAGCCCTCATTGCAAGGGTACCGGATTTGTCTTATAATTGCAACAAAATTTCTTTTTAATGTTATAAATTATATATCACCGGAAAGATCAAAAGATAAACTAGATCCCTATAGTAGCAAATTTTTGTTTAATACATGTATTTTAGAGAAAATAATTTTTGAAAATACGCTATTTTAGTACAAGATTGTTTGCCTGGAATTTTAAAAATATAAAGAAATACCAAAAACTACTACTCTAGGGACTTAGATTAAAGTCTTATCTTTCAATACTTTTATACTAAAAATCGCTATCTTTTATAGTTTTTTTATAATTAGACATGAGACGAACGCCAATTTAGGGCTTATTTCGACCTAGTGAATGGACTCTTAATAAAATGTAAATGAAATTAAACTCTTAAATAGTTTTTTTCTAAACATTTCAAGTTGATTCTCAGCTCCTCAACATCCTCAACGGTCAGTAGAACGGTTTGTATGATAAAAATTTTTGACAAAAAATTTGTATTATATAAACTTTCTACTGACGACGAGTTGAGGGTCAACTTGAAACGTTTAGGAAAAAGCTAGTTAATTGTTTAATTTCTTTTAAATTTTATTATAATAATTATTTTATTTAGACAATTCAAAATATGATTTGTAATAGATATACCTATTACAGAAATTTTTACAAAACTAGAAAACCACTGATAAAATCTAGTTAATTTATAAAATATTTATTTTACTACATATTATACAGTGGTTTTTCTAGTTCCTCAATGTCTGTTGAGTTTTAGGTTGGGTTGGGTTTTAGAAACACTTATATTCTTGAGAAAAGCAACATTTTATTTTATACTTGATACATATTTCGTCTTTTTAAATTTTTGGCATATAATTCAAAAATAGATCTTTAGTACAAGAAAAATAAACCAGTGAAAAACTAAGAAGAACATAATGTCTAAAAACATGAACAAAAATAATAATCTTTATTATCCTTTTGGTCCTTATGATCCTTTTGACCATATATTACTGGTTATATACGAAGAAGGGCATCATCTTATAGTAGTAATAAAATCCAACTCTTCACCAGTGAGCACTTAAAAAATGTATTGTTCATAACTTAAAAAAAAAAAGAAAAACCATATAGATACAAATATCACAGAAAAATAAAAAAAATATCAGATTAAAGAACCTGTGACACAACTTGTAAAATTATTATTTATGTTTTTTGATATACAACAACAAATTGCAAAAAATATTTTTAAGTCTATAGGCCATTGGCACAATTTTTCGCTGGCCTTCTTTGTCAATTTGGTGACAAGTTTGTGTGACTATTTTTGCACATTCTCCCCACGATTTTTTTTTAAGTTATAATGCGTTCAAAATCGGGTGTAGCTATGTTGTTTGTCGCGATACCTTTCTAATTTTCCCAATTATTTCGACGACAGCCGATAAAATCAATATCTAAAAAGGGCGTCGGAAGTTTCACAAATACTGCAGTAAAGGATTCAGTTGCTATAATCTGCTTTCTCGCAGGATACGCTCCAGTCTAGCGACCGAGTCGGAGATCAATGCACTGGGAGAACGCATAGAAAGGATGCGAGAGATTGAATAAGTAAAGGGGGATGCGTAACTAGGGCATAAGAATACACAACGGATGCCGTACGAGAGGGAAGTCGGATAGTTTAAAATTTGCAAGTGTAATACATAACAGACGAGAGAGGAAGAGAAGGGAAGAGCGGAGTCTGCCTGCAGAGGTCTCTTTAGATTTATGGCATACAAGGGGATAAAATGTTAATCTACACCACTGGGACAACGTGATAAAAATAAATAGCAGAATTACACAACAAAAGTTTTTGGCGAAGAAGTAAGTAGGTTGCCGTTTCGAAGAGAACATTTTAAAGTCTCTTGCTTTCCATTATTTAGTAATACAGGGTAGAACAAATTCGCTTTTTTCTGAAATTTCCGAAACAATTAAATAGACGTAAAGGTTGATGTCAAAGTTGTGTACTTTAGAGCTCAATGTGCTAGTGCCCATTCAGAATTATTAAAAATTCCAGACTTTATTTAAATAATTGATATGTAGACGTTAAAACCACTTTCTAGAGAAACTTTTTACAGTTCTACTTTATAATATAAAAACATTGGGGGATTTTAAATCCAACCCTCCTTTCTTATTATTATCATATTTTCGATATATTTTGTTTAATAAAAATTAGTACTTTTCACAATGTTGTTTTTAATATGGCTTTGTGTTTTCAGAAAAGTATTATAGGGTAAGATTTAATATTACTAATTAGAAATTGTTTATTTATTTAAACATATCTATTATTTAATAAAAAAAAAATTAAACTAAGTGAAGAAATCTAATGAAATTATCAAAATGTCATGGTCCAATGAAGTTTTTATTTTTCGTAGTCTAATGTCTGACACGTTTTCATAAAAATTTTAAGTCTGTATTTAAAAATAAGAAGTTGGAGGAAACATCTGTTTTAAAACCTGAGTACACTGTGCGACAAAGTATGTTTTGAAAGAGGTTTACGTATTACTCAAATTAAAACAATAAGAGGCAACATTCTGTGGCCTTGAGAAATGTTTTTCATTGTGGATGCCCTGTGTAGGATATAATAATGGCAATTGCTAAACCAATTTGTCACAACCCTGTAGACATATAACAGCGTGTTCAGATAACAGAAACCGAGTTTAGGAGCAAATCTTAAATATTGTATTGTAAATATTGTAGTGTGTTTTAGATCAGTATTGTTAATATTAACGAAAGTTTTTGCTATTGTTACAGGTCGAATTTTAGTGGACCTGTAACACATTATTATCATACAAACTCCATCGAGTCACAGCAAATGTGAGATTTGTTTCTGTTGCGCTACAAATATACCCAAGATTTAGTTTTGTATTTTTTATTTTGTTGGGGTTGGCTCTTCAATGAAGTTAATTAGTCAGTAATTCTTTTAGGCTAGGATTTATCATTATTCAGTAAGGCTGGCTTAATTGACACAGGTTACACAAGGGCTCCGGGACTAGAATCTGCTTATAGTTCACCTTTTGTTATAAGACTGGGGAAAAGGTTGAAACTGGCTCACACTTTCTTGCAAGGTATGTCCTGGGTATTATACAGTACACAGTTTTGAGGTACGAGTTGGTTATCGTCATGAAATCACCTTATAAGTTGGAGAAGTTAGGTAGAATTGTTGTCTTGACAACCACTTTCCGGTCGAGGATAAATGTAGGTTTTAACCTGAAGACTAATTAGTGATTCGACAAAGTTTTATTTACCTCAGTAATCTGATACCTGAAATAAAGGGTAGCGAAGGGCATTAGTAAACAACCTTGTATCTCCAGCTTAGTAAATCATCTCTGAGTTTAATACCCACCCAACACACTTGCCTAGGGCATATTCTGGGAATTATAGTACCATTTTGTTGCTATTTCACCTTTTTTCAATAAGCAGTATTTTTCCCAATTCATTCGGTAAGCAACAGGTTATATATGGAACTGACAGGTAGGGTTGCCAACTATAGATCTTAATTCACGGGACAGACTTCGAATTAGCAAGTCTGCGTTCGATGGTCGACAATATTATAAAATTTTAAACTAACTAATAACATCACTTGTGTCTTATACTCGTTCATAACCATCCGGAAAGGAAGCCTGGGAACGTGAAACCCTTAGCGGGGTAGTCTTTTTTCATTGTCAATCATAGAACCGTCCATGGTCTACCTGCCATAGCATGGCATAGAATATGTTCCATGGAATAACTTCTGGGTACATTGTAGACACTCCTTTGGTAGTTCTGTGTTCTGTTGTTCCTTTTCGAATTTTGATCTACCGAAGCCGCCACGCTGTCTAGCAACTTGGTGAATATTCACGTTAAATTGGACCCATCATTTATGGATTTGTAAAATAAACCCAAAGAAATGGATGTTCTGTTTGGGTAAGGTGTGGTCCACAGTATATTTTTTGGCAAGACGAGTTTTAAGTAGAGATAAGTTGGCAGCGTGGCCGGTATATTGTTGTTTGGGAAAACCCTCTGTTGATTCCCAGGAGGTAAGCATTCCCTTTTGTAACATTATGTGTTCTAAATAAGTTATCTTTGCAGGGTTTTTATTTTATGGCCTAGTTTTGGTCGAAGGGCGAATTTTTGATTGTTGGTTTGGACTTGGCCCGAGTGTAGTTAATTCTGGATAGCGTTTGGTGGACTTGAATCCAGTCCCTCCTTGTCTCGGTATCTCTGTGTGGAGATTTGAATACATAAGCCTAAGGAAATTGTACCCTGAGTTATCGCTGGTTGAAGAATTTTGGTGTCCGCTTGTTTTTTTCATTAGTCAACTGTTTCCTGCCGCTCATCCATTTGGTAGCAAGCCTATCTGGCCTGCCCCCTTGATCTGATTTATGGTGACGACCGCATACCCCGGATATTGAGTAGGATTTCGACAGGACTGGTGAAGAACTCGGTGGGTTACCTGGGTGGACTCCCGAGAAGTTGGAGGATTGAAGGATCCCATTAGTCTCGAGGTCCACCAGCGAGTAGGTTGACGTCCATCTAGTGGCTAGGGAAGATCTTCATCAGCTCCCTCAGCAGACCAGATAAGCTACGCTTATTTACATAGTTTTTGTTCATGTACAATCTTCTTTTTTTTATAACCTTGGCACCACCGGTACTAGACACTAGGATTCCGACAGAACTGGTGAAGAACTCAGTGGGTTACCTGGGTGGACTCCCGAGAAGTTGGAGGATCGACGGATCCCATTAGTCTCGAGTTCCCCAGCGAGTAGGTTGACGTCCATCTAGTGGCTAGGGAAGATCTTCATCAGCTCCCTCCGCAGATCAGATAAGCTACACCTATTCATTTTTTTTTATACATGTACCATCCATTTTTCTGTAACCTTGGCACCACCAGTAGAATCTTAATTGGGGAATATTTTACTATCATACAGAGTAGACATATGTAGATTTCAAGTCCATTTTTAATAGTACTTACCGTTGAGCTAAGTGTTCATATACCGAGTACAGTAAAGTATAGTTGGGGGAATACCGATAGTTATAGTCTTACCAAACAGGTAACGAGATCCAGGTCCAGTTTAGCATATGGAATTGTTAGTCTGCCGATTAAGTGTCGGTTTTGTTAGTTATTTATATGTAATAAATGTTCAGAGTATATTATTTACAACATAGTGCTGTCCATGTTTAGCAATTAAGGTTATATAGATTATTATCTATTTTAGATTATTGTAGGGATTTATTTACCTATTAATTTCAGTGGACATTGGTGGTAGCCCACTCTTAAGAAGGTAACCCTCATTTTTTTTTTCCCAGGGTCCTTATTGTTAGGCCTACGTGACGTCACGCTTGGTTTAAGGTACAGCGTATTTAGCTGGTGTAAGTTAAGGCGAGTGCAGGTTACCAATATTGTGGTTTTTAAATTAGTCCACTGAATTGGGTTAGTAGTTTTAGAGTATACATATCATCCCGCTTATTACCACTCTATTGATTGGTTACCACTTAGTTGGCCTAAGTGAATTCACTAACACTGTAGTACGAGAATTCATTCTTTTTGTATTGATATTTTTGTATTTTGTATTTATAATACCAGATAGTGTAATTGCATTGTTATATCAAGAACGAACCCTCAGTTCGCTTCTTAAAGTCACCTAACAATTTAAATCAAATTAAATTGAAATTTACAAACATACTGGGGTTTACTTTCTACCCTATTCTTTTTTTTCTTTAGTTCGCTAGTGGGTTCCTGTAAGAGCTAGGCAGTTTTCGGGCTTCGACTGGTAATTTTACGAAACTCGTGGCGCCCTCTCTATTTTGTTTTTTTTTGGCTAGCATAAAAGCCGTTATAGATTTGTACCCCGCCCATAAAACCGACTGAGCATCCCGGAATTTTTATGGTTGCGCACTTGTGACAACCCACTAGAGTACTAGAGAGTATTTCTTTTTTTTGTTTTATATAGGAAAGTGCGTAGCACTATTTTGCATAATCGACGTTTTAAATAAGTAGGTATTAATAACAGTGAATGTAAAATCAAGATAATCTTTTACTCGACCTGGAAATTAAATAGGAAATATATTTCTCAGAATGGTTTACAACACTGACTCCTAAATAGACTCCCTTCCTTTGAAGATGATAGGAACGAAATCTGGCGAATAAGTTTAAAAAAATATATTGTTCTATTTGATATGATATAAATGAATTAAGTCACTGTTTCAAAAGCATCAAAACTGTTCTGTTGGGTTTAATTAAATATTGATATGTAGTTAAATACGTTGAATTCTGAATATCTTGTTGAAATCTTTCAACCTTCTCTTAAAGCGAATTATGATATTGCCTTTTTTGTATCTGGTTAGATTCAATGTTTACGTTTCGAAAAATAAGTGTAAATTTAATGATTACCAAATAGTCTGATAATGATTAAATTATTTCATAATAAGGCTAATAATTACTATCTTACGAGATACATTGTCTTTTTTATTATTATATTCCCTCTGGAATTTTCCAACTTCCTTTGTTTTGCCATACTCTGGAAAAGACTACATGGGTGTGACATGGAGTAAGGGTGTAGTAGTGCTTGAAATATTTACGTTGAGGACCCTGCAGCAGTAATATCTCTTGGCACAATTTTTGCTCTAAAGATATTAATCTTTGGCAGTTCAGTTCTGACGCCAATAAAAAGTGAAATAAAAACTGCAGAATCTCTGTAAGAAAAGAATACATGATATCACCCAAGGGACCTCACCATGTCCTCTATCACATCAGACGCACCTACAAGCAATCTACAATAGAGTAACAAAAACTAAACATTTTTATGTGGGTCTGGGAAAGTGCTCCTGGAAAAAGGGCGTGATATCAATATTTATAGTGCTCTTTCAGGAAAGAAGTCTATCGGGACCGATCTAAGGACATTCTTGCTCTATCCTATAGGAAACGTTCGTTCTCGGTAAAATTTACATTGTTCCTTAATTACATGCATCCAGAAGAGTTGTCACAATATAGGGAAATGTGGGCATCTGCAAATAAAATATATTTACTTCTGTTTATCATTTAAATATAACAGTAGGACATCAAAAACCTGTAAAACTATTTCGGAATGTTTATCAAATCTTAAAAATGTTGACATACGTAACCCTTAAAAGAAAATAAATACTGAGCTGTATTACACAAATCGACTGATGAAATTTAATTACAATTAGTTGGTGATTTTTCTATATACAGCGTGTTTCAAATTGGATGTAATAATATTGGTATCTTGGTAAGCGTTAGAAATAGAGACTAAGTTAAATTGGAGTGAAGTTGCGTAATTTGATGACCAATAATATGCCTCAAAAAAATCAAGGCTAACACGATTAGTTTTTGAGATATTTGAAAAAAATCGAAATTTTGGAAAATTGTTTTTGTAACATTTCAGTCTTGTTTGAAGAGGTATTGAAATAAAAATGACACTTTCTCACAGCAACTTTTTACGATCTATCGAATGCAGTAAACGGTTTTCTCAAGAAACATTTCGTCTCTTCCGAACCATCATCAACTTTTTTCCTTCCAAGTTCAATGATGTATCATATGCTATAGTTTCCTCAGGTTTGAACGTGGTAAACCATCATCAGACTAATCTGCATCTGTCTGTATGTTTTAACAAAAGGATAACGAAGAAGTAACAAGTCATTAACAATAAATAACAAACATTAACAGAACAACAATAAATTAAAAAACAATAATGAACAGTTAATGGAACAATAAACAAACTATAGCGTGTGATACATACATTGAACTCAAAGGAAAAATGCTGTCGAGTGACGCAAAAATATGAATGGGGTCATATTACAAAAAATTAAGTTGATGATGGTTTTAAAGAGAGGAAACGTTACTTAAAAAAACTATTAACCAGTTAAAAACTATAAAACCAGTTTCCAAAATTTCAATATTCTTCAAATACCTCAAAAACCAATCATGTTAGCCTTGATTTTTTTTGAGGGATATTATTAGTCACCAAATTACGCAACACACTGTATGTTGTGCTAATGTAGACGATCACCTTTGTAATTTCTAAAATAATTTTTGCGTTCAGAGATATTTATATATAATCTTCTAGATGTCTCATCAATGTACCTACTCTACCACATTCTCCTGAAATTTCGTATATGATTTTTGTTGTATCCATTCATTCTTGGTCCATTAGTATTTCGCACATTCTCATTTTTTATGAATACGTTTTCAATAAAATCATCTGGATATTTGTTTTTCCTTAAGATATTTTAATATCTTTCCTTTCTTGAGAGATGATTATAATATAGACTTAACATTTAAATATCTATTGTTTCTGTTAGACTTTTTTCTATATATAAATTAGTTTTTAAATTAAATTCTGTTATTAAAGTTATTAAAACGTCTAAAAATGGTAATCCATTATTATTTTCAAATTCTATTATAAAATTTATGATTGTCTAGTCACTGTTAATAAAATTTAGAAAATCATTTAACTTGTCATAACTATGGGGCCATATTGAAAATGTATCATATAGGTATAAGATATATCTATACTTTTAGTTTATTTATATAATTTTTAACAGAAGGTTCCTCTTTCTTAAAAGATTCCATAAATTATTGTTTATTACTGGCGATTCCATAGATATTCCAAAATTTTGTTAAAAACATAATTTTGCAATTCAAAATAGATTTTTATGCAAAGTTTAAGGTAATTCCATAATAGTATTTATATTTAATTTTGTATTATTGTTTAAAGTATTATGGTTTACTAATATTTCTTTAACAATAGAAATAGCATTTTATCCACAGGAACATTTTGTAGATTAATTTAGGTACCTACTACATTAAAAGTTACTATTAAATCGTTAGAATTGAGTTGGATGGTTTACATTTTTCTAGAAAATGAGGTGCATTTTTTAATAATCAATTTGTATTACCTTATAACAAAATAATAGTAAAATAAGTACTGATAGATAAAATCAACTACTTACACATCACATGCCAGCCAAGTTTTTTGTATAAACAGACATTTCATTCCACCTAGCCTTGTAGTCGGTTCCATTGGCTCCCATATCAAAATCTCGCAAAATTTTTAGTATACTTTTAGTTCATAGGGAACAAATATGAATTAAAATGTCGAGATTAAAATGTACCACAGACATAAAACTCGGTTTTGAGTGAACTGACGCGAATTCCTACTCCTTATTTCGTTCTTAATGTGATATTCGTATGCGAGATAAAATTGTACACGCACAATGGTTATTATGCATTTCACTTGGAATTCTCCTTAAGAGTCGTTTATGTAGGACATTTCTCTTATGCAAATCGAGGTGATTCTCATAAGATAAGCCCACCTTGCCATCATGATATTTTTTTAATGCCCCTTATATACAGAACATCATAAAATATGTAAATGATATGGCATATTACGGTTCTACTTATAGCAATTAACATTGTAGAGTAAAATAAATAATGCATACTTATTTTTAACAATTATGAGGGGTATGGCCTCAATAAAAATAAATGGTAAGGAGTTCTTGTCAGGAGTGGGATAATATGACATCTACAGTGAGTTTTATACAGTGTTTACCAAAATGTTTGCGTCATATAGGAGAAACAGATTTCAGTTATTTATTTCTTTAACAACATTTTTATGACGGCCCTGTTCTTGCTCTTTTTAGAGCTTATATTATAATTTTGTAATTATATTTTTATTTAATATAAATAAAATAAAACAAAATAATTAAATATAAAATAAATACACATAAGACAATAAATTTTAACAAAATCCATAGAAAATATCAGCAGAGGTTTGCTAATATAATCTGAGATGTGGACAAATTGATTCTATAATCGTCTTGAATCTAAGAACCAATATGAATAGAATATCTAGTATATTAGAATATAATATATAGTATAGAGTATAGGGTAGTAATAGAATAGTATCTGGTCAAAAACCATTTTTTTGTTATTTCTGCCCGAAATGAAAATCATTTAAAGTAAACTTTCCTCAGAATATTCTTGTTTCAAATGTACATAAGCACGTTGTGACACTCATCAGTCCAGCAACGTAAATTACAATGGCATTGGGTAAGAATATAACAACAATAATATACACATACAACCAATACAAACATGCACATCAAAAGGCCCTTAATTTTATTATAGATGTTTCAGAGAATGGTGTCTCAGTCGAATTTTCTTTTAAATATAATACAGAATTAATAACTTTATCGATCATAATAGGTAAACGTTCGGTGTAAAATTAACTACAAAAATCTGTAAAACACCATATTAATTCTAACTTTTAAATACTGAAAAACCGTAAAATATAATAAAGCAAATAAAACATAACACTAGTAACATTTATTAACAGGATAGATATCATGCTACTACCATTTGAAATTTTCGATAAAAGTGACAGTTCTCAAAATGCTATCATCCTGAGTAACGTGAAGAGTTCTGTGAAAAAATCTAATGCAACTGATACTATCATACTAAGAAATTGTAATTGAATTAAAAGAAAATTATCAAGTAGGTGACATGACAATTTTTAACTTTTATTAGTTATTATCTTGGAAACGGTATCTTGGAAAGAAGTGTATCTTAATACAGTCCTTATATTAAATTTTTTTATCAAACATATTTAATCGCCAAGTTATGACCCATCCACGTAAAGTAGTAGGTATTTATTTGTCACTATGTATATAATGTATTTTTTAACATCGTTCCGCAAACAGAGATCAGCAGATTGTCTTGTGTTCCTTTTATTCACTAGTATTCGTGAAGGTTGGAGCTCAGCTGTTTACGTTGATATCCAAGGACCTGGGAGATTATTTTGTTCAAATGGAATTAATTTCATTTGGACACTGTGTATGTCTTTTTTCTTAGAAAGAATCACTTCTTTGTTATTTTTTGCAAATATAATGCATCAAATTGCAAAATAGGTGGCAGCACCTATCGCCATCGGAAATAGCATGCAATTCGCTAATAATTCTATAGAACTCTTATATTTTTTATTAAATTGATTTTACAAAATTCAAAGTTTTTCAAACTTATTTCCCATAACTAAAAATCCTTATCTACAATGAAATAACAGATAAAATTTATTTACGTAAGTACAGTTTTTCAAATTTTATTTATCAGTTTTTACATACTTCTTTACAGAAATATGCAATGGCGACTTCGCCTATTATATGTGATTTTAATGTCTGTTGAATCAATATTTGATTGGTGCCTCGTCTGTCCGAAGTGACAATTTTCCTCTTTTTTAATGTTATTAGCCCATACAAGCATCAATAAATATTTTTTTACCATACGAAATCCAACATTTATGGAGATTTTTCTAATCATTGTATATATTAAAAAAAAAGTTTACTGATACGGTGTATCCGAGTTTAATTTTCAAACAAACATAAGGGATAGGCAAAAAATTCATTAAATTCCCTTTGAATTTCATTACCTACGCTTTTCCTCATGAAAAGCAATTATTTTTAATTACTTTGGATTAGCAAATGCCGCATGCTGAAAAAATGGGACGCTTTGAGATTATTCATTAAAAATTGCGGATTTTTAATCATACCATTGATTTTTACTGTATGCCTGAAAATCATATGGCATGATTCAATAATCTACATGGCCTACTAAAAATTAATAAATTTTATTCAATACTAAATATTAATTATTATTTTGTACTATCAATTATTTGAAATAAATGTACTTTATTTAAAGGTATATAAAATTACCCGTTATGCCATCCATTCATTTACGAGGACAATACCTGGACGCGTAATGCCCACATTTAAAACAGTTTTTGATAAACAACTAAACTCGGTAGTGTTACAGTAAATATTATTATTTGTTTTGTATTTTACCTCATATTATGTGAAATAAAATAGTTTAAACCTATAGACAGATTGGTCTCGATAATCATCATCGGTGCAGTGTTTGGAACATATTCTGGCAGTATGTACATTAAACTTCTCTGCTCGACAGCAAGCTACCACCCATAGTTTCTTTATTATCTCATCCCGTGGAAACGTGAAAAACCTTGTAACATAATAGATAATGCAATGTTTACATTGTCTAAATATCGTAGCAATATAATTACCTAATATTATTTAAATTATTGGGCTCTTGGTTGCGATTGTCACTGTTCCACAAGCACACAGCACAACGCATTTTTATTGCACTTTTAGTTTACGTGTTAATATAAAATTAACTTTAACTATACTCACATATGATTATAATTAGTATACACTAGAATTATACAAATATTCTGCCAAAAAAATGAATTTAGAAGACAAAATGTAGTAAAAACCACGAAACTTTCACACCTTTACATATGTAAACACTGTAAAATGTCAAATTTGCGCTCTCGGTGACGACACGGATGTGGGAGGGATATGCGCAATGTCATACCTTTCTTTATTGTATCATGAAGTATCATAGTGTTTTTGTTTAGTGCCCAGTTCGTATATGTATACTGCTCTACACTACGGGAAATATTTGTCAAACTGGACGCATTTAAAAAATACTGTAGCATGTGGGAAGATGGCCGAAGGCGTAGTATAAAGTTCAAATGTTATCACATTCGCCAAATGCACGTAGTGTCTGGGACCGCCTTGATAATAATATCTATACTCCTCATTCTTATTACAAGGATTAGGCCGCGGTCTAAGAATTGTGTGGGATAAGGTACGGCATATTATTATTTAGTAGGCCGTAATTGCGCCTTGTGAGCGACTTATGGTTGGTATAGGACTTAAGCACCGTTTAGTGCTGGAATGACGGAAACCTGGAAAACCTTATTAGTTAGAGGGACAGTTAAATATCAACCGATGCTAATCTCTCACATTAACACCAATTTGATATTCTTCCCATTCTAGATATGTGGCCAGGATTGTTCCCAACGTATCCCTACGAGCAGGCACGACCTCTGGCTCAAGCGATCGTCACACTACATACACTCTGAGCCATCTCTGACCGGATACCATCTTCCATGTTTCTTTTATTTTTTCTATCTTTTAACTAAAAAAGAAAACAATCGTTAAAAAATATTTAATTTTACACGTTCTCATAGTGATATTTTAAATCGAAAATCATTAAGCTAGCAGTACTAGAGTATGTAGTTGTCTAAATGTGGAAATTTATAGCTCTTACTTACTGCCCTTACTGAAATTTTACAGCTCTGGCAAAGATATTTGAATGAATCTAGACTTTTGCCCGACCCATTGTCATACAAATATAACGTATTATGTGCGGCATGTTAAAAAGGCGTTCGCGCACATGCAATGCGACATGTGTCAAAACTTAGTAAATTAATATATAAAAAATTAAAGCTACATGCGTCTTACACTACAACACAGTATAAAGTAAAAAGCGGGCCGATAAGCCGCATAACAGATTTCAACGTGCCCATAAATATTTACTTTCAGCTTGTACCAACGACAAGCAACTGGCGTGACTGAAAATGTATAAAGTGTAAAAGTACGATGTGTCAGTACGGCTATGTTTAATATGTATATGGTACACGCAATCTCCATAGAGTTGTAGACGTAATTACGGATTATTAGAGGGTGGGACAAAGAAAAAGTAGTCGTTACAGCCAGTTACTATGACAGCATTTAGGAATATTCATATGAGCTACGTACTTGTTAAGTATGTCGTTTCCTATAGATACGAACAGAAAATCAATTTAAACGATATAATAAGGTATAGGTGAGAAATTAGCCCCTTGTTTAGGAAAAGTTAAAATAATTATATATAATAACTTCGTATCACTGTAGATACTTTCTGCCAAATAGTTATTCTTATTGGGTCGCCGAGAGAAAAATTGAGGTGTTCTTTAACCGCTCTTTTAAGGAATTATTCTTATTTAACTCTTTTAAGTTCTTCTTGTTCTTTTTCTGAAATGTTATTAATAATGTATCTCTTAGTTAACTTTTTGGCTTAATTCCTATATAAAGTAAGATATAAACAGAAATAATCCATTAAATAATATTAAAAATATAGGTACTATTTATTTCTAATACTTTTATTTTTTTTTTAAATATTAACAGTGATTGGCTTTATAAATAGCATAATTTAATCAAGCCTTGCATTTGTAGGTATAGATTAAAACTTAAATTTTATTTTTGAAAATATTTATACATCATACGTAATTAACTAGAATTTTAGAAGCATCAAAAAACTGTTTTCGTCATCAGAGATTGACGAATTAATAAATACTAAACACGAACAATATATAAATAGCTATAATTGGTTGTGAATTGTTCATTTGCGAATGTCATTGATATTTTTAATTTTTTTATTCGTTATTTATTTAATTATTTATTTTTTTGGAAACGTTTAAGTACATATCAAAGTTTTGCATAAGACCAATTTGTCAACAAGAAGCCTCGTCTTTTATACAGGACAAAAATTCTGTGAACATTTTTAAAATTTCTATATTATGTTTTACTTTTAAAAGCAATCAATATCATTACGTAATTAAATACAATTTTGAAACCATCAAGATCTTCTTTCATCAGCGTTTGGAACTTGCAACAAAATTTAAAAGTTTTGGTTTTGTCCTACTATTAATATTATTATTACTAGTATTTTCAGTTGAGTGAAAAATTACATTTATTCGTAGGTATAAGGCAAGAAGAAATAATAATAATAATAATGTAATGTCAATGTATATGTATGTATATATGTATTCCGCTGTGCAATTTTTTTTGTTTTTAAATCATAATTTGCTATATATTCAAATTATAATTATTAAATTATAAATTATTTAAATTACAAAATATAATTTACTTATTATTAAATATGTAGTAGGATATACTTCAACTTTGGTGGGTGTTTAATTTCCATCGGCGCATCCGCCAAAAATGGAACCCGGTAGATTTTGGTTCCGCATATCCGCATATGGGCCTATAACTCCGTTATAGGGCCTATAACTCCGTTATAGGGCCATAGCTGCATGTTCATAGCAGAAATTTGTCATTATACAGAGTGATTCACGGTGGATGAAGTATTAAAAGTATAGGAACACAGTAAAAAAAAAACAAGTAATTCTAACACTGAATTCACACTCATCAGTGTGTATCTAGTCCACACTTGGCAGTGTTAGACATATCAGTGTATTATTACATTACATGAAAGTAATTTAACACAGCAGATTTTACAAGGTAATGTGTAATAGTTAATTTTCAGCGTGTAATTATTCCGTATTTATGGCCGATTGATTCATTTTTAACACGGGGTTTTGTAAATTTTACTACAATTTATGAGTACTTCTACAAACTTGGCGGGTATATCGTTCGTGTAATATGAGTTCTAAAGGTTTAGTGATTATACCACCCAGTTCGTGTTAAAAATAACACTGCAGTAAATTACGATTACCACTTAGTAATTTTACCATTTGTCTTGTTTTACTGTGAAGAGCGGGTCAACCAGTCGTTTTGAAAATTTGGTTACCTAGGTGCAACCAAACAGCCTTCTATCTATAAGCCTTCTATCGGCTTAAAATATTTTCGAGAGTGTGGTGTTGCCAGTTGTACGTAAAACTGGCAACGTCTTCGTCAATTTAAATAGAATAACGTGTATATTTTTTCTGTGTATAAATACATCAATTTCTGAGTAACTTTTGTTAATATTTCCCTATACCAAGCTATACAGGGTCCTGCACCAGAGCTCCCTTCTTTTGCAGCTCATGAACTGGTGCCTTTATAAATTTCGTTGAAATTTGACTGCAAACTATTCGTAGGGAGGCACATTTTGAAAATATATTCAAATATACAGGGTGCTCTAAAAACATGTACCATACTAAAGTTATGGTTTTTTAAATGGAACACACTATATATTTTTGCATTTTTGGATTTTGCATGCAAATTTGGTGTCAGTTTGTGTTATATTCCCTATAGCAAAACTTTTCGAAGTTTCGAAGATATTCGACATTTTATAGAAAAAATTACAGTTGTTAGAACTATTTCAAAGTTACATATCTTATACAATTGAACAGCGTTTATTTTAATTTTTATATGTCAGATATTTTAGGCATTGGTCTTTCTGAAAATAGCTAACAGAAGTCTGTAATACATACAGAGTGTTTAAAATTTGCTGAGCAAGCCGTCAATTTTGAAACGTGCAAAACTAATTTTTTTAAAATGGCACACCCAGTATATTATTCTTCAGTTGAAAGTACCATTCAATTCTGAATTGAATGATATAGCATTGTCCTATACCTATCTCTTGAGGTGCTCAAGATATAATAAATATTATAATAAAGTGCTCGAACATTTAAATTTCCCCGTTTCTAAGTGGTCTTCGAATAAAATAAAACAACTAGAAACATTTTAAATTTATTGTCAGTTGCTTTGACTATAATTATGGCTATGATTAAACACAAAATGTAAAAAATTATCAACAATCATCAATATTAAATAATTATTTTATAGATTTTAACGAAATTTATAAAGGCACCAGTTCATGAGCTACAAAAGAAGGGAGCTCTGGTGCAGGACCCTGTATACTATATATGCTATGTCAATTTATATAGTATATATAGCTATATATCCTATATCAAGCCGTCTTCAAGATGTTAATTAATTCTCAAATGTATTGAGCGAAATCGGTCTTTAAATAAATTGTGTTGCCTACCACAAAATAATCAGAAGTTAAACTTTGGGGTCCAGTTAGGCAAGGACTGAGCTGGAGGGTCTCTTATTCTTTAGTCAAATATTTAAAATAATATACAGCGTGAACTTGAAATTCCTTTCTTAAATATTTGTATATATGTTTATTTTAAATGTTTTTTAAATGCTCATATGATCAATGATGGTCAAATAATTAAATAATCAGAAGTCAATTTTCTTAAATATAATGCCCGGTCTATTATTGCTAATTCAAAAAGCTGACCTATTCCGCTATTCATCTATGTATACTGTACCTATACCTAACTAGCAGCGTTTTCGATTTATAAGCTTTTATTTATAAATTTCCCCAGATATACATATGCCTTGTTCTCTTATAGCAGGTAGGCCATGAACATTTTTGTCTTCGCAGAAATGTTATTTATTCACAATAAGTTGTTGACACTTCTTGCTTATTTTAAATTTTTCCATAGTAAGTGTCAGTAGGTAAGCCTAATGGCAGAGAATAATTATATACAAATACAGTTCCAATGAATTTATTTAGTATTATTACACATAGACTGTGTGATAAGAATATCAGCAGAATTGTTAAACATTGAATGAGAAGTACCCGAATTTACCACAAATAAATAACAGAAAATTTATCGTGTCTACTTTTGTTTGGTATTTAACTTAGAATACTATAGGTACTTACGCTAAATTTAAAGATAAATAAATATTATATAATATAGAAATCGGTTACGAATGTTTGGCGCTATCATGAATATTTTTTTTTGAAAATTAGGCTAATTTCAAAAAATGGATAAACTAATTAAGCTTCTATAATTGAATGGACTATCAAATTCAAAATGATATTATTTTTCTTTAAACAAAAACGAGTTATAGAGCAACGTAATTCTTTAGTAAGAAACGATCTGACTGAAAATAATTTGCTTTGAAAGAAAATACAAAGTAAAATGAGAGAATTCGTAAAAATATAATATAGGTATTGCTGAAATGAAGTTGGAAATTAAAGTTTAAAATAAGGAATACTAAAAGAAGCTGCTTTTTGTTAAAGAATATTTTTTTATTTCTAAAAAAAACAGTTGATGTTAAATAATTAATTAAAATAAATAAATACTGTTTTATATTTCCTTTTGGCGTCGGCACAAACTCAATAAAGTACGCAAATTAAATTTTTTTATGTGCAATTAAGTGCGCAATTTTAACGCATACAGTAATTTTTTACCTACCAAATAGCGTGAATTTGTTGCATGGTGCACTGGTTTCGTCTGGCAGCTTTCAAATTTTACATTTGGGTGGGTTTGACGGGTTAGATTTTAAATAAAAAATTGCTATATGATTATTATGACAACATTTCGTTGTCGCCCAACAAATGATTTTTTACAAGTATTTTCGAGTAGCCTTCCTTAACTCGACATTTCTATAGGTCTCTTTAATTTTTCCCTTTAAATTCAGATATAGTAAATATTTCATCATTATGTTTTTCAATTGACAGACGTGTATTGGAAAACACTGATCTAAGTTTAAAAACGTCCGTGTGACGCGTGTAGGAAATTTCACCTGACGTTCTCATTATCCTCTCTAAACAGGGTTTATTTGTATTATATAAATTAAAACGTATACACTACTCTTAAGTTTAATTGATATTGCTTAACAGCACACAAACTAAACTTTGAAAATTGCCTGAGGCCTTACAGACATCGTTAACTCGTATCGCTTTGTGAACATCAAATAACTTTTCGATCGATGGAATCAAATTCCTCAATCTCTCAAAGGTTCGTTCCGTGGTTGTGAAACCTACTTCGCACCTTCGTAAAGGACAGTTCTTAAGTGTATTAAATTTCACCTTTCGTCATATTAACTATGAGTTAATTGATGTGCTTGCATTTTGTGAACTATTATTTATCATTTAGGGAAGAGGCCATCACCTTACTCTTGTTAAAACAATACTCTTAATAATACAACTAAAGAATCGTATTTGTCATATTTAAGAATCATTGCAGTTAATGTATAAGTTATTTTTTTCCTCAGTATTTAAAGCATGCCATTGCATATTGATTACACTGACTTATTATGACGCTTATTATACATTATATTGATATTGGCGATTCCAAAAATGAATGCGCCCTCTGCATGAAAATATTTGAACCTATTTAAAAGGTAATTTTTGGAGGGTTATTACTGATATAATGATAAATAACACGTATTTGGGTTTGTTTAACGTAATAATGTAGTGGTGCTTGTGATTTTTTGGTATTACAAAGTTAAAAAGGACGTAATTAGTATTTGTACATCTTTATTTTTACATTTTAAAATGGCATTCAAAAGAAATCAGCACAACACAAACTGTCGTGTTTATGGGTGTCATTCCACAAAATGAGTTAATAGAAGTGTTTAAGATAGAAGATAAGTAGGAGTTTGGCCCTAGTATAAGAAACTGTTTCTCATTAATTTCTCCAAAAGGCATGTAACAATTTAATAACAGGGAACACGTTTATTTACACAACATAACCACTTTGTTGCAGTTTCTCTATACTTTTCTATTATTAGTCTTATAAAAACAGAATATATTTTAATTTAAACATTGTTTAATAAAAAACAAACGCTAATATGATATCACCATACAGTTTATCACACTTATTTTAGCCCAAAATGTAAGTAAACAAAAACTAGGGTACCAGTTTCAACCCAAAAAATTCATAGAATTAGCAATGAAGCACTTATGGGACGTATGACTGCTTTTACCATTCTTTTTATCCTTTATTTCACCCTAACTAGCATATGAAGTCATTATATTTATGGCAGTTGAATGCTAAATTGCTAGATGATGTGATATGAAATGCAAAATTTTTACTCGTCTTCCTTCATATTTGTTTACAATTTTCAGCACCCTCATCGGTAATCTGAATCGCCAATAGTCAATATATAAAATCATTATAAACTATCTTTTTTCTTTTAAAGCTTTCTGCACTCTCTTATTTTTATAAAATCGCATCAGCGATGAATCTTCATTGTGAAAGTTTTTGGGTATAGCTTATCAAAATTAAACATATTTATACATACCTATTCATAACTATTCTGCTCACTCCGTTCGAATTCGTATTGGTGGGCTAATATTTTTGCAGTGTACAATTTGCCACCACCGAATGGTTTAGTAGTTAGAAAGGTACATCATTAGAGATCAACAGTAAATATTTTGTATTTATAGATAGAGGACAGGTGGAATATTCAATGAATGAGTGAATAATACAATATACATATACCTTTTGTTGCTGGTCTTATGTGAAATGAACCTTCTTTAATTTTTTTATTCGCGTTAATTAAATCAGACTCAATGACATTAGCTCTGGATGAGCTCAGGGTGGGGGCATATTCGAAGCTTTATCATATCATTAATATTAAATTTTATACCACCTTGTGGACGCCATGATTAATTGTCTATGTATAGATAATAGTTATAAATAATTTAAGTAATAGTGAATGTTTGGCGAATTGAAACAAACAAGTAAAAACAACTGTATATTACAATTAAAATATATGATATTGAAATAATACTATATATAACAACTGATGGCTGCACCAATAGATTCTCTCCAGTAATGATGATCTGAGTGGAATTTCGGCAACGTCCAGCAGATAATGGTACCTTTTGGAAACTGCGAACAAGATGGTGTAGCCTAGCTTCTTGTTGATCCAGATACTGGTAATCGGAATGCCAGTGCCTTCTCTTTATATCGTCGTTCTAACAGTGGAATTGAAATTCCAGGTTGGTTCTCCTCTTTCAAGAAGCTAAGATGTTTTTACACGAAATGGGAAGTATTTAGAGCAAGATCGTAAAGAAAAATTATATAAACTATTATGACATGAGCAAGATAACAGCAGATAATTTTTCATGATAAAAATTCCAATCTATTGAATACAAATTTAAACTATTCAATTCAAGATTGACCAAAATCAATATAAAAAGCTTACAAAATGGGAATCACCCAGTATATGAAATTGAAAGAAAATTATCCAAAATATGTAATTTAGAATGATAATTAATGCTTGAAAATGTAAGATATAATTAACTAAAGTAAGTGAACTTTCAGTATAAGAAACAGTATCCGATGCAAATACTTATTACTAGATATAATGCCATTGATTTTACAAGAGAATTGAGCCTTTGAGTTGATTTAATTTCATTATCATGCACTGAGAAAAAATATTACAACTGGTATTAGAATTCTTACACCAAATCTCATCCACATCATACGGAAATTGCTGTTGCAGTCCGAGTGTGATTGAAATTTTATACGGAAAATTTCCTGCTTCACCATTTAGCAGCAAAAATAGCTGAGTGGGGACCTACTTGTATAATATAAGAAAAACAAATAATATCTGTTAACTTGTAACTACTAGATTAGTTTGTGTTGTAGACACTTTTTTGCACCATTTCTTATAAATACGATTAGAATTTATAATAATTATTGATATAAATAAGGAACTCACTTTGGAAAGCTCCCATTTGTTTTTAAAAAGGAATTGTGGTTTTTGTTCATCGTATAATAAGGAATTAGTTTAGTCGTAGTACACAGTAAAAAAAGACAAATGGTAAAATTACTAAATGGTAATCGTAATTTGCTGCAGTGTTATTTTTAACACGAACTGGGTAGTATAATAACTAAACCTTTAGAACTCATATTACACTAACGATATACCCGCCAAGTTTGTAGAAGTACTCATAAATTGTAGTAAAATTTACAAAACCCCGTGTTAAAAATGAATCAATCCGCCATAAATACGGAATAATTACACGGTAAATAATAAACTATTACACATTACCTTGTAAAATCTACTGTGTTAAATTACTTTTAATGTAATATAGTAATACACCGATATATCTAACACTGCCAAGTGTGGACTATATACACATTGATGAGTGTGGATTCAGTGTTAAAATCAGTCGGATTTTTTTACTGTGTAAGTCTGTCAAATAAAATTGTTTAAATTACGTTAACCCAGCAAATATTGAAAGAACCGGTTCTTAGTTTAAAAATCAGTATTCTGCGTGCATATCAAGATCACAATTCTTTGTCTTTCAACTAAATGCACTGGTTCTTCAAGATCATTTTTCTATATTTCAGTCCTATATACAAGTTACACCATTTCTCTGAAATATGTAATACGATCCTCGCAGCACGACTACTGAAATTCAATTCAGTAAATTCGATTTTTGTTTTCGTATATTATATGAATTCTTATACGCTTTTATTTGAGAGATGCAAATGTGTACATGGTTTTTGTTATACGGCAACCTCGTTTCCAATCCAATTTCTTTCGTTCCTACGGTACATGGCATGTAATTTACAAATTATTCGCAGATCCCATGAAAGTACATTTTACGTTTCGTGCATTCCGATTGTATCTGGAAATAAATTTTATTTTGTATTGTTCGTATGGTTTGCATTTTACACAAGCATTTTAAAATAAATAGTTTTTTTTTATTTTCATTATTAGGTATATGCAGTGCACAGCTTTGTTGATAAACCATTTCTTTATCTACTATTGCCACCTTATACCTTAGTAAGCGCCTTATTATCCACTTTACGTCACTTACACTTACGCACTTTTTCTGCAAAGCGGACAAAAAATTATTTATAACGCAATATGTTTCAGAATAACATGGATATAAAGCCTACAATACGGATTCTTCAAATCAAAATACAAATAATTAATATTGAAATAGCCTATTTGTACACCGTGGTATTTGATATTTGATGCTACCTACTGTTATCTTTCTGTAACGGATAAATCATATTTGTATGGCTTTAGAACTCAATTCGCAAATTTCTACTGATATTGTCGACTACGGCATTTCTTATCGGCATTATAACCACATGAAAAGAATGTCAAGATTGAAGAGTGGTTTTCTAGCATCGAATTAATATTAAATCGTGATAAAACACAAATAATTACATTCTGAACTAATAATTTGATTAAATGTGGAAAACTACTGAAATATTAGATATCACAGTGGATATACTTACCTGGAGACCTAGATTATAGGTAAAGAAGAGAATTAAAAACTTTATTGAACCATAATATTTGATAATTTCATTAATAATTTATCTCTTAGTTAACTTTTTGGTTTAATTCTTATATAAAGAAAGATAAACAAATTAATTTCTTGTTTCACTATTTCTTAAGTTTTCTCCAAAACCATTCAATGCGATTATACTAAAAACTGTAGGATGCGAGATTCTAGAATACAATCATGCAAATTTCAATAGACATTCCAGGAAAGTAGCTTACGACATGGACTATTATAAATTCGAGAATTGACGCCCTCGGTAACATCATATGCCAATTGAGCAAATGTCTGTAAGACTATTAAATGTAGAGAATGAAAGGAGATTCACTTGTATAACAATAACTTTATTAAACGTCTAGTGACAAATCAAGACTAATCAAGACTGACTCCGTCATTTCTCTCAACACTGTTTTAGCACGCCCGTCGCCTTTCGGGTAGACTAAACATTTCCACCTCTAGGAACCTTCACGGGTGACCCCATCAAATTTGCTTACATTCGGCCTTCCTGACTTCATATGGCGTCCTCGCCGTCGGTCTGTCTCTAAAACAATATAAACATAAACATACTGGCCCAGTCGGCCACTGACCCAGTCGGTCTAGCCCAGTCGGCTACTTATCTCGGCCCAGTTGACCCTTGACCCAGTTGGTCTAGCCCAGTCGGCTACTTATCTCGGCCCAGTCGGCCCTTGACCCAGTCGGTCTAGCCCTGTCGGCTAATTACCTCGGCCCAGTCGGCCCTTGACCCAGTCGGTCTAGCCCAGTCGGCTAATTACCTCGGCCCAGTCGGCCCTTGACCCAATCGGTCTAGCCCAGTCGGCTAATTACCTCGGCCCAGTCGGCCCTTGACCCAGTCGGTCTAGCCCAGTCGGCTAATTACCTCGGCCCAGTCGGCCCTTGACCCAATCGGTCTAGCCCAGTCGGCTAATTACCTCGGCCCAGTCGGCCCTTGACCCAGTCGGTCTAGCCCAGTCGGCTAATTACCTCATATTGCTATTTCCTAAACATTTAAAGTATCAGTAACTCATAACTATACATATAAACATGCCTACATAGGCAAACATACATAAATATGTTTGGTATATTTTCAAATTAAACAATACAATGTCGGTTTTACAGTGGACCGGCTATTACTCTACATAACATCTTAGACAAAACATTTTATTATAAACACTTTCACTACACTGTCGACGGTCATGTTGTCGTTTATAAATAATTCTTTCGAATTTCACAGTTTCTGTCTTGCCTAAATTAGCCATCGATGTTGTCATTCGATCCTTAAAGTCAGTTAATAGTTCCTTACATCGTTGTTTTGCTTCGTCGGGGATTTCACCAAAGGTTATATTATATTCGTCATTATTTCACTGCACGTGGTAATTGTTTGTTTTGGTTCAGCTAAGCAAACACTTACATCTGTTCCTGTTTTAACTAACGTGACCGCCGGCAAATTCAAAAATCGCAACTAATTATACAATCATAAACCATTTTTGAATCTTTTATGATTACCGCACAAATTTCAACATTTACGTCACCAATACATATGCGCGCCTTTGCTATTTGATTACTTAATATTTCGTTTCCAGCGAAACCTCGCAATATAGTAATCCTTTCTTCAACTAGCAATCCAAATTTATGACACACAGTTTTTTTAATTAACGTTCTAGAACTTCCCGTATCTATTAAACAATCAATAGTCTCACCACTTATATTACTTATAATCAGTTTCGTGACCGTCGGATTGTTGACAGTATTGCATTTCAGCTCTCGTTTTTGTTAGGATTTCTTGTCCCCGTCTTTGACGCTTCGTGCCGGGCAGTTATTTTGTTTATGTCCAAGTCGACCACACCCATAGCACTCTATTTTCGGTTTTGGACAATCTAGCACTCGATGATGACCTTGGCAATTGAAACATTTAATTGGGCGCTTTTCTGCTTCAATATTTCTAGCTTCCACTTCGGCCCCTTTTGATGACATTCTCCCCATCGTACTAAGGAAAGAGTATACTTCGCTGGAAGTGGTAACTCTAGATGATCGAGCAGTCCTGCCTATATTCTGATCGGGTATTCCCTCAATTATGGCGTCAACTAAGTGCATCTCCGGTATATTCAGTTGCAATGCACGTAATTTCTACAATTTAGTAAAACAATATTCAATATTCTGTTAGTTCTTGACCGGGTCTTGCTTCATACACTGCAGCGTCCTTTAGGAGTTTAGCAAATGGCAGTGGCTTATGAAATTGTCCCACTAACAGCTTTTTCATCTGTTTCCATGTCTTTGTCAGATGTTGTGCATCGTACCATCGTCTTGCCATACCCGTTAACCGGGCAACGGCAAACTTAACTGTAGTTGAGGAATGCCATCGGTAATGTTCTGCGAGTTCCTCCACTAGTAAAACCCATTGTTCTACCGATAGTTTATCTTGTTGAGGATCAAATATCGGAATCACTTTCTCGTCCACGCCAGGAAAATACATTTTAAGCCGTTTTTCTCTCTTCTTCCGTGTCACTCCCTTTCTTTTGGCTCGTCTCCTCTTGTCTTTGTGTTTCACAGATCTACTAGAACTAGACGAACTCGATGAAGTGCTCGAACTCGATGAACTGGTGCTCGCAGCAACCCTCATTCGTTTCCGCAGTCTCAGAGTAGTTGTAGAACGACGTCCGGAAGTGGATGGCTCACGCTCCGGTGTGGACTTCACTTTATCACTTTCGGCCATAACTACTAATTAATGCACTAGATGCACTAACTCGGTTCTTTATCCCACTTCTGAATTGTAAGACTATTAAATGTAGAGAATGAAAGGAGATTCACTTGTATAACAATAACTTTATTAAACGTCTAGTGACAAATCAAGACTAATCAAGACTGACTCCGTCATTTCTCTCAACACTGTTTTAGCACGCCCGTCGCCTTTCGGGTAGACTAAACATTTCCACCTCTAGGAACCTTCACGGGTGACCCCATCAAATTTGCTTACATGTCACTCCTAGTTTATCACTTTTACCTTGATTTTCAAATAAAAGGTACATTTTATTGATTTGAATGACCTCTCCTTTCTTCTACGATCACTGTTGTGGTTATTTGAATATTTGACGTAAATTATTAAGTTCTTACAATTTTTAAGGAACTATCATCTTTTGTGCATCTGTATACTACATAATCAAGACATTATTGAGGAACTCTGTTGTTTCTGTTAGTCATTGAGAAGCTTCTGATTCATTTAAATATGGTTAATCCGGGATATCAAAAATTATCTTGGTCAAGGGTGGTTGTGGAATGTAAAACGTGTGTGTTACTTTAAATTTGAAATAATTATGTCACTGTCACACTGACATCATCAATAACCTACAAATTTCATACCAATTTATTTCAGTTGTAAAACAATAATGAACTACAAATTATGAAATAACGGTTTTATCCTCATGCTGTGAAAAGCGTTTTGCAGCATTTCTGGCGTTATAGTCGCACATTGCTGAACAATTCTTTGTTGCAGTTCTTGCAAATTATTTACCGGAGTTGCGAAAATCTTGTTTTTTCAAGAAAAAAGTAAGGAAATATAAAATAGTTCATAATTGTCAAACAAGGTGATCTCGGAGGAAACTTAACTTCTGTATGCAAACTTATCAGCCGGTCATCAAAAAACTCGCGGAGGAAAACAATATTTCCTCGTGTAGTATGTGCTGTTGCACCGTCATGCTGGAAATAACCGTACCGAAGTTCATCATCGTTTAACTGTTGCACAAATTCAGCCAAAAAGTTGTGTCTGTACCTTTCTGCGTTGACGGTGAAATCGAAAAAAATTGGCCCAATTATTTTTCTGCGAGAAACTGCCATCTCCAAACACCAATTTTTTGAGCATGTAGTGGCAATTCAGTAAAAACATGAGGGTTATCATTGCTCCACATTCGCATATTTTGAGAATTGATGTATCCCGAAAGGTGGAACCACGCTTCGACAGAAAAAAAAGTTAAGTCCAGAAGATTGTCATTCATTAAATTATTGACAAACCAATGGCAGTAAGCAAGGCGTCCGGGGAGGTCTGCGGGCAGAAGAGCTTGATGTGCTTGCATCTTATATATGGATGCATGTTCAAGTCTTTCTTTAAAATCTTATGACATGTTCCATAAGAAAGTCCAATTTCCTGAGAAAGACGTTTCAAAGGTTTTGCAGGCTCCTCTTCCATATACGCTGACGAACGTCATTGACAACTTCTTCTGTACGAACTGTTGGTCTACCAGCACCTTTTTTATGAGTCACACAACCAGTTTCGAGAAACACTTCAACACAATTTGTAAGGCGCGCATAAAAATTGTCCGGTTATATTGCCACGTTTGGGAAGTGCTCTCGAAAATTGTCCAAACACAAACGTTGACTGTATTGCCAATTTCCATTAACTAGCGCACCCGTTCGAAAATAGGCTTCAATCATGAAAATTTTGTGCTGTGTGGTAAAAGGCATGATTCAAAAACTAGATTAAAAAATTTCAGCACAGATTCTGACACATCAAAACATATTAAAAAATTACACCTGAAATAAATAGGTATGAAATTTGTAGGTTATTGATAATGTCAGTGTGACAGTGACATAATTATTTCAAATTTAAAGTAAGACACACGTTTTACATTCCACAACCACCCTTGACCAAGATAATTTTTGATATCCCGGTATTCCCGGTATTAACTTGCCTTTAAATAATTTTGAGGACATCTGTGTGCAGGGGATGCCTACCTACCAATTACTATTATCTCGAGGCCAAATGCCTTTCCCTGTTTTGTTGACGATATCAAATTAGTTATAGAAAATTATACATAATAATTTGCCATTTAAATGCTACTTTTAAGTTGTTTACGTGCATTGTATAGTTAAGGGTAGAATAAAAAGGTCGATTAAAAGCTTTAAGCTGATTGTATACCTATACATGATAATACATTTTTTTCTACACTCGATACAACCTTTTTTATATATTCTATATTATTTTCTTCAAAATATATTAAAACATTGTGAAAATAAATAAATAAATAAGACAAAGTCTTATTTATTTATTTATTTTCACAGAAGTAAAACTAAATAATAAGAATGATGTCAAGAGTGTATTCATGTTATTTATAAAATATACCAGTGTAATTAATTATAATATCCTGCAAGTTAACCATTGTTGTAGTGTTTTCTTGTCCTTATATATAGTATCATAACAATAGGCAAATCGTTTTATTGTAGTTATATAGTAGATTTAGAACCCCAGTTTTAAAACTATAATAAATCGTCTCCCTGTTAGAATGATAGGATAACACTTGTTCCTTTGTATAACAACACATAAAACGGATATTGGAAATTAATAGAATTAATAAATACAAGCTTTTCAAAAAATAAACTGATATGATATTTTCGACAACCCCGTACAGTTCTTCTATGTTTTCCACTGATAAAATAATTCTGAATGCTGAAACTGATTTAAAATATAAAAACGCTTCTTATTTGGATTAAGCATTTAGCCAAATGTAATGTTAAACTGTTAAACACTCTTTAGAAAATGTCTGTAATTATTTATGGTGCATTTTCATGATTTATTGTAGTCTTTTTTTGGGATTACACCACCTGCAAAATAATAAAAAACATTAAACCAGAAGTACTCAAATTAAATATTCAAAGTGTAGTTAGTATCAAGGCAAACTTCTAAAGTTTGCCCCAAAATACCCACTGTATATTATACAGGTTTTTTTTGTATGTGGTTAGATCTGTAATATTACAGAATTTTGTATAAAACTGAAAAACCACTGATGAAATGTAGTTAAGGTACCAAATGTTGTGTTTTTTGCGGCAAACTTTAGAAGTTTGCCTTGATACTAACTACACTTTGAAAATTTAATTTGAATACTTCTCTGGTTTCCTGTTTTTTATTATTTTACAGGTGGTGTAATGCCAAAAAAGACTACAATGAATCATGAAATGCACCATAAATAAGTTACAGACATTTTCTAAGGAGTGTAACAGTTTAACATTAAACTTTTCTCTCTCTCTTTCCCACTCTCTAGAATACTACCACGTTTCTTCATTTGCATTATACACATTTTTAATTTATTAAATAGTTCCTTCTATTCGCCTCAAAAATTGATATTTTCGCAGTACAATGGTAATTCCCAGTGGAATTTTTCCAGTCTGGATAACCTTGCAGATGAGGTCGGGAACCGAGCTGGCTCTGTGCCAGTGTCAGGATCCTATCAACTACAGGAATAAGTGCGCTTAGACGACGGACGAATTTATTGCAGACCGCAGAGCGGTATTAGTCGGCTTTTGTTCCCTTGCGATAACACAGTTCAAAAGCCGAAACCGTTATTAAACAAATTTGTGAGAGGATGTTATAAATTAAAAGTGGATTCAATAACAGCCGAATCTGTGAACGTAAATAAATAGGAGTTCGCTTGGCTAGCCATTCCTGTGATTGTTTTCGTTTGCGGATTTATTTTGGTTTTAAAATATCGCTTTTAATCCGTTATATCGTTGTTGGCCAATGTTAATATTTATTTATTTCATTTCATTTTGGAAGCTGTTAGATATCAACAAATATATTAATACAGCGTAATATAGAATTTATTTTATAAAAATCACGTTATTATTTAACAGCGATATTAAACAAATATATTCATAGAATTAGTGGAGACTGAACAATATTAAACTGCACAGTATATCTATAAGTACTCGTAAAATAATAATGATAATAATAATGAGATTAATAATTATATTGAAAATGAGAATAATTATGTGACGTTTTTGTTAGAACTACTAATTTCCCACCCCGAGGCAGATTCCAGCCGATAGGTCTGATATAGACCTCCGCGACCCCCTGCAATGTTCTTCTCTTCGATATCCGCAGACTCCATTGCGAACATACAATGAAGCTTGTAGTACTGATTATAACAGCCCTCCATTGAGCATTGGGAAACGCAAAATACTGTTAACTATAGGCCTGTCTCCCAACTATCAGTAAAATCTTGACAGCGACATTACCTGTATAATGTAATAAAATAGACGTTTAAATAAGAATAACATACTAAAGGAGACAGATGCTAAAAGTTGAGCCAAGGATGCAAGGAACAAATAATAATAATAGATACTATATTAATGAAGCAAGTTCAAAAAAACGACAAAATATGAATGATTATAAAAAAGCCTTTCACATAGCCTTATGGTTGGCATACACCCCCTATTACAAAATTTCCTCAATGTAGAAATCATATAGAAACCGATTTTATTAATATAAAACGGTAAATATACTAATATAATGTCCTCGGCGAGGCAAACACTAACAATAATATCAGACTTATCTTTTTGGAAAATGTGTTTTGATTAGAGAATTCGTAGAAAAAATTGTTTCATTTTCGTATCCTTATATAACGTTTTAGGTATTCTAATATCCATATACTTACGTTTTTAACTTATAATGCTCTAAGAGGTCAATGCAGAAATAAGCCAAGAGCAGACATTTACCCATTTCTGTTGCTTTGAAAAATTATACAGTATAATTTTTGGAGAAATTCTAGTGGGATATAAGTAGAAATATATTAATTGAGCCTGTAGTTTATAGATTAGGATTACCAAATATTAATCAAGCCATGTCAACTTGGGGAATCCTAGAAAACCAAGCTCGACGGTTTGACCCGAGTTGCGTTGGTGACAACATCAAGAATTGTAGTCGTTTTAACGTTTGTCTACTGTTTTCTCGTTAAATAAAAAACACAACGGAAAATTACGTATTTCCTTAATATTTGCAAAACAATAAAGGTTAGAATAAAACAAATAGACAAATATTTATAATATTCCAGTCTGCAACATTTCTCCTAATTTGAGCATATCTCTAATCTTATTATCAAAACGAAGATAATGGGCCTTTTCCACTAAATTGAATTTTACTATTTTATTAATATCAACCGTTATACTGGTACAAAAGTAAAGGTAGAATCAACCCAATATATTATAGAATTGTAAATAAGCGAAGTCATCCAAGTACAAAGTGACCGGTCTTTATGAATAATTTCAAACTGCGCGGTTCGCTGACATCACACTTCTGTAGCCAATAAAATGTAGACAAGTTAAAGAACGGCTCCACGTTGCCACATATAATTTTATTTTTTTCTTGGCAACGATTAGATTTACATTCTGGTAATAATATTATGTATTTTTAAGTGAAATGGTAATTTTGAAATGAAAATATGTATTTTTAGGTGAAATATTCCCCATAAATTTTTACTAAAATGATTATTTTACAATTTATCCCTTGAGAAAAATAATTTTTAGGTATTTTTCGCTAAAGGTGACAACACTGCACAATCTATGCTAGAATCAACTAATAATGATTTGATAACTTAGGTTATAAAAACTAATCTCCTTGCGCACTTCAGCACTTAGAAAGTTCATATTTGTGACGTAGAAATCGTTAACCATTTCACTGCCAACTCTTGAAAGGTTGTCTGAATCAGCCTTAAGGTATCCCTCTTCAATTTTATTCATTTTAAATCAAATTAATCAAAACACAAAACGAAAGTTAGGTTAAGCACATTTCACTTGACAGAACACAAAATACAGGGCAGCCAACAGCCAACAACGAACTGGAGTATGACGTCAACGGCGCGTTATTTGAAATATATGGTAATTTTAACAATTTTTTCAAAATATATCTGGTGAAGAAAAAAAATTAAAAAAATACTTTTTAGGCATAACTAAGTATACATTTTATAATAAGCGAATAAAAAAAAGATGTGGAAAACGCCCGTTAACAAGAATCACTAATACACTGTTTTTGAGGCTTTATTTTTAAATGATTTTTTTAAAAGCTTGACTTAAAGTGTAGGGTACACATACCTAAGCTGTATAGAATAATACATATAGAAAATAAGTTTGATTATATCACTCCCATACGAGACAAGATAGCCCTCAGTACTAAATAAGTTTGGAAATTGTAATACAAATTAAGTACTAGATTTCAACTTACTAATTACTTACTAAAAATATCATCATCTAAAATTGTCAACGTAAGTGCCTAATAAAATAACAAATCTAAAGTTCTAGATCTGAGCATGTAAATATTGGTACTTATTTATTTGTATTGGTTTTCCCTGTTCCATTGGCAAACATTAATAAAGGTTACATGAGTGGTTTAATTAAACTTCTTTAAGAGAACGTCTTCAGTAGGCATATCTCTGCTATTTAACTTTCTGAGTACTTCATCCGAGGGGTAAACCGCTGGTTAAAATTTGTACACCAAACTTCTACTTTCATTTGGACATCCGCGGAAATAAACAGAACCACCATAAAACTTCCACGGTCATCCATGGAAATCCACGGGATATCCATGGAAATTCGCGGGATCTCCGCAGGAAAATACACGAGACCACCGAAAAACCACATAAGCCTATCGGTAATGAATGAGATATCTAAAAAAAATAAAGTGGCCTATCTTCATAGAAAAAGTGTATACATCATGGGAATGATTTATTTCTGAATATTATGATCCATTAATATATATGTATAATGTACAACCATTCTTTGGAACTGCTAGTTTTTTGCAAAATTCCTATATACCTACTTGATATTATTCAATTAGCAAGACAAGGTTGTTTATAAAAAATCATATTTATTTTGTCCAGGTCGGTAACAAAAACTGGTATAAATTTTACATTATTTATTTTCTTAAGTTTTTTACGAGGTTATTACACACAAGAGTATATTCTAAAGTACTAGCGGCATCACTGGTATCATACCATATAGAAAACTAGTTATGCTGTTTTTTTCACTCCCTTAAATTCCCACTTCCTTAAATGTTTATTTTTAATATGACAAAATTAATAATTTATATGTACCTAAGTATATAGACACTAAAGGAAAACAATAATTATGGTCATAATGTCTGTAACTTATTTGTGGTGCATTTTCATGATTCATAGTAGTTTTGTTTGGGTTTGGGATCACACCACCTGTAAAATAATAAAAAAAAACAGGAAACCAGAAGCATTCAAAATAAATATTCAAAGTGAATAACATAATTATTTAATTTAGATAATCCAAAATATGATTTGGAATATTAACACGATTTTGTAGAAAACTGAAAAACCACTGATGAAATTTAGTTAATTTAATAAATATTTATTTTATTGGTTATTATACAGTGTTTTTTTTTTGGGCAAATTTTAGAACTTTGCCTTGACACTACACTTTGAATATTTATTGTCATATTTTATTATTTTACAGATGGTATAGTTCCAAACGAAACTACTATGAATTTATGATCGCTTTGTAAAGATATGAACATCAGCCATTTATTTTTCTAAATGGAACATCTTCAAATATTTTTTATTACAAAATGCCCCTGTTTTATACCATCTAGTTCAGAACATGCCAGTCCTTCTGATTCCTTCTGAAACTAGTCACTACTGTATTCAAAAAGTTAATTTGGGTCTATTCTAATATAGGTTGTGATAATTTTTGCATGTTATATGTCTAAAACGAGATATAAAAATAGACAATGTTCCATTTACATTTATTTGATAAGTGTATCAATCATCATTCACAATCATTTACAAAAAAAAAAACCTTATAATGTATAATCTTGATTAACACAGTGTGTCCCTTTTTTTAAATTGTTTGTACATTTTTGTTATTTTAGAACGGTCTATCCTTGATATCTTTAGCGGTTCACAACCGATCATTGTGATTGGCCCGTAAAATATGTGTTCCTGATGAACAACGTCGATATCTGATATATTGTTGTTTTTATGCACGGTAAATAAATATTATTATTATTATTATCTTCTGTTTTCGGCCAAAAGAACTCTCCTAAATTTTCTTTCAAAAATTTTATTTTATAATTATTTTCAGTTGTATTGTTTAAGATTCGACCAGCATTAGTCGGATAGCGTACATGGTCATCATTCGTTAAACAGTAAAGATATGTAAGCAAATGACTTATAAAATTGTACATATGTACTAGCTAGGTACTAACAAATTGTTTTCACGCATGCGCAGTAGTATTGCGCATGCGTGATCGTCTTGAGAAATCTACCGAACATCTACGGACATCCACGGAAATCTATGAGATATCCACGGACATCCACGAATATCTATGGGACATCCGTGGAAATCCATGAGACAGCCACGGAAATCCATGAAACATTCACGGAAATCTAGAGGACATCCACGGGAGTTCCGGGGAAATCCACAGAATTCCACAGGACATCCACGGAAATCCACTTGCGTGTACACCAAACTTCCGCAGCGGTTTACCCCTCGACTTCATCTATACCACAAAAAGCACGCAATGAGTAATATATGTTTAGCAAACCATATAATGTAGCATCAAGAATGCTAAACTCTCAAGCGTATTTAGTTGTAAACCAATATAGGTGTAGTAAAATTTTTGCGCTTATTTTTCACACATTAATATGCATTAGAACTGATTTAGTAAACCCGTCCAGTCAAATTAATTTTCTTAGTGCAAGCTAAAGCTTATTGCACACGATGTCACTAGAGAGCCAAAACGGAGCAACAGGTCTTAGCGCTAGAAATTATTCAATAAATCGACCGGTTTGGTTTTGGTTTCTGTTGTTATCTTTCAACATTTCTAATTCAATAATGTAAAATAAATAATTGTTATAAGTTTCCACCCGACGCTCAGTTCTTCATCGGTCAAGATAATTTGTTTTTTGATATATCAAAAATCAATTTTATATTTTTCACTCAAATTTCACTTAACAGATCATGCCAATATATGATTTCTAATTTTCCGAATGTGACTTCATGTTCCTCAAAGCGAAGTTAACATCTGCAACATATTATGTAAATTGGGCATTAGGTGGAACAAATGGTCCTCTAAAAGAACCATATTGTAACTCCCAATATTTCTCATTCTTATCTTTGACGGTTTATATAAAATATTTACTTTCTTTTATGCCTTATCATATGCTTTTTATGTGTGGGTTGATGTGATGTAAGGGTTGATAAAAAGCTCATTTCATTCTCTCATTAATTCTCGAGCGTAATTACCATTACTTTTTATTTAGGTCCTTTGGGTAATAAGTTCCCTGGTGCTATAATATATTTATACAAATTGAAGGGCCCTTCAATTTGTATAAACTATTAAACCCAAGCATATGAAAAAGAAAACGGGAGAATACTGGGAGTAATACTGCTTAATGCATAAAACCTGCACAAGTTGGTATTTATCTACAATAGTAACTTTATATGTTGGTGAAAGAGTGAATGGAATACAGAACTCTATAAGCAGGTAACCGAGCGCACTGCAGATGTCAAAAATTGTAAAAACCAGAATCATGAGGAGAATATCAATAATGATAATCTTCCTTTTGTTATTGATAACTTGTGCAGTCCCATAATGCGCCGCATCAATAGAACTGGGGATTAGATTGAGGTTGTTTGAAAGGAAGAATAATAAGCTCTAATGCATGATTGACGGGTGAGAATTTAGACGGGTAATGCATTATTAATTTTTGGCTACGAGGAACGGAGGATATACAAAGAAGAAAACAGAAAGTGATGAAAAAGTAAACTTTGCAAACCAACAGAAGACAGGTCTAAGAGAATACCGAAAACAAAATGGAAAGACCAAGAATACATGATATCAGGAAGCAATGAATAGACGACTAGAGGCCACATGATGTCAAAAATACAATGTATAATACGAGAACCCCAGTACAAGCGTTGAATGAAAAACTTCAGTTCATTAAACTTCCGAAATATTAAATTATAATACACTCGCATTGAACAAATATTACAACTAATAAACCTATGAATTTCACCAAACTGATTTCAAATTTTGTGATAGAGAGTTGGTCTTTCGCTCTCTATACAGGGTGGGCCATTAGTGCGTATGCGGACTGTACTACCTATACCGTTAAAGTTAGAATAATAATTTTTGGTACGAAGTTAGATGCCAGTGGCGTGCATATTTTAAAATTATTTTGGCACATACAAGGTGTTTAATATTAAAATGCCGAACCGAACATACATTTTTTTAAATGTAACACCCTATATATTTTTAGATTTTTGAATTAAGCGTACTTTTCTGAACAATTTAATATAGCACTCAATATATCTAAATTTACACGTGGCGTCGTTGTTGCAAGTTTTCTATGAAAAAGGTCGCTACTTCGCATTATTGTAGCTCTCCATTTAAATGAGATATGACGTCCATTTTTTCATAGGATACATTAAGAATATGTCTTTATTCAAGAAAATATAACGATTTAAACAAAAGTTACATTTGCTATACAGGGAGATACATTTCGCATATCGTAATTTTACTTCAAAATTTTAAATGGAACACCCTGTATATTATCATGTCGTCTTAAAGAGCTCCTTTTCAGCTTTCTAACGATACCATACTTGGTGGGCTTAAATAAAATTGATTTGTTAAAAAAAGGGTTTGAAACTTGAAGAACCGTTGAAATTAAGATAAGTTGTAAAAAGATAATTGAATAAAAAGTTTATACTGGCAGTTTATTATTAGTCTTATTGTTAATAACAAATTGTGAGTCACGCTTATTAAAAAAATAATTCAAATTTTAATAAATAACGAAAATAACCATGTCTTCGTGGTTGATTATAAATTCTAAAAAATTATTATTAATAGGGATACCTACTATACTCTTATACTATAGGGTGCTTTGAAAACAAAATTGAAAAGTGGCTCGGGGAACTGTCACTGTCATTATTAATGTTTCTATTGTGTTGGTTTTATTGTATCAGTCAGTATTAGAGGAAATATTCAATCTACCCATATTATCGAAAATGAATTTTACTAAAGAAGAAATGCTAGACATGATATTAGTTCTCGGAGTGATACAATACTCGGAATACAACTTATCTTAATTTCAACGGTTCTTCAAGTTTCAAACCCTTTTTTTAACAAATAAATTTTATTTAAGCCCACCAAGTATGGTATCGTTAGAAAGCTGAAAAGGAGCTCTTTAAGACGACATGATAATATACAGGGTGTTCCATTTAAAATTTTGAAGTAAAATTACGATATGCGAAATGTATCTCCCTGTATAGCAAATGTAACTTTTGTTTAAATCGTTATATTTTCTTGAATAAAGACATATTCTTAATGTATCCTATGAAAAAACGTCATATCTCATTTAAATGGAGAGATACAATAATGCGAAGTAGCGACCGTTTTCATAGAAAACTTGCAACAACGTCGCCACGTGTAAATTTAGATATATTAAGTGCTATATTAAATTGTTCAGAAAAGTACGCTTAATTCAAAAATCTAAAAATATATAGGGTGTTCCATTTAAGTATGTTCGGTTCGGCATTTTAATATTAAACACCTTGTATGTGCCAAAATAATTTTAAAATATGCACGCCACTGGCATCTAACTTCGTACAAAAAATTATTATTCTAACTTTAACGGTATAGGTAGTACAGTCCGCATACGCACTAATGGCCCACCCTGTACAGTGTAGATGAGTTTGCATTAGTTACACACTCAGTAACTTCGTAAATGTCAAGATATTAAAATTTTTCAAAAAGTACTTCAAAGTGATTTTTTTTGCTCTTTTCAACCCTGTGATTATAAACGTTCTCATTAAAAAAACAAAAGAGCAGCGACATGTACAGTGATTTTTTTAAATGGATTTTAAATGGTAAATTTTTTTAAATTTACAGAATAAATATTCTGTAAACTTTGCTAGTACCGATAATTTCTTGTATTATTCCTAACTTACATATTATCACTTTTAAGAGAAAATAAAAACGGTCTCATATTCAGAATTTGATAGGATTTCAAATTATAAAATAAAATACAGGGTGTTCTAATTAAAAAAATCACTGTACATGTCGCTGCTCTTTTGTTTTTTTAATAAGAGCGTTTTTAATCAGAGGGTTGAAAAGAGCACAAAAAATAACTTAGAAGTACTTTTTGAAAAATTTTAATATCTTGACATTTACGAAGTTACTTACTGAGTGTGTAACGCAAACTCACCCACACTGTATAGGTACAGGAAATTCTAAAAATGACTACGTTCTTCTGATTTATTATGATTTAATTAACAAGTGGATGTTGATTTGAAGCTTGAATTCTTTAACAAAATATTAGTGCATTATTATTTTAGCAAAATCTCCCGTGATCCGCCTGGTAAGTTAAATCGAATCGTTAATTTTTCAATTGTTACCTATTTGTTAAAACTCTTGGTTGGTCGGTGGATCATTTAAGTACTTCTGCCTACTACAGAAACTGTATAAAAGATATTAATTACAAATGACCTAAACGTAGTTATAAATAATAATAATTGTAAGTTTAAATCACTATATCCATATATAATTTTCCGCATTTCATAAAAACCGAAATCAGTAAAATTCCAAAAATTAAATGAAGTCCCATTTTAAAGTATTCCGTCTAGGGTATTATTTTATATATCACCCCCAGAAAGTGTCTGATGATATAATTGGTAGAAGGTTCAACCCTTCCGTAGCAAATTCTTTCCGCGTTTTATGTCACTGCAGATTCAATTACTGCCAATTTATAACACTAAAAGTTTTTACCCTGCGCAGTAAATATTCGTTTAGGCTAAGAAATCAATTACAAATACAATTAAGTTGCGCCGCAGTTAAATTATTTAGACGTTAATAAACCAAGTAATCTAATTTTAAACAGTTGAATTCCGAATTACAATTATCATTCATTTACACAATTAGCAATGTTCATTGTCAAACGAAATGCTCTCAGCGGTAACCGGTGGAGCGATCACATTAATTTCAGTTTATACATTTTTAATGTGCTAGTTTCCGCATTACCGGTACTATTACGTATTTTAAATATTTGCAGTAGCTTCTATAACACCTACATTTTACAATCAACACGACTGCACCAATTCATCAAGACTTCACCATAAGTTACACTATACCCACTAAACTTGACTCCTGATGTATTACACTAGAGTACGCCTCATCATCTAACCACTGTTTAATGGTAATATTTTGTAAAATAAGCAGTTTTAGTTTTAACTATCTCCAGCTGACTCGTCTAACTCAGTTAGTCCTAGGTTGTTGTAGTTTCATTCTTAGCTAAAACTTATTAATTTATGCAAAAATATTCCTACAATGAAAATATATTTATTCCAACAAACAAAAGGAGTAGTGTCGAGTCCACGGACGATCCAACAACGCAAAACACGTCGATGTTTCTGAGTTCCTGCGCCTCTTTAGTTTTGCGTATGGCACTGTATCCTTCACATTTCAATGAGTTTGGTCCCAGATTTGTACAATCCTAGATAATATACAGAATTATTCAGAACTTATCTCTAAAACTTTGAGGATATGTGCATCCTTAAATAAGAAATCGATATCACCAAAAAAATGTATAATAAAAGGCTTAGGATTTCCCGTAAACAATGTTTAAAGTTATACCATTATAAAGGACTACGTAGCTGGGCAACTGTACTTCAACACATCTGATACTTTTCTACCACATTCCTAAGAATGTGATAAAAAAAGTAAACACGTTTTTGTCTGGAACGCTTTGTTAAAACCGACCGAATAAAAACGCTGCAAATCTTTTTTGCGCCGGTGTCGGTATATACTCTTAGAACTTCCGAAGTTTTTTTTGTGCCAGCCAGTTTGAATTGTCAGTCCCAAGGTCACTCCATTACAGAGGACCAGTATCCAGCGGCGTGCAATGAAAAATTTTTAAATAGTTTTAAGACCCCGCCAACAAAATTTTTTTTTGCACTACCTCATTTCTACATGTATGTTGAACATCCCCAAATTTTATTATGGATAAGTTCTGAATAACCCTGTATATATAATTTTCTGTTGACTATGCAACTCTGAAGAATATCAAGAATTCAGAAAAGGATGTCGTAGCGCGTCGTTATTTTCTTTTGGGGGACTCCCTCCTTCCTTTGGCCACTATCCTTTTTGTTCTTTTTAACTTTTTCTCAGCAATTTCATCCTTAATACTCTGGGAGTGTCTATATTACACTAAGATAATATTCTTTAATAATGTCACTTTGATAGCAACAAAGGTGATATATTCGTACCGAATAGTCTTTAACCTGGATCGGTTCATATTTTCAACTATTACCTAAATAGAATGAACTGAATATAATATACCCTGTGAGTATATTTTCATATTTCACATAATCTCTTGGGTACCCTACTGCAATGTAATTTGGGTACTATCTATAATGTTAAGAGTGATAATATGGCCAAAAATGTGCCGCCATAAAACCATTGTGTTAAACGAGGACACTGAAGCCTGACACTAAACTAATAACCTTTCTAATGCATTAGTTTTACAGTACACTGTTTTATCAATAGGTATCTCTTTTACTATAGTAATCATTCTATATGTAAAAGACTTGTTAACTGATGGCGTCATGTTATCTTCGACACGGTTTGTATATACCATAATTATTTAAGGTGAAATAAATAATTGAAAATAGCAATTAACGAATTTGGTTTCTATTCGTGAGTGCTTAGTGCAGTCTGACTACTGGTTCTTGATCAGATGATCAGGGACAAATATGCGGCAAAAAATTCCGACTAGGCTGACTGGACTACACTATTGCCAAATTTTAAAAATTTAGTTAAAAACTGAACATTAACATTACAAAAGAACTGGAAAAAAACATTTTTATTAGGAATAATTGCGATGTATTTATACAAGGTGTCCACCTAGTGCGCGTAAGTCCAATATCTGGGTTAATAAAAGAGATAACTTAATTTTTTTTTCTACAGGGTTGTCTAATATCCCGAGCTGCACAAAATGAAAATATATTTACATATTCAGGGTGTTCAGTTTTTCCTGGACAGGTACCAACTTCGTTTTTCTAAATGGAAATATATATTTTTTATTGCTTTTTCGAACTAAACCCTTGATTTTAGTAGGACTTTCATCAGCCTTCCCTATACCTAACTTAAACTGTTTTTGAAATATTGACGGGTGAATATTGACATTTTTGCAACTTTGACACCCTATAAAATCTAAACGGTTTGAGATCAAGCAAAACGGTTTGCACATTACTATCTTAACTTTTTATAAGCTATCGTTTGATACTAATTTCAAATGTATCCAGGAATTAAAAATTTTCCGAAAATTTTGAAAATTTTTAATTCTTGGATAAATTTGAAATTAGTATCAAACGATAGCTTATAAAAAGTTAAGATAGGAATGTGCAAACCGTTTTGCTTGATCTCAAACCGTTTAGATTTTACAGGGTGTCAAAGTTGCAAAAATGTCAATATTCACCAGTCAATATTTCAAAAACAGTTTAAGTTAGGTATAGGGAAGGCTGATGAAAGTCCTACTAAAATCAAGGGTTTAGTTCGAAAAAGCAATAAAAAATATATATTTCCATTTAGAAAAACGAAGTTGGTACCTGTCCAGGAAAAACTGAACACCCTGAATATGTAAATATATTTTCATTTTGTGCAGCTCGGGATATTAGACAACCCTGTAGAAAAAAAAATTAAGTTATCTCTTTTATTAACCCAGATATTGGACTTACGCGCACTAGGTGGACACCCTGTATAGATAGCTATATATTTTTTTAAATTAAATATAATTATTCGGCGTCTATTTTAAAGTGGCGACATGTGACATATCCTAAATTTTGGCAACATGAGGACTGAAGTAGGAGTTTGTCTTGAAACACGTGGCTAATCGAATTCTTATTGGTCCATAAAATAAACAAGTGCCGACGCTCGACGAAAACCAGCGAGTACATATTTCCGAGTTGTAATTATTATTTTGATTATTCATTCCCAGTAGCGTAGTTTGATGGGCTAGAGTATTTCCTCATTAGATATATTTTGCTCTCTTAAAATAATGGGTAATAATAGTAAATAATGCTTTGCATGCAAAAAATGCATGGAGAAATGCACGCGGAGAAACGATTTAAAAATTCTATGAATTTAAGGTTATGCCTACAATAAGGAAATCACTCCAAAAATTAAAAGAGGAATTTTCTTATGGAAAAGATTTCCTTATAGGAAATCTTTTCCATTTATGTGGAAAGTATAAATATATTAATATATTTATATACTCTATTGGTGGAGATTCATTTACTTTCTGGTTGTATACAATATAGGTACTGTATTTGTTTCTACTTTTTTTATGACAAAAATATATTTATTACTTAATTAATGATATTTATTAATTATTAATTGTTTTGATGTCTAATAAATAAATAAATAAATACTCTCAGATAAATGATTTGCATTTATAATATTACTGAAAAGAAACAAAATAAAGTATGTTATACAAATCAAACAATTAAAACACCAATAAAGTGTCAATTGATCATTTAAAAAAATAATTTTAAAAATCCAAAACTCCTTTGCAAAATTTCATTATCCGGAAACTACTTGAAATTATCTAATGTAAGTTAAGAATATAATATAGAAAGTGCTGTCAGAAATGCCCGTTATTTGACAGCAACGATATTAGCAGAGACGTTTTCTAACGATATGTCACGCTTTGTTTTGCTTTTATGATATTTCGAGGTGGCATCTTTCATCTTCTGAAATCTTTATTGATACATCATCATTAGTTCTGGCTTTTATTGCTTCACAAAGATATTCGATAAAATAAGAGGATCATTATTTTAGATTTATTGAAAAGTATATCATCATTTTCTTTTCTTTTCCTTACGATGCACGTAAGTAAACGGGGGTATCGTAACAAAACCCATTATAGGTAGAATTTGTTTCCATTCAAATGAACTAAACAAAATGGAAAATTTTATAGAAAATCCAGGTATCCATATAGAAGTTTAATATTTTTTATAATCATATCAGAAATAATAGTGTCCTTTTTACGAGTAAAAGTAATGATTTTCACAATTTAAACACATTGTAGCTACATCTCCAAGAAACGTTTGAGTGTTTTAATTTTAGAGGAAATTTTTTTATTATGTTATTTACCAATTAGAATATTTGTTAGGTATACAAATTATATTATATTAAAATATCATAATCTAATGAAATTTATGGTTTTCTTGGCTTTTATAACCAATATGAAGGAATTAACCTCATTATGTGAAAGAATATGTCGAAAACAATTACCTGTATTAAATTAGATTAATATAGTTATATTAATTACTATTAATTGTTTAATATTATAAATATGCTTATAAAATTCAATGCTGGGAGAGACATATGTCCTCAAGTTAATTAAAAAATCAAGTTACCTAGTCAAACATTCTTGTAAATTATTTCAACTTGTAGGTTATTTCTTTTATCCAGACTTATATGAAGCAAGAAAAACATAAATTTGATTAAATCATAATATTTTAGTAATTTAATTAATAATATAGTTGTTATTATTCTCTAGAAGTTGTATTTTTGTGCTAAATACGTAAATGAATATTAAAACAAAATTGTGCGAATTTGTGTGATATTAACGTGAGTGGTTCAGAATGTGAATTTGAGTATATTGATTAAACCTGTTATAATCATAATTAATAGAATTATTTGTTTGTACTTTCATTAAAATCAATTTTTCTATACTGATTACGATATTCTATATTTCTAGTGATTATTATGAAACGTTACCGGAATTGTATTTAAAAATATGTGATTTATTTGTCAGTTCCCATGAATTCACTTTGGTTAAATTGAAAAGGGTTTATCCTCGGACAAAAGGTGAAACCCAAATCTCTGACTAAGAACCAATTACTTTTAATTGGGCATGGTGTCATACGTCCCCACGAATCATCACCATTCTTCACTCACAGACGACTAATTATCGGCGCCCGGCTTACTCCGACATCTGTACTAGTGAAAGGGGTAAGTCCTTTAATTATCATCGGCTTTCCAGAAACAAGACGTAATTGTCTGAAAATAAGACAACTGAAGCTGTCGGATAGAAGCCCAATAAGGCAGGCTCTCTGTCCTTTGGGGAACTGGGATTGCATCAAAACAATTTTCTGTAAAACCTCAGACTGGTATAAGGGGATAATAATGGATTGTCATTGTTTTAAGTATAGGATGATTCATCTGAAAGGAACTTCTTTATATTTTATAAAATAAGCTTGATGTAAATGTTTTGAGATGTGAGATAATTGAGCATCTATGTGCTATTTATCTATCTATCTATCTATGTACGAGTATATACTGCCACGATATCCCAGTAGGCTGGAGCGTGTCCTGGCAGCATTTCTCGGTCACACTGCCTTTTATAATCTGGGTTCCATCCCCTGCTTCGGCACTGGGAATGTCGGAAGGATAAAAAAATTACACACATATACCATTAACGTACGTGATTTGAAGGCGAATAATTATCTGAACATATTCTGCTTTATATCTTTCTTTATATAGCAATTAAGCCAAAAAGTTACCTAACTAAAAGATGAATTATTAATGAAATTATCAAATATGGTTCAATAAATTCGAGGAAAATTAAAAACTTATTGAACCATAATATTTGCTAATTTCGTTAATAATTTATCTCTTAGTTAACTTTTTGGCTTATTTCTTATATAAAGACAGATATAAACAGTTAAATAAGGCAATAAATAATATTAAAAATATATTATATAAAAAAATATTCTGGTTTAGTTCTGTGTAATATAGTAACTAATTTGGTTAGTACAAATAGGCAAGGTTTTTTACTAGTGCCACTTTTCATCAAGCCTAGAATCATAGGAAGTCAGGGGAAATTACTGAAGGTAAATAAATCCAAAGACAATAATTATGGCCTCTAATCATCAAGAGCATTAACTAACATTGCAGAACTATGGACACTGGTACGCCATGTTCAAATTGCTGTTTCACAGAGACTTTGTACCAATGTTTTCAAATAAAAAATTTCTAAAAGTGTCACAAATCTAGATATCATTATTTGTAATGTTCTTGTAGCTAATGGCAACTTTTCCACAGCCCTACACAGAAGTATTGAAAGAATAGTTTATATAATAGTACTTTCTGTATTTTTTTAGTTTTCCCAGTGCAAGAAAATATTATCTAATTATGGTATTAGAGTGAAAAGAAACATGTAGCTAGAAGGCCTAAGTAGTACAAAGGTACGATTGAATTTACATTTCTTAAGTATACTCAAACTGTTATTATGTAGGTAGGTATCCTGTATACCTTGAAGTCAAGAAGTTTATATAAAATTGCATAACAATAGAGACTAATAGAACTATTGGGCATGCATAGATAAATATTTTGTAACATCCCAAATAAAGATTTCAACCGTGAGATTCAGCAACAAAGTATTATTGATCAGGCATTGGCTTAAAAGTGGTGTGCGATGATATTGGGTGATATGAATAAAAACGAAGTACCTGCTACTACTACAAGTATTAGTATATTCTACGTAGTATTTACTTCAGATCGATGTACTTCCTTAAATTTTTCCGGAAATGTTAAAAATAAATAGCATTCTCCTAAATATTATAGTAGCACGTATACTACGACTTAAAGTATCTACTTTTTACTGGTAGATACTTCAATTTTAACAACAACTAAAGTATTTGCTCCGTCATTAGCGAAGTTGATATCATAGCAGCTTCACCGTGCGTGCTACAAAGTGATTATTTTAAAAATGGCTCAAATACGTAGAAATAAAATTTATACTGCAAGAAGACACTACGACGATGATACCCTATACCGTTAAATATTTAGATAAACAATTAAGTACCATCAATTTAGAATGTTTTATGTTTATATTTTATGTTTTTATCTAGGTTTAGTAGGGAAAACGTTACTTTCTCGTTACTCGTTACTCTTCTATCACACTTTCTTCATCCAAAGACATCTTAAAGGAGTGTTGATGTTATAAATACATAGAAAACTGAAACCGGTTCCCAAAAACTTTTAAACATATTTTATCTCGTTAGCCAGGGCCTTGTAGTTGTAGCAGATACTTCCTTTTTATTCATAGTTGTATGATTAAACTTATGGATGGATATAAAGGAATGTAAAACTATTACAGAGGACGTAATTTTGGCTTATTTGGTACAAAAATCCGACATTGTTAAATCGTCTACAGGGTAGAGTCTATCCTGTGTAGCATGTACTCTATGCTGAAAAGTACCATTTGACTTAAGAATAATATTAACATAGCCAAATTACCGAAGATTTACCTCATTTCTTAAAATGAAGAACGTTGATTATAAACCAAAGAAATCAGAAGTCTTCAGCTGTGAGCAGATCAACAAATTTATTAGGGAACCAGATAATGAAACCTACCTAATGCTAAAGGTAATTTCGAGGGTAATTTTAACAAAAAATCACGATTGTAGGAAAAAAGTATCAACAAAGTTTGTTTTTACTTTCAGGTTGCAACATTTATTGGGTTAGTCGTTGCGTGTAGATGGGAAGAATTAACAAAAATGTCAATTGATCATATAAACGACAAGGAAATATGTTACTTGTGAAAATACCGGATTCCAAAATACACATTGGGAGAACATTTGTTGTAATTGGGGGAAAAGAATTTGTATTGTATAGGCAATATTTATCTTTGCGGCCATCCCATGCTCCACAGAAGAGATTATTTATATATTACAAAAAAGGAAAATGTCCGATTCGGCCTATTGGTATCCACAGTTTTAGAAATCTAGGACTAAGGATTGCAGAATTTTTAAAGCTACCCAATCCTAAAAATTACACAGGCCATTGCCTTCGTCGAATTTCAGCGACGTTATTTGCTGATAATGGTGGAAATATCACAAATTCAAGGAGACACGGTGGCTGGAAATCTACCAATGTCGACCATTCAAAAATTATCACATGAAAACAATCAACATGAATCGGATACCTTACCTTCATGTTCTACCTTCAACAACAGGCATTTAAATATACCAAACGTTTCAAACAAATTGAATCCCTTTAATATCAGCAATTGTTCGAATTTCAATATGAATATTAATATAAACAATAATTAGAATGTTCCTAATTTTGTTCTACAAAAAAATATTATAAAGAAATGTACTTTATTGATTCCACACGGTTGCCGAAAGGATAGTGAACGCAACACGCCCGGAAACTGTTTTTTTGAACTCACAGACTTCCGCAGGACTTGCCTACAGCTCGCCCTGAAATCTTGTCTACTCGTCCAAAAAAAACAATATTTTCTGGATTTATTACGTAAATTACTATTTGTTTACTTTATCTACTTGAAAATTAATTTAAAGCCATTTCTTCTACATTTCAATGTCCCACATTAGTCAATGTAAACGACGTATATGTAAATGAACAAATTCTAAGGCTAAAAGGTTTCTTTGTCAATAGGCATGTAATAATGGTTTACGGACTCTTCCTGTATTATAAAAATTTATTAGTGCATCTTTAGATTGAGTAATGTGTTATTTGCAAAATCACCCCAATATAACAAAAATAATTCATGGCAGTAATCCATTTCTGAGAGCTTTAGAAAAGCAATCCAATTATTGTTAATCACCTTTAACCACTAACCCCTAATTTCGTGTCCTACAGAATTACTTAATATCCCTGGTAATAAAGTCGTTTTGATGGTGTTTGATCAGTAAACAATTGCTCGCCAGGGACTTATAAGCCGCAGGCTATAAATATACGGTGATGTTTGTCATTCCTATTGACAAATATATATGTCCAGCGGCTAGACATAGATTAATCATCAGAGGTAAGTTTATAAGAGTACAATTATTACATGATGTGTGATAATTGCGTTTTCACTTTTAATTAAAAAAAAAAAAAAATGATTGGTAGAATTATCTTGTTTCCTTAATCAATTTCAACTCTAGTATGTGGAAAAATATCGATATATTTTAGGAACATAAGTCGTGCCAACTGGTGGTAGTTAGGTATATCGTTAGAAATTTATTCTTACTGGTCATTGACAATTTGTGGTCGATAATTTATAATTTAATGCATCGTAAAGTCTGGTTGGCAGTCGTCCTAAAATATTTTAAGTAACAAAGGTCCCCAGTAATAGAGAATGAAGTTCGTATTTTCATTCATCTACAATTTAGATTATATTATACGTAGGTATGCGAGTTGTTGCCAAATTATCATGAACGATGTAGCATCTGTCAGGCACGAACATTTTGAAAAATATTTCTTACTACTACTATGAACGAAATTTATTTTCCTCGAATTAAACATTCTATTAATATTCGCTTTTAATCTTTGAGTGCAGCGTCGGTCTACAAACTAGTTTTCTTTAGTCATTATTTAAAATGTTGATTTTATAAATAAAACACTGCCGGTTATGATTTATAAATTACGGTGGTAGAGTGGAGAAAGCATCATAAATCCAGTTGCCTTTGATGTCGAAAATGTACACGGAAGGTTTTTTTTAGATAAGATTATCATAAAAATAAAAATATTAATATCAGAATTGCTGTATGCCTATTATATTTGACTAAAGGTATCACCTTTATTTAACTCGGTAAGTAGGTAGATCAGTAATCACACTGGTCCATCTGGTATATGTTGATATTTTATATTATTAAAGGAAATAGTTTATTAGTAATATTTTTCAGTTTTTGAAAAATTGGTTAAGACTTCAGTATCACCTAGTACATTATACCAAATTACATAATAAAATAACGTAAGGAAACATTTTCCCAACTCACTTTTAACTAAATCATAACTGAATTGCGCAACACTTGCAAAATTGTTTCAATATTTTAAGCTGCTGCCCAAAGAAGATGCTATCATCTTGCTTCTGCTATCAAGATGCAGAAGAAGCCGTAGCAACGGTTCACTGAACCATAGCAATAGTTAAGGTGTAAATAGGACACAGTATCAGCATAGGTTTAATTTTAATTATCTCCAGATGTCAACTTGATTGGCGAATCGCACGTCGAGTGCAGTATAGTGTTTTGATGTTATGTGGAAAAGTAGGTCAGTGTTATTATATTAGTAAGCAAGCATCCTTCAAAATTGGTTATGATTAACTCCTGCAGGCAGTTATAAGTAGGTATGTATAAAATCTGTACAGTATAAGCTCACAATTAATGAGATTTTCCCAGCAATTCTTCTGGGACTGTAGTAATTAATGGATAATTTTGTGACATTAGGTATTGGTTAACGTTGTCGGAGTATATAGAAAGATATATTAAATTTAGTAGAAACATTTTAAACTAATAGCAAAAGGGCTTATAATATTTATTTAATTATATACACTTAGATTCATATTTTCCATATATTACTTTTTTGTCTGTGATGGCAAGCGAATGGCCCATGTAATCTAGTTGATCATAAAAATAGATATTTTTAAGATTTATAACAGGGTTATTCAGAACTCATCTCTAAAACTTTGAGGATATGTGCATCCTTAAATAAGAAATCGATATCACCAAAAAAATTTTAATAAAAGTAATTAGGATTTCCCGTAAACAATATTTAAAGTTATACCATTATAAAGGACTACGTAGATGGGCAACTGTACTTCAACGACATCGGATATACCACATCCGACAAAAAGCAGTAAACAAGTTTTTCGTACCTGGAACGATCTATCTTTAAGTTTATTTTAAAGTAAAAACGCTGCAAATCTTTTTTGCACCGGGTGCGCCGGTTTTTTTCGTGCTAGCTAGTTTGCATTGTCAGTCCCAAGGTCACTCCATTACAGTGGACCAGTATCCAGCGGCGTGCAATGAAAAATTTTGAAATAGTTTTCAGACCCCGCCAAAAAAAAAATACCCAAATTTTATTATGGATAGGTTCTGAATAACACTGTATAACGTAATTTGTGTGTAAAGTGTCTATCGATGTCTCATTATTGTTTTGACGTTGCTATTATTATACACTTTTTAGAGATATCTTTTTTCATAAACCTATAAACCTTGATTTATATCTATTTGTAGTGCTAGTTGGTAGTGTTTATGAGTGTTTAAATTTTTACTCCCATATCTAAGTTCATAAATTAAGGATAAAAATAACATTTTTGATAATCGATAAGAATAATATTGTTTCAGAAAACATGTCGGCGTGTAATGTCGTTAGTATCCAGTGACTCTTAAAAAGCGTTGAGAATACACATTGTGTTTTCCAGACTTAGGAAAACAATATTGACAAACTTATCAATACAAATTATTCAAGACAAGTTAATGGAAAATCTAAATGAGAAAATTGTTCAAAAACAAAAAAAATGTTTGCAATAAAAATATTACAAAACGGCAGTACATTTGGCAGCCAAGGAACTATTATATAGTTTTATACAGGGCTAATCAAATTCCATGGGATTCCCAGGTTTCCCGGAAATTACTAGAAATAGCATAAAACTAATAAGTAACAATTTCTCAAATTTGATTTGAATTTGAATTGATTTGTTTCATTGAGAACAAATGCAACTATCAAATAAGAAATATAATTTGTAAACAAATGTAGTTATACATTTTATTGTATAATGTGTATATATGTATACCGCTGTAACTCACAGGACGATAAATATTCACTGGTTTTATATTTTGGTTTACTTCTTTATCTTTGATGCTAAATAATATTAAATTGAAAACAGCAATAGAAGTTGGATTTTTTAGTTTTTAATAAACCTTATAAAAATTTAATTTTGTTTCAAATCTAAGTTAAACCCAATATGAAATAGGGTTAGGTATATGAAAAAATCAATGTAATGTTGGATAAAGAAAGGAAGAATTCAAATGGTGTTTATGTAGCTACGAACTAGCAATATAAATTTCGAAAACAAGAACCCTTTCAAGAACCGAACATTTACCAGAAGTAGTTTGTTGGGTTCTGTCAAATTTGGAAGTGATTTTTCTTCTTGAAACTGGCGGATTTTAACGAACCAGTGAGAAAGTCTGTGAGTGAGTTGTCTTAATACCCATGCTTGCTTCTCTTGATAAATTCACCGTGGCTTTCTCTTTATATTCCATATGATTACTTCTATAAAAGTTTTTCCTTTTTGACACACTGTAGAGCAAAAAAAGTTCTTCTAATTCTGCGTCCGAATCTGATCTTCAACTCAAGGTAATGGTCACGACATTATCATGCGACGCCATACTTTCATAAATAATAAATAATACAACGTAACTATAACCAAAGCTGTAAGATGACTTATGCCAACTGTGTTCCAATGTGCGCTTTCGCTTGCAACACGTGCCTATTTTCCTGCACTGCGCTAGCCTGCGTCTTTTTCACTGCACTGCTCCGCCTATCAATGTACGCCCGGGTTAATAAATTGAAGGGCATTTAAAATTTCCAGCTTAATATTTTTATTGACGTTTTCAACGTTAGCTGTGGACTATTTACGTCTACATCAGCACTTCTATTACATTCAATTATTTATCTTTGCCTATTCTTGCATACGACGTAGGAATATCTTTTTGACGCGATATTTATGTACTCCGTAATTATTTGCATAACAGGCAACTTAGTAGTTTGAATGAACAACGCGTTGGCGTGTAATAACTGTTGCTTGCTCTAGTACCTACCTCTGGAAAAGCGTAGAGAATCCATACATTGTGCTCATCCAATTAGACAGAGTCTTTTTAGGTAGCTAGCCGTCTAATCTAACCGTAGCCAGCTGCACGGCCCAATTACGTAATGACTGTTAGTTAATTAAACTAAATGTAATAGCTATTAGAAACGGAGCTGGAATTTACATAGAAAGCGGGAGACCTAGGTTTATTAACCCGGGGCGACAGACGAACACCCCCAAACAAACAGGAGCTCTGCTGTGCGATGATTAGTTTTTTCGAGCATATATGTTCTCTCAATTACGTAAAGAGAAATATTTTCCAATAGACAATTTTAAGCTGTTTTAACTTCAATATTATTAAGTTACCTACTGTGACTTTTTTTAGTGATAATTTTTTATTGTTAGTTATCGGGCTTTTCTAAATATCCTTGTAGGTATTTAGCAAAGAAATTACTAGAGAAATTTTTTTTTAATTAGTTTTAAATAAATCAATTAAAATATTTTTTTTTTTCCTTCCTTGCCATTAGGTATGCTAGGCAATCATCATCAAATCATCTAATTTTATGTATCTACTTTGATGAAAAATTACCATTAAAAGTCACAGAAGTAGGTAGGCAACACTGGTATCAGCTCACTTCAAGGTCACCGAACTCCGGCTGTGTTTAACAGCTGTTAAACGAAAACAAGTATGTTCATACAGGTAAGGAACAGTTGTTAAACTGAAACCAGGTATTTTCAAATAGGTATAGAATAGCACTTCACTTCACTGAACCCATCCCCTACCCTTTGGTCACTGCGGATGGACACATGCCATCCGGAGCTCGGTGACCTTGAAGTGAACTCATAGCGGTGTTGCTTACCTACTCACATATCCTTCGTAACGAATTTTTGAATGAAAAATCAGTTTCTGAAAACTTCTATTCTTTATTCCTATGCAGACACATCTGAATTCCTCTTTGGCATATCTACTTATTGTTGATTTTGGCATCCTCAGATGTGAGGCGCATAGTCTTATTATCCAAAATGTGTAAATTGTAAGAATATATACGGTAAGGAAATAAGAAAACTGGATCATAATAATTATGTGATTATAAAAATTTTTCTTTTTTGTGTTAATTTATTTGTTAAATATCTAAAAAAAAATATATAATTATATCTCTGTGACAATTAAAAGTTCTCTTGTAACAATAATAGTGGTGATGATTATAAGAAACTCTTTTCGTACTCCTATATGATACGGAATATAAATACATAAAAAACTCAGTTGAATAATAAGGATATTAATTTTTAAAGTAGTTCAATTTGAAGTTGAACGGTTCTCTAAAATATCTAGTGATACACTACACATACAAATGTATATAGTTTTTAGATATACACTACTTATTTTTATTAAGGTGAATGAAAAAGCTATGTTTTCTATTTTAAATTGAATTCGCTGTATATTTTTATGTTGGATACAAATATTGTCGAAACGTAAATTATGTGTTGCGAATGTTTAGTACTGGTGGTGAAAATTTTTCAAGCATTATAAGGCTATAATGTTGTACTCAAATTTTTAATATCTTCTAAAATCTTTAGCATTTTTAATAAAACCTCTTCTTTATCCATTGGACTTTTACCAGTTCCATAACTAAAAATAAGATTTTTTTCTTCATAAAAGTTCCCATTACAGTAGTTAAAAGGGACGTCTTAATACCGATTTTCTTCTAAATACTTTTGAAGTTGCTGGAGATATAATTGTATTTTGAAATTTGGTATGCAATTGGTTTTACTTGTATACAGCAAACAAAAATTTCAAATTTTGTCACGTATGTTTCAGACTGGGGGGACTTTTAGTCTTCAACTTTTTGTGCGTTGGTTTTTCAACTTTAAATAAAAAATATTACATTTACGTGTCTCCCTACTAAAGATATTTATCAAGGACCTCTTGACATGTATCGCTAGGACGGAGTGTTATCTATTTCTTTAGGAAGAAATACTGAAACTTTTAATTTTTTTACAAAAAATTGAAAACATTGAAGTACATATATGTAGTATTAAAATTCACCCCTCTTTCCCCAATCGTATACTTGATAAAAATTGATTTAAATATTTGTTTGTAACAGCCAATTCAACATTTATCATGGGAATAAGGAAGGTTGCCAAATAAAAAAAAATGTTTACCAGTTTCAAAGTTAGGTATTTAGAAAAGATCAATGTTAGTGCTCCTTTTAAACAGTTCTAGTCCTTCTTTCTTTGTAACAACAAATCTTATTTTCAGTCATAAAACACGTTGCAAAAATATTACCTACCACCTAATTTGGAATTAGAAGGAAAAATCCTGTGTAAGACTATACGTACATGAAATTATAAATTGATTGAAGCAATGTATAGGAGAGATCCAGTGTAACGATTATTAGATTTTTCGAGTAAAGGTTCAGTTGTCTCTGTGCGGAGTCTCTATAATGCCTCCCTGAAATTTAAATTAAATGGTTTTACCCTGGATTTGCATAAAATGTGTTACGCACGCCGACGCACATTCCATTGTAGTACAGTAAAATGCCGTAAATACATTAATTTTTTACCGAAATTGGGTATATTCCCTAGTGGGAAATGTATGAAATGTGGATTACTGAATTTGTTATGCATGAATATTCAAACTGCCGGATATCACGAAAAGTGGAAAAAAGATTGTATCGCGCAGCTATGCTACACCACCCCATTAAGCTAGATTATTTAATAATTTGTCTCTGGATTCCAATTCCTGAATTTAACAGCAAGCCAGAGTTATTAGTTATATATGCCTAGTTATGTGCGTGGGTCTAAAAAAAGAAATATAGGATACGTACCTATTCGATATGGGTGTGGACTGTATATCAACAAAGATTGTGAAAGATGTTGCAGGTTATATTGCGGAGCCGCTGAGTAGGTTAATAAATTTATCTATTGAGAATGGAAAATATCCGGATCAATTAAAATTAGGACTCGTTTCACCTATTTACAAAAAAGATGATCCCTTGTCAATTGATAACTATAGACAGATAACGATATCCAGTGTATTTGCCAAAGTTGTTGAAAAGTCTATGTACAATATAATGATCGCCTACTTGGATAAATATAGGTTAATATCGAAGTGTCAGAACGGATTCTATCCTGGTAGGTCTACAGAGTGTGCAGTTAGTGAATTTGTGGAATATCTTTATAAACATCTAGATAATAGGAAATCAGTTGGAGCACTTTTTTTTGATCTTACTAAGGCCTTTGACTGCTTAAACCTGAAATATGTTGAAACCAAATTATATGCATTGGGATTTCGTGGGAAAGTCCTTTCTTGGCTGAAGTCATATCTTGAACATCGCAAAATAGTTGTCAGATTAGGTCAAACAATTTCAGCAGAGAGTGAAGTCAACCTGGGGGTTCCTCAGGGCTCTGTGTTGGGGCCTTTAATATTTCTAATGTTTATAAATGACCTGCCGGACTTTATGAATGCAAATTGTATTGTTCTATACGCTGATGATGTGTCACTGGCAACCATTGGTAATACTACTGATGAACTCTTATATAAATTGAAGCGCCTTTATAGCAGATTTAATGAGTGGTGTTTAGCCAATCATTTAATATTAAATAATAAAAAAACTGTTCTTATGAAATTTAATATGATACATAATCCTAGTTCAACCTTACAGGTTACAATTGATGATTTAAATATCACCTCAATTGACTTCGTGAAATTTCTTGGTACTTTTATTGACTCATCATTGTCATTTAATAATTGTATTAATTATATTTGTAAACGGGTCAATAGTGGTTATTATGCTATTTTACAGTTAAAAAATATATTTACACAATCACAATTAATGAATATATATTACGCAATAGTTTATCCACACTTAACATACAATATTGCTGTATGGGGTTGTTCAACTACCTTAAATCGACTATTTATTCTACAAAAAAGGGTATTAAGACTTATTTTTGGATTAAAAACCAGGGATTCGTGTAAACCTTATTTTCAAAATTACAACATCTTGACATTGCCATCGATATATATCTATAAGTGTTTACAGTTTATCAAAAAAAGATTAATTAACGTGCCCAAAAATTCTGACAACCATAGTTATCCAACTAGAAACGGTAATTTGCTTCAAGTTCCATATCATCGAACTGTTTTTTTCGAAAAATCACCATCTTATGCTGGTATACAGTTTTACAACAAATTACATTGTAGTATTAAAAATGAACAAAATTTTATTGCCTTTAAAAAAAAACTAAAAGCCTACTTAATTACTAAGTGCTTTTACAGAATTGATGAATTTTATTATGTGTAAGATTGCTTCTAGATGTGCCTTAATTGTTGATTTTTATGTGATGTATAGTTCCTGTGTGTATATCTATGTATGTTGTTATTTACATTGTGATTTGTGATCTATTTTGACGCTTCCAATGTCATGTAAAAAATGATCTTACTGGAATAAATATATTATTATTATTATTATTATGTGATATTTTCAGGTTAGGTTAAAATTTACACTTTTGTTCTGTGTAATGTCAAAAATATAACGAAAGACTATTCTGGTAATCACCTATAGTGTTGTTTATTCTATTGTTGTAAAATATTTGATTCATTCAATTGTAAATCAAAATGGTTCTGCTAGAACTATGAACTGTAAGTATATGAAAATATCATTGATCGTCTAGTACGGATCTTTTCTTGTGCAGGACATATAATAATAATAATAATAATAATAATAATAACTGACTTTATTGAGGCGGGGCTCAGCCTAGGGCTGCTTTAGCCCAACCTGAAATTAGTTTACATCTATAATTTACAATATATATATTAATAATATATAACTTATAAGAAAAACAAGAAAATATACTCATCCTAAAGTATGAAGACTACATAAAAAGAAAGTGAACATTGTTGACAGCCGAAAATAACAGTGATAATGAGCAGAGAAAAGAGATTTTTTTATTTATTGGTCTTTGAAATATTCTTTTAATTTTAACTTAAAGTTAGTAAAGTTTTTAATATTTTTTATTGCTAGTGGAAGAGAATTATAAATGTATGGTACTTTATAGGAATAAGAACCCTTAAAAGATGTGGTGGAATGCCTAGGGATATGCATCAAGTATTTATCTCGTCTACCTCGATTGTATACGTCATCACCAAACACCAGTTTAGAAACAAGATAAGATGGCTTATTTGTTAATAAAATTTTATGAATGAAACAGCAATAATGAATATCTCTACGGACATTCATTTTACTCCAATTATGCTGATTTAGATGAGGGGTGATATAATCTCTGCGATTAACATTAGCTGCAAACCTCATACAAGAGTTTTGCACTACTTGAATTCTATGCTGATCATATACTGAAAGGCAAGGCCCATAGACAATGTCGCAGTAATCAAAAAGCGATAAAACCAGTGACTCTACCAGTTTAAGTTTGATAGATGTACTCAATACAAATTTATATTTATATAAACCTTTTAATCTACCATAGGCTGTTGAAATTAACTTGGTAGCATGCCGCGAGAAAGACAGATTTTTATCAAAGGTTAATCCTAAACTCATGCAGTTATCTTTGACAGATAGAGGGACATCTCCTAATAAGAGCATGTTTTCTATATTTATTTTTTCCCGCTGCTTTTCCGTGCGGGTCATGATCACAGTGGTTTTCAGAGGATTTAATGATAAAGCATTTCTAACCGACCAATCGTTCACTCGTTCAAGATCAGTATTTAACTTACTTATTGCTAAATGCTGTGATTCAGAACTAAAGGACTCATACAACTTACAGTCATCAGCATACAAATGCATATTTGAATGTACAATAGCATGTATATCAGCCGTATATATGACAAATAACAGAGGCCCTAGGATGGACCCTTGAGGAACACCTCTTAATATTTCTAATTTATCTGAGAATATCTTACCACCATCTACTGTAACTTGCACTTGTTGCAGACGCTTGTTTAAATATGCTTCGAACCACCCCAAGGCACTGACCGAAATTCCATAATATTTCAATTTAGACAATAATAACTTGTGATCTAAGCAATCAAAAGCCTTGGAGTAGTCTAGCATGACAGCCAGTGTAACCATAGACTTGTCAACAGCTTGCAACATGTCATCCGTAAGGTCAAGTAGCGCAGTAGTTGTACTAAAGCCAGGTCTAAAACCTGATTGCTTAGGGGGTAAAATGTTGTAGACCTCTACATGACTTTTTAACTGATTGTATACAATTCTTTCTATAACCTTAGATAACACCGGCAAAATACTTATAGGTCTCAGATCATTTAAAGTAGCAACATTTTCTTTTTTAGGAATAGGTATTACAAGGGCATGCTTCCAACATGCAGGTAGAATATTTTCTTTTATAGCAAAATTGATAACATGCGTAACTGCATGTGCACAGTAGGATATACATATTTTCAACATCTCTGATGATATTTCATCAACCCCCTTAGCATTTGTCTCTATGCCAAGTACAATATTTACAACGTCAAATGTTGTAACAGTTTGCAACTCCAGCGGCGAATTTATTTTAGTATATTTATTATTATTATAATATTCAATAGTGTCAGGATCAGCTGATGTATTACTAACTGAATTTATGAAAAATTTATTTATTGTATCAGGATCCCTTAAATGGTCAGGTATTTCATCATTTCCAACTTTTTTATGCACGTTTAACTTATTCAAGGTTTGCCAAAGAATTTTTGAATTTCTATAATTACGATTTAATACACTTTGAATATATGCTTGTTTCTCTCGACGAATAGACGCTGTAACAAAGTTTCTCATTGCTTTATAATATGCCCATTTTGATTCGCTTTGTGTACAAGTAATATAAATATTTTTCAGCGACGACCGGTATTCAGACAAAGCCTTGTCTCGTGTTTTCATCATCAGTTTAATATTTGGAGTAATCCACGGGTTTAATTTTTTTGTTATTCTAATTTTTCTCACAGGAGCATGTACATTAAAGAGCTGCAGTATTTTTGAATTAAGAAAAGACACTTTTTGATCAATATTCCCAATCTCTTCAACCCTATACCAGTCAACGTTTCGTGCATGCATTTCAAACATCTCTAAATTAATATTTTTCAAATTTCTAACTAAAATAGATTTAGCATATTTTTTCCTAAGCACAGGCATATCAACTAAACAGTAAATAAGACGGTGATCAGAGAATTGTGACATATTTATAACATCTGACCTTAAAATTATGTCTGGTTTATTGACTAATATGTAATCCACTAAAGTGCTACTGCTGGGTGTTACACGCGTAGGCTTATTTATTATCTGTGTTAAAGAAAATGTCTCAAATAATGTTTCCAAATACTTGAATTCCGGAGTAGATTTGTTAAAAAAATTTATATTAAAGTCTCCCAAACAAAACATATAATCTGAAGAAATTAAAAGCTCACCGAAAATACCTTCTAAAATTTCAAGAGATCTATAATTGGTGTCTGGAGGATGATATATACAACCAATACATACCTTATGTCCATTTATTTTGCATGTTATAAATAAATTTTCCACCCCAGGGTTATCTTCGGTTTCTACAACTTTAATATCTTTTATATTATTACAATTTCTTACATATATAGCTACACCACCACCTCTTTTTGTTTCTCTATCGCGTCTAAATAAGGAATAACCAGATATATATTATATATGGAAGGGGTTTTCAACATAAGCCATGTGGCAGAGACAGCAAATTGTAACCAAGGGAAAATCTGTATACATTTATTTGTGAATGTTTTCATTCCATTTTTAAAAATAGGAATGTATTGTACCTAATCCCGAGTTGTCACGTTTTAAGTAGATCCCATATTACAAAATTAACTTAAAAAATAGACTAGAATTAACTTGAAAATAGATGAATAATAGAGTTAGTTTGACAAATTATGGTTATGACCATGGGCGTCGCCAAGGGGGACATTGGGAGCCCCCCATTTACACAAAGAAAATTTATTGTAATTTTTTAGTCATCTATAATATAAAAAACAACATATCGAATCTCATTCTCTTTTTTTTTTAACAAAACTTGCCACAGCCAATAAAAAACATGCAGGATCAGTTGCTTGTGTACTAATGTGGTACTAATGAAAAGTAATCAAAATGAGATGCCAAATCAAATCATGTTTTATTATTTTTTAAATTTTACTTTGCATCTTAAAATCATTTAAAAAAATTGTGTAATTCAGGTGAATGTTAAAATCTCAAGTTTTAATGTAATAAATAATAATAGTAAATAGTAAAAAATAAAGATATGATAATAAATAAGGAAATTGATCAATTTGGAAAACCCCAAAGAGATTACAATTTTTGTTTTTTGATCAATAAAATAGCTTCTGTATACAGTACAGATATGATAATGCAGCTTACTTCGTTCATATCTAGTATTCATTCATTGGTGTCCAGTGGACAACTCCCCAGTTTTTTTTCCACATATACTGTTTATAGGAATATGTTTGCAAATTTTGTTCTGTTTATTTGATTTACAAATTATATAGTTATTAAATGTTATAATATAGCTGTTATAATTAGGTGTTCCGTTGTTTTGTTACTTTATTTTAAGAAAATGACTTTTTGTTAAAAATATTTTTTGGGTTTTGATCATATAGAGGTAGGTCTTATGATAGAGTAAATTTTTTTTATTCGTGTTGTGGTATTTTTATTTTTTTGGCCACATTTGTAACTATATTTGCTTAAATTTTAAATAATATGTTTTCAGATGACTTTTGTCTATTCAACGAAACTAAAGATGTTTTTTGCTATTCACTGAGAAATGAATAGAAAAATTATTATTTTGTTTGAAGCCAAATTTAAAAAAAAATATTTAATATTTTTATAAATTCTGTTTCCTACAGTTTTGTTTCTGCCTTTTAAACATTTAGTGATGGGTAGGTAATATTTTACACTTTACTATAAACTATATTTTTATGCTCAGTTCAGTTTAGGGAGTGAGTGGTCTTACATTTTCTAGCTTTTCCTTATTCATGAAGTTCTAGTGTTTTTGGTTAAAATCATAGTTGGTTCTGATCTAAAAAAATTGGGATTTTATTTTGCTCTTCAATTTTATTTACAATATTTTGGAAAAAAATAATCGAACTTTACATTAAAAAAAAAAATGAAATTCTGAATATTTCAACACATGTGTTCCTAGCCCTCCCTCTGATAGAGATAACCAAGAGAGTACGATAGGTTGACCTATTAACTCATATCAATTAAATGTAAATTTGAACATGTACAGTGTGATTCACTTTCGAATGTGTAACATGGGTATCTCGCTTATTATAAAAGATAGACTGTAGGTTTAAATTCGGCAAAGTTGCGGAATTTTGTGCTCAATAAGTTGGCGCAAACAAAACCCCCATATCTGCTTTCGTTTTTGAGTAAGACGCAAAAAAAAAATTTTTTCGGTTTTTGTTTTCTGGCCATAACTTCAATATTTTTAAAAATATTGGCTTATCGTTTTCATATTATTAGGACACTTTCTTGAGACAAATACGATGCCGTAAACTGTTTTTTAAAAAAGTGTCACTTCTATTGTAAATCATCGTCAACTTTATTTTTTCTTATGGGCGCCATATTAATTTTTCTCATATTTGAATAAACCGATTTTTTTTTAATACAACAATATAATATATGTTAATATTTGCCTAAAAAATAAGGGCATTACGAAGGAAAATAGGTATTTTTTTTTAAATGTCTAGTTAGCCATGGCCATGATAGTCAGTTCTTGACAAACCACAAAATGTCACTTATAATTTTTATAAACTGCATCTGTGGAGTATTTTTTATATTGACTAACGATCTATTCCACCGAAGAGAAACAAGATATTATAGATATTTATTACAGATGTAACAAAAATTTTAACAGAACAATTGAAGAATATTTAAACACATATCCTGAAAGACGACAACCATGCAAGACATATATTACTAAACTGCACTGTAATTTAAGAAATTATGGCATTTTTTCTAAACCAAGAAATATGTATGGATCTGCCATAATTTCTTAAATTACAGTGCAGTTTAGTAATATATGTCTTGCATGGTTGTCGTCTTTCAGAATATGTGTTTAAATATTCTTCAATTGTTCTGTTAAAATTTTTGTTACATCTGTAATAAATATCTATAATATCTTGTTTCTCTTCAGTTGAATACATCGTTAGTCAATGTAAAAAGTACTCCACAGCTGCAGTTTATAAAAATTATAATTGACATTTGTGGTTTGTCAAGAACTGACTGTCATGGCCATGGCTAACTAGACATTTTCAAAAAAATACCTATTTTCCTTCATAATGCCCTTATTTTTTTAGGCAAATATTAACATATATCATATTGTTGTATTCAGAAAAAATCGGTTTATTCAAATATGAGAAAAATTAATATGGCGCCCATAAGAAAAAATAAAGTTGATGATGATTTACAATAGAAGTGACATTTTTTAAAAAAACGGTGTACGGCATCGTATTTGTCTCGAGAAAGTGTTCTAATAATGTGAAAACGATAAGCCAAGATTTTCAAAAATATAGAAGTTATAACCAGAAAACGAAAACCGGAAAAAAAAATTTTTGCCTCTTACTCAAAAACAAAAGCAGATATGGGAGTTTTGTTTGCGACAAATTAATGAGCACAAAATTCTGCAACTTTGCCGAATTTAAACCTACAGTCTATCTTTTATAATAAGCGAGATACCCATGTTACACACTCGAAAGTGAATCACACTGTACAGAACATGCTGTATTTAAATATGTCAAAATACACAGTGAGTTCTATTAAAAAAACACAAGTTTGCTTTGTATGCTCAGTTTTTTGTTTAAAAAACAATTGAAAACCGTAGATATATTTTTTACTCGAAGAAGTCAATGGATATTTTTATAATCAGAATATAATAACTACATGTATCCCTGTGATTACAATTTCATTATAATTGTCTAAAATATCTTTGTTAATATTCTATTGTTTTTACTAAATCCCTTCTCTTTGTTGCAGGTAAGATAATTCAGGCATTCCGAAAACGTGGCAAAGTGAATAAATTTGACAGGTAACTAATGGAAATATCAATCATAATTAATACTGAAATTCGAAAATAATTGGGTCGATGTGAAAAGTTAAGGCCCCTGCAGAACTAAATTGAATTCATGCTCGCCTTTGGCATTCTAAATTATCGTCCTTCGTTCAGACGGCCTAATTGTTAGCGTTTTAATTTCATGAGAGCAGCGTGCCTCCTGGCGCCGTGGCGGTGTTACTTTTACTACACTAATTTTCGACTAAACTCCAATATCCAATATCTATATTAACGGGATTAAAATTAGTAATCATTGCGTGTTGGGATCAAAATGTACTGCAGAGAAAGACATTTGTGTTATAATACGGAATTTCCAGTTTTTGTTATTCTAATAAAAGATTCATATCATTCTTACCATCATTCATATCTACCAGTACATACTTTCTTAAAGCTACCTAAAGCTAATTTCCTTGATGGGTTTGATCTTAACAGTCTCGTCGTTTGGCATCGCTTTTGATGAAAATACTGATCACGGTATAATCAGACCTATGATGTATCCTATATGTTATTTTATAACAAGGGACGTTAAGTTCAAACCCAGTCAGAAGCCATGTTTTTGAAAAATCATCAAAACATCAACAACAGCAAAACATCAAATGATACATCATAGGGTCAATGATCTACGTAATTCAACATTTACGCATTAGTTTACGCAAACATAGAATACGCCAGTTTCAATTACTTTAATGATTTTTAACTTTAGTAAATTTTCTTTGGTTAGGTTGTATATTGATGACTTCAATATTAAATTCAATGATAGGCGGATGTAGGTAGAATACAGCAGTGTGAATTTAGCAGCGTTTTCACAAAACCTCATCAGACGAGACGGTCAGCTCACTTTTCCAGCTAAACCCTTCTGAAATTATTGCGAACCGTTCTGGTTATGAAACTTAGGAAAACGAGTGGATACAATACTACTGAACACTGTATCTGAATGAATTTTATATACAACTAATGAGGGCATCTAACTCGAGAAACGTACTTTACCTGCCCTTGGTGGTTTGCCCTCATACTATGGGGGAAATACCACCATACCAAATACCCCAAATACCAACAACCTGTTCTGAAGCCGTGCCGAAAGAGACTACCTCTTATTTTTTAGAAGCTTTCCAAGAATAATAATAAGTGGAGTATGACTCCACTCTCCACACTCATATTGAAATAATTGTAGTTAGATACAGCGGTGGCGCTGTCTCTTTGTGTAATAAAGAATATGAAGATTATTGAAGATAGTCACAATGCACTCTCCATGGATTTATTATTTCAATCAGTGACTACCATTCCTGGGAAATGAAGGCTTGCTATGTTTATGTTAATTAAAAGTGTTTTAAGAAAAAGTAAATCCGGGTAATGGAAATTACCAAATTTTGATTCATGAATCGAGCAAAGAATGAAACGGACATTACTTTTACACCACGTATTATTTTTTAGCTTACTGTAGAAGGAATTTTTACATTACATTTAAATTGCCAGAGTCAGTACTAACTAAATTATTACCTTTTGAATGAAGTAGATGAATATTTAAGTGTATCAGAAATATTCACTTGTAATACATTTACAATAAAACATTAAATGAAAGCATCATATAAATTAGAAAATATAAAGCTAAATATTTGTAAGACTATGCTGGCTGAATATAATGCAGGGAATACGAAACCTACAGTTAATGTTAAAGAATAATAACTGTTCCTATTTCAGAAATAGAAACTGGAGCATGGAAATGTCATATTATAAAAATACAAGTACCAGGCAGGTGCTATACAATGTACCTAGTAACATGCCCATTGAGCGTACCAAACACGTAAACAAGGCAGTTTTTACCTATTTTAACACTGGGAATTTCCCAGTGTTAAAAGCTATTTTTTAAAGCTGTTTTTAAAGCTATTTTTTAAAGCTGTTTTAAAAGCTATTTTGATTTCCCAGTGGGAAATCAAAATAGCTTTTAAAATATGGAATAATACAAAAATATCACAAAACCCTTTAAACAGTATGAAAATGACTGTGGAGAGTATACAAGTTTTCACACACTCGCACACTCCGACGTACAATATAGAAGCTACTAGGTACCTACAGAAAATTTTAACAGACAATATATATATTTTCATTCTCCAGTTTCTATTTCTGTGGTTCCTACACCCAACTCGCCGTTTTTACTATTCCATTTGAATACGGAAAAAATCAATACGAGACCCGGCATCCGCAGCGTGAACCGATTTGTTATTTTGCAAATTGAGTCCTCTTTCTGGAAACTGACTGAATTGCATTTTATTGAATTGAGTCTAGGCCAATTTCGTGAAGGGATAACTCTTCCCGGAACATTTACTTGTATATAAAGTGGATATTTAAATAACATAATTGCGCTGTTACTGCCTTTGTGAGTTACGCAATCGCATGTGAAAATCAATGTTGGAATGTAAAATTTGTAATAATTTACCGTAGAGCAGACAGTGAAAAAGTTGTCTGCTCTTATCGAATAGAAGAACTATTTTCGTAATTTATTTGTTATAAACTTTCTAATTTCGTAAATATAGTCACTTGGTCCTATTTTATGCCTATCTAGGTCTATAGATTGCATATTTTTACCAGTATTTTGACTGTATTTTGACTGACTAAATGCGATAACATTTATTTTGGTCGATAAGTAAGGGTAAATGTTATGATAATAGATTATAGCACAGGTAATAGAAGTAGGAGTAGAATATAAGCGCAGATCGTTAGTGCAATACAGCTGCCTACCTTTTTTAAAATGTGCGTTAGTGAATATGATTATTTCTCTTCCGATATTATTTTAAATATAAAATGTAAATTTTAAGCACAGGTGGTCGTCATTAGCAGAAAAAACACATACATTAAGCGGTCCTCATCATTTCTATATTTAGTACTTACAATATTGCACCAAATGATTTTATATATTTGACATGAAAAAGGAAACTGTAAATTGGCTGGATCATTAATGTTAGTTATTAATAGTCTATTATCATTATCATTATCTTTAGCTTATCTTTTTTTGTTTGACCTCATCCACCTTTACATATATGTTGTTTTTCTTTTCTAATTCCTTGAAAGGGGTATCCGGTAATAGCAGATTTCCTACTAGTGACTAGGCTTTCCAATAATTACATTTTCTCGTTTGTCATTAAGCACTCACTTATGTTTCTTTTCGCAAAAATATCGAAACCCCTGCGTTAGAGTGTAAGTTTAGTATCACAAACATTTTTTTTCCAAGATTAGGTAACTGACCTCGTTATAGGAAAAAGGAATATTATTCTTAGCATAAAATGTTGAAAAAGTAATATATCTGCAGTAATTGGCCATAAAAATAAATTACTAACCGCATTTGGGTGAATTAGGACATGGTAAATTGGACTCACTTATCAAACTGAATACACGGCTTCTTAATTAAGTAAGAACGTACCATTGTGAAGTATTATATTTTTCAGAATAATTAATTTAGAAGTTGTTCATTTATTCTGTTTCTTGTCACAACTGAAGCTGCACATTTTATGAAAAACAAAATGCGTGTGTTTGTTGACATGAATCTATGTATGTCTCCTTTATTTTTTTTTATAACTTTGTGTTGTTATACGGGTGACATATTCAACATTTAGCAAGTTTTTAACTCATTTTATTGATGTAGTTGGTCCAGGATGTGTTGGACAGTGTCTGAATAAAGAAATAAATTAACGAGTAATAACTACAAATAACTATAATTTTATATAAATACCGAAAAAGTCGTTTTGATGTAAATTTAAATTTGAAATTTTACTTGCCATCTTTATATTTAGAGTTTTTTTGTTATTTACACTGAATATTTATTACCATGGCTACAATAGTTACAACGACTAGCTACATTGTTTGTTACATGTAATTCTACATTTAAATCTTGCTCAGCAGAATATAAGCACAAGAAAAATGTTGGAATTTTTGTCTAGGCCTCTTGTTTCATCTTAATAGATCTGAAGTGTTTAGAAAATTAGAATTGTACGACGTAATACGATAGCTGAACAAAATTTTAATTGATATGCTAAATATTAGCCAAATATAAATTAACAAATGTTTATATTTAATAGACTTAGCCCTAGGGCCTGTCTTCTTACGTAAACATAGTTGGATTAGGCAGCACGTAATTCTTTTGACGTGCCTCTTGAGCTATTGGTAAAATCACCACGTGATTGTTCATGTAAAATCGGAATTCAATTAACAGTAACGAGAGGAATTTGTAGATTTGAACTAGCAATATACCTAAACACATAGTAGTAATAGTGTAGACATAATAATAACAAGTAATAATAAGTTTATTTTACCAAACAATAATGATTATAACAACAATAAGATGAATACAAATATATAATATGTATATACATATATACTCATATGAATATAAATAACACATATGATAAAATAAATCTAGGGGGGGCTAATCATGATGACACTACTTTTAATTATAATACATAATATTATATAATATACTGGGTGTCCCATCGAAAAGTATAACATTTCGTCTCCTTATATCTCAAAAACTAAAAGAGATATCGGGATGCGGGTTGATCAGAACGACTTAGGATTTTGTAAGTTTTTTTGGCACTGTTGCCAAATCTCCAAATATATTAGTACATTTTTTATGGAATTCGCTCCTCTTTGGAGTAAAATTGCTTGCTTATATTAAATGGAACACCCTGTGTATTTTGCCATAATCAGAAAGCCTAATCACTCTACTTTTCAAAAAAGTATGCATTGTTTACATTATCTTGAGAATTGGAGCCACAAAATTAAGTTTGTTAGAAGTACTCTTATTTGGGTTATTACGAATGAAAAAAATACCTCCTTCTTTGTAAAGTTATTTTTAAGTTTTTGTACACTTATTTTAAATAAAATACCCTATATATTTTATCATTTTAAAATATCTGATCAAACTTGATGTGGAACTTGACTGCATTTGCTTTTTAAATGAAAACAGATAGGGAGAAAAGAATAATTCTTTAATAATCGGTAGGAACGAGTTTTGTTAACAATAACAACAATGCACAATGACAGTAATAAAAATAACAGATAAAATAATCAAAATAACTGTATAAATAAAAAGTACTTGAATAAGTTAGAAAACAGTTTGTTTTAACTGACCACCATTTACTTCAATATACAATTTGTGCATCCTTAGTAGTAAATGATCAAAAGTGTGTGATCCTTCTAATGTGAACATTTTTATATCTATACTTCAAATATTTGACACAACTGACAATGCAGTTTATTATTGTCCTTTTGTTTTTGATGGCTACTGTGAAAACGAAGACTAGCTTCACAAACTGTTCAAGTAAGAGGTGCTCCCATTCAACCGAATTTTGTGGCTACAATTCTCAAGATAATGTAAACAATGTATACCTTTTTGAAAAGTAAAGTCATTAGGCTTCCTGATTATGGCAAAATATACAGGGTGTTCCACTTAATATAAGCAAGTAATTTTACTTCAAAGAGGAGTGTATTCAATAAAAAATTTACCAATATATTTGGAGATTTGGCAACAGTGCCAAAAAAAAACTTACAAAAATATTAAGTCGTTCTGTCCAAACCGCATCCCGATATATCTTTTAGTTTTCGAGATATAAGGCGGCGAAATGTGATACTTTTCGATGAGACACCCCGTATTATATGATATAGACAAACAATACAAATCCATAAAGGCATTGCCAGAACATGGTTGACGTTTGTCCATAAAAACAATATTTCATACCTACATAGCAATTTTACATTTTAATTAAAACAACATTTAACATATATACTAGAAATGGGAGAAAATCCCTGCCGCGATTTTCATTCCCATTTCTAGCCCCACCGAGGGTCCAGACCTGCGGCCTGGGGTCACCCTTCAGGTGAAAAAAGCATCTAGAATAATATTATTTTTAAGAAAACACATATAAAAAAAAATTTGCACAATTTCGTTATATAATTATACTAAACGATTTTTCTTAATATTTTGATGAAATGAGGAGATAGCTTTGAAACTTTGTGGATTCGGCGACGGAATTTAGAGCGAGACAGAATCGAAGCGTTTTAATATATATGGATTATGAAAAACTTGAAGCATGTAAATTAGAACAACTCGTTCTCAACTACAATTCTTAAATGACAAAATTACAACAATTTATTGTTTAAACCATGAAAGTTGATGAAAATGCGCGGTACCAAGCTCTTGCGAGCTTACGTATCTAAGTTATATCCTAATTCCATAATGTACTCCCCCTCTTAGCGATCCGCACCATCCAATCCAATCCAATTACCAAGTAGCAGTGAGTGACGGCAACTTCATGCATATCTTTTAGCCTGTTTACACCAGTTTTGATCCTCTTTTCTAATATACAGCAGCAGAAGTTAAATATTTGAGGGGACGGCGAGTTGCTGCGTGCCGGTGGCATTAAAAATGATTAAGATTCGCGCTCACGTTCCCGTTACATATTGACATGGAACACTCCCCCGAGACCAGCGGCTCAACTCCATCCGCTCTCGGTTGCCACACAGTGCTTTAGTAACCAGAACTGGTCTCTATAAAAACAGAAGATAAATGGTTGGCGTAAAACGACACCTATGTATTGGAAATACTCCATAGGCGTATCGACGCGACCTTTGCAGCTTTCGCTCTGTTGGGCTCTTTGAAAGGCCAAAAATGGTGTACAAAGAATAATAGGAGACTAAATATTGATATTGCCAGTAAAACGATGGTCAGGTATAAAAATCTGCTGAAGTAAGTATACGCGGTTCCCCTTTCAACTTGAAGGGTTCGTGTTGTAATAAAGGTGATATAATTAGCATAAGCAGACCTTAGTGTTGACTCGCGAAGGGCGGGTCACTCACTATGCAATCGATTTAACTGTGTGTTTAAGTGTAACATTTGATAACTGCAAAAAATGCAAGACGTCATTATCTGGTTTATTTTTTAAATATAAAGTTTGGTGTGTATATTAACGCCAGTTAAGTCTTCTTTTTTTAAGTAGGGAGTATCACTGAAATTTTACACAAGTTCATTATTGCATTATAAACATGAATTCGTTGTACCTATATTTATGACAGCACCTTCGTTAGAGTTATTCGTTAAACTCCTGTCATTTACAATTTCAAGAAGAATTTCCAAATGATGAAGTCGATTATTAAATTTTTTCAAAAAGGAAAATATCCAGGCCGAAGCTCTATTCTCACAGAGGAAACCTTGGAAAATGTCGAAAACCGTTTCCGAGCAAGCCCAACCAAACCATATAACGTCAGTTATCTGCCCAGGTATTTACAAATATTTATTCTAAAACTTTCCATAATTATTCCTAAATCATTTATAGGACTATCGTATGGATCATGCCATATAATAGAACAGTAAGAAAGTTGCATTTTTCTCCTTATAAAGTTAGTTTTGTGCAGGAACTTCCATTAGATTTTGAAAAATGTGCAATACTCTAAGTATTGGTTTAACGAAAATCTGAATGCCGACGAGATTCTAGATCTATCATTTTTTTCTGATGAAACATGGTTTCATTTAAGTGGGTACGTAAACTCCCAATATTATCGCTCGTGGAATACAGAAAATCCACATATTTTGCGTAAAATAACTCTGCATCCTATTTAGAGGCATATTCTGTAACAGCTTAGCAACAGTTGCTTTGCTAACCACTTACTGCTTATTGGTTGTTTCTCAAAGCTTAAGTTTCCTATTGACCTATATCGAGTGGTTACAACAGCAAATGTTGCTGAGGATTTGAGGGGAACTTGGTGTTTGGGTAGCTATGCCATTTAGAAGAATAATTGAACTATACTTTTTCCAAGAAAATGTAACTGGCCAGTTATATCGACAACAAATATTGTTACCATTTTTTGAAGAGCTTCACGATGATGGAATCCACCATGGATACTTTCAGCAAGATGGCGCTACGGTTCACATCTGTAACAAGACTTTAGAATTGATTAGAGAGTATCATATTATGATGATCGAATAATTAGTCGAAATAGATGAACTTACACCCCTAGACTACTATTTATTATTGGTTTTTTAAAAATTTCTGTATTTGCTCAACGATTACACACAATCGACGAACTTTAAGAGGTAATTACAAATAAAATTAGGAGTATTACACAAAAACCATTTACAGAATATGTTTTAATAATTTGAAAAGAAGAATTAATATCTGTTTGAACAATAATGGACATTAAAAATATAGGATTTTTTTTATTATCCATATATCGGTGTGAAAAGAGCACGGTAAGATAGCACCAGAAATTTCCGGAGATACCCGAACATGCATAGACGTACGTTAAATTGGGTACAACGAGCAGACAATAACTGTTCTAGTCCATAGTACTTGTAATTTACTCTTTCAATTCCCAATCTCAATTTTTTCGAAAATTATTGAGCGTCGCAATTTCTCTGATACACATAATACCCATCTCATATAGACTACCTAGTATAAAACTCATTGATTTGAAATGGGTCCCAGGGAGTAAAAAACAGATAGCACCCAAAACATGCAATCTCAATTTTCTCGAAAATTATTGATCGTCCCAATTTCTGCTTTGGTGCACACGTAATACCCATCTCATATAGACTACTCAGTATAAAAATCATTGACTTGAAATGGGTCCCAGTGGGTGAAAAACAGATAGCACCCAATACACCCAATACATACAATTTCACTTGCTTATTGTTTCAATCATGTACACAAATACTGTTGCACTTTTGAAATTGTAAGTTAAAACTTTCGATAAACACCGATAAAATCGGTGAAACACTGGGGAAGTTTTTTATTGAAAATTGCAACTAAAAAATGAGCAACTCTTAACAGAACAGTCATTGTTATTAATATAATCTGAATTTTTCTTGTTTTATTGTTTATGGGACACACATCTTGAGACACTCATTAACTAGGCACAAAGACAGAACAATGTTCTGAATACAGAGATTTTTAGACTATTTAGATACGGTCTTGGGTATCTCAGTGGCTTTTAAATCTTTCAAAACTAAATAAATGTAGTAAAATAACCGCCAGTCTTGTCTAATCCATGAAATAACTCTGATATTTGTTAAACAATGATCATTGTTCCATACATTTCTATTTTAACAATACCTAACCTTATTTGACGTTTGAACGTCACTGATATTTATTTAACATTAAAATCCCGTAAATCCCCCCAAACTCCGCTTATGATTAATTAATTTCAACTATTAAACTATTGTTATCAAAAACAGGTACGACGCACAGAAAAAATCAGTATGAAGCGGCACGGTCAATCATTCTGGATCTATCTGTATATTCTTCCAGTTAAGTCTGTATTCTTATTTGAGTTATTCTAAGCTTATAAACAGAAAAATCTAAAAGAAAATCTGAACCTGTTTTTGGACTATGATGCAGATATACTAATAATTGCACTGGCATGACATTTGAGTCATCTTTAAATGCCTACAATAATTGCTCTGCCATTCTTGGCCTTTTCTTCGAAAGAACGAGAGATGCGAGGAGAACTTTACTGGATTATTTTAATTCGATTCCGCCCATTGTGCCGATTGGGAAATTGAGCGTGCCTTCATCCAGAATGTAAAACGGCTGCCAATCTCCACCATGCCCGGTCACATTCCAAACCACAGGTGACATGCTCCCCAGAAGCCCTTTTTGATTGACGTTTCGAATTGATTGCCGGTTATGCTGTACCTAGAATTCGACGTAAGTCCCTTTTCCGCCGAGGATATTAGCATTAGATAACTTTAATGATATATTGTTCGTGAGATGAAAGACAAATCAGGATTGTTATTGGAATCCCACGAGAATCTTGTCCCCCATGACGTATGGATTTTGGGGTTTAAGTGGAAATATACGGAAACATCTTTATGTAATGCAAAGGCACGGTGAATGAGGTAAAGGGTAATGAGAAATAAAAAGCAAAGGCAATTGTATTTCGACGACTGTTTCATTTAATTTTGTTTGTTGATGTGGTAAATATAAATATAATTCAGTAGCGAGTATTATAATTTTTTAATATTTTTATTTTGGTTAATTAATAATAATACCATTGGGCAAAGGATGTTTTGTAGTACAAAAGAAAATTTAGGTATCATATACAAAATTCCTTGTTAATAATACCTACTCTCAATCTGGTAAACATTAATAAAACAGAGTTTGCGAACACAGAACTGACTGCAAGTTACGCATATTAAAAGAAACCCCACAAGTTGGTACAACATCATAACGATACAGGATCTTTAATTTCGAGAACATAAATAAATATATTAGATAAACATCCCTTCCTTAACAAAATTGATTCGTGAAATGATGCACTTGCATGATGGTACAATTTATTAATTATAGCGAGTTTCTTTTAATATCGGTCTTTTCTCACTCTAACCACAATGTGGTGTATGTACGTTTGTAGTTCCTAGTATTTTTTTAAGTGTCTTGCTGATATTTTTGTTTATATATCCCCTGAAATCAGTATAACTGAGCTGAATTTAATTTGTTCCTGTTATTGTTTATAACGTTTATTGCCAATTGGAATTAGTTATATTATTTGACGATTTTTATGCATGATTATAGACATTATTTTAGACTCGATTCATATAGTTTAGGTACGTAATTATATTTTTGCCGTCAAGACTAATCTGTAATCTAAACTGTGCAATTGGAATTTTGTAAAATCTTTTAATTCCTTGATAATATTTTTGATTGCCAGTCAGATGCCTATTAGCCATATTCTCATGTATGAATTTGAAGCCAAACATATACCTGGAATGTTTCTTGGGACAGATTCAAATGACCTGATAAACATATATCGATTTGTCAATAAAAGCCAATTAGTTGCATTACTGAGTTGTGACTCCATTGGTTTAGTCATAGTATTCTTATTTTTAATGTAATATAAAGGTATACGTTTTCATTCAGTTGATGATAACTTTTACAGTTTAGATTAGACAGTATTATTTGAACAAGACTGTTATTGTTATTGATAAGCATAAGCCTTAAAACTAAAATATTCAGATAAACATTTTAGAAATCGCATTCCTTGTGAGAAACTGCTTTCTAATAATATTTACAACTGAAATCCATTCTAAATGGAGGACTTTCAGGAGTGATCGAAAACGGCTTTAGACGCACCGTTACCTCTAGGAATAATCGTTAGGGTTCCTATATTTTAACACTCACTAACACTTTACGCGTTTCCCATTTCTGGAATGGAAGTGAAGGTAAGCTTTCAATAAAGTGTTTATAGAATTGTTAGAGGGTCTTTCCGCTTTTGTGTAATAGCTATAAAATTTACAAAATGATTTTATGTGACTGCTTATTAGATATTTTCGTGAAAATACAGTGTTATTCAGAACTTATCCACAATAAAATTTGGGGATGTTCAACATACATGTAGAAATGTGGTAGTGCAAAAAAAGAAATTTTTTGGCGGGTTCTGAAAACTATTTAAAAATTTTTCATTGCACGCCGCTGGATACTGGTCCACTGTAATGGAGTGACCTTGGGACTGACAATGCAAACTGGCTAGCACGAAAAAAACTTCGGAAGTTCTGAGAGTATACCGACACCCGGCGCAAAAAAGATTTGCAGCGTTTTCGCTTTAAAATAAACTTAAACATAGATAGATTTGACCAAAGTGACGTGTCTTTAAAATGAATAAAATTTTGTTACACTGATTTTGAAGAATTGCGCTACTTGATTACTAGGTATTAGAAACATGAAATTTATAAAAAATTTGCACATACCTTGTTACAAAAGCTGTTCGAAATTTTGTCCCTCGACTGCTACACACTTTTGGGCACGCCTTATTAAATTTTGCCGTACTAAAGCGAATGTTCCTTCTGGTTGCTGATCTTGTAAACGCAAATTATTAAGTAAATTGGGGATTTTCAGCATTTTGCTACAACAACCACTCACAAAACCTAACTCGTAATTGATAATCCGCTGCTAACAGTGCTTGAACAAGCTGGACATGATACGGATAAAACTGAGCTTCGTGTAGTAAGCGCCACACCGTTGAGTGGGATACCCCAGGTACCTGCCTAGCAATCTGACTTGTACTTATTCGCGTATTTTCACGGACCAGATTCAACACTTGTTCTTCAGCTGGTAAAATACGTTGTTGTCGTCCCGGGCCACCATATCGTCCACTCCAACTTCACCATAAATAAGAATCATATCCATTAACTCAGCATTACTGTACACATGAGCCATTTTGAAAATTTTACAGTTTAACACTCCTACGATAAATAAAACACCCGCACGGAGACAGCGACACAGATAGACTGATGACTGCATAGACAATAGAGATATTATCCCCATTCCAACTCTATTCGCTCGGTCTTAACCAGGCGTTCCAGGTTCAAAAACTGTTGTTTACTATTTTTTGAAGGAATGTGATATATCAGATGTCGTTGAAGTACAGTTACCCATCTACGTGGTCTTTTATAATGGTATAACTTTAAAAATTGTTTACGGGAAATCCTAAGACTTTTATTATAAATTTTTTTGGTGATATCGATTTCTTATTTAAGGATCCACATACCTTCAAAGTTTTAGAGATAAGTTCTGAATAACCCTGTATACGAAAAAACTGATCAACCACTTTGAGCTATTGACATACAAGACGAATGAAGCTGTTCAGCCCTGTATTCGTAACTTGTTTTCTATTATTATATACATTGTTTTTTCGCAAACCGTATGTATCTAGAAAAATTAAAAGTATGATGGTTTTACGGGAAAATAGGAAAACATCCAAATTCGATAATCTCTTCTCATAAATGAGTTGGAAATTTAGAAAATTGTATAAAAATCTGTAACCGCACTCAACTATACTACAGGAAAAAATTAATTGATGTTTTACGTACGTAATTTTAGATGGACGACTGGCTATGCTAAAAGATAAATAAAATTAAAACTGAAGAGGCAGAAATCTATAAGATTCTGCACATCTGCTTCCCTGTAAGTGACACTATTCATGTAGAATATACTTTGCTCGAATAATTCAAATTACCACGAAAAGTTCAACAGAAGAAAATTGCTACCAACAAAGACGTTGATTTATTATCTAACCAGCCACACATACAAGTGTGGGTTGCGTACGCCATTCTCAAGCTAGTTTTTGACATTTGTCAACACTTATGGGACCCATTCTTAATAAGTTGAGACAAATAAATGTCTATAATAGGTAAATCGAAAAGTTACATCTGTCGAGTAACTATTAAGTATTTCAAAATAAAAATTGTCGGAAAAGGAAACAGGTATTTCTTAAATCTCCGTGTCCTTTCCAACTCTATAGGAAGCTAAAAAGTGGAGGCCAATAATTTCTTCGTTCAACATTTTTGCTGCGCTGTGGTATTATAGAAATTACTTACTATTCCATAGGAGCATGTACAGTACTTGTACATTGGACAACAAAAATATTTGTTAAGAAATAAAAGGTTTTAACTTATATAAGAATCAACTGGAAAACAGAATAAAAATTTCTAGTCTAGTTTTCTACAGCATTCATCGATATTTTATTATGTTCTAGGCAAAATCTAAGCCTAATTATTTTATTTATTTTTATTTATATTTATTATTACTATTATTAGTATTAATCGGGTTTTTGCACATTATGCACTTTTTATAGTTCTTCGCTGGTTTTTGTTTCTTGTACATGTTTTAGTACCGAGTCTATCAAGAAGTTATTTTTCATTAACAACTGATCTTACTATATTTCACGTATGAAGTATGGCTGCTTTTTGTGACTGGGTATATCTGGAGTGCTACCCATTACCGATATAATGAATGCAATGATATGAATTTGTTTCTGTCTCCATATTTGTTCAACTTCTATTGCTAGTTCAAATTTTTCTTTCTTTTCTGAATAATTTTTAGCTATATGTTTTGGTCAGACGGTATTGCCACATCGATGGGTAGGTGATCCTTTTAATTTTATCCTGAAGTATTACATCTGCGGTCTATTATGGGCTACTAGTTTGGCAGTTTACATAGTTAGATCCTAGTATATGTTTTCTATTATAATTGGTGGTGAATATTGGTAGTGCGCTTGAGGATCCGATTGTAGATTATATCGTAGGGCTATTGTCTGGTGTATATTTTTTTCCACTGCATTGTATAATAATAAATAATAATAATAATAATAATATCTCTATCCCTCATTCTCATCTTAGTGATGAGCCCGGAAGTCAGAGACTTGTGTGGGAGAGGGAGCGGCATATTATTATTTTGCGGTCCGCGAGAGCGCCCAGGAACGACTTACGATGTTATAACTTTAACTACCATTTAGTACGAGAATAAGGGAAACCTGGAAAACCTTATTAATTAAAGTGTACAGTAGGTTGTTAGCCATTTATACAGTGATATTGTAGTACTAGTTGCATATTAAGAACGCTACCAGTCCTATAAACACAGATTTAATATTGGAGCAATTGGAATTGGAAAAAGTTGACCACGCTGAGATTCGAACCGTCGTCAACCGCGGAGAACGATTAAAAACCAGACGTCTTAACCGCTCGGCCACCGAGCTCCTTTAATAGTATCTGTTGTTATATTGCACACATGCTAGTAGTTTACATCTGAATGTTATATTCTCTATTGTTTCAGATAATTGGTGTCATTTTCTGCACCTATCACTCTGTTTCTGGGTATAATTGGTCTGTTTGTAAGAACTTATATGATAGTTTTTTTGTTTGTATGTTCTTTGGACACTAACTGCCGTCTAATGCTATAAACGGTTATAGAGCTGTGAAGGGAGGCACATACATCAACAATATATTAAAAAAATGGAGTCAAGTTTATTTGTAATGGCAAGCTGGACCTTTGAACTTTGAAAATAATTATATCTTCAATTAACATGTTATTAATTATAATTTTACCCAATAACTCCGAAACGAATGAAGATATTAAACTGTAGTTTTCGCGCTTCTTGTAAATTTTATCTACATTCCGATCATATTACTATAAAAGTTGTATGGTTCTATTTAAAATTTCAGAGTAATATAGAAAGAACTACGAATTTTTCAAATAGCGCCCTCTACCGAGGGCTGTAACAATGAATATGATATGGTTATTTTTTTATTTTAAACAATAAAGCTTCGTTTCTTAAAGGAGACCTAGTTTACAAAATTCGGTTACGCAAAAGTAAAGTTATAGGCACTTTAATCATTAGATTTTCCCCGCTCCCTCCTGTCTTTATTTGACATCCCACGGAAAAAAGTCTTAAACAAAAAAGATGTAAAACTTTAATTTCATTACCTTGCTGGTATTTTTTTGACATTTGCGTAGAGGCATTATTCCGAAAATTGCCTTTTATAATGTGATACTAGCAGTTACGCCCTCTTGCGGTAGAATTAGGAACTTAAAAAGTATTTCCAGTAATTTCTCTTGGTCACTTTTCTTAAGAAATTGTTTTCCCCAAAGTTCTACGACTATTAGTAGCAGAGTCTCACTAATTCGGCAATAATAACGGATTACTAGAATGTTCGGATTACTGGATTGTATAAGAAACTTTAAGGTAAATGAAGCAGTCTCTGTAGGTCTCCTTTAATTTATTTTTTATTTATTTATTTATAATGGTTTATTCTTTGATTTTGATAAAATCCTAAGAATTTATATTGGCCATGTTCTTCCCTTTGTTGTATATCTGATGTACATTTGTTCTATCTGATAGTTCTTTTGTCCACTTTTCTTTTATTATTATTAATATTTTTTCAATTTTTTTCCTCGCATGCATATAAAATTGCAACAAAATATTTTTTGTCCGTTAATTTAATGTCTGTCTGTTTCCGCGTAAGCTAACCACCGACGCTAGGAGATGAGATGCTCCCAACCTGGAAATTTCTTCGAACCTTAAGTTTGTCGTGGCCTATATAAGGATCTTACTTGCCTCGTCATATAGACCTCCGGTTTTACATCCAATTTGAGGATGATACATCTTCTGGACAAACTCAACTTTGTATAACTTATAAATTCACTAACTTACAAGCCCCTACAAGATGGGTAATTATCATTCATCCAATTACTAACTGGGACCAACGTTGTTTAACTTTTCATATCCATGATATAAATGTTACATCGTTAGGTTTGACCGCTAAAAACTGAGTATATTTGTAATTTTTAGGTGTAACACACTGAGATTAATGTCCGCTTCAGAAATATCTTATTTTGCCCTCAATTACATTGCGAGCCTCTGTGTTTGTGGTGAGACATAATTAATCAATAAGGACAAAAAATTATTACGTTTAAAAAGCCAGGAAAGTCGTTTAGGGCGAAATACGCAATTACGGCAATTAAATTTTGCTCAAATACAATTAGCCTCGATTGATTGCTTCTAAAAATACTAAACGTCGTCTTTATTCCCCGAAAAGCTTGCAATCGTTTAACGTCCTTTTTTCTGAATGATGAATTGCCGTCGAAATTCGTGGGTACATATTATTTAGGCCCTTAATGAACTCACAGATGCTTAAATTCGGAATAATTCGCAAAGTTTAGTTTTGTTTTTGAATATTCAGGGAGTAATTAATTCTGACTAAAGTACCAGCAACTCTATCGCCATTGTTATTAGTCTGAATTTGCATGAGATGTGGTTGTAGTGCTATAGATAAAAATGTTAGAAAGGCTAATTACTGTGAAAGAAATGTTATGATAATGTTGTTATGTAATTAGATAAATATAAGAAAAGCTCGAAGTATAACGACTGTATAAAGGAATCTTAAAAACCTCCACCCCTGCATTTTTTCAGTGTACTAATTTTAATTGATATTTTATAACCCAGATACCAGATTTTATATCAATTTTACATGTATATCTGTATCTTTAAGATCTGTATATATTTGGAAGAAGACGATAATATGTTATACCTACTAAACTATAGTGTGTCCAAGATAAAGATAGGATAGCATTGGGATCTTGGAAACGGTAATAAGAGATACAAAGTTGGTTAAATTATGAAAAAGTTGAGAAGTTTGAATACCTTTTACATGGACTTTGCAAAAATGAGTTATCTTTTTTTTATTTCGAAATATTTGGAAAAACCTTTTTTTTTTGCGATATTTATTTTTATTTATTTCTGGCGTTATTTTAACAGCTATCAAAAAATAAAAAATACTTTTCCATTGTCACTTTTTGAGCTTAACAAGATGACATTCATCAAGTTTTTGTCCGACGTTTCGTTTCCGAGAAACCATCATCAACTTCTTTTTTTCAAATACGGCCCTGTATTTTTAAATAGAAATTTTGATACCATTTTTTATTCTCAATTCAATGATGTATCACAAGTAATGATTTAATTACGTTTTTATATTGTTTTTTCTACCATTAAAAATTAACGAGGAAAAGCCTCCTGAGTTTATAACAAATAAACAAGTAAAATAATTTATTTATCTTAATTACTTATTAGCATGTTAATTACAAAAGATGTTCGAACAAAAGACCATTATTTTCTAACATCGTTTAACTGTAGCTTCCAAACGGTTAAAGTCCATCTGGCGTAATAGTTTGAAATGCTTCTAGTACCAATTCGCGTAATTCTTCCTCTGTTTGAAAATTACATTGGTACACATAGTTTTTATGTAGCCCCAAAGATAAAAGAATGCGGCTCTGAATACTTGAAGATAATTTTTTTAGATAAGTTTAGATGCAAGAATATACATGTACAGTAAAAACAGTACGATTTTTCTATGCACCTACCACAACAACAGTAGTAGACTTTGAAAACAAAACTTCCGTGAAATTGTCATTGTAGGCAATTTGGTAGAGTTACAATACGGTTAATAATAAATATCGTTTTATAATTTGCTTAAAAATGAATAGAAATGTTAACAATGTTTTGGAAGCTACATGTTTGGAGTTAAGCGATGTTACCTATGCTTAGAAAATAATGGTCTTTTGTTCGAACATCTTTTGTAATTAACATGCTAATAAATAATTAAGATAAATAATTATTTTACTTGTTTATTTGCTATAAACTCAGGAGGCTTTTCCTCGTTAATTTTTAGTGGTGGAAAAAACAAGCTAAAAACGTAATTAAACCATTACTTGTGATGCATCATTGAATTGAGAATAAAAAATGGTATCAAAATTTCTATTTAAAAATACAGGGTCGTATAAAAAAAAGAAGTTGATGATGGTTTCTCGGAAACGAAACGTCGGACAAAAACTTGATGAATGCCATCCTGTTAAGCTCAAAAAGTGACAATGGAAAAGTATTTTTTATTTTTTGATAGCTGTTAAAATAACGCCAGAAATAAATACAAACAAATATTGCAAAAAAATGTTTTCCAAATATTTCGAAATCAAAAAAAGATAACTTATTTTTACAAAGTCCATGTAAAAGGTATTCAAACTGCTCAACTTTTTCATAATTTAACTAACTTTGTATCTCTTACCGTTTTCAAGATCCCAATGCTATCCCATCTTTATCTTGGACACACTGTATATAGTTTAATGCCCTAGCCCTAAATTATGTCTATAATTGTAAACGTATTGTACAGGGTGTATTTTTAGGTATAGAATATATTTATGGCCGTATAGTTTTAGGCGTCAGTCGGCAACACAAATATGCCTAAGTTTATTTTTTTATTTTGTAGTTAAAATCTATTCCGACGGGTCTTATCAGCACCCAGACCAAGGCTCTATTGGTAGTGGTCCTTATTTATGTTTTCAATTAATTCTGTCAAACCAATAACACTACGTAAATGTAATCATATATTATAATGAAACAAAAAACAATATCTCAGTTAAGTTATCTTTGTTCCATTTTCAGTGAAGTAATGGGTCATCAGACTTGACGAAACGATATTGCTTGCATATCTCTGCATGTTATTGAGCTACAGTGGAAAGAAATCGAAATTAATTACATTTTACTGCATTAAATGTAAAGAATTTAGTTATATTTTCTGTATTTAGAAAGTTCCTATCAACCACACACCTTAAACTTTTTCAGCAGCATCAAAAACTTAAAGTTTTTGTAGCTGCATATATATTTCTAATTATATTGACCTTTATCATTGACCTATTTTTTTAAATTCGCGAGAGACGTGCACCCTCATTTAACTTTCGGTTATCACTGAATGCTAAGACAAGGAATTGCATCAAATGTTATATAATAAAACAAAAAACACTAAACCAGAAGTATTCAAAATAAAAATTGAGGACAATGCACTTCTAAAACAGGTTCATTTTTTTACGTCACGTCACGGGCAGTGTAAAAATGTCCTTGGTAAAATTTTTAATGTTTTTCTTGGATGGCAACTGTGCCATCTGATGTTTCATGATTGTAAAAGGCATGTAGCCGCTATGTCCCTCCCTTCCACTGCTATTTCCACCTGATTATAAAGAAGACTTTTAGAAGAATTATCATATTTTTTATATTTTCACTTAAATATACAAAAAAAATATTACTATCCCCGTTCAAGCTATTTCGGTTAATATATTGTAAGCCAAATAGGGCGCTTTTCTTATTATATTAGCATATCCACTTATTTCTTCAAATATACCGGTTGAATAAAACTTTGTAAATCTTTCTTTTTCTCGCTGGGTTGGTTTTAACGCTGGTTTTAACCTATCAGGAAGTGATGCGCTGGAAAGGTCGGGGCTACCGAAACCTACCGGCTGTAAACCTCTCCAGATAAACCAGATAGGTAATTGTACAATATCAGAGGCTGCTGCATGATATACGCAGTATCTCTCTGTCCAACTAGAATCAGCAATATAGTCATCACGCATCAGCTATAGTCATATAGTTTTAGAATATTTTGAACAAAAATAATTTGACTGTAATTATTTTTATGAACAAAAACACAATAAATATACTTATATAAATATAAATATTTTAGCATTTCAGCAACACAGCAATATACTTATATGGACCAACCACTATTGACGGGATGATAATCTTACAAATTGAAACAGTTGTCATGTATGTTATCAACTTCTGTATGTAGATTCAATAAACCTTTGGCATCGAAATGTTTTTTGAGTGCCTATTTTTAAGGTTAATAATGGTTACGGATACGTTAACGGATAACAAAGATATTAAACACCATGTATAAACTTCTCATTCTTTTATAATATTCTCTAAGTCATTTTTGTAAACTATATTTGAGCGGATAGTTTGTAAAAAGTAGGTGGGCACAATGTTTATCGACTCTCCAAATCGTTAATAGTTCTCAATCTGCATTGGTTGCTCACTATTTCAAGTGGAGTAGAACCACTTTATACCGAGAGGTTAAAAGGTTTTCGATTATATTTAAATGAATACCAGGTCAATTTACAGTTTCCCAAATGAAACACGCACCCTCTGGCGAATTGCAGTGGTCTAAAATCCTATCCCATAATCGAAAACTTTTTAACTTGTGTGTATACAAATACTCGACATTCGTGATGTATTTTGTGCTTGCTCTATATTTACGGTGATATATATATGGTGAGAGATAAATGAGACCCTCACAGGTCCGGATTAGGCCAGCGAGTAACCGAGTAAAGTTGAGTGGGAATGGTTTAAAAGTGTAACTCGGCGAAAATATCTCCAATCCGGGTCTGAAACCCTCACAACATGACAATCTTTTGCTTTAGATTTAATATATACAGCTTTCCAACTGACCACTGATTTAATATTTCCACATTGGGAGTTCACTCCGGTTCAATTTCCACTTCAAACTGAACCGGAGTTTATTTTTAACTTCGTTTTTTTGTGAATTCAAATTAATTTGTACTTGAATAGTAGCTGAAATTGTTTACTACTTTAGACCTAGTATGTGAATATGTGAAAGTTTGTCACCTGTACCTGAGGCACGTATTGGCAACTGTTTGATATTTTTGACATTAAATTCGCTCACCGCGGGTAATACCTAGCTGTCTGTCTATGGAAAAATAGTTAAATTTCAGGAACATTGATTTTCTTTAATGTGATTTAAGCTTCAGACGTCTGTACTATTAACATTATATCGCAGTGTAATATATTCCGCCAGATTCCATGAAAGGTTTGGCATTACCTTTTATGCAGGATTTATAAGTTTACTTATACTTTTTACACTCGCTGTAAGTTTTTGCTACAGTGAGTTTCGTCCGCCTTTTAATGTGCTCCGTATAAATTTCCTTTTTACCATGACGTCGACCGTTCATAAAAATTATATACATTTTGCATGAAGCATGTTTATACAGCTCGATAGAAATGTTATTTTAGCATGAAGTTAATATTCGCTTTGAAGTTAAGCGTTTTTATATATCCTTGGACGATAAAAATTCCGGAATCAAATGTGTTTTTAACGGCCTTCATTCGCCGTTGTATACGATATACAAATGTAAAAGTATTTAAGAGATAATAAATAATACATAAATGTCCCAGAAGAAAGTTTTGTAAATGGAAATATTTGGTAGCCCGTTTTATGTCGTATACTAAATGTATTATTCCAAGATAAGCCCTTTATCTTGTTTTTTTCCGAACTTTAGGCCATTTGTTATTATAGGTATTTCTGTCTTCCAGAGTTTCGCTTCAAACTTTTCAAATTTTTCTGATGTTTATGCCTCATCAATGTACATGAATTATTGTGTTCCTGACTTATAGACTTATCAACGGAACTTCATATTAAATTAATATACTCCATTTAATCTCTGTTTTTTATTTATTATTTACGTCCGTTATTTAATTTCCGAGGCTAAGATCAGTCGTCCACGGCAGAACACAGGCAACCCAACATGGAAATTTTCTTTTCGATCATTTCATATAGACAAGTTACCTGCGGTTTTACGTTGTTACTTGATGGATAGTATCTATATCTTCTGTAGTCACTAGCCGTAAGCAAGGCTTGCCCCTATTTAATCTGGTTAAAATAATGTTTACTCCCATACCAACTTATTTAATCAGTTTGAAATAAAACTTATAGAAATTAAGAAATAAGTAACGCTGTTCTATAGTTTTTCCTACAACATTCCTTTCAGATAGAAACACTTCCTTGTCGATGAAAGAATGGCTCGAAAAATTTTATTAGATTTGCAAATATTTAAAAATGTTGGGCTACTAAACTGCAAACAACCCGGGGAAAACTTTTTTAAGTTTGTTACTATTCCCAAGAATATTCCCCCTAATAAAAAATAGGTAACGTATTCTCACTTTTCAATAAAATTCACTTTTCAATTGGAAAGATAAGTTGTAATCCGTGATATTATAACTCAAATTAAATGAATTTTACTTATTCATAATGCTTAAACATTTTAAAGTATATGTTACATTTTTCGGAAATGTTTGGAATACTACCCAATACCTTCAGCAATTTTCAATGTGTTGTGTTATTGATAAACATATTAATAATTGATCCAATATGGAAATAGTATGTAGCTCTCTCTTATAAAGAGTATACGTGGTAAAGTTATACAGTAAGCAGGAAATTTTTGACAAATCCTAAAACTTTTTTAATTTCTTGTTATATTCATTTGATTGCAATGCGCACTGTAACAGTGTGTTGTACTGTTGTACAACATATTGTGGATATTTTCTGTATGTCGTGCAGTATAAATAAATTTCTTTATTATTATTATTATTGTTATTACTATTATTATTATTATTATTATTATTATTATTATTATTATTATTATAACGGAAACGTTTTCTGTTGTGACATATAAAGTTCAACTATATCTTACTTGATACAACATTTATAATAAAATTATGGTAAGTACCTAACTTTTACGATATTCTCAATTGTTATTTAAGATGTTATAATCTTTTTTATTTTTTAGATTCGAGTGTCCAATGTTTTATCAATATTTACCTTTAAACCTGTAGAAATATTAGAAATAAATTTTAAATTTTTTATCAACAGTAAAACCACAAGAGCTTTTTTTTATCGGATAAATTTCTCTTTGTAACGAAATAATTTTGCCAATCAGTTATTTTATGAGAAAAACTGACATGAAAAAATCGCGAGACCGGAGGTCGAGCGATTTTGTCAAATGTCAGTTTTTCGAGCAAAATTACTGAATGGAAAAATTTTGAGTTAAAAAGAAATTTATCCATAAAAAAAAGCTCGAGTGTTTTTTGGCAAGATAAATTAACGACAAAATAGCTGACAGGACAGATTTTAAAGTGACGTGCGACTACTAGATGTACTCTGCTTTTGAGGAACAGGCATTTTTATCGGTGATAAAAAACGATGCACCTTTTTTATCGCTGTCAAAGTGACAAAAATGTCACTGCCAAATAGACTATTTTATATAGGAGTTAATTTATCAACAGTAAAACCACAAGAGCTTTTTTTTTATCGGATAAATTTCTCTTTGTAACGAAATAATTTTGCCAATCAGTTATTTTATGAGAAAAACTGACATGAAAAAATCGCGAGACCGGAGGTCGAGCGATTTTGTCAAATGTCAGTTTTTCGAGCAAAATTACTGAATGGAAAAATTTTGAGTTAAAAAGAAATTTATCCATAAAAATAAAGCTCGAGTGTTTTTTGGCAAGATAAATTAACGACAAAATATGTAAACAAAGAACAACAATAATATTTAAACTAAAATTTTCCCAAAACGACTCATATTGTACAGTATAGTTTCCACTTTCCACAATACTTAAAAATTAGAGCTGACAGGACAGATTTTAAAGTGACGTGCGACTACTAGATGTACTCTGCTTTTGAGGAACAGGCATTTTTATCGGTGATAAAAAACGATGCACCTTTTTTATCGCTGTCAAAGTGACAAAAATGTCACTGCCAAATAGACTATTTTATATAGGAGTTAATTTATCATTTTAAAAATCACTCTGACATATTCTAGTAAATTTTAGAAGTTGTAAATAACTAAACTTCAGTTTTTTTATTTTTCCGGCGTAAATATCGGAGATTATTTGACAAATTATTAAAATTTTGACACATTCCAAGAAAAAATCTAAGACTGCCAATTTTGTCGAACACGTAGGACAACAAAACAGCCAGTTGAAGGCAATCCATTTATTACCGAAGGCACTTTCGAGCAAATCAGCGATAGCTCGAAATATTTGTGGTTTTATGAGCAGGTGTCCAATCATTTTGACAGTTGAGCACCTTGGTATTTAAATTTTCTTTTGAGAAGTAGGCGTAGAGAAATTTGTTATTCTTAACTGACGCAAAAGACGTCAAACTGCCAAGAGTTTTGAAAATGCACGTCACGCGTTATTTCAGTATGTAGATCAGACCAAATGTGGCTATTGTGGCGGTAGTACATACCATTTTTAGAAAATTTCACTTCACCCGTTCCAACAACGGGAAAAATCATCATCCCCCTGTGTTCTTAGCAGGAACTATTCACAAAATTAAATTCGCCTCACAAAATTGGCTTCTTACAGATGATGCACTTAAGAATAGTGGAGTGTTTCCATTTGTGCTTATTCAAAATTCTATATACTGTTTTAAATGGAATCCTCAAACTGGTCTGTAAACGTACTCACTCACGTTTCAGTGACATCTTCACGGACATCTTCGTACAGGTCGTTTCATTTAATATAAAAAAGTTTTCGCTATTTGAATTTCTCACAGTGTAACAAAAGAAATTAAATACTTAGTATACTATTTTTAAATTTATTTGAAACAAAGACAGAGGCATGTTTTATGTTCTTACCAGACAACAAAAAGCAAATGATGATCTTCTATATGAGTAAAATTATAGAGGCTTTTAAAAACCCTTGCATCTATCAAAACTTTAATAATACCTCAGATATCTTGGAAACTGCTGGGTTTAGACAAAGCGTGTGTTTTGTACAAGTCTTCTATCCATAATTTTGTGCTCTTTCAGAAAATGCAAAAATATACAGGGTGTCCCACTTAAAATAACAAAGTTGACAGTTACTTCCGTACAACTGGGAAACTATTTAATTCCGATTTTTTTACATCAAACCATTTCTCGTTAACTTCTTTAATTTAGTATTTCTCCCTTTGGTCCTTTGGATATTCGACTAAACAATGTGATGTGATTATCTTTTTTGATATTCTTATACTTTGATATTACTTCAGTAGCCCAATACCAGACTTTGTTGACACAGCTGGTCTTTTGGGTCCAAAATTTTCTTCTTTTGCAGCTACTCTACATATAACTTGCCCACAATTGTTCTTACCGTAGCTTCAGATTGGCAATAAAGCGAAACTATAAATAAACTATAAATCCTTGAGTGCGCTGGGTGATTAAGATGGATGAAGAGATGAATGCTCGCTGGAATCTTATTTGACGAGCATTAAAACAGCAGCTTTATAAAATCAATCCGGTGATTAAAGCGGCAGTATAAGTAATGTGCAAACGATAAACTGCCAATTAATCAGGAGTAGTTAAAAGCGAGCAGCGGAGAAAACGTGAATTTAGCCTGAAAAGGTGGGTTTGGAGTGGGTTTGGGAGTTCAGTGCCCCGGGGGACGGAACGCAGGACCGTACTCAAAGGAATAGGAATGGGCGAGAGGGTATAAATCATGGATCTGAGAACAAGTGGACAGCGCTAAGATTTATTTGCGAATATAGAATGGTAAATGTAGGGATATTCTTCAGCAAGGAGTATTTCTAAAACGTTGTAAATCTGTATATAGGTAAATTTTGTAAAATACAAGAAGCGTTATTTGTAGATAAAATGGATTTGTTGAATAAAATTTAAATAAATCAGTTTAAATTGTTTTAAATCTCGTTCATTTTAACCCCATAGCCTTGTGAGTGAGTATAACGGCCTATATTAAAATGTCATTATTTTTGTCCATTTATCATATATTGAAATATAAATAAGCATCCGAAGAAAGATAACTATTTTTCATATATACGTTGGCTTGTCGTTGGTTGATACCTCTTTGTTCTCTTAACCAATTCCATTTTTTTACTGTTTACTATGATAAACCACTCAAACGTCAGCCTTGGAGGATTAAGTATCTATAACGGAAGACAGAAGTGTATGCACTGCCGATGACATAAGTATATGCCACATTTTGCTGTAAAACTTTACCCTAGTGCGCTGCTGTTTTCATTCTAGATATTCTAATTCATGTAGATATATGCCATCTCCCAGTTATCATAAGTTATACTCTATCCTCTAATCTTTAAATTCGACACCCGACCCACCATTCCTTTATTATACTTACAACCCCTAACTAACAAAAAAATCCTAATTTCAACCCAAAAAAAAATCCAAAAAACACTCCTAAAAATCACCGTTAAGTAAAAAATCCCAATTTCAACCCTAACAAAACCCTACTCCTAAATAATTAAAAATCCAAAAAACCCTTTAAATCAATAAAACCCATCCCAATACCCCGATAATCTTTTACAACAAACCGAGACAACCACCTTTAGGTGGAGGGCCTCAAGAATATATCTACAGGCTGTTACAAATTCGCTTCTCACCATTGAGATATCTGAAACTGTAAGAGATACGGAGAAGCTTAAATGGGGGCAAAGTTACGTAATCAGGGGACCAACATAATACCTTAAACAAATCATGGTTAACTTGATTACGTTTTGAAATATTTCAAAAAAGCTAGATTTTAAAAATTCGTTTTTATTTTTTTTGCAGCCTTATTTGACCACATGTTGAAAAATGAAGAACACTGTCTCAAAGCAACTTTCTGTCCCCTATTGGCCAGAATATTTAGATTTTCAATGTTGTTTCGTTGTTCCAGAATCATCATCAACTTCATTTTTTTAAATACAGACCTGGAATTTTGAAACCATAATTTGCAAATCTCCTTTACCCCTAACAACATACTACCACAGAATAAATTACATTCGGACGTTTATATAAAAAATACATCTTCAATGGTTCTGTTCAGAATTGTATTATTTTTTATCTACGTACCCAATTTTTCCTCATTTTTATCGGGCACATAAATGTCACTGAATGTTACCAAATCCAATTAGACCTTTAAATTTTGATGTGATGCACTTTCTACACCAACGCAGTTCCTTGAAAAATGAATATGAAATGGTGGGGTAATCGGATGGCCTGCAAGAGCACCCGATTTATTTCCACGGGATTGTTTTTTTGTGGGGAACCCTAAAAAATAGGGTATATAAGAATATATCCAACAATGCCTAGAGAACCTTAGGGCAAATATTTTGTACGCCTTTCCATTAGAAGAAGGAATATTCAAAGGACACTGCAGAAAATTTTCAGAAGAATAAATTTTTGTATACCTACCTAGCTCAAAATTGAAATGCGTTTTTTGAGGATCTAATGCACGTTTTTAATGTTTGTTAATCACTGTCAATTTGAAAAACCTTTTTGTAATAAAATAAACCCATTAACATTTTATTTGAAATAAATGTTTTTTTTAACGCAATTCAAAAATGTAAAGGCCTATTTGAATTTGGTAACATCCACTTATATTTATGTGTATGATAAATGAGCAGAAAGGGGGTTTGTAGATAAAAAGTTGTACAATTTGGAATGGAAAGATTGAAATGCATATTTTGTTCGAAACGTCTGAATATGACATATGCTGGGAAAGAATATTGCTAGGGGTAAAGGAGACTTGCCAATTATGGTTTCAATTCCAGGTCCGTATTAAAAAAAAGAAGTTTATGATGGCTCTGGAAAAACGAAACGTCACATTGAAAATCTAAATATCCTGGCCAATAGAGGACAGAAAGTTGCTTCGGGAAAGTGCTTTTCATTTTTCAATATCTATTCAAATAAGACTGCAAAAAAAAATCAATTTACAAATTTCGGTTTTTTTCAAATATTTCAAAACCTAATCAAGTTATCTTAGATTTTTTTAGGGCATTTTATTAGTACCCCGATTATACAACTTTTCCTCCATCTAAGCTTCCTCATATCTCTAACAATTTCCAAGATCCCAACGGCGAGAATCGAATCTGTAATAGCCTGTAGATTCTGTCCTAACCCCTTCCCTTTGACCGATGAGTTGTCTTCACTTTGAGACCTATTTATAGATCTAGTAGATCGAAACAGTTATCTGTCGTTTGATGTTTAACGTGACTGAAACTCACGTGGTGGTCGTGATACAATTCTGTTCTCACATGAGGATGTCCTCAGGAACTTTCATCTTTTATTCATTAATATAGTAAATCATGGTTCAATACATTGTCAGTTGGCTTTTAATTCACCAAATCAGAGAAAGTACATTTTAAGGCGTTTTGGAAATTTCCTCCCAATTTTGTTCATAGAATTTGCGTTGACTTTGTGCTGATATCTTCTAACAATTTAATATCAACCATCTTTGGTATTCCTGGAAGAAGTTTGTGAATGAATTACGGTAATTGCAAATATTACAAAAATCGATGTTTCTGATTTTTCGTGTTACTCGTACAAGTATTCATACAGCTTAGTTAATATCACAAGTGGCATTTAAAAAATCTAGGTACTCATAAACCCATAACCCATAAACCTTGTTTATGCCAAAGTTTACAGAATATAATTCTGTAAACTTAGTTTATGCGTACTAATATTAATCTTTATTAACTTTGTCTTACCAGCTAGATTTTATGGATTAGGTATATGAGATTTTATTTTAGTAGTTTCAATATAACTACTTCATTATGTTTTAAAAAGTTCAGCTCAGTTAGTGTCGTTTCGTTGCATTCATCTTAAAGATATGCAAAATCAATCTATAGAATAGAGTGTTAAATTTGGAAACGTTCAAATACTTTTTCATTTCTCTAAATGGTAAAAAACTTGCATTGAAATAGGCATGTGTGTATTTACTACCAACGGTAAAGTACAAAATGATATTCACTTTTCAACATTATGGAACACAATCGTTAATGTGAAAATGTCATTGAGAAATCAATTGTGTGATTTATTACGTACCTTTTTACTTTTACGTTTTGCAGAGAAGTTGGTCAATTTGTGTCAACTCATACATAACGAAATTAGATTTTAGAAGCTGTTTTTCTATGCGTAGCGTGATACCAATAAATTTTAAATTTATTATTTATTTAAATTCTTATAAATGTTTGATATATTAATAAATTTGAAAAATCTTGAGTCAAAAATAATCAACTTAAATTGTCGTTTACTTTTAACATCGCTTACGTAAAAGAGCTGTTTCTATAAGTTCGTAAATTATTATACTTATATAAGAATTGACAGATATAATGATAAAAAATTTAAGTAGAATATCTTGGAATCAACAATATGGTAATAAAATAAATATCTGAGTTTAATTCGAATCATTATTCTCCCACTGAAGATCTATTGGAGAAACGGCCAGCGATCGAATCACACCCTCTACTGACGCCTTATATAAACATATTATTAAAGTAACTTTTACAAGCTTTCTATAGTTCCAAATTTCCTTAATTCATTTTCAATGCACTCCGATGGTTGCAAGTATTGCGATCTGTGATTTTTTTTCACAAAACACACCGTCACGGAGTAAATAGATATTTTATGAAAGCATGTCATGTTCTTTTCTAACAAAATAATACCTCCAACTAAAATTATACCTAATAGATAAAATTTTATTTTCCCACAACACACAACAATTCCCTGGGAGAGGTGCCATTTCTTCCCTGGCGAGATTCTAACTCCGCCTCAATATACCATTCTGTATAGTCCACAAGCTACCACCCAGTAACTAACATATCGAGCCGTCGCGTCATCGCCTTTAAAACATACCTTTTTTATTGTATTGTACTTAAAAAAATTTTAGTAAGTACAGCCGATAGGGTTATACTTGAAAGAATTCACAGATTTCGCAATACTTGCAACCATAGGAGTGCATTGAAAATGAATTAAGGAAATTTGGAACTATAGAAAACTTGCAAAAGTTACCTTCTAATTTAAGAACTTACCATTTGCGACTTACAGACTTTGCCACCTTGTATATCACATTCTCATGAGAGTTCAGATTCTCAGACTGCGCCTACGCCGCCCGCTCTACTCGGTCCCCCACTACCTAACCATGTCGGTGTGACATGCTCATCTCGTTACACTTTTCCTCGAAACTAAATGTTCTTTCTTCAATGCTAAAAAAAAACGCAGACAAATACCTTATTTCCCTCGATATTGCCAGTGCTGCGAGTGGGGTTTGGACTCGGACAATAATAGATAGCGTGACCGAGACACGATGCCACAGGAATATCTAGCAATGTGGCGTTGTAGAGGTTAATATTTGCTATAAACCTCTATATACCTGATAATATAGACTAAATAAATTATGGACATTTTACTTGGACCAAAAAGACTTCGTACATCAGTTAGAATAAAACCTACTCGTACAAAAGCAACCGCTCGGGAAAATATAGAGATTGGTCTGCGGTGCAATATTGATGTTTCGAAGGAAGAACAGCATTACAGACCTTAATGGCATTACCTCTAGACAGCGGCACGAGATGATTACCCGTCAGGCAATTGTTGGAGCGCGGGCAGTGCCTGCTACGGCCCTGTGGGAGATTCTAGAAACTCCGGCTACCATCGCTCGCTCCCCAACTGTCAGTCATGGATTAGGCAGGTCTAGCCAGGAACAATTTAATCACACGCGTCACTTGAAGTAGCGCATTGTGTGTGTGTACAACGCTGAGTCGACAGGTAGAGCGCACGGATTGTGAATAACGTCATCATTATCCGTAGTCAGCCTTAGCCTCCTAGGATAGAATAACTTACCTATTCAAACTGTTTTCGAATAGAGCTAATTCCGAGCGAAATTAATTGGGTTTGTGCGCGTTGCTAGGCCGCCGCCCACCAAGTATGGCAGAATATAATATGCAAATGGCTCCAGTTATGTTAGTTCATTGGATTATTTAGTGTCTAGTTATATGGGACAATTAGTTGCAAACCTCATTATATTTCGGGTATCTGTAACCGCTGAGGCTATTAGATACTGGTTTGTGCGGCCCTGCACCCTAATCGGTAGTACTTTTGTAGATATTGCTCTTCAACCAGCCATTCATATGGAGATGAATAACACAATTATTATTAGGAATTGTTTTTTAATCAAATTCCGAGTAAAGAGCGTTAACATCTACTGATTAACCTACTTTTTCTATCCACGGCATCTACATAAGCTACATTTGGTTTGGGTTAGTGAGTAGGAGCATCTTTCAGCTGACCTGTCAGTTAATGTTCAATATTCCCGGAAATTTTTAAATGTTTAGTCATCTAATAATAGCAAAAGTTAAAGTAGCATTATGGAGTTTCGAGGCATATTTGTTTATTTTGTCTAAACCTTAATCACTCTTCCAATTCTTGGAAACGGCAAAATGCCTGCAATGCGGCATTTAAGGAATGAGCATGCAATGCTTACATAATGCTTATGGTTTGTGTGTAATACTTTGCAATGTTGAGGTATACAGTTTTGCAAGGGATTTTTGCAAAATCCCCTACTATATTGTATTTAGTACTAGGTACCAAAATCATAGATCCAGTTTCAGATCCAGAGTATTCAATTTTTTTAAGAAAAACATCATCCAGTTACCTGTGAGTAGTGTATAGTTGATTCAAATAATAACTTTTAGAAATGAAATACCTTCTTTGAGTACCTACTTATCGAATTTCGTCAAAAAAGTTCCATGCGTCTCAGTTAATACAAAACAAATGAGTCGTAGACTAATCTTGTACGTATATAAATAAGTACTAGGCATGAATCTTCTCTATATACTTAGACGCAACCTTGTATATACATTTTTTTTAAATCGAGGCATTTTGCATTACATTATTAAATAAAACATCATTTACATATCAGTATAGACTTTACTGGTTGACTCCACGATGTTAAGCTTCTGAATCTAATTCCTTCGCCATAAATATCTAGTGGAAGTATATAAATCTGGGGAAAGATAGGATGCATTTTCACTGAGGCCATTGCTAGCCGACTGAATGGATTAGATTTATATACATTTACATTCAGGCCACCACAGTAAAGGCTGACCTGGGCAATTCCCTCCAACAGATTCGAGCATAAATCTCTAACGAAATATACATAAGAAATGCATTTAATAAAAAATAACGTTCGGGAAATGTAAAGTTAAGGAAACGGGCTTTCAGGGGAATCGAAAATACCCAAGGAGCTTTTATGTTTTTTTTTATCTGATTGGCAAATATTTATTGGAAAATATTTACTTGTCTGTTAAATGCATTATTGTTTCTTAACTGAATAGTCTATATTGTCGACATGTTGCAATGAAATCGAATTATATTTCGTATTTAAATGTCTTATTTAAAGGCGACTTTCAGTAAGTTACAACAATATTAGTTACCATTATACGATACGAAAACCCTAATTGTATAATAAATAAAGAGCAGCCATTAAAAATATATTGATACGTACATTTAATTATTGTTGGTTCTTCATAAATCAATTATTTGCATCAATTGCTTTAGGTGAACAAGGGATCACACTTACATTTATCATTAAAAGGATTACCAGAATTACAATCTGAATAAAGAATAAAATGATCTTTTAGTTGGTTGGTCTTGGGGTTGGCAAGTAGAACATGTGTCACATTAGGGTAGTAATTTCTAGTGGGGTACACCAATAACTGAATAAATAGTACCATCCTTTGCCGGATATACGAATTCTAAAAATGTGATTAAACGTATAGGCGATTCTTCCTAAGCAATACGCTACCTACTGGCGGCACGCACAACTAACGCATGGGTCTTTGGTTCAGTTTTTCGTATGTATGTCTATTGTGAATTTTGAAATATCCGTTGTTATATTAGTTAATTGCTTTGATTAGATATGAATCATTATTGTTGTGAGCGTCATTGTTCCTCTTGGACAAAGAAAAACCCCGAGATCAGTTTCATACTTTTCCAAAAGCGGGAAAATCTGGAGCTATCGTGGAAACTATAAGTTGGGGATTAAAGAGTTACAGGAGACAATAAAGTATGGATAAAGAAGCTAAAGAACGCAAAGTAAAGTGTGTGTCCTTTACTTTTCTCTAAGAATGACTATTTCCATAAAGGTATTTATGCCGTATGTCCAATAAAGAATTTGACATATTTTAAGGTTAAGTTTCATTTTCAGATTGAACGCTCGAAAAATATTGAAATCTATTTTAATTTTATATCACTACTTACCCCTTTCAAAATAGTTTTACAAGCTCTTTACCTGGTTTAAAGTTCTCGACAATAAATCTTTGATGAATACCTACCTACAATTTCAAACGTCAGTGTCAGTGGTCCATAGGTTAGTACAGGTTACTGCCGTTTTGGCGCTACGATCGTAAAATGAATCGCGTATTGCTTGCTTATTCTAATTTGGAAAAACAGAATATAATATTTAGATGTAAAAACATAATGTTTTCGTCAGTTAATATTTGTGAATGACATGGCGAGTGCAATAATGTTTATACATTGATTAACAGTTAGTCTTCTATCATATTACATCCCAACTTTGAAATTAGTTGATTATTTTAGTGGCATATTATTAAGTGGATGCGTTAAATTATATTGAAGTTCAAGAGAATCGGCCACAGAATAAATTTCCCAATAAATGTTTAAATCGTCAGCGTAGAAGAGACAATCAACATCACTGCTATGATACTAATATTGATAATGATAATGATAATGATAATGATAATGATAATGATAATAATAATGATAATAATGATAATAATGATAATAATAATAATAATAATAATAATAATAATAATAATAATAATAATAATAATAATAATAATACACATTTTATTCATGGGGGAATGAAGTTTGTATAGGGTTGATTATTCACGCAACTGGTTCGTCAGAAGGATATAGGCAGATTCGATAAGTTTTTTTTTAAATTACGGTGCTTAGGTACCTACCTAACTGCTAATTAATCTTTTCAATAAAAATATTTTCAAGGCCATGCATTTCCGGTTATACCGGAAGTAACCACCAACTTTGTTATTTTTAAACCTTTGTCACATTTAAAATGAACCGGTTTCGAGATATCGGAAACTTCGGAAACGGTTGAAGCAGAAACCTTCATTTTTGGATCAGTGAGACTAGAAGTGGTGTAACAATTCGTAAAGTGTTTTCAAAATTAGTTAGTTGTATATACAGGGTTCTCTAAATTAACAAACACGACAAACTTGTCACGACAACAAACTTGAGGAAACTCAGGGGATAACTGTATAACAACTTTTTTTAATAAAACACCCTTCATATTTTTGAAACTTTGAGTTGTCCTGAAAAATCTACGTCAGTACGTATAAGGGTTGTCATAGTCATTCTTGATGATTTTTGAGTTATTAACAATTTTCTGCTTAAAATGACACTTTTCCTGCTGTTAACTTTCCCAAAATGCAAAAAATTGATTCAACCTTTCGAAACTTTTTCTTCCTTTGTCATTGCTGGTAGATGCGGATACCATTCATTAAAAGTACGGCATGTCCTGTCGAGAATCTTATTACACTCGCCATGAATAAAGAATAGATTTAAAATATGTATCACTATTCGAGTAGTTAATCATTTGATTCATTTTTACGAATATAAGAAAACGTCTGTGAATCTTTTTTAATACTTTGACAGAACATAGTTTTTTTGTTTGCACAGGTAACTCGAATTTCTTAACCGAAATATGATTTTTGGCATTTTAAGCAGAAAAGTGTTGATAACTCGAAAACCATGAAGAGTAACTATGACAACCCTTACAAGTATCTACTGAAGTAGAATTTTGAGGAGAATTCAAAATTCAGAAATATAGAAAATGTTCCATTAAAAAAAATAGTTAGTTATACACGTCTGAATTTCCTCAAGTTTGACAATTAATTTTGAGGATCTCGTATACAACCAGCTAATTTTGAAAACACCCTAGAAACTTTACGACTTTCACTCTCACCGACCCAAAAATAAGGGTTTCTGCTTTAATTCTGAAGTATAAATACCAGCAGTGCAATTATTGTTTTCATAAAAATCGCATTATCTCGAAAATAGTTTACTTTAAATATTGCAAAGATTATATAAAGCCACTCAAAAATTTTAAGTAGAATCCAAAAATACCAAAATATACTTACATGGTAGGTATTCAATTTAAAATAACAAAGTTGGAAGTTACTTCCTATATAACTAGAAGTTCAACAGCATTGAAAATGTATTCATTGAAAAGATCATGGAACTAGACAACGAAATTTAAAAAATAAAACTTATTGTAAATAGATTTAACGGAAATAATCGATTATTTTTACAATTAGTATACATCATCACATAATATAGTTGATTTAAAATTACTATTATCCCTAAACCAATTATTTTCTGATAAATAAATAATTGAGGAATATTACAAATGAATATCAGGTCAAATGACATACAAAGTGGAAATTTAATAATTGTTATCGCATTTGTCAGTTAGCAGATGTTTCTGAATAATTATGTTTTATTTATAGATATTTAATTTTAAAGCAATTATTATTTCAATAACAGAATGTCCGGAAATAATTGTGAAGTATTTAATACAAACCCATTCAGTTGGTTGGTATGTGTATACTTCGAATACGAAATGATTCAAGAGTCACTGCCTAGGCATAATTGTCTAAATCGGCCCAGTTTGGAAACAGCGCTCTGCAATTCATTTCGTGGTTGCCGTGAAGATTCGGTAGCTAGCGCCACCGCATTGTGAGATCTACAAAGTGTCAATATGCCCTACTCACTCTATCTGTCAAGAGTTGACAGTCAATTGACAGTGGCACTAGTAACAGCAGTTTTACTTTACAGCACTAAAACCGAAGTAACCTAAACTTTAATAGTATATATATTAAAACGCGTCGATTCTGTCTCCCTCTAAATTCCGTTGCCGAATCCGCAAAGTTTCAAAGCTACCTCCTCCGTGGGGCAATCTCGGAACGATCTCCGCGGACCACCGGAGGACGCCCCCGGCCTTTCTCCAATGCGTAGGGGTATTTTCGTCCCGTTTCCTACGCGTTTTCCCAATTTAAACGCCTTTTCAAAAAACCTCTGCAAAATTTTCGTCGATCGCCGTTCGGCGAGAGAGATGCGGCTAGCACCGGCATTTGTCCTCGCGCCTAATGGTCCCGTCACGCCCGCCGAAATACCGACTTTTCGCGGGACTCCCTAGACCCGTTTTCTAATTTTACGGCCTCGAGACCCGCTTCACGCGAAAGTTCCGTCCTTTCTCTAATCCTTTGAGATTTTTTTTCGAGACCGTACGTCCGCTCCTTTTACGTTTATTTCGTCTTCGAAAATCTCGAGTCGCATCCGTCTCAACTTCTATCTCATTTTATATCCTCATGTGAGATTACACTAACGAGACAAGCACCTCCCACGAAAACTGTCAAATTAATTAAACTTCAGATAGGTTATTTTCCTACGAGAAATATTGCTAACGGAATGATTAGTACTGACTGCCAAACATTTCTGATTACCAAAATACTGAAGCGAAATGCTTTTCCAATGAGAAAATCGGTAAAAATTATTTTTTCAGGTTGACATGTACAGTTTACATACTTAAACGTCTCAAGGTAAACATTTGACAACAGGCGTGATAGCGCAACGGGAAAGTAGTAGGATTCAAAACTTTATAATGCTGATTTCGCGAGTTAGAGTCTCGCTGCAGGCAAATTTTTTTTTTTTACTTTTTAATTCCAATTATTTATTAGTATTAGTATTTAGTTATTCTGTTTCATTATCCATAGCTTTTATTCTTTTTGCACGTAAAGTTTGGAATTAATTCGTTCATTTTGGCAGTCTGTTAAATTCTTGATTTTAGCTTACAAAAGTAAATATCTACAATATTTTTGGTCCCATTGATAAAATTGACAATAATGTTTACTTAAAAATAAATTCTACTTTCAGTACTTAAAAAATTATGATGTTTTACCATCAAGAATAGAGTACCCTTACAATTCATCAAAATATTAAGAAAAATCGTTTAGTATAATAATTACATCATCACAAAATTTCTTTAATATGTATTTTCTTTAAAATAATATTATTTTAGATGCATTTGTCACCTGAAGGGTGACCCCAGGCCGCAGGCCTGGACCCCCGGTAGGACTAGAAATGGGAACGAAAATCGCGATAGCGATTTTCTCCCATTTCTAGTAGTATATTATGTATCAAGTTTTATAAATGCCATTTTAGTCACGATTTTTATTAATCACGAGCGAAGCGTAGGGGAGCAAGTGTTTAATAAAATGAGTGAATAAAATGGCGTTATAAAACGAGTTGCATACTATACTTTTTCTACGATTGCAAATATCTAAATAAAAATTTTTGAAATACCTACTTACTTTACACAAAATTACTTCTCTTGTCACGTCGCGTCAAATTAATTTGACAGATTGATTAAAAATGACACAGACAACTATCTTGATTTTTTCAATAATTTCAATCCGTGACTAAAGCGCACGAAGCCACGGCTTGTATGCACGAAGCCACGGCTTATCAAGGTGTATTTAAAAGATCATTTTGCGTCTTGGAAACATATACGAAAAATGGTACTTTAAAGATGGGGAGTAGAAAAAAATTATTAGGTACACAACGACAAAATGATTAAAAATAACGAAGATAATTCGGATAACATGAAAACAATCATGAAAACACTAGCAGACAGGTTTGATAGCTGCCACACTGTCACAAATAGTTGACTACCGTAAACTTATTGTTACCATGATACAACTACACTGATATGCCTATGCGCATGGGGGCGTGGTCTATCGATGAGCGTGACGTCAGTTTTGATACAAAATTAAATAAAATACTTGTAAACAAAGATAACAATATAAAAGAAACGTCGATTATGGAATTATAATACACGATTCATACAGGGAAACTAAAATAATAGTTGATTAATATCAATCTTTCTTATTTTAATTCAAACCGCATTCTGTGTACCGATCTACCTACCGAATATAATTCTAACCTAAATTTTATAATTTGAAGAGATAATAAGAAGCACTACTGTAAATAAACACCACCCTATAATATAAAAATGACAACTTGATAACCCTCGGACCTCACAATTATTATAATACGGGAATACAATTGACAAACACGAAAATAATTATATCACTGACAGTCACGTTGACAGTAACGCATTTGAATTTTCGTCATTTTAGCATCAAGAATGACGTCGTGCGCAGAACAAACGAAATTTGGTCAAGTTATGACCATATCAGTGTAGTTGTATCATGATTGTTACGTGCTGCCAATGTTGGTAATTGCGGAGAAGCAGTGAAACAGGGCAATGGAACAGACCAGTATAAAGGAGTCGGGATCAGACGACGTGATCGAGCCGATTATGGCCTAGGTAATAGCATAGTTAAGTTTACTTATACTATGGTATTAGTACTGTTGAATGTAGGATGTAGCACTGTCATTGTGCTCAGCATCCGTATTCGTATTATTTGATTTGAAATAATAAAAAACGACTAATAAATAAAACTTATTGTAAAAACGACAGGCTGTTTTACAGCAAAATATAGTTTATAAACAAATGGTATAACAATGTTGTCACTAGTTGTAGACACAAAAATGTAATAAACGATTTGATTGCCAATTTAGAATATGTCTTACTTCGTATGGCATGTTGTAGAACCAATTTTTCAAATAAACATTAGAACGTAAAAATATTGTTATGTTGTTCAACAGTTCAGCAGTTCAAGAAATATTGTATGCTGCTCTTATGAATTGCAGGATTGGCTAAATAGTTATGATGGACTTCACATTTTGTGATGGAAAAATTAGGGGGAATTGTCATGTCATTAATTTTGAGGATACTATGTGTAGTTGTATCATGGTTACTATGTTGTTTTTTGTTTGGTTCAAGGGATGCAATTTTGATAAACACATAAAGGTAAGCGCAAAGCAAGGATTGTTAACTGTTTACAGGATTGCTCGATCGCTCAATTTTGTCATCCGCCTTTGTGACGTCATCGAAGATCCTTGTAATCGAACTGTCAAAGTATATTTTGTGTTTGTTATATTTCATTTCACATTTCCAAGAGAATTTTCGTATTTGAATGATTATTATTTATTAAAGTTTGTAATAACAGTATAAATTGTAAGATTTAATAACTAATAAACATATTTCCCAAATTTAACAGGTAAGGATTGTGTATCCAATATATTTATTAACAAATTATCTTTGCTGGAAATCTTAACCCAATTTTTGATATTAACTTTACTACTGATGCCTACGTTTTTTTTGTTACAGTAAGCATAAAATTTATTATAATTATTTTAGCCTTATTGGCAAATTATATAGGAATTTCAATTTAATTTTGGCTAGATTGGATTAGATTAGATTTATATAGGAGTATATTTATATATTTATAAAACCACTCTTGTCTAATATAGTTGTTCTGAGTACATCTGTTGCCTTTGGGAAGATATGGAAAATTATATCTAAACCTTTGCCCTTATAACGGCAATTCGGTTGTTATTGCAGCCAAACATAGAACAACTGTGTCCAGGCATTTTTGTGAATCCATTTTCTGGAACATAGGTATATTAATAAGTATAATTAACTGAGTTAAAGTAAATGTTGAAATGTTATATACTTTACATTTCTACTACAGATACCTGGAAGAGAATATACTATAACTGTAAAGTATTTTCTGTTGTACCTATTTCTACAATTACGAGATCACAAATTGGCCTCTGTGCATTATATAGTATACCTGCGAACAGTATACATGTTGCTTATTGTAAAAAAGCAGTTACATTATTAATTATACATACCTATATAAAACTAATCATCCTTGTATATATAGTATCTTTTAACTATTAAGAAGATGGTAAAGATAAGCACTAACAAATTTACGTAAATATATACTTAAAACCGCAAAATATATCTTGAACATTACAGCATAACCCAATATCACACTTTTTCCGTTCATATTTCTCTACAGAATCTCTGCTTCCGAATATGTTCATAATTAAAAAAGTATGCATATGCTTACCTATTTTAATAATATACTCGGATAGTTTATATCAAAATGTGCATATAATTTCAATTTGTTGGTAGACACAGAATTAAAGAACAAAGAAACCAAGGAAAATATTATGCAATTACTTATTATAGGTATGTACAGAAACTATTACCAAAGAGGATAAACTAATTGCTCTTTGCTATTACCCATAAACACAAACAACAAAGGTATTATATAAGAATAATTAACAATTGATTTGAGAATTTTAAATTCAAATTCTGCTTTCGCACTTGCAGTTTGACTTTGACAGATTGCTTTATTGGATCTTTGATGACGTCACAATTATGGATTACATTGTAGTATAGGGATCGAGCAATCCTGTAAACAGTTAACAATCCTTGAGCGCAAAGTACCTAGTAGATTTGTTAGTCACAATGGCGGGTGAACAATTTCCAGTGGATATTTTGGTTGGGGAGAAAACCGCCAAAACCAACATAATGGAAATGGACGTTTATGCGCATGTCTCCATCTATCACTAAACCTAACTTCTGATAACTGTCAATTGTTCTGATCGAATCCATGTCCAGCATTAATTCATCACATCCATCAGTTACATTATCCATCACAAAACTGAGCTGAATTTACGAAAAGGCGCATACAATTACTGTAGAAATATTAATTGAATTATAGAAACTTATTAAAAGTGTCTGCTGACTGTAGTTTCTGTTAGGATTACACCACCTGTAAAATAATAAAAAATAGGAAACCAGAAGTATTCAAAATAAATATCAAAAGTGTAGTATCAAAGCAACTTTTAATGTTTGCCCAAAAAAACCACACAATAATGGAGGACTACTACTTTACACTCGACTTTACACAAAAGATACAAGTAGCTATGTTTGTTATAGTATATTTTTAATATTATTTATTGGCTTCTTTAACTGTTTACATCTTTATAATATTTGATAATTTCATTAATAATTTACCTCTTCGTCAACTTTTTGGCTAATTCCGAGGCTAATTCCTATATAGAGAAAGATATAAATAGCTGCTTTATTTAATTTCACTGTATAACATGGTATGCATTAGTCAAATATAATACATTTATACATATATAGAAGTGATACTGATTGGAAATTGTGTAAATTAATTATTGTGCTAATCAATGGGGATTTTATATATGCCAAACGCATATAAATAATTGAGAGAATAAAATTAGTAGTTATTTTATTATTGAAAATACAATGGAGGTTATAAAGAGCTATATGTATGCTCATACATGCCAAACCATATTAATCATATTACGACAATAGCTAGCTGAATTTAAAAATTAATATAATTTATTAATAAAATATAGATTCTCTCTCATATAGGTATTGCAGACGCATGCCGTAAAATATACAAGGTGTCCTACGGTGACGGTCCATTAGAAGTATCTGGACAACCAATTAAGCTATTAATTTGAGGTGAATTCAAAGTGGGCCATGATCTACTTCATGAAAATATTTTGCAGTTTCTACCACTTTCAATTATACCGGAAGTCGACATTAACTTTTTTATTTTAAATGGGACACCCTGGATATTATTTCATTTCTAAATTCTACCTGAAATTCTGAACACATTTTATGTAGGATGTCCTATACCTATCTTCAACTGTTTTTGAAGTATTGACTGGTGAATATTGACATTTTCAACATTGACACTGTAAAATCTAAACGGTTTGAGATCAAGAAAAATGGTTTGCACATTCCTATCTTCACCCAGATAACCCTAAAGCTAAAATATGTCAGGTGGGTAGCTTATTTTTCATGTGCTTGATGAAATATACTTATAAACGAAATATTTGTTTAAAAAAAGTTTAAAAAAAATAACAGAAAGGACAAAAAAAAGGTGCACTACATATAGTACCTTAGGAATATAGAGGTATATATTACATTCGAGTATGATAATCAACAAAGCATTGTACGTGAACTGCGATATTACACTTCATACATCTAGTTGTCGCAGGTTGATGACATTGTCCACATCTTGTCTGTTTCTCTTGACGAATCACATTGACCGTACTCAGCATATGTGGTGCTTATGTTTGTAGATATGCCTTGGTAGGGCTCAAACCAAAATACATATCCAATTCTACTTGTACCTACCCACAGTTTGTAACCGTATCGAATAGGTTTACCTTTCATAAACTGTTTTGCACCATGCCTTCCATAGTATGGTACCATAGCTTCATCTACTGAATGCATTTTCTCAAACCGGCCATATTCCATAAATTTTTTATTGAGATGGTCAAATAATGGTCTTAGTTTGTAAATTTATCTGTTGCATCCAAGTCATTATTATCTCGAAAATGGATATTCGACATAATGAAATCGAACTTATCTCTAGTAATTGACTCGGACGTTGGTCATTATGAGAGTCTCGTTCTCGTTCCCAAAACATCTTTCGGCGGGGCAGTGGTACGTATCCACTCAAAATGAGCACACCAATGAAAGCCCTTATTTCAATATCGGTAACAGTTTGGGAGTGATTTTTCTGGTGGGCATATCTGTTTGTTTCACGAACTATACCTTCTATTATATTATCGTCAAAAAAATCATAGAAGTATTCTATTGGACTCTTTAGTTTAGTAATAGATGTAGCGCCCAACAAATCTTCATTTGGAGCTGAAATATCTTCCTTTACTCACTGATAAACCGTTTTCTTTTTCGGTTTAGATAACTTTTTTTCTGTCTGTTCAGATACATTTTTTGGAGAAACAAAAGAAGACAAAGGGAGATCATCATCCGATGAAAAATCATCATCTAGTTCATGAACTGCTAATTTGATTTCTGCGGGAGCTCTTAGTTGGGAACCAGGTAGATTATCAATGTGAACAGCGTTTTCTTCGCCAGAGTCCTCGTCAGTCAAATCAGTGCAAGCATTTACTAGAGGAAATACCGTAACATCTTGTACATTATCCAGCATATCGTTATCCTCTTCTAATAACTCCAGGGTTTGAGCGAGAGAAAACCCCCTGAAACAAAATCCAACGTATTTCCTGATGTATTCCTGATGTACTAAATTTAGTACAGACAAAAACAAATGGCAAAAATAGGGTTATGTCACAGCAAATGTCTAGGTATGAAACTTTATATCAAAAGTTACATCCTTTAGGTTTCTTATTCGAGGATTATTACTTCTTAAAAATTATTTTTGAAATAAGTAATTTACTTACCTAGCCTAGCGGATACCATAATTATTCATTTTCAAACTAAACACTTTTTCGTTTTTTCACTAAACTCACAAACTTCACACAAGCTACTAACAAACAACTGACCTGCTTGAAAGACTCTCAGAGAATGATTTCTAGTGCACAGAATGTTTGTACATGCGCAGACAAAGACTTGTCAGAACTTGCAAGAGGTGTACTATATTTAGTACATTAGGAATATCTGGGTTAACTTTTCATAAGCTATCGTTTGATACTAATTTCAGATTTTTTAGAAATTAAAAATTTTCGATTAAATTTAATCTCTTGGTTAAATCTGAAATTAATGTCAGGCCATTTATCTGAATCTTTATTACTTTTTGTTATTTTATGTTGTTATGTTTATGTTATGTTACAAGTGGTTTCATTCTAAAGAAATTGTGATGAATCATACAGTTACGCCACAAATAAGATAATTTATAGAGATTTTGGAAATGGATTCTTATTTTTGAAAAATGTTTTTTTATATACCTATGTATATTTTATATTATTCTTTTTAGGGCCAGTACTTGTGTTTCTGATTAAGTCTCTGTTAACTAATCTAACTATATGAATGTGACAGTACAGTTTGAGATAATGTGTCAAATATGAACAGGCACACTCATATCATAATATTTGGGTGTCGCCTTGCATGAAAATGGAATTGAGGTTTATTTATATGCGTTATTTATCAGTGGCGACTGCAATTCGCCACTCTGAAAACATCCAGATACGGACTGGCTGTAAATGAGAAAATCAATGGGCCATCTTTAATTTTTATTATTTAAAAGTATTACAGTATATTATCCATAATCTACATACAGTGTGGCCCATTAAGAACCAGGACACATTCTAGAAAATTTTTGGTAAGCGCGATTCCAATGTTTTTTTGTATACACATTAACTAGAAAATCTGTAGCCCAAATCTAAAGAAAGACGAAGCGATGTAAACAAGCACAGCGTCACAGCGACGGTGGTGGGCAAAGTACGGTCGGCCCAGGCCACGCCTTTGTCTTCCGTTCCCTCCGGCGCGGTGGGCGCGGTGGCCAGCGGGTAGCTATTACAACCACAGCTTGACCGACATTCGCTATCGCTCTCGCACTGAGAAGAGAAGTCAGAGTTGGACGTATAATATTTGTAGTTATCGTAAATGATAACAGTGCCGTATTAAAAACTCTTGAAACATTTTATAAATAACTTTTGAAATAGACATGAATAAAACGGTAATTATGTACATATGATGTTTATTACACATTCATTATTTACAAAAATAAAATTAGACAATACTTTACAATGAGGTACATATAATAAATAATAATAAAAAATCTTTATTGTGTTTATTCTAAAAAAAAGAAAGAAACACAAACGGTAAGAATTCGGCATTGCCGTTCTTCCATTCCGCCTATATAAATTTTCAAAATTGAAGCTTGGCTTGGCTTTTATGAAGTGTGTCCAATTTGTCCAAAAGGTCTTCCCTATTGGCTTTCATTAGCCATATCCTTGCCCTTAAAAAAATTAATGTTTTTAAAAATTAGTTAAAATTATTTTTAAACACACCGCAAAACATTAGCAAAAAAAATTTACACTCGACTACTTGCGCACTACTGTTCTATAATTTTGTTTTTCCTAAAACTAAAATATAACAGCTGGCCAACTTTTAAACGAAATTCATTAAATCTTAAATTGAGTGATTGTTGATTGTATAAACCATATTATTGGCTGTCTATGAATGAATTTCCTAAATTAAGTTAACTTAGATACTAAATTACATTTATTTATAACACATTTTTATCTACTTACCGATCGGGTTGTTTAGGAAAGATAAAAAAGCTCTTATTACAATTATAGCTTTTATTATTGCAATTTTCAGTTGCACATACGTTTCCTGTTTTTCTATTACTTATTATCACTAATGAAAAAAGGAACACTATAGAAAACAAAACAATAAAAAAGCACAATAAATAAACACAAAAACATTACACTCAAAATAAATTCGAAGAATAACTACGTCGCTGGCTTAATCGATAATCAACACGCAGTGATTTCCCTATTTCGGTTCGAAACGCTCGCCACTGTGCTGTTCTCTTCTCAAAGGCGGGCCTAAGAAGCGGCGCGCGTGGATCGGCGCAAACCGTTCCTGTCAAGAGAGCGAGCGTACCCTTACCCTTCTTGCACTTAGCTCGGCGGTGACTCTAGTCCACCACAACATGCATGCCTTTCATCCATTCGCTGAGGACTCTCTGTTTATCACATTGTTACCTACATCGCTTCGTTGCTCTTTAGATTTCGGCTAAATATTTTTTAGTTAATCTGTATATTAGGTTCCTAGATGTACTTGTTGAACCTATTACGATGGCCCAGCTGCTAATCCTCAGCCTACTACGATTGATTTTGTTTTCAATCAATTTTTTTAAATTACTTTAGGTATTTAGGGATATAGGGGACTATTGTAAAGTATTGTTTTAACGTTATTATTATTTATTTGTGAAGTAAGTAAAGGAACAGTATTCTAGATTAACAATCACTAGTAGAGTTTCCAATGCCTGCTAGGTATATCTTTTAAGCGAAACACAAATTCAATAAACTTGAAACATTTAAGGCTCTATAAAACAAATATTCTTCGATACAAATTGTTAAAATTTGGGTCACAGGGGTTTTAAGTAATGCTGAAGAATGCCACGATGTCAAATTTTTAATAAAAAAATCCCTAAAATAATTTTCGAGAAAATTGATTGAAAAAAAAAATCGTAGTAGGGTGAGGATTAGCAGCTGGACCATCGTAATAGGTTCAACAAGTACATCTAGGAAGCTAATATATATGTAAAAAAATTCATTGGAATCGCACTTACCAAAAATTTTTTAGAAGGGTGTCCTGGTTCTTAATGGGCCACAATGTATAAGTTTCGTAAATTTTAGTTTTATAAAGTTCAACAAAATTTTGCAAATTTTGAACGACGTTTACCTACATACATACGTGTATTGGCTACTCCAAAATAGAATTGCGCCCTCTGCATGAAAATAATTGAACTTATTTAAAAGGTCTTTTCCGGGGCTTACTGCTGATATAATGATAACGTATTTGGGTTTCTTTAGCGTAATAATTTAGTGGTGCTTGTGATTTTTTGCAATTACAAAGTTAAAAACGGCGTGGGGATAGTGTTTGTACATCTTTATTTTTACATTTTGAAATGGCATTCAAAGGAAACCAGCACAACACAAACTGCGGTGTTTATGGATGTCATTCCACAAAATGTGTTAATAGAAGTGTTTATATGTGTGAAGATAGAAGATAGATGTTTGGCCCTAGTATACGAAACTATTCCTCACTCATTTTCCCAAAAGGCATGTAACAATTTAATAACAGGGAGCACGTTTATTTACACAACATAACCACTTATTTGTTGTAGTATATCTATAATTTTTTATTATTAGTCTGAATATATTTTAATTTAAACATAATAATTATTATTAAAAAGAAACACAAGCACTAATATCGAGGGCCGAATCACTGGAGTATTTTAGTATACAAGCAGGTGGACTTTCGAGAAAAATAGAGGAATTTTGCGGAATTTCAAGGAATTTCGGGGTATTTTGGTGGATTTCAGAGTATTTTATATATATTTTGTTACACAGTAAAAAAAGACAAATTGTAAAATTACTAAATGATAATCGTAATTTGCTGCAGTGTTATTTTTAACACAAATTGGGTAGTATAATCACTAAACCTTTAGAAATCATATTACATGAACGATATACCCGCCAAGTTGGTAGAAGTACTCATAAATTGTCCTAAAATTTACAAAACCGTGTGTTAAAAATGAATCAATCCGCCATAAATAAGGGATAAATACACGGTGAATAAGTAACTATTACACATTACCTTGTAAAATCTACTGGTTAAATTACTTTTATGGTAATGTAATAATACACTGATATGTCTAACACTGCCAAGTGTGGACTATATACACACTGATGAGTGTTAATTCAGTGTTAAAATTGCTCGGTTTTTGTTACTGTGTATACCTGAGGCCCGACCTGCGGTTATACCTAATCCCCGACATTTTTTAGTAATATTTTACGTTATATTTTTGCTAGATTACATTATACTTCTTAAATTACAAAAACAATTTATGTTGACAGGATTAAAGGGTATGTCTTAAAAATGTTTTGTGATGGGTTCTATTTTTTATATTATATTTTTGAGACAGTTTTTGTACGATTGAATATATTTTTACCTTAGTTTAGCTTTATTTTTTACCAAAGAACGTTTTCTGTTTTGTTGTTGGTATATGCATAGTATAAATAAATATACTATGATATATGTGAGTTTTATTTGTTTTTAATATGGCATAAATAAATGTTACAAAAACTTTATTTGTGTCTTTCAAAATCGCTAAGGGGAATTGCGGGGTATTTTCGAGAATTTCGGGGAATTGCGAATTTCAAACGTTTGGGGGTATTTCAGAGATTTTTTGGGGAATTTCGGGGATTTTTCAGTGCAGGGGGAATTTCAATGTACACATTTTTTTAGTGATTTACCCCTCGACTAATATGGTACACACTTTTTTACCGTTTGTCACACTTATTTTAGCGCAAAATGTAGGTAAGTAAACAGTTTCAACAGTTTCAACCCAAAAAAAAATCATATATGATTAGCAACGAAGCACTTATGGGACATATGACTGCTTTTATCACTATTTTTATCCTTTGTTTCACCTTAACTAGCGTGAATGCTAATTGCAAAATGATGTGATGTAAATTATGATCGTCTTCTTCCATATTTGTTTACAATTTGCAGCGCCCTCATCGATAATGTGATCACGAATAGTTAAACGGTAGCTTGTAAAAATAGGAAATACAATACGTTGTATAATATTGAAAGAAAAAGATAACGGAAAAGACATTTAACGTTATAATGTTGTTTACTCTTGTGGGTTCAAAATTATTTTGTGATTTTTTCTTACAACAGGAACTTTCTAACATTATGTCACACATCTGACTGTTAAATAATAAAAAATAATGTGACGATAATTTCATTGGCCAGTAATTCAGTTAATATAGAGACTAAATGGAAGAACCTACATGGACGAAAAAACAATGATTGACGTCGAGATAATTTAGTTTAGGATACATGGGCTCCCGGAGCCATCTCGGAGTCGAGTCATTTCAATTAGTGACTAATCAGTGGAACATTCGAAGGGGGAGAAAAGGGTTTAGGGGACGCTAACAAAAACTTAATTCCATGAGAAATGCTATAAAACAATCAAGGAAGGCTTGTTTCCTTTTCACATCTGTGTTTCTGTTTTCAGCGAAGTGGAGATTCACAGCAAACTATTCTGTCAGCTAAATTTGGCTGTTACACGAAGATTTATAGTGAGTCGCTAAACTTAAAATGTAGGTACTAATAAATCCACAAACTCTTGAAACATTTAACGATTTTGACATTTTGACTAGATATTTTATATCATTATGATTTTAATTTAGGAATCCAAGTAGGATTGTCAGACACAATTTCGAAGCAAATGTCAGCAGCAGCAGGAAGCAAATTCGAAACTAATGGGTAGACTCTGCGTTATACACAAATTTTCTGTAAATTTACAGATCTGTAGTTTATGATAATCCTGTAAAAGAATACTTTACAGATGTACAAATGACCTACTTACTGCTACTTCAAATTGATCATACTTACGTTTTAATCTAATCCAACTTATAAATTATTTATACCTAAGAGGAATATTGCTCCTCTGATACCATTACCGTTATTTAATAATTTTTAATTTACAACAGCACAAAAAGTTATGGCAATCAACAACAACGCATATACAACAATCATAGTATGAGGTGTTGTATATGCCTTTACTTTTATTTTTAAAATAGTAATGATAATAATAATGAAATAAGTATAACAATTTTTGATATACCTTCTAAATATTTTACTGTATTCCTTACATAATATTCAGTTACTTATTATTCTGATTTATTAATACTAGTAATATTATAGTAGCAATATGAATTCTAGGTAAACTATAACGAAATTGAGAAATAAAAAAACCTGAAAATTATTAAAAAATTATCATTAAAGTTTATTGAGCATTTCCAGATGTGTTATTCATGTTTCGTTTGAATTCTCATACATTTCTTAAAATGACAGGGATACAACAATTTTACAATATCACATACTACATATATCTAATTTTTATTATCTACATTACTTCATACATATGGTCAGTCTTCATGAAATTGATTGTTATTTACTCTTTCTAACCTGCTCCTTGTAAAACTACTACAGCAGCATTGAACCCACTCGTAAATATTTATAAATCTGTAAAGAATTTATGAGTTTATGTAGAATACAAATGTGCGCAAAATATAGCAAATGTCTTGTAAATTTACGGAATGTTATGGATGTACTTACAGACGCGCGCAGAATTGACCCATGATTCCGTTTTCTATCTGTCATTAATCTTTCTATACAGTTTCAGATGTTTTCTGAAACAATAACCGACTTATTTTGTGTACACTGTAGCTTAACAATGTATCCACAAATTGTAAGAACCGTGTCTGTTCACACGTGCATTTTTCTTTGCCAACCCTGTATTCTATTTTTTTTAACCAGTGGCAGCGTTAGATGCTTTAATTATTTATAGAAATAAAAATCAGTACAGTCTCAGTAATATTTCTACATTTATTATAAAATAAATGGGAACCAAATAACAATATTAAAAGAAACTTTTTACCCGACGTCAAATGTCAAATCTAAAATCACAAGAATGAGAAGATTAATAAGATGATGTCACTTCATGGCCGGCTTCAGTGTTCGCTGTGAATTGTCGCTCGAAGTAACTGGAAACTATGTGCTGGGCACCTACTGCTATTGTTACTATTGCTCGTTTCTTGGATTATGACAGGTTTTGATTCACTGCATGATTTTTCTCTAGAAAAAATGAAGAAGTCGGTTCCTGATAATTTAGTTTGTGATTTTTGGATGTCAGCCATTATGCAACTGCATTTCGTAGCGACCATTTGCTGTCATAACAAAAAGCGGATTATAGTGGGTTACAGACTTAATGCCCAAAAATAATTTGATAGCAGCTATTTATTAAGCGGGCCATTCACGACACTGCGGCGTCGTACGATTTTGTCGCATCCAACGAAATTGAACACAATTTGATCGTGTGTGACTGTACCTTTAATGACATTGTACGATTTAACCGCAGACAGACTGACCTGTCTGCTGCAGTATAACATCGTCAGTTGGGTCGATTTTTTTTATCGTGGGTGGCAGGTTGCTACTTGTTGATGCCACAGAAAGGGTCGGTCCAGAAGGTCGGTGCTCTTATTTAGTTTGTGGAAAATGGCAATATATAGGGCGCCCTATTTCTTGACCCGTTGCATGGGTAACTTTTTTATTAGTAGAGATACGAAAACGCTTAAATGAGTAAATTAGTGCAGTTTCGTATTAGTAATTCTACGGTAAGGCGAAAAATTATATACGGGGAAAGGTTGAAAAGTTATTGACAAAAAACGAAAAATCCAACTTTTCTATTATCCCTCGTAGCTCGTTCATTTGAAGAGTTAGAGAAAAATGCTTCACATGTTTTTTGCAGTATTTTTCATGTAAAATGACATGCACTTGCTACTTTTTATATATCTCTTAAAATGGTTGAGAATCACAGTAAAATATATTTTTTTTAAATGTAATGGATAGGTGGCTGTGACATTAACCGAAAGTCCCCTTTTTTCTCTTTCAGATGATATAACATAGTCCATATTTTATCCTTACAAAAGTAATAATAATCGTTGTTTTTAAAGAAAGTTTATTGTCACATCAAGAATGCTATGGATTATGGAACAAAAGAATGTTTTGAGAACAGAAATTATTAATTAATTAATTATATTGAAGTAAATGTTCGAAATGACCACCATCCTGTTGGATACATAGTAAGCAACGTTTCTGGATACTTCTTAAAACATTATTTATTGTATGTCCATGTATGCTTCTAATTCCATCTTGAATCCTGACTTTTAGATCCTCTATATCTAGAGGAGCTGTCACATAAACTTTATCTTTCAATAACCCCCAAAGAAAGAAATCTAAGGGGGTCAAATCAGGTGTTCGCGCTGGCCAGTCGATATCCATTCTATTTCCTATAACATTATCAAACTGTTCATGTAAATATTGTTTTACCTCGCGGGAATTATGCGCAGGTGCTCCATCGTGTTTGAAGTATTTAAGATTTCTAAAAATATGAAGTGGTAATTCATTTAAATATTCCTCTGTTAGAGTATTCCTTAGAAAAAGAAGGTAATTATTCGCATTCAAATTATCTTCGTAAAAATATGGGCCAATAATTTTGCCACAAAAAATTCCACACCACACATTTATCCCAAATTGACGTTGATTTCTTCTTTCAGAAACAAGATGTGGATTTTCTCGGCACCACATTATGTTATTATGGCGGTTAAAAATACCATTGTTGGTAAATCTACTTTCATCACTGAATAAAATCTTTTTCCAGAAGTCTAGATCCTCTTCGCATTTTGAAATGTACCATCGACAAAATGTCATCCTTCTTTGATTATCAGCTGGATATAAAGTATTGCATATGGAATAATGATAAGGCTTTAAATTGTTACCTTTTAAAATAGCTCTTACAGTTTCCTTGGAAGTGTTGCAGTGATGTGCAATTTCTGCAGTTGAAGAATCAGGTTTAAAATTTACATAAGCCAAAACATTTATTTCAGTGTCTTCATTGAAGTTTCTTTCATCCTTAGGCTTTGAAAAAGAACCGTATAATCGTATATTATTTTCCAGCTGTCTAAATATTCTATGATGGGGTTGTCTTCGTTCCATGTAAGTTTCAAAATAAAGATTCGCTGCAGCTTGTGCATCTCGATTTTGGTTATAATAACAAAATAGCATATCATTTTTCTCTTCGTTGGTGTACATATTTGCAACACTATTATTTTGTATGCAGTATTAATAATAAACAATAAACTACTTAACAAAAACTAAAAATGTCACTTATGATCTGTCAATAATTAAATGCCAACTAGACGTTTTTAAAAATATCAGGAATCTTATTTTTTGTTTTATTTCCATAGCATTCATGATGTGACAATAAACTTTCTTTAAAAACAACGATTATTATTACTTTTGTAAGGATAAAATATGGACTATGTTATATCATCTGAAAGAGAAAAAAGGGGACTTTCGGTTAATGTCACAGCCACCTATCCATTACATTTAAAAAAAATATATTTTACTGTGATTCTCAACCATTTTAAGAGATATATAAAAATTAGCAAGTGCATGTCATTTTACATGAAAAATACTGCAAAAAACATGTGAAGCATTTTTCTCTAACTCTTCAAATGAACGAGCTACGAGGGATAATAGAAAAGTTGGATTTTTCGTTTTTTGTCAATAACTTTTCAACCTTCCCCCGTATATAATTTTTCGCCTTACCGTAGAATTACTAATACGAAACTGCACTAATTTGCTCATTTAAGCGTTTTTGTATCTCTACTAATAAAAAAGTTACCCATGCAACGGGTCAAGAAATAGAGCGCCCTGTATATGGAGAATTTTTTACGTGAATTCTTTGATTTGTACAAAGAACAAGAGTGCCTGTGGACGGTAAAAAGTGACCTATATCACAACAGAAACGCTAGAAGAGAAACTATATGAACATTTTAATTACGGAATTTCAATAATTTCTGTGAACAGCATTTTTATTTATAAAAAGTAATACCTACATATTTAAAAATTTTGTTTTGTTACCTATCAACGTTTATATTTTTTTCAAATTTACCTTAAAGTTGCCGAGAGCCGCTCATGTGGTGATATTGCATGGCGCATTACTGTGTCTTTTTTTCAATCAAAGGAGTTACCGCTGATAACAACTCCAGGTAAGTAGATTCATCCATGCGTAGGTAGTTTCTTCAATCGTCTGGGTGCAACCGCAATTCTTCTAACAAATTATCATGGCTCAGTGAACCCAGTTTCATAAGCCAATCTTTGCACCAAAATCTTAGTTTCCTTTTAGGTTTTTCTTCTCAGTAAAGCAAAGAGCAAGAGATGCTAAAATTAAGACACTTTTATCTGACATGATCAAAAGTCAAGTCCATACTGCAACCCAGTATTGTGTGTGTCCTCGCCAAACTTTCAATCAAATCGTACAATCCCGTCATACGATTCTGTTGTACGACGCTGCAGTATCGTGAGTGGCCCGCTTTAGTGTCTAATATTAGGAAGACTGGAAAAAAAGAATTGAAATGAAAGAATTTAATTACAAAATTTATTAAAAATTGACAAGTATTCGAGGCGTTATGAAAATATCGTGTTATTTTCAGAAAATAATCGATACAATGGTAATCGTTTGGAATTTTGAATCTACATATTTGTAAAAGGCTGTATTTTAAAGTATACATTACGAATTCACGAACTGTAAACTATATTTACATGTATTTGCCTCGTTGCACTGGTTGTCCCTTTTAATTTTATATTTTGTTTCCATGTTTCTGGTATGCAATAAATTATATGAATCATTAACAGACATTTTCGTCTATAATTAATATGAACACGTTTTCATCTACATATATCTAGAATAATCAATGGAAATAATATGCAACTTTATATGAAATAAAATCGAAGTTGTGTGATACATTTTGACCAATTAATTTTTGAAACTACCAAAACAATATGCACTACATAACAATGGAAACATGTACTATTTTTTCATAAGAAAAATGTATGCGTCGGTATTTTATCGCTACATGTGGCCAACATGGCTTGTTTTGAAGTTCGGAAAATTTTATTGGAATCATTTGCAAAAATTTGTCTTAATTTACTACTTGGGAAATCACTTGAAAAATTCCTGTACAATATAGATATTATTACATTTACAAAAAGTGTAGTTATTATTTGTATCTTTTATCTCCAATATAATACAGCACAAAGTAAGTTTGCTCCTTTGATTTAATTAGATATGAATATATACTTACAGTGTTATTGAATTTCAATGTTCACCACTGATATCTCGTAGGTAAATCGTTAAGGATCAACTAGATGGTTAAATAATGAGGGCAGAGTTCTATAAGCAAGAGACTGACATAACAACTGTGAAAATTAAAAGCCAGCTTGATCAGTCTTTTAAATATTTAAAAAAAATCGAAATATTGTAAATTATTATTTTATTCAAGCGGAAACTTTTTTTATCTTTAACGAATGACACAGAAGATTTTTTGGTGAAAAGTGCCTTTCTAATCGCATCACCAATCTAATTTTTAATTGGTAGAGGGCAAGCATATGCGGCCTCACACTTTGCCTCTTTCGTCAACACCAAAGTGAGACGTAAAAAGTCCCTCTAAAATTCATTTAAAGTATAAAATAATTTAAAAGCGAATTTGTTAAATTTGATTTATATTTTAATTGATCTCGTGAATGTTGTCGTAAAAATAATGATATTTTTATGAAATTTACCAGACGATATTCGATATCCACACATGTTCCAACATCTTCTAGAAGGATAAAAGCGGAACAGAACAAAGTAAAGTTAGATCTTTTATATTTAACTACTATAAGTATAGAAAATTAAGTAATCCATCATCAATTCTAATATTTTCGTAAAAAAACTCGGTTCAAAATATTGCTATCTACATAGCTATTTTATTGAAACGCTGTTGATGTTTTTTTATTCACCTCGCTTGTGTCAATCGTATACAAATATGTAAATTGAAAAAAATACAAAATGGAAACATTTCCCACATAACAGTGGAGTCCGAACAAACAGAATTTCCTTGGAGCTCGTGAAAATCATGATTGCGAGCACGCATCCATTGGGGAGAGGGCTGGTTCATGTGCGGTCTTGGGTAAATATCCGTTCTGTGTGATAAGACACCATGTTTATGGCATTATAGACACGTCTCGATTGTGTTTTCATTCCATTAGCAACGCTCCAAGAAGCACTATTGTATTACCGACGATCTCACCTCTTTGTTATCCCAATACTTAGTAGGTACGGTATGTTTGGCCATCTATATTTTATTATTTTTACCTAGACACTTACCGCCCTCTGGCTATGGGCATCGCCTCTAAAATGTCTAGGAGGGCGCAGGCTAGTTTCTTTAATAATTCGCCTGAATGCTTCTTTGCAGCGAAATATTAAAAATAATTCAGTTTTTGAAAACGTGTATAAAATCCAAACTAATATAGAATATAGTTAGATTTTCAGAAAAATTAGTGCAAAATAAATATCCAGTAAAATTATAAAAATTATATCATTATCTGCAATTCGTTCCTCCAGCATTCATTTAAGGAAAATGTAAATGTAAAATGTTTACCTAGAATGATAAATGACTACAGCCAATATAGAGTATTATATTAATATTATAATCACATAAAACTTTCTTTTAAACTATAAGTAAATGGTAGAAACCACAAAAACACGAATAAAAAATCCACACAAAGTCCCAAAACCGTGCTACCCACCTAAATTCTACTCCGGTGGTGGATGAAACCAGTAAGAGACAGACAGTATTTTCAAATAAGTTAAACACGCTCTATCACGGTTGCCACTTGTTTCAGAAATGTTTAGTTCAAGAAATGAGTAAATAAAAGCTTTCTGTGGGCCCTTCTCGGATTCATATAATGTAACTATAGGTAATGTTCTTTAATGATAATGGTAAATATAAATAACATTAACAATGCAGCACGGTGTTTATTGATGTTTGCTGGTCAATATACTATCATACCTTTTTAGATCAACTGTAGATGGTATACAGGGTTCAAGAGTAGGGGGAAGAAGGCTCAACATTAATTGTTACAGTAGTAGTACAGCTTTTTAATGCAGCAAAAAGTTTTTGTTATAACTTAATGTGCTGAAGTCAGAAAATATATATTAAAACATTAACATAAGACATTAATGATGCTATTTTTTTCTAATTATTTAATATTGTATTTTATTCGTTTTCATTGTAAGATCTATCAATCCAGATTTTTTCTGTTATTTAACAACTATTTCTGCAACTAGGTCAGATTTTCAGAAAAACCGTGTCAGAACTTTTTGAGATATGTATCATGTGAGTTTCCTACTGGACACTGTATAACTTTCCAATTTATATGCTATTCTGTTTTTCCTTGTTTTTTTTTTAGATTAAGTTAAATATCAAAAACCTAATGGTTTTTCGGCAATTATAAATCAAATTCTTTCTGTAATCAATTGAAAGCCGCCATCAACTAAAAGACTCGCTGCTCATCCATTACATTGTAACGAGCGATCAAAAAGTTTTTGGGTTGGGGAGTGCAATGAAATTATAACTCGAAAATTTTTTGCGGACACCCTGCCCCATGTATGTGCATGTGTACAGGGTGATTAACTTTCGAGTGTGTAACCTAGGTATCTCGCTTATTATAAAAGATAGACTGTAGGTTTAAATTCGGCAAAGTTGCGGAATTTTGTGCTCAATAAGTTGGCGCATATCCCCCCATATCTGCTTTTGGTTTTGAGTAAGACGCAAAAAAAAAATTGTTTTCCGGTTTTCGTTTTCTGGTCATAACTTTTATAGTTTTGAAAATATTGGCTTATCGTTTTCACATTATTGGGTCACTTGCTTGAGACAAATACGATGCCGTAAACCGTTTTTAAAAAAAATGTCATTTCTATTGTAAATCATCATCAACTTTATTTTTTAACTTTTATATTAATATTAACTTTTCTCAAATTTGAATAAACCGATTTTTTCTGAATACAACAATATAATACATATAATATATAATATAACGTGAAAACGATACGCCAATATTTTCAAAAATAAATACCTATAGAAGTTATGGCCAGAAAACGAAAACCGGAAAACATTTTTTTGGCCTCTTACTCAAAAACAAAAGCAGATGTGGCGGTTTTCTTTGCGCCAACTTATTGAGCACAAAATTCCGCAAATTTGCCGAATTTAAACCTATAGTCTATCTTTTATAATAAGCGAGATACCCATGTTACACACTCGAAAGTGAATCACCCTGTACATGCATGCATTACCTACTTACATAATTGTCGTGTATTCACTTCCTACGTCAGTAGAACTAAGACTATCACAAGATATAAGAAATATATAATCTGTATACTGGCACTAAATCAGAAACATGATCCTCGAATGTCCCATCAGAATCGCCCCGTTTATATCCATGAGTACGCGGTTATTTAGCTTTTATGCCGAGTCAGATGAGGGCATTTGTGTAATTTGTTTTAATGACCCCAACCTGTGATTGTAGTAGGCCGCATGAATGACCCACCTTGTAATTGTATGGAGGGGAATGTCACAGGGGTTGAGTGTGGGAGCGAGTTTATCAGGGAAAATATGAGCCTAGCGCCAGCGGGGCACTTCAAATTTTAGCCAAGCAGTTGTGCCTCTTTTGTGGCTAATACGCAGTATTGGCCAAGCAGTTGGGCCTCGAAAACGGTGACATACGTATTAGTAGTTAGAGGAAACGCGACAGGGGTAAATGACTCAACATAATAAAGTAAGAGATATACGTCCGTCCCTAAAATAACTCACCACCTTAATTTTTTAATGAGTTGAGATATCGATGCAGGATGAATGGTATAAAAAATACTACTTTCCACCCTTAAACAAAATTTTGATTACTGATAGGTGGCGCTAGAGTAGCCTTCGACACATTTTTTAAAATAACACAGTAGGTTGTATCGCACATCAAATCGAGTCATTCGTTTTCGAGTTACAAGCATTTTTGTGTTTCATTTGGTGAGTGAAAAAACCATCGTTCACTCTGAATATTTAAATGTTTTAACTAAAGAATGTTAATGAAATGTAGGTTCAAAAAGTAGAAATCCAAGAGGTTTGCATTATCAAAAAAAAAATCTATAGGTGTTAAATCGGGCGAATGTGTTTAGGGACGGACTATACCTATTACTAATGAAATTATTCAAATATTATAATTCAATGTTTCTATTTTTCTTGTTACCTATAACCTAGGTAAGTCAAGAAATAACCTCTAACTATACTTTCCCTTACCTAGGTTTAACGACAAAAAGAATTCAGTCATTCGTTCCATTCATTGCCTGTTATAATTTTTAATAAATTCATTAACATATTTTTAAATTTTTTTGCTGAATACATTTATATAAATAATATTAAAATAGTTAAAATCAATAGAACGTGATATAAACAATATACATACTACCAAAAAATTTTGTTAAAAAATATATCAAACTTTCATAACTAAAGTTTAATGTAGTCTTGTAGCAATAGATTTTTTTTAATGATTAACTATGTCTTAATAATTCTGAATAGATTTTGAAATAGATAATTCTAACTGAAAATGCTATAAAAGTGGCATATATCCCAAATAATACGTTTTTAGGTTCAATTTGTTTTAGTCCTTTTATACATATACAGGGTTATTCAGAACTTATCCATAATAAAATTTGGGGATGTTCAACACACATGTAGAAATGTGGTAGTGCAAAAAAAATTTTTTTAGCGGAGTCTGAAAACTATTTAAAAATTTTTCATTGCACGCCGCTGGATACTGGTCCACTGTAATGGAGTGACCTTGGGACTGACAATGCAAACTGGCGATGTCGCGGAAAAAACTTCGGAAGTTCTGAGAGTATACCGACACCCGGCGCAAAAAAGATTTGCAGTGTTTTTACTTTAAAATAAACAAAGTGACGTGTCTTTAAAATGAATAAAATTTTGTTACACTAATTTTGAAGTATTGCGCTACTTGATTACTAGGTATTACATGAAATTTATAAAAAATTTGCACATACCTTGTTACAAAAGCTGTCGAAATAATATTCCTCGACTTGTACACACTTTTGGGCACGTCTTATCTACTTTTTCCGGACTACCCCAGACACCTGCCTAGCGATCTGACTTGTACTTATTCGCGGATTTTCACGGATCAGATTCAACACTTGTTCTTCAGCTGCTAAAATACGTTTTGGTCGTCCCGGGCCACCATCTCGTCCATTCCAACTTCACCATAAATAAGAATCATGTCCATTAACTCAGCATTACTGTACACATGAGCCATTTTCAAAATTTTACAGTTTAACACTCCTAAGTTAAATAAAAGACCCGCGAGAGGGATACACATAGACTGACGACTCATAGACAATAGAGATATTATCCTCACTCCAACTTTATTCGGTCGGTTTTAACCAGGCGTTCCAGACAAAAACGTGTTTGCTTTTTTTATCATATTCTTAGGAATGTGGTAGAAAAGTATCAGATGTGTTGAAGTACAGTTGCCCAGCTACGTAGTCCTTTATAATGGTATAACTTTAAACATTGTTTACGGGAAATCCTAAGCTTTTTATTATAAATTTTTTTGGTGATATCGATTTCTTATTTAAGGATGCACATATCCTCAAAGTTTTAGAGATAAGTTCTGAATAAGGCTGTTGGCATATTCTCTCGTTTTACGGATAATATAATCTACTGCATCAAATTGTTATCAGTTTGTAATTGAGTCTAAGTATTATAGATTGACATCTTGCCTTTTTCTAATACATGACACTCTTAATAAAGGGTTTTTTTTCTTCGTTATACTATAATTGTTAGAACTTACCTACCAATACGTTCACGAAAGAGTATTTCATATAAATTTGGAATATATATGTATAGTAAGAAAAGCTGGTTCGCCCAGCGTATGTGTTACAATAGAAAAAATAGAATAAGTATGGAATTCAATAGCAGTTAAACAATTGACCTACACTTACTGAAACTATAAAAAATATCAGAAAATAAACTGTTGCTCCAAATGCATCAATCAAGTTTGTTTTTTGAAATTTTGTCTAGCAAAATAATAAAATACTTACACTGGAAAAAGATACATATTCTTAAATAAAAGACATATCACTTTTATATCTCCATGTTTCGTAAATGTAGGTAAATTTCCATTATCAACGCATAGGTCTTGGAACTGAAAATTATAAGGTAGTAGTATCACAAGACAAATATGCTTACAAAAATAGCAAGAAAGGTATATCTCTCGTTTATGAATTATTGTGGTGAAGCTGCACGTCTATCTATTCTGGGACAGTACCAACGCTATAGTGCGAGTGGATCTGACCGCAGTCCCTTGGATGCGCACCGCGTGTATCACACGGTTCACCAAGCCCTTGATAGTTCCCTATCTGGAGAAACGGAATCCGTGCTTAGCCGTGCGCCATCCAGGGAAACGGAAGAGGATTATCTAGGCTGATGCTAATGAGTGAGCATTTGACATGGCTGTGGAATTATTTCGAATGACACCATAATTCAATCTAGTAAGCTTTGACATTATTATATTCGGGCCCGTGATTAATTTGTTTATACTAATTAATTTCGATTCATGGTTACGCAAATCAAAGACGGATATCAACTACGTAGCAAGACAGTCAAGGAATAATTATTGATGTAGATTCTAGGATTAATAGATGAAATTCTATATACGTTAACCATTCAGGTCTCTTAAAAAAGTGTTTTCTTTATGAAAGCAGAATAGGTATATAGATGGCGCAGTTTGTGGTTTAGTGAAGTTTGGTGCAATTTGAAAGTCGTTAAGATCATAAGGTTTGTTGTACACCCTGTTAAAGCAGATGGTACGTTATGGATTATACAATATATATCCAAAATCTATATTCAATATTTATCCAACATTTCTCTGCATTGATATTCTGGGTGACGGTCTCATAGAAACACATTAAGAAATGGTTCGTTTTTAGAAAAAAAGTCTAAATTAAGGGTCCCCCAAACCAACGCGGATAATCGCAGCACCTGCGAAAGTTCGCACCGCTTGCGATTCGCATCATATTGTTTCCATTGCGTTAAATATGTACGTTCACACCAACACGATTTTTTTCGTTTAGACTGCGAATTGTCTGCGTTTATTTCGTACGGAGTTTTTGTTCGCAATCGGCGGCGTTTTTTCTGGGATCCGTAGTAATTTCGCAGTCTCTTAACTAAGAAAGTAATTAGTAAAATGGAAAAAATCATTGAATTAGTGCGAAAGTATCCTATATTAGACGACCTTTCTCATGACGATTACAAAAATATTCGAAAAAAGTAACAAAAATATAACATAGATTCTCGTCTTTTCGTAATTGCGGCATTAATGTATGAAATTCCCTATATTGTCGTCTTTTTTTATTAATATCGTGAACCCATCTTGTTTTCTTAAGGTTAGATACATAATATGATCAACACATTTATTTTTAAATAATAATAATAATTTTACCTTAAATTGTTTTCTTCCAATGCAAGCAACACAAATGCTTCTTCTTCATCCGATGATGTATACATATTTTTGTATGATAGGTAAGTATGTAAGTACAAGTACAAATTGTTTATTTTTCGTTTTCAGCAATAGCAATCAACCTTTTCGATACTGAAAATATGACGCATATGATGCGATTATATTCGCTTTGGTGTGGGGTTCTCTGCGGATTCCGCCACGAATTTCGCTGCGAACTTTCCGTCACGAATCCGTGGCGAATAATTCGCGTTGGTTTGGGGGAGCCTTTACTGTGTAATGAAATTTGGGGTTTCGAAAGCATGCTGATTAATAATATTGTGTTCTCTAAAAAAATGCCTAACATGACTTGACAAATCGAGCCCTTTTTTTAAATAAAAATATATGCCACTGACAGAAAGTACGTTTGGTTCTACATAAAAAAGTATACCAAGGATCATTGCTACGGAACCAAATTTGGTTGAAATTAGATAACTAACAACTTAAGATGCGCAGTGGTGGATATTAAGATGAGATACGCTGTATACATATAATATATTAAATAAACACAGTTTTCCATTGCCCATTAATTGGCACCAATAACCTAGTGCTATTCTGCTCGGCTACCACCCTTTGTGGCGTGTCAAAGAAGACATCACATCCTCCATCAACAAGCATTGTATCTGATATTCTAAAACAATATCCTCTATATTCCTTACCGTTTGGCAGTTTCAAATAACGCGTTCTTTAGGTAAGTATAGAATCAATATTATGAAAACCCATTACATACCGACATTTTCCTTTATTATATTAAAAAAGGAGTCTAATATAAAAATTAGGTTCAAACGCGTGTGGCCTGAGAAGCAAACCATGCCCTGTTATATACAACCAAAGCATATATGCTTGTAGAAGGTTGTAAGAACATCTGATACCAAAGAATCTATTGGGATTGGATAACTTCTTCCGTGTAATATTTACTTGCTTATTCTTATTAGCAAACTTACTAGCAATAGGCTCCAATAGGGTTTTTTTTTGCCTTCTAACTTACCCGCGTTTTATTTTAACGTTCGCTTATGTGCTTGGATTGGTATGTTGATTTGAGCCACCAGCCGTTTCATAGACTTTGGTCCAGTTTAGTTTCCCCTTAAGCGCATCGAGTTCCTGGATGTCACAAATTAGTAAATATCCAGGTAAGGGCAAATTAGCGAACAATCACGCGGCTGTTATTCATAAAAATCAATGCATTATTGCTTGAGAAACATAGGTCACAAATCCCAAGTCCAAAACTGCCACGTTTTTGGATCAGATTGTGGATAATTTCTTTATTTTTCATAATAATCAACTTCATATTTTGTCCTCTACTCCCGGTCTATATTGCGTTTTAAAAATCTCAGTGGCGTCAAGTGTCAAACAGCTCATCCAGGTTTATGATAGACTTGTAATCAGCGGTGTAAAAATATGAATATTAAATTTACGTGCTTGTAGCAGTTTACACCTTGTCGTAAAAGCGTTTAGATGTAGTTCTCCGAAAGAAATTGAAGTGTCTGCTTGAATGGCTCTACAAGTTCGTTCGTTTCACTTAAAGCAGCGACGACAAGGATCGATAGCTGTTACCTAATACCTAATATAATAGAAATATAATAGCATTTCATTAAACTAGAAGAATATTTCAAATTGAGGAAATTAAATCTCGGCAGTAATACTTTATTCCCAATTATGAATATCAGGATGATTGAATCATACTTAGACATTGATTAAATTTCAATAGTCGTCGCTTTTCACAGTGCATTGGCAAAAATAAATCGCATTCTTCATATATTTCTGATTCTTGTCTAGTATTTTTTTAACATTGTTATTTTATTCTGTATTCTAGTAAAATATGCAATGTTTGATTGGCATGATTATCTATGTAGTTAGTATACGAAATTATGGAAAAAATTTAAAATGCGTACATTATTCTTGCAAATGAATTGTTATAAAAGCAATATTAAAAGACGATAAAGGCAGAACCCTTCATGCACCATTTGACGCCATCGTCTATCTGCTGACTTGGCATTTTTATTTTTATTATTATTTTTAAATTCAGATAGATTTATGAACGCTAGATGCTAGAGCTATAGAAGACATTTTTCTCCATATAACACTATACTGTATACTGTTACTATAACCAAGTTGGCATCATCTGGAGATGATTAAACCAGTTTTAATCATCTCCAGATGATGCCAACTTAGTTGGCGATACACGCGTTGAGTGTAGTATGGTGTTTTAGTGTTGTATGGAAAACCACGTCAGTGTTATCTTCAGAACAAAGGTTACAACTCTTTTCAAGATAATAATACCAATTTCATACTTCGTTGCTATTTATTTTTGCCTCTAGAATTTTTCTAAATCTTATGCTTACTGAAGGATCATAATATAGTAGTTATTTGTTTCATTTGACCTTCATTTTGAATACATCCGTTTTCCTGTTTTTATTATTTTACAAGTGGTGTTATTTCGACGAATACTTGTTTTATACTCCCTATTTCATGTGATAGAATAAAATCCGTACAGTTATATGTAATTTATGCCACGTTTACATTTGTTGTTAATAATGTAGATGTTGCAGAAGAAACATTTTGATATATGCAGCAATAATTTATAACCAATATAAAAAAATGTAAGAAGTGGAACCTATTTTAAATACTTCTTACTCGCAAGCTGTTGGCGAGTTCCCAAGTAATTTCTAAAAGAATAGATCGTTCGTAAGAAATAAATGATCTTAGACCAAGAAGTTCAAGGACAAAGGAAATACATTGTAGTGATTATTCCACAAGCACATATTAATTTCAAATGGTGATTTTGTAGTAGGTATAATTAGTTGGAGATTTGGATAGGAAAACCGAAACCGAAGGTTGAAAGTCTCAATGAGTCTATATTATATTATTACTATTATTGTTGTTATTATTATTTTTTTGTTAAAATCCAGTCGGTCGTTTCCCTGGCTCTGATTCTCAAGGTCCGCCGCTGGTGGTTATCAGTAGCTACTCCCCACGTCCGTTAGGTGAATAACTACTGAGCCCGGAAATCGTGTGCCTTGAGTAGACGTAATGAGCCCAGAATGACCGCGTTCTGCATTCTAGAAGATCTGCCGACTTTCGACATGCCGGTACGATCTTCAGTTCCGAAAGCAGTGAATCTCTTGCTCCACCGAAGGCTCCTATTATCAGTACCACAAGCTTCACAGTTTGTTCTGGATGGAGTCTGCGGAGTTCGAAGAGAAGGTCACAGAATACAGTAACACAATATAAAAATAGAGCAAATTAAAGTGTTACATGCATTCGTTGGGAGTCAGACTAATTTGATGATAGTTTTAGAGAGAGAATTTATTTTATTTTGTAAAAATTGGAATCACAGTTGTTATTTTCCAAGAACATGGAATAATGGATGTTCGCATAGTTTTGCATGGCTTTGGAAAGTGACAATTCCAACTACTAAAAACGACAGTTATTTAAAACTGATGGAGGTAGACCGCCAAGACTAGCTGCAGGCTTATTAAAGCTATTAACCTGTCACAAATTTTAACTCGTAAATTCTATGAAATCTATTAACAGTTTCAGATTGATTCAGATGTGGAACTGGCAAATTACCCTATCTCGTTCAATAGTAAAGAAATTGGCAAACATTTCTGCGGTTTCTGCCTTGTGAGTCACTTATACATTGTTATGATCACGTACACGAGGATCAAATACATTAGATGTTGTATCTGTCTAACATAATTACAATAATATTTTGTCTTATTCATGTGCATCAGATTACTTTCGTAGTTAGATGTTTCCTTCTTTAATAGCCTATTCAAGTAGTTGGAAAATTGGTTAATATTGAAAAACTTGCCATGGTTTACGGAACGTCTGTACCTTTGCTATAAAGTGTTTTTATTATCTTATCAAAAGCAGCTCCAGGTATCCACGGCTTTTTAGGATTGTGCTTGACAGCATAAGTACAAGTAAAATAATTAATAGGATATTTAACAGTATTATGTGCTGTAGATTGTCGTCTAGTTTGTGGAAATATTTTTTCTAATATACTTGACCTGCCTATTATCGAGAAACACTTTTATTAGTAAATTACAGGGTAGAACTGCATGATCTTACCATTTTAGAGGAGGAAGATACTGAGGAATAGTTAGAAGATTAATATCGGATGCCAATATCTAGTATATGCCAAATCTAACGCAGATTTGAATTGCACGAAGCTGGAGAGGTGGGTAATTCTCCAACCTTTTCTTTATTGGTGGTTTTTACTGTTATCTGATGATATCAATGTTTTTCTTAGTCCTCCTAATTGTATTTGCAATATATTAAGTACCTAAAATTTACAATGCAACTTTGCAAACCCTGTATGTCGCACAGTACTTCGAAGTAGCTATATAGAGACGTGAGATTTATAACCAAAAATCTAAAGTGCAATCATTTAAAATGCACGTTCAGTACTATAAAGCTCAATCTGACTATGTTGTGCAACTAAAGACTTTTGAAACTTTTACACCGACACTTTAAGCGTCTTTTCAAGCTTTCATTGGCGACTTCCATTGATACACGATGCGTGATATATGGCGACAACCCAGGTTCTATTTGAAGCATTTATTTTCAGTTTGTATACACTTGAAGTTAAGATAAATGAAGGATTTCAAATTCTTTGAGACCGTAATATATAACCTTAAAGTATAACAGCAATGGGGCTGGGTATTATTTGGTATGAATTTATATCGTACTGGTTTGGAGACTCAAAGCTTATTGCTATTGATACGCACAAATCGTAAAAATTATTAGAGGAAAATAAACCGTAATCTAAAATTGACATCTAAAATATCAAAATAATGATTTAAATATGTTAACCAGCTCATAAATTTTGATCTTAAGTCATTAAAAATTACTCACATTCCAACATTCTAGCTAGCAGTAACTCTCTTTGCAGTAACATACCAATATGTGGATAAATACAACCAAAACCTCTTAAATTTATTTTTATGTATTTAAAACTAGTCTATAAAATATTTAAAAAATCATGTGTTGTAAACACCTTAAAATAAATAAATTCAGAAAGAGAAAAATATTTTGTATAGATGTCTAAAACTGAACTAAAGATAGATGTATAGAAGAATTATTTTTAAAGTTCTAAAAAACTACTTTTTAAACGTCTTGAAAATTATTTAGAAATTATAAAATATTAAGATAGGTTTATATGAAAATAATTAAAAAAAATAGACATCTAAATGTAATCTATCAATTGATATATTTCCAAAAAAAAATCAAATTAGTTATTCAATATCTTTAAAACATTTAGGAAAATATATCATAAATATATCTAATTAGGATAAAAAATAGAGTAAATCTCGCGGATATTTAGATATAATAAAAACATTATACTTGGTGTGATTTTTATCATCTATAGATGGAAAACAAAAAAGTCAAAAAACGAAAGTCCCCTTTTTTGTTTTTCATTGAAGATATAAATTCTACTTTAACAGCCAACAACTTTTCCAATATCATTATAATCTAGGTCCTTGAGGCAGTGACCAAAATATTTACGAAAATAATGGGATTCTTTGAAAAACACAATCGAATTATAGAATTACAACCAAAAACAATTTAAAACAATTCACAAATATCAACAGTCAAATTGTAAAGGTAAATGAGAGAATCAATTTTTGAATCAATGTTTTAAAGAAGTGAAAGTAAGTGAAGTTGATATTAGGTAAGAAAACACTTTTTTGGATATTTATTCTGTCACTAATCTAATTTAATACTTATGTAAAACCATTATTTTTAGCTATTAGGTAACCTTGAAAAAGTTTCTGATTCAGTGTAAATTCGTAATAAAACTAAAAATTCATACAATCAGTCCAGTAGTGATAAATAAAGCAAACATTTTTGAAAGCAGCGCAGCTAATTGACGTATTAATAATACACGCGCACCGGAACAGATGATGTTTATGGATCTGATTTTTTAAACACTTTTAAATGCGGCCCTGCTGCTGGTCTACCATATAAATGAAAACATCGGCATGCTCACTTAATTTCATTAATACGTATTTGACATTTACGACGTATCAACATATATATCTTTATCAGGGAAAATGAATTAAACAGTATGAATATTCATGCTGCTACCTACATACATAATTCGTAATGTAGGTAAATTTATTTCAGTAATAGCAGTGCACCATAAATACATTAAACTGGATGACACCGGACATGCAGTACTATACGGGGTTCACATACATAACGATTATTATTAACGTGCTTGTAGGCCCTAATGTTCACGTTCTAAATTGATTTAAACTAACATGTTTTTTATTTTAATTAATGCGTTCACCTGAAGTTGCATTATACAGGGTGTCCCAGTTTTAAGCTGAAAAAATTCGGGCACATGTAAAAAAACATGTAAAACCACTTAGAACCACTAAAAATAATAGGACTTTGCTATATAAACTTATTTCCAAATCTGTACAGTTTGTGAGATACAGGCTGTTGAAGTTGAAAAAGATTATTCCCAGCAAGAACACAAACGTTAAAATAACGTTAAAATTGACGGTAACCGACCGTTGAGTAACCTTTGTATTACGACGTTGAATCAACGGAAGAATGTCCCGCGGTTCAACGTATATTTCAACGCATGTTACAACATTTTAATAACGTTTATTATAACTATATTTGAAACATTATTTATAACTTAATATACTACGTCTCTATAACAAGTTTATTAAACGTTGAATTTGATCGCAAAACAACTAGTATTTAACCGCTACTAAACGTTAATACAACGTGTGTTAGAAACGTGTTTCAGACACATTCCAAATATCTGTCAACGTTAATAAAACGTTTGAGATCAATGTTGATAGAATGTTTGAGATCAACGTTATAGAACGTTGAGCTTAACGTTATTATAACGTTGAGATCAACGTACTATAACGTTGAGATTATAACGTTGAGATCAACGTCGTCGTAATCTTATCCGTGAACATCGTATTCTAACTGTATATCAATGTTCTATTAACGTTGATCTTAGCGTTCTGTAACGTTGATCTCAACGTTAATAGAACACTTTTGGAAATCACTTATACAAATTCCACCACTTGGCACTGCTTGAATATAACAATATATTATGTTTTAGGGCTTCTCCAGGAGACTAAAGTTATGAAATAGTAGTTTCTAAAAACATTTTTTATTTTTGCTTTTAAGTTAGCTTCTAAATGCTAAATGAAAATTAATTATAGCAATAATAATACCACTTCATCTGACTAAATATTTATTTAAAATACTTAATATATCTACAATATATCATATTTGGTCTTGTACGGAGAACCTGAAAAGTAAAAGTATTTTAGTTTAGATAATAATCATTTTCACTGCAAATCAGAATTTATCACTTTACAATTGAGAAGTTAATTTTCAATAGGGAACTTTTCTACTTACTAGGTGGCGGTTAGTCATTTCACCTAGTATTTCACTGTTACAATGATTATCTGATTTGTAGGTATTAAATTAAAAAACACTGATAAACCTTAGTTAGTTATTTATTGAATTCAAATGAACCCATATAGGTATGAGACCCATGTATATTTTCTGAGCTACGTTGTTGTTTCATTTAAACAAGAAAATACGGTATTGCAAGTTCTTTTTACTCTGCGGTCGAATTGCCGCTTACCAATTCTTTTTGTTCTTTCTGAAGTATTTCTGAGCATTACCTCGAGTTAAAAAAATTAAATTAGAGAACAGAATTATTTACTTTATATTCTTATTACCTAAAATATAAACCCAGTTATTTAATAGTAGATAATTATCAGAAATGCCAAGTGTTTCTAAGATCGCCATAAACATAAACTACCTATACCAATATTTAATAGCTATTATTGCGATAGATAATACGAAAAATTTGACATTTCATCTTGTGTATAAAATCATAGATATGTGTAAAATTCTCTTATGATCTTGAAATTAATCTCAATAATGATTCACCATTTTCATGTTGTTTTAATAAAATTATCTATAGGTAAAAAATTAAAGATACTCGTAAAATTATTGTGTTCAAAAGAGTTGCAATATTGTTTCTCTTAACGTTTATATAACGTGCAGATTCTAGTTAAATATAAACTTATTATTTACGTTGAAATAATGTTCAAAATCGCTCAAGCTATTACTTTTTATTATAAAGTTTACGTCCTTTTAACGTACAAATTACACCTAAAAATTACGTTCATATTTACGTTTAAATAATGTTAACAGTCATAGCTCAAATTAACTTGATTAACCAACGTCAATTTCCCATGAAAATATTACCAATACTAAACAAAATGTTGAAATATTATTCCTTTTAACGTGTATATGTCGTGCAGAAAATAGTTAAATATAACCTTATTATTTACGTTGAAATAACATCCAAAATCACTTAAGCTGTTAATTTTTATTAGAAATTTTACGTTCTTTTAACGTATAAATTGCACTTAAAAATTACGTGCCTTTTTACGTTTAATTAACGTTAACAGTCATAGAGTAAATTAACTTTATTAATCAACGTCAATTTCCCATGAAAATATAACCAGTATTAAACAAAGAGTTGAAACATTGTTTCTTTTAACGTTTATATAACGTGCAGGTTATAGTTAAATATAACCTTGTTATTTACGTTTAAATAACGTTCAAAACCACGCAAGCGGTTACTTTTTATTAAAAAGTTTAAGTCCTTTTAACGTACAAATTACACTTAAAAATTACGTGCATATTTACGTTTAAATAATGTTAACAGTCATAGCGCAAATTAACTTGATTAACCAACGTCAATTTCCCGTGAAAATATTACCAGTATTAAACAAAGAGTTGAAACATTGTTTCTTTTAACGTTTATTTAACGTGCAGGTTATAGTTAAATATAACCTAATTATTTACGTTGCAAAAACGTTACAAACCAATCAAGTTGTTACTTTCTATTATAAAATCTACGTTTCTCTAACGTTAACGTTACCCATTGAATTCTACTAATAAATTCACGTTTTTATAACGTCTAAGTTACACCTTACGTTGATAACAATTGTTGAATAGACGTGTTCTTAACGTTTGATTGAAAGTAGGTTCTTAAACAACGTTGGTTTTTTCAACGAGTAACGTTTATTCAACTACAGTAACGTTATATACACGTTAAAACAACCAACCTGTTCTCACTGGGAATTTATGTTGATAGGCTGTTGGGGTATTTATATCTCTGACACTAATAAACTACTTGTTTTTAAATTTTATTTAATAGATGCTACTATGAATCTTTACTTCCACAAAAAATGTCATCGCGACTGGAATAGCCAGTGGCGTGCAACCTGCACTCTTGGGACACCTTTTCTAAAAAATATATGTTACCCCACTGTCTTAACGCAAAATAATACGATATTACAATGGCCCGCTCATTTCTCTACAAAAAAGTATACTTTAATTTTTTTTATAAAACACACCGTTACGGAGTAAATCGATATTTTATGAAACCATGTCATGTCGTTTCCAAACAAAATAACACAAACCTTAATATTAAACCTGTTATTCCTATAATTTTATTTTAAGGTAGGTATTATACCTTAAAATTATACCTGGTATTCCTATAATTTTATTTTAAGGTAGGCATTATTTTGTTAGGAAAGACATGACATGGTTTCATAAAATATCGATTTACTCCGTAACGGTATGTTTTGTGAAAAAAATGTAAGTATATCTTTTTAGAGAAATGATCGAATCGATTTTTGAGAAATCGCATTATCCTATTATTTTGAACTTTGATCAGTGGCGTAACATTTATTTTTTGGCAAACGTGTTCCATGAGTTCAGGTTGCACGCCACTGGCTATTGCCATCGACCTGAATTTTTTTGTGGAAATAAAGATTCATAGTGGTATTTACCAAATAAAATTTGATTGATAAAATTGGTTTATTACTGTCAGAGATATAAATAAAAAACATTTTTTTTTTCAGCCTTAACACCCTGTATCTCGGTATTTCGGTATAAAAAAAACGGTATCGATAATCTCAAATACGGAATAAGGATGATGTTACAACATTACGACACTTCCTGAACAGAATTCTGAATAATTTTTTTCTTTTTATTTTGGCTTTAAAGTCAGTTCTAGAAGTAAAGTTCTATCAAGAGTGACTAACAAAAATCGTCTGTAAAAATAAAATTGTGATAGTTACTATGGATATAGTTACTTAAAGCTAAAAAAAATTAAAGTCGATATTCAAAAATTCAAAAAAATCACTAAAAAGTTTAACAATGTACACCATACTGTTCCGTTGGCCATATACCCATTAATGTTTTTTAAATACCAACGAAATCATTTTATTGAATTTTGTATTCGAAAAAAGTAGCTAGAAACGGTTATTGTGTAGCAGATTGTTGCTAGAGTGCTGTGGAGAACTAAAGTTGACCATAATTTAAATCATTCATGAAACGCACTTTTACAGGAAACTGTGTATCCAGAGATTTAAGGAACCGTAAAAAATTCAATTAGGATTAGTTAAAACATCATTTACCTAATTGTTCTTACACCTTGTGTGAGTACTTTTGCTCAAATATATGTTCGGATAAATTTAAGTTGGCCTAGTGCCACTGATTTGCAGAACTGTGTAAAATCCACCTAGCAAAATGATTGATTGATTCGTTGAATATTGCATTTCAATCTGTGCCTTGTATGTTTAAGTCAGTAAGCTTCAAATTGAGAATCCTTTGTTTTGTAATAAAATATTCAAGAGCAAGGGCCTGCTAATAGATTGATATAACTGGAATCCAATTCGGTCTAATTCGGCACATTTAACAAATTTCAAATTAAACGGGGTCCGTCGGGATTATAAATACCATTTAATGGTTCTGGACGGGGGCAGCTCTCGATAAAAGAAAAGTTAAATAAATCGTTAATTGTTATCCCCATCCCTTGGCATTTCAATATAAAAATCTGCCGGAGCGCGCTCCGAAAATAGGGACATTAACGGAAAGGATTCTGACAGGCCGGATGTAGTTAGATGGACCGGAAGTAATTCGGCAGTTATGTTTATATGAGCAAAGATATACGCTTAATCGGATCGAGCGTTTTGCTACATTTCTCGTGAGTTTCGAGGATTATGATCTAAAAATTATCATTGTAGCAGTCTGCAATTTTTTGTTAATTCTTCCATAAGGAAGAAGCTTCCATAAAGTTAATTCCTAAATGTGGAGGAGGAAAGTCAAAATCTATTCATTGATTTTAACATTATACGTACTTTTACTACGACTATTGTTGTTTATTTTAGTGTTTAAATTTAACAATCGAAAATGTATATATAAATAAGAACATGTGTTTTATTAATACGTAGAAATGGGTACCAGTTTGTAATTATGTTAGGGTATAGAGGATAACAGTGAACGGATAATGGGATGTTCGAGTAAAATTAAAATTTTAAAATACATTTAAAAGTAACAGCTCTGTTGCAATATCGATTAATGAGTTATATTTAACAAATGGTTTGTTTATTTTTACTTAAGGGCAAGAACTTGGCGTTCATATTATTAGGTATTCCAGACTACGTGACCAATATGGTTGCCGTGGGTCAAACAGAACAGCTGTTTACATAAGTTTAGTATTGTTTTATAATTTTGATTGGTGTTAAGTGGATCTTGTGAAGTGTATATTTAAAAAACTTTGGCATGGCTGGATAAGGTGATTATCTAAGAGACTTATTATCACGCCAGGGAGATGTAGCGGCAAAATATTTGAATAAAATGTCGGTTATCAATAACGTGCACTTAACATTTAAAATTTGATTTGAATTCTGTGCCAGACGTTACTATAGTATGGATATTGGTGTCTATTTAGTGTTGACACATAGGAAGTTATTATTCAAAGGAGCAAATGAAAGCATATAAATATTTATAAATAACAAAATAAATAGCTTGGTAATACAGTGTTGGTAGGCAAAGTAAGTATAAATCGGACTACAATTATTTGTATATTCGTACAATTTTTTTAAGGTCAAGCACAGCGACTTAATGAGAAAAGCCTTAAAAACTGGGTAAAATTTGAAGAAACAGGTGCTGTCCTTCCTGCATATTGTACATGTATAGTATGAGCCAGTGAAATGTGCAGTCATAGGTGCATTATTATATTCATTTTTTCGAACCTCATTCAGACAAAAATCTATATTGCCTTAAAATTTATAGGTACTATAAATGTTCTTGCTACGTTATTCTCTGGTGTTTAATTTATAATTTTTATGGGAATATGCAGTAACAGGTGGTATACAGGGTGTAAAAAATAGTGTATCGGACTTTGAGGGGTGATTCTGCATCTAAAAATGAATATAAAAGTTTCTATAAACCTATGCCTTAAAACGGTTCTTAAGGGAGTTACAGCTATTTAAACGGTGGATAAGAAGAATGATTTTTATTTATTTTAGAACATTTTTGAACACCAAAAGTATCTAACGTGTACATAACTGTCAGTTAAATTCGCACAAAAACAATTTACTGAAACTGTCAATCCTAGATACGCCACCTTTGATATGAACTATGTAAGTGCATCTTTAAACGCAAATATCTCGAAAACCGTTTACTGTAACGAATGAAACGAAGAGTATCTTTTTGCGTAAAAAGTAAAAATTGTTCACATCTTATGTTAAAGAGAGTTAAAAGAGTTTTGTGAAACAACCCTCCACCCTTATGGAAATAGAATTAAATACCAGAGTATAATGTAGTATAAACAATACATGTAGGTACACACTATTTTTTTACACCCTATTTAATATTTAAGAGCAGATCAATACGTCACCAAGAGTTGAACATTGCGTTTCGGTTTTCTAGAATATTTTACACAGGTTCCTCGTTTAGTTGTTCTATGTGATTGAACAGAATTATTGGTATTATATGTATTTTTTTTGTTTCAGGTAAGAGAGAGAGCGAGGTTTTCGAGAATGTCGAGCAAGTCGAGGAGTAAGTAAATAAGTTTTAAGTCAGTAGCTGCTCATGAATATATGAAAATATATATTTTTGAGTTAGTTCAATTAATACAATAAAGTTTTATACAAATCGGTGAAAGAGTTTTCAAGATATTAATAAAATAAAACTATTTTTTATAAAAACCTTGAAAACGAGCCAATTTAGATTTAGGACACGTTTATTTGGACTCTTATTCATAAAATTGGACAAGGAATTACCTCCTACAGTATGAACATGACATTAAGGAAGACCCCGTATATACCGGGTCTCCCATGTCATCTGACTAATGAGAATTAATAGAGGTTATTACATGTCATTAAATTTTGTATTCCCAAGGCATACTAAGAGAAATATTGCTAACGAAACCAATAGAACTGATTGCCTAACATTTCTGATCAACCAAAATATTGAAGTAAAATAAATGCTTTTAATTAAAATATTTGGTTCAACCCGAACCTAGATTTTCTCATATACAGGGTGTCTCACTAGTGCGCGAAAGTCCAATATCTAAGTGAAAACGAGGGATATATGGATTTTACAGTATTGCCAGATGTATCAAGATCTACAAACTAAAATTATTTTCAGTTATAGAGGATGTTCCACTTTTTTGACCAGATAACAACTTCAGTTTTTTAAATATAATCATATGTTTTTTGTGCTCATTTTAGATTCTCTAATAAAAAATTCACAGATTTCGTTATTCTTGCAACCGTCGGAGTGCATTGAAACAGATTTAAGGAAATTTGGAACTATAGAAAGCTTGCTAAAGTTACCTTCTAAGTTGAGAACTTACCATTTACGACTTACAGACTTTGCCACCTTCACATAAGAGCTCAGATTCTCAGACTTGCAATTTACAATATACGAATACGAAAGCTAAACATGCGTCCACGCCGCGCCGCCCGCTGTACTCGGTCCCCCACTACCTAACCATGTCGGTGTGACATACTCATCGTGTTACACTTTTCATCGAAACATACGCATATACCTTCGCGATCCTATAATCATTTTCAATGCTAATAAAGGGTACTTTGTGTATAATAGTCATGTACCAAATATCATACCTTTCGAGATATTTAGCTTTACATTTTTCTTTTTCATTGATATATTGTTGCTTACGAAGTAATGAAATTTTGAGGTTATGTTAGCAACTACTAAACTCTAATTTAAGGCAACCATTGAGCAAGAGTGACTGTTTGAAACCCTGTGCTAAAAATTGACCTGGGTTCTACAGAGTGAAATTAAAGTCATGTCAATAAAAAAAGTTGAAAAATCTCAAAAAATTAAATGCAATACTCAGTATATTTTTATACTGTAAGATGTAGAATAAATTTTTCTACAATTTTCAGGAAGCTTTCTCTATATCTAAAGTCCATAGTTTTTTGTACAATATCTTTTTTATGAAAAACGCGCTGTTTGAGTCCTCACTTGAACGTAGCCAGTGAAAAAGAGGGTAAAATGAATTATTTTTACTGAATTTCTGAACTATTATTCTAATTAAGGAAGAATTAGTAAATATGCTCAAGGCTACACGCTCATGGTAATTCTTTATTAGCAGCTCAAGTTTATGATGAAAATAATTTGGATTCTCGGGTAGAATCGTGTTGAAGATTATTAAAGTCTCGACATTTCGGCTCCTGTTTCCTCAAATCAGACATATTAAGGCTTCAAAAACGATTGGTGGTGATTGATATCTGGGGAGAAGGCAGATTGAGACTCCTAATCCTTTCCTTTCTCGAAGGAATGGACAGATGACGGAATTTCTATATTCCCATTCCATTTTTCTCTAGAAAATAGCTTCAAAATAGACATTAATTATCTCCAACGTGTTTTCTTGAAATTAAAAAAAATTCGATATATCTACCTATGTTATCATATCTCAAAACTTACAGAGAAAATGTCTTGTTATAATTATTATGATGAACGTTTTAATGATTTTTGAAGCTCCTATAAAAAAACTATATTCGTGCATCGTTGCAGGAAAACGTTTTCTTTGATGTTAGGCACAGCTTATTACCTCGTACTCTTGTAACTTTTAAACATAATTTATATGTTTGCGTCACCAATCTAATTTTCAGACGTCACGGCAAAGTACATATATGAATAGAACGATGCGATAAGAGTTTACTCAATTCAGAGTTTAATATTACTTCCCTAATGTGATTAAGTAAGTCAAAGAGTATGCCGTGTTGCAGATAGTAGAATTGTTCGGCCTAGAAATATATTACGATTCCGCTGCTTTAATTAAAATAGCGAGTGAGCACGTCATATTTAATAACTCTATCTCGTTACGGAACGGGACCGAGAGGAAATTTCATGAGCAGATAGTTGGAAACTGTTTTAGTGCATAAGTTGCTGATAATTCCGATGTTGGTGAAATTGGTGATAATTCCCTATGTTGTAAATATCTGGTAGATTTTAACTACTTAATAAACCATTAGCGATATTAATCAAGGAGAGTAATATTGTTTGTTATTAATTAGTTTATGGAAAATAGTTATTTCTTGCGGTTGTTCTGTAAATCGCATTATAAATTTCGGTTTGCAATGAAGGTTGTTTACTTAACTAGTACTCTAAGTTCTTTATGGGCCCATCGCCAGCGACCATCATTAACCCGTGGTTGATCGGCCCTGTTGAATATATTTCTCCATTTATCATTCGTGTTACTTTCCTGTAAAATAGTATGTTACGGAAAAATAACAATATAGAAACATTATGCTTACATATTTCCACACTATAATTTTAGTTTCACTGAAAATAATAAATGCAATGCAGCCTTAATTGTGTTTTAACTACATTTTATTGAGCTATTTAATGTTGTATTATATTGGAGCCACAATTATCACCTTCAGGCCTTGCGCATTTATTTGAAGACGAAGGTTACAGTGTAACCAGCAAGTACAACATCTAGCCTTCACGAAGAGTGTCCAAAATTCCACATACATCAGTGCTGGGACTGATGGTTATAGTTAGTTATATGTATAGAAAGTTGACAATCGAGTTGGATTTACAGTGTACAGACCATTAAAATAAATACCAACACGTGTCCTAAATAAATTAAAATACTAATAAAATTAAATGTTTTCAATAATAGTGTGTGGGTATGACATCGTTTCGATATTTCTTCTTTGCATTTCAAGTATTTCACGTATTTGAACCTATTTATGTAATTATTAACTATGATTTTAAACCGATTAAAGTTTATAAAGGTATAAGTTGTATAAATGTTATAAAATTTTTCGAACAATTTTGCAACTGTAACGATGTTGGGTAGTCCAAAAATATGTATATATCTTGTGAAGTGCCTGCTTGTAAGGCCTTCAACATAATATATTATTATCAGAATGATCTCAACACTTCATGGTTCCACTAGTTTTTTTATATTTCAGGCTACGTTTATGCTGATTGAAATATCTTCCCTTTAGGTTTTTATAACGTTCTGAGAGGGAGCTACAATAATATCATGTCGTTGCCTTTCTCTTCTTTCTCTTTATTAGGACAATGTCATGTCGATTGTTGTCGGTTGTCCGGTTAATGTTATCCTTCACCAATAGTATAAATTGGATAGGAGTTAAGTCACATAGTAATATAGTCAAAGGTCACATTCAACCCTTCTCACTTTTTTTACACAAGTGTCACTACAACCCTTTCAGTAATTTACAGACTTTCAATATTCTTAAAAGTTAAATTTATAGCGTAAGTTAAGAGTGATGCAAATTTTCTTCAAAGATTAAGGTCTAACATCATCCAATATCAAGAACTGTCCAAACCAGAATACTATTATTCAATTCTTTAATGATACTAAAATTTTATATAACGTCACTTAAAAAAAAATTGTCGGTAATAATAAAAAAAAATTACTTGCTAAATAATAAAATCTAACTGATTGGCTGAGAAAGTGGTGGGGGCAGATCTAGAACTCTCAGTATTACCCTACTCTTAAGTTTTGTTAATATTTGCACAATATTTTGGACATTGTATGAACACTTGTAGTAAAAACTAACAACGGGTTGGTATCACTGCCGTAAAAATTGCAGCATTTGATAACGCACATGTTTCATGGAAAATCGTTCTGCGTACAAAAAAAGAAGCTGCCAATGTCATTTGTTATACTATAAATTAAAACCATGTTCATCAATCTACCGGTAATCTGCATATAGTATTTTGATATTGTTTCACTATTACAATTATTACTAAAATAATAACACTAACCTAACGACAAAATAAAAACACTTCACGCACTGATTCAAATCTATTAATAGACCAATATAATTGGCGGATAATACACGAGATAAGATAAAAAGGGGTCATTAACGCATCCGACATCCAACTAAGTAGTGTTTAATATTGTTATGACTAATGTTTTTTTTACTTTGTAGACAGAAAAACACTGGTATTCATAGTCGATCGCCGAGCGCGGCGCCGGGACAACCTCCCGCCGGTTTTTTATGGAGGGTTGGCGAATCGCCGAAATGTGTGTTTCATAAGTCAAGCGATGGAGAGTCGCTAGCGAGCCTGCTGGCCGCCCGGAGAACCATCAGGGGTTCTCCCATAGCCAACTAGGAATACATAGGAAATCGTAGTACTACGCATGTGTTCTTTGGCGAGAGATCGACTATGAAACGCAAAATTAAGTATCGCGGAAACCGCCCGCCGGCGAAAGAATGTTCCCGGATGACAATCTGCCGTGGAAGTGGTACGCATACGGCGGGCGCTCCACTGTGAAACAGATATTCAAAATTTCGGCGTACCGCCTCTTGGCGAGCGTGTGTTTCATAAGTCAAGCGATGGAGAGTCGCTGGCGAGCCTGTTGGCCGCCCGGAGAACCATCAGCGGTTCTCCCATTGCCAACTAGGAATATATAGGAAATCGTAGTCTACCTATGTGTTCTTTGGCGGGAGATCGACTATGAAACGCAAAATTAACTATCGCGGAAACCGCCCGCCGGCGAAAGAATGTTCCACGATGATAATCTGGCGTGGAAGTGGTACGCATTCGGCGGGCGCTCCGCTGTGCAACAGATATTCAAAATTTCGGCGTACCGCCGCTTGGCAAGCCGCTGGCGAACGACTATGAATACCACTGTAAGAATACCAGTGTAAAGTATTGTTAGAATTTTCTTATGATTTTTTGTGATATTAATTAACACTTTTTAGGGCGCATATCTATTCTTTTAAAGTGTTTTCTAAAAACTTTTTATTAAAGCCAGTTTTACAATAATCATTTAATACAAATACACTCTTCTTCCTTAACTTTTTTAAATTTTAGCTCTCTTTCGCTGATTTTTTCTTGTGAACGATGTAAATATCGATTTAAAGTCAATGATTCAAAATTATAGAACCATACTATTCTATAATGAAAATATCGAACTATAGTCATTAATCACTATTTTCTTGCACAAATTTTCCAGGGTGCAAGATTATTTTCACAGTGTGAGGTTTTAGAATGCACGAGAGTTATAGGACCACACAGTTGGTTAACCTCATGAAATATCAGTGTTGACACCATTTATTTCTATTGAGAAACAAAGACATTATTGATATCGACGTCCTGTTGACGTCTAAACTTAGTATATAAGCCATTTTTTGTAAACATATTATTCATTATAGTTTTGTGGCCGAAGGCTATAGTCTAATTGTATTTTGGGTAGTTAATTAAATTAATTTTTAAAAACAAGTTTCCCGAAGTCAATTATTTAACTGGCGCTGCGAACAGGATAGTGCAACGAAGAAGAAATTACAAAAATTACCTTCTTTGGCAGATCTCAATCTCTTGTGTACTAACCAACAAACCACGGCTTCGTTCTTTATTGAACACCAATCAGAAGATTCCTTCAGCGAAAACTTCCATTGGACGACTCAACCCCGAGTGCGAGAATAAGGACATCACCCACGAGCAGAAAATTCGAATCAGCAATGCTAATTCCCATGATTTTCCTGTAAGTAGATAACCTTTCCTCATATTTATACAAATTTTAGAAAAGTGACCAATCGTTTTACATAAAACTATTTCATGTCAAGTAAAAACATAAGTGTTGAAATTATAGAGAATAAAAATCACAGACATTCTCCTTACATTTCAAAAAATTTAGCTCCGTCAAGTGAAAATTCACCTGCAACTTCGAGTTTGTCATTGCAACAAATAAGCGAATTAGAAAGTATAGTTTTGAATACCTCTAGTGTAAAACAAATTAACAAAATGTCCACTATTTCAACTAGTGACATTTCAGAACTTTTAAAAACATTACCAACCTTTGCACCAAATGACAATTTACCTCTTTTCATTTCGAAAACTGAAAATGCCGTTGAAACATTAAGACAATTTGCCTTAACGCCATTTCAGTTAGTGTTAACAACTCAAATTATTTTAAGTAAAATTAAAGGTTTGGCTGCCACCAATATTTTCTTAGAAAATACTAGCGAGTGGAAAACAATCAAAGCTGCTTTAATAAAATATTACGGCGACCACAGAAACGAAAATTTGTTACAATCAAATCTGAAACAAATTAAACAAAATGGAAATGAAACTCCTTTACAATTTTACCATAAAATAATAGACGCTCAAAATGCTTTAATTCAGTACATACAAATTCATACGACTAACGAAGATATAAAAACTCACGAAATTCAAAAAGTAAAATATCTAACTTTAGAACAAATTAAAATAGGAATTAGAAAACCTTATAGGACCTTGTTTTCTTATGTTCCTCCTACATCCGCAGAAGAAGCACTCCTCAAGTGCCACGAATATGATAATAATCAAACTGCGATTAAACAACTTCACGTGTTTCCTAAAAACACAAATAACATTAATCCACCTATGCGCAATAATAATCAAAATCAATCGCGCAATACAAACAATACACCATTTAATTATAATACGCATAATAATTTCCAACAACCAGCGATATCTAATAACAGACCTAGACCATTTGGCGATATTAACAAACCAGCAGGTCAACGTACCTTCTTCCCTACAAATAAACAAGTATTTGGAACACCCCAAAGATCTTTCCAAACACCTTCAAATAATTATAAACCTACGCCAATGTCGATTCAAACAAGTAATACTAAGACACCCTCTAGAAATTTTCAATTTCAATCCCCTGAAAAACAAAAATTTATTTCCCAAGAACTGCATAACACTGAGACAGAGAGTTACGAATTAAACTATGATGAATTCGAGGATAACGAGAATTCTAATCCGCCAAATGAAACGGAAAACTATGTCGAATTTGAAAATTCAGATTATTATCCTGATGACGAAAATTTTCAATTAAAAGCCTTGGAACCGACGTCAACTTAAATAACATCAATTACGGTTCAAAGCTTCCATTTTTCTATTTACCAGAAAAAAATCTAAAAGTCTTAATTGACACGGGAGCGACCGATTCAATAATCAATCCAAATAAGATCAAACAATTTAAACAATTTTTATTTCTAGAACAATTTCAAGTAACAGGTTTGCATAAAACTATTTCTTCCAACAAAAATTTAAAAATTAAACTGCTAGACGAATTAGGTATCGATACTAATATAAAAATAAGAGTAATCCCTTGGCATGAACGCTTTGATATACTAATAGGATCTAAAGACTTACACCGTCTTAATGCTAATATAAATTACAAAGATAAAACATTACAAATCAATGATACTATAATTCCCTTTTATTTAGAATTTAACAACATGCAAATTAACTTTAACTCAGTTTCAAAAAATTTTATTTTTATTCCAACGAGTATAGAACACGGAGAAATCTACATTCCAGAAACACCTTTAACTAATAATATCATTATACCAGAATGTTTTGCCAACGCTCAAAACAGTTTCGCAAAAATACCAGTAGAAAATCCTCAGAATATCGAAATTAATTTTAAAGAAAGAATACCCGTTCTCCCTACTGAATATTTTGAACAATCAACACCACAATCAGATTTTCAAAAAATTAAATTTTCAGAAAATATTAGAACAGATCATTTAAATAGCGAAGAAAAACATCACATTATTAATTTATGCTATCAATTCAAAGATACCTTTTATAATGAATCCAGTGATTTAAGCTTTACCAATCAAGTCAAACATAACATTAGAACTATAGATAACGAACCAATTTTTACCAAGTCCTTCAGACACCCACGTAATATGCAAGAAGAAATCCAGAAACAAATTACTAAATTACTAAATGACAAAATAATTAGGCCTAGTATTTCACCATATAGTTCACCCGTCTGGATTGTTCCAAAAAAAGTGGACGCCTCTGGAAAACGGAAATATAGAATGGTAATAGATTACCGACGATTAAATGATAAAACAGTAGAAGATAAGTATCCTCTACCTAAAATCGAAGAAATATTAGATAATTTAGGGAAATGTACCTATTTTACCACACTCGACTTAGCACAGGGATTTCATCAAATAGAAATGCACCCTGATAGTATTGAAAAAACAGCCTTTACTGTAAACAACGGTCATTATGAATATCTGCGCATGCCCTTTGGCCTCCGCAACGCCCCCGCAAGTTTCCAACGCATGATGGACAATGTCTTGCGTGAATATCAATACAAAACCTGCTTTGTATATATGGATGACATTGTTATATTTTCAAAATCCTTACAAGACCACATAATTAATTTAAAACAAATCTTTCAAAAACTCAGAGAAACCAATCTCAAAATTCAACTCGATAAAAGTGAATTTTTAAGAAAAGAAGTGTCCTTCCTAGGTCACGTTATAACACCTGATGGTATCATTCCAAATCCTGCTAAAATAGATGCAATCCAAAAGTATCCCTTACCAAGAACTGTTAAAGAAATAAAATCATTTTTAGGTCTGGTAGGATATTATAGAAAATTTATTCCAAATTTCGCTAAACTCACACAACCAATATCTAAGTGTCTTAGGAAAACAGAAAAAATTGATTGTAAAAATCCAGAGTACAAAGAAGCATTTAGACTAGCTAAAGATGCAATTATAAATTCACCAGTCTTAGTTTATCCCGATTTTGAGAAACCCTTTGTTTTAACTACTGACGCAAGTAATGTAGCCATAGGTTCAGTTTTAAGTCAAAATAATAAACCCATCGCTTACTACAGTAGAACGCTAAACTCTGCAGAAAAAAACTACTCAACAATAGAAAAAGAATTGCTTTCAATTTTAAGTTCAAGTAAACATTTTCGGCCATACCTATTCGGCAAGCGTTTCACTATTGAAACAGACCATAATCCCCTCGTTTGGTTATCAAAAATAAAGGAGCCCAACTCCAGATTGATACGATGGCGACTCAAACTCGAGGAATTCGATTTTGAAATAAAATACAAGAAAGGCAAGGAAAATTATGTTGCCGATGCCTTATCACGAATCGAAATAAATTTTAATGAAACAGACTCTATTATACCGCAAATAGCGGAAGACCCAAATTTAGCAGACGTAGATGTAGATTATTTAACTAGTTAAATAATTGACTTCGGGAAACTTGTTTTTAAAAATTAATTTAATTAACTACCCAAAATACAATTAGACTATAGCCTTCGGCCACAAAACTATAATGAATAATATGTTTACAAAAAATGGCTTATATACTAAGTTTAGACGTCAACAGGACGTCGATATCAATAATGTCTTTGTTTTTCAATAGAAATAAATGGTGTCAACACTGATATTTCATGAGGTTAACCAACTGTGTGGTCCTATAACTCCTCCCATCTTAGATTTTGACGTCCTCGTCAAATTTGGTGTATGATTCGTTTTCGGACTTCATCTGTAGGACTTTGAACTCTTGTGGGTCCAACTTGATCACATGCCTCTTGGTACATAACAGTTGTTTTAACCTTTACCTAAAGAGACATATACAAGTAAATATAATTAAACAAATAATAAGCAGGATAATTGTCGTTGAGATGTGTGCGACAGCTATCGCTGGGGTTTCTAATAGGTTTTCCTCTTCTAGGGGGTGAAGATCGTTTTTTAGTTTGGAGATGTCATCCAGGTGGGTTGATTGAAGGGTCACCTTTGTATTGGGTGATGGTAACGTGACGTTACTAATGGCATTTTGAGTTATGTTGAGCCATAGTGTATTTGCAATTAGATTATTATCGATTATAATTGAACATGATGATAATAGTATATTGTTTCGTTGAATAATATGGCGTGTTATCGCATTTTGACATTTTTCGATTACTTCTTTTGGTTTTGAGAAGCTTGTTAGGAGTCCGCTGGATATTGGTTTGTAAGCACTCGCTTCTGTAGTTTTGGTTAATTCGCAATCACTTATGTGATTCAAATTGCAGCTCTCTTCTCGTGATGTTTGGCATATAAACATATTAGTGGTGGATTCGCAGTCATCTGTCCATCTGTGTTCGATATTGTTGCTCAAGTAGTAACGAGTTGGTGGAATCAATGCTATGGATTGATTGTTAGGGATAGGGTAAATTCTTGAGATGTTGTAAGATATAGGATTCAGGATAGGAATCTTTAGAGCCATGACCAATATATTATTAAGTGAAACTATACCGAATTTGGTATTTTGCAATATTTCAAATGGATGAAGTGAGTCATATAACATTAAAGTGTTTTTATCATAGTGTGAAAGTAATTCTGAGAAAATCTCCTTTATTTCTTCTAAGGTTATTATTTCTAAGTTAGGAATATTATTGTTGGATAATGTGATTGTTCTAGTAAGAATGTCCACCTGATTTTCGAATTTTTCTAAATTTTCTTTTTGTACGTGAGCAACGTAAAGCAATTCGTTTTGAGTTGTATAGTTTGTAAGAAGTGACAAAGTATAATTTTGATTAAATTCTAGTGTTCTTAATTCTCTATACAATTTGTCAGTTATTTTTGAGAATAAAGTAGCACTTTGAGATATTTTCTTATTTAGATTTACTTGATTGTTGGAGATAGATTTGAGATTATTGTTTATTAAATCTAGGTCGTCTTGGTCAAGATTTCCGGTTATAAATTTGACAATATTTCCTAGCCCGTTAACTAGTCCTCTTTTAAATCTTGTTTGTTCTGTTGGACTAATTAATTTATCTATTTTATTTTGAAGTTCACTTAGTTTTTCTTGAACATTCATGAAAGCTAATTGGTTTGACCAATTTATTGGGTTGTTATTTCTAAGGAAGCTGTATACATTTGACTGTAGTTTACTATGGCGTTTCTTAAGTGTACTTAGATTATAAGAAAAATATATTCTATGGTAAAAATTTAAAGTTTTTGCTAATCCTAAGGTTTCTTGATAATATCCGTTAGTTTGTATGGGAACTACACGAAGGCCCTGTGTCGTCAGGAAGGTGCACCTGTGGACAAGGATCTTTTCTTAGTCTTTTTAATTTTCTAATATTCATTTTGCTGGTTTTATTTTTCTTAGATACTGTAACAGTATTTTTGGTATGATTTGAGACTTGTTGTTTTTTATAAAGAGGGGAGTCTTTTGATAATTTTCGTCGAACATTGGTTCTTATATAAACGCTACCTTCTTTAGGGATATTCATTTGTTCATTATTTTTATTTAAATTAATTTTATCTAAAGCTTGTGCTTCTTTAGATTTCGCTTTTTCGAATATTTGAGCTATAAAAGGTGTTAATTCGTTTTTCCGTTTCTGATTGTAATCTTCGTATATATTTTGACTTAAAGTTAAGCTTACTTCGTGTTGATAAGGTCCATACAGTATTGAAAATGGTGAATGACCTGTGTTAGAATGAATAGATTGATTATAAATCCACATGGCAGTGATCATTTGATTGTCTGGGGATTCTCTAGGATTTTTAAGATTAATTATTCTTAATTTTTCCAGTAAAGTAGAATGTAATCTTTCTATAAAGGCGTTAGAGTTAGGATTGTAAATTGTAGTATGATGTAGTTCTACATTTATTAGATTTAGGTACTCTGAGAAAGTTTTATTTTTAAATTCGGAGGATTGATCACAAACTATGCGCTTAGGTCGATTATGATGTGATATAAAGTGTCTGAGTTTATTTAATACTTCAGATGCGGTGGTAGTTTTTATATGATATGCTTGGGCATACTTGGAAAATGCATCGATTAGTGTTAAAAATTTTGTATTTTGATAAGAAAAGATGTCAATGTAAATTGTATCAAAAGGTTTCTCAGGTATCATTGGTCCGTTTAGTTTTGGATTATAGGGGTTACGTTCATATTTAGCTTGAAGACATAATTCGCACTTATTTATGTATGATGTTATAAGATCTTTCATTTTCGGAAAATAATATTTTAATTTTAATTGATTATAAGTTTCATTGATTCCAGTATGTGTCTCATTATGATAGCTAGAAATGATTTCTTTTTGTTCATTTAATGTAGGAATATCTTTAAGGTATGTAGGTGAAATAGCAAGCTTTACAGAATTATTTAAGTTTTGCTTAAATATGTTAAGGCACTTGCTTTTCAGATCTTCATTGGGTATATAGAGACAGTAAGATGTGTTTGGACATATATAATTTTTGCAGATATCAGAAATATTATTTTCAATGTTTTCTGTAGGTATTTTGATAAGTAAGTTAGTTTTTGTTTTGTCAAATAAATAACTACGTTCCGTATTTATTCCGGGGGAATCTTTTTCTAAAATAATAATTAAACGGTTTTTGAAATGGTTTACAGGGTGTTCTGAGATTGGTATGACTAGTCCATTATCGTCGTTATTAATGGAATGGCACGTCTCTAAAAGGTCTTCTATGATTTCGTCATTAGACAGAGCGTTTTCTGGGACGTCGTTGATTAAATCCATAATAGAAATATTTTCTACATCTACGTCTGCTAAATTTGGGTCTTCCGCTATTTGCGGTATAATAGAGTCTGTTTCATTAAAATTTATTTCGATTCGTGATAAGGCATCGGCAACATAATTTTCCTTGCCTTTCTTGTATTTTATTTCAAAATCGAATTCCTCGAATTTGAGTCGCCATCGTATCAATCTGGAGTTGGGCTCCTTTATTTTTGATAACCAAACGAGGGGATTATGGTCTGTTTCAATAGTGAAACGCTTGCCGAATAGGTATGGCCGAAAATGTTTACTTGAACTTAAAATTGAAAGCAATTCTTTTTCTATTGTTGAGTAGTTTTTTTCTGCAGAGTTTAGCGTTCTACTGTAGTAAGCGATGGGTTTATTATTTTGACTTAAAACTGAACCTATGGCTACATTACTTGCGTCAGTAGTTAAAACAAAGGGTTTCTCAAAATCGGGATAAACTAAGACTGGTGAATTTATAATTGCATCTTTAGCTAGTCTAAATGCTTCTTTGTACTCTGGATTTTTACAATCAATTTTTTCTGTTTTCCTAAGACACTTAGATATTGGTTGTGTGAGTTTAGCGAAATTTGGAATAAATTTTCTATAATATCCTACCAGACCTAAAAATGATTTTATTTCTTTAACAGTTCTTGGTAAGGGATACTTTTGGATTGCATCTATTTTAGCAGGATTTGGAATGATACCATCAGGTGTTATAACGTGACCTAGGAAGGACACTTCTTTTCTTAAAAATTCACTTTTATCGAGTTGAATTTTGAGATTGGTTTCTCTGAGTTTTTGAAAGATTTGTTTTAAATTAATTATGTGGTCTTGTAAGGATTTTGAAAATATAACAATGTCATCCATATATACAAAGCAGGTTTTGTATTGATATTCACGCAAGACATTGTCCATCATGCGTTGGAAACTTGCGGGGGCGTTGCGGAGGCCAAAGGGCATGCGCAGATATTCATAATGACCGTTGTTTACAGTAAAGGCTGTTTTTTCAATACTATCAGGGTGCATTTCTATTTGATGAAATCCCTGTGCTAAGTCGAGTGTGGTAAAATAGGTACATTTCCCTAAATTATCTAATATTTCTTCGATTTTAGGTAGAGGATACTTATCTTCTACTGTTTTATCATTTAATCGTCGGTAATCTATTACCATTCTATATTTCCGTTTTCCAGAGGCGTCCACTTTTTTTGGAACAATCCAGACGGGTGAACTATATGGTGAAATACTAGGCCTAATTATTTTGTCATTTAGTAATTTAGTAATTTGTTTCTGGATTTCTTCTTGCATATTACGTGGGTGTCTGAAGGACTTGGTAAAAATTAGTTCGTTATCTATAGTTCTAATGTTATGTTTGACTTGATTGGTAAAGCTTAAATCACTGGATTCATTATAAAAGGTATCTTTGAATTGATAGCATAAATTAATAATGTGATGTTTTTCTTCGCTATTTAAATGATCTGTTCTAATATTTTCTGAAAATTTAATTTTTTGAAAATCTGATTGTGGTGTTGATTGTTCAAAATATTCAGTAGGGAGAACGGGTATTCTTTCTTTAAAATTAATTTCGATATTCTGAGGATTTTCTACTGGTATTTTTGCGAAACCGTTTTGAGCGTTGGCAAAACATTCTGGTATAATGATATTATTAGTTAAAGGTGTTTCTGGAATGTAGATTTCTCCGTGTTCTATACTCGTTGGAATAAAAATAAAAATTTTTGAAACTGAGTTAAAGTTAATTTGCATGTTGTTAAATTCTAAATAAAAGGGAATTATAGTATCATTGATTTGTAATGTTTTATCTTTGTAATTTATATTAGCATTAAGACGGTGTAAGTCTTTAGATCCATTTTCCAGGGTGCAAGATTATTTTCACAGTGTGAGGTTTTAGAATGCACGAGGCTTCTTAATGAGTGCATTAAGCGCCGTCTCGTTTATAGATTATCAACGTGCATACTTGATGATCCTGAATATTCATGCTATGTTAATCGGAGCTCCCTTACTGACGGACCTCGAATTTCACCGCAGTCCTTGTCAGAATGTTTCAATATCCTTTAAAGCCGACTTCCAACTTAGACATGAATAATATATCCCGAGATACATAAATTATCAAATAACTTCCGATAACATGATATTGTGTTGGTACACCAAGTCAAACACAGATAATGTTTACTTGAACGTCGTTAATTCCTTGCAAACACAAGGCTGGATCTGTAATATGAATTATCATACATTGGGAATCTGTATCAGCCTCTATAATGGAATAAATTACTTGGCAACTTACATCAGATTACATCGACGTGTTACAGTTCGCTACAGATGCTAAGTTTTGCTTATCACCTTGCCTAAGCAAATGCGTTGTATTGCAAAGACTTTTTATTTAAAAATTTCAAATATTTCGGTCAAAGTATTGAAGAAAAACTGATATTTCACATACGTCCAATGTTTCCACTTATATAAACAATCTCCAACCACCAGTCATCTTTCATTAAACACTAGCTGTGTCTTACATTGCCAGTAGAACTTCTAATTGCGCTAAGTGAAATGAAAGAATTAATGTCTGCGGCGTACTTGACTAAAAGATCTAGGATGATAGTTCCTATAAGAGAATTATTATATGGTGACTTTATTGTTCCTTTCCTTTGCTTATATTCTTATTCATTTAAATACGAAGTGATTAATATAAATTCGTAAGTGTATAAGCAAATACGATCATTGAATCAAAGAAAAAATTAAAAGGAAAACATGTGGTGCATGTATCACCGTTATTACTATAATAATTTAGCAAATAACTACGAATAGTAATAGTAAGGACATCATTAAGACTATCCTGCATCTGTAAACGCCTTATTTAAAAGGACTAAAACAAATCAAGCGAAAACAGCTATTCTCCTGGCTATATGCTGCGCCGAGCGCTGAATTACAAAGCAAGATTTGCCGTATTTTGGTCTAAACACAGATTAGAATAAAAAATACAAGGATTCGGATTGGAATGAAACCACGAGGAAATACTCAGACCACACATCGTAGGATGCCATTAATTGCAGACCGGTTTCGACCTTTTTATGATCTCATCAGTGCAATATAAGTGAGCATTCCCTTCGAATGCGAAGGCCTGAGTATTTGGTACCTGAGTAATTTGGCACAATAGGTAAGCCTTGCGTACGCAAGCCCTATTGGCGTCACCTCTGGGTAGTTTTCGCAACACAATCCAAACCAATTGTAATGGGGTAAATCCAATACAATAACTGGTTGTAGAAACTAGTTCTACTACTTGTCAGATGGCATGCATATAGTCAAGAACTACGAATAGTAAGGATCATTAAGACTATCTTACATCTGCAAACGCCTTATTTAAATAAGGACTAAAACAAATCAAACCAAATTATTGATGTATCAAACAATGCCTCTGAGATATTATATCATGTGTGGATCAATAAATTATAATTTGTAAAATGTACAGTATTATTAAGTAAGTTTCTATAGTAATTGTTGTAAGTCTAATACTTTGGTTATAATCATTACATTCAATATGATGTTTACAAAGCAGGTTCTGTAATTTGGTTGCAGAGCAAAATGTGTTCTGTAATAAGTCCCTTAAAGATAATTATTTAAAGTTTTTATCAACTTCAGATGATATATTAGATTTAGGTAGGTAACTTGGTTAGAGAAATGTGCTTTGATAAAAGTGCACTTTTTAGATTTTGAACTGTTCTTTGATTTTTTCTTAAACTTTCAAACTTCACTTTTACAGAGCACTGTTTTATTTTAAACTTTCCACTATGGATTTATGTTTGAAGCAGTAGAGAAAGAAATGTTTAGACTAACAGTATTAGTTTTTTCGACGATATGCATTCATCGACATTAGGTTGAATATTTTCTCTTTATTAATTTTCACCGTTAGAAGGAAGTTGAATATATTACCATAAATACTGACGTAAACAGCGCAAACAAATCTATATTATTTATTGTCATACAGCAGTCTCTTCGAGCATTTAGCAGGTTGTGCACTTTGTGCATTATTATATAGCAATCGGTAAAATATTAAATAATGTAGTAATTTAGTTTATTGTGGGGAGGGAGCACTAAAAACATTTCTACGAGCGCTGCATTGTTCCAAAAGTATAAATACCTACTTTGCTATTTTCTTAGCAAAAGTTTTACTTACGTATACTCGTGATCTGCCGCCACAGTTCACCTAGATAAAACAATTAAGCTTCTGATTCATTCTACAGCTTACCAAATAATAATAACTTTTATTCTTGATTAAGACATAAATTGTAGGAAATGAAACTATGGGATTCTGGCTCTCACGCAAACAGAACAGTACCACTGCATAATTACTTTCAAAGTGTTCTTCTTAATTAACTTATCCCTAGAATTCCTCCCATTGTACAAGCTTATAAAAACTATTCCAGCAACTTCGAGGGAATTGCCAAGCTTCATTTATTCTTATGAAAACTAGGAAATGCGCTTAAATTATCATCTGTAATAAAACAGCTTGCTTGTTTTACAAAAGGCGAGATAAGGAACTCGTAAAATTCTATCCCTATCTTTATTGGATTCAAATTTTCATCTTTCAGGCTTATCAGTCACTGTAAAAGTAAAACATTGCCAATAAAGGCTGGTAATTTAAAATCACTCCTCCAGTTATTGCTCTTCTCATATAACTTCAAGAAACATAAAATGTTAGTTCCCATTTTGTCGCTAACGACTGAAGAGTATACATATGTATATAGGCGTGCTTTTTTATGTGTCTGAAAATCGATTTTGAAAGATATATTTTTTAAAGTAACTCAGTTCATTCTACTAAATTATTAATACTATTTTTTTGTAATGTAAAACGGGTAATATTTCCGTTAATCTGCTGCCTTACACCTCAATTCATATACTGGTTTGCTGTAAGTTTCTTTTAAGACGTTACTTCAAATAACATGTTATTTTCACGGAGTTTCGTTATTATAAGTACAACGTACACACGTAGTATTTGTATATTTTTGCATATTAAAGGAGCTGGTGATTTAATATTTCAAAAAATTAAGAGCTCAGTGCCTCTGTCGCAAGACCTAGAGGAAATATGGGTTGGTGATTAACAAAATACATTACTGTATTGTTTTTAAATGGTAAGACAACACCATACGAGCATGCTATTTTTAGTATTTAGAATGGGCGTTACTAGGATTTTCAACGATCTTAAAAGATGCATGAGATAATTGCTATTTACATAGATTTCATGTCCATAAATCTGTTTTACTTTTAGTTAAGTAGGCGACATCGTAAAAATTATTCGTTCCAATAGCACCATGATTACGACAGGAAGCATGTTTTGCTTTAGCCTTTGAAGAGAATTAAAACACTGGATCGAATTCCGCTAACTCCAACTTGAATATATACAATATTCAACAAATAAAAAATTCTAGGATTCCAAATGTAAGTAAACGAAGAAGGTTTCCAAGTCAATGGATGAGACATGAAGCGTATTCAGACATTGCTATGTCAGATTGGGCTTAGGTAGCATATTTGGGCAGATCAGGATTACTTCAACCTCAAGGAATTAACGTGTCTACTCTAATGGCTGCTAGTAAAGCTAGAAAAGTTACTAGATAAGTATAAATTACACTTCAACAGCTGTTACTAACGTAGGAAAACTATTTGTCCGAAGCTACTAGACATTACAAATAAGATTAAAATTTTTTGACATTATATGTACTGGGGATTTTAAAAGTAAATTAGTTCTAGCATTTTGACAATAAAATGTATGATCAACACGAGAACCCTGTCTGGGCACCCGCATATTCAACATACTCAGCAAAGTAGGAGAATCAACGTCCCCATGAAACAGCTTAAATAAATATGACAAGCTAGCGAGTGACCTTCTTGCACTTAGAGACTGAATGTTAAATCTTTGCAGAAGCAGACTATGCTCATAACCTCTAACAGGAAAGTAAAGATCAATTCGATACGACAAAAATTTCAGAAAACGCCGCTGTATTCTTTCAATATGACAAATGTGAATATTATAATAAGGGTGCCAAATTAGACTGCAGTATTCCAATTTAGGGCGCACTAAAGAAAAATAGAGACATTTTAAAGCAGTAGCATCATTAAGTGATGATGAGTTTCTAATAATAAAGCCAAGAGCTCTATATGCATTATTAGTTATTTCAGCTATATGGTTAGAGAAAGATAATCTATCGTCAAAAAGGACACCAAGGTCCTTTATATTATTGCTGCGTGCTAATGGCACTGAATTGATAGAATAATTAAATAGAAAAGGTTGATTTTTGAGTGTGAAAGAGCAAACCTTACATTTGTTTATATTTAATACTAGGTGATTATCCGAACACCATGTAACAACACGATTTAAGAGAGCCTGAAGCACTGAACAATCGTCGAGAGTAGATATGTTCAAAAACAACTTCAAGTCTTCCGCAAAAAACAAGTGATTGTTGTTAAGAGAAAGAGACAAATCATTCACGAATAAATTAAAGAAAAGCGGTCCCAAGTTGGACCCTTGGGGTACACCGGAAGTGGCTAAAAAAATTCTCGACTTAAAACTATTATACGCAACATATAACTCTCGCTGATAAAGATAAGATTGAATAAGTGCAAGCAGATTGTTACTGAGACCAAATTGACCCAATTTGTGTACCAAAATTTTATGATTTACTTTATCAAAAGCCTTCGTAACATCGGTATAAACCACGTCAACTTGGCTTTTATTATCCAGGTGATTGGCTGTAAACTGTGTGAATTCTGTTAAATTAGACAAAGTTGAACGCTTTGTAACAAATCCATGTTGGTTAGGAGCAATGTAGGACTTGACACTATTGTAAATAAAAGTATATAACGACATCTCGAATAATTTTGCGAAATTAGACAAAATGGCGATCGGACGGTAGTTACTTAAATCAGAAGCATTTCCGCATTTTAGAATTGGACATACCCTTGACAGTTTCCAAATATCTGGAAAAGTAAACGTAGATAATATAAGATTAAATAATATAAGCAGTGGTGCGACTAGCACTCTAGAACAGTCTTTTACAAAAAAACTTGGAATTTGATCATCACAACAAGTCATCTTATTTTTTAACTTCCTGGTGGAATTTATTATATCTGCTTCAGTGAAATGAGTAAGATTAATACATGATACCGTACTAGAAAATGAATATGTTAACCTAGGTTATGATGCGTTATAACCATAACCGCACATGCAACAATACAAATTTTTCTCTTTTTATCCGTTTCATTTAACAGTCTTATTAACAAACGACTTGAAGTTCTACGTGAAGTTCTACACAACGACTTGCAGTTTCAAACGACACGATAAATGACACTTTTTACCCACTCACATACGATTTTTCCCTTGAAACTTGTATTGAGTTGTCTTAGGAAACAACAGAATGCCTTGAATTTTTTCGAAGAAAATTAGATATTTTAATGAATGAAGGTTTTATTAAATGTGTCTGTTATTTTAGTTGTGATGAGAAGCACAGTAGTGCCCTCTTTTGCTCTGTGCTATTATCCGCCTGACAATTATTGTCTTAATGTTTTCCTGCAGGTACCATTGGAGTATTATTATTACACTTATCGCCAATCTAGGCACATAGTCCGTGGAGTAGTTGTTTTCGGCATCTCGTTCAAATAAATATCTCTCATAGTTTCACTTTGTAGTAAGGTTGAAATGTTATCGAATTTTTAACTAAATATTCTACATAACCTGGAATTTATGAAACCAAACTTAAGTTAGTTAATATAATTCTAGTCCTTTAGTATCAAAATCAGACGATTTTACTGAATTTCGACAATAGATGAGTATTTATTCCAGTTTCGAGCAAATTTATGTATAATAATTATATTACATTATTACATGCATTAATGTTGCGACCATAATTTGTTAGGCAACTACTATTTACACTGCAAATTTATAACTCAGAAGCGTACACGGTGGATTATCCAATGTTTATATATTATTTTAACATATTATCGTGTAATTAACCTCAATAAAGAACGGAAATGCCTGTTTGCTGACTGAAATTAAGCGAATAATTTTAGCGAACTCCAATTTGCGCAAAATGGAAATGATCCTCAAAACACATTGTGTCGACCATGTTATTTCTGTTCGCTATAACGGTTGGTTGCATTTATTCTATTGGCCGCTGCAATATTTTAGCTAAAGATTCGTTACTGATACTGAAAATTCAATCCTCCAATTTTATCGAGAACGATTTAGAAACGTTAAGATCCAAACTAACATCGAACATTAATTTACTAAGTGATTATTTTAAAGGCAAAAAAGTAAAAATGAATCAGGACAAAACTTTCTCGTTACAATTTCATCCTATATCAGCCAATTATGTCTCGAGTCCATATTTGAAAATGTCAATATCATTAAATTGGAAAGTACATATAAACATGGTTTGCGATAAATGTGCTAGTGGATGTTTCGCTTTAAAGATACTCCGCCATATCACCAATGAGCACACAGTAAAAACATTTTATTTTTCTAATATGGAATCAGGTTTTCGATATAGAATTATTTTTTGGGGTAACTCCACATCATCTGAAAGAGTATTTATTCTATAAAAAAGAGCCATACGGTGCATGTTTGGACTACAGTTCAGAGAATCATGTAAGCCATTCTTTATAAAACAAAGAATTTTAACATTGTCTTGTTTATATATTTTAGAAATTTTAAAATTTGCGAAAAATAATCCTTCCAAATTCAATCTACTAAATCAACATCATAATTACTCAACTAGACATGGATCTGACTTTCAATACGAAATACATAGACTTGAACTTGATAAACAAAATCCATATTATGCCGGTTCCATCCTGTATAATAAATTAATAGTGAAATAATATAAATTGTAAATCATAAAAAAATTATGTCAACTGTAAGAAATCATCTCGTTTTAAAAGCTTTTTACTCAGTAGATGAATACTTAATGTCTTAAATGGAAGAAACGTTTGTAACTTGTAAAAGTTTGTAAAAGTTTGTTTAATGTATCTAGTAATGTACGTATGTTTATGTGTTTATATGACATACATCTAGACTATTTTGTACCTTGTTCCATTTTATTTTGTGTTTGTAATTTCAAAGCTCTTTGTAAACATCAGACTTGTCCTATATCATGTTTATGATCAATAATTGGATTAATAAAGGTATTGTATTGTATTATCTTCTGATATAATTATTCAAACGTATTTAACTGATATCCACAATACACATAAACATTACACATTTTCAAAGTGTAACTGTCCTGTGTAAGTTTCCTTTCTGAGCTCTTGAAATATTTGCAAACAATTGCAAGTATATTTGTTCTTCTTTCATTGTATAGTGAAGTGCATACTATAATATTTTGCAATAATTCCAGATATCTTAAAAACGTTCACAAAGCTACCAGGGAAGCTTCTCTGATAACAAATTGTTTGTACTAAACAGTGGCTGTTTTGGTAAAAACATAATTGTCCCCGAATGAATAGAAAAATATACGTAGTCGGCCTATGAATAAATAAGTATACTCTTGAATGAAAACAAGTACAGTTTTATGATTTTCACAAATTTTATTTATATATTAACTTCAAATATATAAAACCATGACAATTGTTTCGCCAACACAGTGGCTTCTTCAGATGTGGGTACTAGACTAATGTTACAATGTCAAAATGAGTATAAATATAGGTTGTAAAGTAGTAAAGTAATCAACTAGTAAAAACTACTTTACTACTTTACAACCTATATTTATACCCTATTTTGACATTGTAACATTAGTCTAGTACTCACATCTGAAGAAGCCACTGTGTTGACGAAACAATTGTCATGGTTTTATATATTTGAAGTTAATATATAAATACAAATTTGTGAAAATCCTAAAACTGTACTTATTTCAATTCAAAAGTTAAACATGGATTCTCATCAAGTAAAGGTCTAATCAATCGATTATATATTATAATAGAAATAAAGCCATCAGGTTATTTCAATGTTGAATTATAATAACATAATCCACTTAATACATTGTTCACCGACTCTGACAAATGGAGTACGTAGATAATTATTAACATTATTACCATAACCATATATATTCTTAAAGTGACTCTACCTAAAGTTTATTATTGTGAACTAGTAAAAACCTAGAACTGAAGCAGGGCGATGGAACTACACGAAATGTTTTAAATAGCTCCATTTAGCATACCATAGCTACGCAAACTTTTAGATTTTAATGCTAGTATACGTCTTATCCTCTACAAATAAAATCATTATCATCTTGGTTACATCTTGTAATAGTATTTTTTGCACGATCAAGCTTTTTTGTTCACAAACGTAAGTGGTCGTGGATAAAGTAAATTTACTTTACGCCTAATTAATGTTTTGCCTGTTTTTGTCACATGGTGTCAAGGATGACATCATACCACAAAGCAGATCAGTAAGAATACACTGCTTAACATAAAATTAAATTACTATATATATAATGCACAAATGATCCAGTAATTAATTATTCGCAAATAGAAGGTACTAGCCATTGATAAATTTTGCATGACGTGCTCTAGTAGTGGCGCAGCCTCTTTGTGTGTCCGAACTATCGTAATTGATGGATTGCACCCTTTTATGAATTTCTCTTGTCCAGCCCTGTTTATCGGCGGCCATCTTGGATATGCTCAGTTAATTAATAATAGCATTTCGATCCCGTCGAGATATGAATTAATTCTGACAATAAATTCAAATGATGGTTATTAATGACCTCGATTAAAAAACAACCCCTCGAATTAATTAAGTGTGTAAAAAACACTGGCACAAAATGAACACATGCAATTTTTATTTTGCGGCTGTATTATTGTATCTTGTGTTATTGCGTTATTATTACTGCACGTATATTATTTTAATATACACATAATATAGACGTTCTGTAAGATATTAGTATAATTGATTTATTTAATTTGAATTGATGCAAGTGTATTTAGTATTGTTATTCCATCCTAGTAGAAAAAACCAGGTAGCAATTTGCAGATCAATAATTTGTGGTATGAATAAAAACGAAGTACCTGCTACTACTACAAGTATTAGTACCTATATTCTACGTAGTATTTACTAATTTCCGGTAGTATCTACTTTACTTGACATAGAACAAGCTTCACCACAAAGTATATACTTAACAAATGTAGTACATTCTTTGAAATGTGTAGTACTTACTTCCGTCACACATACGCCGCGCGTCGGGCCCTGGCTAACGAGATAAGACATTTTAAAAGTTTTTGGGAAACGGTTTCAGTATTGTATGTATTTATAACATCAACAGTCCTTTAAGATGTCTTCGGATGAAGGAAGTGTGATAGGAGAGTAACGAGTAACGAGAAAGTAACGTTTTCCTTACTAAACCTAGATGAAAAATATAAAATATAAACATAAAACATTCTAAATTGATGGTACTTAATCGTTTACCTAAATATTTGACGGTATAGGGTATCATCGTCTAGTGTCTTCTTGCAGTATAAATTTTATTTCTACGTATTTGAGCAATTTTTAAAATAATAACGTTGTAGCACCCACGGTGAAGCTGCTATGATCAACTTCGCTAATACTGTAGTTGTTGTTAGAATCGAAGTATCTACCAGTAAAAAATAGATACTTTAAGTCGTAGTACATGCTACTATAGTGATAGTGTTTAGGAGAATGCTATTATTTTTAGCATTTCCGGAAAAATAGAAGGGACTACTTCGAAAGTATCTACTCCGTTTTAAAGTAAATGCTACGTAGAATATACTGATACTTGTAGTAAGCACGTACTTCATTTTTATTCATACCACCCATTATTTTAAAATAATTTTGTTTTTTGTTTTTGTTTTTTCTGTTATTGCTTAATCCAGTGAAATTTAATGTTATATAGGTACTCCACTCATGAAATAAAACACTATTTTTATCGGTGTGATGTTGGAAACTATTCGATAGGGATGCCATGAGAAAAAAGTGTAACTTTTCGACTTCGGCAAACTTGAGGCAGCAAATAAAACGCATCTTTATCTTGTCTTGAACGTACAACTTGTCGCTACATCTTGTCGCACTCATCTCAGATTTTACGATGAGTATATTGAAAATATAACTTTAACAAGACTCATAGAAAACGACAAAGGACAAACTGAACAGATTTCGTAATCAATTGTATTTATTGAGGTCGATGTGTTGGTAGATTCTAAACGCATTGTATAATAACATTCAAGGTTGACGGTTTACTGTTTTAAAATATTTTCGTCATGTACTTATTTATGAATTTGTTTAAGATGTTAACTTTTTCTGTTAAGTATTTTATAATACCTAACAGAACACCTAATCCTGCTTATACCTAGCAATACCTATATTAATAGCTAGCAATAAAGGGTATGTTTATTTTAAATATATCAATAGAACACATCCCATACATACTTTTTCGAATGTGTGTGGCAAGTTATTTTACCAATACGTTACCTTATCTATTTAAAAATTAAAAGCCAGATAAATTAGCCAAAGCCTGTTCAGAAGTTAGTCCAGTGTTCGGGAGTCACACATTGAAAAAATACAGACAAACACACCACCAAGATTGCTAGTGGTGGAGGACTAGAAGCATTATTTTTGTTAAATTTAGATCATATGTTTGTTACTGTACTATGCTATTCTTTATCTGGTATATTGATGTTATGGAATATTATTTTCATCCATACATTTTTGTCACTATTAGAGTCGGTTTATTTTATTGAAAGTATGTTTATTGTATAATTTTATTCTTCAAAGGGGTTGGAATCTTTGGTGAGAATATAACACCGACGTAGTTTTCCACATAACACCAAAACTATATGGCCCTCGACGCACTGGTGATGCCAACTTGGTTGGCGAAATGAGCGCGGAGTAGATTATAGTCTTTTGGTGTTATGTGGAAAATTACGTCAGTGTTATCCAATTTTATAAAAATATATAGTTTCTCTATTTAAATAGAATCAACGAGTGTAGAAGGGTTTTAAATTTAAAGAACTTAACGTATTAAATCAATTTTGAAAATAATTTAAAATACCTACTTATTTTATTATTTCATATATCGTTATTTCATTTTGTAGATAATGTCTGTAACTTATTTGTGGCGCATTTTTATGATTCATAGTTTTTTTTTTGGGATTACACCATCTGTAAACTAACAAAAAGCAAAAAACCAGAACCATTTTTGCTTTTTGTTATTTTACAAGTGGTGTAATCCCAAAAGAGACAAACTATAAATCGTTATTTCATTGTTATTATAATATTTTTATCGACTAACTACTGATTTATATTGTAATATTTAAGGTTCCTTTGCATATACCTAATATCATTTTATATTACAAATAAAATAAGGATATGTTATATGCAAATGTTAACAAAAGTTTCTATCGTATGGGTTTCTCGTGGTACACGAGTTCTCTTTTGAACTATTTTCAGATATAGTTTCTCTCCTTGTCTCGTATCGCAATTCATTTCTCATATTTCAGTCAATCAATGTTTCATATAAAAGGGTGTAGTTTTCGGTAGTGCTTCAGAGTAGTTGGTAAAATCGAGTTGAACGGTATGTGTAAATGCGCCTTAAGAATAAGATCCGAACTGAGCTTTAAACATGATTGTATGATATATTCTCGGCACTAATTTTTAATTCGCTGCATAAGATTGTGTTCCCTGCAGTCGTAAATAAACGTAATTGTGATCTGATAATAAATTTGCAACTACAAAACTGGAATAATAAGTATTTTAAACTAAGTGCTGCAGATAAATTGTTTTATACTTTTATGAAATTTGCATTCCGTTTGCCGTGCGCAATGTCGGGAATGAAATATATTCACGTGTTCTGAGCTCTTTTAAAAGTTCGTATATAATTACTGCCGCTTTTATAGGCTCTCATCGAAAGGAACACACTTTAATTTTGCGCCACACATTATGAAAAAGTGTTTATAGATCCTGGATAGATCCTTACATGGATAGATTCTGCAAGCGGAAAAAATTGAATGGACAGTGGGAGGGTGATTTTAATTTATCCATTATGGATTAACTAATGTCTGAACAAATTGGAGAAAAAGTACAGTTCCTTATCTTTCCGTGTAATTGTTTAGTCATTATTTATCCAACTCCTGAAAGAACTAGTTATAAATCCTCATAAAATCATTGGTGTCACCTCCACTCGTAAAACTTGCATATTAATAAACACTTAGTGGTCAATAACAGAACCCAAACATTTTTTATCATGGGTTTTTAACCGTCATTTACATTGAGATGAAATGTTTAGGAACATAATATGATTTGGAGCTCCTATATCCAAAAAGTCACAGACAAAAATTTGCCCTGTTCAGATGCAGGCGAATACGGAAGAAATTGAAACATAAATTCCAAAATAGCTCTATGAGTGTACTCACAGAACTCAACTGATGACTAGTTCAGGATCAATTTGAAGCAATCGGGCTGATTTTGTCCAAATTAAGCTGTTGTATTCAATACAACAGCTTAACAGCCACACCATATGGATATCAAATTAGAAAACAAGGCACAAAACTGCATACAATAAAGGTTATCATAAAGAAAGTAAGATATATAAGTAGTAATACTAGGGGGGTTCTGGCTCAAAAACTCCATGTAAAAGCCCATAAGCCAAAAACGTGGTCAAATTTGTTCCCAGATGTGGGTATGTCCGATATATTTTGTGGGTACGCATGACATATATGTGAACAAGGATAACGAGGATAATGTGTAAACAGTAATAACAATGATAACGTATAAGGATAACGAGACAAAATATGTTACGCATAGTCGCAAATATGTCATGGGTACCCACAAAATACATTACATATTTGTGAACAAGGATAACGTGTAAGGATAACAAGGATAACGTATAAGGATAACGAGACAAAATATGTCACGCATACCCGCAAATATGTCATGCGTACCCACAAAATATATCGGACATACCCACATCTGGGAACAAATTTGACCACGTTTTTGGCTTATGGGCTTTTACATGGCGTTTATGAGCCAGAACCCCCCTAGTATTACTACTGATATATTTCAGCTTATTATGTATTTTTAGCAAATTAAGTTAAGAACAGGATGTGAAGGAAATTCGATGGCTTAAACAATGGGATTTTTTATGTCTGTCCAACAGTGGATAACGCAAATGTTCGATATCTCGTCCTTTATTTTGTTTAGTTTTTTAGTTTATCTGTCTTTTTAGTTTATAAAATACAACTAAGTACTGTTTTAAGGTGATAATGAATTTTCATCAAGTAACGGCGAAATCAGTACAGCTATCTTTGTATCAAGACTAGTTCCTGAGGTATCAACTTCTGGAGATCAATACCATATTTATATCGATAATGTAATGTATATTTTTGTTTCAACTTTGTTACGGGTACTGAGTAATTTTATTTAGTTGGTAAAAATAAAATTGACCGCCCCAACTTTCTAAAAAAAGGCGAAAACTCAATTTAAAATTGGTCAACTCGATTGAAAATTTAAAAGAAAAATACGACAACCGTACCTATTTGGCCATATACTATTGACACAGTTTTCAACCAGCTATTTGTATTTTGCATAAAAAAATATCGCCATTGTTTAGATATATTTGGTACAGCGAAAATGTGTAAATATTTATTAATTTTTAATAATAAAACAGCAATACTTTATTTTCAGTACCTACTTGCAAAATAAATCCTGTGATTTTTTAATAACCAGCACAGTGGTTATAAATTAAAATATTAACAATATATTTATAAATATGAGATGTATTTTATCTATTACATTTTTAATGCCATGCTCATCTAAAAAACATATTTCAGTTAATTCCTGTACAGAAATTCAGTACTAAAACTCAAACTCATCTATTATTTACACTGGAAATGATTTGGATATACCTAAATAATATTCCTAGAATATAGTTATCATAACATACATATGTATGTAGTATATGCATGTTATTTAATGAAATCAAATGAATATTTACAGTGTCCATTATACGCATAAAAATAATTGTGGAAGTAAATGAATAAATAAAAATAATGACGTTGCTTGCAGTTAAAATTAATATCGATAAAAGGGAGATGGACCGTATTTCTTTGTGTAGCATCTTTTACATCCTTACCAATTTGGATCAACTATTCCCATATATTGACAAATCAGTTGGGTGGGCCACATTATGTTCCGGATATGTCATCAACATTGGACAACATAAGTCCAACGAGTGTAGGTGGGATAAAATACAATAATTTGAAAAATATATCCAGGTAGTATAGGAGTTTATATCCAACTGAATATCCAACTGTGTTGCATAGTATCGCCTCTTATATTAAATGCAAGAGAGAGAGAGAGAGAGATTTTATTGATGTTAATACACAAAAGTGTTTACACACGTCACAAGGAGCTGCTCCATCCAGCCTGTGTTAAAAAATATAACACTATAATACAATACAATAACAAATACGAGAGTATATCATAAAATGAACAACAACAATCAAAATATAAATTTGCGTTAGTACAAAACAGTATATAGGTATACAAGAAAAATATAAAGTAAAAATAATTAATTAATAATCACATACGTATACACACATACAAACAAATGGTAACTTCAATCACTTACGATTTAGGTTATTAAAATTCTACAAAATAAGAATAAAGTAGTTCATTTGCACTAAAGCACCGCGAATACATGTCAGATCAGATTTAAATTACTTTCTAAGAATTCAGTTGTGCTATAGAAAGCCCCATCTATTAAATAAGATTTAATTTTTTTTTTAAATAAGTTCATATTTAGGCACTTTATTTCTGGAGGCAGAGCATTAAAGAATTGTATTCCAAAGTAGCTGGTACCCGTTCTCGTTTTGTTTAACCTATAAAAATTGTGGTTCAAATCGTGTTTGTTTCTGGTGTGATATAAATGTATTTGACTTCTGGTAGTAAATGATTGAAGATTTTGTTTTATATATAATAGACACTGAAATATATAGGCAGACGGGACAGTCATTATCTTCAATTTTATGAACTGTTCTTTGCAGTCATCTCTGTATTTAAGTTTCGAAATTACGCGTAGAGCTTTTCTTTGAGCGGCAAATACATCACTGCTAGAGGTTGCGTGACCCCAAACTAGAATAGCATACGATATAACAGAGTGGATGAGGCTATGATATGCAGTAACCAAACCAGATTGGGATATTTTGTCAACAAGATTCCTAAGCAAATAAATACACTTTGAGATCTTATTGCAAATATAAAAAGTGGGCTTTTCCCAGGATAACTTAGAGTCCAGATTGACACCTAGAAATTTAAGATATTCTGGGTTACTCAGTCCATCCGTGTTACGAAGACTGAAAAACATTGTTTCTGTTTTTGCTTTATTGAGGCACAAATTATTCGAAATAAACCATTTTCGGATTGTTGTCTCTGTTTCATTCAATTCATGTACTAAATTTGTTATGCTGGAATCAGAGAACGTTAAATTGGTATCGTCCGCAAACAGAATTGCAACAATTTTATCTTTAAGTATACGTGGAAAATCATTTATATAGAGGAGGAATAAAATGGGCCCTAGGACAGATCCTTGAGGGACACCAAATCGTATATTTTCAATGATGGAATTTTCATTGTTATGAACTACATATTGTTGTCTGTTTTTTAGGTATGACTGCAGAAGTGCAATGCTTTTCTCTGTGAAGCCATAAAACTGAAGTTTGTGAATAAGTTTTTCATGGGACACGCAGTCAAACGCCTTTGTTAGGTCCAGAAACAGAGAGCAAACGTATTCTCCTTTTTCAAATCCGTCATTAATTAAGGCAGTTAATTTATTTATAGCATTCGTTGTTGACAATTTATTTCTGAAACCGTATTGATATAAATAGAGTAATTGATTGCTTTCAAGATATGATGTTATTTGTCTTTTCAGAACGATTTCATAGATTTTTGATATGCAGGGTAAGATGGATATTGGTCTGTAATTTTGAGGGTCATCAGTATTACCTTTTTTATGAATAGGAACGACTTTGGCAATTTTTAGGTGATTAGGGAATGAACTACTCATTATGCTTGCATTAATTAAATAAGTTAGAGGAACTACAATAGTGTGGCTAACCTCCTTTATAATTCTGACTGTTATGTCATAGACATCTTTACTTTTCGTATTTTTTAATGAAGAAATGATTTCGGCAACTTCACCACATGTTACTATTGTGAATTCAAATTTATGGGGATCAATAAAATGATGCAAGTAGTCAGTATAGATTTCATTACAAGCTGGTAATTCATCTATTACTTTTTCAGCTATGTTTATAAAATAATTGTTGAACTGATCAGGTGAAACATTAACAGTTGTAATATTTGAAATACCCTTGTGGCTATTAATCAGCCTCCAAAGAGCTTGTTGGGGATTATTATAACTTTGTATAAAATTTTCATTAGCTTTTTGTTTAGATTTAACTATGGCATGTTTGTATTCATTCTTGAAATTGTTCAAGATTGCCTTGTTGTTTACTGTTGGTTTTCTTTTGTAATATTCACTAAGAAAATTTAAGTGATCACGCATATTTTTAAGGTCATTATTGAACCATTTTATCACGGTGGAATGTGAATTTTTCACTGTCCGAGATTTTAACGGCATAAAGTTATTTATTGCTTTAGTAAAAAAGTCAATGAAAATTGCAAAGCAACAATTGCCATCGACGTTTGGATGATAAATGAAGTTCCAATTTGTATTTTCCAAATAGTTATTAAGATTATGGATACTACGATCATTAACCGTTCTAAACACTCTTACTATTGTTTTAGAAAAATCTTTTGGACTAATGTAAGTCTCTAGGTGTACTGCTGAATGATCTGATAAGTTGGTGTCAATTGCAAATGTATTCAGGTTACTAATATTCATATTTGTAAAAATATTATCGAGACAATTTAGATTCCGTGTAAGCCCTTTGAAACACAGTGAAAGCCCAAAGGATTTAAAAGTGTTAATTAATAATGCAGAGGCACGATTTTTCTCTTTTTGAAAATGTACATTAAAATCTCCCGATACAAACATAATATTATTTCCCTTGGAGAAAATGTCAAGTGCTGAGTTTAGTATGTCGATGAATGTATCATAGTTTCCTTTGGGTGATCTATAGATTGTCATAAGCCGAATATTATTATATTCAACTGCAGTTAGTTCACAATGCTGTTCAACTGATAGTTTGGTTATTTGCTCTAGGTGAATACTGTTTAAATTATTTATATTATGTGCATATATAGCCACTCCCCCATGAATCAATTGAGTTCTGCAAAAACTGGAAATAAGACTGTAGTCGTCAATACCTACATAAGTCAGTTCGTCACTTGAGCACCAATGTTCATTTATCAGTAGAAAATTATAATTTGGACCTTGTAGGAAACAATCCAACTGATCTGACTTATTACGGATGCTCTGTACATTTAAGTGCAATAGCCTAAAATTATGTGTGGATGATTCTATCCCTGTATCATGTTGACTTGTTCTAAAAAATCGGTCTCGGTTTCTTGGGTGTTTGGAGCTTCATGTTTCCATCTGAATATAAATCGTTCATAAGCAACATTTCTTGGCCAAAAGTCTTGCTGGTAAACTATTTCCATCAGGTCATATCTGATTCCTATTTGAAAACATTTGCTATTGGATTTGGTTTGTTCTATTTTTGTAGGGATGTGATTAACGATCAGGTCCTCTTCATTCGTTATTTTCGTTTTACTTTTAATATAGTTCTTTATGATTTGTTCATCAATTTTATCAGGTATTCGAGATATAAATAACCATGCTTTTTTGTTTTTCTCGTCTCTGCAAGAGACTCTGCTCTCGCAAGAGCATACTTATACAGGGTGTAACTTTAAGCGTGGGCCATATTTACAGGGTAATAGTCCTAGTCGCCAAGAATGCTAATTTGAATTTTTTTTATTTTGCGGATAATGGTCGTGTTATTTTTTGTAAAATTCTGCAGTTAAAAACTTATTTTGACGCCGCTGGCCGAAACTGACATTCAACTCTGACCTTCGCCTATCAGTTGTGTCGCTACGTTAACCAGTGTTGCCTTTTAAATGTTTGGTACCGCACCGCCAATACGACTACCAAGAAAATGGATTAATGATGAGGTAGCATAAAGGTTATAATATATATAGTCATCATAAATAAAGAACAGCCCACTTGCTCTTCAGTTATTTTTTGGTTTATCGCTCTTTATTGGGCTCGCGCTTTAAAATGGACGGCGTAAAACAAAACATGAGCATGTTTGCACCGAAATTCGCATACTTACCGCATACTGCATACAAAAAAATATGTTTTTATTTGTTATTATTACATGGTAAATTTTGTTATAGTTGGAAATTTTGTATTGATACTTTATCGTTTGTTTTGGAAAAATAAAAAACTTGAAAATTTAATTTGTATTTATATGGGAAAATATTGCTTATGACCAACCGCCACTGTCGAAGGTGACGCTCCCAATAGCAATACCTTACACGGGTTATATGGACATTTGCTTTTTTGATCTAATTTCCCAAGTTTTAGTTGAATCTCGACATTTGGCAACTATGCATTTCACCGTCTGTGATTGTCTCAGACGCGCGCGATATAGCGGCCCGAAATAGCATTTTCCAGTGGTGGGGTACCCAGTTTAATAGAATAGCTATTTATGCAACAAGTGCAAAAAGTAAGTGTTTAATGCACGCGACGTGAAATTGTCCAGCGAGGCCGTCAGGCCGAGTTGGACAACACGTCAAGTTCAATAAACACTTTTTGTACGAGTTGCATACAATATTTTTTCTACGTTCATACAAAAACCAAAAAATATTTTATTTAGGGGGCACTAAGTCTCACGTCGATTTGACGTTTATGTTTGTCATGATCACAAAACGCTGTAGTAGAATGACAGATGAGTGCAATAAAGAACCAGTTTTTTCACTAAATATAGTTCCATAAAGTTTTGTTTTTTGCATGAACGTAAAAAAAACCTATTTAAACAATTATAATTTTTTATGGTGGTACTTTAAAAAAACTTTATATATGTGTTCCTACGATTGAAAGGTACCACCACTACAGATATGTCCCACACTGTAAGTTACATCCTGTATAATATTTTGACCTAATAGTTAATATGTCTTTAATAATCTGCGGATGATGGTTAGTTAGAAACACGCACGTGAAAAGTGTCAAGTTTTATGGGTTCAGAAAAATAAAGCTTTTCATATAAAGTTAACTAAATTTAAAAACTACATGGTAGTTATTCCGCCTTTTTATAATAAAGTTATCTATCTCCTCCCCCCCCCCCTCTTTATAAAAATTATGTAACTATTGTCTGATTTGAAAACATAAACCTAACAGGACTAAATTTTGTACTTTTTACTACTAAAAAGTTTAGGGCTTCAGAAAACAATAAGATGCTACTACTGTAAAGTTGGTAAATGTTGGTAGTAATTAGAAGTAGTGATTCTTGTCTTTCTTAATAAAAGTGTCTGTTTATCGCTTCCCTTTACAGGAATTTTATAAATAATGCTTAAATTAAAAAATTATCCTAACTGGAAGCAGAACAAAGCAAAAAGGAACGTAGTTCTCTCTAGATAGAAAATTTTTCGTTTTTCTCTCAAAATTAATTGCTTTTCCATATTAAAAACTTGGATCTGATAATGAAGTGATTAATTTTTTCTACTGCATATCTCCCACCCATCTTTCTACGCGACTTGGTACAGTATCCCCTGGGTCATTAGCGATTTTGCGTGGTGGAAATGGGAGCTAAACTAATATTTCCAGAGTTCAACAAATGATTCAATTTGTATCAAGTCTGTTCCACAGACAATACCCCTAACATTGATTGTTATCGCCTCCATTGTCATGGACAATTCAACAGAGGATATAATTAATTACATCAATGTAGATTTCCGACCAACTCCTTCAGTAATTGTGGAGCGCTCAATGACCTTCCACGCAGTCTGAGCATTCCAGAACGTTCCTTTTAATCCAGCAGCAACATTAAATATTTATCTAATCATGCTTTATGTATACGTTTCATCTGAAACGTTTCAAGTATCTAGTAAGAACAGTTTCGTCGAGTGCGATTAATTCTTGGCTAGGAAATATGTTTGGTCTTGTGTCAGCAGTGGATCCTATAACATTTTCATATAAGAGATATATGATATATATAGTAAGATGAGTTTCCTTAAAATATTACTGACATTATTATGCAATAGGTTTCTCATATTATACGAGAAAAAGCTTTGTTTCTAAGCCGGCTGCACACTAACGAAAGTATGGAATGACAAACGTGAAGTAAAAATAAATAATTATTCAAAATAAATCATTTCAATTATTGAAAACTGTAAATTCATTTTTTCTCTAAAATAAGTTTTTGTTTCGTGTGACACTATATGCAACTGATTTAAATTTTTACACAGAGTTCTAAATATGAAACTTGCATGGTCTCGTATAAGGTAAATCAAAAAAGGTATTAATTTGATGTTCAAACAATAAAGATCTGGGTATACGTATCTTAACAAAGCCACTTACGGTAACCATACTATATTTCACCTTAATCTACGAAGATACTAAACCTGTGGGGTCAATCGGCACACGGTCGACTGACCCATATAATGATCTCCCCCGATTCCATAGGGACATAGGACAACAGGTCCGAATTCCCACCGAATTTATTAGAAAAGGTTACAGCAAAATTCCGCCGCTAATTGTATTAAGTCAAAGTATTATATTTTTCTCTTTAGCTTTTTGGCCCATAAGTATTGAAATAAAAGTTATGGAAGTAAGAGCAAAGTTCATGGGATAATATAGATATCGATGTTTCGGAGTTTTTACTCCTCTTCAGTTTAACGTATATAAAGGAAATGATTAGGATAGTACACAATTCGAACAAAAACAGAAATGAATACCGGGGTGCAGTCTTCATTTTTATTTTCATGTAGAATATATAAATTTTCATTCAGAATACATAAAGAGTTAAAGAGTATATACCTAGTTGAGAAGTCACGTTAGACAAAGCTTACTAACTTGGCCGAGATTACCAAAACAATAGTAAGGCTTATATATATATATATATATATATATAAACAGAATAAGGAATGGTCGATTGTGTTTAAAAATGCATATAAAGTAGAATAGTGCTGTACTCTCCACATAGATTTATTCCTATGTGAAAGTTTTTGTACACCACTATACAATCTTAGATTATTTTCTTTCGCTACTGTACACTGAAACATCGATGGTGTTTCAGTGTACAGTGTACAGGGTGGGCCAAAACTCTGAAACATCGATGTCTGTAGTTTATTGTTTTGAAAATTTCGTCTTATCTGAACATAAACTCCTGACTAAAATTGACGCGCAACTTGACTTGATTTAATTACAATTATTGTAACTTGTTACAAAACACAATTAACTATATATGTTGAAGGAGGCTCATAGCTCAGTTGAAAGATGAATTATATCTGAATTAAATCAAAATAAACATTAAAAAAACATAAAAACACCACATAAATTGGGCAACTCCAAAATCCAAAGCCAAAGGTTGCCCGGAAAGGGGTTACATATTGAAATCACAAACACCTCATACCCACTAACATTGCCAGTATCGGAGCTGGGAACCGAACTTTACGAACCCTAATAAACATTGTGACCGATAAATGCTGCAACAACACGCTGTAGCCCACTGCACTACCATGGTAGTCAGAGTGATATATTATTTGATAGGTCTATTTATAATAATAAGGGGTGATATGTCTAAAAAGTATGTCATGGCGTGACTTATTATTAGAGATAGACCCGTCAAATAATAAATGTATTCCAACTCGCCGTTTTGTATCGTTCATCAATCAATTCACAACTGGATTATTGCGTAAGTGTTATTTTGGCACTGTTTGGTGACTGGAAACTATATTCAGTTGGAACGGATTGCTAATTTTTTGAGATCGAGAGTTCGTGTGGTTTTCTTCTGTGTCCTGTGATTTCATAACCTCTTTTAATTTAGTTTTGGAATATACTTACTCTTCATTCGGTATGAAAGTCGTTATCGTAGTCTATATCGTTCATTTTTACCTTAATGGTAAAAAATATGGAACCCAAATTCGATAAAGCCAACAGGAATTTCAAATGTTTAGTTAGCAGTTTTAATTAACACAACAGAAAAATAGATAAAAATAAAAGGCAACCATTAAAGATACATTTGGTAAATTTGAGGTTAGAGTACATGCAAAGTAGGTCGGTACTTATTTGGTAAGCAAAACCAATTTAATAAGTCACACAACTGCACAAGCCAGTCAACACGATACTTACCTCTGATTCGTGAATTGAAATGACGGTATAGAAACCGTTTAGAAATGTTCCTAATTTCAGTTGAAACAACCAGTTTCAGCCAGCCTTTCGGTGAACGGTAACATTTACAGTTGGCTGAAATGCCAACAACACAATGCACATGCACTGGACTGTGAATGTGAAACTAAGGTTTTAGATGGGTGTTGGAACAAACCTAATAATATCACTAGGTTCGTAAAAAACGTTCCATATAAATATATCAAAACATAGGGTATGATATTATGAAATAAAAAAAAATATGCGTTGACTTTGCTGCTCACTGTATATGAACTTATATATACTCTAAACGTATACAGTCTTACTTTCAATTTGTTTTGTGGAACTTATGGAGTCATAAAAATAATTACGCTGTTTAAAATAATTATCTGTATAAATCACACTTCAAGAAACTACTTTGTGCATTGGAAAATGAAGACACTATGAAGATACAAATGAGTCTTCCTGCTTGATATGTTTGAATATAACAATAAAACTAGTTTAAACAAAGCCTTATCGCAATTATAAAATGTTATCTGCAATGGGACTTGGTAAGTTTGAACATTTATGACTGTCGTTTAGCTTAAACTGTAAAACTTTTGATTTATTTGATAATAGCAGGAATGCAGTCGGCTAACTAGATAAATGCTACCCAAAACACGCAACTTTTGGCGAGGAACAAGTCTACACACGATGTCTAAAGCCCATTTATTACAAACAAGTAATAACGGAGTTATTGTTAAAACTTTGAAGAATTTTGATGGACATGAATTGTTACTTCTGAAGTAGGCTAGATAAAATGTTTTCGTTTTGAATATAAGTATAATACACATGAAAACTTACCTATATATGATGCAGGCCAGCATACAGTATTATGGGTGTTTTTTGTGTTCAAACACCTCCACCTTCAATTATTTTTAATAAATATTCTAGAAACTTGTTTTTTAATACCTGATAGTCTTGTGTGTCTTTAGGCAATGATATCCTTGCAGAGGCATTATTCTTGGTTTTAGATTGTGTAGTGCCCGATAACAATATTCCAAAACTGAAAACAAGGAATGAAAACAAGACAGTGTAATGTCTTGATAATTTATATATAATAATAATATCTCTACCCCTCATTCTAATCACAAGGATTAGCCCGAGAGCCTGAGACTTGTGTGGGAGAGGGGGCGGCATATTATTATTTCGCGGCTCGCATTTGCGCCTCAGGAACGACTTACGTTGGTAGGCCCTAACCACCATTCAGTGCTGGAATGAGGGAAACCTGGAAAACCTCATTAGTTAGGAGGACAAGTCAAACATCACCTGATTTTAATCTCTCACATTAACACCAACTTGACATTCTTCCCATCCTAGGCCATCGCCAGGATGGTTGCCAAACCATCCCTGCGAATAAGCCTTGATCTACGAGTAAACAATTTAATTAAAAATTGTTTGGTTGAATGGGAATTAGAACCCACGACCTCTGGGTTGAGCGATCGAGACGCTAAGCCCTCAGCCACCGGCTCGCCGGTTATGTTATGTATATGTATATGTATATGTTATGTTACGTTACTTATGTTTTAGTCGAAACAAAAGTAACTAAATATTTAATTTGTTTTGCGAAACAGTTGTAATACATCATAGTGAGACCCCGTTTACTAGACATTCCAGAGAAGAGGGATTCTGATTACTTATTATACTATATATTCAGTTATCAAATATAGTAATTCAATTTCTCGATCGACAATCGTCAAACAAACAATTTCGGTCACACAATATACACTGCTCGCCTTTTTGTGAATAAATTTTAATAAATAACACTCGTCAGTTTAAACTCGCCTCCATTTCAGGTGCTCCCTTTCTCGCTTTAGGTGAAGTGAGGCGTGCACAAGAGAGAGCGACACGAACTTTGGTGACTTTAAGCTGATGAGGATGAGTGTCGTACAGAACATACAAAAATATATATCAGCATAATGAGTTCCACGTCTGTTCAAGTTTTTTTTATCCGGGTTTACACTTTCAGTTTGTGAGTATATAAATATTCCCTATCAAATGGACACTAGAACTTGAAGTATCCATGATACCATAGATGTCTGCGGAATATTTATTTTAAGAGGAAACGGGGTTGACCCTCGTTTAATGGCTGTGCATTTAATATCTATCCCACTTTGGTACGAGAGAGGGGTGTATTTATAATTTTTTTCTTTTCTTATTTATGTGTTAAAGTATAAATAATGGCTAGGGGGCGCATGAATTACCGAATATCCTGAATTATCTTATGATAGGATGAAAATAATATGTAACAAGTCGAACATAACATTGTCAGTATGCAATGCAAAATTCTATTGCTATGAACCATGTTTCCTCCCAGAAACGCCAAGTGGTGTTTAACCACGAAGTATATAACGATAACTTTGTTATTTTTTTTTATTTTTAGATAAAGGTACAAAATATACTTACTATAGCGAGAAGTACGGTAGGGTTATTTTATTATCTGTCAAACTTGGGCGCCATCAATTGATCTTTTTTGATGGTATTTAGTAAAGGTATAGTCCGATCTAAGTGAAGACAATTGCAAAAAAACACTTGACAAGAACAAAGTTAGTTTTAATGTAATTATATTCAACTATACATTTACGAACATTAAACACATATAGAAACATATAAAGTTACATATTTTATCAAGTACTCTCAAATTTAGATACAGGAGAGAGAATTATGCTATACTAAACTCGACATAAAAAGGTAAGTTTTAGATGTTTTCAGTCCGCGAATTAACGGTAAGGGCCCTTCTTTTGCACACACGGCCTAGACTTAGGTAAGTTAGTAAAATAAGGCACGGTATACGCAAGGTGTTCAAGAAGCACTTACAAAATAGATAGATAATAAGGTACTCACATCAACCACGGGGTTTGCAGAACTTAACGTTTTTCATACGTTTGCTGTCCAAGCACAGCGAAATCGTAATAAACGATCGTTTTTTCTTCTAATCACTATAGAAAATCAAATTCAGAGTTGCTGCTGTATTACACTCGTAATATTTTTGTTGCATCACCTTTTTTTATCTCAAAAATTCAGAGAGACTTCTGCACCAACTGCTCGGTAATACGTCTTCTCGCCATGTTGCTTTGGCTCTCCCTCTCGTTCTCTTACGTCGCCCATCCGCTCACGTTCTTATCCCGAGATGGCGTCACTATATTGTTCTGAACTTCAGAGCACGCAAACCTAGGACTATGTAATGGAGATAGAACCAACGCACAAACACAGAGAGTGAAGTAAGTTGGGATTATAGTCACTTAATATACACCGAATACATATAATACTTTAAATACAGGATTGGTATTTAACAAGAAGGCAAAAACACAGAATGAGACAAGAATTATTAGTTTTAAATCAACTAAGAAAGGTATTTTGTTTTAGTTACTAAAAACGAGACCGTTACAAGTAGTTAACATTATTGTTTCCAGTATTTACACTTACAACTTAAAGGCACATATTTGGCTCTTTGTAGACGAGTCAACCACTGTCAGTAGTATAAAATTTCGGAAATGAATAGTGGGGGAATTGCAGAATTTATTTATTTATGTAAGGTAGCTACTGAATCAACCATTTACTGAATTTCCATTTAGTGGATGCTCCTGGAGTTTGCACGTTCGTTACTGTCTGCGAATGGATATTTACACACAAACGACACCCCATTTAGAACAACTTTGTACTTAGATATTTTTATTACTATACAACTGAACAGTTTTAGTGATATTAGTATCCGGTTATAAATGTAAAATTTTGCATAGGAAATTTCTATATTTCTCAGTCCGACCATATTATTTACGTCTTGAAATCCCAATGTACGAGGTCTAATCATACTTAAATAGAAAGCAAAAAGTAGCTGTCAGAAGTTGGGGAAAAATAATTGTGTCAACAAAAAAATTGTTAAACGTCAGTACCTTTTAATGGAAATATTTTTAAGTCAAAATCTTTAGATTTCATCTGCTGTTTTGACTTTTTGAAATGTAGAAGATTCAGCGTCTTGTCAAAATCTATAGTAGCATTTAAGATGGCAGTCCACAATTTTTTTGTGTACGAAAGATTTGGTGTGGGGTCTTTGCTTTATTTTCATTACTTACGGTCTTTCCGACACTTCAGTTCAAAGTGAGTTCAGTTCAAAAACATTTTTTATTTAAACTTTTGGAAATTTTAACATTTCAATTAATAACTTTTGTGCGCTCATATTGAAGTAAAAATATCTAGAGAGAGATTTTTTCTATCAACTGAAATACTTAAGAAAATACTTAATGGATAATAGCGAGACTTAGGCTGTTTCCATAAATATCACGGTAAATTGCTACCCAGTAATATTTACTGTTACGAAAACTAATTTTTGTACCTATACTGAAACCATCTTCAGGAACAAACGTTCTGAACTATGAAAATGTTTTACATAATTTATATCATCCCCCTTAATTATATTTTACATTGAAACTATTATTCGAAGTGGGTTGCACAATGCATATTAAGCTCTAATTTCATGGCTATGATTGTAATAATTATATCATTCATCCTTTGATTACTTGGGACTACCAAATTTATAAAGGGGAACAGAGTGCGATGTTCAGTAATAGTTGTCATGTATGGTATGATATATCAAAATAGAAATTAGGTAGTTCGAATAATTAATTAATTGAGTTTCTGATAGAAATTAATTGCAGGATCCTGCTGCCTAACCTTTGACATGCCATATAACTGCATTGAGTACATTTATCTGTGTGAAGTGCAGCTCCCCAGGTATCATTAAAGTGACTCAAACTTAATATAGTGTCACTTTGATGTTAATTTAGGCAGATATATGATAGAAATTAATTTCTAATACTATATGGCTTGTGAAAACTAAATAACTTGCTCCAAAATTTATGCACACCAATTTCGCATGTAACAATCACACACAACCAGATATTAGTTTTAAACAGTTACGTTTTAAGTACCTATCATTAAATAGTACTATTATTTACTTTACTTTGCTATTTACTTTGGTATACGGAGTGTACCTACCTAGTGGATTCCAATCCACTATAAGTACCTAGCAAAATATCCAATCCAAAAATATCTCAAGAATATCTCTCAATTATTTACAATTTACAGGGTGGTTGTTGAAGAATGGACACCCCTCTATCTCTGTTATTATTTGAGATACAAAAGTGAGACCAATGTATCAATCAATTTTTTTTAAATGTTATTAATAAATTGTACAAGATGTTTAGAAGTGGACAGTCAGCGGCCATTGATTAATTTTTTAAAATAGAACACTGAAATTTTTACCAAAAATGAAATGTTAAAGAGGTTACACAGTGTAGGTACACCTAATGAACAAGAAGACGAAATAATAGATTGAGCGAAACTGTCGTAGCAGGATGTAGGATAAAGCAACAACAGGAACCATTACAAGAGAGTATAGCATTTAAAAATATTATAAATATAAGTATTATTTTTGCGGTAAATATTTTTTGTAACATCGCCCTTATTCCGAAGATGACATTATCAATTTTTTATTTCAAGAGAAATAGGTGTATATTTTTGTTGTTTCGGATAAAAGGTTCTACTAAGAATCCTATAAGAGTAATATGGTCTATACATTACTCTTATGATTCTCTTTTGAGCCAGAATTAGACGATGCTGATTGAATATTATAACATAGAGTAAAACATAGCCTGCCGGATAGAGTTTGGTAAACGAAAATCTGCTTCCTTTATTAGAATCTTATGCATACGTATGTTGATATATTATGTTGATCAGTATATTATTATTACATACAGCAATCTTACCGTACAACAACAATATTAGCACCTTTATTGTTTCCATACGAACAGGATACTTTCGAGTACAGGAATATCGAAATATTTCAAATCGCTCAAAAACATGATTAGGTTTTCGTTAGCGGTAAACTTTCAATTTAGTCATTGTTGCATATATTCGGTTCGCCAATTTAGACGTTGTTTTAACTTGATTCTTTCAGATAGGTCTAATTCTTGGTCTAAATAGCAACTTTTCTCTAATGTCACCTAATCGACATGTCGAACTGTTTTGAATGTAAGCCTCAGTGGGTACTTATTATACTCCTGTCATCGTAAAGAAACTCGAAAACTCGATATAAGCTACAAACTGAGTGGCAGATTCCTTTAGCAAGGTCCTGTTTTACCACAATTCAGCACTATTTGATCTACGTTTACTTGCTGACATTTTGATTGACTAAATTTCTACACGCCATACCTGCCTCCTGAAACTGTAAAAGGGAGCATTAAGTAGATGCGATACCGTCTTCTCACCGTCCGTATACCAGACAGTCAGTCGCCAGTAGATTTCCTGTTAGGGTAATCCTTATATAATTAATAAGCGAACAGAGAAGATAAAATTATGTCCAGGCAATGTGCCAGAGGGTTGAAGGGATGTAGGGTAAGGTATTACAATATTATTTTAGCCCTTTTATTACTATTTTTTTAAAGTTTTGTCGAACTATGCTCTGCTATCTGCCATATATTTATACAACTTTTGATATACCTTTTGCCCAAGAAGAAATGGAATATCAATAGCAGTAAAATTAACAAAAAACCCAAATTTGGTACAGTTACCCAAGGTTAATTTCAATTAGCATACATTTTAAAATCATTTATATAGTAATATTAAAAATATTAAGAAAACAATGGCTCGGAAATATCTTTTATCTGAAGGGATGAAGAAAAGTTAAAACCACGTATTTCCGTTATATCTTTCTATGCACCCTCTCATGGCGATTTGCTGAAGGTAAACATTTCGTATGGAACAAATCCATTTGATGATTTTGTATACAAACAATTGTTCTTTCATTAGCGAAATCGATCAAAATTCAGTTGTGGTATTAATTCTTCTATAGGTATCTGTATGTACGAAGATATTCATGATAGATGATAAAGACCTGCATCTTATTAAATGTGCAACTTTATTCTAATTTATCTATTTTTGTAGTCGATTTCTCGTTCTTTTGGGCAGATTCCACATCCCGTATGCGACTTAATATAGGTTTATATCTCGGAAAAAGTCTTTACCTGCTTCCTCATCTTTTATGAATTCGAAAAATGTTTTTTATCTTCTTGTCTTTAAGGCCCCGTTTCACAATAGCTGGTTACCGTTACTTCACTGATAATTAACTAATTATAAGTTTAGAATGTGCATAGTTGTATAATTAAAATGTTAGATAAATTCCGTCGTCGGAATATTTGATATGAAATATGTATTCCCATAAAAAATAACTGAACCAATTTCACTGCAGATTATGTTACAATAAAGCTACTTGAGGTTACGAAATATATTATGTATTTGAGAAAGAATGAATTTTCTTAGTACTGTTTCTTGTTATTCAGTTCAAGTTTCTTGGTAGAAGACAAAGACAAAGAATAATATTAAAGGTTAAAATTTAAAGAATTATATTGTAGGTGTTGAATATTTAACTATATTAAAAACATATAGGAAACGGTATTGAAGTGGCAAAACAAATTTTGTGGAGGTTCCCAGTTTAATTTCGGCGCCCGGCAGTTTTATCCATCCTGGGTTTTTATAAAGGTTTTTCGCGTTGACTAAGCCTTAAATAATTACTCACAGTGTTGAGGAAAATCAGGCGGTTGAGGCGTTGTACTAGCTAGGGAACTCTCCTCATATGGTTTACCTGTTTTAGAATTAGCAGCTTTACCCACTAACGACCGAAAGTTCCGTGCAGAACTTTTTATGTAGGAGCACTGTTTTTTAGAAATTGTTATAGAAATAGAAAATTGTTAAAACAGTTAATTTATACGATATTTGTTTCATCGATCAGTTTTACTGGACAAGCGGAGCGAGTCCCCATAGTCTAACAAATTATAAATTTTTGTGGTACATTTTACAGAAAAACTACTAAATGATTTCATTTTAAACATAGTAGCAGTTCATCAAAACTCATCCGCACTACAACATAGGCAACAGTATACTAACACGAAAAGCATTTTGAGGCCGCGACTAGAGCATGTCCGTGTTGACCAGCTGCACACGCCATTGAATGCCGTCTCTCTGTAACAGCCCTTCGACCATTAATGGACGCCGGATTTTCCTTAAAGCATCGCTATTTGTTTGGAAGTCAATCATATTTAACATGACTAACTTCCATCTAATTGCAGAATCGCAGATGATGGGCAGAAAGCGTCGCTTATTGTCGCCACTGTCTTTAGTATATAGCCACTGTAGGATTGACACTCGTGATATAGAAAAAACTTTATTGGTTATATTTTTCATTCGGATTTCTTCTCATTATGAATAAAATACGATTCCTCCTTCTTCCTTTACTTAAAAATATAAGCCTTAACTGGAATTGTTACGCTCATCAAAATTTATAAAATCTAAAAAATAAAACGGATAATGATGCCTTGCATTTTTCGCTGTTTTCAATGATTGTTACATTTATACACACAGCTAATTCGATTGCATATAGTGGGTGATCCACCTTTCGCAGCAAGTGAACACTAAGATGTGCTCAAGTTAGTGTAAATAATGTAGAATACTTATGAGTGCATGTGAATAAAACACGCAGTAAACTAAAAACGTTACAAATAATCTATTTATCAAGTAAATACTTAAGAGTCCATTCACTAGTCCGAAATAAGCCCAAAATCGGCGTTCGTCTCGTGTCTAATTATAAAAAAACTATAAAAGATAGCGACTTTTAGTAAAAATATATTGAAAGATAAGACTTTAATCTAAATCCCTATAGTAGTAATTTTTTGTAATTCTTTTTATTTTTAAAATACCAGACCAACAATCTTGTACTAAAACAGCGTATTTTCAAAAATTATTTTCTCTGAAATATATGTATTAAACAAAAATTTGCTACTATAGGGATCTAGTTTATCTTTTGATCTTTCCGGTGATATATAATTTATAACATTAAAAAGAAATTTTGTTGCAATTATAAGACAAATCCGGTACCCTTGCAATGAAGGATAACTTTATTTCCATGTGCCTTTTTACTTCGGCTTTACGTGCACCTCCGAAATCTAAATAATTCGGTAGTGGAAATATGTAAGTCTTCACCCGTCGGCTACCCAACCTCTCAACCCGACCCAGAATTCATGTCTGTCAAGTCTACAGTGAATGGACCCTTAAAAAACTAAACTGATCTACTATTTGGGTACATAAAATATTGTTTTGTTTCAGGTAAGAGTACTGAAATAAATAGAGCAGAATAAATTACTTTACCACGCAGTGGGATAAAATGGTGAGTATATTTTTTACATTTTTAAAGTTCAATTTTCGGAAATAAAATTGTTCTGAATATAACTTTCATATAATTTCATTTTTATTCTTACTAGTAAAATGGTATAAATATTTATATAGTAAACATTTTTAAAAATTTTAATGACATCAAATCACATCTTTAAAAAATACACATTTACAATAAGAATAGGTAGGTAGATGATAGTAATAAATACTTTTTATATTGGTGAAGCTTTGATAGCTTCCATTATAAATTGAAAAAAATAAATATACTTACAGTATTCTCTATCTCAAGTTATACATAATTAATTATTAAATTATACAAAACAGTATGATTTTTGAATTTTTGGTAATTAAAAAGTCAGTAATATACTTACTCGTTAGGTTTGTTTTTAAAATAAAATTTTGTATTTCATTTTATACAGTTTGAGAACATTTCTGTTAGAAGTAATATTATTTGAACAAGCCACTATTCCAATTTGTGCATCCATCACAGTAATGCAAAGAAAATATAAGTTGTACTCTAGGGTGAAATATTATATTCCCTGCTATATACGTTATTTCTACTACAAATATTTGCATACATATCTCGACATAGAGTATAGACTTTTATCTAAACACTAGTTCACATAAATCCCAGAAGAAAAGTTCAAAATATAGACAAGTAAATATATCCCCTGTATAATCAATATAAGCGTTTAAATGTAGGGAGGGGGTTAATTAATTACAAATTTCATTATAAATTTTTCGCAGAATTAGTCGAAATGGACTAACTCAAGGAAAAATATGAATAATGATTTTAATTTAATTCTATGGCTTGGCTGTCCTTTATGGCCACTACTTTGTAACCTCTAGGGTAGTCTATTGTGAAACAGCATCGCGTAATAGGATGAGCTACTTGTATCGAGTTATCATTGCACTACAGTTCGAATTTTTTAATTCTCGTTAGTGTAAAATAATCTTAATTACAAAAGATCTTCCAAAAAGATTAAAATAATCTTCAAAGGGGTTAATTAGTTCAAGTATTTTATGAAAAAACATTTATGAAAATTGAAAATGCACCAAATATCAATTGATAAATAATAATAAATGGGGAAATCCCAATAGCCAACTTCCATATATTTCAAGAATATCTGATGGACGTGCAAAACTTCGGTAATTACTTACCTTGGTACCTACTTGAGGTAATTTTATTAAAGGGGCAACCTTTATAACTAAAAAGACATTCAGATAAATACTAACAAAAACAAATCCCATCAACAGTGACCAAATTACAAAGAAAAAATACAATCACATTCTAGATGGTGCAACATTTAGACCATTATACAAGTTCACAGTGAACGCAAAAATTACGTTAATTAACAGCCATCTAAATAATTTAATTTTATATCTTGTTATCCTTTATTTACAATTATTGTCAGTTGAGAACCAATTTGAAAGTAATGCAAAAGCAGTCAGATTTTTTAATCTTAATGTAAACTTAAAATAATCTGTTTCCTCATTGTCAAAGATTGATGCAGTGCATGCATACAGACACTAGTACGTATTTGTAAAATAGCTGAAATGACAATAGGCAATGTATCTACTCTAGAAAACAATCTGAACAATTTCATGTTTATGTTGGAGTATTCGTGTAATTCTGTGGATTCTGGTAGGATTGATTAACTGGGCGGGTTGTTAATTATTAACTAGAGGAATTCGCTGAATAATTCTGCACATACGAGTCCACTTCACCCCAGGTGAACATGCCTTGTTAACTAGCCCTTTCTCTTTCGGCGGTGTCTTATATTTTATTAAATCCCTTGTATTGTACGAGGGAGGGTCGGCTGAGGGCAAAATGAACAAATACCTGAAATATGTGAATTTGTTATACTGTGGCCCGAACTATATGACTTTACTTACTTCTTATATTATCCCCTCCTTCTTTTTTTTTGTAGGCTACCTGAATCTCATTTATTTGTTTTGATTTTAATATTTGTTTTAAACAATGGATCGATACATAAATAATACTAAAAGTATAAATACTACTATCATCATTGTCAGACATTATGTTGGAGAATTCTAAAAATATTTGTTTGTAAACAAACTCAATTAAACTTTTATATGCACTCCATGTATATCATCCATAATATTTTTTGTGAAAACAGAATGTCTTTCAGTCGATTTACCTTTGCAAAGGCAGTGTTTGGATTGAAATATCTTGACAATTGCACATTTGTGGTTTAAGTATAAAGTGTTTTAGTATAAAGTGTTTTAGTCAATGTTTGCCTCTGGACTGGAATTTCGGTTATAAATTACGCAATGGAGAATAGCACGGGGTATGTCCATAATCCATCTTCATTTCTAGTTCCACTACCAAAATGAGCCGTTCAAATAAATGCGTCTTATTCTGCAGTAAAACGCATAATGCTTCTAACTGAAATACGAAATTTGTTTTAGTTAAACACCTTATTGTTTTAGTTCCTTTAAAAGTTACTAGCATTTAGACGCCAAAATGTTGGAAATAAATTTACTTCATATTGAGATTGGTGATCCAAAATTAACTTTGTATAGCACTTCAATAAATGTACCCCTATACAGATACACATATACCTAATGTATACATAATACTTGAAGCTGTTACCAAATTGACTGTTAAATGTTGACTGTAACATTTTGATCACATCATCAGAAGTTTCTGCAACAAACGATGTACTGAGCTATAGCCGCGGCGATATAAAAAATAATATGTAAAATTTTGGCGTCGATCCGAAAGGTCTACAGATTTGAGTCCTTCTTCACGTAAGTACGGATAAAGTAGAACTTCGACATGGACACTTTTATTTCAGATCCATTGAACTTTTAAACTCGTGCGAGTCGACTCCCATACGGATGCGCCCCCGCCTAGGGATTAAATTTTTGAGCTCCGGGCTCCGCTCCGCACTAATGGAGTTCCGGAATATCGACCCCCCAGCCTGAATATGCATTACGCATCCGATTCCGGACGGCTAAAACGCCATGTGTTCAGATAGAGAATAAAATATAATCTATCGATAAATTAGGGAGAGAATTTAATTTCACTAATGCCGGCTTAACGCTGGATTAACACCGCAATGGTTGTAGCTACATTAAAACGCTTATTAATTTCATAAATTCCTTTTATGCCCTTTTTATTGCTTGTCGATGTTTTTGTTCTTGTTACGCGGGCAGATGCGCAACGCGGCCGCGCTTGGTCAGCGTCCAATGCGTCCCTAATGCGCTACTTAGCATTTGCCAGTTAACTGCAAAGAATAGCATTGAAATTGCATTAAAAATATATAAAGTGTGTAGCTCTGAGACAGAATAGACAATCGTAATGCAGGGTGCAATACGATGACGTCCCATTAAAATAGTAATTATTACAGACAGTAATCGGAAAATTGGAATATACCTAAATAGGGTTTATCTAAAATATTTATTCAAGGATAATACTGTAAATTTCTCGTCACATCCGGTTCTATCGGTAGCTGTCAATTATTAACTGTATTATTTTAAATGGTAATACCCTGTGGAAACAATGTCTGTAACTTATTTGTTGTGCGTTTTCATGATTCATAGTTTCTTTTGGGATTACGCCACCTGTAAAATAACAAAAAGCAGGAAAGCATACAAATTAAATATTCAAAGTGCAGTATCAAGGTAAACTTCTAAAGTTTGCCCCAAAAAACCACTGTATATGCAATAAAATAATATTTGTTAAATTAACTAAATTTCATCAGTGGTTTTTCAGTTTTATACAAAATCCTGTAATATTACCATGGCATGGCAGGTTGGTGAAACTTTAACCGACATGTATCAAATTTCCAAAGAGTTTAATAATTCTTTTATAAAAGTAGGAAAGACGCTTGCAAATAGTATTGTAAAAAATCCAAATTTTAAAATACGTACAAGTAGTCTACCTAATTCCATTGTTTTAACTCCTACTGATACGGAGGAGGTTCGGACTATTATTCACAGCTTGAAAAATAACAAGTCTGTTGGATTTGATAACGTAAAAGCTGAGACCCTTAAGTCAGTTTCAGATTACATAACTGGTCCTTTAGTTTATTTGATAAATAAATGTCTGCAAATTGGTCTGTGGCCTTCAGCCTTCAAAGAGTCGATTGTAATTCCCATCCATAAAAACGGTAGCAAAACTAACACAGGTAATTATAGACCAATTACCTTAATCACCCACTTAAGCAAAATCTTTGAAAAAATAATAAAAAAGAGATTAGAATCCTATATAGAAAGATACAATTTGCTTTCTGAAAATCAGTTCGGTTTTAAAAGTAAAGTTTCTACAGAAGATGCTATTATAACCTTAACATCTAGAATATACTCTTCACTGAATGATGGCAAGCCTTGTCTGTGCGTTTTTATAGACTTATCGAAAGCCTTTGATACAATCAGTCACAACCTACTCTTGAACTTATTAGAAGAAATGGGAATTAGAGCAAACTCTTTAAAGTTGTTTAAAAGTTATCTAACAAATAGACGACAGAGAGTAAGAGTGGATGGAATATTGAGTTCACCTCAATAGTAGAATATGGTGTACCTCAAGGCACTGTTTTGGGTCCCATTCTCTTTAATTTATACATAAATGGCTTGTTTTCATTACAGTGTAAAGGTGAAGTGTATGGTTTTGCTGATGACACTGCCATTTTCTATACTGGCGATACGTGGGAAGAACTTAAGGCTACTGTAATAGAAGATTTTGCTTATATTAAAGATTGGTTTGATTACAAAATATTAACAATAAATTTTGAGAAAACATATTTTATACCGTTCTCATGTCAAAAAGCAAATCTTCCATCTTTTGAAGACATACAAATTATAAGTCAAGGAAATCATTATACTATTGCATCAAAAAAAAGTATTAAATATTTGGGAGTAGTAATAGATTCTCATTTAAAATGGGACTCTCACATCAATTATGTTATACGGAAATTGCAGTGTTTACTGTATAGATTCAAATATTTAAAAAATGTTTTAAAATTACAGCAACTAATGGTAATTTATTATGCGCTAGTTGAATCTCACTTGAGATATGGAATATTGGCATGGGGGTCATCTTTGAAAACCCATATTTATTCTCTGGAAGTTCTGCAAAAGAGATTTCTCAAGTTAATACTTGATAAGGATGTTCGATACTCCACTGACTTATTGTTTTCCGAAGCTTCAGTATTTGATTTAAGGCAGTTGTATTATTATTGTGTAAATGGGAGACACCATCTTTTTCAACACCACTCCTCACTACCTTCACACTATTATAACACACGTCAAAGAAGTAACTATATAGTGCCTCGTGTCACAAAATCAATTGGACAAAGGTCTTTTGCTTTTCTAGCACCAAAGTTGTACAATACAGTTCCTAAAAATGTACAAAATATAGGGAGACTATCTCTGTTTAAAAAAATATTGAAGGATTTTATTCTATCTACCCCAAGATCTATAATAACTAATTACGTAGAACTGAATACTGTATGAGATAGGTAGGATATGCAATGCCATCAACTTACTACGAGATCAGATGTATGGATGCATATGTATGTTCTTTTTTGATCATCACATATACAAGGACTATAAAATGTATAGTGTTTATATTATTATTTTATGTATGTGTATTTGTGATATGTGGAAATGCACAAAATTTTATATTAAATTGTATATCTTAAATGTTTTTCAAAACAAGTGTTTTACACTTATTGAATACCATTTTATTTACTTGTATTTATTTATATTTTTAATTATTGTAAAGTTTACTTACCTGTAAATAAATATTATTATTATTATTATTATTATTATTATTATTATATTTTAAAATATGTCTATATATATATATATATAATAAGTATGTAAAATAAATTTATTTTACATTTAGTCACATTGTTTCAAAAATCCAAGGCAAACTTGACCATCATAAAAATCGAAAAAGGTCAAAAATTACAGACGCTATAGAGAAAAACATCCTGTATATTTTTTCTTGCAATTTCGTCCATCAACACTTTGGGTGGTCCTGTTAATTCTTCAACTGTTTTGAAATAATTCCATGGCACGCTTGACTCGCTAGGCGCCTTTGAAGTCCTTATTTTGCTCAACTTTAACACGGTGTAGAACCGAACACCCTCTATATTTTTTCTTGAAATTTGGTAAATGGGGGCTTTTACAAGTCCTGATTAGCGCTGTTGTATTAGATTCCTAACTTAATTTAGATTAGATTAGATTAGAAACTAGTGTTTCGAGCATTATTATTATTACTATTGTTTCTGCGTGCATTGATGTAAGAGTGTATAGGATGATGTAAAACTTAAAGTTTATCAAATTGTTTTTTGTTATTTTGTCTGTTTACTGTTTTCTTTTATTCTATGAATTTGGTATTCGGTTCAAAATAGAAGGTACGCGTTGTGGTGATGAACACGACTATAAAAGAGTCGCCTCATGAGCCAAACATCGAGACTACAATTTAATTGATTTACTATAAAAACCACTATCCTTTTAGGTAGATACAGACCAAAGATATACGCATATAATATTGGCTGATAGAAAAATATTTTTTTCTGTATACATATATCTGTATGTTGTACGGTGGAAAGTATCACAATAGTATACTCTTTTTATGTATTCAAATTACGTTCCAGGGCAATTTAAAATAAAATACATTCAGATTCAATCTCGGATTTCGAATTACCTATGAGCTTTGCTTTTTGGTATCTTCATAAATATTAGTTATTATATTTCGGTACTTAAATGAATTAAAACTTAGATTTGTTAAAGCGTAATATGGTAACATGTTACAATAAAAACCAATGAAGGCATTGTAAAATTTTTTAATTATATAATTAATATAGCAAAATTGATCTATAGCTATATATATATATAGTCTATATAGCTATATATATATAGCTATATAGACTAATCTCAGGATAAAAAGAAGTTATATTTGTTCGAGGGAACAGTTTGCATAAATAGTATTTTTAGTACATTATACAGTCAGAGGAAACCCAAACAGTTATAAGAAACGTTGGAAGTGCCCTTGACGATAAAGGTGGCGAAGAAAAATTGATTTCATTACACGGAAAGAATGTATTCCGAGGAGCGAAATGATAATGTTGATGTAGATCCCAGGAAGCCGGGTCTGTCTGGAATATTGAAACGAGGAAAGTTGATTAAAATTACTCCCGTGGTCTACGGAGCTGTGGATAATGGTATTATGTATTAATGGTTTTTAATTTGCAAATGTACACAATAAATGAATTAATACCAGCACGACTCACTCATGCATTGCTAACTTTTATTTTTATTTAGTTTAATTAGATTGCGCTAGCTCTTTTGTTTAACCGCAGAATTAACAAAGGTTGATACCATAAATGCCAGTGTTCTGTGGATTTTATTAGAAAATTGGTTTCAGTCATATTGGAAGAACAGAAGAAATGCCTGAAAGGTTCATGGTGCAAATCATGGTACATTATTGCTTTTTCAGGGTAAAAATTTTGTAGATTAAGTATACGGTTATTTTCAAAACTGATCATATCCGTTGAACATAAAATTCAAATATTTTTTATCTTTAAAACACCAAACATGTTCACCAAAATGTTAATCCCAAAAATCCTCTAAAACCACAAATATTCTTGCAACCACGCTTCCGCCTAACATTTGAAAACTTTGTTTTCGCTGCACCAGCTTTACTCGACGGCTAACATTTGCAATAGTACTTTGTGTACCTAGGCGGGAAAGTGAACGTTTTCCGGGCTGACAGAAGAAATGGACAGGCAAGGCGAAGCCCAGCCTGGCCACTTCTGGAAGCTTGGAAAACCACTTTCCCGCCGTGGTGCACACAACATTTTTTATCCTATACAAGAAAAAAATCATAAACTTGAAAAGTTTTTTATAACAATAAATAATTTACAAAAAAAATTAGTTCTTTGAAATATTGATATTAAATACAGGATTATGAATAGTGCAATCAGCAAAGGCAATACCTACCTTATTCACTTAAACTCAATAACCGGGTTTGTTCTAAAACTGTTGTTAAAATAAAATCATGATATTCATGATGATATGTCACTTCTGAAAGTTCTCTGAACCTCCAGAAGTGACAGAGAAGCTTCCATACAGTTTCTTTCATGCTTTCATCACTTTCAGAAGCTTGAAATGTCCCCGGGATACTTGTCTCGTCCATTATTTAATAATTAATGGTAACAATAATGATATGTTCACTTAAAATTACTTTATAATGCGAAATTAAATGACGGTACGATGACAGATAATGGAAGTGCCACCTATTGACAGAAAAGTAAAAAAATTTTCGCGCCTAGCCGTGAAAATGGCTACTTTCGCGCCGCTAAAGGCTCACGAAAATATGATTTTCTGACAGTGTAGGATAAAAAATTATTTACTTGTTTTATTTTGTATTGAGATATAGTCGAATAGCCATAAGGAATGCTCAGGTTATAAAGTGCTTACATTCACTAGAGAAAAATTATTTGCATTTGATTTGTGCACTGTAGCCGACAGATTCTTCCGTTATAAATAATACTTTATACAAAATAGTCAAAGCACCAGTTTTTATCATCTAGACGAGATATACTAACATTCTTAGGGAAACATGCCTGTATACAAGTACAGTATTTTGGAGTTTTTTGTTTCATACCAAAATTTCCAGTAAAACGTCAGAATTTTTTATATGGTAAAAGTGATCTTAAAATCTAATTTGGAGCTGTTCCTCGATTGTTACTGTTTATTTACCAGATTTTATAAGTGGTAAGCCTTTTTAGAAACTGGAACCTGTGATATAATTTGTCTAACTAGATGCCTACATCGTTGACCGAAGGATTTGTTGGGACGTGCGACTGGGTGGGATCGAAACTTTTTGGCGCGTACTAAGTATTCTTGAAGAATAAAACCGGATCGTATTAATTGTCCTGTACGGAAGTGACTATCAAGTAGTCATGTAATAACATATTTTATTTGGAAATCTGAAGAGAAACCTAAGAAATTTAGATATCTAAGGGCCGGTTGTATGGGAAGTAGCTAACAGATCGCGAAATTAGAGATCAATGTTTTATCTCAGATCAAGTCAAGAGGTTATACGACTTCAGTCAATCCAAATTACATATACACACAAAATAATACATATCCATATTTTAAGATTTATGTGTCTTGTTGTAAAAAATGAAATATTTTGTAATTTTGTTGTTGCTTTCATTTATGTCTTTTTCTAAGAATAAAAAAAAATAAAGACAATGTAAGAAAACAACGGGGTGTAGAAAAAGAGTTCTACAGCTTAACAGATGGTTAATGTAATTAACAAAAACAAACTACTACGAGTGTAGTAAGGATACCCCCATATCCTCTATCTGTAAACACGCCTTATAAAATAAGGACTGAACCAAATTAGGCCAAAACAGCTATTCTCTTGGCTAATGCCACGCCGAGCGCTGAATTACAATTAAGTCATAAAATAAGTAGGTGCATTATTTATAACTGATGACTGAATAACTTAAGCATTTCTCAGTTTCCTTTGACAGTCGAACTTTTCATAAACAATTTTAGGTTTTCGCAGAAAAGTCTTATTTTTACTAGTTTTAAAATATCTTCATCATTAGCCAATTGTTCTAAAATGTCGTCTTAAATAAAAATTCGTCTTATAAATAATTTTAGTTAAAAAATCTCGTACAAAATAACAAAAACTGTAAGTGACAACCTCAAATTTGTCATGATTCATGATCATAACTGATCAGCACTGGTCGCCAGCTAACTTGTGACCTTGGATCAACCTGATCTGAAGGTTAAACTCGGTTGATGCAACCCAACCTCAGTTGCGCGTCTTATTACGTCAATCCTTAGATATTACATTAAATACGGTCCGAGTTAATATTGAAGTTATTTAGCTACATTGTTAAGTTATTTACCTAAAATTTTACTACCAACCCTTTCTCTGAATATGTTAAAAGTAATAAATTTGTCTCTTTAATTTCCTTTACCTCTAAAATAAATTTTTAAAACGTTAGGATGGTACTAATCAGTGTAAATAGATAAATATTTATTAGATATACTAATAATTCATGAAACCGTTGAAATAATTTTACATTTTTTTACATTCGATGTTGTATTGGTTTAGTATTACAACAAACACCATAAATACTATAAACAACATTGCTAAAACGTTAAAATAATATCAACAGATGTTGTTAATACAAAAATCTTCAAAATTCAAAACAAATTCTATCTTATTCTTTACACTGGAACAATTCGCGAATATTTGTGGAAGCCATTTATTTAGAATATATATTATGGGCATTATCAAAAATGTTCCGAAAACCGTAGTAAAGATAATGCATAAAAGTATCAAGGCTCCGAGTAAAACACAACATAAAAGTGATTTATTTGGTAAAATATGGAAATAGCCCAACACTTCGGGGAACAAATTGCTACTAATGCACGAATGAGCTTATGAATTATGTGGACTCTTCAAAGTTTTAACGGAAAATCCTCATCACCATTAAAAAATATCAAGTACTCTTTGCAAGTGGTTAAAAATGTAGATACATTTTTATGACTTCTACTAATAGAGCGTTAGGCAGACAATATGTGGGTACTGATTTAACTAGTATATGTGTGTGTTTCAGTGTTTCAATTACTTATACGGTATTCAATTTCAATAATCTTACCATAAGATCAATGTATTTGTGCAGCTATTTGTGAAGCATTTATACGGGGTGTAATTTTAGCATAAATCCATTCACAAACGAATTATTATAGTATTTTAACTTCATAACTATTATAACATAGGTAGATGCTAAAAGTTCTAGGTGTGGGAAAAGCTAAACTGTACGTAGGTATACCGTTCCTTATTATGTACTTCTCATTAGTTCCTTCATTCTATAATACGCCGCACACTACAAAGCCTGTTTATAATAGGTTAGTTTGTCTAAAGCAAAGTTATTATATAATTCATTAGATGTTTCACGGTATTCTAATTGATACCGCACAATACGGAGGGTTGGGGTTTCCTGGTAGTCTAAAATCCCAACCGTTCGTTAAACATCCTACACCTTCTCATCTATTATATTATATATCAGATACATATTGCCTCTACGTTGTACCATATTGTGCTTATATTTCTGCGCTTAAGGTTATTAAATTAATTATTACCAAGCAGGAATTTCCCAGCAATGAATTTCCTCATCATAATTTTTGTTGCCTCGCATTTTAATACTAATTTATGCTACCTAACCAATACTGGGCGTTAATAAATGGCTAAATATTTTATTAGGGTATGGTAAGTACATGCCATAGAAGGTTAAAAATATATATTAACCGTGAGTAGGCCGAAGAACAATTTTCTAGAAGCATAGTGTTCAAATATTCAACCATTTAGTACGAGAATAATGGAAACCTGGAAAATCTTATTAATTAAAGTAAGCAGTGGGTTGTTAGCCATTTATACAGTGAGGTTGTACATTAAAAACGCTACCGGTTTTATGCGCACACATTTTATTTAGTAGAACCGTCGTCAAATAGGCAGCAATAATAAAAAATCTCGCGTCTTTACCCGCTCGACCACGGAGCTTTAGAAGAATGTTCATCAGAATGAGCTTAGCTTTTTAAAAACACAACTTTTTTCTGCATAAGGAATTTCATTTTCTCACGAGGAAGATCTATTTTTATATCTTCTTTGGTATTTTTTCTTACGACATACGTATCTATGTATCTATACGATAAGTATTTTAGTTTGTACATGTGGGCAAATAAGAGAGAACGCCGGCTGTATTTCGGAAACCGCTTATTGGAGAATTTCCGAATTTTTTTTTAACCGTAAATGTGGCCAAGAGATGTCGCTGGAAATTATTTTCAAGTTCCTGAAATGACCGCTAAGGGGCATATCATCCATGGCCAACTAGAAAAATGAACTTTTCTCGAAAATTTGCCTCATAAAGTAGTACCGGAAATAAGTAAATATCAATCTATAGAAAATTTGAAACTTTTCTGGCATTTAATTTTTTTCTATATTTTAAAATAAAGTGGTGGGGAGTGCCAAAGTTTTTTTCCTTTAAATGTTAATAACTCGGCTGAGGATAAACCAAATCTAACAAACTTAGTCTCATTATAGAAAGGTCTTTTTTTATGCATATTTAAAGTCATGAAAGCTGGTTTTGTTACTTTTATTGTAGCAGCTAGAGGGCAGAGGGCGCTGTCTGCCAACATAACAAATATGGCGGATTTTCTGGAAAATTTCAAATGGTACGGTATATTTATTGTGTCATATTTAAATAATGGACAACAATCTCCAAAATTCAGTGAAAACGCAGCTTTCTATCTCACCCCTAACGGAAGATATTAGTTACCAAAAGAATTGCAACTGGAGATTTGTGATGTAGCCTTTCACATTAGCATTAAAAATCGACTCGTGATAGCCTATTATTAATAAAATATAAGGAAAAAAAAACTGTTGCGGAACTGAAAAGTCGTTAGTGCTTGTAATTTTTTCAAAAACTATGATATGAGATTATGACTAAAACTTATAAAAATTTTAAACAAATTTCAACTGATGCGGCAAAAGCTGACTTTGTAAATGAATTCTTTATGAAATAATGTGGTGGTCCTGAAAACGACTTATTTGGAGGCGTGATGCTCAAGGGCCTCTCAAATGTTCAAAATGTCCCGTTCTTGGATATCATTTTTATAATTTTTAGTCTCATATCATATTGTTTAAAAAAATTACAAACACTAACGATTTTTCAGTTCCACAACAGCTTTTTTTGTTATATTTTATTAATAATAGGCTATCACCAGTCGATTTTGAATGCTAATGTGAGAGGCTACGTCACAAATCTCCGCAGTTGCAATTCTTTTGGTAATATCTTCCGTTAGGAATAAGATAGAAAGCTGCGGTTTTCACTGAATTTTGGGGTTTGTTGTCCTTTATATGGCAATAAAAAATGTGACAATAAATATACTGTGCAATTTGAAATTTTCCAGAAAATCCGCCACATTTGTTATGTTGGCAGACAGCGCCCTCTAGCTGCTACAATAAAAGTAACAAAACCAGCTTTCATGACTCAAAATAAGCATAAAAAAGCCCTTTCTAGTGATACTAAGTTTATTAGATTGGGTTTATCCAGAACCGAGTTATTAACGTTTAAAAGAAAGAACTTGGCACCCCCCCCCCTCCTCTTTATTTTAAAAGATAGAAAAAAATGTGTTGCACAAAAAAGTTTCAAATTTCCACTAGATTGATATTTACTTATTTCCGGTACTACTTTATGAGGCAGATTTTCGAGAAAAGTTCATTTTTCTAGTTGGCCATGGATGTTATGCCTCCTAGCGGTCATTTCAGGAACTTGAAAATAATTTCTAGGGACATCTCTTGGGCACATTTACTGTTACTGTACATAGTAGGTAGATAGTGGAAATATGCCATAAGATATTATTTTAGACCGATTTTTTACTAAAAAGGATTTTAAATAAAACAGCTTTATTTTCTACATTATTTTTTAACTAACTTATCTTATTTACTTCGTATATTTACAAGATAGACACGACTAGAATACGTAAACCTGAAATACCTTGTGATTTTCTTTTCTATAGATTGCATTTTCTCACAAATGCTATTGGCCTAAGTCAGTTTAATGCCCGCCATTAGTTTGCAACTATCCGTATCCGGATGCATTTTATGTTTTCGTAAATCTCCCAGAATAACATTCGGCGAACCACACTGTTTATTTGGATAGCAGCTACCAAAACTGAACCGACAACATATGGCTCGCACGCTCTAGGGTGTACAAATAAATAGTACTTAATCAACGGTCATTATTAATATACATCCACATACTTTTTTGTGGCATGTTGGTTAATATTTAAATGCAAGGAATTAATTTTATTGGATTTATTGTGCGTATTTATACGTTTTTATGTTGCAGAATCATAACTAAATTAAATATCACATTATTCACAGAATTGGTAAAATAATTATTATAGATAATTAACTTGTTAATCATTAAATTTATTTAGTTGGTTACTAACTAACACTGCTAGCCAGACATAGATTCAGATGCAGAACAGGAATATTATAAAAGAATAAAGCAATGTGCTAAAAGACAAAGAATATAAGATATCGACACAATTAGTATTGGATATAGTAATAGTAAGTATTTACTAATGCCACATTAAATATAACAGAAAAACATAAATTAATCCTCGCTGTGATGGAATATGAATTAAGGATAATAAACTGTGACTGACATGTTTTGCTAGGTACCAGCTAATTGGAAAAGGAATGTCCATCCATCTACCTCAGCAACAAAGTTTCTTTAAAATATGTTTGGTTCTAAATGTACCAAGTCTCTGGAAACATCACAAATTCAGGAATAGTATAACTAATTCACCAATAGTTCCCAATGGTTTCGCAAATGTAACAGTATATTGTTTAACAAGGAAAAAAGGAATTCTGTCTCGACTTATAGTACATTTTATAAAAATATTATTCAAGATTTAAGGGTGTAAAGCAATAGATACTCTTCTACAAGTTGGAGGAGAACTTCTCAAGGATATAAACACGGTAGAAGTATGATTTACCGGGCGAAAAACATATTTCGAATATACATTTTTTTTAAAGAATATGGAAAATATGGGTTTCAAGGATTACATTTCTTACCAATAATGGTTCAAAGTGAACTTGCAACTTTTATTATAACTAAGAATTCATTGAAATATATAATTTTATTTATTAATTATTATTAGTTGAACTTGATTACATCTAAATTAGGCAGTTAAATGACAATACATACAGAGTGAGTTTTATGTATGGAACGCCTCAATTATCTCGGAAACGGCTTGCCCGATTTTTATGAATTTTGGTTTATAAGGGTTTTGTAATACGGCCGATATTACTGTGGCATTTACATTGTTGTCAGATCTTTCGTTTTTCCGGAAATATACTGAAATTTGTTATTTCAAATGGATCACCCTATATATTTTTTTGTTTTTGAAATCTCTAAGAAATTTAGAATATTTTTCATGTAATGTTCCCTATACCTAATTGCCATAATTTCGGAGTTACAGCTACATTTGCAATATCTCCGCCGAAGTTAAAATATTACATCAGGGCGGCTATGTCTGCGACAAAAACAATTTTGACGTTTTAATAAACTATTATTGTTGGTGTTTATTGAAAGTTACAATGGACCGTTTATCTGAGAAAGAACGAATTGAGATTTTAATGATATTAGGATATGGTGATGTGCGTAGAAGTCAACAGGAAACGTGTAATATCTTTAATAATTTATATCCTAATAGAAATCCCATAACAAGATCTACTGTGAGTAAGTTGTTAAAAAAGTTTAACCAAACTGGAGCCATAAAAGATTTACCGAAATCAGGGCGTATAAAAACTGCAACAACTGAAGACAAATCTTTAGATGTTTGTGTTATGTTAGAAGAAGATCCACACTTGAGTACTAGACAAATATCCAGGGAAGTTGATATTTCTCAAACATCCATAATGAAAATTTTACATGCCAATAAATTCCATCCTTACAAAGTAAGATTGGTTCAAGAGTTGTCAGATGATGATTTCGATAGACGTGAAGAGTTTGCCGACACAATGATGGAAAAATGTTACGATCAAAATAATCCAAATTTTTTAAATAATGTTATGTTTTCCGATGAGGCCACTTTTTGTATTGATGGAAACGTAAATCGGCATAATTGCAGAAACTGGTCACGTAACAATCCTGGTTGGATGAGAGAATCCCACACCCAATTTCCACAAAAGATTAATGTATGGGCTGGAATAATAGGCGACAAAATAATTGGTCCTTTTTTCATTGAAGGAAACTTAAATGGTCCGGCGTATTTAAATTTATTACAGAATAATATTATGCCTGAGTTGGCTCGGTTATTTCCAAATCTAAGTAAGTATTCTCAATTGCCTGTTAATTTAGAAATTTTATTATTTGAAATTTTCAGACAATAACAATGTCCCAAATAACAATATTTGGGTGCAACAAGATGGAGCTCCACCTCACTATGCGCGTGACGTGAGGCAATACCTAAACGATGTGTTTCCCAGAAGATGGATTGGAAGGCGTGGTTTTATCGAATGGCCCCCGCGATCACCCGACATGAATCCTTTAGACTATTTCCTGTGGGGTCACTTAAAAAATATTGTTTATAAAACCAAACCTGCCAATATTCAGGAATTAAAAGATAGGATTACCACAGAGATAAGAAGAATTGAGCAGTCAGGAATGTTACAAAATGTACTGCAAAGTTTTAAACATCGCATGGCTTCTTGTATGGAAGTAAACGGACAACATTTTGAGCATCAGCTGTAACCGCCTTTACTTTATCTTTTCAAAAGATCCTATGGGATTTCTATTAGGATATAAATTATTAAAGATATTACACGTTTCCTGTTGACTTCTACGCACATCACCATATCCTAATATCATTAAAATCTCAATTCGTTCTTTCTCAGATAAACGGTCCATTGTAACTTTCAATAAACACCAACAATAATGGTTTATTAAAACGTCAAAATTGTTTTTGTCGCAGACATAGCCACCCTGATGTAATATTTTAACTTCGGCGGAGATATTGCAAATGTAGCTGTAACTCCGAAATTATGGCAATTAGGTATAGGGAACATTGCATGAAAAATATTCTAAATTTCTTAGAGATTTCAAAAACAAAAAAATATATAGGGTGATCCATTTGAAATAACAAATTTCAGTATATTTCCGGAAAAACGAAAGATCTGACAACAATGTAAATGCCACAATAATATCGGCCATATTACAAAACCCTTATAAACAAAAATTCATAAAAATCGGGCAAGCCGTTTCCGAGATAATTCAGGCGTTCCATACATAAAACTCACTCTGTATATATTAAAAATATATTCACAACTTAAAACTTGCAACCGTATTAGGTAGACTTATGAACTATAATAATAGACGAGAGAGGTATACATTATATCAATGTTGACCGCAGTGTGTTAATGCGTTGAGATAAAGAATAAAATACTCCTTGATAACCTGTCAATAACAATAATGTGTATGTTGCTGTTTATTCAGTTCAGTTAGATTGTTGTTACTGCCATCGCAGAAGCGAAAGTGTTTAACTACCTCCGGTCCCCGACTAATGGAAAAACTAAAGCCATTCACAGAATCACCTACATACAACTCGCAATCCACGGCGTACAGAGGAGATTATGGTTAATTCCAGTTCCACGCGACCCGATCAGACTACAGGCCGTGATTAACATAAAACTAACATTAGTCTGAATTCGCGAGCACCCAGTGGCAGCAGATTATCAGGCAGGGATTGTAGGCAATTATGAGAGTAGGTCTATGAGTCATGCCTGTGCGAAATATCCATTTAAGCCTGATTTGCAATTCCCCAATAGAGAGAGGTCGACCCGCTTGCCGAGAACGCTTCCATGAGTTGCAGAAAATCGCAAAGTGGTGTGCCGTGTCCCCAATGAAATTAAATTGATGAGAAGTTAGTGGCGCACTTGGGCTCTGGACCTCATGAATTCCGTATACTGTTCGAAAACCACTAAAACTGGGAGTAATACAGACATGAGCTAGTGATTCCCATTTAAAATTATTGCCAAGAAAGAAACATTTCAGAAAGCATATAATAAACTCATATCTTCCAGAAAGCGTACCTTTAAAAGTACCCTGGAAAACTGTCTCTCATTTCTTGTATGTTAATTATTACTGTTAAAGGTAGTGGCACAGCTTTCTCTAGCGGAGAATGGCTATAGTAGTGTGTATAGAGGCCCGGTCCAAAGTTTTATAGATGAGTTGCCTTCTCAGCCAGGACGTCAGCTTGTCCTACTGTCTTTTTACATTTTAATGGTTTCAGTTATGGATATACCACTTCTATTACCATCACAGGTAGATAGTCGCAGTTTTGCTCGATATTAGATGCTATTATCAGCCAGACATTAATAGTTTTGATAGTTTAATATTATCTTCCAGTCAATCACAAATAATTGTACAGTATATCTAGATTGTGTTTTGATGATTAACGAAAAATGACAATGTATAATGTCTCTAACTTATTTGTGGTGCAGCTTCATGATTCCTTTTATTTTCTTTTGGGATTCACCTTCTGAAAAATAAAAAAAAACAACAGAAAACCAGAAATATTCAAAATAAATATCGGAAGTTTAGTATCAACGCAAACTTCTAAAGTTTGCCCCAAAAAACCAATGTAGAATTATGCAATAAAATGAATATATGACAGATTAACTAACTTTCATCAGTGTTATATTAGTAGTTTGATATAAAATTCTATAATATTTCAAATTATATTTCAAATTATGTCTAAACAAGCAAATTATAGTACCTAACATTTAAAAAAAAACTAAAAACTTAACTAGCCTTATTCTAAACGTTTTCAGTCGATCCTCGACTTGTCCAGTAGAATAATAAAAATTCGTGTAAAAAATATCAGATTGACATTTTTAATTAAAAACTCATTAGATGCACTAATCACTATAATATTCTACTAATCACTCCTCACGAGAGGAGACCATGTTTGAACTAAGAGTTTCCGACGAGATACAGTTATCACCATTAAGTTTTATAAAACCACTTTATTTCAATTTTCTTTGAATTGATTTTTCTTCTTTTTGTATAATTTTCAACCCTGTGATTGTTTTCCCATACATGTTTTACTAATGTAGATTTATCAATTTGGTCATTTCTAACATAATTTTTGTGTTAACGGACCCTTATTTATAATGGTCTAGATGTCTCACCAATATAAGATTTACCACATTCGCAAAACATTTGGTAAATAATATTTTTTTAATTTTGATCATTATCTCACCAATATAAGATTTACCACATTCGCAAGACATTTGGTAAATAACATTTTTTGAATTTTGATCATTATTAGTTTTGTTTTAGTAAGTATTGATCTTAAAGTGTTTTTTGTTTTAAATGTTGTCCTTATGTTAAATTTATGACCAAGCTTTTTAAGTCTTTCAGATATCCCTAAAATATATGGAATGGAATGGTTGTTATTGGCTTTTCCTTATTTATTCTTGGAATATTTTGCCCATTTTCTATTTTTACAAACGTTTCCTCAACAAAATCATTAGGATAATCGTTTTCCCTTAAGATATATTTAATAACGGCCATTTTTTTATTTAAAACAATTTGAGGTTGATGATATTAATTTTGCTCTGTCATATAAACATTTAACTATACTCCTTTTAATACTTCTCACATTATATATTTTTATTAAACTTAATGGTGGTAACTGTATCTCGTCGGAGACAATAGTCTTAGATCGAACGTGGCCTCTTCTTCTCCAGAAGGATGTTACTAGTGGAAAATTAAGAATATCATACCCTACTGATCAGTGCATGTGGTGACTTTTTAATTAAAAATATCAATTTGACATTTTTTTCCACACAAATTGTAACTATTTTACTGACGACGAGCCGAGAATCGACTTGAAACGTATAGAACAAAGCTAGTCAAGTGTTCCATTTCTTTTAAATTTTACTATAATTTGTTTGTTCAGATATAATTTGAAATAAAATTTGCAATATTTTAGAATTTTATATCAAACTAAAAAACCACTGATGAAATTTAGTTAATTTGTCATGTTTATTTTTATTGCATATTATACAGTGGTTTTTTGAGGCAAATTTTAGAAGCTTGTCTTGATATTACACTTTGGATATTTATTTTGAATACTTCTGGTTTTCTGTATTTTATTATTTTACAAGTGGTGTAATCCCAAAAGAAAAGAAAATGAATAAGGACAATATGTATATGTTTTTGTTTCCATCAGTACAAGACACGGAACATAATTTCAGTTTTCAATATTTGTATTAGCATTTTGGCTCATTGAAATTTATATTGTTAACGGTTTGGAATGGTTTAGGTATAATTTATTCCCTCAATATTATTATAACTAATCTAATAACTTCATATGTATATACAAATGCAGCCCTCTACTGCGAACAAACAAAAATAACAAGCACTCAATAACTACTGTATTATGTTTCCGATTATATTACTACTATATGCAGATATCCAATTTCAATTATTATACTCATGTATAAGATACGGCATAGTAGTTTAATTCCTTCTGATGAATATTTTAGTTTTGCTTAGTTAATGTCCATACGCGCTATCCAGAACTTCCCCCAGCTGGTATAATTGTATATCTATCTACAAACCAGGAGGAGTGTGAATGCGTAATTTATATTAATAACCCTAGAGTATCGCAGACATAATTAATTTGAATTATATATGTTTTCAGTATAAACTACCCTGTTATGTTAATTTTTTTAGTCATAGTAATTAACTAATAAACGGTTTTCTCCGTCTAAAAAATGTATCATTCTGTTGGTCCAAATTAATGTTTGTTTTCGATTGGTTTAAATTTTGTCAAATAACAGTTTGTATTATTTCGATAAGGAAAATATTTACAGAAAACCTTGATCTTCTTAAAGTTTAAGATGAATTAACAGTTTTATTTTAAAAATATTCTCTGAAAATAAAATATATACTGCCATGATTCGGAAAAGGCAATTTTACTTGGTTAAATTTAAAAGATATGTAATGTACAGAGTGTTCAGTTTTCGTTGTCTTTGAGGGATATCTCGTTTATTGATAAGGATACAAGGTTGGGGTTTTCGCGACATCGTGATACCCGTGATATCGTTGAGAAACGATAGATGCCGCCAACAAAATTTACACAGCTCTCTTAGTTTCTGAGTTGCACAGGGTGAAATTGCTAATTTACCATTTTTAAGCACCCCTCGTATCGCAGTTACCTCATAACGTATTGGAAAAACAAGATTTGAAGAAGATCACCTGATTTGTTATTGTTTTGGATTTCTTCTTATGGGGTTACTTAAAAAACAAAATTTATGGTATCAGATATGAAAATATTGAGAATTTGTGTAATGCCACAAATCAAGCTTTTAGACAAATGCAGGCACGACCAGTCATTTGTTTAAATATTATAAATAGAATTTCCAAAATGTGCGATTGTGCATACGACAGAACGGAAATTATTTAGGACAATTTTCACAAAAAAGTAAGTACGCCACTGGATTCTACTTAAAAAACTGTGTATAGACCTGCTTTTGTTTTTCCAATACGTTGGTAACTGAGATACGAGGGGTGCTTAAAACTGGAAAATTATCATTTTCACCCTGTAATTCAGAAACTAAGAGGGTTGTGAAAATTCTGTTTGGGGCATCTGTCGTTTCTCAAAAAAGTATTAAAATCAAAAAACCGCAACCGTTATCTTTATTAATTAGTGAGATATCTCTCAAAGACAACGAAAACTGGACACCCTATACATACTTATATGCATTCAGCATGTTAGTACATAGTGATATTTTTCACCCCCTACTTATTTAAAGGAATACAAGTTGTATGCTATTAAATAAAGCCTTAGAATACGGTTCACAGCGCATCACAAATGATAGGTACAGGTTCATTGGTTATATTTTAGCCACCCACCTAGAGGTTATCCCTTTAATCTGAGGAAAAAAAGTTAAATACAAAACTTGTAGAAAATCAAGTGTAGTTTATCCGTGACATGCTAAATTTGCATTTTCTTAAATGGAATACCCTGTATATTATTAAATTTTCCGATTCCACGCAAAATTCTTCGACTTTTTCATATAGGTACCATGTGTAAAGTTAACCGTTTTTTAATAAATGATAGTTAAAGATAATATAAAGATAAAAGAAACGATAAATAAACTAATTCTGAATCGGAAAACCAAAATGTTTGACATTGCATATGACCGGTAACGGTTTTTTTGTTTTCATCGCTAACTTGGAATTGTAAACACGCGTCGCTCAGATCAATTCAATTATTACAAAATTATGGTGTAATATTTAACCATTATTTATGAAAAAACGATTAACTTTAAACTTAGGGTAGAGTATATGAAAAAGTCATAGAATTTTGCGTGGAATCGGAAAACTTAATAATATACAGGGTATTCAATTTAAAAAAATGCAAGTTTGGCATGTCACACGTTTTCGAAACACCCTGTATAAAGACTTTACATTCTAGAATAAACTAAACTTTTTTATTTAACTTTTTTTCCTGAGATCAAAGGGAGAACCTCTAGGTGGGTGGCTAAAATATATATAACCAATGACCCCGTACATACATAATAAACTTTAAAGAAAGATTGTCATCGACTAACTTATTTTACCTTTATCGATGACACCTTGAAACGTATTTATGAAACATTCCAATCCCTAGTACCTACATTTACTACCTACAAATATAATTTTTGTCTCATAGTTCAACTATTTCTCTTATATCACACTAAACCACGCAATTTTTTGAATTGCTATTAGGCTCCTGCTACTGAGGCTAGTTAATATCTCCAGTGGCACTAAATAGCAATATCGCAATGCCAATAACATTCGGTATACTTCGAGGTAAATTTATTGTTATTGCGCTTTCGGTCGCGCCCGTTATACCACTCCTCACCTATTAATGGCGCTAATATACACTATAGGGCTATTAATAATGTGGATTACATCTATTATTAGAAACTAAATCAGAAGATTTTATCAAACAGGCGTCTAGTTTAATTACATTAGAAGGTATAGACCGAACACTTATTGGTGTTGTATCACTTTCCATGAAAAGGTCTTAACATAGCATTAAATTTTGAAATGTATATTAGGTACTGCGGTAGAATGCTAGGTATTTTAAAGTTACTTTTAGTTTTGGTGAATTATTTAGATCTATTTTAACATTGAAAATGCTTACAGTATCAGGATCGCGAAGGTTCGTATATGGGTATGTTTCAATGAAAAGTGTAAAGCGATGAGCATGTCGCACCGACATGGTTAGGTAGTTGGGGACCGAGCGAGCGGCGTGGGCGCATAGTTTGGCATTCGTATTCATATATTGCAAATTGCAAGTCTGAGAGTCTGAACTCTCATGTGAATGTGATATACAAGGTGGCAAAGTCTGTAAGTCGCAAATAGTAAGTTCTCAAATTAGAAGGTAACTTTTGCAAGCTTTCTATAGTTCCAAATTTCCTTAATTCATTTTCAATGCACTCCGATGCTTGCAAGAATTGCGAAATCTGCGAATTTTTTTTAGTCAAAGCGTATCTTGTTTTTTATATTTAAAATAATCATATTTAACACGTGTGTGAAGTTGGCCACGAATTTCCAGCCACGAATTCTGACGTAGAGATGTTTTTATTCGAAATAGAATTAGGCCGCTGGTAGCCACTTCATTGCATCGAGTTACTTGTGGTCGATCTGCTTACCGTGTTGCCACACCTATCTCTACAGGTGCTTTTCTACCAATATTAGTGTTAATGATTGGTTTAGCCTTTGAAGTAATTTGTCATTGTGACGTATATATATATAAACATACATATATATAAACATACATACATGTATTCATGTTTACTGAATTACACGGGGAACACTTTTTCTTATTTATTATAACTGCTTTACAAAATTATATACAACTTGCTTTGACATTGTGATAACGGCTTCAAAATTTATGGAAAGTGTACAATAGTAGTACATGTACAGCCATGGGTACAGAATTTCTCGGTCTGCCGTAGGAGCACAGTTACTATTTTTTTTATTTATGGCAATACTTTTACAAAATTATATATAACTCGCTTTGACATTGTGATCACGGGTTGAAAATTTATGGAAAAATGCACAATAGTAGGACATATACAGCCATGGGTACAGAATTTCTCGGTCTGCCGTAGGACCACAGTTATAATTTTTTTTATTTATGGCAATAGTTTTACAAAATTGTATATAACTCGCTTTGGCATTGTGATCACGGCTTGAAAATTTATGGAGAAGTGTACAATAGTAGTACATATACAGCCATGGGTACAGAATTTCTCGGTCTGCCTTAGGAGCACAGTCATTATTTTTTTTATTTATGGCAATACTTTTACAAAATTATATATAACTCGCTTTGGCATTGTGATCACGGCTTGAAAATTTATGAAACAGTGCACAATAGTAGGACATATACAGCCATGGGTACAGAATTTCTCTGTCTGCCGTAGGAGCACAGTTATTATTTTTTTTATTTATGGCAATAGTTTTACAAAATTGTATATAACTCGCTTTGGCATTGTGATCACAGCGTGAAAATTTATGGAGACGTGTACAATAGTAGTACATATACACCCATGGGTACAGAATTTCTCGGTCTGCCGTAGGAGCACAGTTATTATTTTTTTTATTTATGGCAATAGTTTTACAAAATTATATATAACTCGCTTTGGCATTGTGATCACGGCTTGAAAATTTATGGAAAAGTGCACAATAGTAGGACATATACAGCCATGGGTACAGAATTTCTCTGTCTGCCGTAGGACACAGTTATTATTTTTTTTATTTATGGCAATAGTTTTACAAAATTGTATATAACTCGCTTTGGCATTGTGATCACGGCTTGAAAATTTATGGAAAAGTGCACAATAGTAGGACTTATACAGCTATGGGTACAGAATTTCTCGGTCTGCCGTAGGAGCACAGTTATTATTTTTTTTATTTATGGCAATACTTTTACAAAATTATATATAACTCGCTTTGGCATTGTGATCACGACTTGAAAATTTATGGAAAAGTGCACAATTGTACGACTTATACAGCCATGGGTACAAAATTTCTCGGTCTGCCGTAGGAGCACAGTTATTATTATTTTTATTTATGGTAATAGTTTTACAAAATTATATATAACTCGCTTTGGCATTGTGATCATGGCTTGAAACTTTATGGAAAAGTGCACAATAGTAGGACTTATACAGCCATGGGTATAGAATTTCTCGGTCTGCCTTAGGAGCACAGTTACTATTTTTTTTATTTATGGCAATACTTTTACAAAATTATATATAAATCGCTTTGGCATTGTGATCACGGCTTGAAAATTTATGAAACAGTGCACAATAGTAGGACATATACAGCCATGGGTACAGAATTTCTCTGTCTGCCGTAGGAGCACAGTTATTATTTTTTTTATTTATGGCAATAGTTTTACAAAATTGTATATAACTCGCTTTGGCATTGTGATCACGGCGTGAAAATTTATGGAGAAGTGTACAATAGTAGTACATATACACCCATGGGTACAGAATTTCTCGGTCTGCCGTAGGAGCACAGTTATTATTTTTTTTATTTATGGCAATAGTTTTACAAAATTATATATAACTCGCTTTGGCATTGTGATCACGGCTTGAAAATTTATGTAAAAGTGCACAATAGTAGGACATATACAGCCATGGGTACAGAATTTCTCTGTCTGCCGTAGGAACACAGTTATTATTTTTTTTATTTATGGCAATAGTTTTATAAAATTGTATATAACTCGCTTTGGCATTGTGATCACGGCTTGAAAATTTATGGAGAAGTGTACAATAGTAGTACATATACAGCCACGGGTACAGAATTTCTCGATCTGCCGTAGGAGCACAGTTATTATTTTTTTTTATTTATGGCAATACTTTTACAAAATTATATATAACTCGCTTTGGCATTGTGATCACGGCTTGAAAATTTATGTAAAAGTGCACAATAGTAGGACATATACAGCCATGGGTACAGAATTTCTCTGTCTGCCGTAGGAACACAGTTATTATTTTTTTTATTTATGGCAATAGTTTTATAAAATTGTATATAACTCGCTTTGGCATTGTGATCACGGCTTGAAAATTTATGGAGAAGTGTACAATAGTAGTACATATACAGCCACGGGTACAGAATTTCTCGATCTGCCGTAGGAGCACAGTTATTATTTTTTTTTATTTATGGCAATACTTTTACAAAATTATATATAACTCGCTTTGGCATTGTGATCACGGCTTGAAAATTTATGGAAAAGTGCACAATAGTAGGACTTATACAGCTATGGGTACAGAATTTCTCGGTCTGCCGTAGGAGCACAGTTATTATTTTTTTTATTTATGGCAATACTTTTACACAATTATATATAACTCGCTTTGGCATTGTGATCACGACTTGAAAATTTATGGAAAAGTGCACAATAGTAGTACATATACAGCCATGTGTACAGAATTTCTCGTTCTGCCGTAGGGGCACAGTTATTATTTTTTTTATTTATGGCAATAGTTTTAACAAAATTGTATATAACTCGCTTTGGCATTGTGATCACGGGTTGAAAATTTATGGAAAAATGCACAATAGTAGGACATATACAGCCATGGGTACAAAATTTCTCTGTCTGCCGTAGGAGCATAATTATTATTTTTTTTATTTATGGCAATAGTTTTACAAAATTGTATATAACTCGCTTTGGCATTGTGATCACGACTTAAAAATTTATGGAAAAGTGCCCAATAGTAGGACATATACAGCCCTGGGTACAGAATTTCTCTGTCTGCCGTAGGAACACAGTTATTATTTTTTTTATTTATGGCAATAGTTTTACAAAATTGTATATAACTCGCTTTGGCATTGTGATCACGGCTTGAAAATTTATGGAGAAGTGTACAATAGTAGTACATATACAGCCACGGGTACACAATTTCTCGGTCTGCCGGTATTGCCGGTTTTGTAAAAGTATTGTCAGAAATAAAAAAATAATAACTGTGCTCCTACGGCAGACCGAGAAATTCTGTACCCATGGTTGTATATGTACTACTATTGTACACTTCTCCATAAATTTTCAAGCCGTGATCACAATGCCAAAGCGAGTTATATACAATTTTGTAAAACTATTGCCATAAATAAAAAAAATAATAACTCCGCTCCTACGGCAGAACGCGAAATTCTGTATACATGGCTGTATATGTACTACTATTGTACACTTCTCCATAAATTTTCAAGCCATGATCACAATGCCAAAGCGAGTTATATACAATTTTGTAAAACTATTGCCATAAATAAAAAAAATAATAACTGTGCTCCTACGGCAGACAGAGAAATTCTGTACCCATGGCCTTATATGTCCTACTATTGTGCATTTTTCCATAAATTTTCAACCCGTGATCACAATGCCAAAGCGAGTTATATACAATTTTGTAAAACTATTGCCATAAATAAAAAAAATAATAACTGTGCTCCTACGGCAGACCGAGAAATTCTGTACCCATGGCTGTATATGTCCTACTATTGTGCACTTTTCCATAAATTTTCAAGCCGTGATCACTATGCCAAAGCGAGTTATATATAATTTTATAAAAGTATTGCCATAAATAAAAAAATTAATAACTGTGCTCCTACGGCAGACCGAGAAATTCTGTACCCATGGCTGTATATGTCCTACTATTGTGCATTTTTCCATAAATTTTCAAGCCGTGGTCACAATGCCAAAGCGAGTTATAGATAATTTTGTAAAAGTATTGCCATAAATAAAAAAAATAATAACTATGCTCCTACGGCAGACCGAGAAATTATGTACCCATGGCTGTATATGTACTACTATTGTACACTTCTCCATAAATTTTCGAGCCGTGATCACAATGCCAAACCGAGTTATATACAATTTTGTAAAACTATTGCCATAAATAAAAAAAATAATAACTGTGCTCCTACGGCAGAACAAGAAATTCTGTACACATGGCTGTATATGTACTACTATTGTACACTTCTCCATACATTTTCAAGCCGTGATCACATTGCCAAAGCGAGTTATATATAATTTTGTAAAAGTATTGCCATAAATAAAAAAAACAATAACTGTGCTCCTACGGCAGACCGAGAAATTATGTACCCATGGCTGTATATGTACTACTATTGTACACTTCTCCATAAATTTTCAAGCCGTGTTCACAATGCCAAAGCGAGTTATATACAATTTTGTAAAACTATTGTAATAAATAAAAAAAATAATAACTGTGCTCCTACGGCAGACAGAGAAATTCTGTACCCATGGCTGTATATGTACTACTATTGTACACTTCTCCATAAATTTTCAAGCCGTGATCACAATGCCAAAGCGAGTTATATACAATTTTGTAAAACTGTTGTAATAAATAAAAAAAATAATAACTGTGCTCCTACGGCAGACAGAGAAATTCTGTACCCATGGCTGTATATGTCCTACTATTGTGCATTTTTCCATAAATTTTCAAGCCGTGATCACAATGCCAAAGCGAGTTATATATAATTTTGTAAAAGTATTGCCATAAATAAAAAAAATAATAACTATGCTCCTACGGCAGACCGAGAAATTATGTACCCATGGCTGTATATGTACTACTATTGTACACTTCTCCATAAATTTTCAAGCCGTGATCACAATGCCAAAGCGAGTTATATACAATTTTGTAAAACTATTGCCATAAATAAAAATAATAATAACTGTGCTCCTACGGCAGACAGAGAAATTCTGTACCCATGGCTGTATATGTCCTACTATTGTGCATTTTTCCATAAATTTTCAACCCGTGATCACAATGCCAAAGCGAGTTATATATAATTTTGTAAAACTATTGCCATAAATAAGAAAAATAATAAATGTGCTCCTACGGCAGACCGAGAAATTCTGTACCGATGGCTGTATATGTCCTACTATTGTGCATTTTTCCATAAATTTTCAAGCCGTGATCACAATGCCAAAGCGAGTTATATATAATTTTGTAAAGGTATTGCCATAAATAAAAAAAAATAGTAACTGTGCTCCTACGGCAGACCGAGAAATTCTGTACCCATGGCTGTATATGTACTACTATTGTACACTTTCCATAAATTTTGAAGCCGTTATCACAATGTCAAAGCAAGTTGTATATAATTTTGTAAAGCAGTTATAATAAATAAGAAAAAGTGTTCCCCGTGTAATTCAGTAAACATGAATACATGTATGTATGTTTATATATATGTATGTTTATATATATATACGTCACAATGACAAATTATTTCAAAGGCTAAACCAATCATTAACACTAATATTGGTAGAAAAGCACCTGTAGAGATAGGTGTGGCAGCACGGTAAGCAGATCGACCACAAGTAACTCGATGCAATGAAGTGGCTACCAGCGGCCTAAATCTATTTCGAATAAAAACATCTCTACGTCAGAATTCGTGGCTGGAAATTCGTGGCCAACTTCACACACGTTATTTAACTACAATTTACTTTAAATTTTTGTGATTCTTCAAATAATATCAAGTATTAAGTAATTTTATCTGTAGTATCTATTGAATGTATTGATTAATAGTTTCACCTAGTCTTCTTACTCCAGTCAAACTTACTTAAAAAGGTTTATCACTAATTCCTTAACGTTGAAGTTTATACCAAAATTCAGATCTTGCTCACGCCAGTTTGCGTTCCTTATATATTATTGAAATAGCGCAGGGACTTTGTTAAACTCAAAATATAGCCTATTACTGTCGCCCTTCTATCGAGACGCTTTAGTCATATTGTGGAAAATCCGTCAGTATGATTAAGATAAATTTCACAGTTAGGTGGCAAGAAGCTGCCAATCTGGAATATATTAGGCCTTATATATGGCTCGATCCAGTTTTAATAAGCGTAATATTGTAATATTGGGATACAGCTTCTGCAGAACAATAAAACATTTGTCTCATTTAAATATATAAAATTTCCTTCAATACGAAAAATTATTTTTTCTACGGGCATGCGGAAAGTTACAATTTTCTGCACGCATTTGAGTGTAGAAAATTGCACTTTTCCGCACTAGTGCGGAAAATAAATACCTATGTATTACTTGCAATGTGATCATAATATTATCTTAATTCCAAAAAATCATGTTGTCACTGTTCAGATTTTGACATAAAGAAAAAGGAATGCTTGACACTTCTAATTATTAGACAGCATTGTGTGCTGTTCAATTAAAATATTTATTTTTCTTATGTCAATTTTCTTCACGCCCGTAGAAAAAACGTTGTTCCTAACACATGTGGAAGGTGTCTTTTCCGCACTCTCTGCTTGTCCGAACTCCGCTTCGCGTCGTTAGGACAACTGCAGTCGCTTGCGGAAAAGTATCACCTTCCACACTTGTTAGGAAAATAACTATTTTCTACGGGCGTGTGGAAAGTTACAATTTTCTGCACGCATTTGAGTGTAGAAAATTGCACTTTTCCGCACTAGTGCGGAAAATAAATACCTATGTATTACTTGCAATGTGATCATAATATTATCTTAATTCCAAAAAATCATATTGTCACTGTTCAGATTTTGACATAAAGAAAAAGGAATGCTTGACACTTCTAATTATTAGACAGCATTGTGTGCACTTGACATCTCACAATTTATTTCAATATAAAACGATTTTCTTCACGCCCGTAGAAAAAACGTTGTTCCTAACACATGTGGAAGGTGTCTTTTCCGCACTCACTGCTTGTCCGAATTCCGCTTCGCGTCGTTCGGACAACTGCAGTCGCTTGCGGAAAAGTATCACCTTCCACACTTGTTAGGAAATAGGTATTTTCCTAACAAGTGTGGAAGGTGATACTTTTCCGCACGCGACTGCAGTTGTCCGAACGACGCGAAGCAGAGTTCGGACAAGCAGTGAGTGCGGAAAAGACACCTTCCACATGTGTTAGGAACAACGTTTTTTCTACGGGCGTGAAGAAAATTGACATAAGAAAAATAAATATTTGCACACAATGCTGTCTAATAATTAGAAGTGTCAAGCATTCCTTTTTCTTTATGTCAAAATCTGAACAATGACAACATGATTTTTTGGAATTAAGATAATATTATGATCACATTGCAAGTAATACATAGGTATTTATTTTCCGCACTAGTGCGGAAAAGTGCAATTTTCTACACTCAAATGCGTGCAGAAAATTGTAACTTTCCACACGCCCGTAGAAAAATAACTATTTTGCACGATCAAGCTTTTTCTATTCACTTACCATGTTTGTTTCTACGACAGTAGGATACGCTAACTGGTTGACAATCCTAACAAAACGGTAAGTATTCCCTTACCGTTCTAGAACGGTAAGTACATATTTGTCAAAATTGACATTTTCAACATCGCATTGATTTAGAATGGGTTATCTAAAATTCAGTTTAAAATTTAATTGAATTAAAAGAAAGATGTATTTTTAAATCTATTTATTTATGTTGAAATTAAAAGTGCAGTTTGTACAATTACTTACAGAAATTAGAACATGTCTTTCTTAGTAAACACACTGGCTCTTTTTGATCGATCACCAACATTTTTCCGTTTGAGGTAACCAATTAATGTCGAAAATTTGGAAATGTCAAGCTTGTCATGTACTAAAATTATACTTTTCAACATTGATTACTCTGCCCATAAGCTTCCTGGAGCTTTTAATTTTTCGTTTCTTTGGACAAAGTACTCCACCATAACTTTCTCGCTAATATGTTGGTTTTCTGTCTCACACCATTTCTTGAAAATCTTGTATGTATTTTTATATCGCTCCATTGATTCCTCAGGAATTAGTGTGGAACATCCAACAGTCCACGCTTCTTCTAAGTTTGCATCTTGGACGAGTCGCTCATTTTACAAACACTTTGCTCTTTTAAATTCTCGTAAATGTAACAACGCGTCGTAAAATTTGGGAAGTGTCAATAATTGCTGATGAATAAACCATAGCTACCAGTTCCAGAATTATCAATTTCCTAATGAAGAATACCGTGACTGAACAATAAACATCAATAGATTTCAAAAAACCTGCTTCGCAAATTTATTCAAAAACGTAATTTTTGACATTACATAGAAAATAAACTACGTATGTATAACTTTGTTCTTCGAACGGTAAATTACCCTTTACCGTTCTTAATACTTAATATACTATTGTTTGTGTTCTAACTCCTAGGTTCTAGTTATCATTCAAATTATTTTTGAATTTCACTTTACTGTTCAAATCGCAATCGTAATCCTCAAGTGCCGTCTTTTAAAAAACGCTGTCATTGTGAATTTCCAAAATAGTAAATGCAAAATAATTTGATTAAAATATTGTTTTTCAGAAACACAAAGCATTATAGTAGTCTTAATTTGGGAATTTCCATATTCGCATTTTGTCCGGGTAGACAAAATGAAAGCCTATAAGAAATAATATTGGTTATTATGCTTAGTAAAGAAAGATTAAAGGGTAAGTTTAAGATTAAAGTTCCAAAGTGGATTGTATTATTGGCAGGGATTGTACCATTGTATAGAATTAATATACTTGATACGTAATTTATCTTCATGTGGTCTTTTAATTTTCAACTCACCATTTTTCAAAAAAAAAAGATGGCTTGTACCATTGCATTTAATTCCAGGCTTCACTTAAGACTAAACAATATCGTGCATGAATTGATGAAACTTATTTTCTTGATGAAACCGCTTACTATTTCTATTTGAAGTTTTCAGTCATTCATAATTTAATTGTTCTTGGTCGTTAGTCGAAGATATGAGGGTAGTTGTGATGTGTTGTGACAACTTTGATCAAGTAATAATTTTTAGACGAAGTAGGTGGAAGATATTAACAAAAGAAACTTAGCCAAATCCTCCATCTTACCAAACAATTAATATCTATGTCTAGTGGTGCCCTCTGGTGAATCTAACTTCCACCTACGAGAGTACTGAAGTTTGCAATTACTAGTGCTCATCATGCAATTCGCAGACTGCGTAGTTTCTGGTTGGTTAGCCGTTATCAGTACGAGATAAGTACAATGAAGCCACCTACAGTGAAGACACTAGGGGAATCATTGTTCTTCAATGTAGGAATTGCAAACCCCAGTGCGCTTATAGGCAGACAACTAGGTTCTCCAGAAGGCGCGATCAGATATATTAATCGCCTGGCGAGACGGAGGATTTGACAGTAGAAATTCCTTTTGTTGAATAGAGTAATAATCGTTTACTGAAATACTTGTAAAGCTCCTAACGATTGTCATCTATATTTATATATCTCTATATTTATATTTTAAATAGCAAAACATGATGCCGATGTCCATTTGTTGGAGAAACTATGTACTGATGATAACTTAAGATTATATCTCTGTGGGAGTACCTCAAGGGTTGAATTTCAAAAAGATATATCCGGTGGAAATCTAATCGGGTTATTAGGTATGCATTATGATTATCCTGTATAATTTGATCCTAAACAATTGAGTTTTACACAACACATGTAGCCTTAATGTGTGTGATAAATATGGGGTGAAGGTTTATTCATACACTTTTTAAGCCAATTTAAGTCTCTGATACCCAAACTTCAATCATGAATATTATAATTTATTTTTTTTTATTTCTCATGCTTTTTTAGTCTTCAGTGCAACACAGTGCATACGTGTAACTATTATAATTTTACTTATTAAAAAATATGGGTGATAGATAATCTATAGTTTTCAAGCACAACAAATAAATTGTATGAGAAAGTAAGTTTCCCTATATGAAAATAAATGCTAATATAGGTATAATATTTAATGATATTTTTAAATACAGTAAATACAGGGTTATTCAGAACTTATCTCTAAAACTTTGAGGATATGTGCATCCCTAAATAAGAAATCGATATCACCAAAAAAATTTATAATGAAAGTCTTAGGATTTCCCGTAAACAATGTTTAAAGTTATACCACTATAAAGGACTACGGAGATGGGCAACTGTACTTCAACATCTGATATACCTACCACATTCCTAAGAATGTGGTAAAAAAAGTAAACACGTTTTTGTACCTCGAACGACTGGTTAAGACCGAGCGAACAGAGTTGCAGTGGGGATAATATCTCTATCTGTGTCTTCTCTCAGTGCCGGTGTTTTATTTATCGTAGGAGTGTTAAACTGTAAAATTTTCAAAATGGCTTATATTTACAGTAATGCTGAGTTAATGGACATGATTCTTATTTATGGCGAAGTTGGACATAATTCATTGGCAGCTTGGCGCTTGTATGCGGAACGATTTCCCAATCGACACACCGACACATCGACAGTTAGGTTTTGCGAGTGGTTGTTGCAGCAAAATGCTGAAAATCCCCAATTTACTTAATAATTTGCGTTTACAAGATCAGCAACTAGGAGGAACATTCGGTTTATTGCGGCAAAATTGGATAAGGCGTACTCAAAAGTGTGTACAAGTCGAGGAATATTATTTCGAACAGCTTTTGTAACAAGGTATGTGCAAATTTTTTATAAATTTCATGTTTCTAATACCTAGTAATCAAGTAGCGCAATTCTTCAAAATTAGTGTAACAAAATTTTATTCATTTTAAAGACACGTCACTTTGGTCACATCTATCTATCTTTAAGTTTATTTTAAAGTAAGAACGCTGCAAATCTTTTTTGCGCCGGGTGTCGGTATATTCTCAGAACTTCCGAAGTTTTTTTCGTGCTAGCCAGTTTGCATTGTTAGTTCCAAGGTCACTCCATTACAGTGGACCAGTATCCAGCGGTCTGCAATGAAAAATTTTTAAATAGTTTTCAGAAGCCGCCAAAAAAAATTTTTCATTTTTTTGCACTACCACATTTCTACATGTATGTTGAACATCCCCAAATTTTATTATGGATAAGTTCTGAATAACACTGTATACAAATAGATTAAATAGACATTTTCCCATTACTTAATTTATTAAAACTGGAATTATACTATTTGACTGAACGGTTGTATAAAGTTCTTGACAGTTTAGTTATGTTAGAAACAACAAACATTTCAAAAAGTTGGAAGTTGGAGTTTTTATTTAAACTTCTACTAGGTATATTACTGTTATTTATCTTGTTGAAATCAGAACGTCAATTTTTTTATGTGTGAAAAGTGATGTATGGCTTGTTCCACATTATTTCCAACTGATGTAGCATACAAAGGTTACTGCAATAGCCGGCATAAGAATAAGTAGTTAGTTATAAAGGCACACATATTTCGGTCCCTCTTTGGATTGCTAATAAAGGTAGTGCTATACATCATGTTAACAATGGCCTTAATAAAATCCAATTCTGTTATCTTTTACCCCTAAATGGGTTTCGCAATCAATCTTCTGAAAACTGTTTTACTGTTGTCGATCTGTCGAAAATATGGAGTGTACTATATTGTTACAGACGTAAATGAATGTGATTTTCAAGTTACATTTGGTGTTCTTGAATCGGAAAAAGGCAATCGTATGAGTTGGGCAATGCAATTTGTCTTTAATATGTAAATTTAATTCCCGATGAAATGTTATCTTACTTGTCAATTATTTATTTGGGCTATATCTTTATATCTAATTTTTTTGAGTAGAAATAAAGACATATTGCATACCATTTGCATAATGATACATAGTGAAGCTCCACTAAGAATTTATCAGCCATCTACGTAAAAAGTTAAGCGATTTTAGTTGATTGTAGTGAAAACTGGGAGTAACTGTAAAAATAAAAGAGAATAGATATAGGGAACCATAATATCTATCGAAATAAAACAAATACCCGAATCTAAATCTGGAAAAAATTAGGGAGTGTCCCAACCAAGGGTTCATGGTTGCAGTCGATTTAACTTGGTATTAAATATTCACCACCCTGTCATCAATAACCTTAGTGTGTTAATGTCCAAAGTGTCTTTGATATATGCCTTATCAATTTATAACTTTTAAGGTGTATAAAATGGATTTTATACACCTTAAAAGTTAGAAACTTGGTATCTTAATTTCTAACAAACATAAAAAATGTACATACACGAATAAATTAACTTCATTAATATTTTATATGTAATTGTAAATAAATCTGTTGATGTACAAAAATGAAAAGTTACTGTTCTATTGAAATGGACCACTCAGTATATTTATGTTTCTAAGCATATATTATTTTTGAGTTGCCTATTGCAAATGAATGATACTTTTTTTTTGTTAGTGTGGAGGTATGTATGTGTTTTGTTTTAGTTTACTATTTATTAAAATTGAAATCGTTACAGAATAAAAATGCAGCAAATATGATAGATTATATTGCTTGAAACTGCAATCAGGAACTCAAAATATATTCCTACATCAAAATAATTATTTTATATAGCCTAGTCCCTTCCGGTGATGTCTCTAACAAAGTAGACCCTGTAAAGTTTTTTACATGAATCCCTGGTACGAAACTTTCAATTAATGTATAATTACCTCGCCTACAACCCCGAAAATCTCTGTGGCCGATCCACCCCCGTCGATTTACGATTCGCGTGTGCGTCCGCGCAGCCCCAAGTAATTATGGGTCCTGGAAATTATTTCCAATTCTTTGTGAGATTATCGGCGGGCCTAAGAGTTTGGACTTTTTATCCACTCCAGCCGTTAGGCCCTCCTTTCAGCTGACTGGTCAGCCATCTTCCTGGGATAACTATCTTGGGGGACATCTCAGTATTTTTAGATATATGAAGGAATCTGGGAATTACCGTTTTTATGCAGGCCAGAGACGTAATACTTGCGATTCTTGTCTTGAAATAATTATGTTTTATATAATAGCTGATCTCTTGTAGCAACAGAAGAAAAAATATGATTAATCATTATTATAAGAACGACACTCAAATAAAAAATGATTCCATATTTTGTTATGCTTGCAAACAACAAAACACTTTCTGTTTACCCCTTGTGAACAATGTTTGTCAACTGTTTTAAACCAATATATATATATATATATATATATATATATATTTATTTGGGCATTTATCAATTAGAAAATATGCGAAAGTCCTTTTGAGTTCATGGAATTATCCGGAATTTTGGGGTATTTCATGGAAATACATAGAAGTTTTTGGTAGTTCATAGGAAATAAGGGAATAACCTACAAGATGAGAATTGGCGTAGGTATCAATAAGCAACATTGACAGTTCAAAATTAGAAGCCGCAGCTGGTGTAACTGTCTCTAAATTGTGCTTTTCCTTTGAGAACTTCTGAAAAGTCTTTCAGTAAAGAATCAATTTTTTTCGACAGAATAATGAAAGTAGATATGAAATATTTCCTTTTGGAAAATTAAATTATCTATAGGTATATAACTGAATTTACAGAATACCCAGTAATTTCTTCAAATTCCTATATAAGCTGTATTACAAGCATTTGAAACAATGCTTTTAAGAAAGTGGTATTGTGTGAGAATGTGCATATTTTAAAAATATTTTGAAATATTCTACAAGCCCGTTACACGAGCCGAATACATGACTAAACAGCCGGTCACCTAAAAAGTATTTTTTTGAAATAAATCTCAATTTGTTGTTATCAACAACATGGCATGTCGTTCGGTATCGCCGAATAATTTTATAAACATATGAAAATTTAGGTAGGGAAAATCCGAAAAAGATTTTATAAATTAATTTCCCTTATGAGAATTATGATCGATATATGCTCAGGTAGCCGATAAATGTAGTTAAAAATTCGTTATCCAATTTTGAAAACAAATTATATCCTTCCTTCCTTCCTTCCTTCTCAAAACATCTTCAATCGTTGAGTGAGAAACGGTATCTAATAATGGATGATAATAATGCAATAAAATATTGTAGAGTAGTGATCAATTCGTAACAGGAACTGCTCTATCTCCACAACAGATGATGATAGACTGAGAACTGTATTCTGAAACTTCTAACAAATGCTAATATTTGGATTATATCATATAGTATTACGCACTGTAGTAAATGGCTGCGTTGCTTTAAAGCTAAATGCACATATATCGGACGAACGGCACGCAACGGACGTACAACATTCTAGTTCTCAGACTGTCGGCAGATTTTTAGATTCATTTAAAAATATATTCTATTCACTCTGGCGGCAATCTAAAAACCCGCCGAGAGTCTAAAAACTAGAATGCCGTTCGTCCGCTGCTCCTTACAGTTGGTCCGTTGCTGAGTCTGAGCTTTCAAGAAATTTTCGTCTCTTTTTTAGAAATTACTAGAAAAAATTATTACAATTTTAATATATCAAAAACGTAAACAACGTGAATGGCTACGTACGAAAGGGGAGATAATATGTGGGAAAATAGCACATTTGAAAAAGAAACCGCCATACACATAAAACAAAAAAGGCAAAGTTAAATAACTAACATCAGATGATTATACAAGTCACAAAAATAAAACATTATTTTAAATTAATAAATTACAAAAGGCAAATGTACTACGTTTTAACAAATTGTGTGTTGACGAATATAAAACAGAAAATAATTAAGTATAGGAAACTCAACTCAACCAAACCTACCAGCTACCAATGTTAAGCTGTAGTTTAGGTAACAAATTATTTGAGATTATCTCAGGATATTTATTTATTTATTTATTTATTTATTTATTTATTACATAAAATATCCAACGAGCTGAAGCCCAATTACAGGATAAGTAGCAGAGCATAATTTAGAATTTACATGTATAAAGAAAAACAAAAATACTTATTAAAAAACAATTAAATATCACATACAAGCATAAAATGAACAATAAAATGAACAGTAAAATTGATCCTGTACAAAATTCGATAAATTATTTAAAACAAATACCTACCTAAAATATGAACATTACAAAAAGAGCCAAACATGCCTCAGTCCACTAAAAACACTTTTTTTAAATTCTGCAGATTGCAACATAAGATGTCTAAAGAACCTTCAATTTCAGCGTAGTTGTTTAACATTTGATATAATGGCGACTTTATCAGTAAATTCTTGCGCGCAAATGGCAAGACAAATAAGTTGCTATGTCGGCTATTCATTCTAGGTACCCGATATGTAATATTTTCCGTAAGTGACTCACACTTTGCAATATAGTGAACAAGTTTAAAAAGAAAAACAACCGATAACATTTTACGTCTACACAAAAGACTATGTAATGAGAATATTTCATAAAACAACTCTTGTGGTGTCCCTCTGACAGGATAGACCCCATCCAACAAGAACAGTGCCGTCTTAAAGAATCTTCTCTGAACACGTTCTAGCAAAACAATATGCGTGTTATATATAGGACTCCATATAATCGACCCGTACTCCAGCCTCGATCTAACAAACGTTGTAAACAATAAACGTAGTGTGGAAATATTTTTAAAATCTTTCGAGTTACGCAAAATGAACCCAAGACTTTTATATGCATCAGTCACGCAGGCTTGAATATGGTTTGTGAAGCTGAGCTCTGGGTCAAAAATAATACCTAGATCTTTCATAATCTCCGGTCTTTCTAGCAAATCACCATCAATTGTATAATCAGAAATTATTGGTACTTTTTTACGATGAAATTACATGACCTTACATTTCTTAGTATTGAGTGGCAATTTATTATTACAACACCAGTTATTAAGTAGCACGAGGTTGCTTTGAAGATTGTAACAATCAGACTTCGAGGAAATTTCACAGTACAACTTGAGATCATCTGCGTATAGCAAATATTGAATATTATATGGCAATATCCAATAGTACCCAGAGTAATTATTTTCAACATATTCTTTGATTACATACCATAACCTACGACTATTGGTCACATCGGTCTATAAGACAAAATTAATTTTAGAACCATGCTAGGCTTTCCCAAGCAATATTAGTCTTCATCAGCGACTAACCAGTTTAAATGCCTATGAGACAACACAACACTACAAATATTGTATGTTATTCTGTTGTGCTTAATATAGTGATTTCCGTTTTAAGTATAGATAATTTTTCCTTAAATTTCAATAAAAAATATGTTATTCATTGTCTCATTTATTAGGCTGCTGGCGAATGATAAGATCTCCTAAATCAAGCAACTGTTGGATACAAAAACTAAAAACATTTCAAACGATGTGTCATATAACCATATAAATTTAACCCACCTTGCCATTTAATAAAGTTGTTAAGTCCTTCATCTCCATCTTTGTCCATCCAGTTTTTTATTGATGTCTCTATCTTCCGTAATTCAAATGCTAGAGATAGAAACTATTTATACACCCGCATTCTATTTTACATTAAATTTGTTATGCTTATGTAGACGACGTAAGACGTAAATAGTACACATTCGCCTTGTATGCACATAATGTAGGTTTTTATAGTATTATTTATTAGCTTATTGAACTGTTTACATCTTTCTTTATATAGGAATTAAGCTAAAAAGTTAACTAAGAGATGAATTATTAATGAAATTATCAAATATTATGGTTCAATAAAGTTTTGATTTTCCGCGTTACCTATAAACTTAGGTACGCAAAGGAATAAATAACCTTAGTATTTTTAAGATATGTCGAAAACAACTACTTTGCGTGCTATATGCACCCACCAACATTAAATAATATAACTTCAACTTATTGTCTTTAAAACAACAGAATAATCCACTTTCCACTTTGCGCCATATCTGTTTTAGGCATTAGCAATCTATGTATAAACAAATGGCTTCAGTACTGAAATGTTTTCCCAGATATATATTCAGCGTCGTTTATTATTTTCTACATTCCGCCCCTGCCTGTAATATTACATGGCCCTGTGAGCAATTATTATCTGCCTACTGTTCGCCGGGATTAGTCATGGATTTTAATTGTCATCGATATCGAGGAAATTGGTAGTCCTATATATCTTCGTATAAGTCTGCCAAGCGAGGCGTGAGAAAATAATACGGTTTCAGCGGTGTAAAAGAACAACTCAATAAAAGCGACGGGATTTATGTGTTATTTATTTTTATATGTTAGCAAGTATCCCTAAATAATTGTTTTATTGAACAAGATGACGGTGCGGGGTATTATTACACCAACAAAGGTATTTCAGTTTTTTTTCTATGGGAAAATATTTAGTGAGAATAATGTATGGATGGAGAAATTCGACTGGCGAAATGAACGCAATCTGGGCGCTAAGATTTCAAATATAAAATTTTGTATTCTTGACAAGAGAATAAATTTATAAATATAATAATCATGTCGAGTATTTTTCAATTATGAGGTGTATAACTGTTAAATTGAGACGAATGATTTACATTTTTTTGGATATTATAGTAATTTTTTGGACAAACTCTATGTAACAAGAATATACATGTATGTGTTGTATGTGCTGCCAAATGTGATGTCGGTGACAGAAAACGTGGTGGGAGTAGGATAGAACAATTTATATTGTTTTTGACCAAGCGGTCGATTCTAATTGCTGTTTGTTTTCAATACTTGTGCGTACCTATCACTAGTTACTAATTTTACCCCAATACAAACTACTTCAACCCCTAACACATGCTATATTCGGAATATATAATGTGCCACAAAATTCGAAATATAGCGTTTCAAACCAAAACAAATAAGTTTTTCGACGAGACAAATCATGATTTGTCTTTTTTTATAGTTTGAGGAGATATTTATTGATAATTTAGTTGGTGGTGTCTGCTAACTACCGTTTAGAAATTACGAAGATTCCGGTATTAGTCTGTGTAAAATCTCCATTGGTTTGAAGATCCATAATCAGAACCGGAAGAAAGTAAATGTTTGAGCTAGCTTAGAAAAGATGTAACAGCAGGACCAATTTTTTCTGGTACAGAAAACACTTGAATTTCTTCGCCTCGAGATGATTCCGGCTACTTTTCTAGCCTGATGAAGAGGATCCAGATATGCTCAATAAAGAACTTTGGTTTCAGTGCATTTACACCTTACGCTATAGGTATCAAAGAGTGTATATTTAATGTTCTTCTCAATTGGTGGATCGGAAGACGTGGTGCAATAGAGTGGCCGGATAGGTCAGCAGACTTAATACCCCTTAATATTTCTTTGCTGGGGTGTTTAAAAGGCAAAGTTTACGAGCGGAATCAATTGGACGAACTAGAAGATTTCAAAAATGCAATCAAGGTTTTCTCGAAATGATAAAAAATATTAGAAATTAACTTGTTTACCGTTAAGGACACTGCCAAGGAGTGAAAGGCCCTCAATTTGAAAATTTATTGTAATTATTATCAAAACTTGGAAATTAATATTTGAATATTCATGAATTAATATTATATAATTCCACTAATAATTAATTTTTGGGTGGTACAGTGATGATGATGAACATAAATAATAATTATAATATGTATTTCCCAAACAATGAACTGAACAAAGGTGTACAATGTAATCTGTTCACAATTTAGATAAATAAATATGGATAACCCCTAGAAGGCTATTCAGGGTTGCAGGATTATAATAAAGTACATATTCTGAAAATGCCTGGGAGGGGAAATATTTTATTATAAAAATAATTTTGTGAAAACTTAATATTTTGAACTAACTATGAGTTCCATGCAGGAACAAATACAAGTAGGTATCTTATCTTTTTAGAGTTGTTTATCCCCATTTGATTAATTTTGATATAGTAATTTTATATTATAAACATAAGATAATAATATTAACAATTTTTTCTGTGGAATAGTCAAAAACAACCAATATCTATTGTGATGGGCTTCAACAACATTATTTAGTTTAAGATTCACCAATTCCCATCGAAATTTATGACCTGCATGGTAAACATAATATTCAACATTTTGCCCTGATTAAAATTTCCATAAATAATTTGAAATAGATATACGTGGCAATAAACACCTATAGCTTATACCTAGGTTATAAATCAATGTTTAACAAGCCGTTTATAACCAATGTCGCTGATACAGAGATATATTTGAACCTATTAAATATTTAATGACAAAGTTTAATTATTTTGCAGTCGATAGGTATATATTGTAACTATTCAACTTTTAATTTTTGCAAAAGTCATTTCCATACTCATTATTCAATCAGTTTCACTGAAATAGGTTTTATATACATTATACATAGGTGAGATAGAGACTATAAGTAATAACTTTTAAACACATTATGTTTTATATTTATTTATTTCATTTGTATAACAGGTAAGATTTGTTGTATAAAGACAGTCACCACAGATCTGTATATAACGGTTGTACTAACAGTATTATACTCGTTCATAATGGTTATATTTCGCGTTTTAACATATAAAACTCGTTTTATGGTAGTTTAGCGATCGGCGCCGCTCGGCAGTATTCGATTAATTAAGCAACATGTTGACGATTTGGGAGCTGTTGTTGTTGCATAGTGGACATTAAGTATTTGTTAGAAAAACAAAAAACTAGTAGGTCATGCTCTAAAAGTGAAAGATGGTTAAGAATAGTTCTTCAGTGCAATGTAATTCTTGTACAGTGTGTCCATTTAGTGTGTAAGTCTAGTATATCTGGTAAGCTATTAAATATGGTAGCCAATGACATAATTTTTACAAATATTTGCGGCTATAAAGTGTGTTTTTCAAAAGCGGAACAAGTTAAATTTAATTGTTTTTAATGGTACATTCTATATTTTGTATGCGGAATTAAATCTCATGTTCGTTGTTTATTCAACCCTATATACTTGCAACTTTTGTATTTAAAAAGTGTTTCTGCTTTTTCTAATAGATACAAAAGAATTACGCATTAAATGGACAAACTGTATAAGCTATTACTTTGGAAGGAAACGAACAAGCGACTTTTTATGGAAAATATATTTTGATAGTTTTTCGAATTATATATTACTTTCTAGTTCTGGGTACATCAACTATTTAGTACATCGTATAGTCTTAACTTATAAAGAATGTAAAATAGTTCCATACGCTTTCTGCAGGTACTAGAATTTCTAGTAAAGAGTAAGAAACACTTAAATAATAGTTACAGTTATTACGTCATACAGGTTAACCTACGGTTGTATACCAGCTACTCAATAATTTAATTAAGAAAATAGTTTATAATCACTATACACCTGTATTAGCAATGCAATTGTATATCCATTATTCACCTGTTGATCTGACACATATAGTAGGTATACAACGCTCTCATAACGGATTTTAAAATTCTAATAATGGATAAAGCGCATTTCTTTCAGTGTAGTTTTGTCATCAAATGTCCAGATGAATTGTTTAAAACTCCTAATATGAATGTTATAATATATATTTTATACTTTCTCTTTTTTATTGAACAGGGTTCCCAATCGTTTGCCAGATATAGTTAAATTTTCTATTTTTGATTACTGTTCACTTTTATATCACATTTCAATATAATTTTTACTTCTAAACAATTTGTCTTAATTTTTTTTTATAAAACGAGAAATGCTTTCATTCACATGCGAATTTCTCTTATGACCGATGGACAGTTTGCTGACGGCGATTGGATTAATGTCTGCTTAATACATTGGCTTTTTCTACACGTCTTCTTTTTAATGGTTTTTAAGTGCATATACAAATATAAATATAGGAAAAGTATGATAATTGTGTTACTATCCCTATTTCGAACTATAGTTGCATGTCTGGGTTAACAGACAATGCGAGCAAATAAGTTTTCCTTGAGTACGCTGCAATTCTACATGCTTATTCTAGAAGCCATTGTAAACCAATCTCATACAGTAAACGGTATTTTCTACTAACTTAACTAGGTACATTGTTTGAAGTTTTCTTTGAAGTACATTATATTATTTAAACAAGGATATACAAAAATTAAATTTCGTCTTCTATTTTGATGAATATCGTAAGTCTGAAAATAATGCGCAAATTAGGTTATACGGTAAATGTAGGTAAATCAAAGATGACATAAAAATATCAAAATTTTTCACTCTGCAATGTCATAAGGATGTCAACTGTTACTAATTAAGTTACTTCCCTAAGTATTGTCTACATTAATGTTTAAAAATAGTATTATTTCATGTGCATTAGACCTTAAATTGCTCATATTAACAGATGAGGTAGTTAGTCAACAAAACAACATGAACACTAATAGGTACTGACATATATTTTTAATAATCGTGGTGTCATCATCACATAAATACCCAACATATACTTAGTATAAGACTTTGTCGTTGAATACCTATATATACACAAAAAATATATACAGGGTTATTCAGAATTTATTTCTAAAACTTTGAGGATTTGTGCATCCTTAAATAAGAAATCGATATCACCAAAAGAATGTATAATAAAAGTCTTAGGATTTCCCGTAAATAATGTTTAAAGTTATACCATTATAAAGGACTACGTAGATGGGCAACTGTACTTCAACGACATCTGATATACCACATTCCTTCAAAAAACAGTAAACAACAGTTTTTGTACCTGGAACGCCTGGTTAAGACCGAGCGAATACAGTTGGAGTGGGGATAATATCTCTATTGTCTATGCAGTCATCAGTCTATCTGTATCGTTGTCTCAGTGCGGGTGTTTTATTTATCGTAGGAGTGTTAAACTGTAAAATTTTCAAAATGGCTCACGTGTACAGTAATGCTGAGTTAATGGACATGATTCTTATTTATGGTGAAGTTGGAGTGGACGAAATGGTGGCCCGGGACGACCACAACACATTTTAGCAGCTGAAGAACAAGTGTTGAATCTGGTCCGTGAAAATACGCGAATAAGAACAAGTCAGATCGCTAGGCAGGTGCCTGGGGTATCCCAATCAACGGTGTGGCGCTTATTACACGAAGCTCAGTTTTATCCGTATCATATCCAGCTTGTTTGAGCACTGTTAGCAGCGGATTATCAATTACGACTTAGGTTTTGTGAGTGGTTGTTGTAGCAAAATGCTGAAAATCCCCAATTTACTTATTAATTTGCGTTTACAAGATCAGCAACCAAGAGAAACTTTCGCTTTAGTGCGGCAAAATTGGATAAGGCGTGCCCAAAAGTGTGTAGAAGTCGAGGGACAAAATTTCGAACGGCTTTTCTAACAAGGTATGTGCAAATTTTTTTATAAATTTCATGTTTCTAATACCTAGTAATCAAGTAGCGCAATTCTTCAAAATTAGTGTAACAAAATTTTATTCATTTTAAAGACACGTCACTTTGGTCACATCTATCTACCTTTAAGTTTATTTTAAAGTAAAAACGCTGCAAATCTTTTTTGGGCAGGGTGTCGGTATACTCTTAGAACTTCCGAGCAGAACTTTTTTTCGTGCTAGCCAGTTTGCATTGTCAGTCCCAAGGTCACTCCATTACAGTGGACCAGTATCCAGCGGCGTGCAATGAAAACTTTTTAAATAGTTTTCAGAACCCGCCAAAAAATTTTTTTTGCACTACCACATTTGTACATGTATGTTGAACATCCCCAAATTTTATTATGGATAAGTTCTGAATAACACTGTATAAGGTCTTCGTGGTTTATTAGGTTTCAATTGAATACTATTAATAATGGCTTAAACAACATAGACAACAACAACAACTAAAACAATATAAAAATAAAATTAAGTAATTTATATTTCAAGAAACCTAGAGTGCAGTGTAAGGACAATGAATTATTTTTTTAATAAATCTAGACTGTAGGTTAATTGATTAAATGTCTTAGCCAAGTTATAAGATTACAATTTTAAAAAACGGTAATTTGTGTCTTGGAATTTAGGAACATCTCATAATTTTTTTCGAGAAAATAATTTTGAAGATCTTAATGTCAAATAGAGAGTTAAGATCATACTAATATTAATGATCTGACTTAAGATCTTAATGATCATTCTTAAGTGTCTACTTTGTCTGTACAAGACAAGAGAACCAAGTGTACTAGAAATATTGTCTGTAAATTGATTTAAGTTACAGTGAAATCTAAACAGTTATTTTGTAGCTCTGAATGCTTATTTTAATACTATACTATAATTAATTATTATATAATTATATACATATCAGTATCCTCCAAGCAACAGTTTTTAAATAATATTTTGCGCCTTAGGTCAACTTCTAAAATATATTTTTATTAAATTTACTTGTTGATCATCTCGGTCGTAGGATGGTTTTTGATATTATTGTTTAGGGATTTCCTTAAACGTATATAACGAAACAGCGACGTCAACCGCTTTCTTCCAGACGGGGCCAATATTTGATTGGGAAACGAGGCCTAGGGCTAAAAAAACCCCAACTCTACGAAAGCTGCCTTCGGGAAAGTATTAGCAACTTCAAAAGAAGAGAGGATGCCATCTGCAGGAGCAATATTGATACCAAGAAAATAGATTTAGAAACTCCAATATTCCCTTGGGGTGTTTCGCAAATACACGCGTCCTATACATGCCTATAATAAAACACTTACCAACTTTTAATACCTTTGACCTCAATTATCCTAATCATCGGATCGTAGTTATATACAGGGTGTCCACCTAGTGCGCGTAAGTCCAATATCTGGGTTAATAAAAGAGATAACTTAATTTTTTTTCTACAGGGTTGTCTAATATCCCGAGCTGCACAAAATGAAAATATATTTACATATTCAGGGTGTTCAGTTTTTCCTGGACAGGTACCAACTTCGTTTTTCTAAATGGAAATATATATTTTTTATTGCTTTTTCGAACTAAACCCTTGATTTTAGTAGGACTTTCATCAGCCTTCCCTATACCTAACTTAAACTGTTTTTGAAATATTGACGGGTGAATATTGACATTTTTGCAACTTTGACACCCTGTAAAATCTAAACGGTTTGAGATCAAGCAAAACGTTTTGCACATTCCTATCTTAACTTTTCATAAGCTATCGTTTGATACTAATTTCAAATTTATACAGGAATAAAAAATTTTCAAAATTTTCAGAAAATTTAAAATTTTTGGATAATTCTGAAATTAGTACCAAACGATAGCTTATGAAAAGTTAAGATAGGAATGTGCAAACCGTTTTGCTTGATCTCAAACCGTTTAGATTTTACAGGGTGTCAAAGTTGCAAAAATGTCAATATTCACCCGTCAATATTTCAAAAACAGTTTAAGTTAGGTATAGGGAAGGCTGATGAAAGTCCTACTAAAATCAAGGGTTTAGTTCGAAAAAGCAATAAAAAATATATATTTCCATTTAGAAAAACGAAGTTGGTACCTGTCCAGGAAAACTGAACACCCTGAATATGTAAATATATTTTCATTTTGTGCAGCTCGGGATATTAGACAACCCTGTAGAAAAAAAAATTAAGTTATCTCTTTTATTAACCCAGATATTGGACTTACGCGCACTAGGTGGACACCCTGTATAATAGTGTAAATAGAGCATAGACAAAATGTACAAGTTTTATGTGCCATAATTGATGCGAAAAAGATACTTATCAAGCTTTAACACAATTATTAATTATGTAATATTAATCAGCTTAAAAGTAATCAGCTTAAAGTACGGGGTATTCAATGAGAAAAATAATTTAGTGAACATTTTTTACAATTTGAAACTGACTATGAGCCATGCATAGACAAATTCAACTATTCCCTTTTATAATTTTTTATTCCCTATTTGAATAATTGTATAGTAATTTTGTATCAAATATATACAGGCTGTTTGAGGACGACCGTCACTTAACCGAATCTCGTACTTTACTTAGACTTTATTCCTGAAAATTTGTACAAGGAGGTTTTAAGAAATTTTGAATTAAATGAAAATATTTTCAATTGTGAAGCACTTCCTGTTCCACCGGAAATTCATACTGACTTTCTCATTTCAACTGGGACACCCAGTTACATTTTTGAATTGTATATTCAATTTAATTCCACTTTCAATAGAAAGTACTGTCAGTTGGGGGCAGGAATTAATTGTCTATCAATTTTACTAATATGCCCTATACCTTAGTCTTCTACTTTTTGCGATATTTAAATATGTATGTAATTTTACGAATTTTGAGTGTCCCCTATTTTATTGAGGATAGAAAGTCTCTGAGCTTTCATATGACGTAAAATTTCAAGTAAAAGTGAATGACATTTTTAGAAACACTTTAAATAAGCTTTTCATTTCCATTATTCCTTGTTCTTGTTTTATAATAATGGCTCGATTGGGTTATAGTAATGAAGATTTTCAAAATTTATCCCTAATTCATGGATAATGCGAATGCGACAAAATTTTTGTCATGAAAAGTTAGAGCTTATTGTATTCAATAAAATAGGAGGAAACCACTGAAAATTCGTAAAATTAAATGTAAATGAAATATCGCAGAAACTAGAAGGGTTAGATATATTGACATATTATGTTGGTACTATTGATAGAAATTTACCTGCTTCCAACTAAGTAATGATATTTTACGGGGTGTCCCGTTTAAAAAAATGCGTTTCTTTGGCTCAAAGTTGATACTGATAAAGTATATAGAGGACAAACTGTCTACTGTACGTTTCACGAAGTTGTATCCCGGATTGGAATGTTTGGATTGTCAGGATTCGCTGGCAAATCCTGTGCGAGACTGGCACGCGCGCTTAAATAACACCACCTCAATTTGTAGCGGTCCGTAACCGAGATGTGCCAATGCATTGAATTTAACTAATAACATGACGACGCTCCATACGTTGGAGATATATACTAACATTCCAATCCGGGATACAACTTCGTGAAACGTACAGTAAGCATAACATAGGTGTCAATAACAGGGAAGTAACAGTCCAACGTATTTCATGGAAACAATTTTATAATTGACTAAAATTGACATTGTTTTCTTCCAAAATATACAAAATTACGATTTTTTCAACAGCCATTGGGCGTACCTACAGTACTTTCTTCTGAAAGTGGTCCTAAAATTGAACGTACATTTAAAAAATGTAGCTGCATACAGAGTTCCCATTTGAGATAAGAAAGTTAGTATGAATTTCCGTTAGAACCAGAAGTGAAGATCATAGTTGATCATAGTTGAAATATTTTCTTTGTATTCAAAATTTCTTAAAACCCCCCTGTACAAATTATCACGGATAACTTCCAAGTAGGTCCCGAGATTCGGCTATCCAGTTTAGAGAAAACCGTCAAACCTGATATCACCATCACCATGATAATATTATCTAACTCTTCTGTGACACATACCTCAAAATGGAACCAATATCTGTCATGATAGGCTTCAATTACTTTATTTAATTTAAACTTCAACCAATTCCAGCAGAAATTTATGACCAGCATGGCAAATTTATATTCAGGATTTTGCCCTAATTAAAATATCCATAAATAATTTGAAATAGATATAGGTGACAATGAACACTAACTACCTAGGTCATAAATCAATGTTTAACAAGCAGTTTATAACCAATTTCGCTGATACAGAGATATATTTGCCCCTATAAAATATTTAACAAAGTTTGATTATGTTGGGGATCGATTATATTTTTTTCTAGGTGATGGGGACGCTCAGTAAGGGAAACAACAAGATATTCGTAGTTTTATCATCGAATATCGATATAAATTGTTTAAACTCCTAATGTGAATTTTGTACAATATGTTTTACAGGGTCTCCACGAAATTTGCAATACATCTATAACTACATTTATATAATATATGATTCACATTTATATCACATTCATTGTATGTAGTCTGTTTTGGGATTACACCACCTGTAAAATAATGAAAAACAGCAAACCAGAAGTATTCGAATTAAATATTCAAAGTATATAGTATCAAGACAAACTTCTAAAGTTTACCCCAAAACACCACTGTATAATATGCTATGAAATAAATAATTAATATATTAATCTGACGATTTTTTATCATATAAACTTCTCGTCTACTAACGACAAGTCACGGAACGACTTGAAATTTTAGAAAAAATCTAGTTGAGTGTTTAATTTCTTTTAAATTTTATTATAACAGTTACTTTATTTAGACATAATTTAAAATATTATTTGTAATTAAGCAATTTTCTATAAAACTGAAAAACCACTTATGAAATTTAGTTAATTTATCAAATATTTATTTTATTGCATTTATTGTACCATTACCAACATTCACGATGCCCATTAAGTGATCATGTCACAACATCGTTCATTGATTCCACTACCTATGGCACTCTGACGAGCGCATAATAAGCGCGAAACTGGTCAGTGTCTGGTGGTTGGTCTCGATGAAAGATGTAGCGACTCCTATGGAGATGCCGAAGTAATGCAATGCCAGTCGGGGCACATTGGCCGTGGAGTAGTTGTTTTTGACATTTTCTTCAAATAAATAAGCAGGATTGTCTTTAAAGACAATAGAGGTCACTGCTATAATGGCGCCTGCGGAAAAGTAGGTCGTTATCTGTCTGTTAGTTTGACAAAAATTGTCAGACAGATAGTAGCAAAGACCCAAAGAGGGCATACGGTGTGTTTCTCACCACTACTAACATACAATAGTATAGTTCTATTTTCAATAGTGTTTGTAATATAAACTTACAACATTTTGGATCAAAACTAGCTGTTTCCCGCATAAAGAGTTCCACATCAACTAAATCTTGCTCACAAATATTTCCAAGGACTAATGGATTATTGAAACCATTAATCAACAGAATATTCTTTATTACGGGCGAAATGACAATATTCAAAGCATTTTCCACCTCAACAAAAAGGTCATCCGTGTTTGCTGAGCTGTTCTCCATTAATTATTATTGTATAATAATAATAATATCTCTACCCCTCATTCTAATCACAAGGATTAGCCCGAAAGTCTGAGACTTGTGTGGGAGAGGGGGCGGCATATTATTATTTCGCGGGCCGCATTTGCGCCTCAGGAACGACTTACGTTGGTAGGCCCTAACCACCATTCAGTGCTGGAATGAGGGAAACCTGGAAAACCTCATTAGTTAGGGGGACAAGTCAAACATCAACTGATTTTAATCTCTCACATTAACACCAAGTTGACATTCTTCCCATCCTAGGCCATCGCCAGGATAGTTGCCAAGCCATCCCTGCGAATAAGCCTTGATCTACGAGCAAACAATTTAATGAAAAATTGTTGGCGGAATGGGAATTAGAACCCACGACCTCTGGGTTGAGCGATCGAGACGCTAAGCCCTGAGCCACCAGCCCGATATGTATGGTCAAATATATCCAGCAATAATCTTGATTCCTTGTCTATTTATTTATTGTTGTGAATTTATTGTCTAACTCCCAATTTCATTTGCCACTACTAAACAAAGACAAAATAACATTCGATACGCTATGCTCATGTTTGCATATTAGGATAAACAAAATTATCTTAGGTTAGAGTTGTATCTATTATGCGCAAGCGCCACATTAACAGCTGATTTAAATCCTTTGTAAATCCCGGGTAACTCCTCTGTAAATCCCCGATAAATCATCGTAAATCATTGTAAATCCTCGATAATTCATATAATTCATCATAAATCATTATACATCATCGTAAATCATTGTAAGTTCTAGTAAATCACCATAATTCTTGACGGTTGTACACCATAAATCACCAGGTGTTTACCCCTCGGATCAAAATGAGAAGTTGCGAGTCCACCCATAGTAACAGTATACGTAGAAAGGTGGAAGTAGGTTCGAGTGAAAACTTGGTTTACGAAATTTTAATAATGTAGGTATTGTAATTGCGTTTACAAAAGTGTAACACTTCAGGACATTTCAAATTTGGTAAATATTTTTCAGATCAATGTTAGCCAAAACAATACTATTTACATATTAATAAACAAAATACAGAGAAACATGTTAATCATATTCCTTGTGAGTATTGGTGAGACAGATTCCATTATAAATAACGTCACAAAGCTCAGAAATAAGTAGTACTAATATATGTATATGGGATAACAGTTGCCCCAGGCAAAAATAATTAAAGAAGAAGAAAATAAAGAAAAATAAAATTACATTCAACTTTATGGTGAAGATAAAGTAGCTTCGATATTTTGTTTGTGTTTAGTTTAAAAAAAGACACCCATAAATAATTATTACATTAGATCTAATTTGTATTTATTAAAACTCACTTTCTTTGATCATTTTGAAATTTTATATGCAATTGCAAATAATTTAAAGTGAAACTATTATACTATCTTAGTTATTCTTAACTATACTTACAAATAGCTATAGGATTTTAAATGTATTTTCTTTCTCTTTTTTCCAGGTAAGATGCTGGCCAAAAAAAATGACTGTATTTGTATATACCTACGTAAGTAACTGTAAGTACTGCTGTTTAAAATTTTATCTGCAACCGTGTAGTAACTAAAAAAGTTATCCGCACTTTTTTGGTGTGCGGCATCACTTTAAGGCATACCACGCCGTGCGCTAATGAGTTTATTATAGGGTATGTTGTCATAAGTTTTCGAATAATATTTTCCAAAAATGACATACTACAACCGAGTCATTCAACACCACCATATTTTACACAATTTTACGAAATTTAATAAAAATTCACATAAAAACTATGTCCCTTGAAAGCAAATTGTTTAAATTACATAAAGTAAGAAAAAAAAATTGTTTCATGTGAATTTTTCCTAAACATTGCGAAAACGTCAATGAAATGACGTTTTCTGAATGTTTAGGATGAACGATGGAAACGAATGACGAATGAATTCTTGCTTTGGACATACTTGCGCAATAAGATTCGGTAAGTTACTGCTAGATGACACTGCTGTCAAAAAGTAACTACATTTTTCAGGGATATTTTGTATTTATTTTGTTACTGTAGAGGGTAGGGCTTAGACAGTAAAAAGTGACCTAATTCTTCTTTGGTAGTTATAAATTTAATAATGGGAGACATTGACTGTTTCATATAAAACTACTAAATTTGTGACGTGCAACATAAAAGTCCCTAAATGCAGTCGACCAGTAGGGTTTTTGATTTACGATTAATTAAAGTTTTATTGTGTTTTGTGATGTATTGTGCTTTTAAATGTATATTTGCTTCCAAAAGTCGACGGATAATATATTCCCTTTACAACGAGTCACTCATATTTCAATCAAGTAGTAACTTTTTTAACTGTTAAAAAAATACCAGCAGAAATGTTACCCCACAAGTCTGGTGGTGCGACTAGGAATACTTCCTTCAAATCATACATACAACGTGACCGCATACTCCGAACTATGGAAATGCAATTAAACCTCTGAATTTGCAAACTATAGCAACTATGCGGTGTCAGAACAAGCGAAGTGCAACTGATTTTGGAGCTGTCAGGGCACAAGCAACGGGAGCGGTAAGAATGTAACGAGAATAACCTAGTGGACTTCTATGAACTATTTAGTTAAATTTTGTTTACATAATATCGTTTTTTTCCAACCATACGAATAAGACACTAAACATTAAATTATAGGGCCATTTCGGGACTGTTTGAGATCGCCATAGCAACTGTACAAAATAGTTATTTTCCTAACAAGTGTGGAAGGTGATACTTTTCCGCACGCGACTGCAGTTGTCCGAACAACGCGAAGCGGAGTTCGGACAAGCAGTGAGTGCGGAAAAGACACCTTCCACATGTGTTAGGAACAACGTTTTTTCTACGGGCGTGAAGAAAATTGACATAAGAAAAATAAATATTTTAATTGAACAGCACACAATGCTGTCTAATAATTAGAAGTGTCAAGCATTCCTTTTTCTTTATGTCAAAATCTGAACAGTGACAACATGATTTTTTGGAATTAAGATAATATTATGATCACATTGCAAGTAATACATAGGTATTTAATTTCCGCACTAGTGCGGAAAAGTGCAATTTTCTACACTCAAATGCGTGCAGAAAATTGTAACTTTCCACACGCCCGTAGAAAAGAGAGATTATTGTACAGTTGTACAGTACCGAAAAGTAATTTGATATTGACATTGCATGTCATATAATATATTGAAGTTTAATTAAATAGAAAAATAGAAACAGATAGTGACTCTGATGAATCGGTAAACTGGAGGTGCTAATTAGAAGCGGTTGGAAAAAAAATATTATGTTAAACTCGTACAAAAAATACGTTTTCGAGACTCGTAAAATTGCCGGACTCCGCTGCAACCCTTTCCCTCGTCCCGAAAACGTGTATTTTTTGTACTAGTTAAACAAATAACTATTCTGTACTTTGCACAGATATATTGTTTTTTATCTAAAAAAATTTTGAGAATTTCATAATTTGTAGTTTTGTGTAGTCAATGGAAAGATGAAAATGTATGATTTTGTACGTACTATTGCTTTGAACGCCGACATGTTGAAAAATACCAAAATGGTCGTTCTAAAAACGTGCTGTACAGGGTGATTCACTATATTTTAACCCCCCCCCTTATAGAATTATAAGAAAATCTGAAATATAAAAGTTGCACGATTTTTTATAAAGTCTTCGAAAATGATAGTAGAATAACAAATGAAGTCCAAACAAAATGGCCGCGGATGTTATCATTGTTAATTGAAATATAACACTCTGTATATTTTTGCATATTTGAATAGAACGTTGTCTCACGAATACAGTAATGTAGATATTGATGGGTCTATCTATAATAATAACGGAGATATGGGGATTCAGTGGTTAATTTTGCTGCCGATGTAACTACGTATAGATGAAGTAGATATTATTTAAATTAGGTAATAATAATAATAATAAAGTGTCTTTATTTAACTTACAAGAAAATATTAAAAAGAAATAATTAAACTGAAGTGGCGAGGATTCAACATAGTTGCTCTTCCACCTAACCACTTCACTTAACAAAAAAATAAAAAAAGGAACATTATATAATATGAAACTACTATTGTTTGCATGTAGATGTGATCACAAACAAGGGTGTTAGGTAAATAAACGTTACAAATTAAAATGTTCTTAAAAAAAATTATTTTATTACAGTCTTCAAGATATGGATAAGTCGTTTTTTTCAATTTGCCACGGTGACATGTGTTTAAGGTTGCCATAAATCTGTCCACTTAAATCGGGATAGTCGTCCGATCGGACGATTGTTCAAGGCTTAGTCACCATTTTGTCAAAAACTGCTGTTTTTTAGTTAAATAAAAATTCCTAGTTAGGTAAAAAATAATAAATAAAAATTTCCAATAATTTTAACTTTTATTCTACTAACTATATAATATAGTAATTATAAGATATTGCACAAAAAATTAAAAAATAGTTACATAACAAAACTATTTATGTCTATTTAAGAAGACGTTTTAGTTTTAAAATCATATTTTTCAGATTTATATAAATTGCCGATATTTATTTATGTACCTACTGATCTATAATAGCGTTGTCGATTTGCAAAACAGATTTATTTAAGACAGTGGAATGAATTATTTATTGAAAAGCTGCCAATTTGTGCGTGTATTGCAGTGAAAAGTTGGCTATCGGGATTTTTAATGGTTTTATCGGGACGTCGGGACTCGGGACATCAGGGCCAATAACGGTGATTGTCCCGATATATCTGGACGGTTGGCAACCCTACATGTGTTGGATATTTTTGAAATCAGAAAGTCAAATTCAGATGAGGAAGAAACAGATCTAATTGTAATAAATACGTTTAGTAGGTATAGGGCAATGAAACATATAAAACTTTTCAGGACAAAATATATACGTAATTGATATATACTAAATTTTCAACTAAAAAGTGTTTTCTATTTAAATCTTTATAATATTGTTGACTTTGTTTTAATTATAAATGGCATCACACCTTATATTCCTTTAACGTTCCAAAAATAAAAAAATCATCTATTGAAAACGTTACAAAGGCTCTTACGATATCTTAGACTTATAAATATTAAATGTCAAATATCTTCAAAACGCTCAGGTTTAGACAAAGGACTTGCTACCTGTTTGTGACTTTTATGCTCTCTCCGAAAACGCAGAAAAATCAAAGTATTCTATATATCTAAAAAAGCACATTGTATATCAACCTTGAGTTGATATACATGATATACAGACATCCGGTAATAACATTAGGCTTAACCAGTTGGCAACTGCTTATTTTAGGTCCTGTTAAATATTTGTTAAATTTCAAGGAAAGTAAAACAAGGACAAATAACTCAACATTCTCTATGTATTATTGTTTTCCATCTCCGATATTAAAAAAAATATACTGTAGGTAGGTATACATACTATATAAAGAAATACTTCATAAATGAAATATTCCAGTGAATATTTCACGCCGACGTCTCCTGCAAAAAAGTATGGATACACCAAAAATATTTGTTTAATTTCAGACCTAGCCGGAGCCAACAAAAAGCTGTTTATAAAAGGCATATGTGTTTTTCTTATGATCTTTCATGTGTCAAAAGGGGCAAATAAAGCAGGCAAGTCTGCAGGAGACGGCTTCCCGAAATATATGAGCTGATTTGACTTTCAGATCACAACTATATCGCCCTCGGATTGTTTGGCTCCTTTGATATTAGACTAAGTAACGGGCCGATATTAATCTTCCAAAGAAATATATTTGTCGTTCTGCGATATGCCGCATATTTTGCATCCCATTTTAAATGCTAAGCCCGTGGCAGAACGGGAAAAGAGAGGAACAAAAATCCTCTTAAGAAACACGTGTTTTTAGAATTCGTAAACACATATATCTTGGTATATCGTAAGTGTTATACAATGTTCTGAAAAATCTCGTTATAAAAACGAGTTTTGTGACTGGTATTGGAATTGTCACGACTGCTGTAAATCTTAATAATCTGGCATAATGTGACAGGGCCAGAGTATGTCATTGTGATTAGTTTGTGCATCCACCTTTTATATTTTCTAACTAGCTTTGATATCAACGCAGTAGTTCTGACTCACACCTTGTTATGGATAGCCATGATGATAAAAAACGAGCTGAGAGGGTCGTAAATAGTTAAAAAGCTTTACTATTTAAGACAGACTGTTGATACTCAGTGAAACACAGCTGTTGTACATTATAAATTAGGAACTTTATCAATAAAATAATGAATGTTCAGGTTTATATAGTACAACTCGTTTATAGTATAACTCAGCATCGAAGGCTCGGGAGTTGTAAAATTAAGAATTCGAATAGTCATTTGGTATTTTATTCGAATATTTGAATAGTCGAACATTCCAATAATCAATTATATTATTAGTCGAATATTCGAATAGTCGTCTATTTAAATACCGGAAAAGTCGTTTTAAAATTTAAATATCTATATTGTCGAAAAATAATATTATTTAGGATAAATAGTGCATTGTGTCGAATAAATTCAGATAACAAAACAATACTTCTATTAAATATCATTTAAAAATAGGAGAACTCTGTAACAAATAAAAACTCTTTAACAAAAGATTATTTTTTAATAGACTCAGGAAAATCCAACACTTCATAAAAACTAAAATAAAATTTAAAAATAACGAACGAAAACAAAAGTTAAAAATTGCTGTACTAAAAACGAAGGAGGAAAAACGAAGTGGAGCAACTACATTTAACATTAAGAAAACAAAGTTTTTTAACATTGTCAGATTTTAGGCAGCCTCGTTTTGCATTAACAACGTTACCAGCATTAGAAAAAGTTCGTGTATGATAAACACGAATATTCGAATATTTGAATAGTCGAACAGTTAAATAAATAGTCAATTAGTCAAATATTCAAATATTCGAATAGTCGAATTTTCTAACTATGAAAAAAATCGAATTTAGAATAGTCGAATATTCGAATACTGGAATTATTCGAATACAATTCCGAGCCCTAGTGTGAACAGCCACGGTAAGTGTTTAGTGATAAACGGATACGGCAAGTAAGCACACGTGTTCGTTCTTTTTTGGTTGGTTTACGTGGTATTAAATATTGCATGGTTTGTTTTGTGACTGTTCTAGCTGCGGAAAGGTGGAATTCCGAAACAACTATAAAATTCATCCAGGAATTTAAATCCTATGAATGTTTATGGAACCAAAAATCATCTACATGTAAAAATAAACACGCGAGGGAGGCTATTGGTCACTTTGGTCGGCCAGGAAAACCATTATCAGGAAAAGAAAGGTTCAACATTTCAAGTTCTTCTATCATCGCTGATAAAATAATATTTGAATATTCTTTGGACACATTTCTCAAAACTAAAACACTACGTGTATAAACGAATACTTCACTTGTCACTAAGCAGCTTAATACTAAACGATTAGTTATAATGTCAAATACTAAGCTCGTGTAAACTCTGCATAAGATTCGGTACGCGAGATACACTACTCTCAACGTTCTTATCAGAACACCAGTAGTATTTACCATAACTATATTTTTACTTCTAGAGGGTGATTGAACTGTAAAACTTGAAAAATGGTGAAAACTTCAATTTCAACATCTTTCACAGCCTGTAATACTGTGGTTATAAATGATTTTAATTGAAAATACTCAGAAAGTAACCGAAAATGTTGTTTTAAGTGAGAATTACTTGATAACAGTGTTCCTAATAAAATGTAGTATTTTATCAGAATCATCAAAAACGGATTGGCAATATCTCAACATTTTTGCTAGCAAAATCTCAACATATTTACACTAAAAATCGCGTATGCTCTTACATAGGGCCCTTGTATAATCAATAATAGTAACCAATATAATATACAGAATTTTTCCTAAGTACACGTAGTAAGTACATAGAAGAGATTTCTTGTGTGATTTAAGGAAAACAGTATATTTAAACATATTTTTTCTATCTCCACTATCTTTAGCAGCTAACAGCATAATTTTTTCTAAATTTAATTAAATTTTATTTTAAGTGAATATAACATTGAAGAGTTATAACACCTAAAATTTGTGTTTCCATTTGCTTTCCAGATGATCTCTAAATATCTATGTGTTTTGCTACACATAATCATCAGTAAAATCCCTGTTTTCTTATCTATCAGTTAGCAGTTCTATTTTTAAATAATTATTTAACTTTCGTTACAAAATATTAACCTTTTTTGAGGAAATTTTTAGTATAAATTTCAGTTACATATCATCCTAGTTGTTAAGAGTCCATTCACTAGTCCGAAATAAGCCCAAAATCGGCGTTCGTCTCGTGTCTAATTATAAAAAAACTATAAAAGATAGCGACTTTTAGTAAAAAAGTATTGAAAGATAAGACTTTAATCTAAATCCCTATAGTAGTAATTTTTTGTAATTCTTTTTATTTTTAAAATTCCAGGCAAACGATCATGTACTAATATAGCGTATTTTCAAAAATTATTTTCTCTAAAATACATGTATTAAACATAAATTTGCTACTATAGGGATCTAGTTTATCTTTTGATCTTTCCGGTGATATATAATTTATAACATTAAAAAGAAATTTTGTTGCAATTATAAGACAAATCCGGTACTCTTGCAATGGGGGCTAACTTTATTTCCATGCGCCTTTTTACTTCGGCTTTAAGTGGACCTCCGAAATCTAAATAATTCGGTAGTGGAAATATGCAAGTCTTCACACATCGGCTACCCAACCTCTCACCCCGACCTCGAATTCATGTCTGTCAAGTTTACAGTGAATGGACCCTTAAAAAAGAATTACACTGTATAAAAATGTTATTTTGATGTTTGTTTCATGGGACCAACCCTTACTATATTTTTTTCCGTATTACGGGGTTTATTATCTTGTGTATTTAATTTCTTCAGGCGCTTTCCAGAATATCAAAGAAAAAAGCAAACCACACATAAAACGTCTGTTATACATAAAATTTAAGTTCAACTCCAGTGATAAATAAGAAATACAATGAAAATTAGTTTAATATTTGCTTTAGAAACATTTTGCTTTTACATTTTCTTTAAACCATATCTGACTTTTCGAAATTACTATTTTTTATGTCGCACTACCTTCTAGACTAAGACAATGAGCAACGCCTGGAGACGAGCAACCCCCTGACCTAGGATATGTTGCCGAATTCCTACTTTGTCGGTGGGTCGAGATCTTTTACATGCTTTTCATCATACATACAAGAGACCTTCGATATGACATCTTATCCGAGGAATGTTAGTTCCTACACAAACATAACTTAATTTTTGACCTTAAATATTAATCTATCATCTATTATCTATGTATATTATCTACACATCTTGCTAGTATCACAGATACTTGCAAAATGAATTTAATATGTTATGTTATTTCTTTCTTTAAATAATTAATTTCAGTTATAAGAAAATGTCTAGCCATTGTATTATTTAAACGATATATAAACGCAAGTAAAAAGCTATTATTGCCGGCGCTTTGGTCGTATAAAATATAAGGAGTTTTATGAGAAAAAAAGTTTCGTGATTATGGTAGAGCATCCATTTATCTCCCAGCGGATTTGCATAAAACGGCGATCCGTGGATCGAGTGCGAAATGAGTTCGGCAAAAAAGCCGGAAACAATGACATATTTCCAGTCGTTATTTCCGAAGTGTTTAGAAGTCGGAAGTCTAATATTTGTACTCGCGGCAATCTTGTTTCGTCTCATGAATGCAAATGGCCTACTCGCGGTAATCCCGCTATCTCGCAGAACACACATCTTAACACGTTTAGCCAGAATCCCGATCCAACGCGACAGTCTTCATTAGATCTACGTTCCGATCCAGCCGGCTCTGAAATAGTGGATCTATGTGAGCTGATTACCCCAAGGGTCCCTTTGTATATGGATTGATCCCACATCTGATTCGACATCTACTCATATCTTACTTGACGATCACTACTACACATTTAATTTTAAGTGAATCGAGGATCGAGATTACCATTATCACCAAAATTTAATCATTTACTGTATTCATTGTATGTATGTACGTATGTATGTATGTAGGTATTGTACATTTTGAGAAGTATTAACTAGGATAAATTATCTTCGAAATTGTGATATAAAAAATAACTTATAACTTTTTTTTTTTGGCCTTTTGACGTAATCTCGGCAAACACTTTAATAGATATCAAGCAAGAGTAATATTTAAATCTCTGCTCTGTGGAAGTACTGTGTTGTCATAGGATTATTGCACTACTGTCCCATTTTCATTATATCACTAGAATGTCCTTGATATTTCGCTAGTTTCTCAATTATGAACCAATGGTGGTGTATACAGGGTGGGCGAAATTCGAGGCTCACTATTGGGATCTCGGAAACAGTAAGAGATACGAAAACGGTTAAATTGGGCAAAGTTGCGTAATTTTGTGACCAATAATATGCCGTCAAGAAATCCAGAATATCTACATTCGTTTTTGAGTTATTTAAAAAAAAAACAAAATTTTTAGTTTTCGTTTTTAATTTTTTTTAGCTTTATTTGAGACGATATCAAAAAACTAACAAGACTTTTTCATTGGCACTTTTTATGCTCTATAACGTGGCAGTACAAAATGTCCGTTTCGGCGTTTCGTCCGATCAGGACCATCTTCAACTTTATTTTTTTAAATAGGGACCCATAATATTTCTTACGAAAACGATAGGATTTTTTATTCTGATTCCAATGATGTATGATACTTTATAGTTTTAATTATTCTTTTTGCTCAAATACTAGGAATAACTTTTAAGACGATCGAATCTAGTATGCTTTGGACCGAGCTTTGGACTGATGACATTTGTTATAAAACAATTTTAATTGTCAATACAATTTGACGTTTAAAGAGCTTCGCTTTAAATAATAAGTAATAATGCCGTTTACAAATCAAGAAAAATGTGATATGATTGAAATTTATTATAAAATGTTACAAAAATTCAACCAGATCTGAACAAACATATTTTGAAACATACCCAGAAAGGCCACAACCACAAAGAACGACATTTTAGAAACTGCACAGACAATTGACAGAAAACGGTAGTTTTGAACATAACAGTATTTACAGGAGAATACAAAATAATAGTCCAAATCATGTTATTGAATGTTCAAATTTGGTTTTATATGGTAACACAAGTTGTACCGTATAATTAAATTTAAAATAATGATAACAAAGTAATTTATAATAATAACAGAAATATTTTTGTCAGCGGAATTTAAATAAAAATTTTCTTAAATTAAAGTGTATGTTCAAACAGGCCACCATTAAAGCGAAGCTCTTTAAACGTCAAATTGTATTGACAATTAAAATTGTTTTATAACAAATGTCATCAGCCCAAAGCATACTAGATTCGATCGTCTTAAAAGCTATTCCTAGTATTTGAGCAAAAAGAATAATTAAAACTATAAAGTATCATACATCATTGGAATCAGAATAAAAAATCCTATCGTTTTTCGTAAGAAACATTATGGGTCCCTATTTAAAAGAATAAAGTTGAAGATGGTCCTGATCGGACGAAACGCCGTAATGGAAATTTCGTACTGTCACGTTATAGAGCATAAAAAGTGGCAATGAAAAAGTCTTGTCAGTTTTTTGATATCGTCTCAATTAAAGCTAAAAAAAATTAAAAACGGAAACTCAAAATTTTGGTTTTTTTGAAATAACTCAAAAACGAATGTAGATATTCTAGATTTCTTGACGGGATATTATTGGTCACAAAGTTACGCAACTTTGCCCCAATTTAACCGTTTTCGTATCTCTTACCGTTTCCGAGATCCTAATAGTGAGCCTCGAATATCGCCCACCCTTATAGTAAATTTATGCGTAAAAGTGAGAAATATTTTACGATAGAGGTGTCTCATATTAAGTAAAATATAACTTAAAAACGTAAAATGTTTAGACTTCTATATTTCGCAATAATGGAGATGACAACTACAAGTAGGTTCTCACTTACACAGTGTAGTTACAAGAACTCGAATATTCTCTGTATAAATAATTTTATATGAACAAAGGGCAACTTGTCACTATAGATTAACAGATTTACATAAAAACCACAAATTTACTTAACACTGACGTAGTTAGTACGCAGAAACGCACGTCGAGTGCAGTATAGTGTTTTGGTGTTATGTGGAAAACAACATCAGTGCAGCATTCACATCAAAGAATAAAGAAAAATAAATAAAAGAAAATAATTATTTACAGTAACGACCAATACTTATTTTTAAATGTACTTACAGAGCTGAATTTTTATTCTTCATTTTTTTTACTATGCCTACCGAGTTTATATTAACCGAGTTTAATTTATATCAACCGAGTCGGTAGCTTAGTGGCCTAGGGACTGTAATTGACCCAAAGGGCGTGGGTTCCAATCCCCATTCCGCGGAACCATTTTTAATTATATTGTCTCCTGGTATATTAAGGCTTGTTCGCAAGGATGAATTAGCAACTATCCTGGCGTGCGTTCAGGTTTTCCTCTTTCCAGTGCTGAACGGTGGTTAGGGTATACTAATTTAAGTCGTTTCAGCGTACTTGTCTCAACAAGTCTCCGACTTTCAGACATCCTGGTAATTTGAATGAGATATAATTATTATTATAAATTACAGTGCAATATAATACAAAAAAGAACATAGTGGTTTTGACTGAACAGTATATTATTAAGACGATGTTCTTGGACATTTTACATCTTTGTACATACGACCCTACCAGTCTGCTTTCAAATTGGAGCCTTTATGGAGGCTGATTACCATAAGGGCCTGTCCCCATCAGGAAGCGTGGCTCACTTGCCGATGATTATTACTCAATACTGCCTGATAACCGACTCATATACTAATTATCCGGTTGTTGTGAATCCTGAGGGAGCTCCCGGGAATTCAAATTAAGATGGCCCCCGGCACCTCATTAACACAACCTGACCGGTACTTTGAACTTTCGGCTTTCCCTTTCTCAAATTTCCCAACTGTTTGCTTACTATCATTATATATAGTTTTTAATTGTTGACCAGTTCCACGTATTATTGGAAAGGTTCCTAGCTATTCGGAAATATTTATGTGTTCTTTCATTGTATTTTCTTATATTATGTAATCCAGCAAATAGAAATATCTAATAATTCGCAGCAATTATATCATTAAAAATTGTTGAAAAATAAACTAATTCTTTCTATAGTCACTGCTAATACTTCACAATTAGCTAGATTAGGAGACAAAATTATTTAAAAAAACTCATTTCACTTAAAAATTGAAAAGCAAAACAGATCTGTAGACATTGTATGGGAGAATTCACTGTAAAAAATTGGTTTATCTTATTTATATCTTCAGTTGGTGCTTAAAATTCCATGAATTAAATTCTCGACTCCCGCTGCACGAATGCTGATACAAAACTATCCATGCTCTTGACATCAGTACCTACGAATAATTATTATTGTACCTATAGCAGATATCTGGATATGGGTAAGTTTTTAAATTTTACAGATCGATCAATGTGACCTGTGATAAGGTATTTATATTGTGATTTCGCGGGCAAAATCATAGTAAGTTATGTAGAAGGTCAGGTACAAATATTTATTGTATCCTAAATATTTTTTCCCGAAACAGTCTGACAATGTGATACAATATTTTGTTTGATCTCAATCTTTATTTTGCGGTCTTTATAAATAGCAAAAAATAAGCGAATTTTACATTGTGGTGGCGGCTTTCTTTGATATGGAAGATTTGTTGAAAATGTTAAAAAATAAATTTTACAGAAACCATATCTGTAATGATATCTCTCCAAGAGGACGTTCTACCTTGCCTAGATGTCTACCAACTCCAATAATTGTCATCATTAACCGAGGGCAGAAATTACCGATTCAAAATACAGATCAGACGTAGGCCAGCAGAAAATCTATATATCCATAAAATCTACGGTAGATCGCATAACAATTAAATTGATTTAATTGGACTCCGATATTTATCGCTAATTGTCAACATTAATCTATAATTTTTTTTGTAGTGGCGAGATACAGTGAAATACACCGTAGTGCTCTCTTTGGGTCTTTGCTACTACCTGTCTGACAATTATTGTCTAATTGACAGACAGATAACGATCTGCTTTTATGCAGATGCCATTACAGCGACCTCTATTGTCTTTGAGGAAGACACTCCTACTTAATTATTGGTAGGAGATGCCGAAAACAACTGCTCCACGGGCAATATGCCCCGACTGGCGTTGTATTACATCAACATCTCCATGGGTGTCGCCACATCCTTCATCAAGACCAAATACCAGACAATGACCGGTTTCGATCTTCTTATGATCTCATCAGATTGCCATAGGTATCGGAATCGATGAATGATCTGGCGACATGATTGCCTAAGGGGCATATGTGAATGTTTGTAGTGGCGAGATACAGTAAAATACACCGTAGTGCTCTCTTTGAGTCTTTGCTACTATGGAGATGTTGATGTAATAACACGCCAGTCGGGGCATATTGCCTGTGGAGTAGTTGTTTTCGGCATCTCCTACCAATAATTAATCTATAATTATTCATATAACAACTAGAATTCATAAAATCTTCTGGCTTATAGCTTATCAATGAAATTTATGATATTTTATTCCTGTTTCAGAATATGTAGAAGCAAACCGCGGAAATAAATTTTTGTTAAATTCTTGAATCAAAATGTTGCCATACAGGTTTTAAAATTTTTGAAAGATCTGCATATTTACATAGTAAATAGCAGAGTATTTCAGCAAGTCGTTTGAAGGAGTTCGTCACCAGAAGTTAATATAGAAATTGAGTGGATTTGGTATTATTACTCATAGTTTGTTGTATCTTTTTAGTTCATATTTGAGTAATCGTTTATTGTATGTAAAATATGTCACATTCCTTGAATTTGTGCGGCAAGCTCTAGAGTTCCACAAGGATACAATACATTGAACCTCTTATTTCTGATTTTTGTTAACGAGATATGTGACCATATAAACTCTTAGTTGCAGATGACTAAAACATTCCAAGGAAATCAATAGTACCTCATATTGTCAGCATTTACAATCAGATTTGACTTCTTTGAATGACTGCTGTTAGTGGCGATAGTTCATTACTAAAATCATTACTCATTACTCGTAAAAAATATAGAAGGTACATTTTGATTACCACTTAAATGGTACAACGCTCACTCGTCAATCAATCATAAAAGACCTTGGGATTACCTTCGACTTACAACTAACATTTTCAACACATATTAATAACACTGTGTTTTTCAAGAAACTAAAATTATTCATTTTGTGATTACAAATAGCATATAATTCACTTCAATTAACACCATCTGTTAAGTTTACTTTGCTATTGTTAGGAGTAAAGTTGATTATTGCAGCACTGTTTGGAATCCCCACCATGAATGTGCTCTTAGAAAACGTAAAAAATTTAGAAATATCTTTTTTTATAAAAAGCATGGCTTTTACTCTGCAAGAAATTATAGCTATGAATTTACTTCTTGAGGAATTTAACTTGGTTTCTCTCAAGAAAAGGTGGGAAATTGCAGACATCTTCTTTTTATACAAAACAGTGCACAATTTTTTTGGATCGACGGCTTTTTTAAGTTACATACATTTAATGTACCACGATGGTATTCCAGGAGTAATATTATTCTTCGTATACCAGTTTCAAACTCTTACCACTTTTACTCTCCAATAGCGATAATGCGTAGAAGTTTAAATAACTTAGAAAATGTAGATTTGTTTTTATAGAATATATCACAATTGAAAAGCAAAATTATTAATTTAGTTCCTAACCAACTGATATAAAAATCACTCACCTAATGATTGTAATATATGTTCATTTTGTCTTATAATTCTTGTATACTTTCTGAATGTTTACACACATTCTTTTCTGTCAGGTACCATGTAATATTGTATTGTCGTATATCATGTGATATTCATGAATAATGTCATCAATCGTGTATCATGTAATATTAATGGTTTTAAGGCTACTGGATCTATAAATACTTAAATAAATCAAGAGAAAATCTAAATTGTCGTATAGATTTACTGTTTAAAGTTTATTTACTCAGCATGCGGCTAGAGGGTAGGTAGGATTTGTGTGAAACTTATTGATCAAAATGTAGATAGATGTCACCTGTGTATCTTCTGCCAAGCTTAATTGAATACAAGCAGACGTAATATGATAAATCTGATATAATAAAAACGTCGTACCGAAGGCACATAATACCTTTTAATAAGTTTAATATGAGGAAATTTGTGGTTGTCAGCGGCAGATTTACGCCGACACAAAGACAGACAAAGACGGAGAGCTCATCTTCCGTCGCCCATTGTGCCAGGGGAGCTTCACAAATTCATTACATAAATGACGAACAAAATCCGGCGACATTAATACAACCTCCGAATTGACAAGCGTTCATTAGAATGCCCGGACAAGTAATACAATCCATTGAATGGAGCTGGGTATTTCGCAGACGATATCAATTGCTGCACCTTAATGTAATATCGAGGCCCGCGCAAAGTGACAAGATGATTTATGTCCCGCGTTTGGTACGCGGCGTCCGGCGTCCCCACATTCATTGGCGTAGTTGTGAGGGGGCAGTTGTATGCTATACACTTAGAGGAATAGAAAGGGTTCCCTGATGAATAAATATTTTTATAATTATGTCATTGACGCCTGAGTGATGCGACTTTCTGTGTCATCCAGCAGCCTCGATTGTCCGTCTCATGATATCCATTTAGCACATAATACCTTACAGTTGCTTACATCAAGTTGTATCCCCACATATCCTCTCTCTGTAAAAAGAGAAGCTCCTCTTGGAGGGACATCATTACAGTTATGTTTTATAACTGTATTTTTCAACGTATCTTCCATAGCAAGGAAAACCACAACGATAATTTAACTACTTTATAGGGATTGGGCGATTTTCTTCTAGATTAAGTGTTAGTTGTGTATATTTGCCCATTTGGTAACCATACCGATTGATATTAAGAGGATGAATGATCAATACGCTCTGCTAGTCCAGTATATTTTCCAGAATTTTCAACATATATGATTGTTGAAAATTTGGTTTATTCAATATAATTTAGCAATACCAAATTCCAGTGCTAGATCTTTATAAAAGTTTCTTCTAGAGAATTCTAATGCTGGTAGGTACGTAAATTAGAAATACGTTATTAGTCCATAAGTGTGGATCTATATTCGGGGATTAGAACTATATCAAATATAGTTCTTGACATACCATTGATTTTATAGGCTATCAAAACCAAATATTTTTATATAATAATAATAATAATAATAATAATAATAATAATAATTATTATTATTATTATTATTATAATTATTATTATACTCTTCCACCAACCCTGTTCATTTGACAATAGCTGGAATAGATGAGAAATACTCACCGTTGACACTTGCCGTCCCGAATGCACACCAACGAGCTGAAAGCTGAAGCTTACAGCAGATGGAAGAGGAGTGGAAGACCAAAGCATTGCATGGAAGATATGCTGCAGATTTATATAAAGGTGACGTAGATCGGAAGATGTCCACCCTTTATCTCTCAAATGGTCTCCTTATGTCTGAGACAGAAGGATTTATTAGTGCTATACAAGATAAAGTAATATCAACTAGAAATTACAGAAAATACGTGCTGAAAGAGGCAATACCCACAGACAGATGTAGATTATGTGCCAACACTACGGAATCCATGCAACATCTAACAGCTGGATGCAGTTACTTGGCGCCAAAGCACTACTTAGATAGGCACAACAAGGTTGCTGGCGTCGTACATCAAGAAATCTGTAACGTAAAGGGTTTACTAGCTGTAAAAAAACCGTATTACAAGTACTTACCTCAAAATGTACTTGAAAACGATAACTATAAAGTGCTATGGGATCAGGCAGTTATCACAGACAACGAAGTGCATCACAATCGCCCGGATATTATCATCTTTAACAAGCGAGAAGAAACTGCTCAGATTCTAGATATCACAGTTCCTCTAGACAATAACATCGCGAGAGCCCGAACAGAAAAATTATTAAAATATCAAATTCTGGCTGACGAACTGAAAAGGATATACCGCTTAACGGAAGTAGATATCTATCCCATAGTAATTTCATGTAATGGGCTGGTTGATAAATACCACATACGTTGGAGAGAATTGGATTAAAATACATCCAAAATTGAATCGCTTTGTCCCAGAAATCGGTAATCCTTTCGACATGCCGTACTATACGTCGAATAATGGCCACTGGCGCTCGTGTTGTTCCGTAAAGAACCCACGAGATGTTAGTCAAAACCAGCATTACGCTGTGAAAAAAAAATTATAATAAAAATAATATCTCCACCCCTCATTGTAATTACAAAGATTAGCCAGAAAGTCTTAGGCTTGTGCGAGAGAGAGGGCGACATATTACTATTGTCTAACCAGCATTCAGTACTGGAATGAGGAAGACCTGGAAAACCTCATTAGCTAGAGGTAACTTATAGTATAAGATATACTAGCTATAGTCACGTGTCGGAACTTAAACATCAGAAATGCACACGCTATGTTGCTATGTTAATGGTCATAGCCTTGCTTTATGGAAAATATAAATATGCATATCCACCTTCTGTAATATTTTTATGAGTATTCTAATATGCAATATATTATTATATATGTAATTCCACAGAGTTCTGGCATCAGTCCAGTGAGTTCTAACTACAGCACTGCTCACATTATAGATGAGAGCAATATTGGGTCAGATTAAACACGACTTCTCCTGGGGGAGACGACGCAGCATTATTTTGAGGGAAAAGGCGTGTTTCTCTACAAACTGCTTTCAGCGGTAATCAACGACACAAGTTTACTCTTAAGGGCGTGTTCCTGTATTCGCACGATTGGGGGAAAAATGAAAAAATGTTTTATCACTTTCCCAGCCCAAATGTTTCTTCATTGCATATTATCCACACTACTTATAAGCCAAAAACACACACACCAATTTTTAGAAATAGGTACCATAATATAAGCTTTATCACAAACTTACTTATTGCATTCAAGTACAATTACAGATACGTAATTGTATGTGTGTATAATTGTGTATATGTATAATAATTATTGATAAGCCGGTATAAGTTGAGTAAAATGTTATTGTTGTAGTGCGAAAATGGAGGGGATTTTCGATTAAAAAGTATATATTATAAGCACTAGAAACTAATTTACTAAACAAATTTCCATTTTGTGGTTAATTATTGTCGCTTCCAGTTTTTTATACTGAAGATGGTATTGGAAATGTCAGCAGAAGTACGTGTGACGATGTTAGTTGTGAAGCAAATCAATAAGTTTTTACTTAGATTAGATAAAAATAAGTTTCAAAAGACTCTTAATCTATTGATCCACAACTTATTAGACTTCAATATCGGGAATAATCCAGACTAGCCAATAAGGCAAAGTATCTAGGATAGATTTATCGTAGTTATTCAGAGATGGCACTGATGAACCACAGTAACATATCGATATATATTAAAACGCGTTGATTCTGTCTCGCTCTAAATTCCGTCGCCAAATCGATAAAGTTTCTAAGCGATCCTCGCGGACGACCAAAGTTCACCCCAAGCCTTTCTCGTATGCCTAGGCGTATTTTCGTCCCGTTTCCTACGCGTTTTCCCAATGTAATCGCCTTAAAAAAAAAACTTCTGGAAAATTTTCGTCGATCGTTGTTCAGCGAGAGAGATACGGATAGCACCGGCGTTTGTCCTCGCGCCTAATGGTCCCGTTACGCCTGCCGAAATCCCGACTTTTCGCGGGACCCTCTCGACCCTTTTTAAAATTTTTACGGCTTCGAGAACCGCTTCACGCGAAAGTTCCGTCTTTTCTCTAATCCTTTGAGATTTTTTTTCAAGACCGTACGTCGAGTCCTTCTATTCTTCTATTTCGTCTTCAAAAATCTCGAGTCGCATCTGTCTCAACTTCTTTCTCATTTTATCTGCCGATGTGAGATTGCACTAACGAGACAAGCACCTCCCACGAAAACTGTCAAGTTAATTAAGCTTCAGATAGGTTATTTTCCTATGAGAAATATTGCTAACGGAATCGATAGTACCGACTGCCAAACACTTCTGATTACCAAAATACTGAAGTGAAATCCTTTTCCAATTAGAAAATCGGTAAAAATTAATTTTTCAGGTTAACACGTACAGTTTGCATAATTAAACTGTCGCAGAATTTCAAACATCATAATGCTGAGTTTCGCAAGTTCGAATCAAGCTAGAGGCAACTTTTTTTTATATATTTTACTTTTTAATTCCAATTATTTATTAGTATTATTAATGTTTAGTTATTCTGATTCATTGTCGTTGTTTTTATTCTTTCTGCAGGTAAAAGTTTTGGCGGTCTGTAAAATTCATCATTTTAGCTTAGAAAAGTAAATATCTCCAACTATATTAGTTTGTTGCAAGAATTATGACAGCAATATATTTTTTTTTCGCCGCGGTTACACTTTTTCGAAGGGCGGGCGGTGCTCCGAACCGTAACGGAGGGCCCCATTGATAAAATTGATAAAAATGTTTACTAAAAAATGAATTCTACTTTCAGCACTTAAAAAATAATGGTATTTTACCATCAAGAATAGAGTACACTTACAATTCATCAAAATATTGTTAAGAAAAATCATTTAGTATAATTACATCATCATTCCAGATACAAAATTTCAGCTTTATGTCTCTAAGTTTATAATTTCATATACAAGGGATTATCTCAAATTTCTTTAATATGTGTTTTCTTAAAAATAATATTATTTTAGATGCTTTTGTCACCCGAAAGGTGACCCCAGACCGCAGGCCTGAAGGGCTGGCCCTGGCAGGGCTAGAAATATGGCGATTTTCTCCCAGTTCTAGTAAGTATGTTAAGGGGGCAACTTAACAAAAAAGACTAAAGGAGCTCACTTACTTTTGCTATCGCCTTGTGTAGGTGAAATAGTTTTCATTAAAAGTAGTCGATTGGTAGTGATGTTTGCTACATATAGTTGATTTTTAAGTTGACTTTTCCATCCTTATGTATTCCTAATTCGTCTGCCAATTACTATCTCAAACCTAGCGGAACAACTTAGTTAAGTAAATTTGTTATTATTTATTGATTGCCGATTACATATAATTATCATAGAGTCCACACACATTACATACACAATTGCAAGTTTAATTAACATTTTGCAATAATCAGTTTTAGAGAATATCTTGAACAGTATCATACACAACACTTCTAAAATGCAGCATTCGTAGTCTTTGCATCACGTAACATAAATTCAATAACTCCCTTTTATGGAGGTAATCAATTTAGGACGAATTAGTGTTTTCGATTAGAAGGCATTTTAATGATTTTCATGAAATTTATGACCCAACATGAAATTAAAATCCAGAAAAAGTGGCGCCATGTTTGAGGGTCCGATTATGGAATTAAAAAATGATGAGGCGGCCATTTATAACCCTATATTTGCAATCGAATCACGTCCGCATATCCCACTTGTACAGCCCATCACTTCACACCAAATAACTTTCGGGAGCGCCCATATTATTGCCGTACTAGAGTGTGATTTTATGGTAATCAAATCACCCATCGGCCCTCGTTGGACGTAGGGGATGGTACTAATTGCAGGCACTCTTCATGGGGAGCGTTTCATAGTGCTGGGGCATAGCAAAACGGTTACATATGAAGGAATAAGGTACATCATAAATAATTTATGTTACGGATTTTGAGCCGCCGCGCCAAATTTACGAAAACTTATAAGTCGATTTTTTCACGTTTTAACCGTAATACATTAGAAGGATACAATTATCCCAGCAAGAACTAAAAAGAATCTATTTTATAAGAACTTTTTAAATCTAAAACGCGGTTGTCATTTTATTTTAGATTTTCTAAGCATACCTATTATTGTAAGAAATTTACAAAAATACTAAAAGAAATAGGGGAAGGTGGGGGAATTTGGACCGCAGGTTAATATCGATCACATTCAAATCTCGAGTATTTGGCGGTTTAGATCAAATTCCATGTGCACAAGTTCATTGTACTACAAACAGATGTCACTAGTAGGATTAGTTCTAATTTAATGTTCCTAGAGCTTCAGAATGGTAGCATTTTGTGTTTTGTTAAAAAGTTTTATAACTTTTTAAAGTAGTTTTTTAAGGTAACTGGGCTCTCTCTTAATCGTGACAATATTTTTTTTACTTGCAATACGTGCTGCATACATTCTAAAAGGTAACTAACATAAACTATTAGAATTTGAGGTTATCTCTTTTCTGAAAAAGCTCATGTAAACAATATGTACGTTTTCGGATAAAATGGACCATTGTGGTCGATTTTGCCCTAACGTGGTCGATATTGCCCTTACCTGATTAGTATACTCTAGATGCCACGAACTTATCGCAGAACAACTGCACTGTCTTCAGGGACCGATGAAGCCATGAGGGAAGCTCTTAGCGAAATAACAAATAAGAGGGTGTCCCTAAGAAAAGCCTCCAAATTGTATGAAATTCCATATGAAATTTTGCAAGAATTTCTTCATCTGAATCAGAATTAGAGGAATTTTCAGACATGGACATCAACTATAATGGCGATAAAGCTGTGAATCTAAAAAATGAAAAGGTATTAACTACATCCTTCAAGGAATTATGTCCATTACCATTATATGATTACAAAAAAATCAGAAGCCAGAGAACTAAATACTGGACTATATTCACTTCAACACCATTGAAGGAAGAATTAGAAAATAAAGACGTGAAAAACAAAAGAAAATAGAGGCTGAAAAAGTGAAAAGAAAATTGAGATACCAAGATATTGAGATACAAGACAATTGTGAATCTAAAAAATGAAAAGGTATTAACTACATCCTTCAAGGAATTATGTCCATTACCATTATATGATTACAAAAATATCAGAAGCCAGAGAACTAAATGCTGGACTATATTCACTTCAACACCATTGAAAGAAGAATTAGAAAATAAAGAAGTGAAAAACAAAAGAAAATAGAGGCTGAAAAAGTGAAAAGAACAATTGAGATACTAAGATATTGAGATACAAGAGATACTAAGAAAAAAGTAGTAAAAACTGCTAAGAAGAAGAAAGAGGCTACGAAAGTAGAACATCAAACTGCATAAAGTGAATTATGTAGCGTATGCTCTGAATTTGGGTCAAATGTCGTCTATGTGCAACATGGGCTCATGCAGACTGCACGGAAGCAGAAAATGCTTCTACTTATATTTATGCAAGTTGTATATCCAGCTAATTTGTACACCTAATAACTTTAAATTTAATAAACACAATGTTATGTGAATTTGATGACCGGTCGAAATTACCCATCCCTGATCGATGTTACCCATCTTCACTGTCGATATTACCCTACTGACCGATCGATAATATTACTATTTTGTCAATGGGTACATTCCAAAAGTATTTTATTTCATACTTAAAGCAATTTTAGAATATTTTTGAAAACGTAACCCATTAACTGAATAATTGATGTGTCCACATGATAAATTTCGAATTCGTGAAAATGATCAAAAAAATAATAAGACCATTTATCCTTAAAAGTGGTCGATATTCCCCCACCTTCCCCTAAGAAGTTGTAGACTGAACAATTATTGCTAAAATAATTAACAATTTGTTATCCAATTTGTTAGGTCCAAAGAAGTTGCTAGAAATTCCACTCATGAATTTTCTTTGACAAGAACTCAAACAAAAGGAAGTAGCCTCGAGGTGGATGAAAATTGTCAGCCCAGGTCTGTAATAATCAAGATAAACATGATATGTGATAAACAACACATAATATGTGAAATTCATAAATAACAGATCTAGTGCCAGATCTTAACTAAGCCATCTGATGAAATCTGTAGAGTTAAAAAAAGAATAGCATGGCACTTTTTAATCAGTCATTATTCGATCATACATTGCACAATGTGACGCTTCCTGCTGAAAGCAGGAATCAAGCAATACCAAGTGAGAAGAATTATTATGTATGTCTGAAACTTTGACCCATGAACTTTTGCACAATGAAACCCAAATATGAAAAATTCGACCACTGACTAAACATCAAGGATATCTTGACGGAATATTAAAAATGGCGACCAGTAAAGAGATTTTGAGTATAAAGTACGCATTTAATCACGTCCTTCAAAATCAAAATATTCTCTAGTTAGTATAATATTAGTTGTACTTATAAAAAAGTTTTAGTTTCTACATCTAATTTCATGTTGTACCAGGCGTCTCACAAGTAACGATATTTAGAGTAATAGCAGATTCCTTACGTAAATATAATGCGACTTAGGCAAATTTACCTTAATTTAAAAATTGATATTTAGAAAGATATATTGCTTCAGATTTTCACAACATTTTGTGATAGAGGATTTTATGTCAAGGAACACGTTTTCGTACTTTGAAAAGTTTGAAAAGTTTTCTTAGAGATATGGAGATATCTCCTTGTTCTCACAAGTATGAACAAAGATATTGGATTGCATTACTATTTCGTATCTTGGTTTACTTATTTACGGTTTACTAACAATAGTATGTCAGATTGTATTTGGGAGTAGCATCCTAATTTTCAAACGGATTTCTGAAGTGTTAACTGCAACTTAGAAGTTAAATCATTAATATACAAATATGCAACATCGAAAATCGGTAAAATAACACAATTATTTATGAATATTTGACCGGCACATTTTGGCCGTCGTCTTGGATTTAAGCTCTCATAGATAATTTGGAAATATTCCTGAGCTCTAGGTCGAGCTTTAGGTTAACACTTGGATCCATTTAATGATTTTATAAAGTGAGCAATTAAATATCTCCAGCTGTGCCGCCGCACTATAATATAATTTCATCGCATAGCGGACCAAGTACGAATAAAGAATGGCGTCCACTTCCCCAATATATTTCAGTCGATTCAGCCTCATAGAATTCGAGCCGTATAATCGGATTTGGATATTTCAGTCATGCAGTATATCAGTATGCGTGATGTGATGTATGTGTAGGGTTTAAAAGGATTTGAATAAGCTGCATAAATTTAGATAAAAAATTTGGGAATTAAATGTGGCTTGAAAATTTTCGCCGTATAAATAAATATTTATGTCGCATAGAAGTGAACTTTGGGGGTGTAATGATGTAGACATTTAGAGAAAATGTTTATAAGGCTCGAGATCCACATCAAAGGAACAATACTGACACGTACGCACCAAACAAAAACAGAATAAAATGAAAATATCGAGTTCGCAATCACAAATTTAAGTTTATTCTGTCATTAAATAGACGGGATATCTATGAACGTCAACAACATTGTAATAACATAAATAATTCAGAGTTTAGTTGTGAAATTATGAAATTTCTGTTTTATTTCCATTCATCAATTTGTTGGGCATCACATACATGATTACTTTATTCATAATTTTGAATCTAGCCCTTATGTTAGAAAATGGACCTTATGTTAGAATGTTGGAAAATGGAAGATCTTGCATGGAGGAATTTAGAGAATACTGATCAATGTATTTACAAAAAGACTATGGTAAGCAATCATGCAGTTGTTGTTTTCGTCAAACTGGAGTCGCAGGCTAGGACAGTAGAAGTTATTAACAATATCGGAGATTTAATCGAACAAGAACCATCCCCTTTGGTGAGAGGTTGACTATAACAATTAGATATTATGCTAAACAATTGTCTATGAGGTTTTGAGAAAATATTTCTATATATTTATTCTTGGCACCAGATTACAAAAATAAACAAATTACTCAAATTATAAGACAATACTTAAAAAATAGTCGTTGGTTTCGTACAAATATATACAATAATGTCGTGCTCGAGTTTACTTCCTGATCAAATTTGATGATGAACAAATATGTCGGAGTGACAATATGCGAAGATTAATATGTTAGGATATAGGCGAAATTAAACAATGTCCCAAAATTGGAAAGTGGAACTTTTTTTTGGTAATTGTATAGGTAAAAATGTATCGAACTTTATATTAAGAATTCAACATAAACTTTTTATTTTAAATATTTTTTTAAATAAATTTTAATTAAAGAATAGGAAAAATAAATATAAACGGTTATCCAAGTGCACTAGATATTAAATTAATATTAAATTTGACCACGTTTTGCTGTTATAGGCTTTTACATAGAGTTTTTGACCCATAATCCCTATAGCATATCTGTAGCAATGCTTTTCTATTGTAAAATAGATTTGCAGCGTTTTTACTTTAAAATAAACTTAAAGATAGATAGATGTGACCGAACTGACGTGTCTTTAAAATGAATAAAATTTTGTTACACCAATTTTGAAGAATTGCGCTACTTGATTACTAGGTATTAGAAACATAAAATTTATAAAAAATTTGCACATACCTTGTTACAAAAGCTGTTCGAAATAATATTCCTCGACTTGTACACACTTTTGGGCACTAAAACTGAATGTTCCTCCTGGTTGCTTTGTAAACGCAAATTATTAAGTAAATTGGGGATTTTCAGCATTTTGCTGCAACAACCACTCACAAAACCTAACTCGTAATTGATAATTCACTGGTAACAGTCCATTAACTCATTACTAAGCACTACTGTACACATGAGCCATTTTGAAAATTTTACAGTTTAACACTCCTACGATAAATAAAACACCGGCACACATAGACTGATGACTGAATAGACAATAGAGATATTATCCTTACTCCAACTCTATTCGCTCAGGCGTTCTAGGTACAAAAACGTGTTTACTTTTTTTACCACATTCTTAGGAATGTGGTATATCAGATTGTCGTTGAAGTACAGTTGCCCATCTACGTAGTCCTTTATAATGGTATAACTTTAAACATTGTTTACGGGAAATCCTAAGACTTTTATTATAAATTTTTTTGGTGATATCGATTTCTTATTTAAGGATGCACATATCCTCAAAGTTTTAGAGATAAGTTCTGAATAACCCTGTATACGAAGATTTTCAGAATAATCCGCGTTTTCTTAATTCTAACTGTTCTAACTATACCATTCTGGATCCACTGATTTAGCTGTGGATGCTAGTATACAGGGAAGATTACCAAAAACCCCGAAACACCCATGACTGGTTCCCTTGAAGACTATAGCACAGGCCCATAACTTGTTTCAATATATTTCCTTCGTGATTTTACCTTACAGTAAAATCATGAAATAATATGGAATTGTTAACCAACTTTGGAGATAGGACTACAAGTTATATCTATGACAACTGTGGTGCGTTAATTTAAAATAAGAATACGGTGCAAGCAAACACTCTACAACTTCAAAGGAAAAAATATCAAAGCCTCATCCTGTACGTATTCAGTTAATGACTCTGGAGGTATATGAAAACGCGACAGCAAATGAAAAAAGTAATAACGCAAGTCGGTCCCGCTCATAAATCAGTTATTACAACGGCTACATGACACGGTAACAGCCATGTAACAAAGTGTGACACGGCGCAAATATTACGCTGGATGCGATGTAGCCGAAAATGTGTTTGATTTGCGGCGAGCCCTGTCGGGAGGGCCGCGTAAATATTTCAATTAGATTAGTGCGGTGTAGTTGTTATCGCGGTGCAGCCGATGATTGATGATGTACTAATCTGTCATGAGGCCGGACAGTGCACGCGTTACAATTTATTGCGGGCCGGGCGGCTGAACGAGCCCTTGGGGACCAAGCGGCTTGACTCCCGCCGCCGCAGGCTGCATTATGGATGCCGCAGGAATATTGTTAGCATCTCCTTTCATAATGCATGATTCCCCAATTCCGGCCGTAACAGATAACAGACACGGCTCTCTCCATGAAATTATAATTGGACGCATTGCTTGAAATTTATCAATGACAGTCGAGGAATTTCAATAAACCACTACGCCTGGTTGTGTTTACGTAGGAGTAGTGTTTATTTCGATGAGTTTTTGGGTGTCTGTAGGTGTTATGTGACTCCTTCTAGTCATTTGCCAAAAACACGCAAGTGGCACAAGAAAGTAATAGAACCTTTGCCTACTTGAAAAGGAAAACAAGCTAATGAAGTCTATTGATAGATTTTCCCAATAGCAATGTAGATTTTTCAAGCCGCCATCAACTTATATATTTAGTGGATAAATAGTTGGACCTTAGCTTTGGATAATATTGAACCAACCACCATATATCTCATATACCTATTCCAAAATGGACTCAAATCAGAGTCGGCGGACTTGTTCCCATGTAAGTATGGTACTAGCAGGATCTCATAGGGATTAATGTTAGGACCGCAAGTTGTACAGTTTATTCAGTGAAAATTTCTCGAAATTTATCAGATCATCACAAGTTTCTTTAATTCCCAAGTCTAACAATATATCGTGTGGTGCCTTAGTTTTATTCGTGACCAAAAATCTCCAAAAAATATTCAGCAGACATATGATGAACGTATATACTCGTAAAACAGTGTTGGATGAGTGATATAACGATTTTTTATAAGTAATAAAATTACTTATAAATTTCGAGATGAGTTCACATTTCCAAAAAGTTGAAAGATATTTATTGGTTGTAACAATACCACCAACACAAAGTGTTAGCGATAGGCACTTGTAATATGGATCGATAGAGAATCAAATTGAGCATTGAAATTTAGAAAATTCGACATTAAATTTGTATCACTATGTATAAAATTAAGTATCTTTTAATGTACCTCTAGGTACATATTATAAATATTCACCAACCTCTCCAGTTGGTGAATATCAACCAGTTTATCTTGTACGATGTAAGAAATATTTAGTCATAACTTAGGTAATGAATTAAGTTTTATTTAATATCGAAATATCTCGAAAAGCATTTGAGATAGACATAGAGAAGCCCGGTGAAAGCAACCCAAAAATTAAAAATATCCAGGATGTCCGATTTAAAATAACAAATTGGAGGCAGTTTCAAGTATAACCGGAAGTGCCGCGAGGACGTCAATATTTTATTTGAAAAGAGCATTTTCGAAAACCCTCTAATTTTCACTTTTTAAATTAGAGTAAGGTTATATTCTAATGGGTGGTTATCATGAAACACACTGTATACGGATCCCCAAATAAAAATATATTCAATTTAGAGACAAGGACGGGTCGATAGTAAGTAAAGTGTGTATTAAACAGAGAAAAAGAACGGGTGAATGATTGGAGTCCAGGTTTCAGTATCTATGGATGGGAGACGTGACACGGGTAACAGAGGTCAGAGGTGTGGCCACAGAGGTAGTCTGTAGGTGTGGCTCTCAGCTGCATCCCCCCCTCCACTAAAGTATTTTTCCAGTATTGTTATTTATCTGTACTTAATTTACTTAATCGTGTACTAATGTCTTGCGTCTTTGTTTCCCATTATCAGATACTTTATATATTTCAATGACTGACAAGTAATTGTAAAAATATACACAATTTCAAACAGTCACAATACATTTCGAGAGGAGCTTCATTACTTTGTTAGTTGAATTTTTGTAAATCAATACAATAAACTAGATTATGTTAACAAATATTGCTCGCAAATATTTGCGAATTCAGACACATCAACGCATACAATACGGCCCATTCCTGTGATAGCCCTGCCATTGTTTCGTTTTTAATTTCGGTTTGATTTTATTTTCAATAACAATTATTCATTTCGTGTGAATGGCGATATGTCATTTTGTTATGCATTTGTCATTGCACTTGACATAAAGCAAATGAACTGAATTTATTCGAAATAATGTCAACGTTGTTTTTATATAACTGTAACTTGCAGATCAGTTATAATTACTCTGCATCGCGATGAGTTTTTTGTTTCGAAATATTGGTGTTTTTTGTACAATAATTACGTGGGTAGTCATCGGTAGTTTTGTTTGAATAAAGTCCCCGTTTTTATTATAGTTTGTATACATCTGCAACTCACAGTTTAAAATATTGGTGTAGAAGTTTATACTGCTTTTACTACCAATTTGTGCAGAAAAATTCTAATGCAAAATGGTGCGTGACCTTAAACCAAATAAACAACAGCGGTTGTTAAAATTATCTTCATATTTTTATATTGTATAAATAAATTTTTACAAGCAAAAGAATGTACCTTTTATGTTTGTGTCATATATGTTTTGAAAGTAGGTTTCTATTTCTATAATAATGCTACTCCTGCCAGGACTTAATTTACTTACTCTTAATTGTAATTGTAATATTTTATAAAGGAAAAGTTTTCATTAAAAGTAAAGAGATATTTTTTTAGTAATTTATGTAATGTACTAGTAATATGTACCTACATATTATTGTAGGTATGCTCTCTTAAGTGAAAATGTCTGAAAAATACACAATCTGCGTCAAAAAGCACGGATCTACTTTATTTCTTAAATACCATTGAAGTAATGAACTTATTGGAGATTTATTATGTATAATCAACAATTGATTTTTAACAAAATTTAACATTTACATTACTTCACAGACCTCTGCTCTACTCTTGAATATAATAATAATAATAATAATAATAATTTTCTGGATTTCAAATTTCATAAAACCGATTAACACTTTCACAACACAAAATTCTTTGTGTGTCAAAAACATACATTGGTTTTTTAATTGTATATTGAGTAATTACTACGTGCTTGTATAGAATTATTGTTGCAGACTTTTATTGTTCATTGATATCTACTTAGTATGAATATTTCGAATGTATCGAAAGAGTTTAGTGCATTGATCGCTTAACCCGGGGTCGGGAGTTGTAATCCCCATCCCGCCCGACAATTTTTAATTAAATTGTCTACGCGTGGATTAAGGCCGGTTTGCAGGGATGGGTTAACAACCCTCCTGCCATGCGTCCTAATATGGGAAGAATATTTGACTGTCCCCCTGACTAATGAGGTTTCCAGGTTTCCCTCATTCCAGCACTGAATTTAGGTTAGGGGTTACCAACATCAATCGTTCCTAAGGCGCAATTGCAACCCATCGAATAGTAAATATGCCGCTTTTCTCTCACACAAGCCTCAGACTTTCAGACTAATCATTGTGATCTGACTTCTAGCATGGATTTTTTCGAGGTAGATCGACAGTAACAAATCTACTTTGTGTAACAGAATTCATTTCATCTGCCATCGATGAAGGGTTCCAAACTGACGTTTTATATACGGATTTCTCTAAAGCCTTCGATAGGGTTGATCATGGTATACTATTAAGGAAATTAGGTTCTTTCGGTTTCTCCTCCTCCTTTATCCTTCTTCTAAAGTCATATCTTTGCAATAGACTTCAGTGTGTGTGGTGTACCGTGGTTATAAGTCTAGCGAGGTATTTGCTACATCTGGTATTCCACAGGGTTCAATTCTTGGGCCTCTTTTATTTACACTATTTATTAATGACATAGTTAGTCGGTTAACAGTTCAATGTCTACTATATGCTGATGATTTAAAGATTTTTACTAGAATCTCAAATTTACAGGACTGCGGACTGGAGAAAACTGTTGTTCAGTAGTTGGTAGTATGTAAACTGTTCTGTTACCGCTGTTAAGTTGGCAGCACTGATGTCAAGTGTGAGAAATGGTGAACAAGAGAATAAAGCGTACATGTAAGTGTTGTGAGATTTTTATTTATTTAATCCAGCGAAAATACAGTCCACACATGAAAATAATTCCCCGAAGGTAACAAATAATATTGTCGCTATAAAGCCCATCAGCGAACATTTCAGCAGAATTTGAATATTATTAATGAATGGTGCATACTAAATAATCTACACTTGAATTCAGATAAATGTAATGTTCTGTCGTTTTCTACAAAACTAAACATCATAAATTTCAATTATTCTATTGTTAATAACATCCTTTCTAGACCTGAAACCTTTTGTGACCTTGGTGTTACATTTGACAGAAAGTTAAGTTTTAATAAACATATGTTAAACACAACTTCCAAGGCGTATAAAACTCTTGGATATGTTATTAGGAACACTCGCAATTTTACAAATGAAACTTGTCTTAAAACATTGTATATTTCTCTAGTTCGTTCTAAAGCTGAATATGCCTCAATTATATGGTCTCCTAATTATTCAATTTATATTGACAGTCTTGAGAGAGTCCAGCGCAGTTTTCTTAAACTTGCTACCTTTCGTTCAGATGGAGTATATCCACCTATTGGTTTTCCTCATTCAACTTCTCGATAGATTTTCGCTTATTCCGTTAATAGAAAGATGTAACATTGCCTGCCCAATTTTTCTTTTTAAATTACTTCATAATCACATTAACTGCGCTGAAATTGTAAGCATGCTTAACTTCCATGTTCCCAGAACGGCCACGCGCCATTCAAATTTATTTTATTTGCCAACTCCACGAACAAACATCAGAAAATTTTCTCCTTTAAGCAACATCTGTAATATTTATAATAATTCGTCCTTCGATATTTTTTTTGTTTCCTTTCTTTTATAAAAATGTTAAATTTGCAACCGTTTATTTTAATTCAATGTTGGCCTTATTTCCTTTTCTTACTCATTATTTGCTATACTTGTGTAATATTGTAATTTTATTTGATAGGTTTTGTTAATCTTTTGTTTTAGTGTTTTTATATTTCGTTGTGTATTATGTTGATTATGTTAATTATGTTCATTGTTTTATTATATTATTGTAAACTTATTTTCCCATTCTAGTACTAGGCCGTTAGGCCTGTTGAATGGTGTAGTACAATAAATAAAAATAAATAAATAAATTAGAATGAGGGGTAGAGATATTATTATATTACATTATATTATTATTATTATTTGTTAAATGTTGGTAATCGTTAATCAGGTTATGACAGTTGTAGGTATACTAGTCTCTTAGTGCGCATATTTTCTGTTAAATATAATTTATTATACCTGCTAATTAACGAAATAAAAGTATGTAGGTGTTGCTTTGTGTGCGAATCTGAAAGAGCTGCTTGTTTCCCCTTTTCATTAAATACTTTTTCTTTTCTTTAAAATAACGTCCTCGTTATATCTTGAAGTGTTGAAGGAAATCCTGCCTAAAAAACTTAATTGTAAAAGGTTTCTCCATTTTTATAAGATCAGATATTATCTTTGAAACAAAAGGATAGCGACCCCGTACGTGACTTTTTAAAGTTTGAGGTCGGGTTAGGGTGGTGATAACCCCAACTCGACGTAAGCACAGTCCTGGTAAAATTATCTGGTTTTTATTTAAAATTTATTCTGAATAATTTATATCCGCACTGACTTAAAGGGTGATGTGTTGGTAAAATGAAATAATACTCTTTCATCTAACGCTGACTGTTATTTTTCTCTTCTTGTTGAACATGCATGTTACTTTTAGTATATTTAGTAAAAAAAACTTAAAATATGTTTCTGGTAGTGTGGATTTTATCTTATCCTCACATGAAGTCAATATATCTATACGTGATATAAATTATGATATAAATATTTAAAAAAGGGGTTATGGAACTTTTCTTTTTCTGGAAATAACAAAGTGTTCCCTAGAGGCGCAAAAATGAAAGTTCACTATTCTTTACATCAATAAATACACCATCCTGGTAATTTTTAATCGAGTGGGATTTTAATCTAATGTTTAATTTAGAAAATTTCACATATTAGACACTTAATAAAAAGAAGCTACTAATTTCAATAGTAAATAGATACCAATGTTTACTTCACAGGTTTGATCGTACTGATTTATGTTTTTTTTAAATATCATGTAAAAGGAATCGACAGATAATTATGTGGTAATTTAAAACCCGAATATTCAGAATTTTATACAGTGTGTTTCACGTCTCACCTTCACACCCCTGTGAAACTTTACTGAGCAGCACGATTTGGATGCCTATCTTTTATGAATAGATATGCCCAATATGTACTTCTATAACCTAGTACGATGGTGAGGTTACTATTCAACGTCCTGCTATAATTTTTTTACGCGATTTTTTGATAAAATCATATTTGCGATTTTTTACGGAAAATCTGGCAACATAACATTATTCAGCGCTCTCAAAAATCCAAATATCTCGAGTTACGTGAAATTCCCATATAGAATAACATTCTAATCATAATTTTTCGAATAAAAAATTCACTCTTTAATCCATTAATGATTAATGTCTTAAAATTGTTACATAAATAGTGGATTGAATGTTATTCTATACTATAAGGTAATAACAATATTGCTATAGCGAAAAACTGTTAATCGACTCGAATATCTAGATTTTAATTCTGTTATTCAGTAAGGCTTTTTATGAATGAAGATCAACCTTATATTTTCTCAAAGTCCTATTTTAAAATTGAAGTTCCTAAAGTCAAAGCCAGAATTAAGCAAAGTGCAATGACCGGAAAAAGAGTAGATCTATGTTGTCACATTTATTTCTATAGTATTCTTATTTAAAACAGGAAACTGTTCATCCTTATTTAACATACATATTCTTGCATTTACACTTTCTTTTCTCTGAGCTTCAACGACGTTGATTGGTCGAATCAGGAACCAACAATCGACTGCACTCGAGGTAGTAGGGAAACAGTTGTGTGATGTTGGGTTATTTCGCGAGCGTTTCTTAATGGTAAAAATTTGTGGTAAAATTATCAGTGTATTTATTCTTTGTGTCAGTGTTTATACTTATTTGTGTTAGTTAAAAAAGTGGAAGTGCATATACTAGAAGTATTCTATAGAATAGTATACGAGTATATATTAACTGAAATGTGCCCAATGGTAAAACAGAATACGCACGCCCATGCATCACCGCATTTTACCAGATCGGCGAGGTCATTCCACTTTGCTTAATTCTGGTTTTTATGTAATGTAATATCATTCTACAGGGATCAGTTATTGTGGAGGCTGAAATAAACAAAACATTGTTATTATTGAACATAACTGCAGCAACATGTTGCAGACAACAATGAACGTTTACAATATATGAGGTGGCATTTCGACGTGGGATATGAAAAAGACGAGACAGGATAGGATATCGAGCGACTACTCAATTTGACCAGTGATCTGCAAGTAACAAAATTGAACTGCACCGGTATGAAAATCAACACAGATGTCACTGAAGAGCTCCGATATTATTTATTTTTTGATTTCACAATATGTTCACGGCTGAGTAAGCGCTGATTCACGGCGGCGCGGCGGCAGCGCCGGCTTTTCGATGCAAATATATTCAAATTCGAACGACACGAGGGTCAGCGTCCTTTGGCAGCGCCCTTCATGTGTAACAATAAAAATGAAAAATAGCCCGTACGGATAGGTTTTATTTGATCTGCGAATACATTTAGTTAGTCGCATAATTAAAAATTTAATAAAATGCCCCCCAGGCAACAGCTGATCTGTCCAAATACTACATACACTCAGAAAATATACCAGGGTGGTACATTTAGCTGCTTCTTGTATTTAATTACCAATATTTTACCAATAAATACCAATAAACAAAAGGTGTATCTTCTAAAATATGTTTAATAGAATAAGAATAGAATATATGTTTAATAGAATAACAAATTTTAAATATATTGATCTACACCATTATTTCACGAATACAGTAAAGGCGGCGACTGACTTGTAACTGAACGTTGTAATGTAATGTAATGTAACACGAACATTCGATAGTCAGTGCCTATAAACGAGCGCGAAGCGAACGTGAACGGCGAGCGGACCATCAGTGCTCCACTTGACTGTCGGTCTTTTAGCGAATTCCTTTGATTGTTACATTACAAGTCAGTACAGATCGCGACTTGTTCGTTCCGAGCAAGCTCAGTTATTCAGTAGTCGATGAAGTGCCAAATTGAAAACACATATTTATTGTAAATTTTTAAACAATGAAGTGGTCTCAAGACAAGATTTTGTTTTTTATTTATCTTTATCGCAATAAACCGACATTATGGAATCCTCAGGATCCACAACATTATAACTTCTTTCTCTAAATAAGTCTGCCTGCCACCACCGTTTTTCCTTTTTTTCTTTCAGTAGCAATATCCCATTAGAAGGAAAGCAACACTAGCCACCTGTAAGTCTGCCATTTCAGAACCAACTGACCGTCTGAATAGTGGAGCACTGTTGAGCCAAGCATTCAAAACGAGTATTCGCGGCGCCGAGGAAACGAGCTTTGTAATGTAATGCTCAACTTGAACATTACATTACAAAGATCGGCTCATGTCAGTCGCCGCCTTTATATATTCATTGTAGTTTCTTTTGGGATAACACCACCTGTAAAATAACAAAAAACAGGAAACCAGAAGCATACAAATTCATTCGTGTTTTTCTGTCTTTATATAATTATTTGTTTGTTTTTATGGTCATATTATACCGGGTGTCAACGGATCTATTAGACAAGCCATAACTTCTAGAGTATTGGATGTATCAAAATGAGATTTGGTATAGGTAAATGGTAGAGGAAGAGGAAAGTTTTTGCATATTTTTCACGTTTAGGTTACTTCCGGTTTCACCGGAAATGACTTCAATTTTGAATTTTTAAATTTAAATGGAACACCCTGTATATTTTTACATATTTGAATTTCTGAGACAATTTTGGACTAGAAAATGACATTAAAACTTTTAAAGTATAATACTCGTATACGAATTTATTAAAAACTTCACTGAAGTAAATGTATTTTATGAGCTTATTTTTAATCCAATCACAATGAATTTAGTATCGTTGGATTCGCAAAAAAATCCCTTTTTGAAAAGTGCTTGTCTAAAAAGTGTTGCCATTTGAAAAAAAATAGTTAGATATAAAAAAATAATTTTACGAACTTGTCTCATTCCTATCTACCATACTAATCACTAAAACTTTGCGATTACATTTTTCTGACATCATCTAAGGCCTTCAGATTAGTTTGCGCTCAATCATGGCCACCTAGATGCAATATTAAAAATGGCTCTAAAAAAATCAAGTAGGCGAAAAAACTTTTGAAAATGTCATTTTCTAGTCCAAAATTGTCTCAGAAATTCAAATATGTAAAAATATACAGGATGTTCCATTTAAAAATTCAAAATTGAAGCCATTTCCGGTGAAACCGGAAGTAACCTAAACATGAAAAATATGCAAAAACTTTCCTCTTCCTCTACCATTTACCTATACCAAATCTCATTTTGATACATCCAATACTCTAGAAGTTATGGCTTGTCTAATAGATCCGTTGACACCCGGTATATTAATATATTTTCAACCGGATAATTGGATCTTTGTGTTTTATGTAGTGTAAAAGATTGTGAGTAAATATAAGCATGTAAAATATTCTTCTTTTAAATGGGTATTTTGCCACACCTCTAAAAATACAAAAAGGCAAAAACAAATATAAAAGTCAACAACCTTTTCGAGGGGGGGCTTACTTAGTAATATTTTTTAATTTATATAAATGTCACAAATATACAGTTACAAACATCTGCAGTAGCTGGCAGCTTAAACAATCTCTATAGTGAGGATTTGCCAGAAAATATTTTCTAGTATCTAGTACCTTTATTACTAGAGCAGGATCGGTAGGTACTTAATCCCTATAAGAGCTGATTTTGTTGAATATGTATGATTTACGTTTGCCTGTTGTCGGAATAGGTAGGTAATACACATTTTTTGTTTATGAAGGGTGGCACATAATGTAGTGACACATTTGAAGTCTAATAACTTTGCCTCTGAAAAACCTATAGGTAAGTTTTTGGTGTTGTTCGATAGAAAAACTCACAAAGCTTTTTGTTTTGCAAAATCTATCTAAAATGCAGATATCTATCTATATGAAGATTTGTATACTGCTTGTGTTAATTTAATAGCAATAATAGGAGCAATAAACACGTTTTGGGACATACAATCAATGTTTTTATTACAAGCACCACATAGAAGCAGAAATAAATGCCGCAATAACCGAGACACCATCAAAATATGTCAGTTTTTCACAAACTGTATTGTTATCAGTTTGTGTTATTTATTACTATTTTCCATATATGTTATTTTTTCAGAGATTTTTGTCCAAGTGTTTTTTTTCTATAGTTAGTTTGGTCATTTGATTCAAAAGCTTTGGAAAAGACTGTTACTTCTTATCACCGAACCGAGACCGTCTGGTGTAAATGGGATTCAATAAAGTAGGTACATAGGATATACGAATATGTTAGTCAACAGAATAAAATCCCAAAATAGTAACAGAGTAGAAAATCACTCCGGCATATATTTTTATGTTACAATTCTAACTTGCTTTTTGTTTAATTTAATAAAAAACAAAACAATATAAAAAGGTGTATTTCAGAAATGGCACTATTTTACCGCATGCAGATTCATTTCATTTGGCCCATGTAATAAAAACATCACTTTGCAACAACGAATACCAACAGTTCTGAAGCAAAAGGGAGGTGTTACACACTGGTAAAATCTTGGATTAAAGACCGATTCCCTCCCTAATGATTATTGGGCCAAATGAAATTAATCGTTATTATATTTTCTTAAATTAGTGTTGTAAGATTATGTTTAGTTTCTGTTCTATTAATTTTAATATAAAATGATTACAAAAATGTCTTAAATTACAATAATAAATGTTCGATCCAATATATTTTTTTCGTGTGTACCAGTGTTTTCAAAAGTATACATATTAATGCAAAATAATGACTGGGTCAAATGGTATGATTCTGGGCTCGTATTGCAAGCGGTATTCTGATTGGAGTCTGTTCTTACTGCGATGGACATATTTTTTTAATTGGATATCTTTCGGTGGATGTTATAAAAATAACTCAGTAACTCAAAATTTTTAACATTTTTTATTTGAATAGAATTGCTGAAATAAGCCATTCTGCTCAGTTGCTTACAATCTAAAAGGATTATTGGTAGGTAACTAAAAGCTCTGTGGGTGATCTACTCGGTAAATTGTATTTATTTCAACGTTCCTGTTAAGATATATAGCAAACGCGCTACCTACAAGTGGACTCGGATTCTTCTTTTATCGTATCTCACCCACAAAATCAATACCATAAGCACCAATTGGTTCAAATCGGCTCAGTATGGCCCACAGTAAATAACGGAGACTAATGTCGGTCGTTCCAATTCCCTAAGATTTATTCGGACATTTCGCTCTTTTAATCAGAGATACTCTTGAGAAGTCGACGAGAAAGCCCAGTGGAAGGCTATGACGGGGACAATATTCCGGTTTTATTTGCCTTTGAAATTTATATTGTTCACATATTTCTCTTAAAATATCACGTTTAAGAAGTCGACAAACATTTCTGCATTCAACTAGGGAAACAGAAAAATAATATGAGCTTTGCTGCTAAAGGCCAGTTTCCAGAATATTAGTGTATGGCACAATATTTATAATAGTCGTAGTAATCTCGTCATAGAAACAGTTTTTGATGATATCTTCATAGGTAGTAGGTACCTTGAAAAGTTTTGAATACGAAAACGGTTTGTATTTGTTTGTTCAATCAGTATCAGTACTGATACTGATTGAGGTGAGTTCGTGAAGATGAATGTAATTAAATAAGACAATACACTTTTCTTCACATCTATCTATTAGCAATGCTAAATGGATACATTTCGAGTACTATGTATTAATCGTCGGTAGCTTAAACACTAACTAAATACTAACTAAACACAAAACATCATGTCGTGTTGACATTTTATTTAATTATTATTTTTTAAAGGATGTACTTAGGCTAAATACCTACTTTTATTGAACATATCAAGAGGGAATAATAAAAAATGTAAATGCACAACAATTAGGTATTTATTTCTTATATTATTTGACGAACTGCAAAGGAATTTGAAATTCCTTTGCCACATTTTCTTTTTTCATAGGAGAATAACACAGCACTTGATCATGATCCAAGCTTATTAAATCTCCATGTTTTATAAAATATATGTAATATTTTGAAACAATCATCAACAGCTATTAACTCACGGTTAAAATTATAGGATTTTTCGTTCCAAAACTCAACGAACTGTCTTCAAACACTTGCTTTAGATCTCTTCGTATTGTTAGGCATTAAGTTTTGAATCTCTTCGTGAATTACATTTCGATTTTATTGATCACTAGGGGGTTTAGAAGTGAAAATTTGCAATGGATTAACATTAGCGAATACCACTACACATGTACCATCTGAATACCCTCAATATAGATATAGGACGCTATAGAAAAAATCCAACTGCATCGTCAATAATCCACCTAATTACTAATTGCTCCCAACAAAAGCATCTAATTCACCCAATTCAACGAAGTGGCAAAAGAATGGCGCGGAGTATACCGCTGCCTTTATTCAATTTCATTCCAGTGCGCCCCCTTTTTTAATGGCCAGCAGTATGCATGCAAGTCTCGTCTCAATCTGAGTAGTTCGGCGGAGGTTTTCAATTTGTGAGTAGGATTTATCGCGGATCGACTTTATAGACTAACTCGAATGCTAATGCTATTAATATGTAGCATTCTTATGCTTTGCCGTACAGATTGATCGAGAGCTCCTCCGCTGGAGATTAGTTTCCTTTGGATGAATGGAAATTTCATTTTTATTCTGCCCCTATTCGTTGTGCTATCATGACTTTCGTTCAGTAAACGCGAACAAATGGAAGTAACTGGGTATTAAAATTTACCGCGTTCAACTTTTCAATGCGAATTCTTCATTTAATTACTTGCGCAATATATGGTTACAACGGAGCAGATTATTAATTTTTATTTTCACAATGCAAGTAACAAAGAAAAACTATAACAAACACTTCTTGAGCTCTGCTGTCTCCAATAAATACTTCCAAAGTATGGAAATCTGTTTTATTTTTATTCGGAATTGGATGTTTATGAGAAAGTCTAGTCGAAACGTAGACTAAAGTAACATTTTCGGCTCTTGTTTTATTTTTATTAATTAATTAATTAATTAAATTACTTAGAGTACTTAATTAAATTGAATTAAAATACTTCACGTAATTAATCAATTGCTTAATTAATTCATTCATTACATTAAGGACTGTTATAACTGATTTTTCTACAATTTCTTCACTTAGTTACCTTCAGAATCACAACCCGAATTCCTAGACCATTAGCATACAGTGTAGAAACCTAAATTTGTTTGCGAATATACATAGATAAATAAGCCAACACTATTTGGAAAGATACAGATGACGCAAATACTTTGGATACAGCAGATCTTTCTGCGAAAGAGCGATATTACACTATCTGTGATTCTATTCATTGTGATAACATTTAATATATTTTGTTTGGTGTTTTTTTGGTACATTTTTTCCTGTATTCTGTCAACGTATGTATAGATTAGGTTTAAAATAGTAAATTTAGTAAAAAAGTAAAATAAAATTATGTTAATAGGAATAGAAGGCGAACGCCGAAAGAAGAAGAAACGCGCCGAGCGCGCATGCCCGAATTCCGCTAATCAGTACGTTTCTCTGAGCCGAACTGAATGCGCCAAACTTTATCCGTGGCTTGTCGGTAAATAACGATTGCTCAAAAGGATTTAATTGTTCGTTGGCGCATAGTGAGGACGGGTGTTTGTAGCGTTCGGAGCGTTCCCGCGCAATTGGATAATTTGTGGTAAATTACTAAAACTAAAAACTTCAAACAAGTGCAGTGGACCCGAGAAAAATGTTTGCAACTCATTGACGAGTATGAAAGGCATTCTGTACTATGGAATCCAAAGCAATGTTTAGCAATTGGACCCACAAGACATATTAATCGTTCAAATTCTTCTGCAGCTATACGCGTGAAATTTTTCAAATGTACACTGCCCATACCTCTCAGCAATGCCGTATTTTCACATTGCAAAAAGAGACGCCTCGCCCAAATTTGTTTTGATTTTTTTTTTCTTCTTATTAAGGAATTTATGAGAAAAAAGCACCAGTTGCCACTAATATATATTATCGTCCACGTCCATGTTTTAAACACGACGAACATACGATCACTGATGAAACAGTCGGGAACACAGCGAATACAGCAAGCACTTCGAATATCCCGAGCTTCTGTTCAAAAATGTTTGTTCCGTTTGTTCGTGCGCGCTTGGCGCGTTTGGTTCGTTCGGACTAAAATGCTCAAGTCAATACGCACTTTAAGACGCCTCGGTCCATTACTCAGTTGCTATAGAATATACATTTTTTCCTTTTAGGGGATTATGTACACCATTCAGAGCTATTTTTTAAAATTATTTTAGTACATACGGGGTAATCCAGTGCAGAGGGGTGAACCAAACTTATATTTTTTTAAATGGAACACCCTGTATTTTTCAATCGTATTCGATTCGCCTTTCTTTATCCTGCAAAATAATATTTTATTTTTGAAATTCGGATGCGCCGTTGCCAAGTTATCTTCAAAAATATCGTTTTACAGGGGCTCACTAAAAAAATTGGCGAGACGTTATCTGGGATGTATATGGGATATATATGCGAGTATATATGGGCTTTGACTATATTACTAAGACTAGCCAAAGTAATGCGGGACTTGGCCGGTTTGGGAGACCATTTCTCGGCTGATGGGAGACCAACTCTAATAGTTGCGGTAAGCTTGGACCTCGCGCTAACAGATGGCATAATCACAGCCTGCTGTGGCATAATGTTGCACAGAAATTCTGGTTCATAAAATCTAGGTTCCGCCTTTAAAATATGATTGGTTTGGAGCACAACATGTATTTTATAGCTCTATTTTATTACTTATTTACCCTAAAACCACTTAAATATTTTCCTAATTATAATTTGCGTTATCGTTGTGTTACCGTTGTCAGTGTGTGATACCTGTTGGCATATTATTAATTTTATATTATTCCTTAACTCGAGTGCTACTGTTAGTTATTTACTTACCATGTCTAGGCAATCGGGAAATAAATGTGTATATTTAAATTGCAATAAAACCAAGAGAAGCTCTCCAAGACTCAGACTTTTCCGTTTTCCATATAAAGATGAAAATCGATTAAGACAATGAGTTTTTGTACTAGGTATACAATATCTACATAATATCATATTTAAGTACCTAGGTATTTAATTATTTAATCAGATCGATATAAAATACATCAACCCTTTAGAATATTGTCCCATTACGCATTTTGGAAAAAGTAATGTAATTGTAGTATATTTCACTTGTGCATATTTTACACAAATTTGTATTATATAAATTTATCAAAATTATTTCTTTATTACCTATACAAAACTACCTATATTTTTAAAAATAATTAATTGCTGAAAACAGTTGGTTATAATTTTTAAACAAATTTTAACATAAATTAATCAATAGGGAAATTCCAGTTAAACATCTCCTTTTTAATCGAAAGAAAATTCAAATAACAGTATTATTTAATGTACCTAATAGATAATAATTTGTCATTATTTAAAACTGTAAAAATCTGTTACTGTTACTTAGTAGGTAATGCAATATTTATTAACAGATAATAGTATGTAGGTACTTATCTGAGTAGGTACCTATAATTATATTTTTGAATTGAAAATATTAAATTAACAATGCATTCAGTACCTACTTCATTAAACAAAATAATAAAATTGGTAAATTTTTTCTTTACACGCAAATCATTATTCTGTTCATTAGTATTACTTATTTTACTTATTACTATAACAATGAACAAATTTTATTTTAGCTGAAATAGTTGCACATACATCTATATCTGTAATTTGTTTTAAGAATGTGGCGACGGCAACCTGAAGTAGGGTCAGTTTATTAGAAAAACAATAATTCCAATAGGTTCCAGGAAAAACAATAGGTTCCAACCCCTTTCATGAAAAACAATGAAAGCATCAGTTTTGATGATAATTTAATGGTACCAAAAAATATCTACCAATAATTATGTAATATGTAATATGTATCTCGAACACAGAATTGGTGGTAGTAATCTGATATCCTCAACATGATTCTTATAAAAATTTTTGATAAAGGCACTAAGTACCTACCTATAAAAATATTTCAGATATTTAGACCAAATATAAACCAAATAGACTTTATTGCACTAACTACCCTGTGCATTTACGATAGGATGGTCAGTGAAACTTGGGAATTGTATGTGGCTGAAGACAGACACAGAATCAGATTCGAAAAACGGCAAATTAAAGCGGACCAGTTCGTTATTGGAAGTAATGCGAAATTATTTAAAAAACCAGTTATTTCCCATATGAGGACTTATTAAATAATTAGTACTTTACTAGTCACGTTTACTTAGATTACAAAAAATGTTTTTCAACCTCCAAAAGCAATTTAAATAGCTTATACTTATATAACTATATAAAGATTAGAAAACTAATTACCAGTTAGGTAGGTATACCCATAGATTAAGGGTATACCTACTTACTTCCTTTAACAATTATCTCATTGACTCTCACTTCTTCAACATCGCAGGTTAAAGACGTACAGGCCTAGTGTTCTAAATAATAACAGTTAGGTAAAAACACCGAGTTTTTAGGAAGCGAGTGAAAATCATTTTTCAATGAGAAGTCAAAAATCGTGGATTTTACAAATAAAGGGCTTACACATTTTCATTTACAGGTTATCATTATAGACGTTCTACCATCAAGCTGGTAGACGGAAATTAGAAAATTCAGAGTTTAAGGGGATGGAATTCATTTTTCAATCCAAATTCATAAAAAAATCGCGGATTTTACAAATAAGGGTATTACACATTTTCGTTAACAGGTTGTCATTATAGACATTCTACCATCAAGCTGGTACACGGAAATTAGAAAATTCAGAGTTGAAGGGGATGAAAATAATTTTTCAATGAGAAATCATGAAAAAATCGCGGATTCCACAAATAAGGGTATTACACATTTTCATTAACCGTCTACCAGCATGATTGAAGAACGTCTATAATGTTAACCTGTTAATGAAAATGTGTAACAGCCTTATTTGTGGAGTCCGCGATTTTTTCATGATTTATCTAATTGAAAAATTATTTACATCCCATTAAACTCTAAATTTTCTAATTTCCGTCTAGCAACATTATTGTAGAATGTTTATAATGATAACCTGTAAACGAAAATGTGTAACACCCTTTTTTGTAGAATCCGCGATTTTTTTATTATTTCAGATTGAATAATGAATTTCATCCCCTTAAACTCTGAATTTTCTAATTTCCGTCTACCAGTACGATTGTAGAACGTCTATAATGATAACCTGTAAACTAAAATGTGTAACACCTTTATTTGTAAAATCCACGATTTTTTTTTGACTTCTCATTGAAAAATGATTTTCACTCCCTTAATTAAAATTATATCCCTTAAAATCTCGGTGTTTTTACCTAACTGTTATTATTTAGAACACCAGGCCTGTATGTCTGTAACCTGTGGTGTTGAAGAAGTGAGAGTCAATGAGAAAATTACATAGAAATAAGTAGGTATACCTACCTAACTGGTAATTAGTTTTCTGATCTTTATATATTTATATATAGGATATTTAAATTGCTTTTGGGGGTTGAAAAACATTTTTAGGAATCTAAGTAAACGTGACTAGTAAAATACTTAATTGTTTAATAAGTTCTCATATGGGAAATAACTGGTGTTTTAAATAATTTCGCATTATTTCCAACAACGAACTGGTCCGCTGTAATTTGCCGTTTTTCGAATCTGATTCTATGTCTGTCTTCAGCCACATGGGAATCGTACATATTTATTATATTATACCTAAAATATATTGTTTGTTTAATACATTATTTTCACACCGTTTTGAATTGTTATAACTACCCTTTATTTGATAAAAGTGCCTAAATAATTACATACCTATACCTATTATTTTTGCTCAATTAAATTAAAGCTACTAAAAGGAGGTAGGTACTCACTATATAAAATGAGAAATAGGTAATTTACAAATTATTATTGTAAAATATAAGGCACTTATTTTACAACATGTATCGAAAAAAATATTTCTGCAACCCATAGAAATAAATTAAACAAAACATACCAAGAATTACTACTTATATTATTTAATTAATTATTATTTAGAAATAATTAATCATCCAAAATTATTCTATGGAAATATTCCACAAAATAATAAAAAGAAAATAAAACTGAAATTCTTGGAGATGTAGGTATAATAATGTGGGGTATAATAATGATTTTGATTTATCAAAAAATTACATAGTTTATCCGTGGTTTGTCAGTAGGTAATCATGATACATGATATTATAATAATTAATTATATTTACTTTTTTAATATGTATTTGGGATAAAAAATAATGTCTTTAAAACTACTTATAAATAATTATATTAATCCTACTATCAATTAAATTACGATAACCAAAATGCATACGAGAAATATCAAGACGTAATATGCTCACAAATTACCTACTTAAAAAATTACTTATTCTGTTACATTTTTCTAATAAAATGAGGCCCCATGAGATTATTCTATTCTATAAGAAACTGCACATATAAATTTCTATTATTTGATTGACATCGAGAGATGGCTGGACGCTGAGCCTTGGTGGGATATCGACTCCGCCTTTCAGATCTCCTTATTAGTTTTTTGCCGGGCACAAGTTTTTTGTTTACTGGCGGAGGCTTGCGATTAATTTCTTTCGTTCAAATAAATTCGTAAATTGTACACAGGGAGACATCTGACCGACTTTGTGTCAACTATAAGTACATTTCTTAAGGACTGTCTCTCTTGGTTTATAAACTCAATGATATGGGATGGTATTTTGCAGACACATACTGTACTATTTTCGTTCTTCATCCATACCGTTCTGAAATCTCAATTTTTTGTAGTGTTTTTCACAGAAGTAGTAATTTATCAATTTCAAACATCTGAAATTCCATCGATTTTCTGAAAATCTGTTAAGTTTAGACATGTCATACAAAACAAACAAGTTGAAGATATGTATCTGTCCTTTTCAATGGAGACAAGAAATACAGGGTGTTCCATTTAAAAAAAATCGGTTACAGGTTTTTGAAAATCGATAAATTACTACACCTGTGTACAAAAAAATGAAGATTTCAGAACTGTAGCGATGAAGAACGAAATAGTACTAGGTGTCTGCAAAATATCTATGCTTCATCGCTGAGGATACCTTCTCACTGAGTTTTTTAGCGCGTTCCTGCAAAATGTATCATTTTGCAGGAAAAGGAAAGGCGAATGAATACGATTGAAATGGATTACCCTATATGTTCCAAAATAATATTAAAAGATGGCTCTGAGTGGTGTACATAATGCCCTAAAATAAAAAAGGAAAAATGTATATTCTATACGCCATTCATTTTAAGATCGAAGCGCCAAAATGGCAGTAACCTATACTAACCTACGTTCACTGACACTGACGTTTGAAATTTTATTCATCAAAGATTTGTTGTCAAGAACTTTAAACCAGGTAAAAAGCTTGTAAAACTATTTTGAAAGTAATGATATAAAATTAAAATAGATTTCAATATTTTTCGAGCGTTCAATCTGAAATGAAACTTAACCTCAAAATATGTCAAATTCTTTATTGGGCATGCGGCATAACATACCTTTATGGAAATAGTCATCCTTAGAGAAAGGTAAAGAGCACACTCTCTACTCTGCGTTCTTTAGCTTCTTCATCCATACTTGTCTCGGGGTTTTTCTTTGCCCAAGAGGAACTATGACGCTCACAACAATAATGATTCATGTCTAATCAAAGCAATTAACTAATATAACAACGGATATTTCAAAATTCACAATAGACATACATACGCAAAACTGAACCAATAACTCATGCGTTAGTTGTGCGTGCCGCCAGTAGGTAGCGTATTGCTTAGCAAGAATCGCGTATAGCAACTGAGTAATGGATTGAGGCGTCTTAGGTGACTCACCCTGTATACTATTTTTTCTTCAAGCGTCAGAATTAAAACTGTTTTTCTTCAGACATATGCTTGTATAAAAACGATCAGACGTGGTGACGTTTAATTTCAAACTGACTTGATTTCAATTTTTAATTCTTTGTCATGGTTATACTTTTACTTTTTGTACCAGTAAAAAAATGAGAATATTTCTTTACTACTAGAGCAATAGGCCTTTTCTGTAATACGTCTTGCATAATATAATGTAAGTATTATTATACGCTTGAAGAAAAAAGTATTATGGGGTCTGCGTTATAAAGATGTAAAAGGCCGCATGGAGGCAATTTTATATTAAAATTCGGTAGTAAAATTCTGACATGATATAATCAAGTGAAACTTTTTTTACGATTTAGTTAAACATTGTGTACATATAGATACAAAAGAATATATAGGTACTACAGTAGCTATTGCAGAATGAGAAATATTTAATATCCAATGTATTGCCTTTATTACATTCATATACGAGACATACACTTTGGTCCAAATATATACGAGTATTCCATGTTTTGTGATACATTCTCTTGGTGACAGGATTGCTCGTTTTTATTTTTTGTGAAAATCATTGAAATATTGGAGATATATTTAAAAAACTCTTTCAGAGAGTTCCATTTAACGGAAAATGTTATAAACTGTAACAAACGAATAAAATAAATAACTAAAAAAGTCTATACTGTCATGTAAATAAGTATATTTACTATATTTTCTTCGGAGTACTCTTTGGGGTTTCATTATTTATTTTGTTCATACATTTTATTAACTACAATCTCTGTAAAAGGCTTTCTGAAAAACAAGTTCACAACAGTTTGCTAATATTTTATTTTCCAAATGCATTTTATTATTTTGTATTATCCCACAGATAAATGTAAGATTATTAAATGTATTGAAAGAAAGAATATTCACTTGTAGAACAATAACTTTATTGAACGTCTAGTGACAAATCAAGACCGACTCCGTCATTTCTCTCAACACCGTTTTAGCACGCCCGTCGCCATCCGGATAGATTAAACATTTCCACCTCTAGGAACCTTCACGGGTGACCCCATCAAATTTGCTTACATAAAATAGGCAAAAAGAACTGTACCTACCAGTAAATCCGTAAAATCTCTAAGTCATATCTGTGAAATATGTACCTAATCAGCAATGTAAAGTGATTAGCAGCACAAATTATTGTAAATCATAAAATATACAGAGGATAAGAAATAGTATATGTGGACCTGATGAGAAAGGGAAACTGCCGACATAATATGCCGTACCTATATAAGGATATGCCGTTTGCTTTAACAACTTCTTTAACATCATGTTAAAATAGCCCTTAAAACATAAAGATTCGTTACGTAGGCTGTTAAGGCCTTTTTTAAATCCTCTCTTAAAACTTTTTTAAAACCCCACTGTTACTCGACAGTGCTTGTTGAAACCAATAAACCGTTAAAATTATATGCACGATTAAACAGCGCATGTTAAAAATAATACGCCATAAAAAAGTCTATGAAAAAAACCAATAGTTTTATTTAAATAATTTTTCCTAAACGAATTTAAGAAAATACTGGATGGTATTTAAAAAAAAGTATTTCTAAAATTGGCAGCTACCACCGACAGACAGTACAACGGTAGGTGATAAAAAATTTAAAGAATATTTATATTATTATTGTTAAATTCACACCAAATACGCCTGTATCTAACAAATAAATACAGCTTAACAAATGTTAATATATTGATACCCATTTTTGCAGATTAACATAAGAATGAGATGAACTCATTCCATATCCATATTCTTGTGTTGTTATTACCAGTTATTAAAGTGGAGCTGATTGTAACCTTTGAACCACATAAATATGTGATCGATCAAAAATATAAAACATATGAAATAATGATTATTTCTATGAAATGATTAACAAATATTAATAGATTATGATATGAAACACAATTTTTAATTGGACTTTAGTTTCACAACTGTCGGTAGTCACTTTAAATAAATGTGCAAAAAGATACATCTTTTCAATATATTATCCGTATTTCCTATCTGAAACGTTACACATCACAACCCCTCATTAGTGTTTGTAGTTCATGAACGAACCATCATATTCCGTTCAAACGTCCAAACATTTTTAATCTGTATTCTGTTTTTTTAGCGACAGTTTGCAGTTAAATTAGTAATAAACAGTCCACGTAAAGAGTATAATAAAAGCCTTTGAACCTGTTCGTCCAAATCAATTTAGCAAGTGTTTGCAAGGGCAAACATTTTAATGAATTCGTTGACTTTGCTCTAATTACGCTGTAATTTTGTGATGAACATGAACAATTTTCATAGTGGCAACGGTCGAATAACGATGCGAATTTACATGTGTCTGGCGTGTGTCCCTTGGGTTTACTGTGTTCCTGGATTCCGGACAAGTGTTACACTGTTCGCTGTGCGTTAACGCATAAAGCAAATAATGGCGGGACAAGTTCTAAATTTCCATCGTTCGGAATGGCGTTGTTGATTGTACAATACTATTTCTTTCTGTATATGTATGGTCTGTGACTATTTCCACATTCGAGCGGGTCGCACCTCGTGTAATGTTTATTCGTAGACTGAATTTATGTGTATTTCCTGTAAAATGTAGATTTCTCATAAATTTATTAGTGACCAGATTATTTTTTTAAATTACAATATCAACACACGAAACACACCGTAGTGCCCTCTTTAGGTCTTTGCTACTATCTTTCTGACAATTATTATCAAATTGACATACAGATAACGACCTGCTTTTCCGTAGGTGCCATTACAGCAGTGCCCTCTATATTGTTTTTAAGGAAGACAATCCTACTTATTTATCCATATATATTAAAACGCGTCGATTCTGTCTCGCTCTAAATTCCGTCGTCGAATCGACAAAGTTTCAAAGCTATCTCCTCCGAGGGGCGATCGCGGAACGATCCCCGCGGGCCACTGAAGGTAGCCCTCGGCCTTTTTCCAATGCGTAGGGGTATTTTCGTCCCGTTTCCTATACGCCTTTTCCCAATTTAAACGCCTTTCCAAAACCCCCAAATTTTCGTCGATCGCCGTTCGACGAGAGAGATACGGCTAGAACTGGCGTTTGCCCTCGCGCCTAATGGTCCCATCACGACCGCCGAAATACCGACTTTTCGCGGGACCCCCGAGACCTTTTTCTAATTTTTACGGCTTTGAGAACCGCTTCACGCGAAAGTTCCGTCCTTTCTCTAATGCTTTGAGATTTCTTTGACTCCTTCTACGTCTATTTCGTCTTCGAAAATCTCGAGTCGCATCCGTCTCAAATTCTCATTTTATCTGCCGATGTGAGATTGCACTAACGAGACAAGCACCTCCCATGAAAACTGTCAAATTAATTAAACCTCAAATAGGTTATTTTCATTATTTTCCTATGAGACATATTGCTAGCGGAATCGATAGTGCCGACTGCCAAACACTTCTGATTACCAAAAAACTGAAGCGAAATGCTTTTCCAATTAGAAAATCGGTAAAAATTATTTTTTCAGGTTGAAATGTACAGTTTACATAAGTACCCTTACAATTCATCAAAATATTAAGAAAAATCGTTCCATATCTTCCATCTTTCCATATACAAAATTTCTTTAATATGTATTTTCTTAAAAATAATATTACTTTAAATGCTTTTGTCACCCGAAGAGTGAACCCAGGCCGCATTCCTAGACCCCCAGTAGGGATAAAAATGGGAACGAAAATCGCTAGAGCGATTTTCTCCCATTTCTAGTTTGAATTATAATGTCTGTTAATTTGACAATAATTGTCAGACAGATAGTAGCAAAGACCTAAAAAGGGCACTACGGTGTGTTTCTCGCCACTAGTAACATTCGCGATGCCCATTAGGCAATCACGTCGCAGACTACCTATGGCACTCTGATGAGCGCAAAATAACCGCGAAACCGGTCAGTGTCTGATAGAAGGTCTCGATGAACAATGTGCCGACTCCTATGGAGATGCCGATGTAATGCAATGCCAGTCGGGGCATATTGCGAGTGGAGTAGTAGGTTTTCGGCATCTCCTTCAAATATATATTATAACATAGTTACTTATAATATTAACTTGTACTTGTATTTATACTTTTTTGAAAATAATTTTGTTTTTTGATTTCAGGTAAGTTTCAATGGGGAATCATAAAGAGACTTGACTCCAGACAAAACTGGGTAAGAATATAGTTAAATAGCTACTGATACATACAGACCACAATGTTTTTGAAACATAGGGAAAAATTTTGGAAATGCGCAATTTTCGCCTTTGTTTGCCTTTTTTGGCTTTTAGAATTATTGTATCATAAAACGCAATAAAAGTTTAATTATTACTTAGCACTTTTTCTTAAAACTCCATAATGGACGCATTTATTATTAAAATTACTGTAGATGTTATTATCGATGGAAGTAGACTATCATTGTGTTATATGTAGTACTACTATTGAAATAAATGAAATAGACCCCTGAGTTTGGAAACCGATACTAAGAAACCGTAGGGGCGAAAGAATTGAAATTGAATTCAATTGAATTTTGGGCCATATACAGGGTGTTTCATAATATATGCGCAGGACTTCAGGATGTTATAGCTCGTCAAAAAATATGAAAAAAAGTTCCTATTAACTTACCCTCTAAAATGCACCATTTTAGAGATGCATGATGCATACAGGGTGTTGAAGTTGAAAAAAAAATTTGCGAATATCTCCGGAACCGTTTATAGCACAGAAAATAGATTTTGTAAGCATTTTATACTCATAATAAACTATGTTTTGTGCGGAAAATTTTTTTTTAAAATCATAATTGGTGAAGGTTTTGAAGGGGTAGTAGTTGTTTTTTCTCCCCAACTTCTACGCTACTGGAAAAAGTACGATTTTGAGACGCCTATTTGAACCGCCAATGTTTTCTACACAAAAAAGGTACTCTTGGTCATAAGCTCTAAAGTCGATCGTATTCGAGAAAAATCAACTTTTATGTTGAAAAACATGGTCAATTTTTTTAAATAAAATTTTTTTCTTACTAATTAAACAAAATTTATTTAAACGTTAGAACAAGTAACGAAACCAAACGTTAACTTCATAATTGCAAAATTAAAAAAAAATGAAAAAATGATACAAAAGTTGACTTTTCAAAATTCCCCAAACCGTAAAGGTAAAATTGACCATGTTTTCAAAAAATTGACCATGTTTTTCAACATAAAAGTTGATTTTTCTCGAAAACGATCGACTTTAGAGCTTATGACCAAGAGTACCTTTTTTGTGTAAAACATTGGCGGTTCAAATAAGCGTCTCAAAATCGTACTTTTTCTAGTAGCGTAGAAGTTGGGGAGAAAAAACACCTACTATCCCTTCAAAACCTTCACCAATTATGATTTAAAAAAAAAAAATTCCGCACAAAACATAGTTTATTATGAGTATAAAATGCTTACAAAATCTGTTTTCTGTGCTATAAACGGTTCCGGAGATATTCGCAAAAAACGAAATTTTTTTTCAACTTCAACACCCTGTATCTCTAAAATGGTGCATTTTAGAGGGTAAGTTAATAGGAACTTTTTTTCATATTTTTGAACGAGCTATAACATCCTGAAGTCCTGCGCATATATTATGAAACACCCTGTATAGCTTCACTATTACTCTATTGAGTGCTAAAATTTCAGTTAGTTTCGTATTTTCTTAGTTATTAATGAAAATGTAGAAAAAAACACTGGTTTCTGTTTTGCTTAAAAATAAATAAATTAATAGGTTTTGAGACAAATGATATTCACAGTACTAAAGACAATAGTTCGACTTTCGTTAGTAAAAATTTGGAATTTTTTTATCAATTAACAAAAAAATTACGACGAGTTAAAGTGACAGGTATCAATTTTGTAGGCAGAAAACCGTGATGACATTATGCAACAATTTTTGTTATAAGGTGTCAGTTTTTTACATTAGACACGTTGCAATCTAAATTTTTCTTTTCAATAAATGTACTACAATCTACACTGAGAAAACAGTCGGGAGATATACAATTTATTTTATACGGGGCGCTGGAAGTACCTACTAGTAATTATTAAATAATTATTTAATTTTAGAAAATAAATATTTTATAGATGTTTGAGACAAGCTATACATTTTAATAATTATATCTATTCTTGGTATATAATAATAATAATAATAATAATAATAATAGCGTTTATTGCCCAACAGTTACCCATTTACTGAGCAAAATTACAATAAAATAAAGAATATAGTATACAGTTAAACCAAAATTATTACAAATGTGCGTTAAAATAACTTTTTAATTTAGATATGCTACAACAGAATATGTCACAAACATCAGATAATATATTTGCATTTGTGCACATGAAGTGCACAGGTGCCTTAAACATTATATTAGTATTAGCTCTTTTACACAAAAAAGTGGAAGTACTTCTAGATGCAAGCCTTGGTACATATATATATCAATTTTTGACAAAAGAACCGAACAGTCAACTCTACCATGTAACAGCTTATACAAGAACAGCAAGGACGCTTGTTTTCTACGTTTTTCCAGCGATATAAAGTTAAAGCTATTCATCAGCTCATTGTAATTACAACCTCTTGGAGGATAGACCCCATGAACCCTGAAATTTAAGAATTTAAGAAAGTTCTTCTGCACCTTTTCTAAAGCAGATGAATACTCGGCGTATATAGGGCTCCAAATTAAGGAAGCATATTCAAGTTTCGTCCTAACCAAACTAAAATAAAGTAATTTGATTGATGAAGCGTCGCTGAAATTCTTGCAGTTGCGAATAATGAATCCCTGGGTACGGTAAGCAGATTGAATCAAATTATGGATATGAAAATTAAATGTAAGTTGGTTATCAAAATGAACCCCTAAATCCCGAAAAGTATCAATTCGCTCCAAAGTAACATTGCTGATAGTATAATGATATTTTATTGTATTTAACTTACGAGTAAACGTCATGACTTTACATTTAGAAATATTTAGATGAAGGTGATTTTCTACACACCACTTTTCCAAGGCGATAACTTGGTTCTGAAGTCTCAAACAGTCATCTAAACAGACGACTGAGGTGTACAGTTTTAGGTCATCTGCAAACATCAGCCTGTTACCACTCAGGGAAACACATAAATCATTAATATATATTAAGAATAACAATGGACCCAAATTTGACCCTTGAGGGACTCCACTGGTTGAAATATATGTCTTTGAAGAAAATCCATTGTAAATATATGCTCTACTTGCTCTTAACATCAAGTATGCAGCAGCAACTTCTTTATCTGATGGAACATATCTCTCACAATTGACTTCAAAAATAGTTTCTTCCAGTAAGTTCACAGAAATAGAAATACTTTAAGTGAACTAGATTGTCACCAATAATGTTATTATTTTTGTGTAAGTATTTCTTTAGTATCTTCCATAGTTAGAAGTCCAACTAAAAATTATACCTCGATAGTATAATAAATATAAAAAGTAATAAATGAGATAAAAATATGTGAAGCTAACTATATGTAATACAAAACTGGATGTTATTAGTATTATTATTCTTGCATATCAGTGCAAGAAGGAACTTGGAAGGAAAAGATTGATTTGTTTTAATCCATGGAGTAGGTATGTTTGTTTAATAAATTAGCTGTGTCAACGTTAAAATGTACCGAATCTGCAATAATTGTCACCTGTGTAATTATCCGTTTTGTTACCTTGCAAGTAAGAGAACAAAGGATGCCTCTGTATGTTTATTTTGCAGCACAGCATAATAAAATGTAATCATTATTCAAGGGAATAAAGCACAGGTGATAGCGAATGACCTGCGCGCAGAGATAGCACTTATCAAGTCCCGCCGCGCCATCTATCATAACAACGCGCCATTATCTCGAGGCGAGCTCCGCTACACGGAATATGGACGCTATTTGCATAACTCTAATCTGCATACACTTACCAACTCGGGAAACAAACTTCCCAAATGCACTAATTTACTTTTTCCTTACGCGTTCCCGAATTAAACGGACGAAACTTTTCTTCTGCATTTATACTTAATTAATTTACCTAATTATGTTTACTTTGCGAAACAGACCCGACGACAAATTTGTTGTAATTTGGTATGCATATTCATTCCACGAATTAAATGTTGTTCTTTAGTTAGTTTGCGCCAGTCTGAATAAAAGTGTTCAATTAAAAAATCATCAATTTGCAATAATTATTTGGAAAATGGTAACCACTGAACTCCACATACTCTTTACTTACAGAAGGCTCTTTTCAATTAATGTCGGTTATTACCGTAGTAGAAGAGAGTCATTAAGAGAAAATGTCTCAAGTTTAAAATATAAATAAAACTCTGTAAATATCGTAACCGCCATTAATTATTAATTCGCTACTAAAAAAAAAGTGCACAAAAACACATGAATTAAACTATTAAAATCATAACTCATCATAATACAGGTTAGGCGAGAACGTCAGTTAAATAGTAAAAATGGAGCGTTATCATCGCAACGATATAAACTTGTATTGCAAAATTTTGAACAACAACTTCATAACGAAGGTGTAGACTTCCAAAGACTATGGTTTCAGCAGGACGGGGCCACTTCCCACACTGCTAGGCAGCCTATGGCAATTCTACGAAGAATGTTTCCTGGTCGTGTCCTTTCAAAATTTGGGGATGTTGCGTGGCCTGCAGGGTCACTGGATCTGCCAGCTTGTGATTCGCTAACCGACCTCGAATTTTGGAGCAACTGAAGCATAATATTCGAACCGAGATTAACGCAATCCCAATTGAAATGTTGCAGCGAGTGATGCAAAATTTTTGTGCTAGACTTCAGGAGTGCCAGCAGCAAGGCAAGGTCATTTGCCTGATGTGATATTCAGAAAATAAATTGCCATGTTTACTTAAGAACATTTTGTTCCAGTTTTTGATTAAAGTTTAACCATTTATGAATACCAGTGCATAGAAAATAGATTCTTCATTCTGCCTAACCCGTTAGTTATTTATTTGTTTAACTAGGACAAAAAATACACGTTTACACGTCTTGAAAACGTATTTTTTGTACGAGTTTAACATAATATTTTTTTCCAACCGCTTCTAATTAGCATCTCCAGTTTACCGATTCATTGGAGTCACAATCTGTTTCCATTTTTTTATTTAAATAAACTTCAATATATGTGACATGCAATGTCAATGTCAAATTACTTTTCGGTGCTATACAAAAATCAGTACAGTTGCTCTGGCGATGTCAAACAGTCCCGAAATGGCCCTCTTTTTATACAAAATGATTTAATGTTATACGCGATTCATTTTAAGATCGTAGCGCCAAAACGGCAGTAATCTATACTAACCTATGGGCTATTGACGCTGACGAAATTGCATTCATCAAAGATTTGTTGTCGAGAACTTTAAACCAGGTAAAAAGCTTGTAAAACTATTTGAAAGGGGTAAGTAGTGATATAAAATTAAAATAGATTTCAATATTTTTCGAGCGTTCAATCTGAAAACAAAACTTAACCTCAAAATATGTCAAATTCTTTATTGGACATACGGCATACATATCTTTATGGAAATAGTCATTCTTAGAGAAAGGTAAAGAGCACACACTCTACTTTGCGTTCTTTAGCTTCTTTATCCATACTTGTCTCCTGTAACTCTTTAATATCCAACTTATAGTTTCCACGATAGCTCCAGATATTCCCGCTTTTGGAAAAGTATGAAACTGATCTCGGGGTTTTTCTTTGTCCAAGAGGAACAATGACGCTCACAACAATAATGATTCATACCTAATCAAAGCAATTAACTAATATAACAGATATTTCAAAATTCACAATAGACATACATACGCAAAACTGAACCAAAGGCCCGTGAGTTAGTTGTGCGTACCGCCAGTAGGTAGCGTATTGTTAGCAAGAATCGCCTATAGTGTCTTATTCGTATGGTTGGAAAAAAATGTAATAACTTGTTTCTAGAAACAGAATATTGCCAAATGATTTCACAGGTCTTAATTTTGTATAAATATCTAAAACACTGTATGGAGAATATGAAAAATATAGATGAATGTAAATATCCTTAATTTGGCACAACTAAAAAATTTACCGAATGTTCTTCAAAACATTTTGGTGTCAAACTGAAAAATCGGTAATACTTTGAAATTTTGAAAATTTTTGCTTTCCTATTATCATTATTTTATTGGAGATGAAATCCCAAAAGATTTTATGGGATGGGTAGGTATATTACTACGACATTCCATATATCCACATGGATATCCAAAATACAAAGTTGGGCCATAACTAGAATTTTATTATTCTGGAGGGTTGTTTGGTTTCATAATTTATTCTGATATCAGTAAAGAAGACTATACTATCCAATCCATTCAAATTATAGCAATAATTGAATGTACTTAGGGATATAACCATAAATATTAAATAAACTTAAATTTATCTGTCACATGCAATAGAAATTTTAACCACGTTAACCAACTTTTTTGGCTTTTTTAGATCTGCACTTCTGATTTTTATGCATCATCTTCAATAAACAATGACAGTGATTATCTGAATATACGATTTTGTTTTAGCCCATTTCAAAGTAATATGAATTACTATTTTGTTTAATAAATTTGCTTGGCCTAAAGTGATAAACATGTACTCCATAAAGTGTTAAAATCTAGAAACGGGAGGGAAAAGCAGATTTTCTTGAATAATATGAATTGTGGAATATTCTCATGATATTATTTGTTTTTTGGTACAAATATTAAGTACAAATAAAGGTATTTAAATATGTTTATAAGGATGTTTATATATTTACTCAATTTTCAATTAAAAAAAATAATTCTATCTATAAGTAAAATAATAGCAATTCAATTTTAGGTAGAGATGTAATATTAAAATATTATCATCACAATATATGATTAACAACACAATGATTATAAGTTTGAATATTTTCAGTTTCAGTGAAATTGGAAAATTAAAATTAAAATGTAATTAAAAGTACAGTACGATAAATAGCAGGAGCTATAAGCAATTGACAAATTGGTGGGATTTTAAATAATTAAAATTGATTATACGTTGCCCTATAAACGTTGTAAAGTAACAAAATATATAATTAGGTACCTATTGTGTTCGTAATTTGTTTGATTTATAATTTAACTTTTATAATGAATTTAATTTATATGTGTAACAAATTTATGGCGTTAGAATACCACGAATTCAGGTACTGAACTATATTTTTCCAATATTACTTTGTTGACTAATGTGAGAGTTTTATAAACAGTAATATTCATAATCCATAAGGCTATAGTTTATACTGATTTATAGGTTGTTCCATTTTTGGGACTATAACTATATACCATATTTGGACTATAACCATTTGTGTTAAATTGTAGTTGAAGTTAAGAAACTTTAAATATGAAAGTTGGGCGAATTGTTAATCTGCATAACATAAAATTATTTGCAACTATACAGGGTATTCGGGGCCCAGAATGCTCTTAGATCAAGAAAGAGCAATAAACCGAAAACGATATAAGTGTTTTATGGGGCAAACTTTGAAGGTTTGCTCTTGAAATATTATTTTTAAAACTTCCTTCCGTATTCCTTCCCTTGATTTTTTTATTTTACAGGTGACACATTCAAAACAGAATTGTACAATTTTATCTATGACTACACTTACTTTCCCGCCGTATGCATATTCCCCGTGTATACTTCGTCGAAACTCGAAAATAAGACATGCGGATACATAAATCCAAATTATTACAATCCCTTCAGAACATTCGGTATACTGTTAGAAATAACATCGCGACTACTCATTCAGAGGAGCTACACATGATCGAATTGGGATATCTGAAGGAAAGCGCGGATTAGTCGTATCTCTCTGGTAGGAAGTCGAGAGATGGCTGCATTTAAATCTCCTTATCCTGGGTGAATAATACGGCGACGCAGCTTTCATAAACAGGGAGACATTTACATACAGGCAACGATAAAGCCGGAGCGTTATCCCAAGTGGATGTTTTATAGTCCAATTGCTATAACACTAATAGCATTTGGTGAAATTTATTTACTTTTAACCGTGCTGGTGTTCAAGTTCGCGAAATTGGATTATTACAAACCAGAACACTATCTGTACTTGCGGTACTTCGCAGATATATAAATCTTGCCGGTAAGGTTATTCTCTTTATCTGTGACCTTCTACCAGTTGTTTAAATCGTTAACTCGCTGAAACACCAACACTTATGTGGTCGTGGTTTATAAAGTTACCTACGGATCACGGGATTTCATTAAACTTAACATAAACATTCAGTCACAATAGTAATTCAGTAACAATAATTTCAGCCGTAATGACGTATTATTTCAGTAGACCAAATTATTACTTGAAAGGAAATTATCGGACACAACTACTCTGCAGGTCCTTACCAGCATTAAATTGTACCGGCATATTGTCTTAAGCTAACCACATCATTTACCAAACTAGGTGTTTCCGATATTTTCTTTTGAGTATTTCTTTTTTTTTCTATAACTGTAACTGTAACTCTTTCTGTTTTTCTTTTCATTTCGATATCTCGTTTAGTTCAGCAGATATAAGAAAACAAAAATACTGATCTTTTTCTGTTATAAGGATAATTATTTTTGCTTTTGGAATGCGATATACTCTTATACCTCTTATACAAATACGATAAGCTTTCTAATTCAGTAACTTTATAATTCAGATATTACTACAATCAATTAAAAGATATATTTAAATACTATATTTCTTATGAACTGTCTCCATATTGCAAAATGTCAATTGATCCCGATATCTAACGCCCGATTATATGTATACTGCCCTGCACCAACTATTGTTTGTACATATAAACGATATAATGAACAGGCGTTGTAGCGACCAACGCGGTCTCCATCGCGGTTATTACAAATTTAAATTGAAGTTTTATACTATGAAAGAATTCGAAACCGACTTTATTGCAAATTTGAGTTTTTATTGCTACAATGCAATTTTTGCTACGCTGAATTTTTATTGCAAGTAGATTTCAGGACTTCGAAATTCTGCTATATATATTATATTGGGGAAGATTTTATTAAACTATTTTGAATATGTTGTGAGAAATATTTTCATAAATCTATATTTATTTTAACTGAATCTCATGTGGCGTGTAGCAAAATCAAGAGACTGCTGCAACGTTCGTATTCTATGTTGAAAATTAGATTTTACTCAGCCTTCATATTATACCTACTTCTCTTGTGTTTATACAGACTGTCCCATTTTAGATGTAAATCCAAGGACTCAGAATCTACTAGAGGACGGAAACAACTAATAACATGTTCTTAAGCTCGATATCTCAGCAAATTCAATTGTCAAATCAGAAATCTTCTAATGTTAATTGATTTAAAACACGTTATTGAATTTTTTGATATTTTCGACATCCTCGATATCTCTGGAGCTTAAAGTTGTAATAATTAAGTAAAAAATGCTATAGATCTATTTTTACTTCCAGTATTGATAGATGTAGGTAAATCCTGCGTAACTGAGTTTTGTCTAATTGAAGTTATTGAAAAATCTAGAGAAACTTCTAGATCTTCTAGACAACAATTTTGATCATAATTTATTATTACATAATGTTTTATAAAAACGCTAAATAGAATAACGCGATTAAGTTATGTAGTTTCACTTCTGGTAGACATTTATGAATTGTCTGAAATGGATTATGATCGTCTTAAACCTACCAAATTGAGCAAATCCGGTATTTGGTCATTTAAAAGCTTTCACTATGCACACTGGTCTGGTTTTTGAAACAATGTTTCACTATGTTTTTAATTGTAACTTACACACAGTTGAACATCATAATATGCTCACTGGTTGAAGGAGCACTGTATGTAGACTGTCTTGTGGCAAAGATTTCAGCAGGGCTATCTATCGTCTTTCTCTTTATCGAATCGATCTAGGTACTGCAAACTTTTGACATGAACAGTGGAAAAATCATATAAGTAGGCTAACGTTGTAGAGTGTGTGTTCTATATGCTTCAAATTGAAGTGTATTTCGGTTGTATTTTCAATTTTACTTACTTATGACAATATGTATATACTTGCCGGATGTAACAGAAAAGTTGCTCGCACCAAATTTAGTTGACATATCTTGCAAAATAAAAGATGTACCACTTTTATTTTGCAAGATATGTCAACTAAATTTGGTGTAGGTATCTTAACCAAATTTTGGGAGTGCTTAATAGACTAAAATATATATTTTATTTACGGACAATTTGAAAAGTGACTCAACCACTTCTGATTTTACCGGTCCACTTTATTAAATGGAACACCCTATATATTTTTACATATTTGGATTCAGAGTGATTTTTTTGCTTTTACTTGTATTACTATTATCCATTTTTGAAGTCTAGAGTGATATAATTCATGAAAATAGCTTCCTGCCAAACTAAAAATTAATTAGAAAATTATTATATCACATGGTAGATTCCACTGTTCCAAAATACAAAAAATGAATAATTATATAACAAAATAAATTCATTGCAAACTGTCATATTTTTCTGAAAATTAGTCACACAAAGTTTTGATACCGAAAACGGAAAAGTTTTCGAAACGTAAACGTTCTAAGTGATGTGTTTTAATATATTTTTCAAAAAACCAACCTTTGACTGATCCGTCGGCGCAGAGGTTGATTATTAATTTTTTGTATTTTTCAGTGGAGGCATAATACCCAAATAAATAAGAGTAATTGAACAATGCCACAAATAAATACTTTCATACATTATAGAAAGATTTATCTTTAATTTAGGAGAGATGTAAAAAATCACGCCGAATTTAAATATGTAAAAAATATAAATGTGTTTCATGTGTTTCAAGTTTTGGGCTCACATTTACGGAGGTAAACTGGAGATGGTTGAATCACTTTCATTTTGCCCTTAAATGCATTGGTTCTACTCCCTAAATTTAGTTGGCATCTTGCAGCAAAGTAAAAGTGGTAGCTAGCCACTTTTCTGGTCCACCCAGTTTAAACTTGTCACTTGCAGTTTCTATTAGTGTTTATATGTATAAGTCTATTGTAATTATTTTAATGAATATAACTTTTATTGATGCGTTCGTATTTTTGAACATATGGAAAATAATGATAATAAAACTTTTCGTTTTAGGAAAAATTTACACCGTCAAAATTCGATATTTTTAAACATAATACCCTGTCTTTCTTTTTATACAGTGATGCTGAATTTAATTCTGCGTCGACCTGTAATGTTTTGCTGTTATGGAAGGTTTTTGCAACACTCACTTAGAATTAATTACAAATCGTCAGGATTTCTCCATTTCCAGTTCCAACATGACAGATAATGTCACGATTAATTAGACATAATATGTTAATTATAACATTAACATAGTCCCTGTGCTTATCTTCGACTGTTTTTCTTTCCACTGTCCCTGTCTGTATATGTACATAAATTAATTTAATTGAAGATTCAATTTATTTAATGGCACACAAAGCAAGTTTTTTCTATCACAGTCTGGCTTTCTGAGGCTTACAGTTTGAGTAATGATCTGTAAAAATGCAGCTTCTAATTAATTACTCCTAAAGTTGGTGCATGTAATTTATCTTCGTGTTGTGCACGTCAAGTCTGGAGAGCACATTGTAACAAATCATATGCAGTCCTGGAGCTGGATACGATTAGATGCACATATGCTTTATTCTCCTTGATTTACGGTATTTGTTTTGTTGATTCTGACTAAAAATCATCTGTGTCATTAATATCTGTTCTTGGGTAATCTTATAAAATATTTTCTTCAGATAAAATAACTTTTTTTTCCAACCATACGAATAAGACACTATAATATTAAATTATTTTGTATAAAAAGAGGGCCATTTCTGGATTGTTTGAGATCGCCATAGCAACTGTACAAAAAAGAGATTATTGTACAGTTGTACAGTACCGAAAAGTAATTTGACATTGACATTGTATGTCACATAATATATTGAAGTTTAGTTAAATAGAAAAATAGAAACAAATAGTGACTCCGATGAATGGGTAAACTGGAGGTGTAATTAGAAGCGATTGGAAATAAAATATTATGTTAAACTCGTACAATAAATACGTTTTCGAGACTCGTAAAATTCCCTCGTCCCGAAAACGTGTATTTTTTGTACTAGTTAAACAAATAACTATTTTTATTATATTGGAAAAGTTGTTTGGCTGTCAAAATAGAATTTATCTCTTTAATAAAAAACAAAAAAAAAAAAAAAGGACTTTCAAACAGATACATGGACAAATATCCTACTTTTCATCCGAGTTTTCGGACTTTTTTAAGGTTATCTAATAGCTAATAAGGAGATTTTGAACCCTTCAAATTTGAGCTTACCATTATCGTAATCGTTATACTGAGTAAGTGCAGTGCCAAAAGAGCACTGCACAGAGCACTCGAATCTCCATTCTACCAAACAATTTGTGGCACTACGATTATCTTAACGACTTGCTGAAATTTAAAGGGTTCAAAATCTCCCTAATATTAATTTCCTATGTTAATTTTCTTGTATGGGTTGGTTTTATTTTGTTTTTCATCTTTTTTATTGTTTAGGAATGCAATGTACGTGAAGTTTGAAGAGTTAAGCAAATAATGATGCCGAAAACTCGGACGAAACTTAGGATATTTGTCCATGTATCTGGCTGAAAGTCCTCTTTGTTTGTTTTTTATTCAAGAAATTAGTTACTTTTTTATAATGCAGTAGGGAGGCCGTTTGGGAATATTACCGTGACAAATTCATGGTATATTTCATTTGTATTAGTCTTTTATTTATATTTGATTAAACACTCGTGAGAAGTGACTTTTTAACGTATAAATTAATATATTTGAAGATGCCGAAAACAACTACTTAACGAGCAATGTGCCATGACTGGCATTGCAACCACATCCTTCATCGGGACCAACCACCAGACACTGACCGGTTTCGCACTTATTCTGTGCTCATCAGAATGCGCTACCTATGGCACTCTGATTACACCGAATCAGTGCGAAACCGGTTAGTTGCGGAAAGCAATAGTTAGTAGACGATAAAATATTTTATCGTCTTATATAATATTCTGTTTTTGCTAAATCAAAATTTAAACGAAAAATATTAATTAAAATCAATTACTAATTGCGTCACGTTTTAAAATCTCAGTGGATAGTTGAGGTTACTAGGAGAATGCCTGGCACCGGACTAAATAACTATTGTTTATTCTGTTCTGCCGGCTTTGCCTTGTGTCGCCTTATTTGCTCTGCACAAAATAAAAGTAGAAATGTGCAAAAACGAATGTGAAGAAGAAAAACTTCCTTCAGACGTAGAAGAAGATATATTTGAGACCGTGGGAAAATTATTGCCTCAAAAATCACGGCTGATATACGAAAAAGAATATACGTGCTTTCAAAAGTAGAAATGCGCAAAAAATATCAATAGTGTGAGTATAAAGGTACTTCTTGCATACTTTTTGGAGAAGTTAAAGAAAGTTAATCCGTCAATATTATGGTCCAATAACTCGATACTAAAGTAATCACCGCTGCTAAATGAAAATTGTGACATTTTAAAGTACCTAAGTAATACCTACGTCTGATGAGTCCGCCCCATCAAATAACTCTTCGTAATGTTTTCTGATACAGCAAATTAATTACATTGATTACGAAATTAACTGATAATTACAAATCTGAACCCATCGGCAGTCTTGGAACCGGATACTGTCATGAGATTTTTAAGAGATGCTTCAGATGACGACTATGTGTTTATGCAGGTGAAACTTTTAGAAATATGTCTGAAAGAAAATTACCGATTTTTTCAAGTTAAAGAATTCAGAAATGTATACGGCCATTGTTTCCGCCGCACTGCTCTGTAGCCACAAGGCTGGCAAATTCTGGCGCTGACCTTATATCACCGAAGCGTATGAGGGATGGAGTCATCTTTTAGGCGAGCTGGTGGCTCAGGATTTAGTATCTCGATTGCTCAACCCAGACGTAGTGGATTCGAATCTCCATTCTACCAAACAATTTTTAATTAATGTAAATTGAGATTAAGATTCATAGATTATGGTTGATTCGCAGGGATGTGTTGAGAACCATCCTAGCGATGGCCTAAGATAGGAAGAACGTTGGTGTTAATGTGAGCGATTAACATCGGTTGATGTTTGACTGTCTCCTTAACTAATGAGGTTTTCCAGGTTTCCTTCATTCCAGCACTGAATGGTGGTTAGGACCTTCCAACGTAAGTCGTTTCTGATGCACAAATGTGGTCTGCGAAATAATATGCCGCTCCTTCTCCCACACAAGTCTCAGACTTTCGGGATACTCCTTGTGAATACAATGAGGGCTAGATATGATACTATTATATTATTATTGTTTTCAATGGCCGAAGCATATTATAAAATACTCAGTACCAACAAAGGTCAAGTATCGAAGAGACACTATAGTGATGGAATATAGAATTCTTGCAGTTCAACGTCTGTAGATTAAGTCTGTTAGTTCATGTAGTGGCATTTCATATAATGCCATTACAAGAAAAAAGTTTTGTTCCAATTATTAGGTTATAATTCCAGTTATACTTATCTTAACATATAACGAGTTATAGAAGAAATACTCACTAAAAACTCATTCTGTACCTATATCGTATAGAAAAATATTTGTATTTATTGCAGCTCTTACCGACTTTTAAGATTAATGATTAAGATTTAAATAATAATTAGAGACGGAGTAATAAGTTCATATATGAACTTATTCATATACCTATGTTTTATGATAGAGGTTTTATACATACTTAGTTGTATAGAAATTTTATATTCTGGCAAAATGCTCCAGAAACGCCAGAAATAACATTATCTTATCGATTCATTAACTATATAATATTTGTTTACGCGAAACTGTTTTACTTAAACACCTCTATATATCAAATTTCACGGAATATCGCATATGTCACACTGAATAAACAGGAATTAACAAGATTATGATACCATAAATCTATATTCGACAGGGAATTACAAGGCGGGCTTAATATATGTTTCGCTATGCAAATAGTAACTCGAGACAGCGTCGTCTACATGTCACAAGTTCAATACATCAAGAAGGAATCAGAGACGCATACGTGCACATACACGACAAAGCAGATGTTTCTTCTTATTAAAGTTTCCACCATTCATCAGATATTATGGAAATAAGTTTGGTTGTCTGCAGGAAATGAGGAGATTAGGTGAACAGGCGCTTATGAGCTGGTGGTTGAAATGAAGCCAGCGTTGAGTGTCTGAGAGCAGCGTACAACTGAGTAGTTCCCGAGGCCTTCGCAACATTGCATCCAGATCCGTATTCTTAGAAAGTACGTCGGCTTTGTTGTTTCATTTCTGTAGAGTGGGAAATTTGGATTAAAAATGTGTTTTGAGAAGCTTCGTGGTCGAGTGGTTAAATGCATAATGGTCAGTATGCCTTTGAGAGGTTATTATATTGAGTATATTCTCATGATGAAAAGGAATTAATCAAAGAGTGTTCTTAATATCGAAAAGTGAGTTTTCATTTTTTGTTCGCAAATTATGCGTTTAAGGACGATTTTAGTCAGGCTGCCATGTATGTAAAAATTCCTCGGAACTTCCTACCGTGGGTCCAAAGGGCGGTTTTGGTCACGTGAACTTGTATTTGAATAAAGAGTTTTTGGAACAGGAATGGTAATCTCAGATAGAACAAGATGAAGCATACACTGAACTAAAAGAAATCAAAGCAGGAGTACCACAAGGAAGCGTCCTAGGCCCTATCTTATACCTGATCTACACCAGTGATATACCACAGTTAGAGCAAAACACAATAGCCACGTTTGCAGATGATACTGCCATTCTTGCGACAGGGAAGGGCTTTGAAGAAGCTGCAAACAAACTGCAAACATCAGTTAACCAAATCAATAACTGGACCAGAAGATGGCGTATCAAGCTGAATGAACCAAATCAGTGCAGATTAATTTCACAAATAAAAGAGAACAACAAATACCTATTAACATGAACAATGCCCAGATTCCATATGCAAACTCAGCAAAATATCTAGGCATCACATTAGACGCAAGACTTCGCTGGAAAGTCCATGTTAAAAAGAAAAGAGAAGAGCTAGACATCAGATATAAGAAAATGTACTGGCTACTTGGTAGACACTCCTGCTTATCAACTTACAACAAAATACTGTTGTATAAACAAATTCTCAAGCCAGTATGGACCTATGGAATACAGCTCTGGGGCTGTGCCAGTAAGAGTAACATATTAATCATTCAAAGGTTTCAGAACAAAGTACTGCGGAACATCGTCAAAGCGCCTTGGTACATCAGAAACAGCGACCTTCATCGAGATCTTCAGATGGACACTGTAGAGCAGACAATTACTAAATTTGCACGGACTCATGAACAACGACTCCATCAACATGTGAATATCGAGGCCATCCAGCTCATCGACAACACTAACATAGTAAGAAGGCTCAAGAGGGTTAAGCCCTTTGAGTTAGTGAAGGATTATGTCAGTATAAAAGCACAGTATTGTGCGGTTAGTGTTACCCGTTAGTGTTAGTGTAATTAAGTTACCAGACTCTAAGGTACACTAGTGAGTAAGACCTTAGCTCTAAAATTTTCACCTTTAGTTAAATTAGGATAGAACCAAATTACTCATTGATCTCCCTTTGATCAGATTGTAATAACAGCAAAATAACCATCAAGGGATATATATTCTATATATATATATATATATATATATATATATATATATATATATATATATATATATATATATATATATATATAAACAAAAAGGAATGGTAAGTATACCGGAATATAAGTATAACTTTTTATTATAAAACTGCTAGGAAACAAGATGACATACCGTTTGTGTATGCCAAAGGGAATACGCCCAACTGAAAACTGAAGAACCCAGGATGACTCTTTGATTCATTCATTTTCATTATGAGAATATACCTACTCATTATAAATGAGGATCCATGAGTATTCCTTGAGTATGAGAATACCATCTGAAAGGCATACTGACTAAAGTCACAACCAAAAATCTGTTACTAACTGCCGGTCTAACAAAAAGATTTAATTCCCCGCGTTTAATGATGGTTCGAATTTTGCCGCCGGGTATCTTTTTTTAATTGCTCCTATATATCTAATTGCTCCTATAATTCAGTTGCACATAGACTTATTTGCGTTTTAATATGCAATCAGTACTGCAACCGCATTGTATAAATAGCTGACAACCTACACTGTTCACATTAATTTATATGGTTTTCCATGTTTCTGTTAATCTCATACTAAATGGTAGTCAAGTTAATATCTCGCACTCTCGGTCCGCGAAATAATAATAAGCTGCTTTTTCTCCCATACAAGTATCAGAGTTTTGGGCTCAGAATTGCGATGAGAATTAAGGATAGAGATATTATTATATTATTTTGTACAATAAATAAATTAAAGCCCTCTATATGTAAAAACAGTAATACAAGAAATGAATACCTACTACCGCCAAGTCTAATATTAGCCAGCTATTTGATTACAGAATATTTCTGGAGGGTTGTATTTAGAAATTACATATTCCACGTTTATATATTGTGGGTCATCATGATGAATGGACCTGTTTGATAAAGATTTGCTGTACAGGGTGTTCACATATATATTGAGCATATTGTGTTTCTAATAATATGTTTTGAACTTTCAAAAGACACCTTAAAATCCGTATTATCAAAATTTGTTTGTAATGTGGCTGGTATAGAGACTAGTTTAAAGTATACATGCACACCCTGTACATAGTCTGAATTTATCAGTGAGGTTGGAAATACCATTATATAGATATGGATGGTTCAGAATATAGTTTTTCTTAATGCTCTGTTCACAAGTTTATCCTGCATTTTTATTACTTAAAACTGTATTTGAGCATTGACTGAAAAATTTATAAAACTGCCCTGATAATATGTCAAAAATGTTATTAGTTTTCTCTCAAATGGTGAAAGTCGGTTCTTACGTATCGGCTTTGTCTCATAATATTTTAGTCCTGTTCATTCTTCAGTCAAGGATTTGATGAGGAACTGTGTTATACAGTTCATTGCATAAGAAAATTGTTACATGTCAAAATTGAACTACGTGAATACGTAAAAGGATATTTTTGTTGTTATTATATGAACTTGTAGAGCATAGCTAAAGGTCAAATTAGGTTTGGTTGGTCGAAGAGAGTTCAGTGAATTGGAGGCAATCTTGTATAAACGGAAGGTCTTCGTGGCATATACTTGAGCTTCTTAGCTAGGTTATACCGTGGGTTATGATTGTCTAGTCTTGTACTCGCCATTTGCAGTACTCACTGTCTACACAGCTGGAATGCATATAGTCTGGTAGGTTTCGATTTCTCCTAACGGTAGTTGTGCAGATTGTTTATCGTTAGTTCTCAGTATTATTGTATAAGCCTCGATGGCTCTGAGGGAGACTGCTTACGGTTTTGTCCCTAATCTCTTTCCTCAGTCGGCTTTGTAAATATCTCGTTTGGCTTCAGTTTTGCCTAAAAATACAATAGTATGATTTATGAGAAGAACACTGTCATATGTGCAATGTAACCGCAATTATTAGTATGTGCTTTACTGTAATTATGTGTAGTTACTTACTGAGTATCAGGGCAATACCATAGCTAGAAGTTTTCCTTTACATTGATTAAGTAGGTAATCATTTTGGGTGAACATCTTTAAAGGTTTTGTTTATTTTGGTAGCTGTCATTCTACTCGCATAGTGTCAGTGGGCACTGAGCGCAGATTGGTCTTGGCAGGCGACCACCTGTTTTAGCACTGAAGAGTGAAATGGGTAGACTGAGAACTGCGGTCATCCTTGTCTACGGTAGGGTAATTCTTTTCGAATGCATGTTTCTAAGAGGTTCCAGTTATTAAGAGGTTTTCCACGTAACTCTCGACCTGATTACGTATTGTATGCAATGTAAAGTTGTATTTTGGGTATTATCAAGTTGTCGACCAGGTGTTATTTGACCAATCAACGTGTCAGCAATCGTCTCGCTCGAGGGCGAGAGACAAGAATTTACCGTGTACCCCAAACGACTGCCTCGGTTCATATGTTACGATTTGTATGTTACATTTTCAGTATTTCTGGTCTTCTATAGTTATCAAATCTTGTGTAGATGAATTTTGTAACTGTGTGTGTGATCTAAAGTAGCCTTTGAAGGAAATTACAACTGTGGGTTTTCAATGTCCATTTGAGATTCGAATTTCCCCGCTCGAGTTCGAGGTGATTCGACGTGGGCAGTCTTTTCCTTTTCCGGCTTGGAGAAACGTCTACGACATATTTGTGTGCACATGTTTGATTCTTTAGAAGAATTTCCATAGTTTGGGATATTATTGTGGCACAATATATCTGGTATAATCGATGTTTGGAGCTAATTAGTTCGATTATATCATAATTCCTGTTGGATGGTATGTCAAGTGATTCAGCCAGTGTGATCTGAGCTTCACAGCTAAAGCCGCATGTCAACCAAGTAAGTTTAATGGAATTTTCTACTCAAGGGCTGATAACTCACAGTAATTTTCTTTGCAGGGCTTTTTCTTTCCCCTTTTGCTTTCTTTTGAGGTTTTGTACTTCGTTTTGTCCATGACCCGTGGGTTTTCCTAACACGTGGATGTTTGGTTAACTACCTGTTGCATTTGTTGGGACTGTCGGTTCCTATTTTGCTCCTGTCTGGAATACGTACATGTTCTGGTGTACCAGCGGTGGAGTCAGGATAATCTAGTCACCAAGTTTGGACACTATACCATATACTGGGTGTTGAGTTGGTAGCGATATACTGGGTGGTGAGTTCCCGTTAATGGACATATTGGATGTTGAATTCCTGCTAGCAAGGTGCCTACTGGGTGGTATGTTCTGCATGAGCCTAGTATATGAACTTCAACGTTGAGTCTTTCCCCGCTGCAGTGGTAAGCTGGACTCGAATACTGTACTGTCCTGTGGCCTGGCTGTCCTGATTGCAAGTTTAAGGAACTGGATGCTGGAGTGGTGCCTATCCAGAGTCAGATAAGTGTCATAATAGCTGATAATCTGTCATTTAGCATCTATATATTTCGTATCTTATATATTTCTTTTATATCGTATGCCAGAAATCGTGTATATACACATGTAAGCGTACTCTGTCACATTCACTTCCTGAATAACAGTTTGTATTGATTAATTAGAGAGTACCCGAGTCATGTGTATGTTCATTTAGGTAATGTGTAATTAAATCACATGTATAGAGAATAAGTATTGTAGCTTGAGTAAGCACAAGTCAAACGTAGGACCATCTCGACATGATCATGTTGCGATGAATCTGGGCTAGTTGGTAGCTTCCCATTTCATTACGTGACCTCACAGTCACCGGGTTATCATTTTGTTTAGTAACGTAGGCCAGCCTAGGTAAGCTACGGAAGTACCCTCACCTTATGTGAGTTGACTGTAGTGATACATGTTCCATATTTAGTTAACGTAGGTACCTACCTACTGTAAATGTGCACTTGATTTTAGTTAATTGTCGTTGGTTTCCACCAGCCTTGTACAAGAGACTTAGATAAGATAGATAATATAGATTTCCTTATCGATTTTATCAATAAGGGAATTGATGTGATTTCACCATACAATATTTTGCTATATTTTATATAGTACCTATTTCCACCAACCTTGTTCAATAAATTTTAGATAATATAGGTCGATTTCTATCGACAAGGAAATTGATGTGATTTGGTTTGGTTTTTTGTTTTGTGTAAACTGACAACCGACCTACGACCCCCTCCCCTAAGCTACCGGAGTGTGTGATCCCTCACTGTTCGGGATTGTTCACTATAAAAAAAAATATATGTTACGTGGTTGCCTGGGCAATTGGCGACCGTAGCAAATTGGCGCCCAAAGGTTTTCAGTTTATGGTGGGAGAAGTATATCTATTTTTTTTGTCACATTCTGCTTATTACGTCAGATTGAACATTTACCAATCACGTCACTTTCTCTTGTCATTTGATAGCTATATAGGTACATATGGTAAGACTTATAGTCGCATAATGAACTAAGTGAGATATATGTTTTAATATACAGGGTGATATGTATTAATTACGAAATATATTTATACGTAGCGATATTCACTATTTCTAAAACTATAAAATTTGAGTTATCTAGTTATAAATATCTGTGATAAAGAAATATATATAAACACGTGAAATTTAGTACGTAGACTTACAGGGTGACTCGAGTTACACCAAATTTTTTATAAAAATTAATTTTATTATCACAAATTACTCTTTCTGAATACCGATAGGTACATTTATTGTTTACAAGTAAAGGTAAGGATAGCATACAGGATACGTCGGAATACAGGGCGGTAAGCTTATATGTAAGGTGTCAAGTTATATATATATTTCCTATTTTTTTTCGTTGACAGGTGTCGTTGGATAGGGGTATATTGGTGTTGGTAATTTTTTATCCTCGTTTCAGGTTGTAGAGAGTTGAGCCTGCGGTTTTTAGATTTACAGGGTGACTTGAAGAAGTCTATACAACTTTCATACTTAGGTACAGTTTTTTTACTATTTCTGTTAGTTTTAGTTGATTAAGTTAGCTAAGGATTGGAGTAGCGGTACAAGTTTTGGATATTTTCCCAATTCTCCTTTGTGTGAAACGGGTGGTTGGTACATCTGCTACTGGATTATTCAGTTTTTTTATTTTGAGGATAGAGGTTTCGAACGGATTGCCATTGTGTAGGTTTCCGATTAGTGACTTAGTGTGTGGAATTTTACGCTCTTGCTTTTTGTGTCGTTACCTGTCATAGTGTCTTTAGTTGCGTTGTATCGTGGTACAATTTTTCGTGAGAGGGTTGTCGTTCGATTGTCTACTTTTCACCTTTTTTTTGGTGGGTGTGTGATTCAGTAAAAGTTAAGGACAAGTGACTTGATACTTGACTTGAGCAATATGGAGGTTAATCGGTTGTTAAGCGAAGAACTGTCGTATGAGTTGTATATTCGAGGTGCTTTCACCGAAGGTACGGTGGCTGAAAAGCGACAACGTTTAAGGGTACTATTGAGGGCAGATAGGCTTGATCCTGATAGGCAGTATTTTGTTTCTGGGTTAGACTATGATGCAGAAATTCGTATATGTGAAGGTATACTGGAGGATTTAGAGAGTGCAATCATCGATTTTGATGTGAGGAATGCCAGAAATGAGTACAGTAGGATTCATTCCAGGCTTTTACATATTAGTGATAGATTAAAACGAGTTGGAGGTACTCCGCAGAGAGATTTGCTTTTGAATCGAGTTATAGGTTTAAGAAATTCTTTAGAGGAGTTGTACGATAACTCTCACCGTTCAGTGCAAGAGAGGTCACTTTTGGACGAACCAAATTTGTTGTTACCTGAGGTTATTTCGGAAGTAGTTCCGGTTGAAGTTCAACAGGAGGTCCCTGTGTCAGACTTGATTAACGTACCTTTGCCGACTGTTCTTGAAAGGCATGAAACTGCGCAAGACAAGGCTTATGGTCCGAGTAGAATAATAGGGAATAGGAGTGATTTGGCTCATTCTTCTGTGAATGATTGTTTGAATCGGGTAGTACCTTCTCAAGTTTTAGAATGTTCTATGGTGGGGGCAAATAATTCTGGGCCTTCGACAAATCGGGTAAATAATGTTGGTGAGGCACAGTATATATCTCCACAGGGCAGAGTTCCTCATACTGTTACGTTTGTTCCTGTCCGGGAACCATACAGATATGCCATGCGGACTACGAAAGAAGTTGGTGAATATGGTGATCGACAACGGGGTTCGAACTTGAACTCGACAACTTATGGAAATGATAGTTCTAAACCCATGATCAGGGAGGAACACCATATTGTATCGGAACCAGTGGAACGACAGATAGGATCTTTGACTTTGAAGGAACCTAGCTCAACTTTACGACATATAACGGAATCATGTTCACGATTGGAAGACGATCAGCGGCGTAGCTTCTCTATAATTTCCAAATGGAATATTGGGAAATTTTCGGGTCTTAATAATGTGTCTGACTTTTTGGAGGAAGTAGAGGAATTACGAGTGGCTAGTGGAATTTCCAAGGAGCAACTGTTAAGATGCGTTACTGCTTTGTTAGCGGAAGCCGCTCTAATCTGGTTTAGAGGAGTTAGAGGTACTGTCACATCATGGGATGATTTTGTGCAGTTATTAAAGAAAACCTATTTACCTACAGATTTTGAAAAGCATTTGATGGCTGACATACTAGCGAGAACTCAACGACCAAATGAGAAGTGTGCCCTATATATAGCGATAATGGAGAATTATTTCTGTAGATTTGTAAGCAAACCACTGGAAGCTGAACGCTTGAGAATTATCCAAGACAATATGCTGCCGGAGATTCAAAAGAAACTTGCGTTACATGAAGTGTCTTCGATTGCGAACTTGGTAGATAAGTGTAAATATATAGAAGATGCGCTTTGGCGAGCGGAACATTGGCATCTGCCACCGACTAAACCACGCGTAGTTACAGAACCTGAGATGTATCGTCGTCCAAAACTGCATGAGGTAGCATCGATGGTGGAAGTTGAAAATAACACTCCAGTAGTGGAACCGGTGATGGGTTCTGGAAATGTTTCTAGGTCAGTGACATGCTGGAACTGTCGTGGAGTAGGTCATCTCAAGAGAGATTGTAAGCAGCCTAGGGTACGCCACTGTTTTAGGTGTGGCAAACAAAATGTAACGATCCATACATGTCCAAGTTGTGCGGGAAACGTTCAACCGGGTCACAATTAGGTCGAAGGGTGATTCCGGGTGCAACGAGTTCGACCGATATTTGCAACGATATTTGTGTTAAGCTTGATTATGTTTTGTCTCACGTTGTAGGGGATGAGCGACCCTATCTCAAGGTAAATATTTTCGGTATGGGATTTCTTGGGTTATTGGACTCTGGAGCATCGAGAACAGCGATTGGTTGGAAGGGTTTTGAGAAAATGAAGGCAATTAAGTTAGAACTTCTACCGAGTGCAGTCAGATCGTGTACAGTTGCGGATGGAGAATCGTGTGAAGTAATAGGTAGTTATAATGTCGCGATTAGTGTTCAGGACAGAATCCAGGTGATGAACATATTGGTAATTCCATCATTGCCGCACTTTCTGATTCTTGGGTCGGATTTTTGGAAGAGAGTTGGTATTGTACCTGATTTACGGCGTGGCCTTTGGTACTTCTCTGATCAGGATCACATCGAAGAATCTATTTGTGCTATTACGGATATCCCGCACCTGACGCCTGAACAGTCACAAGCGGTAGAACGGTTTGTGGATGGGATTTTCTCAAAGATACCTGAAGGTCTAGGTTGTACGAGTATGGTTAGTCATGTCATTAGGACTAAGGCGGAACCAATCAAGCAAAGGTTTTACCCCATTTCTCCAGCTCTCCAAAAACATGTCAATGCCGAACTTGACGAAATGCTACAACGCGGTGTGGTGGAACCGTCGACGTCTCCTTGGGCTTCGCCCATAGTTATGGTCAAGAAAAAGGACGGGTCCTACAGATTCTGTGTGGACTATCGTAAGCTTAACAAGGTTACAGAGAGAGATGCCTATCCTCTTCCGCAGGTCACTAACATTCTCGATAAGCTGCGCGATGCAAAGTATTTATCGTCGTTGGATATTAAGAGTGCGTACTGGCAAGTTCCGGTAGAGGAAGCCAGTAAGCCTAAGACCGCCTTTACAGTTCCGGGGCGAGGGCTTTATCAGTTTTCGAGGATGCCTTTTGGGCTGCACAACGCACCTGCTACTTGGCAGCGACTGATTGATCGTGTTCTTGGGTTAGATTTGGAACCCTACGTTTTTGTTTATCTTGATGACATTGTTGTAGTGACACCTACGTTTGAGAAACACTTGGAAGTGTTGGGTGAGGTGTTCAAACGCTTGTCAGGTGCTGGTCTTACAGTGGGTAGAGATAAGTGTGTGTTTTGCCGTTCGGAGCTGAAATATTTGGGATACATTGTAAATGGAAGTGGCTTGAATGTGGACCCCGAGAAGGTCTCAGCTATCTTAAACATTCCGCCACCGAAAAATGTGTCAGAGGTACGCAGGATATTGGGTATAACAAGTTGGTACCGTCGTTTTATACCGAATTTTGCCACGACTGTAGCACCGATTACTAATCTGCTACGTAAGCATTCGAAGTTTATATGGTCCGAGGAATGTAATCTTGCCTTTGAACGGGTTAAAGAGCATTTAGTATCAGCACCTATAATCAGCTGTCCTGACTTTGATAGGCCTTTTATTATACAGACCGATGCCAGTGATTTTGGGCTTGGTGCTGTTTTGAGTCAGTCTTATGAGGATGGAGAAAAGGTGGTTAGTTTCATCAGTCGCTCTCTTAGTTCAAGCGAGAGAAAGTTTAGTACGACTGAGAAAGAATGCCTCAGTGTACTCTGGGCTATAGAACGCTTTCGTCCCTACGTGGAGGCCACACATTTCACGGTCATTACAGACCACTTTGCTTTGTTATGGCTCCATAACCTGAAGGACCCAAGCGGTCGTCTTGCTCGATGGAGCGTCCGATTACAACAGTATAGCTTCGATATTGTACATCGAAAAGGGAAAGATCATATAGTACCGGATGCCCTGTCTCGTTCAGTACCTTTAGTAGACGAATTGACTCCAACTTTAACTTTTGATGGGTATGTTGATCCGTGGTACACAAAGATGGTTAAGCAAATTGAAGATCGTCCTTTGCATTATCCTCTTTGGCGCATCCAAGCCGGAGTTATTTACAAGAAAATCAAGAATGCTTACCCTGATTTAGAGGATCCGTTATTTGAATGGAAGGTAGTCGTTCCCAAATCACATCGGGTGGAGATTATAAGAGAACACCATGACCCGCCGACATGTGGACATGCCGGGGTATATAAGACATTCCATAGAGTTTGTCGTAAATTTTACTGGCCGAAATTACGTGCGGACATAGCCAGGTATGTTCGGGCCTGTCAAGTTTGTTTAGCGAACAAACCTGTTAATCGACCGCCGATTGGCCATATGTGTAGTCATAAGGATGTATCGCGTCCTTGGGAACTTATCTCAATTGATGTCGTGGGACCGCTTCCTCGGAGTTCCAACGGTTATATGTATATTCTCAGCGTGCAAGATTATTTCTCGAAATTTTGTCTATTTTTCCCCATGCGTACTTCAACAGCAAAAACCATTACAAGGTTGGTAGAGGACCATGTTTTCTTACTATTTGGAGTCCCTAGGACCCTGATTTCCGATAATGGACGTCAATTTATTAGTGCTGACTTCAGGAAGTTATTAGATAAGTATAACGTTAAGCATGTTCGAACAGCAAACTACCATCCTCAAGCTGATCCTTGTGAAGCCCAGCACAAGACGTTAAAGACAATGTTAGCCTCTTACGTCAGAGATAATCATCGTAGTTGGGATACCTTCTTGCAAAAAGTTGCATGTGCCATGAGATCAGGACCGAGCGAAAGCACAGGTCGATCACCCCATTTCGTAAACTTTGGCAGAGAATTAATACTTTCGGGACCCGATCATATTCCAGCCTTGGAGGGCGAGAATGTCCAGTCTTCGAACCAGGTGGACAGAGAAGAACGACGACCGGAGGTTCTCAGAAAGGTTTTTGATGATGTACGTGCTCGTATTGCGAGGGCGCAAGAGCGTAGTGCCAGGGTGTATAATCTTCGGCGTAGAGATGTGCGTTACTCAGTAGGTCAGCGTGTCTGGCGGAGAAACTACGTCCTCTCGGACGGATCTAAACATTTCACGGCGAAGCTTGCTCCTCGTTACGTTGGACCTTTTCTAGTAAATAAAGTAGTATCGCCATGGACCTACGAACTGAAGGACGTTAATGGTAGTCGAGTAGGAGTGTGGCATGCGAAAGATTTGAAAGAGGACCCAGAGGGTTGATTTTGTTTTGTATAGTAGAATATAAGTATAGGTTGTAAGTTTAGGTTAGGGATGTGTTACTAGACTTCTCTTCTGAACGTCTACTCGATAGCTAGAGTTCCATTGCGGGATTATCGTTGGAAGAGATTTAAGACGACATATGTTGTTTTGGGTTTTTATCGTACCGGTTAATGGGTAAAGTTTCGAATTTGTTTCGTTATGGTATGTTTCGTTATGACCAGCATTGGGATCTGTGGATAACACGGTTTAGTTAGGTAGTAAGTTAGGATAAGTTAGGTTGTAAGGTAGTATGTTGAGGATTATTAGGGGAGTTCCTCAGGGAACTTACCCTGTGGTTGAGGGTTCACGAATATCGCCACCGTGGGATTCAGCCTGCGTGAGGTAGAAATCCTCTAAAGTGGCCACTGTTCCTTGCAGAGGGGCTCGTGCAATACTGGGACGAACGAATCGGAGTGGGCTACCTTGAATGGTGTGGTCTGCAGGAAGGGCAAGCATTGGGGGGTAGAGTTTGGACGTCAGTTTGGGCCGAGGTCCGCTGACAACAGTGCTGGGCCCTACTACTGTGTTTCGCCTGAGCTCCTGTACGGTCGCGTGCTTCCGGTGCGATCGTCAAGTATCGACCGAGAACAACCCCGTCGCATTCCCTTGGTATTCTCGGTAAGAGAATATCATTTTAGTGTTGGCAGCTACTATATCGTTGCTCGGGTGACAGTTCACATCCGAGGAAATGGATACCCCATTTCCTAAATTTTTTTGGATTCTTTTCTTTCCGCTGTTTGATGGTCTTGTTTTCCGGTAATTCGGTGGATGAGCGGGATTTTGCCTCTCGCGCTTCCAGTTTTCTCCTTCTTGGGTCGAAAGACGGCTCCATACACGAGGCTTCCCATGCGCCTTGGGATTGCGCAATATGGGTCCGGACCAAGTCCTCTACCATCTGTGACTGGGTTCTGAGTTGGAAGGACGGGCAGTAGCGTGCGGTACAATCTGCGGCTTCTCCAGTGGTTACACAACCTTTTATCTTTTGGTCCTAATTCTTCTTCGATTTCCGTCTTGTACTAAGTGAAATTTTGGGGAAAATTTCTTTGAAGTAAAGGGGGGAATGTTACATGTCAAAATTGAACTACGTGAATACGTAAAAGGATATTTTTGTTGTTATTATATGAACTTGTAGAGCATAGCTAAAGGTCAAATTAGGTTTGGTTGGTCGAAGAGAGTTCAGTGAATTGGAGGCAATCTTGTATAAACGGAAGGTCTTCGTGGCATATACTTGAGCTTCTTAGCTAGGTTATACCGTGGGTTATGATTGTCTAGTCTTGTACTCGCCATTTGCAGTACTCACTGTCTACACAGCTGGAATGCATATAGTCTGGTAGGTTTCGATTTCTCCTAACGGTAGTTGTGCAGATTGTTTATCGTTAGTTCTCAGTATTATTGTATAAGCCTCGATGGCTCTGAGGGAGACTGCTTACGGTTTTGTCCCTAATCTCTTTCCTCAGTCGGCTTTGTAAATATCTCGTTTGGCTTCAGTTTTGCCTAAAAATACAATAGTATGATTTATGAGAAGAACACTGTCATATGTGCAATGTAACCGCAATTATTAGTATGTGCTTTACTGTAATTATGTGTAGTTACTTACTGAGTATCAGGGCAATACCATAGCTAGAAGTTTTCCTTTACATTGATTAAGTAGGTAATCATTTTGGGTGAACATCTTTAAAGGTTTTGTTTATTTTGGTAGCTGTCATTCTACTCGCATAGTGTCAGTGGGCACTGAGCGCAGATTGGTCTTGGCAGGCGACCACCTGTTTTAGCACTGAAGAGTGAAATGGGTAGACTGAGAACTGCGGTCATCCTTGTCTACGGTAGGGTAATTCTTTTCGAATGCATGTTTCTAAGAGGTTCCAGTTATTAAGAGGTTTTCCACGTAACTCTCGACCTGATTACGTATTGTATGCAATGTAAAGTTGTATTTTGGGTATTATCAAGTTGTCGACCAGGTGTTATTTGACCAATCAACGTGTCAGCAATCGTCTCGCTCGAGGGCGAGAGACAAGAATTTACCGTGTACCCCAAACGACTGCCTCGGTTCATATGTTACGATTTGTATGTTACATTTTCAGTATTTCTGGTCTTCTATAGTTATCAAATCTTGTGTAGATGAATTTTGTAACTGTGTGTGTGATCTAAAGTAGCCTTTGAAGGAAATTACAACTGTGGGTTTTCAATGTCCATTTGAGATTCGAATTTCCCCGCTCGAGTTCGAGGTGATTCGACGTGGGCAGTCTTTTCCTTTTCCGGCTTGGAGAAACGTCTACGACATATTTGTGTGCACATGTTTGATTCTTTAGAAGAATTTCCATAGTTTGGGATATTATTGTGGCACAATATATCTGGTATAATCGATGTTTGGAGCTAATTAGTTCGATTATATCATAATTCCTGTTGGATGGTATGTCAAGTGATTCAGCCAGTGTGATCTGAGCTTCACAGCTAAAGCCGCATGTCAACCAAGTAAGTTTAATGGAATTTTCTACTCAAGGGCTGATAACTCACAGTAATTTTCTTTGCAGGGCTTTTTCTTTCCCCTTTTGCTTTCTTTTGAGGTTTTGTACTTCGTTTTGTCCATGACCCGTGGGTTTTCCTAACACGTGGATGTTTGGTTAACTACCTGTTGCATTTGTTGGGACTGTCGGTTCCTATTTTGCTCCTGTCTGGAATACGTACATGTTCTGGTGTACCAGCGGTGGAGTCAGGATAATCTAGTCACCAAGTTTGGACACTATACCATATACTGGGTGTTGAGTTGGTAGCGATATACTGGGTGGTGAGTTCCCGTTAATGGACATATTGGATGTTGAATTCCTGCTAGCAAGGTGCCTACTGGGTGGTATGTTCTGCATGAGCCTAGTATATGAACTTCAACGTTGAGTCTTTCCCCGCTGCAGTGGTAAGCTGGACTCGAATACTGTACTGTCCTGTGGCCTGGCTGTCCTGATTGCAAGTTTAAGGAACTGGATGCTGGAGTGGTGCCTATCCAGAGTCAGATAAGTGTCATAATAGCTGATAATCTGTCATTTAGCATCTATATATTTCGTATCTTATATATTTCTTTTATATCGTATGCCAGAAATCGTGTATATACACATGTAAGCGTACTCTGTCACATTCACTTCCTGAATAACAGTTTGTATTGATTAATTAGAGAGTACCCGAGTCATGTGTATGTTCATTTAGGTAATGTGTAATTAAATCACATGTATAGAGAATAAGTATTGTAGCTTGAGTAAGCACAAGTCAAACGTAGGACCATCTCGACATGATCATGTTGCGATGAATCTGGGCTAGTTGGTAGCTTCCCATTTCATTACGTGACCTCACAGTCACCGGGTTATCATTTTGTTTAGTAACGTAGGCCAGCCTAGGTAAGCTACGGAAGTACCCTCACCTTATGTGAGTTGACTGTAGTGATACATGTTCCATATTTAGTTAACGTAGGTACCTACCTACTGTAAATGTGCACTTGATTTTAGTTAATTGTCGTTGGTTTCCACCAGCCTTGTACAAGAGACTTAGATAAGATAGATAATATAGATTTCCTTATCGATTTTATCAATAAGGGAATTGATGTGATTTCACCATACAATATTTTGCTATATTTTATATAGTACCTATTTCCACCAACCTTGTTCAATAAATTTTAGATAATATAGGTCGATTTCTATCGACAAGGAAATTGATGTGATTTGGTTTGGTTTTTTGTTTTGTGTAAACTGACAACCGACCTACGACCCCCTCCCCTAAGCTACCGGAGTGTGTGATCCCTCACTGTTCGGGATTGTTCACTATAAAAAAAAATATATGTTACGTGGTTGCCTGGGCAATTGGCGACCGTAGCAAAATGTATTACAGTTACAGTTGCATTTCTTAAAAACTTTCCTTTGTCTCAGTCATCCTTGAAAGAATTTTCGCATAACTCAAGCACAGCCGCATTTTGTTGTTATTTTCAACCCATAGAATACTAGTATTGACGATACAGACAGAATTCTGATTTCATATCTCTGAATACATTCATTTTACTATAAGATATAAGAGGCAAATAAGTATTGTAAACTTTCAAAATAAACAGAAACAATCTTATTGATTTTGACGTACTAGGGCATTTGCTATTTTGGGTCTAACCTATTTTTTGTTTTATTTTGGGTATAACCTAATTTTTCATTCGCTGGTTTTTTAATTTCTTATATTCCCAAAATAATATTTTAAATGGGCGCCTAGAATAAGTACTTACCACAAACATTTTAATTTCACCTAACCTTTTACGCAACGTTTATTGTTTTATAGGAAGTGTAGTAGGAATAGGCATTTCAGTCATTTGACTTGTTTTTCAAGCCGATCCTGGCGTCGGATGCAGTTCGTCTTATCTATCTCAGCCAGGCTGTCAACATTGACGAGGTCGCATCCAGATGCATTGCATTTCCACTTCAATTTTGTTGAAACTTTTTACGGCTTTGTCCTAGCTGTCTAGATTTCCTCTTCCTGGTTGCGATTGTTATTTGAATCCTGTCCAGATGAACACATTTCATATTTTTTATTGTGCTTTTTATTGGCAATACGTTTGTGCGCATAGATATGCGGCGGCCGTGAAGGTAAATATTTGGCAACATTTCGCTGTGCACTAAAATGAACGATATCTTGTACAATTTTGTTATTTTAGTATACCTATATTCAAAATCAAATTTAGTGTATATAAAATTTGCGGAAAAATAAATTTTGAAGGGGAAATTTCAAACTAAGATAAACAAGTGATTAGAATGTATTTTGATATTTTGAATTGCAATTTATATACTTACCAGTGGTTACAATCTCCGTTAGAGTTACCGAGATTCTCTTAAATTCTTAATGTTACTGTTAAAAAATAATTTTATAATAATAACAATTTCAAGAAAATAATAAATAGTTGAATGGTAAAATAACACAATGCAGGATCGGTACTTAAAGGATCTGCTAGTTTAATCAAATATGGTTTAATCAATCAAATGAGTATCAAAATTATATGATTTTCCGCTATTGAAAACTTTGTGTGTTAGCCGTTATAGATTCTAGTAAAATAAAATCAATAAACCAACCAAATTTTGTAAACCATTCATCCTTTACAAAAGCAAAGTTGAGTTGAGTTGAGAATATCCAGTTTCGTATTTAGAAACTTCGCATCAATATACCTATCTATAATACCAAAAGCGTATAATATGAAAAAGTGATAAAAATTACATTACATCTACCTTTGTCAGATTCTAAGATTCCACGAACACCTTGCATTGAATATCGCTAAGTTTTGGGTCGCTAACCTAAATAAAAAACTAAAAATATGATTGTAACTAGGCTTGTACACCAAATACACATGTACAAGGAAACTAGAGACAAGACAGTGTCAGATAAGGCTAAATTACAGTACGTACGATCGAAGGAAGGACCGTTGCGTTTGTCATGCAATAATTGAAGTAGATGCGACCGTAAGGGTACCACACCTATAGTTTAAAAATAAAAAAACACATTTATATTATTAAACTACGTACATAACTACGAAATAACAGCTCCATATTTTTGAGAAAAAGTTTATCTGTATTAATTTCACAATAATGTTAAAGACGAAATACTCAGTTGACACTTTTTAAGGGAATGTACTGATCTGAACAGCACAAAATTCTCGAGAGACTGAGCTTTGTCCTCGAAATTTACGGGTACGCATTTATGATCGAAGGTAAAGCTAATTTGCTAAAAGTAATTAGTAAGGAACTTAACACAGAGTAAAGTACAGTAGCTGGTCTCTCTACTACTACAAAGTAAAGCTGGAACATCTCCCAAAAATCTTGTAGGTGGTGTTTGTCCCATGCATCCCAATTACCGATGATACGATGATCTAGATATGTTCTTATTCGTTCTATTCCTAAGACATTTTGCAGCAATTTGTATTAATGATTGATTTAATGTCATATAAAGTTAATTGTAACTTATATGCCACAGTCTTCCTGGCTGAAGACTTTGCTATCCTAATGACAGCAAACAAGGAAGAAGTAAGGAACTGTACGGAGCAAAATATTTATTTCTGCTCCGACAGTCAGGCGGCCTTAAAGGCTTTAACATCTCCATAAGAACAAGATCCGCTCTTGTCCAAGAGTGCGGAGATACCCTGGAGGAGCTGGCCAGAGAAATAGAGGTAACATTGGTATGGGTACCAGGTCATAGCAGAATCCTAGGTAACGAAAAGTTCGATGAACTGGCCCGACTCGGATCTCAGGGACCCAGCCAGGGACCAGAACCAATTTTAGGCATTACACGAAGGCAGGTCAACATGGCCCTTAATGATTGGGCTCATGAAACACTAAGTAAACACTGGAGAAGGAGTGGGAGCTGCAGACAAGCTCGAAACATTATAGTGGAGTAGCAAGACCAAGACGACCTGACTGTTAAGTCGTAGTCGGAAGACTAAACCAGTTGGTGGGAGTTTTAACGGGTCACTGCAGGCTTAGAAGGCATTTATCATTGATGGGTATAGAGGGTGACCCTATCTGCCCAAAGTGCGAGGAGGGCGACGAAACGTCTTCCCACTTTTTGGCAGAATGCGCGGCTTTCGGCAAAGTGAGACACGACGTCTGGAGGGACGAGAGGAAGGGAGGAGGTTAGTTCCTTTGAATGGACCGATATTTTGACCTACATTATTAGGTCGGGAAGGTTCGTCGAGGGACGAGGAGTTAGGTAGGGGACGACAGGGGTAGGCAAAAAGGGCCCGCTTGAGGCCTACTTGTCAGGTCTTGGCCGCCCCATATACTACTGCTACTACTACTACTACTACTACCACTAATTGTAAATTATTAACGTATATAATTGTTGTAAATTTTCTCTGATATCTTACGTTTTCCAACTTCACTTTTTCAACAAACCGTGTATTGTTTGGTTGTTGTTTCGTGTGTTTTCATTAAACACGAGCCTCTATTAGCGCCAATGGCGGAAGGAATATGTTTTGCAATTGTTATTCATCCTTTAATGATATTTTTCTGTATTCTTAAGATATATGGGTATGTCCGATGATAATTTTTTTAGATATGGGTGGGACTTTGGAAAATCATATGCATGGCATCCGACTTAAGTCATACAATATATCATAGAATCAGAAATTAAAATACACTAAATATCCATCCCCAGGTTTTTGCACACAGGTTGTCACTTGATATAAATGACAAATAATAGTCCTTCGTAACACCCGGTTAGTTCGTTGATTTTACTAACTTCGTTCTTATTTTAAAACGAAGCTCCAATGTCCTCGTGCATTAATTTATTCATTGTTTAGCTTATATTTATTTAAGGTCCTCATTCCTCTTGGCTACACACGTCGCTGAAGGTACCTTACAAATGCACCTTTTTTCAAAAAAATAAATATATCACGCCGGCTTAACATTAATTATACCTGCCCGATCTTAAGATGATTTATGGCCCTCATAAGCATAATCACGTCACGCCGTGCGCGACATACTCCTGAATGGGATTAATCGTGCTTGCATAACACCGGCGCGCTCGCGAAATTCGCCGGCCCGTTTTTATGAGCGAAAAAACACATCGAAATCGTATTACGGTGTATCGCCCGGCCGTTGTGCACCAGATTGATTGCCTGTCGGCGAATGCGCCGGAGATTGATGCGGCCAAAGCGATGCCATGGAAGGGGGAGAATAAAAAATTAGATTAAAATACTTTTAGTTGGTGGAGTAGTGCTAGCCTGTGCCTGTATTGGGCCCTTTCTTTGAAATTTAATAGAATATTTTTTATATATTATTTCCTTACCCTATCTTTGCATTCATTCATTTTTCATTCAACTTTTATGTACACTGAGAAAAAATAAACCTAACTATTAGTGTTATAATGTTATAATAATAATAACTTTATAGCTTCTAAAACATATTGTTTACAGCAAAAAGTACAAACAAGTGTGAAAAATTAAAGAGAGAAGTAAGAAAGAAAAAATACAGGGTGATTCTTAACTTATACGCATAAACGCGGTTATAGCCGAGGACAAATAATGATTAATAATGAAAAAATATATATAATTTGAAAGGAATGTTTACAAAAATTTATCAGGTGAAAATTTTAGTTTATAAAAACTAAGAAGTAAACAAGTTAGGACGATGTTAGGACCTACTTTGTTATCAGTTGTGGTCGTATACGAGTTTATTTTCACGCGATTAGAATAAAAGGCCAGTTATAAAGGCCAATAAATAGCATACAAGACGACTAAAAGACTGTAGTAATCTGTAGATCTCAAAACTTATTATGCTAGATTTATAAGTTACGTAGGTATATAGTATATACAGAGAGTTCCAGAATGATTGTCCGTGCCGCTTCATAATGATTTTTTATGTGCCGCCTTTCTATTTTTAGTATCTGCACTAGAATCATGAGCGCAGGAAAGGGAATTTACTGGTTTGATTTGATTTGTTCCATGCCATGGTACGTCAGTAAATATAGGTTATGTTAAAAATAAAATGAAGACAATTTGTTAAAAATAATTTAGTTATTATTTTGTATTATTCTATTCCTATGTATCACCAGTATAACCTATTCAAAATGTGAATTGTGGAGCGTTAAAAAACATTAATTTATGGTTCTTATATTAATTTCAACATTAATTTCAATATTAAGAAATACAAAATTACCATCCTGATTTAGGACTCTCTGAAACTGTATAGTATTGAAAAATACTCTTTTAAACGCAAATGATACTTCAGTAAAACTATTTAAACACGAAACATGCTAAACGCCACTGAGTCAAACGTCAAATGCTGTCAAATATGAAAATTCTCAAATTTACAGTTAAAAAGAAAGTCATTTTAGCAAATGGAAATAAATTTTGATTATATTCAGGATAGGCTGCGTTCCCGTACTGGACAATCATTCTGGAACTTTCTGTATTTGGCAAATTTTATTATTAAAATTATCTCGGTAATTTAAAAACTAACAAATTTGACATTTAGGAGTTTATATCTAATATTTTTAACTATCAGCTATTCTTGAAATTTAAAATATTTTGGAAAATAAGACCTCCTGTCACTCATGTGCCTGAAGGCGCCAGATTAGAAACACATCGTACATTTGGCGAAGGAGGATAGGTACAATTTCATATATTTGTTAATGAAGAATTAGATATAAAAGCTTTGGAAAAATAATTTTACATTAAAAAATCCAATACAAAAAGTGTGTAACTCGGAATAGTATATTTTAATTTCAAATGGACAGGTACTTAATATTAACAATTGACGATAATAATAGTAGGGAAAAAGTGTAGAAAATAAATAACTTTATTTTATTTAAACATTTTCCAGTGTCATTCAATACTGCAAGGGACTTTGTCAGTAGAGTAGGTGGCTGTGTATAATATTTCTTTTTAAATAATGTTGTTATTTCCTTTACACACGTAGGTTATAGGCAACAACGAAAACACTTAACAACTTCAATACTTAACAACAGATTATAATATTCTAATATTTTTATAGTGGTTATATGATGGAAACCCTGCATATTTCACTGTATAAAATATATTAAAATAGTACAAACGGAAAGTACAGAAAAACTAACAAAAATGTTTTGTGTGAGGTATATAATATACCTACATATTTACTTATGTCATTATTTTGGTACTCTACCTCTGTATGTAATTTTTAAAAAGTAGCAAAGTACCTTAATATTTCTATATTATACTTAGCTTGCAGTGAGGATACATTTTTGGAGGAATCTGGAAACTTACCGTGCTTAAAACCTTAAACAGTGAAAAATTGCTTGTAAAAAGAGACGGGAAATTTAATTGCTTTTCGATAAGCAACCAAACTGGTTATTTACCGAGATAGTAAGGTTTAGTTTCTGCAATAATTTTCGTGAAAATCTCTAAAGTCCGGGGGCAATTTCCCAGTATAAAATACAAAGCGCTAGACCAAAGCTCAATAACCATAGAAGTTCGTAAAAAGGGACTCTAGCAAAGGCACTCTAGCGGTAAAATTTTATGTCGTGAAATAGATTGACTGTAATGATTTTGTAGTTTGCCACTGCTGCCATCGTAAATTTCTTAATAATTGTCATACCATTTTTAAAGGGCACAAACCTCATGTAATCGAATCTATAACATTATGGACCTCACCAACGCTAACGTTAAGTTTTATGTATTGGTACATTAAATATACTTAGATTTTTATGTTTAATAAATATAACTTAGATATTTATAGGTATTTTAGTTATAATTTACCTACATATAATTGTTATATAAAAATAACATTTTATTAAAAATAGTATTTTTCTCACAGTTCATTTTTCAATACTTATTAATTATTAATATAGAAGATCGATATAACCATAGGATATAAGGTTTAAAATAGTGTCGAAAAAATTCGCGATAATGAATTTAGTATGCGTAACTCTGGCCGGTAAACCTGAAAGACAAATAAAGGCAGATATGGATAACATTCGCATAAAATGCATATCTGTTACACTTCATTAAATTCTACATAGTGAGCATTTGTGTATGTATGTTTAGCACCGTGGTTTGTAGTTTTCAATGTGTATTTTTTGTAGAGATCGGGTATATCCCAAGGATACATTCTCGGACCGCTACCTGTTAATATTTTCGTATAATATGATATGTCAGAGTCAGACTGGAAAAGTTTGCTTTATGCTATGCTATGTGTGTTGAATTTTAGTTAGTTTACAAATTTACAAGTTAGCGAAAAGATACGAAGGTCTCCAGAAAAAGTCAAGTTTCCCACACTGTCTTCCTACTGTTATTTTTAAAACATTATTTCATGATATATTCGACGTATTCAGTAGTTGGGACTGAAAATATATTTTTGATTTTGGATTTGAAAACACCCAAACGTTGCACTAGTCTTTTGACGCAATTCGACAGCACTTTGCCATCAAAAAGATTATTAAAACTCAATCTTAACAGTTTATCATCTCCAAATAGTGCTAACATGTTTGGCGAAGCACACATCGTGGAAGCAATGCGTTGTTTATGAATCTATATAGTGAAAAACCTGGTGGTTTCATGCTATACTTTTATTGAAGTCCTTTTATAGTTGATAGAAATTGATGGGCCTTTTTCACTAAATTGAATTTTACTATTTTATAAATATCAAACGTTATACTGGTACATAAGTAAAGGTAGAATCAACCCAATTTATTAAAGAATTGTAATTAAGCGAAGTTATCCAAGTACAAAGTGACCGGTCTTCATGAATCATTTCAAACTGCGCGGTTCGCTGACATCACACTCCAGTAGCCAGTAAAATGTAGACAAGTTAAAGAACGGCTCCACGTTGCCACATATTTTTCTTGGCAATAATTAAATTTACATTCTGGTAATTCTGAAATAAAAATATGTATTTTTAGGTGAAATTTTTATTCTCCATAAATTATTACTAAAGCAAATCAACATGAGTATTTTACAATTTATGACTTGAACTAAATGATGATTTGATAACTTAGGTTATAAAAACTAACCTTCTTGTCTTAACATTGCGCACTTTCAGCACTTAGAAAGTTAATATTTGTGACAGAAATCGTTAACCATTTCACTGTCAACTCTTGGAAGGTAGTCTGAATCAGCATTAAGGTATCCCTCTTCAATTTTATTCATTTTAAATCAAATTAATCAAAACACAAAACGAAAGTTAGGTTAAGCACACTTCACTTGACAGAACACAAAATTCAGAGCAGCCAACAGACAACAACGAACTGGAGTATGACGTCAATGGCGCGTTATTTGAAATATATGGTAATTTTAACAATTTTTTCAAAATATATCTGGCGAAGAAAAAATTTTAAAAAACACTTTATAGGCATAACTAGGTATATATTTTATGATAAGCAAATAAAAAAAAGATGTGGAAAAGGCCCTATCATTAGGAAGAAGCAGTAATGAAGATATACTTTTTGTGATGATGTATTCTATATTTGAAATACTTTCACCTTAGTTTCTTTCACGAAATTAGAAAATCTTTAACGGTGAAAAATATCTTGACTACGTTCATGTCACCATTTTCAAATCTATAGAACACTTCGCCTTTAATGGCTGGCCTTTCGATGTAACCTCATCGATTTTAGAACTTCAATTGTCCGAGCCGAAGGAAATTGTCTCAAGTGTGCGGCTTTCGAGGCATCAAACTACGTTATTCGAAAGTGCCAAGTCTTGTAGGGATTTGGCCGGCAGAGTGAGATGTAACTGGAAACTATGGTACACACAGCATCCGGGGAGTTGCTTTCAGTTACACGTCACGGCTGGTTAAAGATTTAAGGAAATGGTAAAAGGAGTCATCGCAATTGTGCTCCGTTTATATGAGGAGCTTTCGTCAACTGCAGTATAGTCAGTCCACTGTGAGTATTTAGAAATAATCAAGAAAAGTCCGGTGTTTTAAAAAGAATTATGGATAGTGAGATAATTATTAATATTGTCTCATTTAATTGTTTGAAATCTTTATTGTTGCTAATGTGCACGTTCTTAGGAAATGGTAGGTATTACGTAAGTATGAAATCAGTATCATAATTTCAATTTTTGAACTTATGAATGATTTCAAAACAAGATACTCATATATTTTTACAAGTTTTAAGTATAGGGTGCACTGTTCATGTTTTTATATTAAACCAAAAATCAATACCTGGATTCACAATAGTCTGATACTGATTACAGTCACTTAACCGATAGTTAAGTATACTAACTAGCTAAGTTAACTAACTATAACTTTTGAATGTATTCAGTTGTACAGATAAAATGTTACAGAAATTTACAATCTAAACTTATAGTCAGTATAGTGATGGTTAAAATGCATTGTGAAACCGGCCGTAAGAGATACATACACAAGGTTATCATAAAGTAAGGGATATATTGCAGCTTATTATGTTTTTTTAACAAATTAAATTAATAACAGGATGTGAAAGAAATTCGATTGCCTAAACAATGGGATTTTTTATGTCCAACAGTGGTTAGCGCAAATGTTCGATATGTCGTCCATTTTGCTTGATCACCAACTGTTCATCCAAATTGTACACAGCATTCAGTATTTCTGGTTGAATTGCAGCAATTTTCTCCCTAATAGTCTTTTAACTCTTCCAGCGTTGTTGCCCGTGTTCTAAACACCAAATTGATTAAATAACGTCACAGCCTGTAATCCGATGGGTTAATATCAGGCGATATTGGAGGCCATGAATTTACTAAATGTCTGCTTATAAGACGATTTTGAAAAACATCAGTAAAAAATTATTTAATTCAATTCCTTCGTGTTCGTTTTGTATTCGTGAAATGGCATAATCTCGTACCATATAAAGTTATTTTCAACAGTTGCAGATCCTGCCTCTTAATTCTGTATCTCCTAAAAAACGTATGGTCCAATGCTTTTATACATACATCCAATATACATTTCTGCACTGATGCTTGAACAAATATACCTGCTGTCATGTTTAAATTAACATACCTTTTCTAATACTAAAATACTAAAATTAATGTAAAGGCACACTTCACGAGAAGAACAACTTTTTAATCTACTTTAATTTACTTAATTTACTCTGTGAAGAAATCTTTGAAAAGAAATACAGTTTTTTTATTGTTTTTTTGTTATTTACATAGAAAAAGTCATATTTTTTCAGATCAATCATGCGTCAATAATTATATCCAAATATTTAATATTGGTTACCCACTCAAGAGGATTATTATACACGGTGGGCCATTTTAATCTATGCACCTGAAAAACTCAGTAAGTTCGCATCCTATCAAAAAATGACCTTTATAAAAGTTGTAGGATACAAAGGGGGTCAAACAATAGTGACCTTGAATTTGACCTTCAAGCTGACCTTCAAGGTCAAATCAAGGTCAACTTGAGTTTTTTAAATGGAAACCCCTATTTTTTACACCGGAATCGGAAAGGGCGGGAAATTTTACGTCCGAATATGCTCTCAGGTCATCTGACCTCGATGACCTCAAAGGTCAGATGAAGGTCATAAATACGAAATAATCGGATGGCTATGAAAAATCTTAGGTAGAGTATTGCCGAAAAAGTAAAGGTCATTATTTAAGTAATTTTTAACGTGAAATTCAGTGGTGACCTTTATTTTGGCCTTGGCGATAACTTTCAAGGTTATTTCAAGGTAAAATTTCTTTTTTAGATGAAAACACTTTATTTAGACATTAAAAATCGAATGAGCGCGAAATTTTACGTTTAGATAATGTTTTTTTCGGTGAGGTCCTGATTACCCCATACGGACATAATGGGGTAAAACGAAATCCAGGTTGAAAAACCCGTTAAATTTTGCATCCTATCAAAAAATGACTTCTACAAAAGTCTACTTCCATCCGATTATTTCGTATTTATGACCTGAGAGCATATTCGGACGTAAAATTTCCCGCCCTTTCCGATTCCGGTGTAAAAAATAGGGGTTTCCATTTAAAAAACTCAAGTTGACCTTGATTTGACCTTGAAGGTCAGCTTGAAGGTCAAATTCAAGGTCACTATTGTTTGACCCCCTTTGTATCCTACAACTTTTATAAAGGTCATTTTTTGATAGGATGCGAACTTACTGAGTTTTTCAGGTGCATAGATTAAAATGGCCCACCGTGTAGATTCTTAACTGGTAATAGTATTTAGTATTTTGCTTCTCACCGAATATTATCTACTTGTAAAACCGCCTATTTAATATGCTCTGGAAACTTAATGCAAACTTAGTTTAGTTTACTCCCTGTTTATTACGATAATTCAACTCCTGCTACAATGGTCAAATTTATATTATTTTAAGTTGGTATGTGCACCTCGGGCTATAAAATAAATGCAAACACAACAGCGGTTCAATTACGTTAGCCTACACGTGCTAGTGTTCCCACCAGTTTGAAGAATCTGGTACGATCAGGAGATTTGCATATTGGAAATAATTCAGGATATATAAAACAAAAGAAATTATAATGCACTAGCATTTTATTTATAGTAAGGTTTTATACATATACAAAAAACTATCCACACTAAGCTTGTAGCTTTTATCGTGGTTTTACATATTAATAATGAAAAATATGGTACCTATCGAAAGACAAGTTTTGTAAGAAAAAAAGAACAATATAACAATTATCAAACAATACAGCAAGCACAGTATTTGTTTACGGTGTTTAAGCTTGGTTTCATGTATCTTAATAGCCTGCAAATGTGTCTGTTTTATGTCAATAGTTTGACCTGCATTCCTTCGGCGCTCAAGTGGGGTTTAAACCCTAAAAACTGTAACGTATGCATGTATCGTGTGAAGGAATCAGTTTTAGTCTAGTATTAAGTATTAAGTAGAGTTGTAAACTGAAACCATAAGGTGCAGGACGTTGTTCTGCACACAAGCAGACTAGTTTGTTCACTATCACACAAAAATTATATACAGTCCATTTAATTATACTATACCTAGTAAGTCAATGCAAGTGTTTTAATTCAATCAATCAACAGCGATGCTACCGCAGCTCGCTTTTCGTTAATAACGCGGAAAAATCCCACAGTACATGATCCTACGATCCGGATAATTTGGTTCTACGATCTGGATAATTTGGTTCTACGATACGAAGTACAAGGTCCTAGTCGATCTGGATGGAATAATCTGGTTCTAGTGGTGCCGTATGGAATAATTTGATTCTTGTCAAGTCGCATGGAATAAGTTTGGTTCACGTCGTGCCAGACGAATTGGATTAATTTAGTTCATAGTGAATTTGATAGTGAATAAAATCAGTGATAGTGAACGTCGATACTCTCATCATACGCAAAGAAACACAAATAAGAAGCTACACAAACGAAGCAATCAATACAAAGAAACACAAAGAAGCAACTACACAAACGAAGCAATCAATACAAAGAAACACGAAGAAGCAACTACTTAAACGAATAATCAACACAAAGGTACACAAAGAAGCAACACATACACACTCGAGAGGTATCTCTACACATAAGCAAGCAATACTGTAAGTCACTCTTCCTTTTATATACGTCCTAGTCTTAAGTAATTATCTCTGTTTGTTATCTGACATAGTACGGTTTTTATCTAAGCAAAATGACTGAACTCAACGAAAGCGACTTACCCGCTTTGATTTTAAGACGAGGTCAATTTAAGGGACAAGTTACACGTTTTCAAAATTTTCTAAATGCCTTTAACGCAGAAAACGCTGATCTACTAGAAATTGAAACGCGTTTTACTAGACTTGATTGGATTTTAGATAAATTTGAGGAAATTCAAAACAGCATCGAAGTGCTCTCAGGTGGAGTCGTTCAAAACGATGAACGAGAAGCCTTTGAGGGTGCTTTTTACAAGGTTAGTGCCACAGTTAGAGAGTTCTTACGGTCCAAGCAAAATAATGCGCAAGGCAACCAACTCGATGTAGTTATTCGCGAAATAAATACGCCTACGGGTACAACGGCAACCGTTAATACAAATGTAGACAATTTATTAGGTCAGGTAAAACTACCAAATGTTGACTTGCCAGAGTTTCAGGGATCATATGACGAGTGGACAAGCTTTCATGACAATTTCGCTACACTAATACATGAAAATAAAAAATTATCAAACGTGCAAAAATTCTATTATTTAAGGTCATGTCTGAAGGGAGAGGCAGCTCAGGTAATACACTCTATGAAAATGACAAATAACAATTATGACATTGCATGGGGTATGTTGAAAGAACGGTACGAAAACAAAAAACGTATAATATATACACATATGAATGCTATTTTCGATTTGACGCCAGTAAAACACGAATCTTGTAGTCAATTGCGAAAATTATTAAACAATTTCAACAGAAATTTCCGCGCGTTGCAGGCTATAGGCCAACCCACGGATAAATGGGATACGCCCATTATATGCACGATCATGTCAAAACTCGATTCTCAAACAAAAAGGGAATGGGAATATGTTATACGTAAAGATGATATTGATTCGATTACGACAACAAAATTAGTTGAATTCTTATTAGAACGGTGTCAGTTACTAGAAACTGTCGAATATAAAAACAAAAATATTCAAAATTCACGCGAACCAAAATCATACACTCATTTATCGGTAGGCAAAATTACATGCTCATTTTGTAGGGAAAGCCATTTCAATAATCAGTGTCAGAAATTTATTAAAATGTCTTCTTCTAATAAGCTAATAGAAGTCAATAAAAATAAATTATGCACGAACTGTTTGAGACCCAACCATTTCGCGGCAAATTGTAAAGCTAGTTCTTGTAAACATTGCAATATAAAACATCACTCTTTGCTACATATGGCTGAAAGTAATAAATCTCATGATGATAGAAATGACCACCCTATTGAAAATAGCAACCCAGGGGGGTCCCAAGAGGACACTGCTTTGACACATACCACCCTTCTTACAGAAACAAAACAGACTTCACAGGTGTTGTTAGCTACAGCATCAGTGAATATTCTCAATTCCAATGGAAAAAGGGTACGTTGTCGCGCGCTATTAGACAGCGGCTCACAGTCCAATTTTATCACGGGGTCTTTAGTACAAAAATTAAAGCTAAAAACCACACAAGCACATATACCTGTAGCAGGTGTAAATAATGTATCGAGTCATATTTCAAGAAAAACGGAAGGATTTATATTCTCATTGGATAATAAATACAAAACGAAAGAAAACTTTTTGGTAGTTAATAGAATTACAGATAACTTGCCTCAAATATCCTTTGATATATCAGAATTAAATCTTCCTAAAAATATTCAGTTAGCGGACGAGAACATTAATGAAGCTACTCCTATTGATTTACTTTTAGGCGCGAGTTTATTCTTCGATATATTGTGCGTAGGTCAAATCAAACTGGGAAAAAACAAGCCGGTTGCTCAAAAAACCAAACTCGGTTGGATTATTTCGGGCAATCTACAATCTATAAAAAATATTAATCGACCTATTGTTTGCAATTTATCTATATCAGATCAATATTTACACGAACAAGTTAAAACAATTTTGGACACTTGAAGAAAGTAGGTGACAAAAAATGCCATTCTCGAGAGGAGCAAAAGTGTGAGCAGCATTTCACAAAGACATTCAAACGCGATACGAGCTGGAGGTTTGAGGTTAACTTGCCTTTTCGGGAGAACATAAAATCTCTAAGCGAATCTCAAAATACTGCAATTAACAGGTTCTTATCGCTAGAAAAACAATTGCAACGCGATATTAGTCTAAAAACACAATATACAAATTTTATGGCGGAATATGAAGCACTCGAACACATGTCGGTTATTGACACTTCTAATGATACAACAAATTCTTTGGAATATTATTTACCGCACCACGATGTAATTAAGGAACATAGCAAGACCACGAAGCTTAGGGTAGTATTTGACACATCATGTAAAACCAATTTGAGTTTATCGTTGAATGATGTTCTGAAGGTGAGTCCAACCATTCAAAACGATTTGTACTCCATTGCTATCAAAAACGATTTTTATATGGATGACTTAATTAGTGGGGCGGGTAACATAAGGGCAGCTGCAAAACTAAAAACAGAAATTTCAAAAATTCTTAGCTCTGCAGAGTTGTCTCTGCAGAAATGGTGTTCTAATCGAACCGAGTTACTCGATAACAAAAACTTAGGGGATTTACCAGAATACTACATTAGTAAGGATGAAAATATCAAGGCTTTAGGTTTAGTTTGGAATCCAAATTACGACACCTTTTCGTATATGGTAAACTTATCAAGAGGGAACTTTATTACAAAACGTTTTATTCTATCTATCGTCGCTAAAATATTTGACCCTTTAGGGTTAATTGGGCCTGTAATAGTACAGGCTAAGCTTTTATTACAAAAATTATGTCAAATACAAATTTCTAGGGATGAATCAATCCCATTTGACCTACACACCTCGTTCCAACTCTTTTATGATCCATTAGCAGACTTAAATTCTATTAAAATACCGAGACAGGTTACCATACCTGAATATACAAAAATTGAGTTGGCCGGTGATCTATCATCTAAGGTATTCTTAAATTGTCTAAAACGCTTCACATCCAGAAGAGGCTTATGTCGAAATATTTATAGCGATAATGGCACTAACTTTGTTGGTGCAAGTAATGAGCTAAAATCCATAGTTAAATCACTAGGAAATTCTATACAGTCTAGTGAAATTCGTACCTTTTTACTAGAAAATTCTATAACATGGCATTTTATACCTCCTTTTTCTCCACATCAAGGTGGATTGTGGGAATCTGCGGTGCGTTCAGCCAAATTTAATTTAATTCGCGTGGTGGGAAATGCTCATCTAACTTATGAAGGTCTATACACCGTTCTATGTCAGATAGAAGCAGTACTCAATTCCCGACCTCTTATACCTATGACTCATGATCCCGAAGATCTTTCTGTTTTAACCCCTGCACACTTCCTTGTAGGTGACTCTCTCATGGCCATACCTCAAGAAGACGTTTCGGAAATACCAGTGAACCGCTTGAAGTTACACGCTCGTTTGCAGCAAATTGTGCAGCACTTTTGGAGGCGATGGTCTGCTGAATATCTAACGTTACTTCAGCAGCGCGGAAAATGGAAAAAATCATTTCCTGGACTTATGGTCGGTGATTTGGTATTAATCAAGGATGATGACTCAGCTCCTCTTCAATGGAAGTTAGGACGTATTACTACACTTCACCCAGGAAAGGACGGAATCACTCGCGTTGTGAGTGTCTTTGTGCGCGGTGCAGTGGTCAAACGTAGTGTAGTTAAGGTGTATAAACTACCCATAGACAGCAATGCTTAGAGAACTGAAATGCGATATTTACTATTGAACGATATTAGTTTAATTTAAATACCTAGTGACCTAAGATTGTATAATGTCACTATTTGCAGTAATTAGTGTCATATAACTTATAGATTTCTTTTATGCTTTATTTGAAAGCTAGGAGCTTCCAAGGCGGGCGGGATGTTTAAGCTTGGTTTCATGTATCTTAATAGCCTGCAAATGTGTCTGTTTTATGTCAATAGTTTGACCTGCATTCCTTCGGCGCTCAAGTGGGGTTTAAACCCTAAAAACTGTAACGTATGCATGTATCGTGTGAAGGAATCAGTTTTAGTCTAGTATTAAGTATTAAGTAGAGTTGTAAACTGAAACCATAAGGTGCAGGACGTTGTTCTGCACACAAGCAGACTAGTTTGTTCACTATCACACAAAAATTATATACAGTCCATTTAATTATACTATACCTAGTAAGTCAATGCAAGTGTTTTAATTCAATCAATCAACAGCGATGCTACCGCAGCTCGCTTTTCGTTAATAACGCGGAGAAATCCCACAGTACATACGGCATGATGTTTTTCATTTGCATGCCTAGATTGATAACGAGAAAAATAATAGGTCTGTCCTGTTTCTTCGATAACAGGACAGACCAAATAAATATCGATAAAAGATAATAATCAGCCCAACCGCGTATCACTTATGTTACCGTAACGTGCATGTTAAAGTTCGTCTGGGAGAATCTGTTATGTTATATTCAAATTTCATACTACGTAACGTCAGAAAAACAGACATTTGTTTAACATGCATGTTATTATCTATACGTTATGTTATGATAACAGTGACAAATTTCAATTGCTTGTAAGGTGTGGCTAAATGCATAACGTGTGTGATCTGACAAATGGCTTTTGATGGGATATTAAATTTAGTTTTAATGCAAGAAATACATGAGTGGCAACAAAGGTATTGCAATATACAACACCTTTCGTATTTTTTAATGGAAGTTATGTTTATTTAAGGTACAATCAAAAAGTACAGAGACGTATTTTTTATAAGTTAATTCGAGTGTCTAAAGAATTCTTCCATAGAACTTTTATAGTCCCCCTCTCAGACGAGTTTGTTTTACTAGTGATCAGTAACTTATTTTCTTGAATAAATTGTAGTAGTTGTTCATATTGGGCCGTTGTTGTTTTCTTTTGCCTTTTTCCTTCCATAATTTGAACTATTCACACAAATACACAAATTAGGCCTTAACCTGATTAAACGTCAAATACAAATATGTCACTCTAACTCTAAACTCTAGTCTGTTGTGGTTCTGTAACAACTCGGCGGATTATCCTTGTCTTGTACAAGAAGCACATATTAAGCTATTTCACTTTACACGAACATACATGACTTTGTGTCTGTTATGAAAAAGTCATAACATGCAGGATAACAGGCCACGTTATTCGGAGATATCCGGTACGACTTTTGCTCTGCCACGTTATGAAACATGTTATTTTCATATGTTATCATAACATAACAGGCGTACGTTAAATTTATTGAATATGATACGCGGTTGGGCTGAATTTCTATATTTTGGCGAATATTGCAACATTTCCTAGTTCAAAATGAAAAACCCATAAACCATGACATTCTCTTCTTTAAAACCAGCCTCTAAGCACTTTAGCTCATTTACTAGGAGTGTTTACCAAATTGGGATCAACAACTGCAATACCCAACAAAGTAGCAAGAATGCTTTTTGCAACATTTTCAGCAGGAAAGTAAACAAGAAAGGATAGTCATACTAAGAGACAACAGTAATATTAGAAGTTAAGAAAAAAATACATGGTAAGTACTCACATAATATTTTTTAATGAGGGATTTTTTATAAGGACTAAGAATCATACAACTAAACTGCTTATACATATGATATAAATTTTATTAATAAATTTATTATTGCTTTTCTCCGTATTCTTTAGTTTATTTAGTAGTGTGCTACTTTCGTACAAATGCAAAGAAAAAGGTAATTTCGTAAGATAAACCTCCGCTCTAAAAGAGTATAGTATTTTGACTCTTAGGAAATTAGTATTTTTAAACTTAACTTTGCCAACAGAAACAAGATATCTAGATATTGTCACATAAATATTCATACAAATTGAAAATGTGGAACTTTTCTCTATACCCAAATGATTTAACCTCAAATGGAATACCTACCAGCAGATGGATGATCATATTTTTAAATTATTTTGTTGGCATCTAAAAAGTGCAAAAAAAAACGAAACATTCTGTTTACTGTATTTTTATAAGAGAAGTGTAGAATTTAAATTGTATATGGTTTCAATAGCTGCGATTTGTTTTTGTAAATAATAGTAGGTAGTTATGAGGCTATTGATTTGCTTACACCTACGTAAATAATTGTAGTGTCTGATATATTTAAATCAGGCTTGCATGTGTATTTCAGTGCTGTAGAAAGTACAGAATACTTTTTCTACTACTTTAATGCTTCCCAGAATGAAACTATCCGTCAGATATAAGAAACATCAATATTTAAAAGAAAATACGTTAAAGGCCATGTTTTAAGACCGAACAGAAGTCTTTTATACCTATATATTATTGAATTAGCAATATAGCAATATTCTTTGCACATTATATAATTTGGATAAAAGCACAACTCGACTGGATATAGGTATTGGTATAAGATGGTAGATATTCACATAAAATGTGGATTAATTGAAAATTTAATAATCATGCAATGTAAAAAATTTTATAATATTGTTAACAAAAGTCTGGATTTTGTAATCTCGTTATTACAGTACGAGTATTAAATAGTACTCCTTAACATGGTATAAGTTTCCATTAGAATTTTTTTTCTTCTGGTAGGTATAAGTATAAGCGTTGCTGAAATATTTTTGAATTACATTTAATTTTAAACGAGAAAAAAATGGACGATATTAAATTAGATAGAAAAAAAAAACACTTCTATGACGAACTTGATCATATATATTTTTTGTTGAAGGATATAAATAAGATATTTTTTTTAGTTAAAGCCGCCCGCGACTTCAAAACTTTTAGATAACCTGCTATTTACTGACCTTTAGTTCTATTTGGATACGAAAAAAGCCAGTAGCTAGTAGGCCACCACGATAACGAAATTGGACAGGCATTAGCCTTCGTTCAGACAGGTTTAATAATGATCCGCTAACCCGCGCATTCATCACGCTCGAAACCGCGACCAATTATTCAAGAGAATGACTTCCAGCGCCAACTTCGCTCAACTTTCTGGCGCATTCGAAATTGACTACGGTGTGTCCGGGCACAGTGTCAAAAATGTGCACTGTGAGCATTTCAGAGGGAAAACTACAACTTTCAGTTTAATTTTATTCAATGCTGATCCAGTGATCTCATTTAACCTGATGGTCTTCAAGCGACGACGCCGAGCTTTTCAACATTTTAATGCGGTTCGTTTAATCTTTCCACTTTGCCCATTCTATACTATTTTGAATAAAAACCCGACTTTTAGAGACATTAAAACTTTAATAACTTCGGTTATTCCATTCTATTTCTGTGTTTTTATTTAATAGAGTTTTCATTTATATTTCTGCTACTGCATTGCACTTATTGTTGGCGGAACATTTTTGTATTTAATTAAAGTTGTTTTTTATTAATGGATATTTATGCAAAAGTAACCTTTGTTTCATTTTATAAATTGTTTCTTATTTAAAATAATTTGAATAAATTCATTCACACTAAAGACCTTAAATTAGGTTGAGTTTTTAAAATAATGTAATATTCCTTTTAGACGTTTTTATAACAAATCATATTTTACAATAATTATTTATTAGGATTTTTTATGCATTTTTTAATACCTTTTCAGTAATATGATGTATACCTATAATTAGATTAGTTTCCGAAATATAACCATTAAAAAAATCTCTAAATAGAATAATATCGGTGCATAATCAGAAAATATTGTCAGCCATATTAATAATAATCACAATAACATCAAGTTAACTAATGACCACTAACCGCATTCTTAAATCAATCTAAGTAGTTCATATTAATAATTAAATATTCATAGACAAATATAACTAACAGCATGCTAAATAAAAAGTTAATGTGACAACATCTCATTCTATACATTGAGCTAATTTCACTGTAATAAATCTAACCTGCATTTACAAACATTTACGCAAAGTGGCAAGACTAACAAGTGTCTTGTTTCAAGACTATTCAAGGGCGGATTTAGCTTTTCAACATGGGAGAGTATCTCAAAGAACCACATTTTTAAAAAATGTTGTGAAATTAGAAATTATCTGCGCATTTAGATAGGTACGTTTTTCTTTGGACAAACATGAAATAGCAAATAGAAGCGTTTAATAAAACATCCTTAAGTAAAGTACGTTTATATATTTTTTAACTAATTACGTTTTTTCATTTTGCTAATGTAAAATTTGAATTCATGGTAAATCCGCCTTTGATAAGCATTAACTTGGCCTTTTACAATGGGGAGATTTTGAATACCTTAAATTTTTACCTTATCCTTATCGCAATCGTTATACTGAGCACCCGCAGTGCCAAAAATGATACTCTTTTTGGAACTGCACATGCTCTGAATAACGATAACGACGTGCTAAAATTTAAGGGGTTCAACCATGCCATAATAAAATTTTATAATAATTATTGAGGTTACTGGCATATACCTAAATACGGAAAATTTCGCATTAAATTATTTAATATTTCAGAAAAACGTTCTTGATTTGCTAATTGGGAGGCAAAAGAAAAACTGCTGACATTTTTGTCAAACTTTTAGGTTAACTTTAACTTATTGTAAAACATACCCAAATTGATAACTAGTGATTTAGCATCATTCTAGCGTTAACATGCATTTAAATGGTATTATTAATGCAGTTTTCACTAATTACATTCTAGTCACGTCTTAGAACATTCTAAGTTTTATTATTAATAAGGCTGTGTATACTTAATCGTTGAGTGACCTAGTGTACAACTTGGTCACTCAGACATAGGAAAATTATTAGTTAACGTTTGTAAATTTTGAAACATATAAGTTCGTGGTAAAAAGTTTATTTGGTTGGAATTGTTAATTATACACAATATTTTATTTATACGTTATGTGTCAATATATTAGGTATACAATGTAACAGTAGAAAATGTAGACTAGTGGTACTTAGTTAAAATGGCTTGTAATAAATATTTTCTTTACGTTTGAATATTTCTCTCACTTTACCAAAGGGTGCAATATAGAAGGGTATTTAACAACAAATATAATGTTGGCGTATGCTACTTTCTGGTTAACGAAAACATTTTGATTAGCATAACGAAGACTTTTCACTGTACCTACATTTCACATATTTTGTATACCTATACTATCCAACTGTTTGGTATATGTAATATACAAGCTTAATATAAATGGTTCCTCGATCATTCCTCGTACATATAGATTATGTTTAATGTTAACATAATAAATTATGTGCAACTTCTATCTTGTGTTGTAAAAATAACTGTGATGCTAAAACAACTACTCCACAGCCAATAATCCCCGACTGGGGTTGCATTAGTCCGGCATCTTCGTGGAAGTCGCGACATTCTTCATCGAGACGAACCACCAGACACTGATCGGTTTCGTGCTTATTATGCTCTCGTCAGATAGCCATAGGTAGTGGAATCGATGAACGATGTTCCGACATTATTGCTTAAGGGCATCGTGAATATTAGTGGTGGTGAGAGACACATCGTGGTACCCTCTTTGGGTCTTTGCTACTATCTGTCTGACAATTATTGGCAAATTGACAGACAGATAGCGACCTGCTTTTCCGCAGGTGCCATTACAGCAGTAAGCTCTATTGTCTTTGAGGAAGACAATCCCGCTTAGGTGTTTGTTTAAAAAGCAGGTCGCTATCTGTCTGTCAATTAGACAATAATTATCAGACGGATAGTGGCAAATACTCAAAGAGGGCACTACGGTATGTATCTCACCACCACTAACATTCTATCTAATGCACCTACTTCTTATAGAATTGTATTTTTTTGTTTACTGAAAACGAATAGACCATATTTTATTAGTTTGGTTTATTACACGTTGAATGCGTAACCGGTCTTCAGGGACCGACAACTAACATTCACACAATGCGGCGCGGCGCATGCGCCGACTGTCGGGTAGTGCGGAAACTGTATCTCAAGAAAGAAATCTGCAATCTTGACTTTACAAATAGCTATCTACTCCTTGGCGCTTTGCTAACACTGGCGATATGCTATTCACGAGTCGGTCTCCGGAGACCGGCACCGCACTAAAGTAATGTTTTTTACTTATATGCGTTATCGGTCTCCGGAGACCGATATTTTTTACTAGCATGTTTTGACTTGTCAGTGGACTCAGTGTGCAGTATTAAAAGTTATGCCGTTGAAGCACGTTCAGCCTGTGATTGTTGCCCTAAAATGACTTCCCGTTCTAGAAAAATATTATTATTGGCAACAAACCAAATTCGAAACAAAGAAGACTTGGAGGGCGATACTTTATTAGAACAAGAAGATGGTGCAGAAGCGAGTGAAATAGAAATTCGCACTAGCAAAAGGCAGGAAACACAGGATGAAGAGCAGGAAACACAGAATGAAGACAGCTTTAGCGATTTCAGTAGCGACGATTCAGTGATGGACAAAATTATGTACCCTCGTCATCATCTATATCAGATATAGATTTTGAAAGGGAAAATACCTTAGAATCTGAAAGAGAGTCGGAGTCGAACTCGAGTTTTATTTTATAATGTGTCATAGTTTTATTTAGAAAAATTGTATTATTTTTGACAAATAAATCACCGTTTTTGTATCAAATTAAACAAATAAAAAAAGAAACTACGCAAAAAAGTTCGATCAACCCGAGAACTATCCTGGTGCTGTTACGGTCCCTAGAGACCGGCACTGGCTCAGCTGGAGATAGTTTAGAACTTACTAAACAGGTTTCTGCAGAAAAAGCTTCACTTATATTATTTTTCTGTTTACTAGATGACGCTTTATAATTTTTTGCTTATCGGTCTCTGGGGACCGTTACCGCATTTAATCATATGTCGCTATCGGACGCCGGGGACCTGTAACGCACTAAATTAATTAGAGCAATTTTATTTCCAGCAGTGAACGTGTTAAGTATCATAGATTATCAGTATTACTGTTTCAAAGAATAGTTTGGCATATTTAAATCTGACTTTGATGCTATTATGTTTGCATCATGTATATAAAAGAATATCAGTGCACGATGTTGATCATCTGACCAAAATGGTTGCATTTACAAGATCCGTCTTTTGTGCAGATACTGTAAGTCTTTTAAAGTTTTTATTTAATAAAATATTTCTTGAATTTATTTCGTAAGGTCTGTTGGCCGAGAAAAACAATCACTAATATATGAAAGAGAAGCCGAACTGCTAGCCTAACTAGCCTGCGTAGTCTTTTCAGAGGATCATTACTTGCGGTGATGAATATTTGCCTACAGATTGTCATTTATAAATGTTTAGTGACATATCTTTTGAATTGTAGTAAATTGTAAGTAAATGTAAAATCTAGATTTAAAAACTTTTTATTTAGCATGAAAAGAAGTTCCCACACTTTTCAAAATTGTTGCAATTTATAAGTGATATCATAGTTACTATGATATTTTCGGTTTGACCTTAACTTGATGCTGAAAATTTTTTGCATTCTGAAGTGTTCTTAAACACTTGTACAACAATAGCCTTTAAAAGTTTTCTTTACCTACACTAAGACACTACCTTACGTGGATCACCCCGTACGTGCATAGCGTGAATTTTTCCTGTGGCCGCAGTGGGGTGAGTCCCCGGCCTCCTCGAGCGCAATCAATCATGTGTCGCAAATCCCAGGCGGCGGCCGCCTAATTAATAACTGGGACCCTTGACCGCAAATCCACCTAATGCATTCGGCACGATACTCTGTGAATTATTCATAGCCTTTTTGTGTTTGCAATGTTATTTATATACAGCAGCATTAAGCATTCTGAGCTTATTTGAATCATCTTAAGGATGTATTCATTCCTTTTCGAGGATTAACTTCGTTAGTGATACTTTTCATTCATATTTGTACATTTATACATTGAAATTATAAGGACGATGGATATTAGCGATGAAGGTGCATCATATTGTAAACCAGCATAGAGTAGGAGCAGTAAGAAAAATTGTGTGAATGGCAAGTCTATTGGCTATTTTAAATTTAAGTTATAAGCTAATATTAGCTACAAAGTATGGTTAACTTTGCGTCAAATTGATTCATCATTCACAAGTGTTATTTTTATTTTTATTTTATTTTATTATTAATGCTATTCTTTTTTCTTTTTCAGAGAAAGATACATGTACAGGTGCATGTTGAAAAAAATTGTTTAGAAATTTTGCTGTAAACTGTTTTTTATATTTCCCTCAACTTTCTACTAAGTGGGACAACTTCTATTGAATTTCAGAGTAACTCGCACACACACAAATTTAGGTAAATAAAATTTAATGACACATTCTGCAGCCCAGTACCCAAGACAAATGAATATACCTAACTTGTTGAGCTATAATTAAATTCTAACTTTTTTTTCAAGTTAAGAGTCATTTTCATATTTCTGGCATATTCTACCACTTCTTCGTTCTGGAATACCAAATTAGTTACGAAGAAATAAGTAAAAACACATCTAAATCAACTTTGGGCGTAGATTCGAATACAGTGTTATAAATCCGACAAAGAATTTCTTGGATATCTTAGACTTTTCATGAGAAGATTTAGAATTAGTTGTCTCCATGTCTTCTATTTTTTATTTCATATTTCATATAACACCAAGTGCGTAGCAAAAATTTATAAAGCATTTATAAGTGCCTAAACTTATTATCTTTAACCCTTGTGTCTTGCAGTGCCAATGATCAACCGGGATTTTTCCGGTTTTTCTTTTAGTTATAATTATTCTATAGATGTGATTATGTGTATGATATATATGATGATACATATGATCTGATTATGAAATGATTGTACAATTTGGAATGGAAACATTGAAGATGTATTTTTTTATTTAGAAACGTCCGAATATGATTTATATACTGGCCAATAGAGTTACTTCGAGAAAGCGCTCTTCATTTTTCAATATCTGCTCAAATAAGGCCGCAAAAAAATAAAAACGAATTAACAAAAATTTTCAAATATTTCAAAACCTAATCAAGTTAGCCTTGATTTTTTTGGGTCATAATGTTGGTCCCTGATTACGCAATCCCTGATTTAAACTTCTTCGCATCTCTTACAATTTCCGAGATTCCCATGATGAGAAGCGAAGTTGTATACACAATAGTGCCTGTATACACAAGGAAGTTGTTGATATATTATATGAATAGGAAATTTTCAAGACGTAAATGTGACAATGGTTTCCTTGAATTTCTAATATTTTTACGATAAAATATAGAACTCCGTCTTTATTCTCTGTATGTAGTTTTATTTTATATATTATAAAATTTGTACGTGGCAGAAATGTATAAAAGTATGTACACTCATCTAACTTTTATGCTTTGAGGAAAGCAGTTCCACTGATGTACTGCGGCATATCTCTCGCATCCTCCAGCGTCTTTATCACACTCTAAACTGGGTTAGTTGAATCGGTGCTCTGGATCGAGGAAGCCATAATCATAACCGATAAGTCCTTTTCAGCTCTTGGCTGAATTGATCGCGCATGTTAAATGCCGCAGTTAAACAGTGGATGAGTAAGGATTTACCTATCGCTGAAGATGAAATTTGTATCTCACCTACATTTTTCGAATATAGCTATTAAACGATCTTCATAGTGGTATTTTTTGTATTCATAAATTTAAAATATCGAGGACTTACACCTTTTGAGAAATAAGAAAAAATCGTTTTGGAAGTTCTGTTTATTTTATTGGTAAATAATGAAAGTAGGTATGGGGACACTTGACCCCATCCCCTCCACTTTCCTTATACACTTATTTGTGAACCCACGTATTGTGACGTTTACGGTATGTTCTTTTGTAACGTTTTTGTGACGTTTACGTTACGGTTTTTTGTAACGTTTACGTCACGGTTTTTTGTGACGTTTACGTGACGTAAACGTCACAACACGTGTTTACATATACGTGTCGAAAGGAAAGTGGAGGGGATGGGCTCAAGAGCCCCCATACCGACGCGAATATTAATTTAAAAAATACACTTGATTCACAATTAAGCTACCTGCACACGTTAGAGGTAACAAATTCTGTTTAATCATAATATACATTTAATATATAACGTAATAACTAATTACTAATTTTATTATTGAACCTTATCCAAACTTGAATATTTTAGCTCGAACTAACGGAACGAACTTAGCGCGCAGAGCAGAATTTCCAAGTCTGGACCTGTCTCCGAACCGAACTGAACGCGCCAAACGTTTTCCGGAGTTTGTCGGTAAATCGGAATTGCTCAAACGGATTTATTGTTCGCCGAATTATTCAGTTGATGGGAATAAGTAAGTTCGTGCTGTTCGCAGCATTCATGTCGTTTGGGCCGTGTTGAAAGTACATAACACCAACAAGAAAAGTTTATTATTTCCACATACGTACGTACACAATTATTTGAAAATGGAGTGGGGAGGGAATTGATACTGGGATCAAAAGACTTTAATTATAAAAGTATATGGTATCTTTTATCTTTATGTGGTACTTTAAGGACAAGGTTAGAGCGCTGCTTGTTTCTGACACTAATTGTTTGTTTGGATATTATAAATAAGTATACTGAAGGTTGGTGAAAGAATTACCAGTAGCTAAAAACTTCAATGTTAATGCCAAACGATCTTTAAGTGGTATCACTTTGTGTAACTTTGTGTTCTTCTTTAGAATTATAGATCCATTTAATTTTAACAACTCCTCAAAATCTCCAGAAGTCATTCTAGTAAAATTCTTTAAGTGAATGTGGTTCTTCTGTGGTTCTGTTTGGTTCTGAATGTGGAATTATTTAATACTTCCATTCCTTCTTTTTCTCGTAATAAGTTCGTACCCATTGGCTTCGCAGTTTTATTTTATTTTTTAGCATTTTACTAATAATAAAAAAAACGGTAAAAACTACTGCGAAATCAGTTTCATGTTTTTTATCTTGAAATTCCCTGCCTTTACTTTTACCAGTTGTTCCGTTTACTAGATAACGACTTAATTTAAATGGAATACCCTGTATTCTCTATATTTGGATCCTATATAAATTTTTAGGGTCATTTTGAAAATGTATCTGTGAATAACTCGTCGATTAAATTTAAAATATTTGTCTGTGGGTGTTATAAGAAAGGTAGGTAGGAAAGAAATGAAACTGAAAGACACTGAAAGAAATGCACTTATTAGAATTCTAAAATCATAATTATAAGAGGGTTGTATATTTTATATGGCAGATCAGCAGGTGAATAATGGATATACAATATGCATTGCTAACACAGGTGTATAGTGATTGTGATTATAAACTATTTTCTTAATTAAATTATTGAGTAGCTGATATACAGCCGTTGGTTTAAGTATCTGTATGACGTAATAACTGTAACTATTATTTTAGTGTTTCTTACTCTTTAAGAAATAGTATTATTATAAGTGCCATGAACTTATGTAGTGGAAAGCGTATGGAACTAAAGTTGCAAGTAGGATTTTGAATAAACAACGATCATGGGAGACAGGTCTCAAATCGTCAACCATGTTGCGTCTGAAAGTACATAATGAGCATAATGAGCCCCGCCTCGCTTTTGTGCTGTTTGTTTAACGAAGTTAACCGAATACATACCGAGCGGCACCGATCGCTTAACTGCCATAAAACGAGTTTTATATGTTAAAACGCGAAATATAACCATTAAAAATGAGTTAGTATAATCGTTATATACACATCTGTGGTGACTGCTTTTATACAACAAAACTTACAAGTTATACAAATGAAATATAATAGATGTAAAATATAACTTGTTTAAAAGTTAATACTTATAGTCGCTGTCTCAGCTATGTATAATGTATATAAAATCTATTTCACTGAAAATGATTCAATAGTATAGAAGTGACGTTTGAAAAAAAAATAAAGGTTGTATACTTACCTACTACGAGTATATAAATTTTAATATGCAAAATGCATATTATTCTAGTGAAACAGATTAAAACACCCATTTCTTTCAGTGTAGTTAGGTAATTAACCGGACCGTTAAATATATTTAGTTATATACAGATTGAGTACAGTGGAAATACAAATATCCAAAATTAAAAAAATTAGATATCTTCAATTTTTTAAATGGAAACACCATATTTTTTTATTTTAATGAATTGAATTCTACACTCAAAAATATGAGTAATTTGTATTTACTTCCCTATAATGATAACGGTTATTAAAGATATAGATTGTGTGAGATGGTTGAACACACTATATAACAAATGGATTTGCGGCGCTGTTGAAGTTTTTTGGTTTTTTAGTGAATGTTAAGAAAAATAGATGTATAAGTCTATACCGGTGTGAAGTTAGCAGCCATTTTCTGGCAGCCAAAAATTCTAGCAGCCAATTCATTTTCGTGTGAAGTTAGCGGCCAATTTTTGGCAGCCATTTTTTGAAGAAGCTTTAATATGTTTTTGAAGCATATTTTGTAAAATACCTACTGAAATTTTCACCTAAATTAGTTTAAGGCAGTTAATAATACTTATATTGATTAAAATTGTACAAAAAAACACCATGAACAATAATTAAATTCTGACTTAATATTAAATTTAATTTATTAATTTAACGAGCTACAAAAAGAGTTGAAGGATGAAACTTGGTCAGCTTACTTTACTAGGTTATATAAGTAAGCACCCCAAGCGTCATCGCCTTAGGTGCCGTCTGGGTGGTAGTTCCACCCTTATCTTGAAATATCATTTTCTATATTTTTAACCAACTCACAAAAATAGTTGCAGAATGAAACTTGGTCAGCTTACTTTACTAGGTTATATAAGTAAGCACCCCAAGCGTCATCGCCTTAGGTGCCGTCTGGGTGGTAGTTCCACCCTTATAAAAAAAAAATCATTTTCTATATTTTTAACCAACTCACAAAAATAGTTGCAGAATGAAACTTGGTCAGCTTACTGTACTAGGTTATATAAGTAAGCATCCCAAGCGTCATCGCCTTAGGTGCCGTCTGGGTGGTAGTTCCACCCTTATCTTGAAATATCATTTTCTATATTTTTAACCAATTCACAAAAATAGTTGCAGAATGAAACTTGGTCAGCTTACTGTACTAGGTTATATAAGTAAGCACCCCAAGCGTCATCGCCTTAGGTGCCGTCTGGGTGGTAGTTCCACCCTTATCATGAAATATCATTTTCTATATTTTTAATCAACTCACAAAAATAGTTGCAGAATGAAACTTGGTCAGCTTACTGTACTAGGTTATATAAGTAAGCATCCCAAGCGTCATCGCCTTAGGTGCCGTCTGGGTGGTAGTTCCACCCTTATCAAAAAAAATAATTTTCTATATTTTTTAACCAACTCACAAAAATAGTTGCAGAATGAAACTTGGTCAGCTTACTTTACTAGGTTATATAAGTAAGCATCCCAAGCGTCATCGCCTTAGGTGCCGTCTGGGTGGTAGTTCCACCCTTATCTTGAAATATCATTTTCTATATTTTTAACCAATTCACAAAAATAGTTGCAGAATGAAACTTGGTCAGCTTACTGTACTAGGTTATATAAGTAAGCACCCCAAGCGTCATCGCCTTAGGTGCCGTCTGGGTGGTAGTTCCACCCTTATCATGAAATATCATTTTCTATATTTTTAATCAACTCACAAAAATAGTTGCAGAATGAAACTTGGTCAGCTTACTGTACTAGGTTATATAAGTAAGCATCCCAAGCGTCATCGCCTTAGGTGCCGTCTGGGTGGTAGTTCCACCCTTATCAAAAAAAATCATTTTCTATATTTTTTAACCAACTCACAAAAATAGTTGCAGGATGAAACTTGGTCAGCTTACTTTACTAGGTTATATAAGTAAGCACCCCAAGCGTCATCGCCTTAGGTGCCGTCTGGGTGGTAGTTCCACCCTTATAAAAAAAAATCATTTTCTATATTTTTAACCAACTCACAAAAATAGTTGCAGAATGAAACTTGGTCAGCTTACTGTACTAGGTTATATAAGTAAGCATCCCAAGCGTCATCGCCTTAGGTGCCGTCTGGGTGGTAGTTCCACCCTTATAAAAAAAAAATCATTTTCTATATTTTTAACCAACTCACAAAAATAGTTGCAGAATGAAACTTGGTCAGCTTACTGTACTAGGTTATATAAGTAAGCATCCCAAGCGTCATCGCCTTAGGTGCCGTCTGGGTGGTAGTTCCACCCTTATCTTGAAATATCATTTTCTATATTTTTAACCAACTCACAAAAATAGTTGCAGAATGAAACTTGGTCAGCTTACTGTACTAGGTTATATAAGTAAGCACCCCAAGCGTCATCGCCTTAGGTGCCGTCTGGGTGGTAGTTCCACCCTTATCATGAAATATCATTTTCTATATTTTTAATCAACTCACAAAAATAGTTGCAGAATGAAACTTGGTCAGCTTACTGTACTAGGTTATATAAGTAAGCATCCCAAGCGTCATCGCCTTAGGTGCCGTCTGGGTGGTAGTTCCACCCTTATCTTGAAATATCATTTTCTATATTTTTAACCAACTCACAAAAATAGTTGCAGAATGAAACTTGGTCAGCTTACTGTACTAGGTTATATAAGTAAGCACCCCAAGCGTCATCGCCTTAGGTGCCGTCTGGGTGGTAGTTCCACCCTTATCATGAAATATCATTTTCTATATTTTTAATCAACTCACAAAAATAGTTGCAGAATGAAACTTGGTCAGCTTACTGTACTAGGTTATATAAGTAAGCATCCCAAGCGTCATCGCCTTAGGTGCCGTCTGGGTGGTAGTTCCACCCTTATCAAAAAAAATCATTTTCTATATTTTTTAACCAACTCACAAAAATAGTTGCAGGATGAAACTTGGTCAGCTTACTTTACGAGAGGTTATATAAGTAAGCACCCCAAGCGTCATCGCCTTAGGTGCCGTCTGGGTGGTAGTTCCACCCTTATAAAAAAAAATCATTTTCTATATTTTTAACCAACTCACAAAAATAGTTGCAGAATGAAACTTGGTCAGCTTACTGTACTAGGTTATATAAGTAAGCATCCCAAGCGTCATCGCCTTAGGTGCCGTCTGGGTGGTAGTTCCACCCTTATAAAAAAAAAATCATTTTCTATATTTTTAACCAACTCACAAAAATAGTTGCAGAATGAAACTTGGTCAGCTTACTGTACTAGGTTATATAAGTAAGCATCCCAAGCGTCATCGCCTTAGGTGCCGTCTGGGTGGTAGTTCCACCCTTATCAAAAAAAATCATTTTCTATATTTTTTAACCAACTCACAAAAATAGTTGCAGGATGAAACTTGGTCAGCTTACTTTACTAGGTTATATAAGTAAGCACCCCAAGCGTCATCGCTTATAAGACTGTTTTTGGCTTGGTATACGATAGAGTTAGGAAATATTAATTTGTGATACATATATCTACCTAGCTAGTAGAAAATTTATAGAGTAAAATATGACTATAAATTGTTTGTGATAAAGACGTTTCTTAATCATTTATATATATATATATATATATATATATATATATATATATATATATATATATATATATATATATATTTATTTTTGTTTAAAAAAGAAACATCACGACTTCTGTTGTATGTTGAAAAAACTTAATAAATAGGTTTGTTATGCAGTTATATGCTGTTTTTTCATTGGGTGTGAAAAATATTTACCAATTATTTTAGGACTTGGCTAATAGTAATTAACAAAACGCCTACTAAGATATAATAAATATAATTATTACAATTAATAATGTTGTTAAATTTCTTTACCGTTCCTACAATTATTACAAATAAATGTGGTGTCCTTTTTCTACTACTAATATTCGACATCTTACAGGTCATATCGATCTGTTCACCAACTCAACTGATAAAAAGGCAAGTGTTCTGTTATTAATTATCATAATCATGTGTTAATAAGTATACTTTATTCAGTTCGTCAATAATTAGGGGAGCTTAGTTGACTTTCCAAGTAGAGCAACATTGACAAGCTTCATTCTGCAACTGTTAATATTATGTTGGTTAAAAAAAAATGAAATTGTTATTTCTTGGTAGGGGTGGATGTTCTAATGGGACGACACTTAAGCCGTTACCGTTTGTAGTGGCAACCTGTAGGTATATCGCAAAAGAGTAAACAGGCCAAGTTACATCTTGCATAACTTTTTGTCTGTAGGTAAAAAAAATTGATATTATATAACCTAGTACAGTAAGCTGACCAAGTTTCATTCTGCAACTATTTTTGTGAGTTGGTTAAAAATATAGAAAATGATTTTTTTTTTATAAGGGTGGAACTACCACCCAGACGGCACCTAAGGCGATGACGCTTGGGGTGCTTACTTATATAACCTAGTAAAGTAAGCTGACCAAGTTTCATTCTGCAACTATTTTTGTGAGTTGGTTAAAAATATAGAAAATGATTTTTTTTTTATAAGGGTGGAACTACCACCCAGACGGCACCTAAGGCGATGACGCTTGGGGTGCTTACTTATATAACCTAGTAAAGTAAGCTGACCAAGTTTCATCCTGCAACTATTTTTGTGAGTTGGTTAAAAAATATAGAAAATGATTTTTTTTGATAAGGGTGGAACTACCACCCAGACGGCACCTAAGGTGATGACGCTTGGGATGCTTACTTATATAACCTAGTACAGTAAGCTGACCAAGTTTCATTCTGCAACTATTTTTGTGAGTTGATTAAAAATATAGAAAATGATATTTCATGATAAGGGTGGAACTACCACCCAGACGGCACCTAAGGCGATGACGCTTGGGGTGCTTACTTATATAACCTAGTACAGTAAGCTGACCAAGTTTCATTCTGCAACTATTTTTGTGAGTTGGTTAAAAATATAGAAAATGATATTTCAAGATAAGGGTGGAACTACCACCCAGACGGCACCTAAGGCGATGACGCTTGGGATGCTTACTTATATAACTTAGTACAGTAAGCTGACCAAGTTTCATTCTGCAACTATTTTTGTGAGTTGATTAAAAATATAGAAAATGATATTTCATGATAAGAGTGGAACTACCACCCAGACGGCACCTAAGGCGATGACGCTTGGGATGCTTACTTATATAACCTAGTACAGTAAGCTGACCAAGTTTCATTCTGCAACTATTTTTGTGAGTTGGTTAAAAATATAGAAAATGATATTTCAAGATAAGGGTGGAACTACCACCCAGACGGCACCTAAGGCGATGACGCTTGGGATGCTTACTTATATAACTTAGTACAGTAAGCTGACCAAGTTTCATTCTGCAACTATTTTTGTGAGTTGATTAAAAATATAGAAAATGATATTTCATGATAAGGGTGGAACTACCACCCAGACGGCACCTAAGGCGATGACGCTTGGGGTGCTTACTTATATAACCTAGTACAGTAAGCTGACCAAGTTTCATTCTGCAACTATTTTTGTGAGTTGGTTAAAAATATAGAAAATGATATTTCAAGATAAGGGTGGAACTACCACCCAGACGGCACCTAAGGCGATGACGCTTGGGATGCTTACTTATATAACCTAGTACAGTAAGCTGACCAAGTTTCATTCTGCAACTATTTTTGTGAGTTGGTTAAAAATATAGAAAATGATATTTCATGATAAGGGTGGAACTACCACCCAGACGGCACCTAAGGCGATGACGCTTGGGATGCTTACTTATATAACCTAGTACAGTAAGCTGACCAAGTTTCATTCTGCAACTATTTTTGTGAGTTGGTTAAAAATATAGAAAATGATATTTCATGATAAGGGTGGAACTACCACCCAGACGGCACCTAAGGCGATGACGCTTGGGGTGCTTACTTATATAACCTAGTAAAGTAAGCTGACCAAGTTTCATCCTTCAACTCTTTTTGTAGCTCGTTAAATTAATAAATTAAATTTAATATTAAGTCAGAATTTAATTATTGTTCATGGTGTTTTTTTGTACAATTTTAATCAATATAAGTATTATTAACTGCCTTAAACTAATTTAGGTGAAAATTTCAGTAGGTATTTTACAAAATATGCTTCAAAAACATATTAAAGCTTCTTCAAAAAATGGCTGCCAAAAATTGGCCGCTAACTTCACACGAAAATGAATTGGCTGCTAGAATTTTTGGCTGCCAGAAAATGGCTGCTAACTTCACACCGGTTAAGTCTATGAATTGTGTAGATCTTCTGGGCTGTTTTGCCGTGGTCTATGTCGTGATAATCGACTCAATTACTATATTTCTAAGTCTAGCCGCTGAGAATCACTTATAAGATACCACCTGTTACGAATGGCGAAATGTTTGCGATTCAGCCTGGACCACGGCAAAATAGCCCAGAAGATATACATAATTGATCTGATACCAGCGGTATAAGATCTGATATAAGCCGAAAGCTTACAAGTAGATTATAAGAGTAAGGAAGGTAATATTATATTCTTCAGGTATCAGTGTAGCTGTCTGTCATTTCAACTGACAGTTTAACGTTAATATCCGGCTGTAGAAGGTGCAACTAACACAATGTGTCTGTTTATTATGCGTGCATAAACGCAAGCTTTAATTAAGTAGTTCGTTTATGTGGTGTGGTAATCTTAGCCTGCAACATATGAAAGTAAAGTTATTGTGGTTATTTTGTATATTTATATTTTATGGCGAATGCCCATGTCTATGCCAAAATTAAATACCACTCATTTATTTATTATAGTTCATAATAGTCCCGAATGTTTTATATTCTTTTTGAACGGCAGGGTTAGCTAAGCAATCGCGAGCGATTGTTAGTGACAATCATATAGAAATGACATGTAACTTATTAGACCTGAGTACTTTGTATATATGTTTACATATAACTATGTAGATGGCTATCTTATTTGATCAATCATGTAATGTATAAATGGCTCCCACGCCTTTATTGATTTTCATGTTTGATGTTTTCATGTTTTATTGATTTTCATCATTCATATATCTATGCATTCAGTTTCATGTCTGTTGCAATATATTAATTACTATAACAAGTTTTCCTATTTAAATTTCAGCTTCTATCATGGACTGAAACTAGTTAATTTTGAAAGATATTCAATCATCGTCTTGAACAACGGAGTTAACTGGCGTTTGCTTAAACTACTTATCTAATATCTTGTTATGATCACGATTGTGATGTCACGATAAATTCGGGCGATAAAAAGTCTAATTCATTTCCGTTTAACAGTTCACAACGCAGTAGTACATCTTACATAAACCTCTGGATTTAAGTTTAACATCTGCTCAAATTTGATTCTAATTTAATCAACTATACGCCTTCTGACATTTGAAAACGAAGCTGGCATATGTTAAATATAAGGTTTGTACATTGTCTCATTCATTGACAAACTCTATTTTATAATTTGCAGTCTACACACCGAGATAATTTCAGGTTATCCAGTTGGATACGTAAAAAATGTTCATATGTATAAATCAATAATTTCTCTCTACATTTTGTTCGCAATTAATGTTTGTTTTTGATATAACTGTATGGAAAAACTAAATAACAACAGAAGACATACAAGTCAAGTGTTCAGATTGTTGCTGCAAAACAGGTAGGACTTGCCTGAAATTGGCACATTAACTCCACTCAAACTAATCTACCAAAATAACAAGGCATTCAGTATTATCAATTCATTGTTCACAGTTCTCAAATTATTTGGAAAAATGTAAGTTCTTCAGTCTCAAAAAATACTTCTACAGAAGTAAAACCAGTTATAATTTTGTTAGGATTAAATACTTAATAATCATTTTTCAAGTTGTTTCACACCTTATTTATTAATGAAATAAATTCGGGTTCAAAAAATTCGCCTGAATTATTTTTCATTGAAATTCTTACTAGCCGTATTCAACAATTTTATTATAGTTTTAAAGTTTTGATACAGTATTAGTCCAGCTCACGCGAGAAGGTGGGGTAAATTAAACTGCATAGTGCCCTGTTTATTGCGGGCAAAAAGGCAATTGCACGGTTCTCTGTTTACGATAATAGTGTCTTTACTGCGAGATTGCTTTTAGATTATTAATCCGGTTGTTATTGATTTACCCCTGGATTATATTAAAGACTACTCGTATTGAACAAAATTTTAGTTAGGACGTCATTATATTATTTTGTTTACGTTAGTATTGGGAATATCAGGAAATAAATTTTAATGTATTATATATAAAAATTTTATTTAAGTATATATTTTACTAGAAACCCATACCGTGCGATTGGCAAATACCGTGCTGAAGCTAAAGCAACTGAAAATAAGAAGAATGAAAGAGTGTATGATTTTGATTACATAAAAAATACCTGCAGGTACTTTACCCCACTTCTGAAAATATAAAAATGTATCCACTGTGCAAAAAGAAACTGTAGAGGAATTTTTCTTTGAAATGTTGGTTTCTAGCGTTGCCTAACAAAAAATGAAATAATTATCTATTTATAGACATTTAGGAAAAAAATTAAAATAAAAAATTGACAGATAATGGACTTTTTATCTAATATGTTTAATATTTGTTATATTTTTTGCTAAATATATAAATATTAGTTATTAGCTAATAAGTTTTGTTAATTTGCTTTGATATTTTATATTCCACTAGACATTTTGCTTGACTATGAATTTAGATGATTCAAGAAAACGATTTTAGGAAAATAGATAGAAAAAGTCAGCAATTTCTTTAGTTCCTAAATCTTTGGAACCGATTAAAATAGATATAGATACTTAGATTTTCAAGGACTTCATTGTACAGGGTGAGTCAACCATAGAGTAAAGTTCATTATCTCATTTGTTTCGAGAATTACGAAAAAACGTTAAATACAAAAGTTTTATAGAATATTAAGGTGCACAGTTTAAAATTATTTTTGAGTATACTGGGTGGTTCAAAAAAGCGTGGCGAATATAACATAAGTTTTTTTAAATAGAACACCCTATTTTTTAATTTATTTTTAGATTTTACTTGAAATTCTATAACTTTTTTGTTAATAATGTCATATACCTAAACCCAGTAGTTTTTCTAATATTTTAATTTTTTTAGAAAAATATTAGTTTTTACTCTTATAAAAAACTGACAGTACCGCCATTGTTTCTGAAGGTGAAATACTCAAATTTGGTACAAACGTTCTATAAGGATGACAAAAAAGGTATATGTAAATAAATTTAAGTTAAATGCTACAGGGCCTTCAAAATAAATTTACACATTTCGACTATTTTAACTTAAAAAATTTCATTAAATTTTCAAAAAATTTTTTTAAATGGCACACCCTGTATATTATTATTTTTTTTGATAGATTTTGCAAAACCCTTCAACTTTTATTGAATATGTCATATACCTAATTTTCATAATTTGCGAGTTATTTTGATTTTATTCTTTTTTACACTTACCTACGCTATTGTGGAAACATAAACTAATATAAATAATAATAATTTCCCTACTAACTAACTTATTTTTAATTATTATGGAGTAATCAATGATCAAAAATATGCCCGTCTACTTAGATACACATGTTTAGTCTTGTTACTATATTTTCTTGCACGTTCCATAGCATAAAGGGTGTTTATTGTAATCCAGGTATCTCGTATCCTATTTTCGATATCTTCTGGTGTAGTAGGGGAATTCACATAAACACGATCTTTAAAGTGGTCTAACAAAAAGAAATCTAAAGGTGTTAAGTCACATGATCGAGGGGGCCACCCCAATGAATCCATTAGTGTAATAAAAACAAGTGTAAAAATGAATAAAATCAAAATAACTCCCAAATTATGAAAACTAGGTATATGACATACTCAATAAAAGTTGACGGGTTTTGTAAAATCTATCAGAAAAAAAAATTATATACAGGGTGTACCATTTAAAAAAATTGAAATTTTTTAAGTTAAAATAGACGAAATGTATAAAATTATTTTGAAGCCCCTGTAGCATTTAACTCAAATTTATTTACATATACCTTTTTTGTCATCCTTATAGAACGTTTGTACCAAATTTGAGTATTCCACCTGCAGAAACAATGGCGGTACTGTCAGTTTTTATAAGAGTAAAAACTAATATTTTTCTAAAAAAATTAAAATATTAGAAAAACTACTGGGTTTAGGTATATGACATTATTCACAAAAAATTTATAGAATTTCATGTAAAATCTAAAAATAAATAAAAAAATAGGGTGTTCCATTTAAAAAAACTTATGTTATATTTGCCACGCTTTTTTGAACCACCCTGTATACTCAAAAATAATTTTGAACTGTGCACCTTAATATTCTATAAAACTTTTGTATTTAATGTTTTTTCGTAGATCTCGAAACAAATGAGATAATGAACTTTACTCTATGGTTGACTCACCCTGTACATATAATCACGTCCAATTTAAGTATGGGGATAAAGCAAGCCATTTTTTTTTTTCATCTTGTCTACATATCCATTTATGCTGTAAATTTTTGTTGAGGTAACCATGCACCAGTACTGCATTATACTGAGTGGTGTACCGTTATCGTAAGAAAAGATTCACTTTATTTTCACTGCTGCAAAATGTACAAAATAAGATGTAGTTTAGTTTTTCTATTTCCAAAGTAGAAATGTGATTCATTGAAAGCTGAAAGAAAAAATTCAACATATCATCTCATAATTTTTTTAAATATTTGACTTATTTATTTATTTTCTGAATAAATGTTATTCCTTGTAAATTCTTCCAGAATTCGCGCAAAAAATGCAGAAATAAAGGGCACCATTTGAGAGCGTCCGTTTTAGGGTGCACTAATGAAAAGAAACACACCTTTAAAATGTGTCTGCGTGAAATAGCAGTCATTTTACACCACATTACAGTTTCTCACATTACTGCCGCATAAACTTTTAGCCACATCACAGTTAGTAGTAATGAAGCATGTCGGACGCGGGGCAGTGCCGGACTTAACCCAGGGGCCTGCAGTTTCATTAAAATATTAGTTTTTCTATTTGGCATACAGTGCTTCCGTAAAGTAGTGAATAAATTCGTTATTTTATAAACATTCAATGTGCTAAAAAGAGAATATCGGTTCGTAGCTGGACACAGAGTCGTACTCCAACACATCGCTCTTATGGCTCCCACTTTGTTTCGGTATATTATTGGAGATAGGTCCATAAAACCTTATATGACCTTATTCGTAAAGATAGTTCTTTCATTAAAAATATTAGGTTATTTTTTATCGGTTAAGTTTATATCTACATAGTTTCATTGAGTCACCCTGTAAAAATTATATACGTATGTAAAATAAGTATTATAAATGTTGAATTATAAAATTTTCTGTTGCATTCGTCTAATAAAGTAGTAGTAATGACAATGATTTGAATCAATAGGATGGGCACCAATGTAAAATAGCATACACGGTTTTCAGTGTAAATAATAATAATCTCTAGTCCTCATTCTAATTATAAGGATTGGCCCGTAAGTCTCACACTTGTGTGGGAAGGGGCGGCATATTATTATTATCATTATTATTTAGAGATAATAAAATCTGAAAAGAAGGAGAAATCTATATAAAGATCTGAAAGAAAGCCTCATTGAAACCTTTTACAGCTTCTTTCAAACCCAATTCATTTCTTGTGTACACCTTGATATTTTCATTCTTGAAACAGGTTTAGAGTCTATGGAGTAATGAGCTACGTCAGTGTAGGTAACACTGACGTAGCTTTCCACATAACACCAAGACACTATCCTGCGCTCGACGCGCGTTTCGCCAACCAAGTTAGCATCATCTGGAGATGATTAAAACTAAACCAATGCTAACATTGCGTTTTATTTATACCTAAACTATTTTTACGGTTCAGTGAACCGCCGCGACGGATCAGTGAACCGTGATTTACTAACCAATAAAGCGGGCTATATGGGATTGGCCCTCTGTCACTATTCATACTATTTTTACATTTAGCAATTTCCAAACTCTCAAAAGCATCCAGCTGTCTGGAATTTTTACGTTTCTGAGTAGTCTTAAATTGCTACTATCTATTTTATGGTTCTTCTCAAACGCATGTTGGACGACACTAGATTTATCTGTTCTACCATATTTGAGATGAGTCATATGTTCCTTGAGTCTAGTTTGAACTGACCTTCTAGTTTGTCCAACATACTTTTCATTTCAGTCTTTACACTGCATATTTCATATTTTTAGATTAAAGAAATGTTGAAAAATCAACCCTACTTGGAAATTTATAAAGAATGTAGGTATACATATGTATGAATTTTACTAAAGGTAAGAACCACAAATAAGTAAAATATTAATCTGTCCAATATAGTGGGTAGTATCCATCTAATCATTGTGTAATTTTTCTTTTGTGTAACCTGCGATGATACTCAGAATCTCAGTGGGTTCGTGGGTCTTGACGATGAAATAAGAATACAACTTCACGTTTTACACAATGCAGGTATATTGTAATTTCAATATACAACACAAAACACCTTTTTAACATACAAAATAACTAAAATCTATTGAGGCCGAGACAATGCATGTCTTCCTACAGCCTCCAACTCCCAACTGTCATTTTGTCATTTTCTATATAACTCGCGCTTGCGCCGAGCCTTCTTGCAGCGTTCGCACCGACACAAACACCCGCGGGCAGTCCACACTTATACGGTCGGTAGAAATCACCACACAACCCCCCAAATTGAATGATGGCCGAGCCAATACGATGAAACGGATCAGAATTCAATTTCTAGTAAGACTTCGGTGCAAGCGTACTAAAACAAACCAGCTATTCGAGAGTATCAGGCATCTGACGGTACTCTCTTAGATTTATGACGTTATGGGAACCCAACGCTTCACCTTGTTGATTTTTCAACAAATATGTATTGGGACCTACTTGCCCGGTGATAATATATGGACCCTCATACAGTAAAAAGAATTTCTTAATTTTGGCATTTTCAGCCGATGATAAATAATGCGATTTTAATAACACCATGTCATTTTCATGAAAAATTGTAATTTTACGTCTCTGATTTATTTTGTGAGCACGACGTTGTGCCTTGGACAGGATTCTGTCACGGGCCAAAACCCAAACACGAGTCAAATCAGTCTTGGACGTTTCAGGTTCATCTGGAAACTTAATTAAATTTCTAATATTATTTGCTTCGGTTGTTCCAAATTGCAAAAATGTAGGCGTAAACCCGGTAGTCTCATGTACCACATTATTTATACAGTTTTCCACATTCACCAAAACATGAGCCCATTTAGTATGTTTTGCAAAACAAAACGCTCGAATAACCCTGCCAATTTCCTTATTCACTCTTTCTGTCATGTTCCCTTGGGGAAAAAAGGGAGAAGTGTGCCTAACTTTCACCGAATAATTGAACATGGTATCGGACCATTGTTTTGACTTATACTGACTTCCATTGTCAGACAACACCGCCTTCGGAATTTGTATATTTAGGAAATAATCATCGGTAAATTTCTTAACAATCACGCGTGCAGTCGCCCTTTTTAAAGCGTACAACTTCGTATACTTCGAAAAAGCATCGACGATTACAAGCAATTGTGTTGCTCCCGAACGACTAGTGGGTAATGGACCCATCAAATCACAACAAATGAGCTCCCCCGGTTTTTCTACAATGACTGAATTAAAAACTCCATGACACACCGGTGCAACTTTTGTTTTTTGACATAAATCGCAACACGATACCACTTGACGAATATTTTTGTTCATTTTTTTCCAATAGAATTCGCGGCGCATATGGGCGGTGGTTTTCTTAACCCCAAAGTGTCCTATGTCCGAGTGTTGTTGTATAATTAATTCTTTTATTTGATTTTTGGGCACGCATAATTTATAACCCGGATTATCCAGTGTCCCCTTGCGAAATACAATTCCCTTATATATCTGAAACCATGTATCAATTTTTTCTGTTGTAAGCGTCGTTTCTTTCTCCTCGAAATACTGGATAATTTTGCCTAGCCAAGGATCATTTTTTTGATCTTCGCGGATAGTTTTAAGTTTTTGCTTTACTAATTTATAATTTTCTGTCAATCTTAACATCGCAATATTGACAGATAAAATATTGTCCGGTTTATTCGGCCTTCTCGATTTTAATGGAGAACGCGATAACGCATCAGCAATAATATTGTCTTGACCCCTGCAATACTCTATCTCGAAATTAAATTCTTGCATATATAACACCCACCTAGTTAACCTAGAATTTTTCAATGGGCAGTTCATCACGTAAGAAAGCGCTTTGTGGTCGGTTAAAATTGTCAATGATTGTCCCAGAACTAAGACTCTCCAGTGTTGCAAAGATACTAATACCGCTAACGCTTCTTTCTCACTTACCGTATAATTTAATTCCGCCCCTCGGAGCGTACGACTATAATAAGCAATAATTTGTCTATTATTCTCATCATTGATTTGATATAAAATACTTCCTAATCCATAACTAGAACTGTCAGCTTGTATGTAAAACCGTTTATTTAACATCGGATGACTCATCACTGTCACCTTTAGAAAAGCCTGTTTAACAGCGTCAAAAGCTCGCTGTTCTGTAACCCCCCATTCCCAACTAACATTTTTTTTTAGTAGCCGTAATAGTGGGACCGTTAGATCTGAAAAACCTTCCACGAATCGCCTATCAAAATTTACTAATCCGTGAAAACCCCTAAGTTCCCTAATATTTCTAGGTACTGGAAACTCTTGTATCGCTTTGATTCTGGCAGTATCCATAGTTATCCCTTTCTCTGAAATAATGTGACCTAAAAAACTCACACTTGGTCGTGCAAAGACACATTTTCTCAATTTTAATGTAAGATTCGCATCGTGTAGCGCTTTAAATATTTTTTCTAAATGCTGGAAATGTTCCTGTACAGACGAAGAATACACCAACAAATCGTCGACAAACATTAACACGAAATTGTCAAACTCGATGCCAAGCGTTTTGCTAACACCCCGTATAAAACTTGCTACACTAGTGGATAAACCAAACGGTAGTACTTTAAAAACATATGTCATATTGTTATGAATGAATCCCGTATATTTCTGATCTTCCTTTCGAATGGGTACTTGCCAATACGAGGCTGTCATATCCAAAGTGCTTAAATATTGACCGCTTTTAAATTTAAATAATAAATCATCTGGTTTCGGTGGAATCACGTGATCTCGCACCATTCTTTTATTTATAAATCTCGCGTCTAAGCAAATGCGTACCGATTTGTCCTTTTTAACTACGGTTACCAGCGGAGAAACGTACTCAGTTTGTGCAGGTTCAATCACATCTAATTTAACCATTTCATTTATTTGTTGCTGTACCTCATCCCTATGCGAAAAAGGAATTGGATAAGAACGTTTGAAAAAAGGCGTATAATCATGCAATTCAATCTTATGTTCGTAAGTTGTCATTCTACCTGGCGATTCCGAAAATAAGTCAGAGTACTTATTTAATAATTCATAAAGTTGTCCTTTTTCATTAGTATTGAATAATTCCGCCGAATTAGTTGATTCGCGTATCTCTTCACGGGTATATGTATGCTTTACTCCACTAGCTAAATAATTTATCGATAAAATATTTTCATTACGTTTTTCCAGAAAAATTCGTATTTTCCTTGGAAAATCACCAAAGGTTAATATCATTGTATCGAAATTCATCGACACTTTATATTTTAGTAGCCAATCACACCCCAAAATAACCTGTTTATTTAATTTCGGAACAACAACACACGATATTTCATATTCGTTACCCTCTACATCTATTGGCAACAACACTTGTTCGCGAATTCTTTGAATTTTATTTCCTACTGCCACCGACACATTAGTATTACTTATTGGAAGTACCGATAACTCTATTCCCTGTGTACGCAGTTCATTGAAAAACATTTCTGAAATTGCTGATATTTGACTACCTGAGTCTATTAAAATATTTACTCTTTTTGTTTTAATGGTTGCCTCTACTATTGGTGACAATAAGACATCTTCGTCGAGGCACTCCTCGTCTTCACTAAGCAACTCATCGTTAATTTCATGATATTTTGCCAAAACTCGGATCTCGCGATTTGTGTCCCCCCTATTCTGTTCCGTAAATCTCGACGTCTCATTATTTCTGTTATTCCCAGCAGATTGTAAACTTTCACCTTGATTATTCGCATTGCCATTATTAAATCGCCTATTATTATTACCCATAAAAGCTCGATTTTCCCGTAGTGAATTATCTCGTATACTAGGATTATCTGTAGAATTTTTAACTGTCCCCTCATATTTTCTAAGAAATTCCTCAACATCATCTACCCGACTAATTCCATTTAACAATACACCCCTCTGAATTTCACTTGAGAAATGAGATACTAACCATTCTAACAATTTGTTTTCAGGTATTTTCTCAGATAGATATGCCGCCTGCCTATACAAATTAATAAAATAATCAGCGCGATCCCCCGATTTATATTTTCCGTATCTAATCTCATAGTAGAGATCTTTTTCCTGCTTATCCGCCCAAAAACGACTTTTAAACGCTTCTACCAATTGTTCAAATGTTGACCAATCCTCCTCTTTATTTTCTGCCCACTCTAAAGCCGACCCTCGTAAACAATTTATGGCGAATCGCACTTTTCTATTCGGAGGTACACTCGCTTCCTCTAATAACCTCGAAATCTTTCTCAAAAATGACATGGGATGTACTTTACCCCCCGGATAAAAAGTTAAATTTGAGCCCCCTAACTCTTTCCAAAGTGAAACGTTTTGTTCCCCAACATTATTTTTACTCGGTAGATTTCCCGATTCCCTACTAGGCATTTCTAAGTTTGTTTTTGCACTTGCTTTCATTGTCTCTGCTAATGTCGCAATACTCATTTGCATTGCTGCCATATTGTCAGACAATTTAAGGACAATTTCCTCAAGATTATTATTAAGTTTTTCCTGCATTTCCTCGTTCAAACTAGCTACATTCTCCTCATGTACATTAGCCATTTCTGTCCGTTTAACTCGTTTTGACTTAGGCATCATCTACAAATACGTACATCTTATTACTAAATAACAATTAATCTGTACTATACTTAACAATGCCTCCTTATTTCTAATCTTTTTTTTTTTTTTTGTATAATATTTTACCTTAATTATGCTTACTAAACATGTAAGTAGATAGTAGTAGATATAAAACGTTTTACATAAAAATAGGTAGGTATAACTATCCTTTTTTCGTTTTTAAATTTACAATTATTTTTAAATCGGTTACTACATTCAGACAGTAAGCTAGTAGGTAATTAAAAATAATATATGAATAATAAACAGTAACACCTCTTCAATTTGCACGAATATAAAATTGGAACTCTCGGAATGAGATGGGTAATTTAAAATGTACTTAATACGTAGGTAATACTTGCTGCGAGAAGTCCGTCAGCTGATCCAGGATCCAGTCGGTTGATACCCTGCAACGTTGCTTCTCTGCCGGCCGCCTGTTCCTTACCACGATACGCTTACGATGGATACGCTTACTTGTCCGTCTGACTCCGTCTTCGTCTCCTGCTTGCAACCGCCGACTCTGCACACTATCTCTCTCGTTCTGTTCAACAAACTAAGTAAATACCTGTTGATTTCCTACACACTGGTATTTACCGTATCCACTCCACTTTGTTTAATTTCACAACTAATTTAAAAGTTAGCCTTTTATATTTTATTCAACACTGTTGTAATTATATACTTTCGTTGAACTTGTACACGTAGTTCTATTTTTTTTTCTTCTTCCGTCTAGTCCGCAGTTGGGCGCCAATTTGCGATGATACTCAGAATCTCAGTGGGTTCGTGGGTCTTGACGATGAAATAAGAATACAACTTCACGTTTTACACAATGCAGGTATATTGTAATTTCAATATACAACACAAAACACCTTTTTAACATACAAAATAACTAAAATCTATTGAGGCCGAGACAATGCATGTCTTCCTACAGCCTCCAACTCCCAACTGTCATTTTGTCATTTTCTATATAACTCGCGCTTGCGCCGAGCCTTCTTGCAGCGTTCGCACCGACACAAACACCCGCGGGCAGTCCACACTTATACGGTCGGTAGAAATCACCACAAACCTTTCTAATTTATAACAGAAATTTCATAAATAAATATTGTTTCACATGAAATTTAATTTTTCGTTTTTATTTATATAAATTAAAATTATTTTGATTATTGCAAATATATCTTAAAGCTAAATGTTTGACTGCCTGGAGTTAATTATTTCTTTCTAGTCTAACCGTATACTCAATATGGGTTTTTAATAATTTTTTAGTTGCCACTTAGCACTGCGTGGAAGGATTAAGCAAATAACGAATCTATAAAAAATAGACCACCTTATAACGGACTCTCTTTATCTTACACCACCGTTCAACCAACTCTTTCCCAAAGATAATACTTTTTAGACGGTCCTTTACTTGGGATTGGGATTGGGATACTTAAATAAAAAAAAACTTGATATTAAACTAAATACCTTTTTGTACATTCTTCGTACGTCAACATAATATATTAATGTATAAGAAGGAGTTTAAGAAACCTTTCAAATTTATGACACTCAAAAATTTACTCTCATTTGCTAAAATAGTAGGTACTCCTCCAACTTTGGAGTGTTATAAGAGTATACATGTTTCAAAAATTGAATAAAAAAATAAATATTACTAAAGATTAATAGAAGAAAAAAGTAATAGAATAGGAAATACTTACTTAATAGATAATAGAAACCAAAAAAAATGTGTGATTCGTCATATTACCATTATTTCCACATAAAAATATTTCTATAAAAATATTGTTGTGGGTTGTTTGTGTGTTAAAAAACATATAATAATTTTGTCGTTAAAATGAAATTGCACTGGTAAATAAAATTCTCTCTATTTACAATAAATTTTACAAGTTATGTAGTTATTTGAGCACTGACTCGATTTGCACTTCGAGAGCTCTGATGTGATATTTTGTATGGTTTGAAAAATAATCCTTTTCTTCATTTAATGGATTACTTAAATATAGATTGAGTTACACAGTGAAAAATTGGAAGGGTGAGTTTGTAACAATTCTAATGGCTACTAATTCTGGCAGCGATTGGTAATTGGCAATGAACCCAGAGTACCTGACCTGACCGTATTTGCCAAGAATTGAGAATAGAACTAAACTCGGACCTAACTAAACAATCTGGGTTTTTACTGAAGTATTGGGAATACCCATTATGCCTGATACAGCAAATAGGTTTACAATTTGTTTTGAATACAACAGACATGAAAGTATGATTTAGATTTGCAACTTGTTTGAATAGACCAGATATTAAAATATATTATTTAGGGTTTTATTTGAAGCGTCGGTAGGCTATAAATGCCAGACGTATTTTTCAATGTAAAAACCCCATACTATTATTTACTAATGTACCTATCTGCACAAAGTAGGTATGCAAAGTTTACTGTCTGGGACTCAACAAATATGGTGGTATAGTTTGATTTGAGTGCTTTTAAATACTTTATCGGACAATAAGCAAAGGAATTGTAGTCAATTGTTCAAATTTTAAGGGTCCATTCACTGTAGACTTGACGGACATGAATTCGGGGTCGGGTTGAGAGGTTGGGTAGCCGATGAGTAAAAACTTACATATTTCCACTACCGAATTATTAAGATTTCGGAGGTGCACGTAAAGCCGAAGTAAAAACGCACATGGAAACAAAGTTAGTCCTCATTGCAAGGGTACCGGATTTGTCTTATAATTGCAACAAAATTTCTTTTTAATATTATAAATTATATATCACCGGAAAGATCAAAATATAAACTAGATCCCTATGGTAGCAAATTTTTGTTTAATACATGTATTTTAGAGAAAATAATTTTTGAAAATACGCTATTTTAGTACAAGATTGTTTGCCTGGAATTTTAAAAATAAAAAGAATTACAAAAAAATTACTACTATAGGGATTTAGATTAAAGTTTTATCTTTCAATACTTTTTACTAAAAGTCGCTATCTTTTATAGTTTTTTTATAATTAAACACGAGACGAACGCCGATTTTGGGCTTATTTCGGACCAGTGAATGGACTCTTAAGTTCTCTATGATATTACAACCTGGAGCTGTTAGTCCTCTAATGCTGCTAAGTCCGTCACTGGAGTGCGGTCGATAATGCTGCCCTCTTCAGGTAGGATGGACCCGACGACGCCTACCGTGAGCCCACTATGATATATTAGCTTTTGTTATCGATACTTCGCCTCACGCCATCGACAGGTGGCCAATTAAAAAACAAGCGAATAACACCTAGACCGCTTATTTATGGCCTGTTGTGTTTACCTTCCTACTTTCGGTGTTTATGCAGTAACTAATTGAGTTACATTTTTTAATGGTACACACAATTTATTTTTCACTTATGGGTAAATGTAGGTAACTAACTCAATTCTTAAACGAAAGCTTTATACTTGAATAAAAAACGATGCGGTGCTTAAAAAATATTGGATCAGATCGCTTAAACAATGTTAATTACGTTAAAAATGTTTTAAACGGCTTTATCAGCTTTATTTATTTTATTTGCTGCCCCAGCATTAATTCGTTGAGGTCCATGTTGGCAGTGGCGGCTCGTGAATTTTTCTTTAGGGGAGGCATAGATAAATCTGTGGTGGCTGGTGAGATTCGGGCGGGTACGAGGGGCGCACGAAAATAAAAAAAAGCGGTGCAGGCGAAAATTTTTCATTTTTCAAGGTCAAACGCCCTAATATTAGAAATTATAAATTCCCAGAGGAAAAATATTTGCTTGAAGAAATAGGTTTCGTTAGACAAATATCCCTTTTTTGATGCGATTGCCAGAAATCTCGACAAAAATTATTTAAATAATATTAAAATAGGTATTAGTAAATAATAAGTAATATTTAATGCCTATTTGATTATCAAAAAATTATACATAGTATGCAAACGTCTTCAATCTTCATCCGTACATGCATATTTTCCCGCAAATTTCTAAGAGGGAAAGGATGGGAGTAGTGGGCGGTCTTGCCTCCACTTGCCTCTAGCTTGCACGTGTTCAGATCTCACACGCATGCGCAAATAATTCATTTATCCGAAAACATCGGATAAATGGCAGCCGTCTTAAAGACGAAAAGCGGCTGTTGTGACTCGTCGGCTTAGGTTATTTACCAGTGCTACCCGCGCTACAAACCAAATAGTTAGCAAATTGTGGTAATTTTTACTGAGGCGCCCAAGAATGACCATAGATGGCGTTGGGTCGTTTGTGATTGGAAATAATTTCAAATAGTAGTACGGGAACACAAGCATTTACATTTTACATTATTATTTATTGTATTAGTGGATATTATTAATATATTTATTAGTTGTTAGTAAATATTATGTATTTAAAAATTGGAATTCTTTGTAATTTTTTTTTACAGGGGAGGCACTGTCTCTCCTGCCTCCCCTGACGATCCGCCACTGAGTCATTTTCGCTGCTGTTTCAGATATTCGCTACTTCATATTTTGGTCATGAAGTTGACCCGTAGTCACCAAAATTGATCTGTTTAGTTGACTGCGTTGAACGAAAGTGAATTAAGACTATATTTTTTTTTCAAGTTTTTTTCCCGGCTAGGTCATAAATTATTACTATCACATGATAATCAGTTGTCATATAAAAGTAAATAAAATATATGTATATCATATTGTGATATAATCGTCTGTAGCAAAACACATGTATTACTACAGGTAGTGGATATTATCTTAATGATAATGAGTCATAAAATGGAATGTGTCTAGATAGACTATTTCGTTTTTATACAACTAGTATAAAACATACTAGGTATACAGTAGGTATACAACTTTAGTTCAAGTAGTGATTTATATTTATACCTTAAGAAATCGAAAAGGCTTTTCTAATATTACCAACACACTAACCGTGATTTTTTAAGTAGAACAGTTAAAGCACAGAAATAAAGATTATGGAATGAAAAAGTTTTATACAGGTTTTGTAATATTTTGAATACTACTTCAAATAAAATTTTAAAGTGATAATATAGGTACTAAAATGTTTGTTGTAATTTTTATCAGTTATAATTATTTATATAATTCGTTTTGACCAGCTTTCATTGTTCCTATTTTCACTCAACCGATATCTTTTCAATGTATTTGTAGAAATCCTTAAAAGTTCTGCGCGTTTATCCCCCGAATCAAATCTGCAGATTTTATGTAAGGTTTTGAGACAATGAGTTATAGGAAGCATTTCTCAAAATAAGATGACTCGGCGATGGCAAAATAGCTTCACTTAACAGCAGAGATGACATAAATCATGATAATTCAAAAGTTTTAGAATTCAATTTACCCTGAGGATTGTGTGAATGAAGACAAATTCCTATGAGCAATTATGGCAACGCGATTTCCTTGCTATCTCACTGTAAGTCCCTTAAAACTTATCTAGTGAGCAGTAATTTCTTTAGAACCGGGAGCTTCCTTTAAATAATTGGATCAATTAGTTTTAACGCTCTTATTGAATATACATTCAGCTTACTAGAAATCTAGTAGCTAATATGATGTAACCCTTACAAATTCGTTCTTCAAACAAAACCATGCAGAGACTATTTATACTTATTTAAAGTTTAACAATCTATTAGACACTTATTAGTTATTCAAAAATTTATATTGTCGTGTACAGGAAACTTACTTTAATATATTAACAGTTATTGATGTATTTTGTTATGTGACATACAAAACTCTTTTACTGAAATTTCAGAGAAATCAATATTAGTTCGTTAAAAAAATCTATAATTAATCATATATCAGTTACTTCTGTGATATAAGGTTTGTTCCTACTCAGCGCCAAATTATCAGCAAACTGTCAGGAGTCTGCGCAGACCATATTTACCCGTTCCAACATAATCATTCTCAGACAAGTAAGTAAGTAATACAAGGTTATCATAAAGTATAAGGGATACATTTCAGCTTATTATGTATTTTTAACAAATTAAGTTAATAACAGGATGTGAAAGAAATCGATTGCTTAAACAATGGGATTTCTTATGTCCAACAGTGGTTAACGCAAATGTTCGATATGTCGTACATTTTGCTGCTGTTACATTGTGCTGCTGTACAATCACCAACCGTTCCTCCAAATTGTACACAGGATTATTTAGCATTTCTGGTGCTTCTACCGGATATTATGTGAACTATGTGCCAACAACGATAATTCAAATTAGTTTCCAACTGATCCATGAATCGCACTTGCGCATTAAACCAGTGCTGCAAACTATCAGAAACTGCTGTGTAGGAACAAACGTATAGTTTCATATAAAAAACTAATAGAAGCAAGATATTGTAAAGGGTTTTTCAATAGGAACGCTCGATGTTTGGCAACAGCGTATGTTAAAGTCGGTAGTCAGACAGGTTGTATCTTTGACAGACGTATTCAGTTAGTCTTTACATTTCATTATGGAACGCTGTACGATTCAACAACGCCTCGAAATGATTAAAACTTATTATCAAAATCAATGTTCTATTCGGAAAACGTTTCGCGCACTTCGGCCAATTTATGGTGTCGATGGTCGTCCTTCAGAGTCCACAATTCGCCGTCTAATAAATAAATTTTAAGCAACTGGGTTACTGTTAGATCAGACAACGCCTGTACGTCAGCGAAGCGCAAGATCCGTTGAAATTATTGCTGCAGTCCGGGAAAATGTGCGTCAGAGTCCACAACAATCCATTCCACGACGTGCTCAAGAACTTGGCCTTTCTTCGACGTCAGTTTGGCGAATCTTGCGTAAGGACTTAGGGTTTCACTCTTATAAAGTGTAATTAACCCAAGAACTAAAGCCCAACCATCATAGACAGCGGCTTGCATTCGCTGAGTGGGCGCTAGAGCAGTTGGAGGTTGATCCTAATTTTGGATGAATAGAAATCATGCGATTTAACCCCACTGGATTTTTTTCTCTGGGGATATGTGAAATTTCGTGTCTATGCCGACAAACCACAGACGGTTGCCGCCTTAAAGACCAACATCAGACGCGTCATTGGTGAAATTGAGCCACTTCTATGCGATAACGTCATCGAAAATTGGATCTCCAGGATTCGAGTCACCAGGCGAAGCCGCGGCGGACATTTAGCTGATATAATTTTTAAAACATAATGTGCTCACATATGTTTTAAAATAAAAATAAAAACATGTCAGTTTAACTTACACAATTTGTTTTATTACATTACAAAGATTGAGCGTTCCTATTGAAAAACCCTTTACATCAGGGATATCAAAAAAAGATTTCATTCATTGAAATCCATAATAAATATATTGTCTATTCTACTCATAATACATTTATTCTTCATTATTATCACTTTATTCTCTTCAACTCGTAGCCGGTTACGTCGAGTACTCAATTCAATCAAATTTAAAAACTACTTAAAAACAGGTATTGAATTCGATTTTCGTTTCAAGGTGATTCGACTTTGCCTCAATTCGCATATATTGACATTCAAGTACATGACATCTTGGATTGTGTTCAGTCATAATATAGATTAATCTACAATTAGCATAACACCAAGGTTCATAGGAAAACAGTTTAGTTATCAAAACGTCAGCAGAAGTCTTTTGTCAACATTTCAAATCATTTTCAAATAAATTGCCATACTTCATGTAAAAGTATAATAACATGGAAAGAGAAAGAGTCTTACATTAAAATGTATATATTGGATTGAAATTAGGTTTTCTGGATAATCATTTACTTTTTTGCAATATTGAAAATTGGTATTCGAATAGTAGTTTGACTATCAATCAACCGGAGAGTCGGATAACCAAAAAACAGCATAAATGGTTTTTGGAATAACCGTCAACATTTTATGATCAATATTTGCAATAAGGATAATACCATTCCTGATTCCAGTGCTTTTTACACATTACAAAATATTCTTATTTTCCAGAATTTTAATTAATTTTAAATTCAAATAATCGGTTTTAGTTCATTCAGACAATGTATTTTCAGATTATCTGTTTAACCGGTTTTCGAATATCCGAATGATCGCTCTTTCGAATATCTAAATAGTAGGTTTCAGCCAGTTTTCGGATATCTAGTTTCACCTGAAATCGATTTTTACCGATTATTAGCCATGCATTTCAATTTTTCTCCGACTTTCCACCAGCATTGGTTTATATAATTGGCCAAGTAAAAATTCGAAAACAGCACCACAAAGTTTTTATGAGGGTCAAAGCATTTCCATTCTTCGGCACGTAAAACTTGAATTATAACATTTGTCTGAAAGTTACCAGTACTTCGAGCACATCTTACACAAAATGGAATAACTGGAAAGTTAACAGTATTAATTCCCCAAGGTATGTACGCCTTGCAGTAAATCGATTTACTGTATTTCCAGCAAAGAAAAGCAAATGCAAGGTTTTCACGAGAGCTCCTCTCCGAAGATTGTAAACCTGAGAGAATCCTATAAAATGATTAACTTTATTTTCTCTGACTACGGTAGGTGCTGTTTAAGGTAAACATATTTCAGTGTCTTCAAGAAGGGAATTCACGCCGAAGTAAATTTATGTAAATAGAGGATTACTTTATAGTCAAGAGTTTTAGTAAATATTGTCAGCAGCTCTATTTTTGTAGGAGTTACAAGTTGTACAATAGTGCATTATTTGAAATACTTTTAGAAGTCAGTGACAAATTCTATAGTTACATTAATAAACGTTTATAGAATGTTTGGCTACCTAATTCTTTAACAAAATACTTCATATGTTTTCACAACTAAAATTTAATATTGAGGACCTTGAAAATCGAGCAAAGTTCACTGTATTTTCCAAAATATTTGTTGGTATGCGAATAAACTTACAATCTTAAGGTAAACTTCTCAAGATTTTTTCTCGAATTTAGAAAATAATTTAGATTGATATGTGTACTATCGTTAGGAAAATATAATAGGATATAGTTTGGAACATACTGCTACCCACACCTATAATGGAAACAAGCACGTTATCATAACTCCCAATCTAAAAGTAATTATTATTTTTACAGTTTACAATTTAAAATAATTGCATTAAGAAATATATACACCAATCCAATTTATTCAAGTATTACAGTTTGTAATTAAGAATTTTAATTGCATAATGGAAATATCTGCTATAGGTTATTATAAAGAGAACAACCTTAGAAAATAAGGTTTACCTACCTATTACTGATAAGGATAAGTGAGGACTATAATTTTTTTCCAATGCAATCACAGTTACAAATGGTTGTTTATACAAAGTGAGGGTGTTTTTTATGTTTATGTATGTTTATACCTATAATTTATGCCTTTCAATTGTTAATTACATACTTTCTACATACAAATCCTTCTACATTCCCTAAAACTATGCGGTGCAAGGTCAGACCTGCTTACCTGGTTTTAATGACTTGATTATTTCAATAATTGATACATAATTGGTTTTTTTGTGCCCTTTTGTATTTTGTGTCCCTTTTTTTATGTTAACGGTCATCTGGTTAACAGATCACTATAGTTACCTGTCACAGGATTGGTTAGACCCAAATATACCTTGAGGCCATTTATTATTATTAAAATATCGGATTGTAAAATATTAGATTTTTTCACACTAATCGTGTTGGAACTATTTTCTTATTTTCAATTATTGTATATGTTACAGTAAGTAAATGCTGGAAATGAGTAAATGTTAACAATTACTAGGGAGAGTAAGCTATTTCGATTTGCTATTAAAATCTTGCATTTTTAATCTGAAATCACTTTTACTAGTAATAATTTAGCATTTATTGCAGTAAAAGTTCGATGGATATGATTGGATGGTTACTAGTTACTGTTAGTAAATGTTGTTTTTATGAGGTTTTGGCAAGATTCACTAGTACACAGTAAAAAAATCCGACTGATTTTAACACTGAATCAACACTCATCAGTGTGTATATAGTCCACACTTGGCAGTTTTAGACATATCGGTGTATTATTACATTACATAAAAGTAATTTAACACAGTAGATTTTACTAGGTAATGTGTAATAGTTAATTATTCACCGTGTAATTATTCCGTATTTATGGCGGATTAATTCATTTTTAACACACGGTTTTGTAAATTTTACTACAATTTATTAGTACTTCTACAAACTTGGCGGGTATATCATTCATGTAATATGAATTCTAAAGGTTTAGTTATTATACTACCCAGTTCGTGTTGAAAATAACACTGCAGCAAATTACGATTACCATTTAGTTATTTTACCATTTGCCTTTTTTTACTGTGTAAAAGTATTATAACATTTCCGTTAAAATATAACATTAAAGTACTTAATTGCTAACACCAACTATCTTGAAAGGGGGGGGGGGTTGGAACCTTGGGTGTGAAGACAACACAGACGTAGTTTTCCACATAACACCAAAACACTATACTGCACTCCATGTGCAGTATAGTGTTTTGGTGTCCTGTTTAAAACTACGTCAGTGTTAGTCAATGTGTTACTGACAGATTTTTTGTTATGTTTTTTTACAGAAAAATTATTATCTAGCCACGATACACCATACACTATAAGTGTATCGTGTACCTAGCTTATTTCTATGCACATATACCTATGCATGAGCTTGCAGGTCTGTTTGCGCGTTTTCGTACATTATCGGTCGACTATCACGTATCAACTAGCTTGAAATTCCTTGACGTTAAGTCAAGTAGTAACGATAGAAAATCAAGCCAAGTCAAATATTGAATTTTTAAAATACTTGATTATCAAGTCAAGTCAAGTAATCTTGGAAAATGTTCAAGCTAAACGTGACTTGATGAATCTCTAATTCCATTAGAACATGGGCGGATTCAAGAGAAATGCAGTGAAGTGGTAGGATTAATGTCTGGCTAACGTTTTACTAATGGCGATGTAAACGTAATTAGCGATTAATTAAATGTAAATTTTAATTAGGGCGATTAATAGATTTTTCAGAGTGTTCGTGTTCCGCTTGAAACATACATATATTATTCCCCATTTATTAGAATATCGATCACGAGGCGACCGCAATTAATCTCTTTAATTAGTTTTTCCCGGTCCACCGACTTTGAAGTCGGACAGGATTGATCGCATGCCGCCTGTCACTGACAACAATATATGGCTCCATTTTTTATTTCTATTCATTTACTTTAATATATATCACAAGTACTGCTGAATTTGTCTTATTTCTGGTTCCCTTGTCGCATGCATTCTCGATATGCGAAAAAAGTAAATCATTCTCATTACTTATCTAAAAATAATATCTCCATTCCTCATTCTCATTCTAACGATGAACCCGGAAGGCAGAGACTTGTGTGGAAGAGGGAGCGGCAACTTAAAACATCTGACTAAATACTAAATAAATAAAATTTTGTATAAATACAGAGATTGTTCATACAACGAACGACCACTAGTAAGCGTTTATATGTAAATAACCTAAAAGGTGGTTAGTACCAAAAAAATTATCAATTTACGTATATCACGTATTTAAAATACGACACTTTTATGAAAATCTCCGATACGGGAGGTGTGGTGTGATAAAATAACAAGCAAATTTTAATATTATCAATGTAAAATTACAAATTATATTTAAATTCCTGTAAATAAATCCAAACTTACTTAGTCTCTGTGTAACTACCCTTTCCAAATCTTTAACATTGACGTAGTTTTTCACATAACACCAAAACACTATGCGCGCGTTTCGCCAGCAAATTGGCATCGTCTGGAGATTATTAAAACTGTTTTCATCAGTTTTAACCATCTCCAGATGATGCCAACTTGGTCGATGAAACGCACGTCGAGTGCAGTATAGTATTTTGGTGTTATGTGGAAAAGTACGTCAGTGTTAAAGATTTGGAAAGGGTAGCCAGATATATGGACAAATAATTCTATGTATATGTTTTATCCGATTTCGTTGTATGGGGTGGTTTTGGGAAAATGTTTACAATAACTCAGATGGTCATTCAGACCATCAATATATGGCTATCAGTTCCTAATTATCTGCTTAACTCATCAAACTATACGTACTTTGCATACTTACACAATAAAAATGATGAAAAACAAAATAAAACCACCCCATACAATGAAATCAAAATAAAAAATTTATATTAGGTAAGAAAACACTTTTTTTGATATTTATTCTATCACTAATCTAATTTAATACCTATTATTTTTATACCTAGGGTAAAACCCTATTTTTAGCTATTAACCTTGAAAAAGTCCGAAAACTTGGACGAAACGTAGGATGATATGTCCATGTATCTGGCTGAAAGTCTTCTAAAAATAAAAATAATAAAAAAGGGAAAAATTTTTTTTTTTTTGTCTTTTATTGAAGAAATAAATTGAATTAACTGATTTTATACATAATAATATTTATTTTGTTGTGATTTTTTGCGTACAGTATTCTGGATGCTTATAGAATAATTTGCTTACGCATTTACGTATATTTGTACACCTATTTATGAAGATATCAATTGGATTTAATTTGCTTTAACAGATACACATGAATTTATGTATAATAAAAGAATATCTTTATTATACAGTATGTGCAAGTTAGAGCAACACGACTACGTGTGTGCCTTAGTGTTTATCTTTAATGGAAAAGGGTACAAATATCATCAAAGTATTTTGGAACTCTGAAAAATCTAATGTTTTGAAATTTTGAATATTTCACGATCGCACTATGAGCTATCAGCTTGAAATTTGTTATTAGAGATTTTGAGGTATACATAAAAATATCGACAGTTTTACACAAATGAGCCATTATCCTCGTCGAAAATCCGTCCATGTATATACCTAAATCCATGCACGTCTATTAAGCAGCAATAGGCTTTGTATGAGATAGTTAGAGCTACCATTAACAACATAACCGAATTGTGGAAGGCTTAAATATCACTCTATTGTTGCCGTTAATCCGCGTCAATAAAAGTAAGCCAGTTTACAGTGTCAATACATATATTGCAAAGACCCTCGTGACCCTCGTGCTTTTTAACAAATATTTTGGTATTTATCTCTCCATAACCTATTTCTTGGAAGGAAAAAGAGGAAAATCAGTTGGAAAAACTTTATCAGACATATTGGCATATTACTTGTCTTGATTTTCCTTAGTGTACACATTTTTCTCATTGTTTAATTGTGTGTTATTTTACGTTTATAATTTCGAATTACGAATTCATACGAAATTTTCACGTCGATAAAAATTATAGATTTACTTGTCAGAGAAATACGAGAAGAAATATGTATATCTTGGCAGTATAGAGAAAATGTATTTTCTAAATCCAATCTAAAAACAAATTAAAAGCATAGCATAGCAAAGTCTTTGTTAAATCCCAAAATACTATTTTGTAGATTATTTCACTAGGTCATGGTAAAAGAATTGAACATACCACTTTTACGTGATTTTAGTTAGCAAGTTTTTTTCTAGTTGTAAATAATGTAGTAGTAGTATTTAAAATGAAAGCAAAAAAATCTAATAAATAAACTGCGGAATTAATTACCTTGTGGTTTTTTAGACACTTATATAACTATTATTGGTACTAACGGTATTTATTAATAATTCTAGTTCTTGTTTTATATATTTTTTTAAATACAGTGTGGATCATTTTGGTGATGCATATATTGGTATCTTGGAAACTATAAGAGATAGGAAAATGATTAAATGGGGAAAGTTTTAGGCAGTTCTGTTGTTAACTTAATAACGCTTGCAGACCAGTCCTAAGGCTGTTCAGCTTTTTGAGTTAGTTTGAAAAAAAATTAATGCGGCGTTTTTTCGAAAATCGTCTGTAACTTTTGAATTTAGAGGAATTTTTAAAATCTGGACACACTTTTTCACTGCAAGTTTTTTCGAGGAATTTCACTATGCATACTTAGATTTTCATTGCGACGTTTCGGTTGCCAGAAACCATAATGAACTTTCTTTTTTCTTATGGGCGCTATACTGAATTTTAGGCTGAGCAAATAAAGCATTTTCTTGGCTTTTCAATGATTTCAAAAATCTCAAAAACAACCTCTAAAATCAATATTTTAATATATTAATGTCAAAGTCTAACCATTTTTAACACATTTAAAATTTTACTATAAATGGGAGAAAATCGCTGTCGCGATTTTCGTTCCCATTTCTAGCCCTACCGGAGGTCCAGGCCTCCAGGCCTCCAGGCATTATTATCAATTTTATCAATGGGACCAAAAATATTGTAGATATTTACTTTTGTAAGCTAAAATGATGAATTTAACAGACTGCCTTAATGAACGAATGAATTCCAAACTTTACGTGCAGAAAGAATAAAAGCTACAGATAATGAAACAGAATAACTAAATACTAATACTGATAAATAATTGGAATTAAAAAGTAAAAAAAAAAAAAGTTTGCCTCGACCGTGACTCGAACTCGCGAAATCAGCATTTTCAAGTTTTGAATCGTATGCGACTTTCCCGTTGCGGTACCAAGCCTGTTGTCAAATGTTTACTTTGAGACGTTTAAGTATGTAAACTGTACGTGTCAACCTGAAAAAACTGTTTTTACCGATTTTCTAATTGGAAAAGCATTTCGCTTCAATATTTTGGTAATCAGAAGTGTTTCGTAGTCAGTACTATTGATTCCGTTAGCAATATTTCTCGTAGGAAAATAACCTATCTGAAGTTTAATTAATTTGACAGTTTTCGTGGGAGGTGCTTGTCTCGTTAGTGTAATCTCAGATCGGCATATAAAATGAGAAAGAAGTTGAGACGGATGCCACTCGAAATTTTCGAAGGCGAAATAGACGTAGAAGGAGTCGACGTATGGTCTCGAAAAAAAATCTCAAAGGATTAGAGAAAGGGCTGAACTTTTGCGTGAAGCCCTTCTCGAAGCCGTAAAAATTAGAAGAGGGGCGAGGAAGTCCCGCGAAAAGTCGGTATTTCGGCGGGCGTGACAGGACCATTAGGCGCGAGGACAAACGCCGGTGCTAGCCGCATCTCTCCCGCCGAACGGCGATCGACGAAAATTTTGCACAGAGGTTTTTTGAAAAGGCGTTTAAATTGGGAAAACGCGTAGGAAGCGGGACGAAAATACCCCTACGGATTGGAGAAAGGCCGTGGGCGACCTCCGGTGGTCCGCGAAGATCGTTGTGACATCGCCCCTCGGAAGAGATAGCTTTGAAACTTTGAGGATTTGGGGACGGAATTTAGAGCGAGACAGAATCGATGCGTTTTAATATATATGGATGTAAAAAATTACGTTTATCGACCGCAAAATTATTACTAATTTTGACTGTATGGAAGCCTTTATTATTTAATTTAGATTGGTTTCTATGTAGGAAGGGACTTACTTTAGCAGACTTCGTATATTATTTTGCTAGTTAATAACAGAGTGGTTAAAAAAACTAAAAATTAAATTAACAAAACTGTCAAATATCCCAAATTCCCAAATCTTTCAAATGAGATCACCCTGTTTTTATTGTTTTATCTTATTCAGGCATTAAAAATAAGAGTAACTTTGCATAAGGTTTTCTATTCCGGAAATTTGTAGTTTTTGACATGTTATTTTTTTGTTGAAAAAATGCTACGGCTAGAGTCAAAATTAAAGTGAAACTAGTGAACTATGTGAACTAAGATATAAAATAAATGTAAGAAGAAATAAAAAGCCTTTTGTAATTTTAATTCTACTCCACAGAAGAGACAAAAATGTGTGTTAACTGAGTTAAACTTATGAGACATAAATCATAGTCGTAGCCTTGAATATCCTGCTCACAGTTAGTTATATACACGGTCCCGGCGCATCTGCGAAGTAGCAAGTTAACTCTCCTAAGTGCATTAACTCTCGTCCAATTAACTGATAAGTAGCTCCGTTATTAACACATCTTAACGGAAATTTGTTACTCCTGTCACTTGGCCGTGTAGATAGCGCAAAAACACACCGTCAGCACCAACAACTACGCGAGAAAAGATAAACTGTAACGCGCAGTATGTTGTGTACGTATATAGCCGCTACTGGAAACGTAAACTAAGTTTTAATGAGAATGGTAACGGAGCTTATATCCTCATCCGACTGGGGAGGGTAATTGCGAACTGCAGCCGCGGATTCAGCACCAGTCCAGAAATAAACACAATACGACCGGGCTGTTTTGCATAATAGAGAGAACATGGCTAAATCCGCCCTGATATAAGGCGGCTGTATTCCTTATTTCTGGTTAAAATTATTACCCATTCCAGACCATTACTTGAATAATATCCGGGCGGTAATATGGATTAAAGTTAATTTGGAGTAACTTGAGTGTAAGTGGAGTAACTCAGTTTTATACTGAGTAAGCAAATCTTGTCTACTGGGTGCTACGTGACTGTTTTTTCTCAAAAATAGGGACCAAGTTAGGAGTTTTCGTTCAAGGCCAAAAGACAGCGGTGTCGCGATCGAGTTGCGCCACTCGATCGCGTACATATAGTGGAGCAGATGGGCCTTATACCATCTTGTAGAGTATATTTTGAGGCATGTATGGTGTTATCTACAACTTTTTTTATGTTGCATTGTTTTTAAATGACCTTAGAGTGGCTAGACTTACCACCCTGATATTTAATTATTTTCAAAAAAGTATTGGATTTTGACTTACTTTTACAAGAAAGTAGGGTAGAAACACAAAAAATATCATTATGACGGTACTCCTAGCGTCCTCGCGTTGCTTCAAATATTTTTCTTCCAATTACATACATTTTTTGTTGTCGCTTCCAACTCCTATAATTTTGAATATTTTTCTTGTATAACATTTTTTTTATGTTTTCATTATTTAGAAAGTTATGAACAATTCATATATGGTTACTTTGTTAATAAGACACCATCTTCAAAATACATAAACCTATTAAATGACACCCTATAATTTAAAAACTTTGCGGTAGTCCTCCAATCTCCAATGCAACTAAAAAATGAAAAACAATTGTCAAATTGAACTAGAAAGAACATTGCAAAAGATCTATATAGCTGACTATAGAAATATAAATTTCCAATAATAGGGTTGCCCGGAAATTGGAATATAAATGTAAGCAGATTAGTAGTTCGAAGATCGCAAACACAACAACAACAAAATTTATATACCTATAAATAAAAGGCACAATCCTGTCACAGCCAAAAAAATGTACATAAAAAGAATAGGAACTAAATGTAATAAATAATAAAAAAAGGGAAAAAAATATATGATGCCTACCACTGGGATTGCTAATATGTGATACCACTTAGCATTAATATTAACAAAAAGCAAAGGAAAAGCTACTACTACTACTAGTACTACAAAGTACAGAACAAAAATTACTAATAATAATGAAAGGTTGCCAATTAATACAAGGAAGATAAACATATCCTGTGCACTGAGGATAGAGGTAAGTGAAATAAATCTATATTTAAAAAATTAACATTATACGTTTGTTGCATTCATGTCAGAGGTGAATTCAATAGAGTAGAGTTAGAATTATTATTGACAACTACTAGTCTAAATAAATGTTGAATCCTAGTCGGATAGCTAGAAACATTATAAAATATATTTTGAACACAAAAACTGCTATCTATACTACATACTATTTAAAATTTTATATAAAAATATTATCTAAGCAGTTTCTCTTCTGTTTTCTAGGGTATCGATTTTATAGAAGCTTGGTAAGTGACTAAATGTAAACGTCTGTTAATTCTAAAATTAATGAAATTAATAAATTTCTTTTGCACATATTCTATTCCAAAAAAGTGTTCCAAATAATTACACCATATTCTCAATGGATCCTTGCAAAAAAATTATATAACGTTACGCATGATTTAATATTATAAAAGTTTTAAAAATATATTATAAATCATAAATTTGTTAGCGGTTATCTGACTATATAATTAGACCGGGAGTTAGTGACAGATTTTTTGTTGTGATTTTAGTCAGTATGTAGTGATTTTAGTCAGGGTTTTATATCGCGTATATTCTCATGACGAAAATAAATGAATCAAAGAGTCATCCTGGGTTCTTCATATAGAAAAGGAGTTTTCATTTATGCGCATGCCCTTGGGCATACGCAAACGGTATGTCATCTTGTTTTTTCAGAAGTTTTATAACAAATAATTCTATACTTATCATTAGCAGCCTGTTCGGAAAAGCGGAAAAAATTTTTATTCAAATAAAAGTTCACGTGACCATAACAGCCCTTTGGACCACTTTGGACCCACGCTAACGGTATCCCGGTGGTTTTCTGGGGATTTTTTTGTATTGAACTTTATTTTAAAATACATGGCTGGCTGACTAAAATCGCATTATTTGCGAACAAAAATGAAAACTCGCTTTTCTATATGAAGAACCGGGGACGTATCTTTGATTCATTTCATTTCGTCATAAGAATATACGCATTATAATACCCTCTAAAAGGCATACTGACTAAAATCACAACCAAAAATCTGTCACTGTCTGTCGAAATCTATAGGCTGCTCAAATGTTTATTACTATTCTTACAGATATTAAAAATTATATTCCTGTGACAAAAAACCTTGATATATTACATTATTAAACCGATATTGTTTTCAGTATACCTATTTATTATTTAAAACAATGGCTTTATAGTAACATGACTGACTTAATAATAATTCAATACAAATAAAGTTTGCAATGTTGGCTCGATAATTTGATCAAATTCTGAAACTATATCTTAATACATTCGCAGTGTGCTATATAATTATTATAATCTTTACCAATCGAGCAAACTGAACTGAAACAGTAAGTGATCCAAATGTCTTAGTTTAGTGGATAAGGGTCTGACTTGTTTACCTAAATAGTTTAAAGGGGTTCAAACGCTGCTAACTGGAAGATAACAAATAACTTAATTCATTTCATTAAACTTCACCACTTCCAAAGACGAGCAGCCTAGAGCACACAATGGGTCTATAATCTTAATCCCACAAGAATATGACGCTGTCTGCATACGAAATTAAAATAATTAAAAACCGTTCCAGCCTGGAAATACTTTATTTAATAGGCAGTATAAAGTGGGGGTGACAAATAAAATATTTAGTAGTGGTGAGTAACACACCGTAGTGCCCTCTTTGGGTCTTTGTTACTACGAGTATCTGTCTGTCAGTTAGGAAATAATTGTCAGACTATCCGTGTGACAATTATACGCCATTCATTTTAAGATCGTAGCGCCAAAACGGCAGTAACCTATACCAACCTATGAGCTACTGACACTGACGTTTGAAATTGTATTCATCAAAGATTTGTTGTCGAGAACTTTAAACCAGGTAAAAAGCTTGTAAAACTATTTTGAAAGAGGTAAGTAGTGATATAAAATTAAAATAGATTTCAATATTTTTCCAGAGTTCAATCTGAAAATGAAACTTAACCTCAAAATATGTCAAATTCTTTATTGGACATACGGCATACATACCTTTATGGAAATAGTAATTCTTAGAGAAAGGTAAAGAGCACACACTATACTTTGCGTTCTTTAGCTTCTTTATCCATACTTGTTTCCTGTAACTCTTTAATGCCCAGCTTATAGTTTCCACAATAGCTCCAGATTTTCCCGCTTTTGGAAAAGTATGAAACTGATAGGGTTTTTCTTAGTCTAAGAGGAACAATGACGCTCACAACAATAATGATTCATATTTAATCAAAGCAATTAACTAATATAACAAGGGATATTTTAAAATTCACAATAGACATACATACGCAAAACTGAACCAAAGGCTCATGCGTTAGTTGTGCGTGCCGCCAGTAGGTAGCGTATTGCTTAGCAAGAATCGCCTATTGTTTAATTGGCAGGCAGATAATGACCTGCTTTTCCGCAGGTGTCACTATAGCAGTGACCTTTAGTGTCTTTGAGGAAGACAATCCTACTTATTTATTTGAAGAAAATGCCGAAAACAACCATAGATAAGGGATTGGCGATGTTAGGTTGGTTAAGTATATTCTATAGATAAGCAACTCAATATATAATTTTATAGCCAGGAGACCTCCAGCTTTAAGTCCTATCCCAGGGATGGTACGTCGTTCACACATCCTCAACTAAGTTTGTATAGCTTCCTTCTATGCATGCCGATGTACAGCAGGTCTTCCTTATATGGTAATCCATCCAATTACTAATCACTAAATGAGTATCGACTAAATGAATAACTGCATTTTCTATACTAACGTTATTTTCGAATCATAAATGTTTAACCCTTCATTATGCTTTTATCTTTAATGTTTTATTGGTATATAGACACGTAATATGTAGTATTAGGGTTAATGGTATTAAAATTATTTATTACTAGTTAATGTATCTGTATTGTGCCAGGGTAAGTATTTAATTTATTAAAATTAATTAAACTGAATTATCTATTACTTGCAATTTTATGTATCGATATTTTACATTATACATTTATACATTCTAAATGCATCTCTGTATATACATTTTTATGACCATCTACAATTTAATCTATTTGAGCATTTATTGCAATGATCATCTAGTTCAGTATAGTTTTCTTCTCTACCAAATATCTAGTTTAATTTGTATCTTAAAATTCATCTAAAAATAATGTTTACCTTCTTATAAAATCAACAATACAAATTTTGTACCAGATATCATTTGGGTGACGTCATAATAAGAATAGTTTTATATAATATACAGGGTGTCCACCTAGTGCGCGTAAGTCCAATATCTGGGTTAATAAAAGAGATAACTTAATTTTTTTTTCTACAGGGTTGTCTAATATCCCGAGCTGCACAAAATGAAAATATATTTACATATTCAGGGTGTTCAGTTTTTCCTGGACAGGTACCAACTTCGTTTTTCTAAATGGAAATATATATTTTTTATTGCTTTTTCGAACTAAACCCTTGATTTTAGTAGGACTTTCATCAGCCTTCCCTATACCTAACTTAAACTGTTTTTGAAATATTGACGGGTGAATATTGACATTTTTGCAACTTTGACACCCTGTAAAATCTAAACGGTTTGAGATCAAGCAAAACGGTTTCCACATTCCTATCTTAACTTTTCATAAGCTATCGTTTGGTACTAATTTCAGAATTATCCAAAAATTTAAAATTTTCTGAAAATTTTGAAAATTTTTAATTCCTGGATAAATTTAAAATTAGTACCAAACGATAGCTTATGAAAAGTTAAGATAGGAATGTGCAAACCGTTTTGCTTGATCTCAAACCGTTTAGATTTTACAGGGTGTCAAAGTTGCAAAAATGTCAATATTCACCCGTCAATATTTCAAAAACAGTTTAAGTTAGGTATAGGGAAGGCTGATGAAAGTCCTACTAAAATCAAGGGTTTAGTTCGAAAAAGCAATAAAAAATATATATTTCCATTTAGAAAAACGAAGTTGGTACCTGTCCAGGAAAAACTGAACACCCTGAATATGTAAATATATTTTCATTTTGTGCAGCTCGGGATATTAGACAACCCTGTAGAAAAAAAATTAAGTTATCTCTTTTATTAACCCAGATATTGGACTTACGCGCACTAGGTGGACACCCTGTATAATATATAATATATAATATATAATATAATAAATACCCCAACTAGGATGTTAGCCACAGTGTTAGATGTTAGGACGTTAGGTAGTGAATAATCGTTATTCAAAGCTTTTTGTTTCGCGACATTATTGTTTTATTAAGAATTTAGTCCGTCAATGTAATAACATTGCTGCTTCGACATATTATCGACCTAGTTCTCGATTAAGTTGACCAATTTGCTGAAATATCATCATCGTACATCACTTGTACCTATTTATCACTCAACGGTTGTACGTAGATATCTCTCCACTCAATCTTCCCTGAAATCTCTGTACAGGGTTATAAAAGTAACATTCTACTCCTTTTCACATTTTTGTTTTTCGTCCTATTTAAAAATGGTAAATTATTAGAACATTATAAAAAAAAAAGAACACATGATTCAAAAGTTTCCTATCGTCTTAGAGCACAACAAGCCAATTAAACATCATGTTTCAGATACATAGATTTAATATGTTCAACATCCTGTATATTTTCCACATTTGCAGAGGATTTAATGAATCTATCTCCAGATCACACAAAAACTTTGCTATAGTTACAAGCTAATTCATCAAGATCCTTGTTCTTAAGGCTCACTAGTATCTACATTAAAATAGTATGAAAAACATGTAATATCTACAAAAGGGAGAGACAAGCAAATTTTTTTATGGCATAGGAGATACCCAAATTCACAAATTCCGTATTTTGTAGAAAAAAATGTTTGCTACAACTTTTGTTTGAATTTTTTTTAATAGCTGTCAATGTGAAAATAGTAAAACTATTTTAGTAGAAACTAAAAAAGTGTCGTCAATTTGAAGTTGGAAATTAATATTGACCATTATATTGCCCTGTTGAGTTTATAGAAGAATTGTCTAAACAAAAACTTGTAGAGGACTGAATTCTCTACAATTTTTTGTTCAGTCGCTTTTGCGGTGACTCAAAACATACCGGAGACTGCGCGCGCCAAAGTTGACTGTACCATGTAAATACAATTTTTTTTCGTGTGAAAAATTTGGGCTAATCCCATGACCTTCACTCCCCTACTCACCGAGTAAATTTTAGTTCTGCAAAATTTGAGAAATAATGAAGAATTGCCAATATTTACATTGCACTACTTTGTCGATGAAATAGTAATTGAGTAACTATTTCTATAAATTTCTTTCATAACACATAACACGTAAGTTTTCCACATAACCTCAAAACACTATACTGCACTTGACGCGCGTCTCGAAAACCAAGGGGTGTGTGTGTGTGTGTGTGTATAGGTATAGTCTTTATAATCTCAATTGAGACTGCATAAAAAATTCCGACAAACGACACACGTGTGTAAACAAAGAGGCCGCCGTCTAGGTGCAGGTGTTTCTTTTGTCGGATTTTTTTTTACAGTTTCAATTGACATTATATAGACTATACAGGGTTATTCAGAACTCATCTCTAAAACTTTGAGGATATGTGCATCCTTAAATAAGAAATCGACATCACCAAAAAAATTTATAATAAAAGGCTTATGATTTCCCGTAAACAATGTTTAAAGTTATACCATTATAAAGGACTACGTAGCTGGGCAACTGTACTTCAACACATCTGATATATCACATTCCTTCAAAAAACAGTAAACAACAGTTTTTGTACCTGGCGAATACAGTTGGAGTGGGGATAATATCTCTTATTTGTCTATGCAGTCATCAGTGTTTCTGTGTCGCTGTCTCTGTGCGGGTGTTTTATTTATCGAGTGTTAAACTGTAAAATTTTCAAAATGGCTCATGTGTACAGTAATGCTGAGTTAATGGACATGATTCTTATTTATGGCGAAGTTGGACAAAATTCAATGGCAGCTTCGCGCTTGTATGCGGAATGATTTCCCAATCGACACACCGACACATCGACAGTTAGGTTTTGTGAGTGGTTGTTGCAGCAAAATGCTGAAAATCCCCAATTTACTTAATAATTTGCGTTTACAAGATCAGCAACGAGGAGGAACATTCGGTTTAGTGCGGCAAAATTGGATAAGGCGTGCCTAAAATTGTGTACAAGTCCAGGAATATTATATCGAACAGCTTTTGTAACAAGGTATGTGCAAATGTTTCTAATACCTAGTAATCAAGTAGCGCAATTCTTCAAAATTAGTGTAACAAAATTTTATTCTTTTTAAAGACACGTCACTTTGGTCACATCTATATCTATCTTTAAGTTTCTTTTAAAGTAAAAACGCTGCAAATCTTTTTTGCGCCGGGTGCGCCGGTTTTTTTTGTTCTAGCCAGTTTGCATTGTCAGTCCCAAGGTCACTCCATTACAGTGGACCAGTATCCAGCGGCGTGCAATGAAAAATTTTGAAATAGTTTTCAGACCCCGCCAAAAAAATTTTTTTTGCACTACCACATTTCTACATGTATGTTGAACATCCCCAAATTTTATTATGGATAAGTTCTGAATAACCCTGTATATGAAATGAAAATAACAGTAGGATACGTCTAGCGTCTTGCGGCATAATCAGTAAAAATGAGTTTTCTTGCTTATTCCACTTTGTATAATTCAGGAGTAGTTTTCGTTTGTAATCCACTTTATTCCAAATCCAGTGAGTTAAACGACCTGCCATGCAAATGGCATTTAGTTTATACATTTTACATTCACAGCACTTACAAATGAACATTTTAGATGAAATTCTCGAGTTTTTGTGTCGTCTCCGCGATTCGAAGCAATCTTTTGTGAGGGATTGCTGCATTTATGCAACTCTAAACAATTATAGATTTACTTGCGGCGAACTAGTCCCTGAATGAAAGGTTAAAGGATTTTCTCTTTGCAAAAGGCGGACAGAATGACTTTAGCGGAGAAGGGCGTCATTATTCTAAAATGCAGAAACTTAAGCGAGCTGTGTAGTTCCGCTGGTTGATCTCAAATTGGTCCGTGGCTGAAGACATAAATTATATGAAATGGGACTTAATTTTATCCTCGGGGCCCCCGGAAGGCACCCGCGTTTTATTTCCTTTTTATCCTCTGGGCGCCCCATTGAAATGAAGGAAGAAATAAATTTTATGTATATCGTTTTTGTTGAACTTGTCGTAACTATGGTGTCTTATCTTTGTCATGCAGTAGGTTTATTTAGCTATTTAACCATCAAATATAAGTAAACCAAATGTTATTCCTCGCCTTCTTACTTCCGAACCATTTGCAATATCTTAAGAAATTTGTTTAAGTATACCGCGCTGCAATTGGGTACATACAAAGTATAATACAAAAATACAATAAGTAAACCAACTATAAAATAGATAACTTAGTTTGATTTGACCACAAACTATAGCCTCCAACTATAGTTGTCTCTGACACATAAGTTCTTTCTTCTCAGACTCTCTTACTGTATTATTTTATATAGTATATTATGGGTATATCATAGAAATTATAAAAAATATAGAATGCCAGTATCTATTATATGACACATCCAAAAATAGCCACTCTATGCAGAACACGAGAAAACGTAACTTTATGGAATCTTCTGGGAATTTTTACACCACAGCATGGGATACAACCCTGTAAGTATCGGTAGTGCTTAATCCCAATTAAGTGTTAAGTTAGGAACCTTTGACGTTTGTCAGCTGTCAGTTCTTCTTGTTTATTTTATCGTCTCCACCTTATTTGTGTATTTGTTGTTCTTACCGTTATTTTGATAAATATTACTTTACTTTATATTTTATTGTGTTCCCTGAATAACTATTTCGTTTTAGTTTATAGTGAGATAAATGGCCTTTGGGTAATAAAACGATTTTGTGCAAATTTCGGTTTTAAGAGTTCAATTTCTCCACAATTTTGGTAAGGATTATTCTACTATTAATAATAATGTAATGTAATCGGCCATTTAGTATTTATTTAGCATGTTACTAGCAAAAATTGCGAATGGGTGAATATTATGACAAAAATTACTTAATTTTTTAATTTCCCGGCGGTTAATACGAAGCTAGATCTGCTAGTATGCAGCTAGTCTGACCAGCTATACAAAAAATCAAAGTTGCTAGAGTTACGTTTTCTTCATAGAATGGCTATTTTCAGTCTCCATAAAAGCATTCCATATTTTTTATAATTTCTATGGGGTATAGTCAATAGAAAATGAGCATTTCCTTTTTGGTAGAAAACTAATACTTACGTTATTTCTTGCACAAAACCTCAGTAGTTTGTTCTGACTGAAGATCCTTAATGTGGAACAAAATTTGTAATACTGTGTGTAGCAATTGCAATTTATGTGTAACAAAAGCTTAAATTAAACTATCGTGCCTATCGTGTCGGTAGGTACCAATTTAATGATTCTTGGCCAGTTATTGTGAACCCTGGGTTCTTAGGTTTTTAAAACCTTTTGTACCATGCTAGATTACGTAGACTGTATGAACGAAAGTAGGTATACAAAAATATATTGTGGAGACATTTTTAACAAGGATTTGTATAAAAAAAGATAATGAGATGAGATAATGAGATATATACTGTGACCTGCAAAATGTAAAAAATCTGCCTGCAGTAATCATTAGGAATTTTAAAGGACACAGGTAATTTTAAAAATGGTATAAAGGTCATATAAAAGAAAAATTTAAATAATAAACCATTAGTACCTACATGAAAATATTTTTGTATTTCTATTTTGAGCTAAAAGTTCTTATTTTGCACTGAACCTCGGGAATTATTAGCTTCTTCCCTAAAGGTTCAGGGACATAGCTCCGGTTAGCTCTGGGCTCAAGGCGGGGATTGGATTTTACTGTTAAGCTTACTTATAAAAATTTGGGCACCAGGTAATTTAAATGAGAAAAAAAAAATATGAAATTGTGAATGCGTGAAAGTAAGAACAAACAAATTACGTTAAGATAAAAGTATATATTACAAATTATATTTACAACTCAATTTATGTTAAATTGAAAAAAACTCTACAGCCTGAAAGAGTTTATCAAAATTTTACAAAAAAATTTTACTGGGCTGGGTTCACCAGTCTTCGGCCTACTTATGGATTGATCTCACCCACTAGCCTCTCCTAGATTAATCAGGAACTCCTGAACAGGTCCCCGTCTAGCTAGACTTGCTGGGGTTGCATGGATGGAGGTAAGTAAATCCCACGTAGCTAGGTTTCAGGTTTCAGGCTCCAAAGGTGGAAACAGGCACATGTAAAAGATTGTATGATTAGCCCAGTCCCAGAGTTGTACAAAAAAATGATCCAGGAATTGGAATTTTGTAAACAATCAAACCGTAGAGCAACTATGTCTGAAGGACAGTATATAAAAATTGTAATAGAAAAAAGTAACTTATGACCAGTACTATATACTACAATAAAAATTACCAAAATTGCAGTAACAAAATTCGTAACTGTGCTACACAAAAAAACTGGTTAGCATAAAGGTGAAAATTTCTAATTCATACATGAGATTTTAAAGGCAAAATTAACAATATCAAGTACAATGAAATAGAATTAAATTGAAAAAAAATTAATGTGAGACGGTCTAGAATACCAGCAAGTAATCAAAAATAAAATTCTTGGATATAATAGAGTCTGTAATTAGCAGACAAAATTTATAGTATATCTAAAATAACCATATGGTTATATACAAACGCACTAACCAACCCAGGCTCTTCACAGAGAACAGACCTTTGCATACAGGGTACAATTTTCTTTAATCATATTCAATTTATTAAGAAAATGAAATGTACTCACCTGTATGCAAAGTGCAGTTCCAATCTCGTGCATCCACCTCAAATATGTCCTAAGACGTTCCACATGGAATTGGATGGTTTACGAGAATATAAAGTAGATTCCTGGGAAGATTAAGCCAGCGTCTCAACAACTCTGCAAAAAAATAAAAAAATTCGGCAGAAAATTTACACCACGTGTAAACTAAATTTATTATCACTTATCTCGTGACAACAACAAAAATATACGATAATATCAATTAATGAGCTTATTACAGATAATACTCTATTATATCAGAACACCGATCACTAACAATAGTGATAATAATTCAAGATTTAAATGAAAGTAAAATTTAAGAACATGTGCTTTCAAGAAGCGTAAAAATTGTCAACTTGCTCGTACTCTGTTGAAAAACTCGAATTTTAAAAATGTCTTAATTTCCTGTCTGTTTTGCGTCCCTACCTTTTCATAAAAGTGACCAATCAGAAAAACTTTAGAGGTAGACAACACATTACAATGTAGAGAGCATTTTGGGTTGCGGGTATTCAGGGAAAAACTATACGGATTTTTGATATTATTTTTAATCGTCCGGAAATATACTGCTCGTCATATACAAAGGAACAAAATGATTAAAATTTTGTTACAATTTTTAAATGCATTGATTCAATGTTTGCTGTTTGGCTGTAAAAAGTTATTAGCAATCCTGTTTTATAGCTTTTAAAAAATCACTCGTAATGTTGACGAAGTGCATATTTTATATCTTTCGCTTTCAACTCATGAAGTTTGGAAAAACTTTGTCCGCTTAAAATATGGTAGCCATTCTGTTTTACAAATGCATTTAACCCAAACTTTTTGTCTAATCTGATAAAGGATCCCCAACTCGCGGAACTTTGAATTAATTCTTTGTGTAACGAATTAGGAAGTTTTTATATTTATTTTCGGCGGAGAGGTTAGCGTATTGTTGCTTGCCGCGAATCAGGGCCGGATTATCTAAGAGGCTTCTCACTTTGGTTAAGTTATTAGCAAAGAAAATGTTATTGTTATCTGATAATACCACCAAATTTCGGTATTTTCTTTACTTTAAGCTATTTAAAATATGTTCCATTATACAGTGTGTCCAAGATAAAGATGGGATAGCATTGGGATCTTGGAAACGGTAAGAGATACAAAGTTGGTTAAATTATGAAAAAGTTGAGCAGTTTGAATACCTTTTACATGGACGTTGCAAAAATAAGTTATCTTTTTTTATTTCGAAATATTTGGAAAAACATTTTTTTTGCGATATTTATTTTTATTTATTTCTGGCGTTATTTTAACAGCTATCAAAAAATAAAAAATACTTTTCCATTGTCACTTTTTGAGCTTAACAAGATGACATTCATCAAGTTTTTGTCCGACGTTTCGTTTCTGAGAAACTATCATCAACTTCTTTTTTTTAAATACTCTGTATTTTTAAATAGAAATTTTGATACCATTTTTTATTCTGAATTCAATGACGTATTACAAGTAATGATTTAATTACGTTTTTAGCTTGTTTTTTCCACCATTAAAAATTAACGAGGAAAAGCCTTCTGAGTTTATAACAAATAAACAAGTAAAATAATTTATTTATCTTAATTATTTTTTAACATGTTAATTACAAAAGATGTTCGAACAAAAGACCATTATTTTCTAACATCGTTTAACTGTAGCTTCCAAACAATTTTTAAGTCCATCTGGCGTAATAGTTTGAAATGCTTCTAGTACCAATTCGCGTAATTCTTCCTCTGTTTGAAAATTACGTTAGTACACATAGTTTTTATGTAGCCCCAAAGATGAAAGAATGCGAAGAATCTGAATGCTTGAAGATAATTTTTTTAGATAAGTTTAGATGCAGGAATATACATGTACAGTAAAAACAGTACGATTTTTCTATGCACCTACCACAACAACAGTAGTAGGCTTTGAAAACAAAACATTCGTTAAAATATCATTGTTGACAATTTGGTAGAGTTATAATACGGATAATAATAAATATCGTTTTATAATTTGCTTAAAAATGAATAGAAATGTTAACAATGTTTTGGAAGCTACAGTTAAACGATGTTACCTATGCTTAGAAAATAATGGTCTTTTGTTGGAACATCTTTTGTAATTAACATGCTAATAAATAATTAAGATAAATAAATTATTTTACTTGTTTATTTGTTATAAACTCAGGAGGCTTTTCCTCGTTAATTTTTAATGGTGGCAAAAACAAGCTAAAAACGTAATTAAACCATTACTTGTGATACATCATTGAATTGAGAATAAAAAATGGTATCAAAATTTCTATTTAAAAATACAGGGCCGTATTTGAAAAAAAGAAGTTGATGATGGTTTCTCGGAAACGAAACGTCGGACAAAAACTTGATGAATGCCATCTTGTTAAGCTCAAAAAGTGACAATGGAAAAGTATTTTTTATTTTTGGATAGCTGTTACAATAACACCAGAAATAAATATAAACAAATATCCCAAAAAAAATTGTTTCCAAATATTTCGAAAACAAAAAAAGATAACTTATTTTTGCAAATTCCATGTAAAAGGTATTCAAACTGCTCCACTTTTTCATAATTTAACCAACTTTGTATCTCTTACCGTTTCCAAGATCCCAATGCTATCCCATCATTATCTTGGACACACTGTATAATGCATTAAAATATAACTTTTACCGAGACTTTTACAGTTTTTCAAAAATGTATTGAAGTCTATATGTTTATTCTTTTTCTCCCCCTCTGTATTTGTAAAATTAATAAGCATTTCAGTTCTGTCCTCAACTATTTTACTGTTTCGAAAGTTTTTTGTTGCACCTCACTAAAATTTATTATAAATAGCCATGTCATAAGCCAGCTATGGAAATGGCAGTTAATATCAATGACAGTGTCATGGTGTAAAATCAAAATTTTCAAAAAATTTAAACATCTCAAAAATGATTAAATTTAGATACAGAGAAATTTGATTCCTCTTAAAATAACTAATGAATTCAAAATTTAATAAGATATACACCATTTCATTTAAAATAAATATGTTAGTGTCCTTACCACGGTATAACTCCAAACGCACATATTTACATTGTTTCACGCATGTTTTCTTTAAATAGAACCATGGACCTCTATGATGTTTATATTGAATAGTTTAGAAATAAATAATGAGCAGCAATTTTAATACTTCTAACGAACTGTTTGAGTCAATCACTCGGTATAGTATTTCTGATGTCTACTAAAAAAAAAAAGTGCGAACCAGAATTAAGCAAAGTGGAATGACCTCGCCGATCTGGTAAAATGCGGTGAAGGAAGCATGGGCGTGCGTATTCTGTTTTACCATTGGGCACATTTCAGTTAATATATACTCGTATACTATTCTATAGAATACTTCTAGTATATACACTTCCACTTTTTTAACTAACACAAATAAGTATAAACACTGACACAAAGAATAAATACACTGATAATTTTACCACAAATTTTTACCGTTAAGAAACGCGCGCGAAGTAACCCAAGATCACGCCACTGTTTCCCTAGTACTCGAGCGCAGTCGTTTGTTGGTTCCCATTGGTTCCTGATTCGACCAATCAACGTCGTTGAAGCTCAGAAAAAAAGAAAGCGAAAATGCAAGAATATGTATGTTAAATAAGGATGAACAGCTTGTCGTCAACTTTACGGCGTTCGCAGTTGCCACATACTCGGAAATTCCTTGATATTATCAACGAACATAAACAAAGTCTTTGTTTATGTTCGGTGATATTATTAAGTAAAAGACAAATTAAACATTGTGTTTGCTCTAATAAAGTACAATAGGGATAAGGGACGTTAAAGACAAGTAAAAAAATGGGTAAATAAGGTTATTAATACGTTTCCTGTTTTAAATAATAATACTTTAGAAATAAATGTCACAACACAGATCTACTCTTCTTCCGGTCATTGCACTTTGCTTAATTCTCGTTCGCAGTTTAGGGGCATACACAAGCATAATCCGGCGCTGTTTCGTGCTCGCAGTCGAAGCAGGCTAATATGCGTATTCTGTTGTTCGTTTCGTGAAGGGACATTGTTTAATAGGATCCTGCCAGTGACATGGCGTCTGCGGAAGAGTGACAACATCGCGGCGCTGTTTAAAACAACCATACACGCTTCGCCGTCTTCGAATCTCTACTTGCCCCCAGGAACAGCATTGCCTAAAATGAGAATTTAATTCGGAATTTCCTACTGAAAATGAGGTACAAGTAAGTGAAAGGCGAAACGATTCGATGTGTGTTCAATAAAGGAATATTCACACATCGGTGTCTTGTCAATCCGGTATCAGTACCATATTAGTGCACATATTTGCGTGATTTTAGTTTGATAAGTTGCAAGCTAAACAGACCACGCGCAGTTAAAATGAAAAATTAAATGAAATGAAAACACAATAAACATAGACAAAAAGTTGGACCAAATTCAAAGCTAGTGCTTGTTCAGAATGGGGTTACGCGTTGAAAAAATAAAGGCAAACACCCCATATCCACCGATATTGCCAGTGCCGGATCTGGTATTTGAACCGAGACCATACAGTATGACGGAGACGTACAGCAAACGAAAAAAAAAGAGGTATAAGAGCGGAATTAAAAACGTTGATATTTGCTATTTTTTCAATGGTCTGATGATATGCGCAAAAGAATACGTTTGGGTGAAAATGCTGGAAACCCGGTACTCGTAATATATTAAAATGTTTATGTGTTGTATGTGTAGAACTAATATACCTATTCATTTTAGTTTTAGTTAAAAACATGAAAACACTTCGTGAAGTACAGGGTGTTTCCTTTTATGAATTAATATGAATACGAAAATATGAATTAATCATTAAATTTATATAAACAACAAGAAAATTTTATTAATTTTACTGTTCTGTGTTTTACTTACCTACTTATTGCTACATATATTATTTAGTATCTTTTTGTTAATGCTTTACGAAGCTAATAATAAACTTTTTTGTTATTTATATAAAGTTTATGATTAATTCATATTTTTCAGTGGGTAATGCGATATAACAATTTTGACTCAATATTTTAGGTCGGTAATCGCAAAATGTTATTTTTATGAATATCTTCGTTAATTGTGAAATAAATATATAGGTAATTATTATATATAGTTTGCATGGAGAAAGACGCAACGAATTCCAAAATGCAAAAATATATAGGATGTTGTATTTAAAAAATACAACTTTATAGTGCCCCCTGTGTATTTTTAGAGCTAGAAAAAAATCTAATGTAATATTTGAAAATTTAGGAACATTCTGTATAGAATCGTTTCTTGAATATGTAAAATAAGTAAACAGCAACCGAAATAAGGGGAGGTTCAATCTTAAAGGAAACACCCGGTACATAAAGATCCAATTTATGGATCTTCAAAACCTTCACTAGTTGAATCTAGTATATTATTTATAGGAAAATTATCTATTTCAAAATAGGTTTAATCAATTTGTTCTTTTCTTGTATTTGTTATTATTTCAGTTCAAAATTCAGCAGTTACCTAATTATATATTATTTTTTTATTTTTTCTCGTTTTTCCCTGTTAGTTTTATGACTCCACCAAACACGCCGGTAAACGATGGATTAATTTAACAACACATATGCAATGTACTCAATTAGGGTATTTAATAACATTTTTTGGTGACACCGAATCCATCTGATGGATCAGCCAATGGTGGAAAGACCTGACGCAATTACTCAATGTGAACACACACAAGATATGCATACTAGAATCTAGGCTGGGATCCAAGAGTCAAGACCATTAATTGACTAAAATATTTTCCGCCCTCGGCGCCAGACTTTGAGCATATCTTCGTGTCTCGCCAGTATCAGACATTGCATCTGACCGGAGGCTTAAGACATAACTACATTGAGAAATATGGACGAATATATTTAATCGCCTTTCCTCACTATTTTCAGTTGACAACGAAAACATATATTTATACGTCATCTTTGTATGTATCCATTATTTTAGTGAAAATATTGTGGCCTCTCTTTATCTCGCCATATGAGATATTTTGTGAATACCAGTCAGTATACCAATTTGTAGAAAACAGTGTAGCCCAAAGGCTTCTGACTCCCGTGGGTGCTATATTACCTACACAACAACATTTTTATTAAACAGTACTCGGTTCAATACAAAATTCAACAGGCTAATATTCAATTACGAGATTAGGTTAACAAGTTTGAAAATAATTTATACAGAATGCGGTCTACTAAGTAAGTATATAAATATTTAATTTATAAGCTTAGTTTAGCTTTATAAGCCCCTTAATTTTTTACTTATCGTTATCGTCATCGTTATACTGAGCAGACGTAGTGCCAAAAGGCTACTCTTTTTAACACTGCGCATGCTCAGTATGACACAGTTAAATGAATTACATATCAGCTGCCGCAGTGGATTAAAAGTTCAAAACATCATGCCCCTTGCCCCGTCGACCCGGGCGGACTGGTAGCAGTTAGCGATCCGCCACCGGCTGTATAGTTACGTTGCCTGTGTCGTTGAGAGCGCAGGTGCCGCGGCACGCTTTTGATCTCGAAATGTCAAAGGCCCGACAGCCACTGCGGCAACTGATATGTAATTCATTTAACTGTGATAATGATTACGATAACTATAAGCTAAAAATGAAGGGGTTCAAAACTTCCCTATTATTAAACTCAAACAATTTAAAATTAAAAAAGAACAATACATAACAAAAAAAAACAATAAAGGAACTATAATAATATATCTATGTAAATACAGTTGTCGAACCAACAAAGTAAATACCGAAACTATACACAAGTCAAATGTCTATGTGGATCATAAAAAATTTCTTGTTTGCAGACATTGATTAACTCGTATTAAGCTGCAGTAACTTTTTTGATATTCTTTTTCATTACTTTTAGTACCTACAGTTTGACATAATATGTTTCTGCTGTCTTCACATCGGTATATGTTTGTACGGGACAATAAATTTGTAAAGTTCATGTGTACTAAATTTCTAGCTTCTAAATATAAAAAGAAATAATTTTAACATCTTAAAGGAACAAGTCAAAGGTCTTCTATAAAAAAATTCTTGTTTGTAGACATTGATTAACTCGTAATCAGCTGAGGTACGTTTCTTAATATTCTTTTTCATTAGTTTTTGGCACAGTTGGACGTATGTTTGTATGGGACAACAAATTTGTAAGGTTTAGTGTACTAAATTTCCAACTTCTAAATATAAAAAAAAATAATTTTAACGTCTTAATGGAACATTGTCATGAGTTTTTAATTACCATCATTTCGCTTCTCTTTTAATAGATACAAATAAAGCGAGTTATAATTTGTGTGCGCAAACTGGTGTGTGCAAGCCAGTCGGAGTAAAATCGGAGCATTTGTAGAAATCTTCAATATTTTGGGAGGTAGTACCTATTACATAATTCTTTAAAATATTTGTATTATATAATAATTTGTATACTTTTATTGTTTGCTTAAAAATGTTATTTAGTATAAAATTAATTTTAATTAAACAGTACTTTTTTACTTTTTCTTTTACTTGTAACAAAGAACTATTGATCCTGAAATCCTTCTTCTGCCTCTGTCTTTACGTACTTTTGAAATCAATAGGACGAAACTTGTTAAATTAAGTGAATTCTGGTCTAAGCTCTATGAATTGACGAGCACTTTTGATGCCTCTGCCGAAATATTAATACCTAAGCAGTCAGAGCAGAGCTAACTCATTTATCCTCTTGAACTGTAATTAAGAATGGGAATACCTCTAAATGAAATACTTTACATTTACAAAATGAAAACGGAGAGATCAAAAAGCATCCCTGTCAGAAGTCACTTTTAGCTGATTACGTGGGTCCATGTATTTACTTAGTGGAAACAAAAGAGCTTTGTCGTATCAAGTTACAATTTACATTCAAAGTAAAACTAGTTTAAGCAGAAAAACAAGCGAATGCCCACAGAGGAAATATGAAACGCCTTCACGCCAGCTGGGTTTCCGTAACCAGAAGTTGACGTTTTAATTAACTTCATGAATACAGATAACACTTTATGAATTATATATTCTTCAATAAAAGATGTCGCCGAACACATTGTTTAAGTTGCGCGCCCCTGTGAAATGGTAGACGCACCAACATTTCAATTTTGAAGAAATAAAATATTCATCTAGATAAGGTGAGTTGGAAACTTTTTCATTTTCTTCCTTACGCAAAGATGGACGAATTGTAGAGAATTCCCTACTGAAATTATAAGTTTCATCTCAGCAGCAATTATTCTGACATTGTCTAAAACATTTTTCTTTATGCAGTTGTCCGAGTATTCCTTTATTTCTTTTGGTATTTCGCTTTTTCTGAAAAATTAGAATTTATTAAATAAACACCAGCTCCAGAAAGAGTAATCAGTTTTTGTTTTGTATTTATTATACAGAGGGTTCCAGAATGATTGTCCGGTACGGGAACGCAGCCTATCCGGAATATAATCAAAATTTATTTCCATTTGCTAAAATTAGTTTCTTTTTAAGTGCCAATTTGAGAGATTTTCATATTTGACAGCATAAGGATCCCTTAGACCAGAGCTGTACGGCGGGAGCGGGATCGGGAGCGACTGCAACGCGGAACCAAAGTAAGTGGCGGGATATCTGGGCGGGACGCCGCTTTCATGTAGGCGCTTAGATATCCCGCCACATACTTTGGTCCCGCGTTGCAGTCGCTCCCGATCCCGCTCCCGCCGTACCGCTCTGGTTTGGGGAAGCCTTTAGACGTTTGACTAAGTGGCGTTTAGCATTTTTCGTGTTTAAATTGTTTTACTGAAGTATCATTTGCGTTTAAAAGAATATTTTTCAATATTTTCAATGTTGAAATTAATATAAGAACCATAAATTAATGTTTTTTAAAGCTCCAGAATTCACAGTTTGAATAGGTTATATTGGTGATACATAGGAATAGAATAATACAAAATAATAACTATATTATTTATAATAAATTGTATTTTATTTTTAACATAACCTGTATTTACTGACGTACCATGGCATGGACCAAATCAAATTAAACCAGTAAATTCCCTTGCCTGCGCTCATGATTCCAGTGCAGATACTTTAAAAATAGAAAGGCGGCACATAAAAAATCATTATGAAGCGGCACGGACAATCATTCTGGAACTCTCTGTATTTGACACTAGATTATCTTGATAATGTTTCGATTTGCCATTTAGGGGACATTACAATTGAGTGTTTACTTAACGTCTACATTTCCGTTTATTTTAAAAACATCACCATTACCAAAATGTGATTTGCAAATATTTTTAAGATTACCGAATATGATCAAAATACACTAATTAAAGGTGAGTCAGAATAACAAAAATAAACAAAAACAACCACAGAAAGATAACTAATGTACGAAAAACGTAAAAGTAATAACTATTAAACTAGCTTCACCTAAAAATTATTTACTGTAAAAAATATGTAAACTGTTTCGTTATTATAAGAAAACACATACAAAAAAAACATTAATGAAATATCCGCTAAATTTGTCGTAATGGTAGCTCAATCAGATAAGAAACGGGGTGAAAATGAGTCACTGTCCAGTGAGTTCGTGTCCCGCGAGAAGAGAGTTCGACTTCTCTCACAGAATTGTTGTTTGTCTGCGATTTTTTTTCCATATCAGCCTTCCTTCTGTACAAACCTAAGGGTTTCAGTACGTAGGTACTTTTTCTATGGTGTATTTATCGTATGATATCCAGACAGTCACTATCGACAATGCGATTTCTTTTTCAACTTCTATACGGTCTGAATCTATTTGATCTGAACCCACTATATGTAATGATGGTTTAGAAACTGACAGCTTGTATGGTGTTTACTAAGAAACACAGAAAATGATAAAATACTTGAGCAACTTGTGGTACAACCAATAATTGTACTTATAAACGGTTGTCAGTATAGTTCCAAGGCATGTATTAATTTACTAGTAGATATATCTGATAAATGATAGTAGTAACATATACTTGAATCTTGCATTGTAAAAAAATCATTATCTTGAAAGCTTTTGTGATTAATGACCCTTTCAAACCACTTTTATATTTTTTGCTGCTTAAAGTTTATTTAAACCATCAGAACATACAATATACCAGGGTGTAGATTAATATAGACGACTTCATGGTGTAGATTGATATATAGTTACTAGAATTACCTTTTCAAATTTCATTTGAGTAGGATATTGATTATGTTACAGACCACATATAACATACTGAACTAGATACAATTATTCAGAAGAAAAATTATCGATGATGTAGACTTGTGTGAACTGCAAACGGAGAGGCTTTATTACCCAAAAAATGAATGAATCCTTTTATATAAGTACATTATGTCCCCCAAATTTAACTTTTGTATCCCTTCTCAAATTTTTGGAAAAATAAACATGCATTTTCTCTTCTGTACTCTGAGTGCGGGTATTACTTGGAATGTGTATTACTTTCTTAAACCTTTCATAGTAGAGATACCGGACAGGGCCTGACTCGAAAATACTGATGCTCAGGTCTCGAATGGGCTCGTCTGGTTTACGAATGGGTCCAAGACAGACCAGGGCTCAGGGGCGGGAGTCCGAGGCGTGCGTCCAAGGGCGAGACTATCCTTCTCCTTGGGAAAGTGTGCCATGGTCTTTCAGGCGGAAGTGTGTGCTATCTCTGCATGTGTTCAGGAAAATCTCAAAAGTTGATATTCTAATCAGCATATCCAGATATGCACCGACAGTCAGGCGGCTTTGCGTGCCTTGACCTCCTACAGGATCACCTCCAGGGCGGTCCTAGAATGTTTTAATGATCTGGCCCAATTGGGACAGAACAACCAAGTAAAATTGACCTGGGTACCGGGTCATCACAACATAACAGGAAATGAGGAGGCCTATCCACTGGCTAAAAGAGGCTCAAGTATACAGTTTACAGGGCCCAAACCAGTACTGGGGCATCCGCCGCCTATGTAACAAAGGTCTATTGGAAACGGGATCAAGGAAAGATCAGACGAAGAATGGTCGAACGGGACTGGGCTGCGATAAGTCAGGCTCTTAATTGAAGGGCCTTGGTCGAACGCAACTCGATCAATACTTGCGCTAAGTCGTAATAGCATAAGATTGTCACAGGACTGCTGACAGGTCACGGACATCTCAACAAACACCTTAACACTATTGGCATTAGTTACACCAAAAGGTGCAGGTTTTGCGGACACGATGACGAAGACTCCTGCCAGTATATCTACTGCCCCAGGACATTAGAGAGCTTTCCCTAGAACGGGTGTTGACCTATTCCGTTGCACGGGTCTCTTACAATAGCTCTCGACTAGCGGCAGGCACAATGGGTCCAAAGACATGGCGGCGCGGGTAACCGCGCCGCCCTCCAATAATAACAACATTACTTGGAATGGGTAGGGCTTATGACAAAAGTATATCTTAATTGTAGGAAAGGAGCCACCTCCTGAAAGTTTTCGCATATTTTTAAAATCGCCCTTTACATATATAAAACATACATATAAGAAGCTATCCCACTATACACATACGCAAAGTGCGATAAAAAGTGTATACATGTAGCTATCACTTGTTATAGATGGAACACTAATCTCAAGTGTTTGTTATTTACGACTTACTCATACTTTTAAATAATTTTTGTTAATCATGATTTCCCGATGAGAAGCAGTTTTTTACGTATAGATCACTGTTTTAATTTGATTAGGGTGCGAAATAATTATTTGTAGGTACTACAGAAAGCTTTTTGTTAACTAAATATTGCTTTAATGAACTCCAATTATAGACTGGAGTATTTTCTCTGCGATCTTCGTACAGCTTAGTTAAACGTTAAATTAGTTCATTAAAATCATCCCCGAATGCTTAAACCGGCAGTAAAAAACACACACAAACCGTTACTTTAATGTTCATTTAACGTTTCATCGCCTAAAATTATATAAACGATTAACTTCTTACTGGATTTGCGCCGTTTCCCCTTTTCGACAACTGAATTAATGCCCGAATTAGGATCCTTTTGTTGTTTGCCAAATACTGCGGCGATTTAGTAGAAGAAAATACGATGAAAATTTTACGGTAACACTAAAATTGATAAAAATACATGATAACCTGCTGGTTAAAGCTGGGTAAGAGAGTTCTAACTCTCTAGAACCAGAACTCCAAGAGAGTTCTGGTTCTAACTCTTGAACTAATTTAAAAAAGGTGTTTGTGTATATAACGTTAAAATATTTTGTATCAATATTTTTACATTTCAAGATATTTTAGCAATTTTAAGGTGTTTTTAAATCCATTTTGTTATATGAAAAAATCAACATAAAGACTTATTATTCGACAAAATTAGTTTCTGGTAATGCGTTTTATATTTTCCGAGTAAAATGTCACAGCAAAACAAAAACGTTTTGTTCATCATATAATTCTTCATGATAATGATAATGTTTGTGTGTGTAAGTAATCATAAGTAAAAATACATGGATATACCTAGAATGTATCATATGATATTTTAAGCAAACTGTGAAACAATGTATTATTACGTTTTCAATATAACAGTAATTCTTAAAATATTTGTTGTTTTTTTCGGTTTCATTAATATTTCATAAAAACATTAAATATAGAAAACAAGTTGAGATTACACTAGAATATTTATTTGATGGAGATGCCGAAAACATCTACTCCACGGTAATGTGCCCCGACTGGCATTGCATTACTTCGGCATCTCCATAGGCGTCGCCAATGCAGGATTGTCTTCCTCAAAGAGAGTAGAGGTCACTGCTATAATGGCCCCTGCGGAAAAGCAGGTCGTTATCTGTCTGTCAATTTGACAATAATTGTCAGACAGATAGTAGCAAAGACCCAAAGAGGGCACTAAGGTGTGTTTCTCACCACTACTAACATACACTAGAATATGTTACAAATAGACCTAAAAATGTACTTAATGAAGTAAATACATACAAAACGTACGTTTGATTATACACATTTTGACAAAAATGTGTAAAAGACTATGAAATTGTATATTTTTTATAATAAAATGGATAAAATTAAATAAATATTTAACGTTTAGAGTAAAAGATATACTGTTCATTATAGATATAATCAAAGTATACTGCAAATACACATTTTTTATTTAAATAATTATTAAAATCTGAAAAATGAATTCCTGTAGGGCATTCCCTTTTAGATGAAGCTAATATTACGGGGCTTGCTGAACATGGCTTCCCTCTAATGCCGAATGTAAATTATTTATCGTCAATTCATGTCAGGTTCTATGGCTCTTGACGAATTCATTGAATTTTTATATCAGCCATAATACCCTTGAATATTGAATTTGCTTTTAAAATCGTTTCCGATTCCAGCACATTTCCTCGGTAAAATATTTCATGATGCATTTTTCTGAGAATTTTTCCGATTTATTTGTCGCAATTTTGTAACTAAACGTAAGGCATTTGAATATGTATCTAAACTGCCTTTCTTTCTTTGCAGGTAACTACAACAGAACTTTTGGAGAGTAGGATGGGCATTTAATTAAGAAAAGGAGATTAGGTTTGAATGCAGATATTAAAAAAACTTATTAATTATATAAGAGAATTAACAAGCCTTTAATCCACGAGAAAAAAATTGCACTCGAGGCGCAGCCGAGAGTTGCATTTTTTTCGAGAGGGTTGAGAACTGTTAATTTCCGAATGTAATTCAACGTTTTATCCACGACCACGGCCAAAACCGCTCAATTAGGAGAGTGAAAGCCGTGTGAGAGCGGGTGAAAAATTCGGTTTAGAAAAACGTCAAATTTGAAAAATTTATTTTGACCAAGAATATTGATTTTGAGCTGAAAACTAGAAAGCGTTGGAATCGTTTCTGTGACAGTTTGGTGTTATGAATTTTAATATCCGACCAAATATTATATAGACAAATAATAGCAACACAGTTTTGTGACCAACAATATTTAAAACAATGGCTTTTTGTTTACATTAGTGCCCAAGCATTTGGTCCAATCAAAAAATGCCATTTTAATTTACCGCCTAAATTGTTAGGGATTTTGTGACTGTCACCAATGGGCGTGGTTTACACAGATAAGTAGCCATGCATAAACGTAGAATCGGCGATGGCGAGAAGGATCGTCAATGATTTTACAATTGTTTTTTAATAGTAAATATTGAATACTATTATAAATAGTGTAGTAAATATTATACACATATGTGTATAAATTGTTGTTCTTGAATATGTAAATCTTAAACTTTGTATTTACTAAAATAAAATATTCTAATTTGTACTTTTATTTTTATAATTATTATTTTCACCCCTTAAAACATAGCCGCCCATGCCGTTAGGCACTGTGACAGGTAATTTCATGAAATTTTTTGTTATTCTTGGTCACATTATTTTATATACTGACAAATAGGCAATTACTTATCTATACATATTTGATCGGAGATTTTAATCCACTAGTGTATTAGAAGGCCTCTAGTCCACGGAAAACAGACGGGTTATAAACCTTCCTAATATAGTGGTCGTGGATAAAGGAATTAAATAAAAATATGAACTTACAGGGTGGTACAATAGTACGACAATATTCCATAACTCCTATGCCGTAATGAATTAAAAAAAAAACATATTTTAGGATCTCATAGAGTCTAAGAGGATGCACATTTTATAGATATGTATAGTCATATAGGGTGCTCTATAAATCTGGACCATATCAAACTTATGTTTTTTTAAATGGAATGGTATATGTATTTTTCTTTTATATTTGAATTCCAATTATTTTTCCGAATTCGCCAATATAGATAGGGGAAGGTATTACTTTCTATAAAATTTCCTTCACAATAGTTTTACTTGTATACAGGGCGAATCAAAACTCGCAACAGCAGTTTTCTCAATTTTTTTTTAATTGAAACATCCTATATTTTATATCATTTTCATTAAGATCTCTCACGACTCTTTCTATTCCATGAAGCATTCTCTATACCTAATTGCAACGGTTTTTGAGATATTTGATGTTAATAGTTATTTAATTTTGTATTGCATTCTTCTGTACCATGTATAATACCTATTAGAAAATATATTTTATTGCAGATCGCTCTCCGCCCCTGATTTTACAAGAGGCGAGCTTTTACATTTTTCCTTTTCTGCTAAAATCGGCGAATGCGTTTCCGAGATACAGTCTCTTAAAAATGACCAAAAAATTAGCTGTCGACTAATTTTGTGAACAGTTTATTATTGAAATTCGCAGTTCAATAGGAGAATTTAAAAAAATTAGTAAAAAAAATGTATTATCAAAATGATATATTATGCTTTCTTGGGTATAACTGTTTTCTTATATAGTTCAATTGGTAGGTACTTGCATTAGATAGTTATTCTGACTAAACATCCCCTACTTCTAAAGAAAATGAGAGTTTAGATTATACAACCTCAAATATCTCCGAAACTGTTGCAATTAGGTATAGGGAATGCTCTATAGAATAGAAAGAGTCATGAAAGACCTGAATGAAAATGATATAATATATAGGATGTTTCATTTATAAAAATTGAGGAAACTGCGGTTGCGAGTTTTGGTTCGCCTAGTATCTACACAAGTAAAGCTATTAAAAGAAATTCTATAAAAAGTAAAACTGGATCATATCGCATAATTACAAAAAAATATACAGGGTGTTCAAGTCATTGCGATTAAGATACAAAACTGCTCTTTTGAACTAAAATAGGTTCTAGTAAACTATATATTGGCGAATTCGGAAAAATGATCCAAATGTAAATAATATGAATGAATGCGCGAGTTCGAATCTCGCCAGGGGAGAAATGGCACCTCTCCCAGGGTATGGTTGTGTGTCTGCGTTTTTTTTCATGTGTATCCTCCCTCTACACAAGCCTGAGGCTTACAGAAGGGAGGTTGTCCATTTCTGTGGTGTGTTTTATGTTTATGTTTTATTTAAAAAACTTAAGTTTATAGAGCAACCTATATGACCATACATATTTTTAAAATGTGCAATTTTTTTTGTTTTGTTACGGCATATGGAACTTCGTCATATTATTGGGTTACCCTGTATGTATTACATTGATATATTCAATAAAATATGTAAAGATACTAAAAAAATATGTTAAAATAAAAAACAATTATTAACTACCTACCTATAGTCATTAGGTTGTGATTTTTAAATTAAAGTTAAATTAAATAATTAAATATTTAAAGTTATTAAGTACGTACTTAATAACAAATAATTATTTTTGTATTTCTTGATAGTTATTTGACCAAATTAAGGTAGATCTTAAATTGTTTTTATATCTTACGCTTCGGCTTTATTACGCCATCTTAAGGGTCCATTCTCTGTAGATTTGACAGGCATGAATGTTGGGTCGGATTGAGAGGATGGGTGGCCGATGGGTGGAGACTTATATATATTCCAACTATCGAATTATTAAGATTTCGGAGGTGCACATAAAGTCGAAGTAAAAAGGCACATGGAAATAAAGTTAGCCCTCATTGCAAGGGTACCGGATTTGTCTTATAATTGCAACAAAATTTCTTTTTAGTGTTATAAATTATATATCACCGGAAAGATCAAAAGATAAACTAGATCCCTATAGTAGCAAATTTATGTTTAATACATGTATTTTAGAGAAAATCATTTTTGAAAATATTTTAGTAGAAGATTGGTTGCCTGGAATTTTAAAAATAAAAAGAAATACCAAAAATTACTACTATAGGGACTTAGATTAAAGTCTTATCTTCAATACTTTTTTACTAAAAGTGGCTATCTTTTAAAGTTTTTTTTTATAATTAGACACGAGACGAATGCCGATTTAGGGCTTATTTCGACCTAGTGAATGGACTCAAGAGATAACTACAATTATTATAAAAATTCTTTTCAACAATATTTTTCTATATATGAGGTATTATTTATGAGGAATCGAAAGTAGTATCAAAACACAAAAATATTAAATGTCTAATGGGTGTCTTTCTCTATTTACAAGGTATTCTGCTGTTGTAATTTGAATTGTTGGTACCTACTCTTATTGAAATAAATCAATAATAACTCTAGTACTCTCACGTATATTTTAAACTAGATTCCATAAAACTTTGTTAGTAAGGAAGTTAGGGTGTTTTTTGAAGATTTAGAATATGAAAAAGACATGCAATTAGGCATCTGACATCAAAATTACAAGACAAATAGATTTTTTTTTAATGGATCATATTGTGTATTGTCGTAAGTCTGGAAATGCCTTTTTTCTGTTTTCAAAAATATACAATTTTACATACCGGGATATCAAAAATTATCTTGGTCAAGGGTGGTTGTGGAATGTAAAACGTGTGTCTTACTTTAAATTTTTGACTATGTTTTGTTGTGTCAGAATCTGTCAAGTCATTGTGCTGAAATTTTCTAATCCAGTTTTTGAATCATGCCTCTTACCACACAGCACAAAATTTTCATGATTGAAGCCTATTTTCGAACGAGTGCGCTAGTTAATGGAAATTGGCAATACAGTCAACGTTTGTGTTTGGACAATTTTCGAGAGCACTTCCCAAACGTGGCAATATTACCGGACAATTTTTATACGTGCCTTACAAATTGTGTTGAAGTGTTTCGCGAAACTGGTTGTGTGACTCATAAAAAAGGTGCTGGTAGACCAAGAGTTCGTACAGAAGAAGTTGTCAATGACGTTCGTCAACGTATGGAAGAGGAGCCTGCAAAACCTTTGAAAGGTCTTTCTTAGGAAATTGGACTTTCTTATGGAACATGTCATAAGATTTTAAAGAAAGACTTGAAGATGCATCCATATAAGATGCAAGCACATCAAGCTCTTCTGCCCGCAGACCACCCCAGACGCCTTGCTTACTGCCATTGGTTTGTCAATAATTTAATGAATGACGATCTTCTGGACTTAACTTTTTTTTCTGACGAAGTGTGGTTCCACCTTTCGGGATACATCAATTCTCAAAATATGCGAATGTGGAGCAATGATAACCCTCATGTTTTTACTGAATCGCCACTACATGCTCAAAAAATTGGTGTTTGGATGGCAGTTTCTCGCAGAAGAATAATTGGGCCAACTTTTTTCGATTTCGCCGTCAACGCAGATAGGTACAGACACAACTTTTTGGCTGAATTTGTGCAACAGTTAAACGATGATGAACTTCGGTACGGTTATTTCCAGCATGACGGTGCAACAGCACATACTACACGAGAAAATATTGCTTTCCTCCGCGAGTTTTTTGATGACCGGCTGATAAGTTTGCATACAGAAGTTGAGTTTCCTCCGAGATCACCTTGTTTGACAATTATGGACTATTTTATATTTCCTTACTTAAAAAACAAGATTTTCGCAACTCCGGTAAATAATTTGCAAGAACTGCAACAAAGAATTGTTCAGCAATATGCAACCATAACGCCAGAAATGCTGCAAAACGCTTTTCACAGCATGAGGAAGCGCGTCAACTTGTGCATCGAACAAAACGGGGGATATTTCCAACAATTACTGTAATTTAGTTTTCTTGTTACTAAAACCGTTATTTCATAATTTGTAGTTTATTATTGTTTTACAATTCAAATAAATAGGTATAAAATTTGTAGGTTATTGATGATGTCAGTGTGGCAGTGACATAATTATTTCAAATTTAAAGTAAGACACACGTTTTACATTCCACAACCACCCTTGACCAAGATAATTTTTGATATCCCGGTACAACATTGTGTATGATAGATCACTGGCTTTGGCGCCTATGGCCGGCATGTGGATGACCAACTGTTTTCCAACTCTGAGGCCATTTTTTTATACACATTGCCCTGCACCCTCAAGTCTGCATATAATTAATATTATCAAATAATTTCAGTGTCTATATTTTTCATGGTTGGTGTTGGGAAACAATATGAAAAGAAGAAAAGGTCTTACGCCACAGTCCCTAATACTAAAGAACTGTACATCTGTAGCTGCATCATTTCCTGTTGGGGATTGTGGCGTAAATTATTTTCTTATTAAGAACTACCTTTCAAACTAGGTGCGAAATGACTTCCTTTGCCATTTAAAAATTGCGTACTCATGACATCTTATTTCGAAAAGTAGTTTATTATAAATATGTAATATGAATTATTAACAATAGTTGGTTTTACTTTTTACAAAAACAGCAGTGGTGTATTAAATATTTTTTAAAAGCTTCACAAACGTCAACATCTACGCCATTGGCGGACGTAACTTATTGCGTACTTCAAAATGGCCTTTTATATGATAAAAATATCTAATTTTAAATAAAAATCATTCATGTCGAAAGTATTTTCTTTATACAAAACTTTTACACAAATGGTTAAGGCAGTATTTGAGACTACATGTTTATTAAAGATTTTGTCTTTAGTCATCAAAATGATTAGCAGACATGTCAACAATGCTATTGTGCTCCAGGCTTCACGATTCTATAATATTACTTTTATATCTCCCGTTACTATGATTATGAAGCAGGTTACTGTTTCGTACTGCGGAAGCTGCTCCAACCAAGTCTCGTACCTTTTAATAATATCATCACGTTTTGTATCGATTCCAATCGAATAGCGGGCACAATCATATTACACATCGTAAGGTTAACAGTTGGATGCAAATCCCTTGGCATCCAATAATGCGTCCCGATTGTTTGAGCAACGAAATGAAAAGGTCTTGCGACAAAAAATCAGCGCCAAATTCCATTTAGAGCTAACAATGAGAAATAGGTCTGATTAGGTTTGTTTGGTTGGCGGACGTGTCGTAGATCTGGGTCGACGTGTTTCCAGTCTGGCGCTCTTGTCAACTTACAAATTCAATTTGAAGAAGTGTGAGTAAGTTACGTAACAATATCACATCGAGCTCAACTTAACATACGACTCTTTCATTCTTCGTGTTATATAACCGTGAAAGAGAATCCAGACGTATTTTCATTATGTCGTTTATGAGTTCTCATTTTTCACTTTTATTAATATAAGGATGTCAAAAAGAGTGATTCGAATTGAATATTTGTTCTTAAAAAAGAAATATATCTATCTAGTCTAAGTATCTACAGGATGAGTTTTTGTAGATACGTATTTCTTATACAGGGTGCGGCAGCATAGCTTCCTTTTTTCAAAACTTAATAAAACCCATTATATGAATCAGAACATTTTTATTTGTTTTTTTATAATGTAGGCGCATGTCTAAAGTTTTGTTTTACATAGTTTTGAAAATCAAATTAGATAGGTGACGTCCCCCATTCTCCATACACTGAGTAAACCGATTTCTGGCGTTTGTCATGCCAGCATAGCATGCGTTATGTTGGGAATTTCTTCCTGGATGTTGGTCTTCAAATCTTGTAGGGTCCTTGGACGGTTCACATAAACACGGGATTTCAAAAAAAAATCCATAGAAAAAATCACAAGGCGCCAAATCGGGAGAGCGGGCCGGCCACTCCAAATCGCCCCTAATTGAGATGGGGCGCTCTGGGAAGTGTTCCCTCAAAACAGCCATCGATGCTCTTGAAGTGTGTGCCGTTACACCGTCTTGTTGGAACCAAATGTCCCTAAGTCCAACTCATCTAGCCGTGGAAAAAAAAATCGTGTATCATGTTTACATACCGGTCCGAATTCACTGTCACTGCGACTTCATTTTCCTCAAAGAACCAGGGACCAATAATTCCAGCTGAGGAAATTGCACACCACACTGTGACTTTAGGTGAATGCAAAGGCCTTTGATGCAGATTTGAAGACCAACATCCAGGAAGAAATTGCCAACATAACGCCTGCTATGCTAACAAGAGTCATGACAAACGCTAGAAATCGGTTTACTCAGTGTATGAAGAATGGGAGACGTCAGTTATCTGATTTGATCTTCAAAACTATGTAAAACAAAACTTTAGGCATGCGCCTACATTATCAAAAAAAACAAATCAAAATGTTCTGATTCATACAATGGGTTTTATTAAGTTTTGAGAAAAGGAAGTTATGCTGCCGCACCCTGTATAACATTCTTGTTTCTTCACTGAAAGAAATGTACATTAACTGTAAACTGTAAATAGAAACAACAAAATGTTTGTATTAAATAGACTCCAAATAGACTACACAGTTATTACAACAAAAACAGTGTTGCTGAATTACTCTGCAGCAATTACTATCATTTGTCCTAATAAAATCATTTTTGTCATACCTACCTTGTAAGTTGACTGTTGTGACATTGTTTCTCGAAATATAAGTGGGACTTTATATCTGTATTGGCAGTTATGACAACGGGCTGTAATATTTATTACGTCCCTACAGCACAATAATAGTTATTTGTTTAACTAGTACAAAAAATACACATTTTCGGGATGAGGGAAAGGGTTGCCGGACGACGCGTAGCGGAGTCCAGAAATTTTACGAGTCTCCAAAACGTATTTTTTGTACGAGTTTAACATAATATTTTTTTTCCAACCGCTTCTAATTAACATCTCCAGTTTACCGATTCATCGGAGTCACTATCTATTTCTATTTTTCTATTTAATTAAACTTCAATATATTATGTGACATGCAATGTCAATGTCAAATTACTTTTCGGTAGTGTAAAAGTGTACAATAATTTCTTTTTTGTACAGTTGCTATGGCGATCTCAAACAGTCCCGAAATGGCCCTCTTTTTATTCAAAATAATTTAATGTTGTAGTGTCTTATTCGTATGGCTGGAAAAAAATTGTTACTTTTTTGAAGTAGATGCCGAAAACAACTACTCCACGGGAAATATGCCCCGACTGGCGTTGCATTATATCGACTTCTCTATGGAAGTCGCCACATCCTTCATCAAGACCAGCCACCAGACACTGACCGGTTTCGCGCTTGTTATGCGCTCATCAGAGTGCCATAGGTAGCGGAATCGATGAATGATGTTGCGACATGATTGCCTAAGGGACATCCTGAATGTTAGTAGTGGTGAGGAATACACTCTAGTCCCCTCTTTGGGTCTTGGCTACTATCCGTCTGACAATTATTGTCTATTATTGTCTTTGAGAAAGACAATCCTACTTATTTATTTGAAGGAGATGCCGAATAATTAGATAGACAATTAGAGAATAATTGTCAGACGGATAGTAGCAAAGACCCAAAGAGGGCAACCACGGTGTATTCCTCACCACTACTAACATTCAGGATGTCCCTTAGGCAATCATGTCGCAACATCATTCATCGATTCCGCTACCTATGGCACTCTGAAGAGCGCATAACAAGCGCGAAACCGATCAGTGTCTGGTGGCTGGTCTTCGATATAATGGAACGTCAGTCGGGGCATATTGCTCGTGGAGTAGTTGTTTTCGGCATCTCCTACAAATAAATAAGTAGGATTGTCTTCCTCAAAGACAATAATAGACAATAATTGTCAGACGGATAGTAGCCAAGACCCAAAGAGGGGACTAGAGTGTATTCCTCACCACTACTAATAATAGTAATACTATAGAACCATGAATAAAAGTAATACTAGAAATATCAGATTTCATTTATTTAGAACAAATTAATAATCTTCATTTCATAAAACACAAATAATGAAAGTGTAACTTAGTACAAACATTTATCATTGTGTGATATTAAGTTTGTTGAAAGTACATTATATGAAAAATATGTAGGAATGTTTAGTTGATAAAAAACATTTATTAATTTTAAAATTATTAGAGCACAGTTTTACTAAATTCGCATAAATTAACGAAGCATTTGTCTTTGTCCAGTTGATAATTAAAATGTATGCTGGTAGCCACAATATTTAATATTAATTAAATTAATATTGAAAATTAAATTGCGTTTCCACTCTTTTATATTTGTTTTGATATAAATAAATATTTATTGATATTTATTGCTCAAAATAATTTTAATTGTGTTTTACGCAATTTTTGTTTTATATTAACAGAATTACAATACTGTTTCTGATATCTCTTTTGCCTGTATAAGTCAAATAATTGATATCACTGCCAAGATCCATTGACCGTGGTCATGACCAGGGATGGTTTGGAGCCGAGCGGGATTATCGCTCTTTACCCTCCCCACCGCTGTAGGTCTGGACTGCCCCGTAGAGGTGGACCTCATCCTTCACCAACCCCGTTCACAAAAGTGATAGGTATGGGCGATTCGTGGGGTCTCCTCCTATCTTGGCTCTAGCCTGCAGGCTGGGTAGGATCTTCTGGCGCTCTTCTGTCTTGTCTTCTTTCTTTGCCTGCATGTCAAATCCACCGGGGGTAGTCTATCTCGGGCAGAGGCGGCAAGTACCGCTCTTGTCCAGGGTGGTGGTTTGGGGTAGGTCAGGAGTGGATGTGTAGCCGGAGATGCACCTCTAAAGGAGCCAAGTGGCTTTAGATTTATGCAAGGTAAGGGAAGGGTACTCGAAGTGAGCCCGTGACCGCTGTGGACGGTCGCGGCTTCGAGAGGAGGTTTGAGGGTCGTTTTTTAATCGCTTCGTAGCCCTCTACGCTTGTTCCGGGTGGAATCTGAAACATAAGAAGATCTTACTCTCATCCTGGGTCCAACTGTTATTGAAAAAAAAAATATTTACCTTTATTAGCGTGTGTTTCTTAGAAGATGCATTTCTAGCCGATGAAGAGCATGCAGTACCTAACTAACAATTTTCATTACAGTTCAGTAAATTACTCACTGCAAGGATGTAAAAAATAATATCCTATTCTAGATTACCAACTTTAAACAGATATCACTACAAGTAATTTATAGTAGTCATAAATCCACCATATTGATAGGGGATAATTTATATCTTTTATCTAGAAACACGGAAACAGCCAAAATCTAATTAAAAATATTAAATTAGTAATAAAATATTAAGCAGGTGTTCCATATAAAATCAAGCAACTTACTCCGTCTCTATCAGTGAAAGTTCAGCTAAAGAAAAAGGACATTGCGTAATTCATCAAGAATTTCCCTGAGCCGCAGTTCCGTATAGCACGGAAAATACGGAAAATGGCATCTATACCTATATCTGGGCAATTTAAAAAAAAATTCATACATATCAGTGCAAGTAATTTATAGTAGTCATAAATCCACCATTCATTTTAATAGGGATAATTTATTTCTCTTATCCTAGAAATATGGAAATACCTACATAAAATTTGCATTCTTAGCCGTTATCCTTAAGAAAGAGAGAGGTCTCGGGTAAATGATTGATACTACAGTAAGGAATATCAATCATGTTTTTGCGGTTTGTGTGTCGCGGGTGGTTTCCTTTCGCATACACAGCGCGTCCTACAAATAATAGAGCATGATTCGACTTGAAGATAATACCCCGGTAAAAAAGAATATTCATCAAGTCTTTAATATTGCCCTTCAATTTCCGAAAACTGCGTAATTTATTACTACAAAAAATGGTGTCTTGGTTTAACTACAAATGGTTTCATGTCATCGCTCATTGTAGAAATAAAGTACCGGTAAGCTTCCTGTGAAAAAAATAATAAGTAAGAGCGTTAAGTGACAAAATCCATTGTCACTCAATGGTAGGAGTGAAAAATTGAACTTTAGTGATGAAATTGTTTGATATAAAGTTCATATCTAAGCAAAAATAAGAAAAGGGCGGTGTTGTGTTTTCCCTGAAGCTTGTACCTAATACCTACTTAATTTGATATACAAATGTCACCAGCATTTCGTGTTTGGCCTAATCTGTTTAATAAAAACCACATATTTTTGGATTCACAAATTAAGATTCGCCATACAATATATAGAAATATAAATCTAGGTAAGCACGCAGTCCGTACACAAAATTTTGTGAAACATATTTGTTTTAGCGCATTAAGAATAATTAAATAAATGCCTACATAAAAATAGCGACGTGTTACAGTTATGTACTCCAAATCACCTATTTAAATAAATGAAAAAGGGCACGCAAAAAATTCAAAACGATAATGAAACAAATATGTGTAGGACTAAAGGCGAACTTACACGTGTAAAGTAGCTAAAGCAACTTGTAGACAATGAAATACGTTTCTATGTATTTTACCACTATATTTTTACAAAATTTGTGACTGCAGTTTCGACTTACAAAGTCATTTTAAAACAATGCTTCAAGGTAGAATCTAGAAGGTAGATTCTAGCTAAAGCAAGTTACTAAATCAAGTAACTAACTAAATTTTAGTTATTTGCTTCGTGTAAACTAGTTGATTTAGCACTTGTGCAAGTGCTGGATTTAGTAAACGGTTTAATCAAGAGAATAGAATCAAGTTCTATTTACTTGAGCAAGTATACCCACCTCTGTTTCGTAGCAACCAAACGCCAAATAAACAAGTCTAGACAGGCCAGTTTTAGTTAAGTCAATACGACCTTATCGTTTAGGAGGTGTTGGTTAAGTGTATTAGTAGCTATGCAGATACGTTGAAAAGTGGAATTGGAAATTTGGAAATTGCGGGCCTTGACACACGAAATGATCTCTGTATTATTTTTTTCCTTTTACTAGGATAACAGAAGTTTTCCTGTAATTATTTCCTGTTACTAAATATGACAATGTGAATTCCAATTTTAGTCTGGATGGAATAGCAGTTCCCATTACAAGTATCCTTTTTCTCAATTTTAAGTCAAATTTGATCTACTTGATGATTGTTCTTTGGACATCCTTATATAATTTCTATATTCTGAAGAATCTTCATTTGCAAGTTCTCTGAGCAATGTAGCCATAAGGGCTCTCTCCGATTTAATCAGATTTGTAGGTACCCAACAACGCTTTTCTTTGACAATTTCTTATGAAATTAATTCTGATAATTCACCACACATATATCCAATATACATTTCTGCGCTAATGCTTAACAAGTTTACTTGCAGCCATGTTTAAATTAACATACTCAACGAAAATACTAAAATAAATGTAGACGCACACTTCACAAAATGAAACACCTTTTTAATCTAGGTACTTGATTAATTTGCCTTAACTACTTTACACGTGTAAATTCGCCTTTGGTAGTAGTAGAGAAATAGTCAAATATCTATAAAAATTCTTATCAAGAGCGTTTCTAATGTACCAACCAACGACATATTTCAGTGGCGCACTCAGAAAAAAATCGTGGTGGGCCCAATACTTCAGATAATTGGAGATTCATATAATAAACACCAAATCAGACACCCAGCAGTGAATCCCCCGTCCTATTTAACAAGGGGTGAGGAGATCAAAAATGCATCGCCCGTAGTGTTTTTTTGTCTATGCCTGTATTATAGAAGTGCGGTCTGGGAGCGTCAAATTAATTGTTTAACTCGATTAATAAACTACTACTTGATAGAATAGAATATAATAGAATAGAAAAAAAGCATTTTTCAAAGTAGACTTAATGATATGTTCCATTATAATATTTTAAGACTATACATTTTAATTTTAAATTAAATATTATTTCAGTATCAGTATGTAATGTTTATTGTTGGAGACATTTCAAAGTCGTTCATGGCAATCAGTCTTTTGAGATAAATAAAATTAGGCACGGTTGCATGTATATTTTTTATATTCTTGGGGGGGCATAACCCATGCCCCCCTCATATTTCTTATAGTGCACCACTGACATATTTCTTAAGTAAAATTTGTTACACTATAGACAAACTGCTCCTATCATATCACATGCACTTGCAGTAATGCTGATTTAACAATTTTGAAGAGGTATCATGACCATGCTTTCCAAGGGTGAAAAAAAGAAACAACCGGCTTATAGATTAGTGTTTGTAACCTGTTTTTGAAATATCAAAATGAGCGGTTATCCTTATCCATCCGTCCCCTAATTTTGCCCACTCGTACCCAAGCGGAGAGAACTGTAATTAAATAAGTTCATTTAGAGTTCAGTGAAACAAATCTGAGCATACAAAAAGGAGCAAACTTTAATCAAAGTATGGGCGTAAATAAAGCAGCAAGAATGTGAAGTTGCCTCGCATCTCCCTCTGTTTGGTAAAGAGTTAATCCCGGAGTGCAGGCGGTATGGCAAATGTACAAATTCTGGTAATTACTAGTAACCAGCGTAAGGCACAAGCGATAAATTGCTCATTAGCAAGTAGGGTCTCTCTTAGGAAATTGGTGGGGGCGGGTAACGGAGATCAGTGGCGGGTCATCTGCTACAGATGGCTGCGGAATATAAAGCCTATGCACTGAAGAAACATATTTTTAAAAGTTAGATGTTAAATATATTTTTACCGGGCGTTTCTCCATCTAGTTTCTCCAAACGTAAATCGTTTTCAATAACATTTTTGTGCTATTTAGGATATTCCCATATACTTTTTCCCAGTTTTGGGAATTTCGGTTTGCAAATATTACAACAAATATTATATAAATCTCCCAAGCTTTTATTTATTACATTAATTCTAGAATACTCTGATAGCAGGACAATACTGTGGTGTCTTTTGTATTTTGGAATTTTGTAATAAAATATTAAATATTTTATTCGAAAAGGTTTTGCAATAAGAGCTTATTTTTAAAAAATATTTTTTATATATTCCCTATATAATTATTTTTAGTGTTAAAAACTTACAATAAGTATCTGTGGCGTGCCTTGGAATTGGCGACCCACATATATATGTGGGTCGCCAATTTACACCACGCTGTAAAAAAAATTGTCGGAATGCACAGAAAATCTGTATTTTAGGGTTATTATGATGGCAAATAACGATTTGTTTTTAAATTTAAAATTCAACGTAGCGACATAAGTAATCCGCATACTTATGTCGCTACGTTGAATTTTAAATTTAAAAACAAATCGTTATTTTCGATCATAATAACCCTAAAATACAGATTTTCTGTGCATTCCGACAATTTTTTTTACATCGTGGTTAATTTATATACCTAAAATAACATTAAAATGAAATAGAATTGAGAAATATTTATCATATGCAATATGGTACATATTAGCAATAAAGTAAAATGGAAAAGAAACAAAAACACTAACATCTAAAATACAACAATATATTTGTAAAACATTGGACGAAAACGAACAATTTGAGCAGTAACAATGATCGTTATTCTCCGCAAAACTCATCCATAGTATAAGAGTAGATATCAACTAGATGTTGTTTTACTCTTTTTTTGAACATTTGATAATTTTTTTAATTTCGTATCTCACCCTTTTGATATAGCGAGGAATAATGACGTTCGGGACTTAAAATGCACTTTTTGCGCGTAAACGACTTAGATTGGTAGGCCCTAACCACAATTCATTGCTGGAATAAGGGAAATCTGAAAAACCTCATTAGTTAGGGGGACAATCAAACATCAACCGATGTTAATCTCTCACATTAACACCAAGTTGACATTCTTAATAATATAAATAGCTGTAATAAATAACAATAATAAACCAAATAGTTGCCTTCGCTTGTTTGTTGGTGTTGGGTGTTATGAGTAGGTAGTATACGTTTACAGTGCATAGTGCCGATTATCGATGAGGATTTTAAACTAATAAAAAGTTATAACATATTACCAAAGTCTACATATATTCTAATTTTGTAGACTTTGATATTACCAACCAGTGGTAATCAGTTTATCTGCGTTTCAAGATCTAGATGAAGGAAGTATGAAAAGGGTTCGAAGTATTATGCCATAAAGCTATAGAGTAATAAAAATGTATCCAAATTTAAAATGTAATATTTTTAAGGGTCCATTCACTGTAGACTTGACAGACATGAATTCGGGGTCGGGTTGAGAGGTTGGGTAGCCGATGGGTGAAGACACACATATTTCCACTACCGAATTATTTAGATTTCGGAGGTGCACGTAAAGCCGAAGTAAAAAGGCACATGGGAATAAAGTTAGCTCTCATTGCAAGGGTACCGGATTTGTGTTATAATTGAAACAAAATTTCTTTTTAATGTTATAAATTATATATCACCGGAAACATCAAAAGATACACTAGATCCGTATAGTAGCAAATTTTTGTTTAATACATGTATTTTAGAGAAAATAATTTTTGAAAATACGCTATTTTAGTACAAGATTGTTTGCCTGGAATTTTAAAAATAAAAAGAATTACAAAAAATTACTACTATAGGGATTTAGATTAAAGTCTTATCTTTCAATGCTTTTTTACTAAAAGTCGCTATCTTTTATAGTATAGAATAGTGAATGGACTCTTAAGAGTCCATTCATTAGTCCGAAATAAGCCCAAAATTGGCGTTCGTCTCGTGTCTAATTATAAAAAACTATAAAAGATAGCGAATATAAAAGATAGCAATTATAAGACAAATCCGGTACCCTTGCAATGAGGGCTAACTTCATTTCCATGTGCCCTTTTACTTCGGCTTTACGTGCACCTCCGAAATCTAAATAATTCGGTAGTGGAAATATGCGAGTCTTCACCCATCGGCTACCCAACCTCTCAACCCGACCCCGAATTCATGTCTGTCAAGTCTAGAGTGAATGGACCCTTAAGCGTTGTGACTAGTACTATATTTCCAGTGAATCCAGTAATATATTGTCTGTTAACGTTTAGTTCATTTAAAATATACGTATTCATATAGTTTCCAAATATATTAATTTTGAAAGTACTTTTTCCGAAATAAATATATATTTGATTCAAATAAAACTGCTTCAAATAAAAATAAAACAAGATCAAATCAGATCCATAGTTTGTAATAAATAAATTAGTTTTTGTTTTTAGCAATCGTGAACAGTCTGAAAATATATTTCGTTGAATTACTGTGAAATAAATACCTTTATTTGATATTCTGTTTGAGACAAACAAAATTGTTGACATAACGCCCTGGTGCGCCATACATTATTATTATATTATGAGTAGGTGTTATGTGTATTATGAAAATAAATGGCATTTAAATAGAAAAGTAATAACCACTGTGTTTTTCTACTGTTCCAATTTGAATAATATTGACTTCGCTCCCCCTAACCCAAAGTTGCTACTGATTCCAGAGTTTCGCCGACCGGAAATTGAAGGCGTACGCGGGATTTAGCCGAAATAGATTGAAATTTAATATAAACTGTGCGCCGAGTTTCGGAATATTGCGGATGAGGCGATATTAAAAATCATTCTGAATTAGCGGCCGGCGGTTTTTGCTCGCAAATCATCAGCGGAGGTCCATTGTGGATGCAAATTATTGTGTGACTCACCAACTTGTTCCCCCTCTTGATGAAGGTATTAACATACTTTCATTTTTGTATGATGAGATGAGTTTTTCAATTTCTCGGATTTATTTCCTCGCAGAGACGCTTTTAGATAAATAATATATTTAGAGTCTAAACGTGATTTTTAATTTGTATAAAAGATAATTAAGTACCTATAAAGAATCTGATAACGGTGTAGATACGTATTTAACGAATAAAGATCCATAAAAAAGAGCAACAAAATGAATGTGACACTAACTGAGATACAATTCAGTAAACGTTCATTTAAGAAAACAAATATCAATATCAGGCTTATTAAATAACCATGCTAAAAGTTTTAAGGTGACTTAATCAATTAGGTTATCAAAAACATTTAACAGCAAAGAAGCTTTCGCGACAGATCTAAAATCGTGCCCTCAATTGTAGGACAGATAATGATCCACGGAGCTGCTATCTACTAGCTTAGACAAACGTACCTACTAGTCTTAAAGTAATCAAAATCAGTAACGTTTAAGCTTTGTCGAATACAAGAGATGTCTGCCTAAGCACAACTGGAACCATGCCAACAACTCCAACAAGCGCAAAGGAAACGATGTGTCTGAACTAAAAAGCCTACATGTAAATCCGTAATAAGAACGTTATGGCTAGCCCGACGGAAATTCACCTGGTGCAGTTGTGTCATAGCCTAGATTAACATGCGTACTGTTACTTTCCCTGCGTTAGCAATGACATTGTGAAGGATACCAACCAACCGTTCGAAATGTTTTCCTGCAGATCGCGTAAACTCGCAAGATTACCATTACTGTTACAGCCTATAAATAATTATCATCTGTATCAAAAAAAGTTTGTCAAGTTAAGTAGCTTTGCCGTTTAAATAAAGTTAAAAAATCGGCATAAAAAACCATAAAATTACCTTTATAAATTAACTGTGGAACCAATTTTTTTTTCTAACATCACATGTAAAAATGAGAGAATTTAGAGAAGAAAATATGTTTGCCTTACAGGTGATGAAAGTAAAGTAAATAGCTTTCAAGGATACCTAGTAATGGAAAGGAAGGAAACAAAGAAGCTCATGGAAACATGAATTTTAAATTCAAATAACATTAGTTGCGTTGATCAGGACGTAGCGCTATTGGAGCGATCAACAATCTTCTGGTGAACTCCTGTTTTGTCAACTTATCAGTTTACAGGGCTCCTGGAGCGGACATTATTTTTTCAATCAAAATAAAATTTCGCTACGCTACCGATTACTGATGCATCAACTGGCATCAGCCGTCGTTTCTGTGAAAAATAAAAAAAATTTTAGGTCTAGTTATATATTTTTTCCTTTTAAGTTTAAAAATATATTATTTTAAGGGTCATAAACATGGTTCATCTTCAAATCAACTGAAGCGAGTTCTGATATCTAGGAAGCAATTATTAAAACAATGGTTTCTATACCAGTAGAACTCGGTTTAATTGATTTGAAGATGAACCATGTTCGAAAAATCGGCCCTAAACGTGTTAAAGGTGTTAAACATTTGCATTTGTTAGCAGCAGGGAACACCTGTAAACAATTAACAAATAACAAATTACCTGCAATTTTACATTTTTGTTGCATTTGAACAAATATTGACAATTATATTGACATAAAAGTCGCTAATGCGCATGCTTAACATTTCATGATGTTTACGTGTAAAGGTGCATTTAAATTAGAGCGAACAGAAGCGAACGAACGAATTCGTTTGCTTAAGCTTGCGTAATTTATATAGAGAACAAATCGGGAGCGAACCAACTCATCCGTGTTTCTGCATATATTAGAGCGACCAGCGACGAACGAACGAATTCGTCCGCTCGCTTCTGTTCGCTCTAATTTAAATGCACCTTAAGACTGTGTTGTATTGTTTATTTCCATAATTCCTGTATCACTTTTAAAAATCGCTGCCTGTCCTGATGAACGCAGCCATTAATTTTTACTTAAACGCCAATATCAGATGCCTAAATTTTTTCTTCAATATTGTACACTGTTGTCTTGAACAAAATAGTATGTGATACAACTCTCCTACTTGTTTTGCTAAGTCATATTATACTGATTCCCAAATAAAAATATGTTCAGTTTGGAGACAAGGACGGGTCTATCCTAAGTAAAGTATGTAACAGAAAAAGAGAACGGTCGATGGACGGACCAAGGTATCAATAGGCCTGTACCTGCAGCAATCCCCAACTTGTCAGAAGGATTGTGATTGGTTGAAAACAATTTGCCGACCGGTTTGAAATCATTTTATTAGATCAGACTGTTTGTGATTCCTCCAGGGACAGGACTATTATCTACGGGTGGGAGGACCGGTTTTATCAAACAAAATTTGTCTACTTACCTCTACCACAGTATAATGCTCATTATACTGTGCCTCTACTTCACTTCTGTGCCTGAATACGTTACGGATAATAGTGAGCGGAGGTGGGGGTGATAGCGGTCAAAGGTGCGACCACAAAGGGTGTACCTCTCAGCTGCGTTAAGCTTCGGTTTCCTAGGAAGCTGTGCCGTCTTTTAACGGCCGTCAAAATACGTTGGGCGACGTCACAAAACGGTAATAAAAGTACGATCGTCGCAGCGGCAGTGAGTATGTAAAGTCTGAAAACGAAGTATCACCGTGAATGATTTTGACGTCGCACTTGTAATTATTTTAGAGGCACGAAGAGTCATCAGAAGAAGAGACTCGAAGAGAACCTGAATCTGAATTATTCAAAAAACGCTAAGAAGAAGGCTTCCCACGCAGGATAATAACAATAACAATGAACAGCTGCCATTACCATAAAAAAATCTGATAATTTCACTCAAAATAATTCAAATTCCTGAAACATTGAAATTATATTCTAATGGTCCGGGTGCTGTAGAATGGCAGGAAAACTATTATAGGCAAAATTAAAATAAAATAATGTCGTTATTAACTAAATAAATTATAACTAATAAAAGGTATATTTATTTATTTATTTATTTAAATGTTGTTTTAAGCACCCAGCTCTCCAATTTCATACCACAAACGTTGTTTTCAATGACTATTTCTATATTGTCTTATTTTTCTTTATTTAACTATCATCTACTAATATCTTGTGTGTTTGTTTATATATTGAATACATTTTTATTTGGGACTCGGTATATTTATATCGCATGATAAGACCTTGTTGGTCAGTTGGTGCCACTATGTTCAATATTTTTTTATATTCAAGAAAATTTGCCCCTGCACTGTGTTTTCCGAAAAAAAAGTTGGATCCATAATATCCACTTTTTATTTCATCAGATTGCCATAATAACAGACATCCCCTCGTATACATTTCGATTTTCCTTTGAGATTTTGTAGGAAACAGAAAGACAAAATAAAATTAAATGAAGATTGTAATTGGAATATAATTTTCATCTTATTTGCCTTTTTATTTTTAAATAAAAAAAACTAACTGATTTTATTAAAAATAGTTATTTGTTTAACTAGTACAAAAAATACACGTTTTCGGGACGAGGGAAAGGGTTGCCGGACGACGCGTAGCGGCATTTTACGTCTCGAAAACGTATTTTTTTTACGAATTTAACATAATATTTTTTTTCCAACCGCTTATAATTAGCACCTCCAGTTTACCGATTTATCGGAGCCACTATTTGCTTCTATTTTTCTATTTAATTAAACTTCAATATATTGTATAACATGCAATGTCAATGTCAAATTACTTTTTGGTACTCTACAACTGTACAATAATCTCTTTTTTGTACAGTTGCTATGGCGATCTCAAACAGTCCCGAAATGGCCATCTTTTTATACAAAATAATTGAATGTTATAGTGTTCTATTCGTATGGTTGGAAAGAAAATATTTATTATTAATATAATTGTAAAAACAAAAATAACTTAAAAGGACTTAAAGAGAAGATTAAAATAAAAAGAAACGAAAATAAAGCTTTATATTCAATACACACACGCACACATTATATCGGCATTACTACAAATCGGTATTTCTTTTATATGCCACTCCACATTTTTACTACTTTTACTTTTACTTTTAAAGGAACTATTTAAATGTATATAACTATAAATATCATCCAGCGGATGGATGCTTGTGGCTGCCATAACATCTAGCAGCCATAATGATAATATGCCTCGTTTCACGACTGGGCGCTTGTCTCTAATGGCCTTCCATCTGAATATCATAAGGCAAAACTGCAAATATTCATAAACCAGGCCGAAATGAGCGAATATATACTAATTTTTAAACCCAAGTTCAAAGTTATTGCTTTACCTATCCAATTTCCTGGAGAGTTTTAATTTACCTACACAATATAATTGATATTATATTTTATATTATACGGTACCTACACGGTACAGTAATGCTTGTAGTAAAATTTACCTAATACATTCAATATAAATACCTTCATTTGAAAATAGAGATCCCTTGCTAAACCTGCATTTTGATTTCTTTAGATTAAAACATTTTATTAAATTGTAGATATTTGTCTTCATTTGAGTAACGCACCATTTTTTATTTGTGTTAACACGCTTCTAATAATTTATTTGAAGGAGGGCACTACGGTGTCTTTCTCCCCACTACTAACCCTTCTAATAATGTTAAACGTCAAACTTGTTTGTTTTCAAAACCTTCTCAGTCAGAAAACTTAAATATCGTTGATACGAGTATTTTGAAAATTCCATATTTTCCGCAAATCTACACAAAAATAATAAGTAAAGTATATATTTTTAGAATGCATTTTTAGCCCTCTTGCCGTTTTTTAAATATACCTAATACAAGGTATATAATACATGTTCCATATAGTGTCTGTAGAATGTTCAAACCGTTTTAAGATATCGTGAAAGGGAAAGGAGAAAATGGCACCAGTCGATTTAGCCAAAAATCGAGAAACGCCCTGTAGCTCGAAAACGGTAATAGATAGAGAGATGCGATTTGCGTCTCTGTTATTTGCTCGAAAAACGAGCTCTAGACTTGTTTATCACTGGCTTTAAAACCGACCAATTTGAACCACCCTGAACACTTTTATAGTATGTTTTTCATTTTACCATTTTTTACTTAAATAATGTGATGCCTATTTAACCCCTAATTCTTCTGGTAATAGTATTAAGTAGAAAATCAACAATATTTTAGCAAATTATATATCATACCAACTTTTATCATATAATTTTTCTCTATTTTCGAAATATTTTAAGAAAACCATATTTTTGGTTCATGTTCAGCACACCCTGTAACCTTTGATGGTAGAAAGCTATATATATTTCCCAATGAATTTCATTTCCAGAAAGATCCACTGTCTTGAAACTAACCCTCGATTTTGTTATTGTATTAAATTTTTAAAGACTTCTATTTGTTTTTGTTGCATATAAACTATTTATTAAATTCTGACCAAACAGATAAATTCAGTGGTTTAATGTTCCCTTTGTTTGTCATCAACGAGGCTTTGAAAAGGACAAAATTCAATTCGCAGTGGAACTAGGTCACCGTACTTTATTCTTGTTTCTCATCTAGCGATTATTCATTTAAACCCTTAATTTCTGTTACTCCATAATGGTCACTGCCTAACAAACAATTATCATTAAGTAGAACGTGTAGCGCTTTGTATTTTCGTGTTATACTTTCGCATACACTGTTTACCATTTGGTAGGAAAATTTATGATTCGCGATACAGGAAAGATATGAATAATGGAGGAGTGTTTTTGTATGCGACTATTCAAATAGGCGATTGTGTATTAAAGATTTATCATTCGCGCACATTTGCGTTGATTCTCATAATTGGTTTAGTGCCAGAATACTGGCAGATATTAATAGCAACAAAACAAGAGGTGTCTCCTTAGCGTCTGAACCATTATTAATCAAGACTTGTTTGAGGAGCGAATAATGCCATAATGTTTTACTTCCTAGGAACGACGTTTCAACAACGATAGTGAAAGAGGTAAATATTAATTAATTTAATACATAAATACGCCTTGTCTAACATCTAAGCGTACCTAACGATCTGTAACTTGCGTAGTATATAACAGATTTAGACTTTAGGTGCCACAATTACGGCCAAAGACTTACTAATAGAGACAGACACATCAACCCATACATCAGTGAATTAGTGATAGATCTCCATCCAAATTTGTAAAAATATTACCTATAGTAATTAACCCGCATTTGCATTTGTCTGAACAAAAGAAAATATGTAAATTTAATTTTTTCAGTCTCACCGTATTTTTTTAAAATAACTAGTTGGGATCAGGTAAATTAAATTGCAGATATTTTCTCTGAGAATTCTATAAATATTAACTCACTTGATATAAGCGATATAAACTAACTAATTTCACTGACAAGATTAGTAGTCAATAAAACAAACGCCGCAATAAGACCACCATCAAGCAGCCATACCATCCTATCGCTTCTTATTCTTATTACAGAGAAACGAGTACTGAGATGTATTGGGGGTATTCCAAGTTATCGCACGTGTATAATTTTATTTAAGGAATATTAGGTATTAAGGTTTGCAAGAATTACCTTATTTTTGAACTGTACGTATTTAAAAAAATTTTGAAGAAATAAGGACATCCACATAGCTACTACACTCCAAAAATTGGAAATTTCCTGGTGGCCGTTCATAAATATAATATTATATCACAAATTTTTTTCCAAATGTCTTGGTTTGAAGATTTCCGATCATCTGCCAGAGGAACTAAAGCGAATCCAGATTTTAGGTTAAATATTAGGTGCCTTGAATAGACGTAATGAACCCAGAATGACTGCCTTCTGCATTCTTCCGGCTTGAAGATCTGCCGAATTTCGGCATGCTGGTATGATCTTCCGAAAGCTCCTATAATCATACACTTCATAGTGTTCACAGTAAACCACAAGCTTCACAGTGTTCTGGACGGAGTCTGTGGAGTTCGAAGAGAAGGTCTCAATATTTCGATAATAATAATAATAATAGTAATTTAATTTATTTATATATTTCCAATTTATTGGAACCACGCCACCACCGTTTCCCACGCTCAGGTAGATTCGAGCTAATAAGCTTGATGTAGCCCTCCTCGACCACCAGCTCAAGACAATGTTTGTCATCGAGTTCTCGGCTCCTGTCGAGACTAACATTGTCTTGAAAGAATAGGAGAACCGGATGAAATATCGAGACCTTCTCTTCGAACTCCACAGACTCCATCCAGAACAAACTGTGAAGCTTGTGGTACTGATAATAGAAGCCCTCGGTGGAGCAAGAGATCAACTTAAGATCATACCGGCATGCCGAAATTTGGCAGATCTTCTAGCGGGAAGAATGCAGAAGTTGGTCATTCTGGGTTCATTACGTCTATTTAGGACATACGATCTCCGGACTCAATAGTTATTCGCCCCCACGGACGTGTGGAGTAGCTACTGATAACCACCAGCTGCCGACCCTGAGAATCGGAGCCCACAATCAACACCACAATCGACCCAGTCGGATAAGGGGTCATGGGCAAGTTGGTGGTGTTCAACTGAACGATTGCCACTGACAATGGCCTTGTACACGGACGCTTTGAGTGGACAGATGAACTAAGGGACCACCTTCTGCAGTGTTGAGAAAGTAGTTAACCTGTGCGGAGAGGGTACATGGCACGGATCCATGCCCTATGGTGTGAAATGCATCCAGAGCATCGTGCCTTCACAAAACAACATCTTCGTGATTATGTATCCAACCTCCGTCGCAAAGGATATGTGAAAGCTCCTCCTCAGCTGGGGAAGAAAGGCCTCCGAATGAATCGGTGATGGAGGAGGTGATTATCGTTCCACCGGCGCCAGAGGGCTAGACCGGGAGTTACGTCAGATACCCCCGAAACCACAAAACCTTGTTAGAGCGGATGCAGAGTTCGTGGAGGATTACCAGAAGAAGCCAACATCTGGCACATCAATTGTGCCGTGTATGATGCCATTCAACGGCTCTCTCGGATGGAAAGGCGACGTGGGAACAATTCCTCCCCACATGAGAGAGCACAGCGGCATATACACAAGATGGAGGCTAAGATACGATAGGCAAGACAACACGCACTCCATACCCCAACTTATAATATTTAGAGACAGAAGGTATGTGGTGTAGTTTCTAAACAAAGCATGACAGCTATAGTATCCATGTATTCTGCACATAACTAAAGGAAAAGTTATATTATTCTATATATCTAGAGAAGAACTTAATTAAATATAGAGCGTACAGCACCACAGTACTTCCGTAAAATCGAGCTGTTTGCAAAGTTTCGAAGTTGTTACAGAAAATCTAGTTATTTTCTATTCCATCGCTTTGTTTCGGAGGTTCACCACGACTACTGTCGATAACAACGCTTTAAGATAGTTTAATTAGTTCGTTTTTTAGTTAAATTGACTTTCATGGACCATTGACATAACTTCGTTAATTATTCTGTTTCATGAATAATTAGTATTTGACATAGTAGGTAACAACAAGTCACCTTATATCGTCAAACATGACCCTCAGTTGAGTTTCTCATGTTGCACCAGACGGTGTAGCTCCTATTTTTAATTGCCTATATTGACATTTGACTTTTAATTTGTAATTACCAATGACAGACTTGGTGGTGCCTCTTTAGGAGTTGCCAAAATAACGATATAAACAATTACAGGACCTTGTATGCAAATTAGCTTTGTTTTGGCGCTGGATTTACAGTCAACCAACATAAGTTGTGGATAGCTGATTAGTTCCAACGCCTTTAATTAAAGGCGTTGAGTAAGTCCTATGATTAAAAGCATGTTACGTTAGCACATTATGACAAACAGTACGAAGATGTTAAAATATATGTCATATATAACCATAGGAATGTAGGAACGTGGCAATGAAAGGAATATTCATATTTGACTTGAAACATGGATTTGGAGCTAGGAACATTGAATGAAAGAATATTATACTGTAATAAAAAAAATCACACATTATTCTGGTGTCGTGTTAAAACAAAGTGTCACCACAATAACAGAATATTATGTTTATGACTGCAAATATTAATTTTTGCAAAATTCTTATATAAAATGCCTACAATTGTGAAAAATGTTTCACGTGTCTTTTGTAATGTCGCATCTGTTAACTTATGTCTCCGATACAGCAAATTTGTAACATTTACCAGACAACATGGAAATGTCGAAAACGCGCATTACGAGTTTTGTGATGGAACATGTAGTTTTAGGGAAAGCGGACATCCGGAAAACGATTCCTACCACCGAGTAATTTTGTATAACAATGACAGTACACGACTACTACTACTAGTACTGTACTATTATTGTGTAAAATCACATCACCAACATCAGTAGAAACTGCTCCTAAGATATGAATTAAGATAAGACTATTCCATGCGCATATTCAATTAAACGACGACCAACAATTTTTCTTTTACTTTTATTTGATGATGAAAATATAATAAATTATAATAAAAAATATTTCGTACAACTTTGGTCCTTCTACATTTTCTGTAAAGGTTAGATGTATTCCTTTATACATATATTTAATATTAATTCATTCTATAAACTTCTACTGAATTATAGTTCTAAATAAAAGTATATGGAATTATCTGACATGATAGGTATGTCCAAGATAATTTTATTTCGATTATATAAATACCAAATATTATCACCACATACAACAGTGGACCAAATGAAATCGTGAAAAGAGTTTGTACAGGGTGTTTCATTTAAGATTGAACCCTACCTTAATTCGGTTACTATTTACTTATTTTATATTTTTGAAAAACGAATCTATGTGAAATTTTCCAAAATTATCGAATATGCCATTAGATTTTATGCCATGTATCTCTAAAAATATACAGAAGGCACTATAAAGTTGTGTTTTATTAAATGGTACATAACCTAAAAAGTTTTACATAACCCTATATAGGTATTTTTGCATTTTTGATTTCGTTGCCGATAAAGTTTAATTAGGCTTGTTTTGGTTGTCATACGAACCGGTCTTGAATAATACTCAGCACGCGCAGTTTAAAAATTCAAAGGCTTTTTTCAAACTGCGCACTTGAGTCCAATTCAGAACTGGTTATTAGAACCAAAACAAGCCTTGAGACACAAGTTTTTGAACCTGAATTAAAATAAACGAATTAATATAATATGGCCTGGCCACCCAGTACTTTGTTTTAATTCGACTTTTAAACGGCATTTTTTCAGTCCAGATTAAAAAAGAAAAATAACACACTATCAAAGTTCGCAACACAGAAATTACACAAAAGTGTAATTTCTGTCTGGGAGTCTGGGAAAAATCCCAGACTGTTCCGAAGTGAACTACACGAGAGCGCTTGGCAGAATGAGCTCGCCCCACCCTAAAACCGCGAGTTTACTGCGCATCAAATGTTCAGGGGCCAAGCTATTGTTGTCAACCTGTAAGTAGATTTTACAAGTAATAATTTAAGTTAATTGATAAAAATGTACAGGGTATTCGCGTATATTTTGACCCCCTACCTACAGGGATTATTAAGAAAGTTAGAAAAAAAGTTTAAATACAAAAGTTTGGTTTTTCTCACGTATTATCTTCCGGCTAGGTCGAAAAAAATATTCCATGTCGTAAATTTGAGGAAATCAATTGAATATAATATTTTTAAATGGGACACCCTGTATAATTTTAGACGCTTGGGAAAAAAAATCTCTGGTTTCAAAAATATATATTTTGTTGACATTTGCACTGACAGTTTTCGAAATATTTAATATTTAACGTTTACAATAAATTATAAAAAATATTAAAAAATGAAAATATTAGAAAATATTTAAATAACCAAGGAGGTTAAATCCAAAATCGTTAAATATTTTTTATTGCTGTTGGTTTCTAGTGTTAAATATTTTTAGTTCTTTGTATTTTTTTATGGTACTCGTGCAAATGTCAACAAAATATATATTTTTGAAATCAGGAAAAAATGTATCTTCAAGCGTGTAAACTTATACAGGGTGTCCCATTCAAAAATATTATGTTCAAGTGGTTTTCCCAAGTTTACGACATGCAATTTTTTTTTTCGACCTAACTAAAAGATAATACATGAAAAACCAAACAACTTTTGTATTTAAAACTTTCTTAATAACCCCTGTAGGTAGGGGTCAAAATATACGCGAATACCCTATACGTATTCAAATTATAAAATTGTAAACTTGTGATTGCCTTCAATATTAGAAAATTCGATTACACATATCTGGGCGCCTATCGACAAATTATTATTTACTATTTTAAGCGGAAAAGAGCGGCATTCAAATAAATGACTAAATTTATGAGCTAAACTAAATTTAAACGTTACAGTGTATCATTATAAATAATTACTATAGAAGTTATAATCGAATCTTGCCTACGCTATTTGCACTAACATATTAATGTAATACCTTTTAAAGCGGTTCATGAACTTTCCTCTTACTAGCTGTCTTCTATACCTCCAGATATAGCGTTCTGGCTCCCGAAAAAGAAGAAATAAAAATGATGATTAATTATAATGATGCTCCATTCTCAAGGAACAAGATAATTTATAGTGGCACATGGAAAGTAATTTTAATTTTCTTTCTTAGAAGCAAAATAAATGAACTGTGTCGGACGCGATAAAGTGAGTCTATATTCCTACAAATAGAAACAAACAATGGAAAATTGCGTTCAGATTGAACGCAAGTTCGGTGAATACTTCCCAGACGCAGGAGTATAATAGAAAGACATGCGAAATCCATTAGTGTCGTCATAGCGACGTTTCAAGTCTATTTAACGCCAACTTAGATTTTATTATAATTTTATTATTCAATTTTACGTATACATCAGCAGCAGCTGTGTAAAAAATAAAAATAAGCTTTTCATATAGCAGTGTTTGCACGTAATTAATTTAAATTTCATAAAACTTTTAAGTTTCTATGTTAATGAAGTCGTAAAAAGCTAAAATAAGCTAGATTATGTGTATAAACTACATTGTGGACAAATGTTAGAATTTTAACTTAAATCAAAAAAATTAACAAATCAGAACGAAATTGCTTTAATGTTTTTTAGAATATAGAATTTAAAGATTATAAGGTTCTGTTTTTGAGTTATAGATTTGTATAAAATATAATTTATATATCTTCGACGATATGTATCAGTTCTAAAATGAATAAAAATGAATTAGTTATGCAAAAAAGTGCCACACAAACATATCAACAGCCACAAATTGTGATGACTATGTTATATTAATTACAGCATATAACCTTATGCGAAATTATTGTAAAAAGAAAGTGTTAATTATACAATTTATCATATACCTACCACTACAAATTATTGTGTAAAAATTATACTTACTTTTACAACTGCAGGAATCGTCACACGTTCACGCATGTTTCAGTAAAGATTTTATTTATTATCTGCCATAATATGCCATCGGCTAAATATTCAACTCTGGATGAAAAACTAACTACGCTACTTCTTATAATATTTCGTACAATAGTTTCACTATAAGTGAAATGTTAAAAATACTGGCTATATACGAATGTATAGTGTTTTTAAAGAAAATGCTGTCTATCTATACTCCTTGGAATAATATTCAAATGTAACTACGATCTTTTTATTTTATATGCTTTTTTATTCGTATATTTTACAAATACAAAATACATAGCAATTTGATCAAGTCAAATATTTACTAAAGGTAACATTTCACAGAGCAGCCACTGTTATAAATATCCACAGTTAGGTGGGTGCAGCTTAACTTTACTGTTTAGAAGTTTGCATTTACATTTAATAATTCTTACTGCTATGTAAATTTGATACAGATTTTTGTAATGTATTTGAAATATATACAGTATGAACATTTTATATTTAGTTTTCTTGCAACAATATAGCGCCAAGGAATAAAAAATGTGTTAAAATATTAGCACAACTACTTTATAAATATGACAATATCAATAATAATGCAGTACAAGAAAGAAGATACAGAAAAAAAAATATTCTGGGTGAAAGGAACACTCGCCAATAGGCAGATGTTTGAGGTAGAACTAAATTGTAGCTAAAATCACATCGTCCAAGAATGTCATCTCTACATACCATGGTAGAATCGTTGTATAATGTATATACATCTGTGCCAAAGCCTGTAGTCGTACTAGAATTAATTTTCTTCTTTTCCAACAAATACGTCGCACGTAATGAATTCATTTTTTTCTTCACAAAGTCCTCCTCAAGACCTATTTCACTTGAAATATGATTCAGAGCTTTTTTCATAAGAACGCTATTTTTATAATGAGCTGAACGAACACCCCACAAACATTCATTTTTTATATACAATTTAATTAACTTTATTACTTCATTATTATTAAGATTTACACGTTTTAACGCAGTTTTCGCCATTTTTAAATGGGCGTGGTACTGCTGTTTAGTAAAAAACTAGAAAAGATTTTGGTTATCGCAGTTACAGCTTGTTAATTGCTATAAAAGCAATTGTTATGAATATAGGCGTGATATAGGCCACACCTGATAGTAATCGGTCTCTCGCCAACAGCGCACTTTTATCACAGTATACTGTTACGTGAAATGTCACCTTAAGAGATTCTTACCATGACATTAGATTTTTAAATGTATTTTTTTACAGACTTTTTTTTTAATTTTGCTGTACCTACACGTTTTCAGTATGTTAATTAGTCTTTATTTATTTATGTGATCTTTTAACTAGATTAGATCTATATAGGATTCGGCCCCCTGGCCTGGTCCACCGCGACCTAGAAGATCTATTGTGGCACTCCCAACCTATTTAGAGCACTCTGTCCAGCTTTGTCCTTTGCATTAGACTCCACAGCCTTGATAGAGGCTCTTCCATGTAGCTGTTGGCTCTTGGTTTACCTTCCGCAAGTATTTGAAATCTTAGTCTTGTTAGGCCCTCGCACTGGCATAGTACATGTACTGAAGTTTCCTCTTCTTCTTGACAGAATCTGCAAGTTGCATCTTCTGACAGTCCCATAAGATTCATGTGCCTATTTAGTCTACAGTGTCCTGTTAGGAGACCTACTATTATTCTGATGGCCTTTTTATTCTGGCCTAACAGATCTGCTGTGAATTTAGCCGTCCGTTCTTTAATGAATAGCTTTGCCTGTCTCAGTTGTGACAGATTCTTCCACCATTCTAGAGATTTTTTTCTCATTCATTCCTCCATGGATGTTTTAATCCATGGCTTCGCTATGCCGCAGAAGGGTTCTGGTCCTATGAGGTCTTTTGATGCGCCTTCTCGGGTAGTGCGTCTTCTGGTATAACTAAAGGTACTACCACCTTGAAACTTTTTAGCCGAATGGCACTACTGACGTTGGTATGCTACCAAATTTTCAGATTTCTCCTGTTTATAATTTTGACAAAAGCGATCGATGGAATTCCTGGTAGGACATCCTGTATATGTACCTACACATACGATTACTTAAAAAGTTCACATACTTTTCTTAATTATTTTTATCATTTAATTTATATAGATATACTAGATATGCCGCAAGAAAATTATTCCATCAACAAAACATACACAATACGAGATATATCTGAAAACTTCTGCACAAACTTATCGTTGAGTGATCGAGTTTTTCGTTATTTCAACCTAAATAGACAATTTAAAACAAATTTCCCTGGAAGTATATTTTTATCGATTGGCGCAGCACGCGATAAGGTAGACAGCAGCGTCTAGCTTCCAGCGGTGATTGAAGACAATTTATATATAATTCTAAAGTAATTTAAAATAGCGGCTCCCGGAGACACGCGAGGTTCCGCCACGCCCTTCCGGTTATGAGATTCTTGTACTGAAAATTGTTAGTTAACTTTAAGTTCAATGCTATCACCTTAAACAATTAAATTATTGAAAATTGATTATTATTGATACTGCAAAATTGAGGTGAAAACAATATACTTGTTATACTTTTAGATCAATGAAAAATCATAATGGCATAAAAATGAAGAAAATACATTATTTTTATTGTGGAATAAAGTTGATATTTAGTCGTTATTAGTAAAACCTAATAGTCTAGTTCTAGTATGTAATAAGATAATTTCAAAATTGACCTGAAATTGCCTACTGTGTCGTCTAGCTCTGGTCAAACGTAATTAAGTAATACTTACGTAAGTGAATGCCAGGATATAGAAGGTTGCTTGGCAAGGAAAAGGTACATGGATTCAGAATCTGCATTCTTAGAACATATAGCAGGACCATGGAACAGAATTATTAACTGAAGAATTAGTGCGTCAAAACATCTAGACAAACAATATAGGTATATAAAATAAAGAGGATCCCATCTGTCTACTTTGTGACAAATAGGAAGTATGGAAAACAGAATCTCATTGAAGATATAACGAGGAAGGATATATTGAAAACTTGAAAAGCATGTTTCAACTAGAGGAAGATACTCAGCTGATGTGTAAAGACTTACTGAATCCTAGTCAGCTGAATTCAATTTATAAATCGTTCAATACTCATTATCGTCAATTTGGGAAGTTTTTATGCTGATGGTATGCGACTTTTAAATAAAGCATGATTTTTTTTTATATTTATAAACGATTTTCTATTATTTATTAGAACTACATTCCAGGCACATGTATGAAGTGTTTTCAAGCAAGCTATATCTTTAAGGTATGTAATCTAATAATGTATTACTTATTTTTCATTTCATATTTCATACTTCATATTTTTCAGATTCAAAACACAATATGGTATGTCTACCTTTTTGTGTCTCATCTCAATAAATAATTAACCAAAACGTACCGTAAGAATAATGTATTAGAAAATCATTAATTCGGCACATTCTTTGGATTACGTCTCCATTATTACTAGAAATAGATCTACTAAACCCAATAGATTAACGAAAGAGTGTTTTATAGTTTCTTTAAGGGCTTCTTAAGTGTCAGTGATACTTCTCATCTGACACAACACATGTTAGATGTTAGATAATAAAAAATAGTGGAAGGCCAGCGACTTGTTCAAGCCGGTACAGATTTGACTGTAATGATGTGGTATCATATTCTTGAAATTTCAAAAATATCTACTTGTACAATAATTTCAAATTAGTGTAGCGCCATGCTGGCATAATGGTTGCTGAGGACAAGTTTCGCCTTCATCCATGTTGTTCAAGGACAATACCTGATATTCCATATCAATTGCCCGAAAGTGGTTTGGTGTAACGTATACCGTTATATATTTACAACACCAGTAACGCCGGCAATTTCCCCACATCTTTTACCCCAAGAGTATCCAATTCATCTCTCCTCTAAACCGACAGAAGCTTTATTGTATCCTGCACCCCATTTTGTTGTAAATTGTACGTGTTAAGTACCATTTGCATTATTTAGGTTGAGTCAACGGTATCAAATGTCATGGACGCACAAAAGCTCTCGTTTCAGCGTCGAGAGAGAACGAGGCCCGACTATAAATCATCAAATGCATTATTTATCGATAACGGTGTGCCTGCTGCTGTTATCTAATGGGTCAGCTCTCTGAATAGACTGGAAGTAGATAGAGTAAATAGTTATCAGAGCTAAAGCAATTTCGATTTTCGAATTGCGAGCGCGTGCCTCGAGGGTGCCTCGAAAATGTGCAAAGTTATCTTTGTTAATTGCGCTTGTACTCTGTTTAGTTTTATTTGGATTGTCCAGAAGTAAGTGTCCTGACATATCTACATTTTTATGTTTAAACAATAATTAAGCGAAATATTTGTTCCGTTCATTTTCCTCTTTATGTTGCTTGAAGCTAATAGCTAATATTGGTCGAATAGAAGGTATAGATCGAATAAAAATTCAAACAAAATCATCAATTTATACTCGGACATGTACACATATCTATCGGTACGATACGTAGATATGTCTCGCCAGTCAACTTCCTAAATTTACCAAATTAAATAATGACCATATCACAATTTTGGTCTACTTTTATATGGTTGTGCATATACAGCCACAACAGAACTTTGTCACAACAAATAATAGAGGTAGATGAGGTACTAAAACCTCATGAATCCTAGTTAATACTTCTAATTTTATTTTTGTGTCAGTTTCCTTTCTAAAAAATTGCAATCTGCAAATTTAGTAGAATTTCCTTGTATTCTTCTCTCTGCCTGTGTTGCCGCATGCTTTTTTAAACTTATTTGTATATTCAATTAGATGTTTACCTATCTACAGTGATGCCTCAAGTTTGAAGATAAAATTTGGAGACGAGACTAGAAAATGATTATGAGAAAACCAGCCATGAAACAAAGTCTAACTGTTTCAGGAGAAATTGTATACTTGTTATAACACTGAACAATTAAAATTGTTTATAAAAATTATTCCCAAAGATAATGTGAATCTACAGAGAACGCATTAATAAATAATTTTCTAGCAAATTTATTTACTTCTAATTTAAATATTTCTATTCACTGTAAAAGTAATTTTAAATCATCCAGGGAACCACCTAATGTAACTTTTTACAGAGTTATTTATGAATATTTTTACATTTTAGAAGGAAAAATAATTGTCTATTAATGACCAAACAGTTTTATACAGGGTCCGCTATTAGTGCGTGGACGGAACAGAGCTCCTATAATATAAAAGATGTAAAAATGATTTTGGGTCAGTGCCATATACCAAAAGGGGGCACATTTTAAAATTATTTTCCGCTGTCATGCGATGGATATATACAGGGTACTAAAGTAAACTTATATTTTTTAAATCGAACACCCCAATTTTCTTTTCATGTTTGGGTAGCCCTATCGCAGTACCAGTAAAATTATATAGTATTTGTGGGGTTTTTAATTAGTAGTTTTCCTTGTAGCTCTTATGTTTAAAAAATAATAGACGTAACTGAACACAACACAATCTTGGAATAAAATGGATATCAGAAGAAACATTGATTATGCTTATATGATTCTAAAAATAATTCAAAGCAACCCCCCTTACTTCAGACAAAAATTGATTTTTGGAGATGAAACGCATGATCGTAACTTGCGAAACGTATATTTGCTATATATACCACAACATTCTACTTCCTCCTTTCAAGGATTTTTTTCATATTATGTCTGTTTTATTTACAACAGTAAAAAACTCCTCAAATAATAAAAAATTGTGTCAGTTTTCCCTCTTACAAGAAAAAAATTAAGGAATATTTTACTGCAATTTAGCTTATGATTATTTTTAAGAATAGTGAGACCCGCCAAAATGAATTCATTTTATTATTATATTATTATTATTATTATTATTATTATTATTATTATTATTATTATTATTATTATTATTATTATTATTATGTTTATTAGTAGTAGTAGGATTATTAATATTACTATTAATTAATTATTAAATAACTGTTTAACATCTGTAAGCGATTGGGAGGATTCGTCTGATAATTCTGAAATTAGATTATGGAAATTAGACAGTTATTCTGCAATAAAAAGTGCGGCTTCCAACCAAGTGCCCTATCTTGTAATAACAGGTTGAGGTGGAAGACGATTATTTGGTAGTCTTTTTTATAGAACAGAACTCTGATCGCCGCTTTAAGGAAGAATTTTTCATGTTGGAAATTAAACTATTTATAAGCAGGAAATGTTTCCTAATCTCCTCACCAACCCTATTTTTAAAGCATGGGCAAGGTATGTTACATGTATCAAATTTGGATAAAAGTTTTTTAAGTTGTGCCCGGTCTTTATTATAAGGTGGTGCATCTGATAAAATGAGCAAAAGTTTATCACCCGACACAGCCGTAGGAAGAAAAAACTTTGATAGTTCCTCTTGAACAAATCTGGCCACTGTCAATGCATTTGTTTTTTCTAACTCTTTAGAACCAATACAAGTTTTACCTTTAATTTCCGCAATTACCTCCGAAGACAAGGAACTTGCGCCAACGTCTATTCTTCGTAAGCTTGGAATTTACCTGGCATATTAAATCGGCAATACTTCTGAAGAGAAGAAGTGAAATGTTGGTTACGCAGCTTTGAGAAAGGAATATTTGATGTCGTCATTGCGTGACATAAAGATCCGGTTAAAGATCTCTTGTTTGTTTAGTTCCTTATTTTTTGCCATTGGTTGGAAACATTGTGATGATATGGGTTGTAACGCGTCTCCAGATTTTGCCTTTCACAGTTTGGTAATGTGGGTTACCCTAAAAACAACATTCTAAATATAATCATTCATTCGTTCTTTCATCATTCTAGGTAATCAAGAAGTAATCAATTCAATCAATTCCAACTCATTTTGATATTCTGAATGCATCAGCTTCACATGTTTTGTTGCCGATCCAAGATAAAGTTGAAAATAATTGCAAAATTTATACAATTTTTATCGGGTGTTAAGGATTTGTTGTAGCCACCTTGTGGAATCTCTTGTTTTTTCTCTTATTAACTAACCTCTTCTAATATTTAAACATTAATTTAATAAATATAATAAATATTGATTTCCTATCTTTAGGGGCTATACTAAATATCACAGTTTTGCCAGTCACAATAAACATAACTTAGCTTTAAAATATGTTTATCTGGTTTAAGGCTCCCCCAAACCAACGCGAATTATTCGCAACGGATTCGTGACGGAAAGTTCGCAGCGAAATTCGTAGCGGAATCCGCAGAGAACCCCACACCAAAGCGAATATAATCGCATCATATGCGACATATTTTTTTCAGTATCGAAAAGGTTGATTGCTATTATTGCTGAAAACGCAGAATAAACAATTTGTACTTGTACTTACATACTTACCTATCATACAAAAATATGTATACATCATCGGATGAAGAAGAAGCATTTGTGTTGTTTGCATTGGAAGAAGACAATTTAAGGTATAATTATTATTATTCTTTAAAAATAAATGTGTTGATCATATTATGTATCTAACCTTAAGAAGAAAAGAAAATGGGTTCACGATATTAATAAAAAAAGACGACAATATAGGGAATTTCATACATTAATGCCGCAATTACGAAAAGACGAGAATCTATGTTATATTTTTGTTATTTTTTTCGAATATTTTTGTAATCGTCATGAGAAAGGTCGTCTAATATAGGATACTTTCGCACTAATTCAATAATTTTTTCCATTTTATTAATTACTTTCTTAGTTAAGAGACTGCGAAACTACTACGGATCCGAGAAAAAACGCAGCCGATTGCGAACAAAAACTCCGTACGAAATAAACGCAGACAATTCGCAGTCTAAGCGAAAAAAATCGTGTTGGTGTGAACGTACATATTTTTAAGGGTCCCCCAAACCAACGCGGATAATCGCAGCACCTGCGGAAGTTTGCACCGCTTGCGATTCGCATCATATTGTTTCCATTGCGTTAAATATGTACGTTCACACCAACACGATTTTTTTCGTTTAGACTGCGAATTGTCTGCGTTTATTTCGTACGGAGTTTTTGTTCGCAATCGGCTGCGTTTTTTCTCGGATCCGTAGTAGTTTCGCAGTACTTAATTATGGAAAAAATCATTGAATTAGTGCGAAAGTATCCTATATTAGACGACCTTTCTCATCACTATTACAAAAATATTCGAAAAAAGTAACAAAAATATAACATAGATTCTCGTCTTTTCGTAATTGCGGCATTGATGTATGAAATTCCCTATATTGTCGTCTTTTTTTATTAATATCGTGAACCCATTTTCTTTTCTTCTTAAGGTGAGATACATAATATGATCAACACATTTATTTTTAAAGAATAATAATAATTTTACCTTAAATTGTCTTCTTCCAATGTAAGCAACACAAATGCTTCTTCTTCATCCGATGATGTATACATTTTTGTATGATAGGTAAGTATGTAAGTACAAGTACAAATTGTTTATTTTTCGTTTTCAGCAATAGCAATCAACCTTTTCGATACTGAAAATATGAGGCATATGATGCGATTATATTCGCTTTGGTGTGGGGTTCTCTGCGGATTCCGCTACGAATTTCGCTGCGAACTTTCCGTCACGAATCCGTTGCGAATAATTCGCGTTGGTTTGGGGGAGCCTTAACGCAATGAAAACAATATGATGCGAATCGCAAGCGGTGCGAACTTCTGCAGGTGCTGCGATTATCCGCGTTGGTTTGGGGGACCCTTTAAGTATTCACTAAATATTTATAGAATACGAAAACGTTTTTACAAGTACGAAAATAATAAGACTGAAACACTGAAACTGAAACTGAAATGTGCAAACAAAAACTGCAAATATATCCTCTTTTTGTTTATATATAAGTTAAACCTAACATGGAGTGTCAGAATGTCGTAATGTAACATAATGAAATTGGGACGGGGAAGAGCTTGCTGCGATATATTTTTGTTTGCTTAGCACTCCGTCCTCACGATTAGGCTTATTACAGATAATGTTTAAATCCCCTATTTCCTTGCCAAGTCTCCAAAACACGTATTAACTTCCTGAGCCATTTGGCTTTCCGACATCTATTTGGCTATCAGATGGTAACATTTTTTGTTATATGAAAAGGCGACCGGAATGTTTGCCTTTCTTTTCGTCTTTTTTGCTCGACTTCCTCTTACAGACATAAATGATGATCAAATAATGTCAGAGATAATTGCCTTGGATTTAATAGGATTTTTTTATGTCTGCTTGTAAACAGTAATTATAATAAAATATGAAAAACACAAAGGTATATGGAAATGAAATGTAAAATTACAATAAAACGTTTTGCTGCAGGAGTTTAAAAAATTGTTTGACTCACAAATTATAATTTTCCGTTTATGTTTTACATTGAAATAAATTAAATTGTACTGGGTGTCGAACTGATGTTCAACAGTGCGTGCTTTTTTATTTAGGAAATAAGTAACGATTTTTCTAAAAATCATGTTAGGCATTATTTTAGTAAAAAATTAACACAATATTATCAATCAGCGTGTTCTGGAACCCCCATTTCCAGAATTACACCACATTAAAGTTTCGGAGTAACGGTCCCTTAAAAATACATTGCTAATTAATTAATAACTTGGAAATGATTTGTTTTTTGTGTTGATATCACTGTGTGGTTAAATAGATTTTAAAATAAATATAAAACGAAAGTAACTTTTTTTTCTAAATACAAACTATTTCCAAGTTATTAATTAATTACGGTTAAAAAAATATATATTTTTTTAAGGGACCGTTATTCCGTAGGGGAAACGCCAAAATTTTTAATATAGTGTAGCGGGTGGGACAGGAAAGTTGCTTTCCTCTGTACCAATTTTATCTGCTTTAAACATACTTTGAACTATAATTATATACAAGATGTTCCATATCACTTAAAATTAAGTTTCAATTAAATTGTGGTCACTTTTATATTGCCCTTTATTGAATTTTTTGAGCATCCCCCAAATTTAGTTATTTGGAACAAGGAACTCTTCTATTCTACCCATACATTATCGAAAAAAGTAATTTTTCTTCAAAAATAGTCGAAATAGTTTAAGGCTAAATATGTTGTGCTCTTTCATAAAATGTTTAAATATAGGGGGTGTTCCATTTTTACGTAACAGGTAAGTAGTTGTGGCATATAATTATTTGGATAACTTGTATACAAGGTGCCCATTATATATCTCCTTACATGGCTAACTTTGTTGATAGTGGAGATAGAGAATTGTTTAAATTAGCAAAATTGGGCAGAATTACAAAAGCAATTCAGTGCCTCCTTCGCCAAAATTTTTAAAGTCGAATATCTCGAAGACTATAAAAGATACAAATAATATAAAAATACTGTGTGATAGTGTTTTTTACGTGGAATTCCGCGGTGATATTGACAATTTCACGGGCATCTTAGTTTTTGAGAAAGAAAATAAAGTTATGTTTTTTAAATGGCAACCATATGGTTGGCTATGGTATCAATAAAAAGCTTATTTTTTATGATTTCAAAAATATAATATTTAATACACCTTTCTCTTTTCTTTTGTTTGCTGTAAGGAACAAATAATTTATTAACATAGTAAGCTATGAAAAACAAACGTAGATCAGTAAACAACAATAAAATATAAATGTCAGATCACACTAAAGTCACATTATAAACGTCAAAATTAAACGTTCATCTTAAAATAGTTATTGTGAAATGTACACAAACGAAGAAAAATACGATTTATTAAATATTATATTTTTGAAATCAGAAAAAAATAAGCTTTTTATTGATACCATAGACAACTATGGTTGCCATTTAAAAAATCATAACTTTATTTTTTTCTGAAAAACTAAGATGCTCGTGAAATTTTCAATATTACCGCTTAATGACATTTAAAAAACACTATCACACAGTATTTTTATTTTATTTGTATCTTTTATATTTTTCAAGATATTCGAGTTTAAAAATTTTGGCGATTTTCAGTTTTTTCAAAATATCTCGAAAAGTTGAAAATTAAAATTAAATTTGAAGGGGGCACTGAATTCCTCTTGTAATTCTGCCCAATTTTGCTAATTTAACCAATTCTCTATTTCCACTATTAACAAAGTTAGCCATGTAAGGAGATAGATAATGGGCACCCTGTATACATCTACTATCTACTAATTTAAATTAATGCAAATAAAATTCAAGATAAATGCAAGAACTCTTTTAAAGAATGTTTAATTCGAAAGTAGTTTTTTTAAAGTATTTTTTAATGTAAAAATAGAAAAATTTACTTAATAAAGATTTGATTTAAGTTTTTTATGATAATGCATGAAAGTTTTATTTAAGTTTCTTATATTATCTTTTATAATTTATGAGCCACATTTTCTGTTTAATTTTCTACTATAAGCTGCCTAAATATCAGACGTATTGCTCGCTGCGCAAACCACGTATGCCGTGTTCCAATATTTTTCCAATTTTAAGTATGCACACTGACAACATTGACATGAAAATGCTCACAGCACTGCAGAAATCTCGTAAACGTTTTAAATCTTGCAGCAGACGGGTAATAGCGAATATCTGACAGAGTTTCAGGAAGAAAAGGCTTGTACCAGGTACATAAATATTGTAGAAGGCGGTGAACAAAAATGGAGAAACACGTGCACTTGCTATGAATTCTGTAAATTAAAGGGCATATTGGGAAATTTCGAATATTGGTTTGTGATTCGCAACTGTTACTCCAGTAAAATAATGTGAACATTACATAAAATGTAGGCAACAAAGTGGAAAACACTGAAGTATATGAATAGGACCTAGATTTTTTTGAATTTATTTCATTAACATAGGTGTATTTCTTCTGGTTAAAAAGATTCTTGATTTTAAATTACATTAAATTAGTAATATGCAGTATACTGAATAATCTAAAATAGTCTAAAAAATGTAAAGTAGCAACTAGTGACCATGAGATGGATAAGATGGATAAAATTATATAGATGTAAAGATGTAAAATTATATCGGATACAAAATGGCATAAGAAAAACAAAGAAAAAACTTGTCACGCAAAATAAGGACGGTAACAGTTTGTGTCGCCGATTGTTCTAAAAACAGGTCAAAGTAAAAAATATTCCGATAAATAAATGAATATCCATTATTTTTTTATATAAACATAAAATATTTCATCGGCGATGCGGCATGTGATTTCGGTAATATGCTATCCTCAGAGGTTCAAAAAATTTACCTAAAATATACAAAACAATTGATTAAAAACTATAATTCGGCTGTAAATTATTCTAAGTGGATGAAAAATATATTTTCCTTTCAAGACATAGTAAATAGGTTGGAAAAAAGTAATACAGAGTAAAGTAAAAGTATTGTTCACAATTTACTAATATTACAAATTTTACAAGTTTCAGTCTTACAATTAACTGAAGGAATTGTTTGCCCAACTGTGCCAGAACTTTTTTCGTGAATAATTTAAATAAGAACATATACAGAAATATTTTAAGAGGTAGATAGGTATAAGAAATATATTTACAGAGCTAAGATTTTCAAGGAAGTGGAGCAGAAACTGTACAGAGTAAATACATATAGAACTAATTAATATAGTATAGGTTTAGCAAAGGTTTAGTTTTAATCATCTCCAGATGATGCCAACTTGGTTGAAAAAACGCGCGTCGGGTGCAGGATAGTGTTTTGGTATTACATGGAAAACTACCTCAGTGTTATCTTCACACCAAAGATTACCTCCTTTCAATAATACCATTGTAACAAAAGACATTTTGGAATAATAGTACTAGGAAGCAACAATAGGAGAGTGTTAAGTGCTTTGGGAACTGTCCGCAACAGAGAATTAGATATGAATATTTTTTTTCTGGGTCCTGGTTCAGTTGATTACGAAACATAAAATGAAAAGTGAGTAAAAGTAAGTAGGGCTACCAAAACTTAAACTGTTAATGTTTCTCAGTATATGAGCTCAGTTTTGAAGTCTGCATATTTTCATCCATTTCAGAATATCTATAAAGAAAACTATTTTACTGGACTATGCAGATATATACTCATGCGAAGGCGCTTCATGCCAATAAAATAAGTTGTCCGACGTTCATGAACCGAGATTGCTTCTTGAATATTTGCCGCAATATCCGGAACAAACCGCTGAACGCGATACGGATCATCCTCAACTTTACGGGATCGCACAGAATGTACTTATAGTCCATTTTAAAATAATATGATGAAATTCGAAATCAGAAATCTCTATTTGGTGGAATAAAGATATTTCAGAGCAATATATTTGCCAAAATCTGACGCTCAGTAAAAATCGTTTGATGGGACAAATCATAAGAAAAAACGAGACAATGCGAGAGGTATGATAAATACCTATGATAAATATGATAAACAGTAACAATTAAACAATTAATTATAAGTCCTAGTGATATCTAGTAATCGAAACAACTACCTGTTGTTAATAGTGGTGAGTTACACACCGTAGTGCCCTCTTTGAGTCCTTGCTACTATCCGCCTGACAATTATTATCAAATTGATAGACAGATAGCGACCTGCTTATCCGCAGGCCCCATTACAGGAGTGACCTCTATTGTCTTTGAGGAAGACAATCCTACATATTTATTTGAAGGAGATGCCGCATAACAACTACTTCACGGGCAAGGTGCCCCAACTGGCGTACATTCCATGGAGATCCCGAAGTAATTCAACGCGAGTCGGGGCACATTGTCCGTGGAGTAGTTGTTTTCGGAATCTCTTTGAAATAAACTACCTGGTGTATATAAGAATTCAAAAAGTAATTTGACAACTGAAATGTCACTTATGTTATATCGTTGTATTCAGAAAATGACGTGGATTCCTAAAATAGAATGATATAGACTGTATTCCATATAAAAATATAAAGTTCGTATTACCTACTTCCGGTAAAACCGGAAGTGGCAAACATATTTTTATGTCGAAAGTGACCCCTTTCGGGTAAAACCGGAAGTTGCGTTTTTATGTCAAAATGTGACATAAAGTGCTTTAATAAGCGCTTCCGCCATCCAAAATTTCAAAATTGTATCTAAAAAACGGGGGGAAAGAGGGGTATACCATGAATCTGTGCCACACTGTATAAAATGTATGTACATCTTACAGTAAAATGGTGGAAATGGACTAATACGACACCGTATGAAAAAATAAAATATTTTTCTTGAATTGTGCCATTTCTAGGATTGGGTTATATGATTAGAATACGCGTATTGTGCTTTATTTACGTATCCCCCTACAGCCAAAATATTCTGGATTTTGATGAATTTCTGGAAATAGTAGTCCATTCAAAGTTGCATAATTACTTTAAACTTCATCCCGCCTAGAATTTAATTTGCCCTCAAATGTCAGCTTATATTAAATTCTCATACTGTGTGCACTGCGTTTTCATTTCGAGTGATGGTGTGACTTCCGCATGTCACTTGCTTTAAAAGTTATTCAGCTATATCCAATATTATGCGCCACTACAGAACCATTCCTATGCGCGTGCTTGCCTCATACGAAAATCGCCGCATACATCCGATTTTTTCGCCAACAATTTACTATTTTCCAGTTAGGTACATATTTTTGTGCTGGTAAACGCTCTTGCCCCAAATTGTTATTTTCTGTCATTTCAAGTTTTTAACTGCATCCACCATATCATTGAAATTTGAAATTTATTATTACTATTCGATACTAGAAGATTATATACTAAAACTATTAGATAGGTACGTATTTTGATACAATTTATGCATGGGAATTACAGAATTCCTATAGATAAAATTAATTGATCGATCTACGTCTGCAGTAAGTTGGAAAATATGTTTTTTCCATATTACCACATATTACTTTTTAACACGTATTTTTTAAATGGGACACCTTGTGTATTTTTACACAGATTTGGATAGAAAGTACTGTCACGAATACATTGATGTACAGTTTGTTGGATATAGCCAGTGAAAAAGACGGCCAGCCCCTAAATAAATTGTAAGCTTAAAAAATTTACGTCTGTTCAGGATGCGCTATCTCTGAAACAGAAACTTATGATTTCATTATTATGAAAGGAAATGTTTCATCTGTTTTAGAGAAAACTGTGTTTAAAGTTAGTTCTGCATGTGGACGGGGTGGGGTGCTCAGTAAAAAATTTACTATAGGCGCTTCAGGAAGAGTTTCTTCGGACGAACATAAAGTGATTTAAGTCAACTTACTTTATTAGAAAATTGCTTTAAGAAAATAGGTATCTACCCAATTTTCTCAGACTTATAACTTCTTAAGCAAGAAGTTTTGTACCAAAGTAAGTTTTAAATCACCATATTTTCGTCCAAGAAAGCTAGTCCAGAAGTTTGGCCCATTCTTTACACTGTGTATATTTTAGTGTAGTACATACGTATGTCAAAAGTACTCGAAAGACGAATATGACTTTTTTCATGAATTTTCAATAAAATCCATACCTCTCCCCAAATAAAATCCTGGGTAAGGCCCTGGTTTGAGTACGCGACGCGAGTACATAGGCAACCGCGATCGCGGTGATTTTACGTGACGAATTACGATGTAACGACGTGCCGTCTTCAATCTGTGTGCAGATATATCGAAATATCAAAACGAATTGTTTAAGAATTGCCATGACCATTTTGAAATGTTAATATATCTAATTAAAATAAAAAATTTCCGTTTTATGAAATGGTTTTCGGAGGCCAGGGGAAAAACCTTACCGAGGAAATATACCAGAAAACCACCAAACAAAACTACAGTAAAACCACACAGAAAAATCAGAATTTTGTCCACATAAATAGTATACTGGGTGGTAACGAAATCATTGTACCTACATACAAGGCGTCACTTTAATGTCTTTCAGAGAAAACCAAATCTGCCCCCTGCAGAATTCTCCTGCTATGCGCATATTATTAGGTAATCTTTACTAGTTTTAATGAGCAGTCGTAACTTGGTGCTCGAGTTGCAAAAATATTAATCTAAGGACTAACTATACAAACACTGATTGTATAGTTTACATAAAAAATTTAAAAAATTCGCAAAACCTTCATAAATTTAAGACCATTGGACCTAGCCTCATTGGCCTCCCTTTTGTAACAGAACGCTTTCTTTGAATCTAACTATAACGACTGTCCTGTCCCAGACACACATTACAGCGAATTTTTTAAATGCCCTTTTTTATTTTAGTCACTCCGTTCAATTGACTTCAAACACACATTGTTTAGAATCGATTCAAAATTGAATTTTTAAAGTTACGTAATTTGGGTAACTTCCCTAGTGCACACAATGTTTCTTTCTACTCAGAGAACTGCTATTACAACGATGAAATAATTATATTAAGGGGAGTCTTTAGATACACCGACTGATCCACTGATGTAGTTAAATAATAGACAGTAACAAGATAGTTAGTTCTACATGACATTTCAATCTATGGTGACATCCTCTAGCTAGCTAGATCACCGGATTTGAGTATCCGTGATTTCTTCCTTAAGACGATACCATAAGTTTTAGGCAATGACTGGGATATCTAGACAAATTATGTCTCTTCATTTCCAAAGTACTTTATTGGTTGTGAATAACACTGGCATGATCTGTTGTAAGCCATTAATCCAAGACAGGACAAGAATGAAGCTCGTAGAATTTAAAAAGTGAAACTTTCCAATATCGATCAGTGATTAAAGATGGGGATAATGATGACAATCCATTAACCGATTGTAAACAATGAAGATGTTTTAATAATCGATTAATATTAATAGTAGGTACTAGGTAATTAGTTTTCTACGAGAATAAACCAATCAGGCTCTGCTGTAATCAGCAAGGATCGTTCAGTTCAGGTGCATATTTGGGTCGGTACTATTAATATTAATATTATTAATTTTCAGGCATCTGTCGTAATCCGACTAATCATTATTTGTGATTACGATTTACTGCTGTAAACAATGTTATATTTTATTTATTTACAAAAATTGATTAAAAAGGAAAACTACTCCAAGCTGGGAAATTTCATATAAAACCATGTTCTTGTTGATTGTTTATTTCTTGTTCTTGCCTTGTGAAAACATGAAACTGTCCATACATATTAACTAATGCTTTCTTTATATGTATAATTTATACAAAAATCCTCTGTCAGAGAATATGTTAAAAGAAAAATAGGAAAACTATAAAGTTCTTCAAGACCACAAGGAAAATTTATAAAATTTGACCTGAAAAACGCTCTATGAAAAGTAATTAATGCAACTAGTTAATAAGCTAAATAAATTTTATAGGTGGTCTTTAAGTTTGGTCAAACTGACATTTTTTTTAAATCACCTAGAAAACACTGTTTTATTTTTAATTTACCACTGTTTGCTTCCATTTTAAGAGAAGAAAGCCAAGTTTGATTCAACTAGTTTATATCAACTGGAACAAGATACAACGACAATGGATTACCTATACAGGGTGTCCACCTAGTGCGCGTAAGTCCAATATCTGGGTTAATAAAAGAGATAACTTAATTTTTTTTTCAACAGGGTTGTCTAATATCCCGAGCTGCACAAAATGAAAATATATTTACATATTCAGGGTGTTCAGTTTTTCCTGGACAGGTACCAACTTCATTTTTTTAAATGGAAACCTATATTTTTTATGGCATTATCGAATTCTACGTAAAAAATTAGTGGAACTTTGTGCTTAACACTGCTATTGAAATATTGATAGTTTTCGAGATATTTGACTTTTAATTTTTTTTGCTTATGTTTCGTCACTTGTAATAGTTGACATAATTATGGTTGTATGACAGCTAGAAATTATTTTTTTTCAGAAACTGTAGAGTGAAGATGGCTCTTTCGAAAAACGTATCAAAAGTTGACCTGCGATATACAGGGGGCAACAGAAATCGTGCCAAACCTGATGGTTTAAAATTTAAAAAATCTCGACTTTTTCAAATGGAACACCCTGTGTTTTATGATTTCATTAGATGCCTTTCTGTAGACTCTACAATTTTATAATAGCTTTCCCTATACCTAAGTTGCGTAGTTTTTGCAAAAAACCCACTTTTATGAAAAATACCCGATTTGCGCACTCCTTTGACGGAAAAAATATTGTAAGGCTATTTATTTTTATAAAATGTATTAGTTTACACTTCTTAAAATAAAAATAACTGAAAAATTTAGATAATTTCAGTTTAATAAACAAGTCTTTATGGAAAGTTACCATTTATTTGTAAATAAAAGTAAAAAATCATAAAAGCTCTACATGTAATTAAGAATTAGCAAAACTGGCGTATGCTTTAGAAGAAGTTCATGGGAATTATTTGATAGCAGCACGTATTTATAGAGATTCCCACGTGCTGACTGTTTTGAAAATGTGAAAGAAAGATTTGAAAGAACAGCAAATGGGAATTATGAGAAAACTACCAGGAGACATGGGAGTAACAACGATAATATTTAGTTTAATGTTGTGGTTTCTGCTGTTAAAAATCCAAAAATATTAGTATCAGAAAATCAGTAGAAATCTTGGAGTTTTCAAAAGCTCGACAAATAAGATATTGAAGAAGAAGTTTCATACGTATCATATTGAAAACCAAACGGTGTTACCGTAGTTAGAAAAATTATTAGTGAAATGGATGAATATACATAGAGTATTGAAAAAAGAATACGCAATACTCATACAAGCAAGCTAACCTAAAGTAAATGCTCAAAATGTCCACCGTTGTTTTCAACACAAAGCATTAATCTACGACGAAAATGAATGTGAACATTTCTTAACATTTCGGGCGTTATGGTTAGAAACTCATTTTGGATCTTTTCTTTCAAGTCTTGCATATCCGTTGGTGGTACTTCGTATACTCGCTCCTTGATATAACCCCACAAGAAAACGTCCAGAATATTTAAATCAGGCGAACGTGCAGGCCAAGGAACTGGACCACCACGACCTAACCACTTATTTGGATATACGTGGTTTAGGTGTTCTCTAATCTCAAATATGAATAGATAATAGGAAAAGTACTACAACAATAAAATAATCACAGTACCGCCAAAGTGGAATGTGGAGGGGCACCATCATGCTGAAACCATTGTTGAACCAAATAATCAGCGGGCATATTCTGTAGCTGTAGAAGGGGAAGTTCGTTTTGCAAAAAATGCAAATACACATTGGCATTTAAATTGCCTTCAAAAAAGTACGGTCCAACAATATGTTCTCCACAAATTCCAGCCCACACGTTCACTTTGAAACGATGCTGATTATCTAGTACCCTCAATAATCTTGGATTATTGTCAGCGTAGTGATGAAAGTTGCGACGATTGGGTAAGCATGTGTTTGAAAATGTTGATTCGTCAGTAAACAAGACATTCATAAAAAAGTTTGGACTTTCCTGAATTTTATCCAATGCCCAGTGGCAAAATTGCAGGCGGTTTAGGTGATCTTGAGGTAACAGTGCTTGATGGTTTTTAATATGATACGGATGAAAATTATTCTTCTTCAGTATCTTGTTTGTCAAGCTTTTGGAAACTCCAAGATTATTACTGATTTTCCTGACACTAATATTTGGATTTTCAACAGCAGACGCCACAACATTAAACTGAATATCGTCATTGTTACCGTCATGTCTCCTGGTAGTTTTCTCATAATTCGCATTTGCTGTTCTTTCAAATCTTTCTTTCACATTTTCAAAACAGTCAGCACGTGGATTATTTGCTTTGTAAATACGTGCTGCTAGCAAACAATTTCCATGAGCTTCTCCTAAGGCATAAACCATTTTCACTAATTCTTCTTTTGAATAGTTCATTGTATGCACGCTTAGTACTTACTCTAAACTCGTACGTGAATATTCAGTAAAAGAAGAAATGACATGTAAACTGATTGTCACAAATTTTATTGCGTGACAGACGCTCACTGCGTTTTTCCCGAGAAAGGAACGTGCGCAAATCGGGTATTTTTCATAAAAGTGGGTTTTTTGCAAAAACTACGCAACTTAGGTATAGGGAAAGCTATTATAAAATTGTAGAGTCTACATAAAGGCATCTAATGAAATCATAAAACACAGGGTGTTCCATTTGAAAAAGTCGAGATTTTTTAAATTTTAAACCATCAGGTTTGGCACGATTTCTGTTGCCCCCTGTATATCGCAGGTCAACTTTTGATACGTTTTTCGAAAGAGCCATCTTCACTCTACAGTTTCTGAAAAAAAATAATTTCTAGCTGTCATACAACCATAATTATGTCAACTATTACAAGTATTACGTAGAATTCGATAATGCCATAAAAAATATAGGTTTCCATTTAAAAAAATGAAGTTGGTACCTGTCCAGGAAAAACTGAACACCCTGAATATGTAAATATATTTTCATTTTGTGCAGCTCGGGATATTAGACAACCCTGTTGAAAAAAAAATTAAGTTATCTCTTTTATTAACCCAGATATTGGACTTACGCGCACTAGGTGGACACCCTGTATATAGTTAATGTGTAATACTCTTGAAAAGGCATATACTTTTCAAGGTCGTCTTTCGGCACAATTATTTTACAGTAACAATTACACATAAATACACATGAACATTAGCTCTTCATCTGTGACTAACATCTTCGACTTATTTGTGGTGTAGCTTCATGATTGATCAAAGAGTTCTTTTGAGAAATGCGCGTCGGCACAGAATTATTCCAATAGATATCTAATTATTCAAAACCATATAGGGATTAAAGATGTTGGATTATAATTAATATTATATTTAATGGTTTAGTTTATCTCCCCTTGAAATATTAGTTTAATCACCGTTTACTTTAGATTTAGTGGCCAATTCATAATAATAAGGATTGTGAATATTTTTTCCTGTCATAATTAATTTAAATTTTATTGAAACCAACGATTTTAATTTTTTTAAACAATTTTTGAGGCCACTGGAAAATTTTCCGTTTACTAGCCGAATCATTTTAAGATATTTTAACGTGATAATTAGAACAGCAGTGAAATGGATTGTTTCAATCACATTTTCGTGTTTTTTACTGTCACCCCGTCATCATTAATCACGGAGACTCCGGCGCTTATCCGCCCAGGAAACTATTGAGTTGCCACGAAGTGAAAAAGTCGAATCCTGCTAACTTGGCCGGTTTTTGCAATATAAGTTTGGTAAATCCTTGCGAATTGCAGTAACGTCCGAAGAAACTTCAAGCCTTCTGAATCAGCAGAGTCAGGGTGAAAGATTAGCTGCTATCATGCTTGAATTAGAATTAAGGTGATGAAGTTCTGTCATATACGTATCTCGGAAATGTCAGTTTAATAAAATTATACAGGTAGGTGACGTTGACTGGTTTAATCACGCGACAATTGAAAGTTACAGTAATTGGATAGTCAGTGGTGCATCTCGGTAAATTAGAACCAAATTAAAGAGGGGTGGTAACTGTTAAATAGAATTACATTAAGAACTATTTTGTGTAAAAGATGTAAGCATTTCAGCAGACTACTTTGTTATAGTCGATACAAGTCGATATAGTCGATATAGTTATAGATTCGAACAATTGAGAGAATTAGTTGCATTGCAATGAATGCAAATCCATTCATTGCCATAATTGCTTTCATTTATTATAATTTTAATTAAACATAACATTTTGGCATTGCATTTTATTTATAATATTTTTAACCATCACTTATTTTTTGTAATTAGGTAACATATTTTGGATAGAAAGACTCTTACCACACATGCGACGGAAGATGGAATACGTGCTATACATTAGGTTCAAGGGGAACTGTAATAGTTACAGATTTTTTAGTGATTTAATAGGTAATTGAACGAAATAGATCTTCTGACTTATGCTTGATGCTTTTCACAGACGTGTCATCATTCTTAACAGATGACACGTTTCTTTGTTTTGTAAAGAACTTAGGATAGCATCTGCGAAACAAGGCAGAACAACCCAAGAAATTTAGTTCATTAAAGGGCCTATAATTACAAAAAATATTTTAAATTAAAAAATTCTATACAACGGGATAATAATAAGGATACAAACTAATATTTTTTATTTAAATCAGTTATTATATTAAGATATTTTCATATTTAAAACTATGAAGTATTAGTAATAAAAATATAGAAAGCAAATGACAAGAATTGCATTAATAATGTAGCTCATAGTTTAATAATGTAAACAATTAATTAAATAAATAAGTAATATACAAAAATTATACCACTAACAATCCGAATACTTTTCTACTTTATGATACGAACTTTAGCTACTATTATCGATCGTTCTATTTCTGTATCAAATAATTTTCTGTAAATACCTACGAACTTTGTAAATTATTTTAATTGGAGTTTTTTTTTAGTAAATAGGCTATACTAACGTTCAGATTGTATTAATTATTAATTTCATTGTTTAATTTTACTATCATACTAATTTAGTTTTGTATTTAATAAGTACAGTTTTCTTTTTTCACAGAAAGATATGCATTAAAATGTGATAAAGTCAATTGGAAATAATTATCCTAACAATACCTAGTGGCATAAAAAGAAAATGTTTTATGTACCGGGTGTCCAAATATAAGAAAGAACGTAGGCCATATCTCAGGAATGATACATCGTAGAGAATCGGGGAAAAAGATTTTCCGGCAAAAGTGAATCAGAGAAAATGCTGAAAATTATTGTCAAGTACATATCTCTGCCAATGGCTGAAAAGGCAATAAGAATATGAAAAAAAAATATGAAAGTCGCATATCGATATCTCTTTTGGAACCGGAGATATAGACAAAAGAGTATTGGAAATAGAAGATGCGTGGACTTTTCGCGGCCCTTCATACCGAATATGAAATATTTTGTATGCCATATTATTAAAATATCAGTATGAAGGCCGTATCGGTATGAAGGCCGCATTCCCGAGGAAAATCCAGGTACCTATCTACTATTTCCACTACTCTTTTGTCTGTATCTCCGGTTCAAAAAGAGATCGCCATGCGATTTTCATCATTGTTTTCCTGTTCTTATTTCTTTTTCAGCCAGGCTAATATTGACATAAGCTCCGATTAGAAATTTTGGAGAAAATTGGAAAATGTCAGTTTTCCAAATAGCGCCATCCAGCAGTGGCAGTATTAAGCAAAATAACTTTATATACAAAAAATCTAATTGAGCGTTCGATGCTCTTTCCAATGAGACAAAGTTTGTTAAATTTGGTGGATGCAAACCGAAGTTATTAACATTTTTTTAGAAAGACAGCCTCCCCCTCCACAAAAGATGCAAAATTTACAATTAAAGTATTTCTGGTATACCTTAACTAGGGAAAATTTCGAAAAAAAAATTTGTTTTTCAAGTTGGCCATGCATGTTGCGCCCCTAGCGGCAAGGATAGTAACTTTTTTATATTTATTTCTGGTTCACTTTTGCCGGAATTTTTTTTTCCTGATGCTCTACGATGTACCATTCCAGATATATGGCTGACGTCCTTTCTTATTTGAACACCCGGTACAAAGACCTTTTATACAAAAAAAATAGAAGATGCACATGTATATTTAAAAATGTGTGCTGACGATAATTTTAAATAAAATTCTGATGACACTTCTTTACATCTTTTTTGCAGATATTTCAATCTAAACTTCTCATGTATGTAAACGTTAAATAATGTACAGGGTGGCCAGTTAAGCGAGGTAAGCGGCTGTATCTTGGAAACCGTTCACCGTACAGCTTTCGGGAAAAAAATTCGTTAGTAAATAGGGCCAAGAGAAATCGCTGGAAATTATTTTCAAGTTCGTAAGATAGCCGCCAGGGGGCGTAACAGTAGCAGTGTGTTGGGAAACGGCGATTACTCTAAAATTTGCCTTGACAAGGTCTACTGATAATACTTGGAAACAAATCTCGCATCTATTATGAACAACTTTCCTTACATACATTTTTCTCTAACTCTTCAAATAAAGTGGTGGGGGTAAGGTGAACATTCATTTAGAAAAAATGCAATATCTCAGGAACACCTTGTCAGATAATATTAAAATTTGTACCATTTAAAAGAGTTTTTCTTGTTCTATCAGCTACGTTACAAGCGATGTCTTTGTTATTTTCACTATGGTCGCTAGGTGGCGCTTTTTTAAAAAATGAGAAATTGTGTGATTTTTCTCGAAAAATTTAAATGTAATGGTATAGATATTACACTGATACAAAAAAGAGAACTAAAGGCCAAAGCCAATGGTGAAAACGGCAAGTCCCTATCTTTTTTCTAACCGGAGATATTAATGGAAAACTATTAAAACAGGTATTCAAATGAAATAAAAAAAGTCACAGGTTTTCTAAATTCTAGGAATACTTTCTATTAGAGATTAAATAGTGAAATATTTAAAAACTAAATAATTTTAAAGTAATTTTTTTCTAAAACTGCTTTATTCATGGTATTGCAGTCATAGCCCAACTATACTAAGTGCGGTGCTATACTGTTCCGTTTTGCGGGTCCTGCGACACGGGAGCCGTTTAACGAGAATTCCTTTTTTGATTCACATAGCTGAGAAAATGCAGCACAAATGTGACAGTGATGATAACACTTAATATACCATCCCCCCCGAAAGGCTCTCGTCACGCGGGATTCGCAAAACCGCACTATGACTATTAACTATTAATTCACCGAATATTATACTATAAAACATAGTAGGTTTAGAAACAAAAAAAGAATGTCTGTAATAATAGAAGAAATGTCAAATTATTTTTTTAGTTTTTATTTTATATTTAATTTGAGCATTAAAATGCCTTTTACTAATGACGAAAATGTTGATATGATTGCTGTTTACTTTGAGTGTTTTCAAAATGCAGCAATAGCTGAAAGAGAGTATAGGATGCGGTATCCAAATCGCCGACATTGCAGCAGAAGGTATTTTCCGCAGTTAGTACAGCGCTTACGTACCACTGGAAGTTTTCGCAGACCTATGTTTCAAAGGCGTCGTAATGCTAGAACCGAGGAAAATATTATCAATGTTTTGGCATATATAGAGTTCAATCCCCATGTTAGCACCAGAGCATTGTCTTTTGAATTGGGAATATCACGGACTATGGTTAAAAAAATTTTAAAAGAGCACAGGCAAGTTTATTATCTCTTTGAAGTATGATTAATTTTGAAGTATTTTTCTAAGAGATCCTAACTTTATACTAATGGGAAATATATATTTTTTATTTTTAGATTTCACCCTTACCATATAGTTTTACACCAAGCTTTGACTGAAGAGGACTTTGACCGGAGGCTGGATTATTGTCATTGGCTTTCCGGCATGATCAATCAGAACCCTCAATTCATATCCCAAATACTTTGGACAGATGAGGCTACTTTTCATAGCGACGGTAGAGTAAATTTAAAAAGTATGCATTACTGGTCAGCTGAAAATCCTCACTGGATGCGGGAAGTTCAGCATCAAGGTCGCTGGAGTATTAATGTGTGGTGTGGTATACTAGGGAATATTGTTATTGGACCCTACTTCTTTGACCAGACATTAAATGGCAATATTTTTCTCGAGTTCCTTAGAAATGAATTGCCGGCTTTATTGGAAGATGTACCCCTTCAAATTAGGCAGAATATGTTTCTGCAGCTTGACGGATGTCCAGCACATTTTTCAATTAACGTGCGTGAACACTTAGATCAGACATATCCAGACCGATGGATAGGAAGAGGAAGCCTGTTTCCCTGTGCGAGAGATTTTAAAACAAAAAACTAAATTTTTTGAACTTGTGATAAATTGTTTAAACTTTAAGCACATATTACTTATAATCAATTCGAAAAATGTTTTATAGGTAATTTCACATGTCAAATAAACATTTCTTTTGTGTCCGTGCCTACTTGTCTTTTAGCATTATGCCCGGGGGTCTAGATAAATTAGCTTTAGATGAGTATATTAATTTTCCATTAATATCTCCGGTTAGAAAAAAGATAGGGACTTGCGGTTTTCACCATTGGCTTTGACCTTTAGTTCTCTTTTTTGTATCAGTGTAATATCTATACCATTTCATTTAAATTTTTCGAGAAAAATCAAACAATTTCTCATTTTTTAAAAAAGCGCCACCTAGCGACCATAGTGAAAATAACAAAGACATCGCTTGTAACGTAGCTGATAGAACAAGAAAAACTCTTTTAAATGGTACAAATTTTAATATTATCTGACAAGGTGTTCCTGAGATATTGCATTTTTTCTAAATGAATGTTCACCTTACCCCCACCACTTTATTTGAAGAGTTAGAGAAAAATGTATGTAAGGAAAGTTGTTCATAATAGATGCGAGATTTGTTTCCAAGTATTATCAGTAGACCTTGTCAAGGCAAATTTTAGAGTAATCGCCGTTTCCCAACACACTGCTACTGTTACGCCCCCTGGCGGCTATCTTACGAACTTGAAAATAATTTCCAGCGATTTCTCTTGGCCCTATTTACTAACGAGTTTTTTTCCCGAAAGCTGTACGGTGAACGGTTTCCAAGATACAGCCGCTTACCTCGCTTAACTGGCCACCCTGTACTTTGCCTAAGGGAGATCACATATTATTTTTGCATAATTAGTTACAAGGTAAACCGAGAAAAGTAATAAAATACAACTGCAAATACTCAGCTCACTGGTATTACATTTAAATAAAATTCCGGAAGTAATTAGGAATTAAATACATCTGGGTAATCAAATTGTTCTTTGGCGTAAATGTCGTGTGACAAGGGGCCTTTGGAGAGAGTCGGGTTGTTGCAGGCGACGGTTATTTGTCACAATGATTGAAGCAGCTTTCCTGGATATACATGTCCTCAGAGCTATTGCATCGATTAATCACTCCAGCAATTTCATTTTCGCATTGCCACTTTGCACCGTACGCCCGCTAGACTTGTCCAATTTCACCTTTGCTGTAGAGTGTTGAACATTTTACGATTTGTTACGGGACAAATGCATTTTTAACGCTCGCTACTCATTTATTGAACTGTCAGTTTTTATAATGGCGATGCTTTTAGCACTTTAGAGTTTTTTGAACGACAATACTATAATGCTAGTGACTAGAGAGTGTTAATTCGTTTTAAAAATTGTATTTACAACTTCAAGTTAAATATAACATTGCCCACAGAGTCGAGAGACGAGATATCTCAGTACAACCAGTGTGTTTCACATTTCGGCAATCAGTCAATGCAGCTATTTCATTATCGTTTTGACAAGATTGAACACATCACCATAAATACTGTGTAAGTGTCTATAAAAAATGTCAAATAACGAAAGATATCCAACAGATATTTAAAAAACAAAGTTTTAAAACATTGCACAGGGCGGAACAGGAGCTCTAATAAATTCAGTAGGAAATTATTCAAGAAAATACTAGTGCATACAGGTCGATTTGAATTTTTAAGCCTGCTTCGCACAAGGACTTTTGATTATGATTATGCACTATTGATAAAACTGCATAGTGCAACAAAAATTGCTGCAATTTTGTTGGGTGGTAGAATTTCTGCAGCTGAATTGCATTGTCTAAAGTAAACTCTAGTTGCACATTTTTTTCTATAATAATCTTTCTGTGGCGTCATCCTTATTTCGAATATGAAAACTTCCAATATCTTTTTTTTTTGTTATAGAACATTCAATTACGAATACTTTTTTTTTTACTGCATTGTCCGCATTTTTACCCAAGCGTGTAAAATTATACAGGGTGTCCCATTTAAAAATATTATGTTCAATTGGTTTCCTCAAATTTACGACATTCAATTTTTTTTTCGACCTAGCCAAAAGATAATACGTGAAAAACTAAACAACTTTAGTATTTAAACTTTTTTTCTAACTTTCTTAATAACCCCTGTAGGTAGGGGTCAAAATATACGCGAATACCCTGTACATACATCTGTTTGGACATATCTCCTTTCTTAAGAAACTTGTATTTTGAATTACGAATAACACATTATGTTTTATTTTAATTTTAGAGAAATAATTCAGAAGGTTTTGGGTGTCTACATTTTCTGTAGATAGGTATACAGATTAACTAAAAAATATTTAGCCGAAATCTAAAGAGGAACGAAGCGATGTAGGTAACAATGTGATAAACAGAGAGTCCTCAGCGAATGGGTGAAAGGCATGCATGTTGTGGTAGACGTAGAGTCACCGCCCAGCTAAGTGCAAGGGTACGCTCGCTCTCTTGACAGGAACGGTTTGCGCCGATCCACGCGTGCCGCTTCTTAGCCCCGCCTTTGAGAAGAGAACAGCACAGTGGCGAGCGTTTCGAACCGAAATAGGAAAATCACTTCGTGTTGATTATCGATTAAGCCAGCGACGTAGTTGTTCTTGCGAATTTATTTTGAGTGTAATGTTTTGTGTTTATTTATTGTGCTTTTTTATTGTTTTGTTTTCTATAGCGTTCCTTTTTTCATTAGTTATAATAAGTAATAGAAAAACAGGAAACGTATGTGCAACTAAAAACTGCAATAATAAAAGCTATAATTGTAATAAGAGCTTTTTTACCTTTCCTAAACAACCCGATCGGTAAGTAGATAAAAATGCGTTATACATAAATGTAATTTAGTATCTAAGTTAACTTAATTTAGGAAATTCATTCATAGACAGCCAATAATATGGTTTATACAATCAACAATCACTCAATTTAAGATTTAATGAATTTCGTTTAAAAGTTGGCCAGCTTGCTGTTATATTTTAGTTTTAGGAAAAACAAAATTATAGAACAGTACAGCGCAAGTAGTCGAGTGTAAATTTTTTTTGCTAATGTTTTGCGGTGTGTTTAAAAATAATTTTAACTAGATTTTAAAAATATTAATTTTTTTTAAGGGCAAGGATATGGCTAATGAAAGCCAATAGGGAAGACCTTTTGGATAAATTGGACACACTTCATAAAAGCCAAGCCAAGCTTCAATTTTGAAAATTTATATAGGCGGAATGGAAGAACGACAATGTCGAATTCTTACCGTTTGTGTTTCTTTCTTTTTTCGTTAAGAACACAATAAAGATTTTTTATTATTATTTATTACATGTACCTCATTGTAAAGTATATTGTCTATTTTTATTTTTGTAAATAATGAATGTGTAATAAACATAATATGTACATAATTACCGTTTTATTCATGTCTATTTCAAAAGTTATTTATAAAATGTTTCAAGAGTTTTTTTTAATACGGCACTGTTATCGCGCATTTACGATAACTACAAATATTATACGTCCAACTCTGACTTCTCTTCTCAGTGCGAGAGCGATAGCGAATGTCGGTCAAGTGTGGTTGTAATAGCTACCAGCTGACCATCGCGCCCGCTGGAGGGAACAGAAGATAAAGGCGTGGCCTGGGCCGACCGTACTTTGCCCACCACCGTCGCTGTGCTTGTTTACATCGCTTCGTCTTTCTTTAGATTTGGGCTACAGATTTTCTAGTTTATGTGTATAATATAGTTTAAAGTATTTCAGTACTGCTCTTGAATTAGGATGAAATGACGGATATCATCATTAACTTGTATTTATGAAACTCCTATCTGATTTTCTATTACAATGTACCTAAAGGTATCCATCCACGTAATAGATACTCTTTAAGCGAGAAAGTTCGAAATGAGACAAAATTTAATCTCGTCTCGTCTTTTCTCATCTAGAGCTGTTTACCGCGACATTTGTCAAGACAATACTGGTCTTGTCTAGTTTAATCTCGTGGTAACACTAATTCAATAGAACGTCATCTATTGGCAAAAAAACAATGCATTTTAATCGGAAAATGGCACAATTTTCAGCCATCAAAATTAGATAAAAATAAATATTACAACTAACTGAAAGATTACACATTAATATCAACCTGGTACTTTGTACAACTTTGTTTGATACAGTGTTCTAGTCTGACTACCATTTGCTTTTAGCAAATTAATACGGCTTTCTCCAAATCTACATACATATTTAATGATATATTCAAATTATAGATAAATATTAAGAGGTTATCAATAGTAGTTATAAAAAAAATGTATTCTCCTTTCATAATACGACGTAAATTTTTTCGTACATGTTATCATGGTGAGTATATTACAGTTAAAATACAATTTAGTAAGACGACAAACCCTTTTGCTAACATCACAAAGTTATATTTTTAATGAACATGTTCCAGAGGTTTGCTCCATTAAGTAGTTGGTATTGTATTAGTACATTCCTGAATCAGCAGTCAGCTTCAAAGCTTGATATGCTAAATATCCGCGTTGTCCTTATTCTCAATCCTCTGCCTCTGCTGTATCCTCTATTTTCCTAAGCTGGGGATGTGTTAGTTTTTTCGGAGTTTCTGTCCCAGTTTGCATTAAATCTCTAGTTTGAAACTCACGAATGTTTTGTTGTCCACAGGAGCGGAAGATGACGTGCACCGCTTCGCAGGGAACGATACTCACACTGACTACTTCCGGTTGGTGTTGCGAGATGGAGACTCACTGCTCATCGGAGGAAGGTAAGCGGAAATACATCCTGGACCACCTCAGTGGCGGAGCGAGAGACCTTTGTTGTTGTCTCCTTCATATAATTAAGTCCTGCAACTGTATTTTTAATTTTTTTGTTACGTATTTATTTTACTCAACAGAAAATACAGGGTGTCCCAAGATAATGTGACACATTTTAAAGGCTTATAATTCAAGGCAAAATGAGATAGTGACGAACGGTTTTCACTGCTGTGCTCTTAATTTTACAAAAAGTTTTCTTTTGTCATTGGTACTAGTTTGTTTTACTTCTACAGGTGCTTGAAAAAAAATTGCCACTTTTTAATAAAAAATCCTTATATAAATATACATTTTTGAAAAGATTAAAAGTGTCTCTATCGATAATATAATCTACAGGGTGTTCCATTTAAAAAATGATCACAATTTTTAATTAAAAAGTGGCAATTTTTTCAAGAACCTGTAGAAGTAAAACAAACTAGTACCAATGACAAAAGAAAACTTTTTGTAAAATTAAGAGCACCAGTGAAAACCCCTCATCGCTATCTCATTTTGCCTTGAAGTTATAGGCTTTTAAAATGTGTCACATTATCTTGGGACACCCTGTACAATTTACACTCCACCTAATTTCGTTATTCTTAAGATACAGAATGAGCTACAAAAGATTACCAATTCATTAATCATTTTGCCAGAAAACACTCGGCCATGCAGGAGCGTTTAAAGTTATTCAAATAACGTTTTTTAGATGATTCATCCTATACGTCTACAGATATATTACTCAATATTTCTTCTCTAATAAATATTTTCTCAATGTATCTCACGATTACTTACATCAACATGAGAGTTGATAGATTTATCTACCAGTACCGAAGACCTGTTATAAGAGTGTTGTGAAACAGGAAAGTAGTCTAGGTTGGCTAATAGTTAACAACAAACTGGTAACTCGATAATCGTCTCTAAGTATTCTATCTTAGAAAATAGCGGAGTTGAGGGCACATCTCGATAATACACACGACATATTTTTTATAACAACGAATTTTGTAGTCACTGATTCTCCTAAAAAGAATACTCGGTCACTTCTAATAGTCAATTTCTAAATAAAATACCCATTATTGTTGTGATATGTAACAACTTATAGCAAGAATTACTTGTACATAGAAGATCATTTCTATAAATTATTTTGCCAACTTGATTTATAGTTTTAGAATCACGAAGCGATAAGAAAAACCAATAGTCATGCAAAATACAAAGAATTGTGTGTGTGAACTAGACCTCATCACTAAACTATAATTTAGTTTAACAGATTAAATAAAAAATAAAAAATCGCCCTAGAAGTAAATATTATAATAAAATATTAAAGTAAGCATGCTTTAAAGATGTGAATACCATTTTCGATAATTAATACTATATCTAGGATTTCTCAAAAAACATGCATAGATATTAATTAAAATCTTAAATTTTACATTAATTGTTCAGGTAGGTATTTAGAATTTTAATTTACCCATATAGTTTGCTAGTAACCAGAAAACTACTTAGACAATTTGAAGTTCCAATAGTTTTTTAAACAGTCCGGTTATGTTATCATTGATACTAATTAGTATCCAGTGCAAATGTAATATAATTAATAAATATTAATGTGTACTGTTTTGCTTTTAGAAAATTCCAAAAATAAGTTAATTTTTATATACACTTAGTTGGTATTAGGTTTATTTGAACAACTTTATTAATATTTATTTTTATATTAAATGAAATGTTCTTTCATGATCTTCATTATATTATCATTTAGCTTCAGGTTGCGCTAAAAAGTAAGGTAAGTTCCATGCATTATTCCGTGTATTATTACTACAAAAGTTATATTTAAGTATTTGGATATTTGTTAACATTTAATGAACGTATTTAACTTCTAGAACCTAAAGTAATTAGCAAATCCCTTGGATATATCCAAGATTCATGAGCTGATCCCACTCCGGCATTATTCTTCTTATTAATTATGCATTATTATGCATCAGATAATAGTATACACCCTCAAAATAAATAACGGGCACTTTTTATGCAGGATAAAAACTCATTACCATTCTAGTTCCTCTATATTTGAACAGCCCATCGAACAACCTACAACTTCCACAGTAAGTTAAGCCTTAAAGGTCAGTCTATTAACCCTCGCACATTATTTAGAGTGCTTCCCCACACGACTGTCTTGCCTGTCTTCCCTTTACACTTTCCCAATCTGATTTCTATTTAGAGTTTGACGTTTCTGCAATTTTTCTTGGATTACATGGATTACTAATATATGTTGATAAGTTTAATTCGGGTTGAATCCAGATATCACAACTTAAGGCTTCCACATTCTATTGATTTACCTATTTACATTTTTACTTATCCACTTTATTATTCGGTATTAAAAGTTAAGAAAAAAATAACTATGATTCATAGTTTTTTTTTGAGATTACATCACCTGTAAAATAATAAAAAGCAGGAAACCAGAAGCATACAAATTAAATATTCAAATATTCAAAGTGCAGTATCAAGGCAAACTTCTAAAGTATTCCCCAAAAAAACACTGTATAATATGCAATAAAAGAGATATTTGATAAATTAACTAAATTTCATCAGTGGTTTTTCAGCTTTATACAAAAATTTTGTAATATTACATGTCATATTTTAGAATATGTCTAAATAAAATAATTATTATAATAAAATTTAAAAGAAATTAAACATTCAACCAGCTTTTTCCTAAACTTTTCAAATTGATTCTCAACTCTTCGTCAGTAGAATGTTTGTATGATAAGAATTTTTTGTCAGATTGACATTTTTTTTTGAAAAAAAAAAATATCTAAAAAAACTAAAAATCCACTGATGAAATTTAGTTAATTTATCAAATATTTATTTTATTGCATATTATGCAGTGTTTTTTTTGGGAAAACTTTAGAAGTTTGCTTTGATACTACACTTTGCATATTTAATTTGTATGCTTCTAGTTTCCTGCTATTTGTTATTTTAATTCCAAAAGAAACGCAAAACAAATAGAAACTAACCAGAAAATATAACTAATTAAGAATAATATAAAACTATATAAATGCAAGTATTAAATAACTCTCTTAAAGTATTTATTTTCAGTAAATATATCTATAATATGGCATAAAAACATACCAACCTACCTATGGTGTAAAAAATATTTTAAAAATTCGTATAGCTACGCTACTGCCTGTCCCTTTGTTCCCCACACGGCCCTCTGGATGACCGCCTTGCGGATATTGTTCCTTGATGGTCTCGTGCCACTTTGATGTTTGTTCTTAATGACTTTGACCACATGACTGGAATATATCGAAAACCTTTTGATGCTTAGGCTTGTTGTATCTAGGGCCAGAATTGAAACAGACCACTTTTTGTTTCTTATATGTATTTGGCTCCGTCGTACATGAGTGGATCCTTTGTTGTCTGGTTTTCTCTAAATTTTACCCTTTTATGGATTATATATAAATACATCGAAGTGTACATGTATAGAAATTATGAAATGCCTTTTTGTTGTCCTGTAAAAATTTTCTCCATAGTAGTTAATGTAATCCAAACTTTTCCTAATTAATATCATGCATACATACCTACCACATACCCCTTATGTCTATTTTATATTAGTTTAAAGTAGAAAATAATTTTAGTTTTACATGAAAATTTTTAATTCGACCTATAGACGTAAACTACGTAATTTAGTTTCATGCGGTATTTTACTACTGTTATCAGCCACAATGCCATTTGTTAGCAAGTAGATTGTAGGGTATTACTGGAGGGCATTTGTCATTTATCATGTATTGGTTTGCAATTTATAAGTTAAATTGCCGAAAAGCTGAAAAAATATTTCACATTTTATGTTGGCACATAAATCAACATCACAGCAGTAACTTTATTTCATTTTTAATATATCACAGATAACTTTTGTTTCAGCGGAATTTTAAAATATTCAACTACGCAATTATTATATACTATGACGCTCTTAATTCGGTTTCGGTTTATGCTCGGGGTTTTGTTTGCCATCGGGCGCCACCGTCCACTGGTTTTGTGTGGTGGAAGGTCCACACTGACTCTACTCGCTTATGAGTAAAGGCTGGGTAGCTACAGTGAAGAAGGTGTACAAGTACACATGCCAGAGGGTCAAATGTTTCTCAAATCTAGGTAATAAAAGTCGGTTTAACGGAAGTTACGACAAGGTTTATTAAAATAAATTAAATAGGCAAGCAGCAACATAATAGGCAGACAGCAAAATAATAATTAGCAACAAAATTAAATAATAATCAATTATATTCGGTAACTATTATTACTAAGAAGTTAATAATAAAATGGTTTATGAATAAATTAGCAACATAGTCAATCAAAGCAATTATATTCGGTAACAATTACTACTAAGCAGTTAATAATAAAACGGGTGGGTGAATACACATAAATAATAATACGGTAAATAGCAATAATATGAAATAAGCAATGCGGTAAAATAATGTAACTTACTCCTGCTGTGGGTATCGGAGGCTTCTTTCAAAACTCAAACTTAAGAATTATTAATGCCGGCGGCGGAGAAATTCGGAGCACAAGAGAGACTCAGACTAGTGATACCACGGCTTTTATGTCCCGATCGGGCCTGGCTTAGCCAATCACGGATTTAATTCACCTGCGTAACGATTTTAAATCTACAATACATTAAACATAATTTTAAGGTATCTAAAACTCGGCGTTTTCCACATTTAGTGGCTGTGACAAAAAGTCGCAAAATTATAAAAACAGCAGTCTGGCATTTCGGTAGAAAAGCTTATTTAAATGAATATATGCATTGCTTATTGCTAACTGCAACTATAAAATATTTAAACTTTACAAGAGAACTTAAATGTATTTCCATATACATGGTGAACCTTAAAATAAATATATTATTCTCAAATAGTTAAATTCAACAGGAATCATTCCCAACTAAATAGACGGCTTATAACAATAACATAACTTATCTTTATTATTCTATTAGATGGTAACGGTCACATAATAAAAATAAAACAATTTAACCTAAATCTGGCTAATATTATCATCGGAAAATAGTGACTTCGTTACAATACTAAATAAATATAACTTCATTTCATTTACTGTAGCAGGATTTTACAAAGCGTCTCTGAAAATGTAATGATGAAATAAAATCAACGTAACCCACATTCGATGAATCATGTAGATCTTCTGGGTTGTTTTGTCGTGGCCCATGGCTTGATGGCTGACGTTTCACCATTCTTAACAGATTTTGTAATCATTATACAGCGAGTTGTGCTGATGTAGGAAGTTAGACTAGATCATTTTAAGACTGCACATTGAAATGGAAAAAAATGCTAAATAAATAAACAATCAATTTATATTGACGATTAATTTTTAGGGTATCGCCAATTTTTAGAGTATCGCCAATTGTCAGAAATTTGTTAATTTCGGATGATTCTCTTTGTGTTGTAACAAAATATTTATACAATTTAAGCATATAAAAAATCAAAGAAACTGCATGCTCACTAGTAGAAGAGCCTGATTGCAATAAACGAGTAAATATGTGTAATGAGTAGAGTATAAATGAGTAATGAGTGACGTAAAGAGTAATAAAAATAAAACTCCGTTTGAATTACATTTTTAACGCCATTTTAAGCAATAAGCGCGTAGAATGCATAACTCATATGTGCATAACGTAGGTATATAGAGCAAGAAAAAGGATTTAACTGATTTATCTTCATATGGCTCTGTCAGCGCGAGGCGAGTGGAATACGGCGAGAACGAGCTTGTTATCTAAGACATTAAGGGCTTGAAATGAAGATTTAGTCGGGCACTCAGGCTCCTGTAACACCTTGTAATCCACCTGAGCATTAATATCTGCACCAGGAGTATGTAATTCTGTATAGCTATGGTGCAAAGAGACAATTTCCAAATTCTCTGTCTATTTTGCAGCTGAGTCTCTGCATTTCAAGCTAAGGAGTATACATGCGCCTCAGATGTGCATGAGTAGGTAAGTAATTCCTTCAATAGGCATATCTGTGATATTTTTTCATGTTTTGTTAAAGAACGGGCAAAACAAACTTTACTTTTTGGTATGTTTCCCGAGCGGTGTTACTCTTAAAATGCATGAATTTGTCGCTAAAATTAGGTTAGAACCTTATAAATTTTTAAATTTTTTATTTTATTGTATACAACATGACATTCTACCAACATTCTTTATAATATACTAATTTCTATATTTAAATTAAATTAAAACACAACATAAATTAGACAACCCCCAAGTCCAAAGCCAAGGGCCGTCCGAGAAGGAGTTGCACATTGAAAAGTTGCAGACAAACACTTCATACCCACCATTATATGTCGGTACCCACCAACATTGCCAGTGCCGGAGCAGGGGATCGGGCCCATGGCAGTAATAGTCAGTGTGACCGACAAATGCTACCACAATGCGCTCTAGCTCACAGTGCCGTGGTGGAATCGATAAAAGTATAATGTCAATGGTGGGGGAAACCACGGTCATGTTATTCACGGGACAACTTCACAAGTAAACAAACCTTCCCCTAAAAACACTAAAAATGGTTTAGTTAAACATTTCTATATTGAAAATAGGGATTGACGGCTTGACTTGATATTCAAACTACTTGACTTGGCCTGACTTGAAATCAAGTCAAGTCAAATCAAGCAATGCCGCGTAAACAAGTATACAGGGTGGCCCACGAATAACGAAACAAGCGAATTTGCGGATATTTATCAACTTTTTCTTGCAAATCGCTCGAACACGTCAATTAAGTTTTCGAGGGGGAAACCCTTAAAATTTTAAATGGGAAAGGAGGTCGAAACAAACCTCATTTTAAAGCTTGAAAAAAGACCTTTACAATGCTGCATAGTTCTTTAAATTTGAGTCACTAGTTCTTGAGAAATTTAATTTTTTATTTTTTATTCTTTTGTTTTCATTTTTGCAACATAATTGGAAATGTTTCGAATTTCTTTTTCTTTAGATTGTAATATTGTTTATTAAGTATTCTCTTTTAAAAATAATAATAGTCCTGGTCGGTAAAAAAATAAATTAATTGCAATTCTTATACTACATAGGCTCTACGAACAACTAGAAACGAAAATTTACGTATTAATATTTTTAGTACGAGTATTAATTTAACAAATGCTAAAAATGACCACCTCTTGCTTCGATACAGTGATAAAGGTTTTGCTCGAAGCGTTCCCGAACATTACTTAGCATTTCTGGTGTGATTTGATGTCAGCCTTTTTTGTCAGTACAGACAATTGTTATTTTACGATATTAAAGGGTAATTTATACATCGGATTTCTTGACGATCATGATTATTATTACATTAATGTTTAAAAAGGAATACTTATTAAACAATATTACAATCTAAAGAAAAAGACATTCAAAATGTTTCCAATTATTTTGCAAAAATGAAAAAAAAAATTTTAAATAAAAAATTAAATTTCTTAGAACTAGGGCCCCAAATTCAAAAAAGTATGCAGCATTATAAAGGTTTTTTTTCAAGCTTTAAAATGGGGTTTGACTCGACCCCCTTCCCATTTAAAATTTTAAGGGTGAACCTCACCCTCGCTTAGGGGGTAAAACTACGACATTAAAAATATGCGCAAAATATTTCCCCCTCGAAAACTTAATTGACGTGTCCGAGCGATTTACAAGTAAAAGTTGGTAAGTATTCGAAAATTCGCTTGTTTCGTTATTCGTGGGCCACCCTGTATAATATAATAATAATAATAATAATAAAGTTTTATTTAACCAATATACAATTATTAGAATTAGATAGCCTAGACTTAACTGTATCTTACAAAGTCAAATAAAACATAGAACCACAGAAACTGTTTTGGTGAAACAGTTTGTATGTGGGAAAAAAATAATCAAAAACGAAAACAAAAAACAGTTCACTTCTTTTCTCCCTTTTTTTTTTTTTTTTTAGTCTTTTACATAAATACATTATAATATATTCACGCAAATACATTATATATACACACATATATCCACACACATATACATATACATATATACATATATACACACATATACACACATATATCCATTATAATATACTTTAAACAATTACATTATACATATACGCAGACAAAGAATCTCAACTAATTAATTATGAGATATTTATATAGGTATTAAGTATATTAAGTACTTCAAGTGTATAGACATGTTCGGGTATGTACTATTAAACAGCAGCAAAATCAATCAATTCCCTTTCGCCGTTGTTAGTACGTCAAAGTCACTGTCAAAGGTCACATTAGGGTAAGTATGGGTGCTATTAACAACTGTTGTTTATTACTAAATGAATAATATTTCTCTCAGTTGTTGCAAGCCACATCTTTAATTTTTTTTTAAATTGTTTTCTATTAATCAATAACTTTAAATTTTCAGGTAGCATATTATAGAATTGTGGTGCCAGATAAACTGCCTGCCTCTGTCCTATAGTCTTTTGCTGACGAGGAACGCTAAAATAACTTCCTTGAATTCTTGTTGAGTATTGGTGAGTAATTGGATTCAATTTTATTTTCTCTCTATGTACGCTGGTTAGTATCGCTAGGCAAAAAAGCTGTCTGATATCATAAATCTTATTTTCTTTATAAAGGAGATCAGAAGGATACCTTATGCTTTTTTCATAAATTATTTTAATTATCCATTTCTGTATCGTATTTAAATTTTGTAGATTATTGTCATAAACCCCTCCCCATCCGATAATACCATATGATAAATGTGTTTGCACTAACGCTTGATATAACATTTTTAATTCAGATATGCCCAAATAACTCTTTAAAAGTTTAAATTTAGAGACAAATCCACGAATCTTTTGAGTCACATATTTTATTTGTAGGTCCCAGCGTAAGTGACTATCTATGATAATTCCAAGATATTTAATAGAAGCAGCAACAGGGATATTCATGTTGTCTCCAATCTCAAGAGGCCCAAACTGTGGTAAGTTGCTTGCATATGACGTGAATAGTAGGTATTTAGTTTTTTCGTAGTTTAATGTCAATTTATTCTGCTGGAACCATCCAGATATTTTTTTAAAGTCACTTTCGGCGGTTTTTTTAAGCATTGTCCAATTATCCGAGGTGTATAGAACTACAGTATCATCTGCAAAGCTAAAAATTTTTCCACTGCTATTAAGTTTGAGCAAATTGTTTATGTAGACGATGAATAACAGTGGTCCCAAGACTGTCCCTTGTGGAACACCCACTGTAACAGTTCTGCGACCACTAACAATCCCGTCCACATCCACAACCTGCTCCCTGTTCGATAAGTAGCTTTTCAATAATCTATTTGACACTCCTCGTAACCCGCATAATTCTAATTTTTCCAGCAACTTATCGTGGGAAACCGTATCAAAGGCCTTGGAAAGATCAACGAAAATGCCTAATGTAGGTTTATTTTTATCCAACGCATCATAAATTGACGACGTCAGTGTTAAAATTGCATCTTCCGTTGATCTTCCCTCCCTAAAGCCAAATTGATTTCCAGACAACACTTTATGTTTAGTGAGGAAGTTCACTATACGTTTTTTTAATATTTTTTCAATAATTTTCGATACATTCGATATCAGTGAAACTGGTCTATAATTTGTTAATTTTTCTTTTGAACCACTTTTATATAATGGCTTTACAATACCGAGTTTCAAAATGTTAGGAAATTCACCGTGTGTGAAGCATAAGTTAATTATATATATGAATGGATCTGATATTTGTCTCGATATTTCTTTTAAAGTTTCTGACCTGATTTTATCGCCGCCAGGGGACTTGCCTGACTTTAATTCTTGTATAGCATTCTGAACCTCAACATGGTTTGTTGGAAATAAATACATATTACTATTTACCATATCATTTCTGTCCTCACTAGGATCATCGGTATCCTGTATCATATTTGCATACCTTTCACCGATTTCACTAAAAAAATTATTAAAAGCCTCAACTATTTCAATTTTGTTTGAAGTTAATCGTTCATTCTCTAATCTAATATTTTCTATTTTTGTTTCAGGGGTTCCCTTTTGGCAGATCTTGTTAACGCAGTCCCAAAGGGCCTTCGACTTGCCGCAGTTTTTGTTTATTAATTTTTGGGCATAGTTTTGTTTTGCTTTTTTTGTTAACCTATTTATCCTCTTTTTGTACTCATTATATTCCTTTTTTAGCGCATAATTATCTGGATTTTTTATAACCTCTTTATACAAACAGTTTTTTTTTATTTATGCAGCTAAGGATTTCCTTTGTCATCCATTCATTTTTATATTTTATTTTCTCCCTTCTTGTAATTGTTCTTGTATTTTTTTCAATATAGTGTGTTAAGATATCAATGAATTGTTCTGTTGCTTTACTAGCATTCATTTCAGAATAAACAGGAATCCAATTTTCATTGCCTAATTCAATTTTTAATTGATTATAGTTTATATATTTTTTAGTAACCCATTTATTATTCTTTTTATTTATATCGATATTTTTTAAGTTGATGTGAAGGGCTATTGGAGAATGATCTGTAATATCGCACCTAAAAATAAATGACCTCGCGCTGTTAAAAAGGGAGTTTTTCTTATCCTTTACAAAGAAATGGTCTAAGCATGTTTTACTTTGCGGTCTTGTGTACTGATTTATATATGAAGAAAATTCAAAATAGCTAAACACATTTTTGTATTGCTCTGCATGCTCGTTATCAGAAAGAATATCAATGTTAATATCTCCTGTTATTACATGCTTGTCAACGTTGCGTCTGTCCCACAGGTATGTGAAAAGGTCCGTATTAAAAGTGCTTTTGTCTGTACTAGGTGATCTGTATATACAAGATATTAACAACTTATCACTACTAAAAGATCTTTCTAATTTGGTTTCTATTTCTACTTCTATACATTTAATATTACCTAGATTAAATATCCTGTGCGTAAATTCAATATCATTTCGTACATATACAAGTACTCCATCACATTTATTAAGATCGCTTTCATTGTATATTATTACATAACCCGGTATATTAACCAATTGCAAGTCACAAATTCTGTTAGTTTCCGACAGTGCTATAATTTGAAAATCCTCAGAAATATCTTGCAAAAAATTTATAAATTCATCGTAATTTTTGTTTATACTTCTTATATTTAGGTGCAGTATTCTAATTATATCTCCACTGCTTTTTTTGTATTCATCATATTCTTGTGTACTATTTATTACTTTTGCTTTGATATCTTCATTTTTGTAATTTAAAATAAACGGGTAATATAAACATAGGTAATAAAAAATTAAGTTTACATCAAGAAATATTTTACTTAAAAATCCAGCTCGTTACAATAAATCGGCTACCGGTTTGGCCAGCTAAAATTCCAGCTCTCTTAATATTTACCCTGAATAGAAATTAATTCATCCATAATATTTTCATCTTAATATATGGTTATAATTTTCAGTATTTAAAACCACAGTTCACGACAAAACTTTGAGGTTAACACTTTCCAATGAGAATTTGCAAATAGACTGTAAATAATCAAGTATGGTAATTCCACTGATTCGTAGTGGAAAATATTACTGCAAGAAGATTCAAGAATACAATTTATGTTTTCCTATGGTAAAGCAGCCATGTTTAGTATAGGAACAGATTGAAGAATTAAACCTCATATTGGAATTATACTAATTACGAAGTATATACATTTCAATATTATATTACTAAAGGTCCAAGATATTAATAGTATGCATGCATGCAGCTAGATTGAACAGAAACTTAGTTTTGCAACAAATATTCCGGATCAAGAGTTACTTCCCGGCGTATAGGTATTTACTCGCGCCAAGTTTAGCTGAACTCCTATCATTTAACCTGAGCCTGGTCAAACTTGGCGTCAATTTCTCCGGTCTCCTATTCGTCGGGCAACGGTGCGGTTTAGGCACGGCACAGAACTTGCAAGTACAGCAATTACGGCGACTTGGCAGTGTGTAATTGGAGGCGGCGCTAGATCAATGATTACAAAATGATGTGGGGAAGCGTGTAATCACTCGGCCGGTCTTTCCCATTTGCATTCCCGGCACAGGACACGGTGATTGTTTGCGATGCGCTGTCTCGAAACTGCTTAGTAATTGCTTCCTATTTGCATTTGCTTGCCGGGACTGTACTGGGGCCAGGCTATCATATTTGGAGAAGTAGGAAGGCATACTGCCATTCCCGTAACTATAAAAGTATCTCCTACATTACAAGAGGTATGTAGAATATATACCTATTGTCGTATCAAATATTGGTATACCTACCTCAAACTATGAAGCACTGCTTCATCCTGTACATCCTGTATTTTTGAATCGCATTCGATTTCCTTTTCTATTATCTGCAAAATGATATTTTATTTTTGAAATGTATGAGGATTACTCCGGCCAAGAACAGATAAGAGTATCTTGCAAATAGGTGGATATGAAGCTTTAGGATTAAAAAATTATGTATTAGTTTAATAATCTAGGTAAGCTGCAGTAACTGTCACAAATAGCTAAATTTTAATTAACACCGCTACCATTGGCGCATTCGCCATAATTTAGATTAACCTACATTAAATATATTTTTAGTTCGCAATCATTGATGTTAGTTGCAAAATATAATATATACACTATAATCTGTTAGATTACAGTTTCGTCGGTAGTCATATATTTGCCTGTAGAATCCAAAAAATATTTGACAGAAGTGTATTATATTTATTTACCTCTTTGCCATCGTGTTCTGACATTGGAACTACGAATTAAATTGTCATTTGTCTGGGATTGTGGACAAACAATCACAGACCGGTTTTCACTGTAGTTTGTAAATCTGTATGCATAGAATAGCACCTACATGTTATCTTATTTTGATATAGGCGTTTTTTAGAGTAAATTTTGTGAGCGTTTAATTTAGTTTGTATTTCTACGCAAATTCTTTCTTGTAGCGTTTCAACACCTCACATAACAGAAACAAACTAATATTAAAACGACAATAACTTAAAGAATAACAGATAACTCATTACCCTTAAATAGGACGTTAACCCTAACTAAACATATTTCACAGTTGTCACTGCCAATGCGGGTATAATTGTGATGAAACATTGAAACGGCGCATTGGAATACACAAGAATTTTCGCGGGTAGCGTGATTTAGTTGTGACTTAGGCCCCAACTAGTTGAACCGATTTTGAAAAGAAAATATGCTAATTGAGTAAGTAAGTAAGTTATTAATAATTTTAGGTATTTATTGTGTACCTGGCTCGCTTTGCAGATTTGCAAACTTAAAAACTAAACTAAATGAACTAACGACTATAACAATAAAATTTACGATGTTCAGTTTATTTGATACTGTTAGAGATTAAATGAAAATTTAAGTTCTCAAATATTCTTTTTGTGATGTTTCCGTATTTAAAATTTAACTTTAATAAATTTAAAGTATAAACTGGTTTTCCACAACATGCTATTTTTATTTTAGTAATAAGTAATATTAACAGATCTATTTTTAAAGGTAATATCTGAAAATATATTACGTAGATGCAAAATTTCACTATGTATAATAACCTTCACAATTCTAGATAATTTAAATTTTCGCATTATATTATATAGTCCCATAAAAACAAATAAAACCCTTGATATGGCAAGCTAATCACTCGAGACTGCTGTTTTCATGTGCAGAGTAAGCTTTAGCGATATGTAAATGTCACAGGGGTTCCCCTATTTTCCTTCATGTTCACCGCCTTTGTAACTGGAACAATAACTGATTTTATGGAGCGAGTTAAGTAAGAATGCTTTGCAAAGTCTTTATGATGTAGTTCTGACAAAACAGTAGGTACTTCTCAACACTATGCCTTGAGTGACTACAATTTTGTTTGAATATGTTACTTATGATAGTTAAGTTGAATCGAACTTTTAAAAATTCATATAATTGCTTAAATCTGCTTTATTTCTGTACTGCGGTATCTAGGTGAACTTATATGAAGGTTAACGGTAAATCGATGGATAAAATGTTTTTGTAAATTTTTATTATCAACAAATAAATAACATATTAAAAAATAATTAACAAACAATTTAATTTATTGGAAATCAGAAGAGCTTTTGAAGAACAATATCGATATTTACAGTTAATGGTAGATATTAAATATTATAAGTTTATTATTGATGTCTTGCTAAATAACTTCAAAATGTTTCTAAAACTATACAGGGTGTATTTAAATGGAGGTACACAAATAATATCAGGATCAAGATACAATCTTGAGGCTAGAATACAAAAATTGGGCTAAACATGCCTTAATACTTATTATAACATATAAGAAGGTCACTCTATATTGCTGATGATACCAGTTTCATGAACGTATAGCGAATGCAACAGCTCATCTCTTAGAGAAAACAAACAAATCACTACAGGAAGCAACAGAATGGTTTAACGTAAACAAATTGAAAATGAATACCAATAAAACACAAGGGTTAGTTTTCGAAACCATATCTGATTGTGACAGATCCCTGAAATTCTTGGGTGTGTATCTGGATCATAATCTTAAATTTTACGAGCATATAAGAGAATTAAACAAAAAAACAATCGAAATCTGTGTTTACCTTATGTCGCCTGATGAAAATTTCTACTCTTGAAGCTGCCAAAGTAGCTTACTACGCCACATTCCAGTCATCTAGCCTATGGAAGGGTCATTCTACTGAACAAAAAAAGTGTTTAATAAACGTAAAAGCACAGTGCGAATTTTATTGCCAAAATTTGGAATTTCAGATACTTCAGCAAATGGCTAAGAATCATGTGGCTTTGACCTTGAAATTACGACTTTAGTATATATCTAATAACATATATGATCGAGAAGTTTTCAGGCTGGGCTGGGTTATTAAATTATTTTTCTTATCTTTCATAAAACTTTTCATGACTTCGTAATAATTTCCTCAAAAATTCCTCTTAAAACAAAATAATTTGAGCTGCCATATTTGGTAATAGTTTCTTTGGTAATGGTATATATTTTGAGTAAAAGTAAAGTTGAATATGTAGTCGAAAACCAGCGATTATAAATGCTAAATAATATTATATCGCTGTAGGTTATTGCTAATTAGGTTTCGTTCTTGTTTGTATATTCCTCTTACTCGTATTATATCTACTTGCCCGAAGCCTGTAACAAATTGTGGGAGTAAGCTAAAGGGCGTAGTTGTGCGAGCTGCCTTAATTTTAAGAGATGTTGGCGTCTATCTACTATAACTTAATTAACTCACAACTGCTACCTATTTTCATAAATAAAAAGGGTGTAGGTTTATAGTTTATATTTATAGTTTAGAACTTGCACTAAACCGGACTTAAATTGTAAAAGTTTGATAATTTTTATATATGAATTTATTAACTTTACAAATGTACAGAGTTTCCAGTTATAATTTAAAGAGTTTGTATACGCTTTATCATAATAGAATAGAATAACTACTAAAATATGATGAAAGCAAGAAAATAATATTATATAAGTCTACCAATGAATATATCAACATTGTTATTTTAAATAGAACACCCAAAATTTATGCCTCGATGTGTATACAGAATTCCTTCTAAATTTTCTTTTTTTTTTTACTTTTATGCTTGGAGTTGAAAATTCTGTAGCACCTCGAGTGTTATTTTTTATGTGTGTAATGTGGTTAATTTGTGGATCATCGAGAGTAGCGCGTTAGGCAAATACTTTATATGTAACCTAGCAAAATATCTTTCAAGTAGGGGAGATCGGTGTCAACAATAACAGGTGTCGATTGTAACAATGGTATTTGTGCCCCCATCTATCGGGGAATAGTGAAAGTGCACTCAACAGGCTATAAAAAACAATGTCTTTATTACAATGTTATTTATTTATTGTTTTTAGTATATTGCATAGATAATTTGTGTTTATCTATGCGTTTATCTATGATTATCTATAATCAGTTGATAAACATCAAATGATTTTAATTTTAACACCAAGTTGACATTCTTCTCATCCTAGGTCATCGCCAGAATGGTTGCCAACCCATCCCTGCCAACAATCCTTGATCTAGGAGTAAATAATTTAATTAAAAATTGTTTGGTGGAATGGCGATTCGAATCCACGACCTCTGGGTTGAGCGATCGAGACACTAAACCCTGAGCCATCGGCTCGCTATTTTGAGTTATATCCAGTAGTTTTCGAGATAGAACAACTTTAAAACCTCATTATAAAAAAATATCACTTAAACAACGAAGATATTGGAAAGAGTTCGTCGTAATCTTTTTAAAAAGTGCAATATTTGTATTTGCAATAAGGCAAACAATGGCGCTATAAAATATGCTTACTTTTTTTTGTAGTACAATTCATATTAATTTTGTTAATTTTAAGTTTTATTTATTGTTAATATTAATGTCAATTTTATTATTATTAAGCTTACTTTGATATGATGTTCTGTAATACATTTTTCTTTTCGTAATATATATTACCACTCTAGACTAATTCAAAAAACTATATAATAGTGGTAATAAATGCAATAAGGAAACTACAATTACTGAAAGTGCAAATATTTCGAAAACTATTGAAGATGATCCCAAAAGTAGAAAAGTGGAAGGTAACATATAAAAAATATTTTTGGTACACCTCGTATAACTTTATGTAAATAAAATTTTTAAATCGGAATATCGTGGGTCAGATTTAAAAAAACGCACCGTTACATGGACTAGACTAGAGATATTTGCCTTATTATTAGAGACAGAACAATATTCTATCCTAATATGTAAAAATACTTCATACAAGTTGAAATAAATAGTTTGTTAACTTTCTGATTGTCTTATGTTTCTTTTTTTTACCAAATTCTGTTGGCTTATAATAAAGTCCTGAATGTCTTCTATTCAAAATTTTTTCGTAACTCTTTATTTAATCCCGTAAATATCATGTCAAATATAACAATACTTTGTACCATTTTTTTGTGAAAATCAACGTTAAAATTAGTTTTGCGTAATAAAGTTACGTTCCCTCTCTCAATATTAATTTTCGTTCGCCCTCTGCAACGCACCATATTATTCTAAATGTTTTTGCTCAAAACGAAATTAGTACATCCGAGTCCTTGATACGTCTCCGTGGAACGCGGGATTATATTTGACACAGACATAATTTAGAAAACGGGCCTGTGCCTTCCCTTTGGGAGCCCTCTATGCGGCCAGGTGTGCCCCATAGAAATTTCAGGCACGCACACTTCGGAGACAATGCTCACTGTTACCCTTTCTGGTATCCGCATCCATAGACGGTCGGGATAAATAGATTTCAACTAAGTTTTATTAGAATTTTGATGTAGAGTCTCCGTTTTGAATCTTAATATATTATGTGCTCAGGCAGTCGGTAGCAGGTCCACTTTTAAACTTTCCCCGGAACTTTCCTCAAGGAGATATGAAAGTTAAAATGGAGTTTTTAAATTGAAACTAGTCCCATGAAAAATTGACTAAATAAAATAATAGTAGGTAAGGCAGATGGTGCCGTAATATCTTCTTGTGAAAGGTATATATGAGGAAAGCATATTAAATGTTGAGAAGAGCAGATGTCTGATACTGAGAAGTTTTATCTCAATTATTGAGAAGCTGTATCTCAAACCTTAAAAAGTAAATATTTAGACAAACAACATAATGATCAGCAATATATGTAGGTATCGAGGTTGTTTGTACAGTGACTCTCAAATAGGTGGTGAATATATTGAAATCTTGGAAACTAAGAGAAAATGGTGTTACATAGGGAAGCTTTAGAGAATTCTGTTGGTAACTTAATGGCGCTTGTAGCTGTTCTATAGCTGACCATGTGTTTGATATATGTTGAAAAACTTAAAATGATGCATAATAACCTCTTGCAACTTCTTTATTTATAAGAAATTTTAAAATGCCTAGAAACATTGCTAGAGCAACTTGTTGCGCATTGCAACAAGACGAGAAATTAATCTTCTCGTCGTTTTGCGTTTCTCGTACGAGGAATCTTGATACTTATTTATTTATTTACTTATTTATTTATTTATTTATTTATTTATTTATTTATTTATTTATTTATTTATTTACTATACGGCTATCCAACAGTAAAAAACCATTTATAGGATAGGAGTTGATACAAAGTATTATAATATAACACAGTTAACAGAACAATAATGACTTAAAAATAATTTACATTCAAAAACTAAATGCACTTGGGTAAATGGATCACAATGGAACACTAACTAATAACAATAAATTAAGTAAAATACTAGCCAGCAAATATAGTAAAATGCAAACAAAATAAAAATAGAGTATATGACAAAGTACGTAAAGGACAACAATATCTATGTACAGGGTATTCGCGTATATTTTGACCTCTACCTACAGGGGTTATTAGAAAAAAAGTTTAAATACAAAAGTTGTTTGGTTTTTCACGTATTATCTTTTGGCTAGGTCGAAAAAAAAATTGCATGTCGTAAATTTGATGAAACCAATTGGACATAATATTTTTAAATGGGACACCCTCTATAATTTTACACGCTTGGATAAAATTTATTTTCCTGATTTCAAATATATATATTTTGTTGACATTTGCACTGACAGTTTTCGAAATATTCGACAGCGCGTACCATAAAAAAAATAGAAAAAATACAAAGATTTAAAAATATTTAACACTAGAAATCAATAGTAATAAAAAATATTTAAAGATTTTCGATGTAACTTCCTTAGTTATTTAAACATTTCCTAATATTTTCATGTTTTAATACTTTTTTATAATTTATTGTAAACATTAAATATTAAATATTTCGAAAACTGTCAGTGCGAATGTTAACAAAATATATATTTTTGAAATCAGGGAAACATTTTTTCCAAGCGCCTAAAATTATACAGGGTGTCCCATTTAAAAATATTCTGTTCAATTGGTTTCCTCAAATTTATGACATGCAATTTTTTTTTCGACCTAGCCAAAAAATAATACGTGAAAAACCAAACGACTTTTGTATTTAAACATTTTTTCTAACTTTCTTAATAACCCCTGTAGGTAGGCGTCAAAATATACGCGAATACCCTGTACATCTACATTATAAACAGAATAGGGCTAATGAAGTATTAGTAATTTTATTTTGAAGTTGGTTGTGTTGAACAAATGTATGTTGCCTTGCACTGTCATATACCTAATTTTCACAGATGGTATAAATTGGCGATGATTGTAAGACTCGTGTACGAGGCACTGCTAGGTTAAAAGATAACGAGTATCTTGCATTCGTGGGAGGTACATTTATATTTAACTGATGCAATAATTCGGTACAATTTTTAGTAGAGTACCTAATGATTTTGTGCAGCAAAATAACAGATTGTGCTTGCCTACGTATATCTAAGGCTGTCACGGTACACTCAGATAGTAATATTAAGTATGTGACTACTATTAATTTTTTTTTCATTGGTGCTATAGGACATGGCAGAATTAACTAATCTGATAACTTCTTCCGTAATTTATAGAGACGATAGAATATTATTTATGAACACAAACAGCGCGACAAGAGATTCAAATTAGTTCTAAAAGTCTTTTATCTGCCCCAACGAACTATGAGGTTATAGATTATAGAAGATATAAAGACGAAAAACTACTGTTTTTTTTTTAAACTCAGCGAATCAAATTTTACTTACATTCTTATGTAAATGAAGTTTTATTCGCTGAGCTGGGAATAAATTAAATAAGCCGAATCCTGAAATGCAAATCAGTCTAACGAAATTTCATGGTGAATAGCGCCATTACCACATATTTGTTATGATACACCCTGTATATTGATATGGGCAATAATTTCTCCTTGATAAAAACCTAAAAAAGTATAAACAGTGCCGTGTACCTTTTAGAAGTTTAGCAATATACTGGGTGAGTTTTTTAACCTGGAACTTTCAAATATCTCGAGAAATAAACACTCTACGAAAAAAAAATTATTATTATTATCATTAAAAAATTATCATTTAGCGGGGAAAATCCAATAGTACTAAAATTACTCCACAGGTGGGAGAGGGGGGTAACTTTGAAATCTTAAATAGGGACCTATATTTTTTATTGCAGATTCGGATTCTACGGCTAATCCTACGTATTTTTAGCCGTAGAATCTAAATCTGCAATAAAAATATAGGTTCCTATTTAAGATTTTAAAGTTACCCCCTGCCTTACCTACAGGGAGTGGGGTGGTGTACTAATTTTAGTACTATTGGATTTCCCCCGCTAAATGATTAAATTTTGGTTAGAGATATGTTTTCATAGAGTGCTTATTTCTCGAGATATATATTTGAAAGTTTCAGGTTAAAAAACTCACCCGTTATTTAAAAAATAATTATTGTAATCCAAACATATACTATGAAAATTTATCACAAAATATGATTTAAAACATTTGTTTGGAATGAAATCTTTATAATACAAACAAATACAGGCTTTTGCATATAAAAATATCTGGTGCTTGTAAAAACTTTATTTTGTTGTAAAGTCATAGTTAGACCAAAAACATATTTTAAACAACATTTACTACGGCTTACCTAATAGGTATATGTTTAAGATTATGGTACGCATCCTTTTTATTTATTATTTTTTTTTTCTATAAAAATTGCCAAGCTGCATTACATATATGAATAAGAAGAGACTGATCCAAGTATGTAGAAAATGTCCCGATGTTTTCTTTAAGCTTCGATTGAGAAAAAAATGTGCAAATTTCAAATACATTGTCAATCATACTGTCTACTGACAATACATGAGAGATTATTTCTAGTGACAATCATAATGACTGATTGGATCGTGGGAAGTATAGGGAAACTCCTGATACATTATAATCGATTGTTTTACGATCGAGTATTCCATTATTTACCCAGATTTACAATTCAAGCTTGTTTATAGGTACTAGCTGACATCGCATTATTGTTAATTATTTCATTAGTTATTAAAGCTCAGTAACAATAGGAAGCTCATCCGTTATACTCGTATGCATTTAATTCAAATTAATACATATGCCAATAATTTTGAAAACTCTGCAATTATTTTCAAATCTGCTTTTCACAGAAAGTACGCTCGCACAACAATTTATCACAAGCAACAATATTTATCGGTTGATTGTTAAGTCGTTAAATTATTAGTATCGAATTAATAAATATAATATTTATACAGCTAAATGGGCATTTCATTTAAATTAACGGTATTAAATTTTGCTTTGTATTTTAAGTACTTATTTTCATTTACTCAACAGAATTAGTTCATGCACATAAATTTATGTTTTCATGTTATTTATATAGTTTTGATTTAACCAATCATGTTTTACCATTATCTGTAAAACAACACTAGAGCCATTTAATCTTAATTGAATTATACGGTGCTAGTTTTTTAAAACCTGACATAGACAATTTTTTTATTTAAAGAGATAGATACTACTTCCAAAGCAAATTTATAGAGATTGCTCTGATTAAGAAAAATCAAAAAAGAAAATATTTCCAACGTTGCCGGTTTGGGCAGTAAATAAAGAAAACTGGAAAAATTTTCTTTTTCGATTTTTCTTTATCAGAGCAGCCTCTATAAATTTGCTTTTGGAAGTATGCGTCTATCTCTTTAAATAAAAAAAAATAGCCTATGTCAGAGAATACGTTTTCAGTCGTTTAATAGAGACTTGTATTTTCAATTGTACAGATATATGTAAGCGTTGCTGGAGTATAATTTTGTTATAGCATATCTTCTCATAGACCTTACTAGTTTTTTTTTAAGTAAAATTACAAATGTTTGGGTTGATCTTTCTCTTTCTCCTCTTATCTAAATACACAGTAAAAAAAGACAAATGGTAAAATTACTAAATGGTAATCGTAATTTACTGCAGTGTTATTTTTAACACGAACTGGATAGTATAATAACTAAACCTTTAGAACTCATATTACACGAACGATATACCCGCCAAGTTTGTAGAAGTACTCATAAATTGTAGTAAAATTTACAAAACCCTGTGTTAAAAATGAATCAATCCGCCATAAAAATGGAATAATTACACGGTGAATAATTAACTATTACACATTACCTAGTAAAATCTACTGTGTTAAATTACTTTTATGTAATGTAATAATACACCGATATGTCTAACACTGTCAAGTGTGGACTATATACACACTGGTGAGTGTGGATTCAGTGTTAAAATCAGTCGGATTTTTTTACTGTGTATAATAATAATTTTAGGCAATATATAATCGCAGTGCAAAAATATCTCTGTTTTTTAGGTCACAGCCAACTGCCTATAGATTTCTCATTTAAAAAATATAAGTTTGCTTCCCAGGACCACAACCTTAAGGTCTACTCAAAATCGATAAAAAATTAATAGCACCACTGTGGATTTGCACAATGGTACCTTCAGTTTTTCTTATATCTAATAGTGTCTGAAATTCCCTGGATTCCTATCGAAAATATGGGGCAAATTAGTGGATTTTATATTGTGAAGATTTGTTATTTAAACGTTATATAAATATGGTAGTATTTTTTTGATGTTTATATGCAATTACCACATCCTGTAACTGTTATAGATTCCCACTGGACATGTAAACTAAACTAAATCTACTAAATATTTGTGACATGTTGAAGCACATTTAATAGAGCATCCCAAGTTACATTTTTGTACAAAACGTTTGAGCACACTTTCTAAGCGCTGTATCATTCACGAAACATTCATAAGGGCCTTATCACAGCAATAAATTATCGCGAATATCGCTATTAAACGACGACAACATTGCACGCCGCTGTATAGAATAACCTGGTTGGTGTGTATAAAACCCACCCCCTTTGTAAACACGAAAAATTCTAATAAAATATCTTGATTACACTCATCGAGCTCTTATCTGACCAAATAAAGCGGCGGTATGAGAGGCGGCATGAACGCGAAATGATGATGGCGTATATCTTTATTATGGTAATAAAAGCATATATAAATGTGCCTCATATGAGAGATTTTTAAGATTTAGTTGGAAATATACATTATCCTGGAGATTTGGACTCTGACCTGGCGATATTTTGCCAAGCTGATGGTGCAATAAATTTTATGAGGTTTGTTTTATTAAAGAAAAAAGAGAGACATAATGGCATTGTCAGAAAATTGATTGTTTGTTTGCATATGTTTTTATAAGGGATGCAAGTGGTGCAAGCTATTTTTAAGAGTTAAAATCCAAATCCGAAAATTAGGATATTACTATTTATTTATTATTATTATTATTATTTATAATGATGGACGTACCTATCTTACAGATTTGACGTCATATTTACAATATCAATAATATATCTTCAATATATTACAATATTTTCAAATTTATAATGTCAATGACATTATAAATCATTATATCTAATTATCTATATATTAAGTCTAAATTATATGTACATTATTACTGATATTACCTTATTATGTAACCATAATCGGCTACATCACATCACCTGCTCCTAGAGCCGGGACCAGGCGATTTGATCCAGCCAATTATGATGTAACCATTGACTATCACCTTTCATAAAAGGAGCTGCAATACTACAAAATTAGAAGACGTCACTGTATTAGCTTAAATGCCATTAAGATCTGCCAAATGACAAATTAATGTAGGCTTAAAAAGTCATAAAATAAATATTTACAGAAACAATATTCTTTTAATATTAATAATGTTGCTGAAGTGCCTGGTGAACCTACCAGCTACAGGGAAGAACACATTATATACTTTTCAAACTTAGTACCTATGACAAATAGGGACAAATACATAAATTTTCCTGCTTTAGCTATGCAGGAAAACAATAGCAATCAATAGTACACTTAATCATGTCAATACTAAGATTTTTAACTAAAATGCATACTGTAAACATGGATTATCATGATACATATAACAATATACATAGTTGTTCCATAGTAGTATTTCCATATATGGTTTAGATATTTGTGATCACAAATTCCACACAACTGGTATTAACAATATATGTTAAATAAACCAAAATTATAACGTCAAAGGCAAATATTAAACTATCAAATCTATCTCACATAATAAACATGAAAAATCACAGCTCAAGAAAATTTAAATAAATACATGTACCTGTAATAGAAACCATTCTTAATACATATTATAATAGGAGAATTACAATAATAGCCCGTACAATTGCTTGTACAAAAAAATGCTGGAAAATCGTATGGTGGAAAATTGTAATGATTGTAATTTTCTATAGTTGATCCAGCAATCTACTTTCCGTAGTGGAAAGAAGGTGAGTGATATCTCTGGGAACAGCTAAAATGGCTTCCAAATCCATCATGAGGATCTCGGTAACTAAGTTAGCGAAACTAAAGATACAGATGTTATAGCGACCATCCTAAGGCATTCGATGCAACATAGATTATCGGATGCGATTAGAACAAAAGATGAACTATGAACTGCAGAGACAGGAAACCCTGTCTTTTCGCTGCTGTAAAGATGAGTGAGATACACGCTGGTATGTATGTAATAAAGGTCCAGTAAAGAAAAATAAAGGTTGGATCCTCTACCTCTGGCCTTTGATTCTGCAAACCAAATAATGTACAAGAATAAACATAGTGAGTAACCCATAAAACAGCAACTATAGTACAAGACTCCTTCCGAAATAGCAAATATCTGAACTATCAATAACCACTGAAGCTGCATACAAGATATAGCAATTCAAGACACCACATTCATGCAAAAATACATAAAATAACGGGAGTTGGAAATAAAACCAGTTGTCGCCTTTATTCTCAAAGCAAGTGTATTTTCTTATCTTGTTCTTTTCATAGACGTGCATCAACTACAACGCGAACGAATAGAATTTATGATAAATTCCATTAAACTATGGAACACTGGAAATTCTAGAATTTTATAACAAAATCCTTATTTTAGCATGTCTGCAATAGCCATATGAATAAACTGTGATTATCAAACAACAACAATATTTTATTTTATTAACTGGAAGCGTAGGACCGGAAGTTAATGAAAGCTGGGTTTATATAGCATAAACTTTTGAAATACACCGTATAATCATCAAATATGAGAATTGTTAAATAACTTGTTAAATATAAGATATTAAATCTATACTGGGTCATCATGTCAATAAGAATTAGCATGGGTTATTTACATTTCATCGAATTTTATTCCTAGGTTAGGTTAGGTTAGGTTCAAAAGTGAATGGGCCGGAAACCAGACCCTCCACCGCGACTATGTGGTCTATTGTGGCTCACACCTACTTATATTTCACCCAACAGGTCCAGATTCTTAATGTATCTGATCACCTTATTGGGTGAGAACTTGTTCAGATCCTCTGGCAGAAGTTGTCCTTTGCCAAATAATGAGTCCAAATAATAGATCCTTCCCAGCGGGGCAGGTGCACAATATGTGTTGTGCCGTTTCATCTTCTTCTAAGCACAGGCGGTACTCAGCATCTTCTGCTAGGCCTAATTTGCACAGATGATATTTTACACGGCAGTGACCCGTATATAGGTCAATTAGAGTTCGTAGCTGAAACCTGCTTAACTCTAGAAGTTTTTTAGTTCTTGTTTTTGAAGGGTTTATTATGAACGCCATCGAATGAACTAATCGTGGTAGTTCCTGCCAGTACTGGAGGATTTGCCCCTCAGCCCAGGTCAAGAGCGTTGCTTTGGCAGTACTCGAGGATATGCCAAGCACCGGTTCTGGTCCGACAAATTCAGAAGCAGCACCCTCCCTAGCTAGAGAGTCGGCTGCATCATTCCCTTCATGGCCAGAATGGCCTGGGACCCAGACCAGAGTTACTCTATTTTTTCTGCTCAAATGAAAAAGCGCCTGCTGACAACTCCATACCGTTTTTGAGTTGCAACGGTAAGAACCTGTGATAAGAGATGCTTGGCTGTCTGAGAAGATTTTTATCGATTTGCGCGTAAGTTGCGTTTGTTCCAGCCTCTGTACACACAATTCGATGGCATAAATTTCTGCCTGAATTATAGTTGGATAACTGCCAAGGGATGAGGATATTTTCACCGTTGAGTTGCAACTATATACTCCGGCTCCAACACCCATGGGTGTTTTGGAGCCGTCTGTAGATCTCTGCCCTCAATAGGTCGGCTTTGTTCCGATCCCATTCCTGGGAAGAGAATATTAAAGGGCAGTTCATGGTTGGTCAGCAGCCTATTGTGCTCCATAGTGTCAGACTGCGGCATGTTAATAGCTGCCTGCTTTAGTCTGTATGTTGCCCATCTGGCCACCCTCTCCAAATATATGTGAAGAGGAGATAGGTCCAGTAGGAGGAATAGGAGAAGGGGTAGAAGTCCTTAGGAATTTTATTCCTAAGGCACACTGAAAAATATCGCTGAAATACTGAAGTGAAATATTTCATTAATTAAAATATAGGTAGGTAGTTCGAGCCCCATTAGAGGCAACTTTTTTAATTTAATTTTTTTATTAATTACATACCTACATACTTTTATTATAGACAATAAGACTTTTTACTGTTTACTTACTCGAAGAAATATTTCTTCGAATAAGTAAACACTAATAATTGTAATTAATACACAAATAAAGTAAAAAAATTTTGCCTGTAGTAGGGTTTGAACTACAGAAATTTTGTATTTTCAGTTTAAAAAACCAGCAGCTTGAAAAACTCTCTGAAGTGTCCTATTAATCTGAAATGAATTTTTACCTATAAGTATTTTAATTAAAAAGCATTTCACTTCAGTATTTTTGGTTATCAGAAGTGTTGGGCAATCAGTTATTTTGGTTCCGTGAGCAATATCTCTTATAGAGTGCCTTGGGAATATAAAATTCAATAAAATGTAATATATCCATGCTAATTCTCATTAGTCAGATGTTATGGGAGACCTGGTATAGTTTACTAGTATAGTTTTCTAGCTATCTTATTTAGTTCTATGTGCAAATATATTTGAACAATTGCAAAGATACCACGTATTTATCAATTTTAATGAAAAATATTTTCTGTTGTATTATATGTGTTCCATAATTCTATTGAGTTCACAGTCCAATATGGTGCAATGACATGGGCTATTCTCTATCATAGGACCGATATGTTGAAGTGAAAAACATCTTAATTTTCTCATTCCATCGACCGCTGGGTTTCTCTCATAGTGAAGAAAAGTTTTAACAGGAGAGAAACTCATTAAGGATGTGGCTAGTATTAATGGTTATTCTTCTGTGTCGTTGATAAGTTAATTAGGAAACTTAGATTTAAGAAAACCCTTCTAGAATCTAAGAAATTTAAACCTGACAGGCATAATTTGTATTAATAGAAAAACTTATGTAAACAAATTTTAATCACATATTCCATAAACAAAATAATGTTAAAATACTTTTTTTGTTAATTTTTAGAATATAAAATGCAGAAGTATTTCGAATCGATGTCAACAAATTTGCTATGATTTATCTAACTTTTTTAAGAAAGATCTTAGGTTAGTTTGTTGTACAGGGTGTTTACGTTTATATTTTGAATTAGAATGAACTAAACTGGGCATCATTTCGAACAATTTCTATATTTTTTGTTTTCATATTAAGATATTTCGAAAATGCTTAGAGATAATTTATTAAAATTATATATTTTTGAAAACGGAACAAAATGTATTTTCATATTTTTCAAAATATATAGTATGTTCTATTTAAAAGAAAACGCTGCTAGTTAGGTATAGGTACAATAGGCATAGATGAATAGCGGAATATGTCAGCTTTCTGAATTGCCAATAATATACAGGGCCATTCTATTTAAGAAAATTGATTTTTGATCACTTTTATAAGACATTTAAAAAAGTTCTAGTCTACCCTATATATTACATCAAATATTTGACTGCAATATGAAAGACCCTAACTGTACCTCAAAGTTTAACTTCTGATTATTTTGTGGTAGAAAGGCAACACAATTTATTTAAAGACTGATTTTGCTCAATAAATTTTAAAATTAATTAATATCTTGAAAACGGCTTGACATAGGCATAGGTGTAGTGAAATATTAAAAAAAAGTTACTCAGAAATTGATGTAGAATCCAAAAATGAAAAAAAGATAAGGGGTAGTCCATTTAAAATAACGAAGACGTTGCCACTTTTACGTACAACTGGCAACACCGCATTCTTGAAAGTATTTTAGACCGATAGACCATGTCTTGTTACCTTGGTAACCAAATTTTCAAAACGATTGATTAACCCGTTCTTCATATGATACTTCTAATACTCCATCCACCGTGAATCACCCTGTATTTAACCTATTGGAGTCACAATAAATTCGCAACAATAGGAAATAGTTTCACGGATCATTTATCGCATGCATAAAATATTTGTAAGTTCAAAATTCCTGCAACCAGAAACATAATATAAAATAATTTAGTTCGAACCAAACTTCATGTATTTATGAATTAAAATATATGCATTCGTGTATATCAAACGTTAATTTTAACTATGGCAATATGTTAATTTTGGCAATTATTCCATTCTAGAATTAATATCTCTTATTTATATCTCCTAACCTTGATTTTCTCTTTTTCAGGTAAGGCACTAATGAGCAATTGCTTGGTTAAGCAGAAAACCTTAAATGTAAGTTTAAAACTTTAACTGTTCCATTAATGTAAAAAAAAATTACAAACTTCAAACACTTCTGAGTTGGTAAGAACTTCTGATGTTTATATAAACTGCGTGCTGAAACTTTGTACGTATTCCGTTTCGGTTTAAATTGTTATTATTACAGTAACTTTAAGCGTCGACTGATGGATTTAATAAAATGCGCGATCGACTGAATTCAAGATTTCAGGCTGGATCTGAATTTCTCCAATAATATTCAAGATTTTCAAACACAATTTGGTCATACGTGACTATTTGATAGTCATAGAAAAAAAATTTGCGCGTTAACTAAATTTCATCTTTTAAGTTTTAAGTGTGATAATATATTAGCTTTGGAAGGAGATGCCGAAAACAACTACTCCACGGCCAATGTGCCCCGACTGACGTTGCATTACTCCAGCATCTCCGTGGAAGTCGCCACATCCTTTATCGAGATCAACCACTAGACACTGACCGGTTTTGCGCTTGTTTTGCGCTCCTCAGAGTGCCATAGATAGTGGAATCGATGAAATGTCGATGAACCATGTTGCGACATGATTGCCTAATGTGCTTGGTGAATGTTAGTAGTGGCGAAAAACACACCGTAGTGCCCTTTTTGGGTCTTTGCTACTATCCGTCTGACAATTATTGTCAAATTAACAGACAGATAACGACCTGCTTTTCCGCAGGGGCTATTATAGCAGTGACCTCTACTGTATTTGAGGAAGATAATCCTACTTATTTGTTATTATGTAAATATGTAACTTATTTGTGGTGCCTTTTCATGATTCATAGTTTCTTTTGGAATTATACCACCTATAAAATAACAAACAGCAGGAAACCGGAAGCATACAAATTAAATATTCAAAGTGCAGTATCAAGGCAAACTTCTAAAATTTGCCCCAAAAAACCACTGTATAATATAGAATAAAATAATTATTATAATAAAATTTAAAAGATATTAAACACTTACCCAGCTTTTTCCTAAACGCTTCAAGTTGATCCTCAACTCTTCGTCAGTAGAACGATTGTATGATAAGAATTTTTTGTCAGATTGGCATTTTTTTTTTTGAGATCTTTCTCAGAGACAATAGATGTCACTGCTGTAATGGCGCCTGCGGATAAGCAGGTCGCTATCTGTCTGTCAATTTGACAATAATTGTCAGTCAGAGAGTAGCAATGACTCAAAGAGGGCACTATGGTGTGGTTACTCGCCACTACTAATACACACTCCACAAAAATTATCGCAACACTAAAAATTTGCTATTATTTTGATATTCGTTTTCTCTGGAACTAATTGTCCGATTTAATTGATTTTCTTTTTGTATTGTAGGTTGATTCGTTAGCAATGTGACTGGTTTAGTTACATTCTCGAAAAAAATAATTTTGAATACATACAGGGTGAAACAAGTGTAACATGATTTGTCACAGAAGTTTAGAACACCCTGTGGAGTTAATCAGTTATGGCAACATAGTAAAACTTAATAGGAGTTAAAGCGACTTCTTTTCTTAACATAATCGTCTTGGTTTCACATCGATATCTCAATAATTAAAGGAGATATTTCAAAATAAAGGGTTCAGTGTCATTTCAGTAAAAAAAATCAAATAAACCTTAACAAACATTTACAGATTTTACGAAAACTTAGCAGGCTCTGAAAACAAAATTTGAAATGTCATTCCTACAATCATTATTTCTACAGAAATACGATTGTTACAGTTTTGTTAAAACTCTTTTAATTTGCGTGCTAAATTTAAAAAAAATGAATGCTGAACTTCGTTTAAACAGACATTTGTCAAATGAAGAGTCAGTAAGAGCAATTGCACTCGTTGAAGACGGACGAAGTCAAAGATATGTGGCAAATGTAATAGGTGTTCAACCAAGTACCATTTCCAGATTAATCAGGCGTTATAGAGAAACAGGACAACATTCCAGAAGGCAAGGACAAGGGCGTAAAAAGGTAACTACAGCTGCAGATGATAGATTTCTAAGACTTTCGGCATTAAGAACTCGACATTGTACTGCTCGTATGCTTCAACGAAAAATTTTGGGAGCCAGACATGCAAACATTTCTTTACAAACTGTTAGAAACCGTCTTAGAGAAGTTAATTTACGTCCTATGGTTCCAGCCAAGGGACCACGTCTGACCAGGGAACATCGAGTTGCCCGTCTCCAATTTGCTAGGGAACACAGTAACTGGGGCCTAGAAGAATGGTCTAGTATACTGTTTACTGACGAATCAAGATTTTTGTTTATATTCGTCAGTTAGACGTATGCCAGTATACAGAAGGCCAGGTGAACGGCATATGCAGTGCAATTTTCGACAGATCGAAAATTTTGGAGGTGGATCGGTAATGGTGTGGGGAGGAATTTCTGTTAATGGGCGTACGGCACTGGTACCTGTCAACAATGGCAGCATGACTGCCCAACGTTACATAACGGATATTTTAGTTCCTTATGTGATTCCATATGGACGCTTGTTGGGTAATAATTTTACCTTAATGCAAGATAACGCACGTCCTCACGTTGCACGTATAGTAAGAGAATATCTTGAAAACAGTCATGTTGCTACAATGGACTGGCCTGCTCGCAGTCCAGACCTAAATCCAATTGAGCATGTATGGAACTACATGTCATGGAAAATCAAGGAGGGTCAAATCCTCTGCCGAACATTAAATGAGCTCCAGAACAAGCTTCAAGAGATTTTGAATGATATAGGGGAAGATTACATACACAGTCTGTTTGAAAGTCTACCACAGCGTATTCAAGAGGTAATTGAGGCTAGGGGAGGAAATACCCGATACTGAAAATTGTTATTTTAATTTTATGACGTGTTTTATTGCTGTAAGGGTATACTGTTTTATTAAATTTGTTTAGTGATGCACTTGTAATCGATTTTTTTTACTAAAATGACACTGAACCCTTTATTTTGAATTATCTCCTTTAATTATTGAGATATCGATGTGAAACCAAGACGATTATGTTAAGAAAAGAAGTCGCTTTAGCTCCTATTAAGTTTTACTATGTTGCCATAACTGATTAACTCCACAGGGTGTTCTAAACTTCTGTGAAAAATCATGTTACACTTGTTTCACCCTGTATGAATTCAAAATTATTTTTTTCGAGAATGTAACTAAACCAGTCACATTGCTAACGAATCAACCTACAATACAAAAAAAAAATCAATTAAATCGGACAATTAGTTCCAGAGTAAACGAATATCAAAATAATAGCAAATTTTTAGTGTTGCGATAATTTTTGTGGGGTGTGTATATTAGCTTATGTCAAATATTTGTTTATTATTCATTTCAACTGGCTATAATATCTGGAAAAAAACATTTTCGAAACTGTTCTCTAGCGTTTCTGAAAAAATTGATTTCTCCTTAAACATATTTAAAACTTCACTAATAACAATGATCAACTTGGAAATATTTACCCCGAATCCCGACTTTGTCATGGGGTAGAGATCTTTTACTTGCCTATCATCAGATAGAGAAGGGATCTCCGGCTTTACATCCTATCCAAGGGATGGTACGTCTTTCTACACAGACCTCGCCTAAGTTTGAATAGCTTCTGTGAATTCACCGACGAGAAGGCCATCGAAAGTGAGCGAACATCGCAGGTCTGCCCTCCAGACCCAAGCACTACACCAACAAGCGAGCGATTATTCATAAGGCGATTTTGTGGATATACTGAGGGCAATAAAGCACATCCCATCGCGAAATTAACTCCTCTCCTCTCATTTACTTGCAACTGTCGGTAGTGCAAATATGTCATAATCCAGAGTCAAAAGAAATATTTTGATGAATGGTGCTTCCTATATGCAATGGAATTTTTGAAAAAAATCTCGAAAATATTGAACGCAAAGTTCTAAAAAGAAAGAACACATACAAAGAAATGAACTTTAAAAGGGTTTGGATTCAACCTTTAGGTTTTGTAAGAGGATTTCGTGTTTATTTTGCCACAGTTTACCTCCCAGTTTAGTTTAATATTTGACAACAACCATGTACCTACTGTAACTTATACTATACTTTAGACACTAAAAATTCCGATTGATAAAGTTGTTGAAATTATAAATATATCAATCCAAACTAGATATTGAGAGACCCATGTATATGCCTATTGTAGACTATTTCAGGAATTTCTTTGATCCACGCTTGGATAGCAGACGGTGGGAGGATTAATTGGATTTTCCTTATAGTGTTTCGTTCAAACAATTCACAAAAAAAATGCGTTCAATATACGCCACTAATTTTAAAGAAAAAAATCAGTCTTGATTCTTTACAATTATTATGTTCAAATTTCTAGTTAGTAAGTTGAAATTTTTACTTAGCAAGTAGAAATTTCTACTTAGTAAATAGAAATTTCTACTTGGTAAATAAAAATTTCTAGTTAGTAAGTAGAAATTTTAGAGTATTTAATTTTTCTCCATGGCCCCTCAGCGCTTCTGTAGTGGGCGCACTCGCATCCCGCAAAATAATTATTTGCCACTGTCTTTCCCACACAAGAGAATGAGAAAAAAGATATACCTATTATATTTCCACGTTTGTATTTGTGTGTGTAAATGTTGCCTTCACTAATTAATGTACGTAGGTACTGTTATTATTATCCCAGATTACCTATAATTTATTGTTGATTTACAAACTAATAGATAATAACGAAATTTGTGTCATGCCTCATTAGCGTTTCAACGATGTAAACTAGTAGGTATATATTTTTATGAAGGCCAATTTATTTTCCGTAAACAAATAAAAATAATCGAAATTAAGATTCTACGACTTCTGCAAATGTCAGTAAATATGAACTCAAGCGACTCAACTGTACCTTAATTATAAATAGAAATGTTATCTATTTTAATTTAAAAGAGAAGTACGGAATATTGAAATCAACCGAGTACCTCAAATCGAGTCAGATAAAAGAAAGATGAAAATCGCGCACCCGGAATAGGCATCATTTATTTCCCAATCAAGATGTGGACTCTGGCCACTCAAGCTTGGCAACATGTTTGTGGAACCAATAGTACAATGATTTATCCAATCAGGCTGCTGCTTATCGGAGCAGACAAGTCCGGGCGCGGGTCCAGACTTCGCTCCGCTCGAGTGTGAAATGAGTCAAGCTCCGGTTATCGGCCAGTCCGGTCCGGCTCCGATGCGTTACATGCAGGATTACTTCACATAATGTCGGATTACACGGTCACTAACAAACTGAAGAATATTAATCTGGAACGTAATATACTGGGTGCGCTTCGATGTAAAAACTTTAAAGATTTAAACCCCCCATACACTACGATGTTCCTTGCAATTTTAAGCACGCGATTAAAATTGTGCGCGCAAGATTGTAGGATCGCGTTGTACATACACTGTCCGTTTAAATTGGATCAGTTTCATTTAAAATTGATTGCTTTAGCTGCAAAACAGAAAATTATAAAAAAACGTTCTAAATGGTCCAAAAATTGGCTTTTAAAAAAACAACAATTTGAGACAAATTTAAGACAATTTGAGACAACAAAGACAACAACTCTAGCACCCCCTTTTTCTCGATAACGAAGCTTTGAAACATACAACTTCATTATATGAATTTTTCTTTTTATTTTTGCGAGTTCTATTGCTTACTAAATTTTCCTAATTAAAACCCTGTATATTCAAAATATATTTAATATAATACATAACTATTGTATTTGCCTTACCTCTTGTGAATTACCACCAGCCCCAGATTTTTTTGAAGCATTAACTTTTTTTAATTCTTTTCGGAATGATCCTTTCATAGAATCTATTTCCTTTTTAACTGTAGCTTTGGTCGCTGTAGGGTATATTTCCAGTAATTTCTTCACTAGCTCATCGTACGCTTTATTTTTTATTATTTTGTTGGAGTAATCACTGGAATTTACTTTCCATAAACAGGAATGGCTTCTATATAAATCAATAATCTCTATAACAAAGTCCTTATTCTAGGTTCTCGTATCCATTTTTCAGTATATACCTAAATACGATATCAAACGAGTGCCCCTTTTGACAATATGCATTGAGAAAATCGGCAATGTTAACAGTGCGGAGCACATACACACATCGTTTTGCCCAAACATGCAAAATTGCACGGTAAAATTATGGGTTCGCTTTTAATTAAAATTCAGGAGTAACATTGTCGGTTTTTGACCATACACGACAATCTTGCGCGCACAATTTTAATCGCGCGGTTATAATTGCAAGGAACATCGCAGTGTATGGGGGCTTTTACATCGTGAACATTTAAAATATCTTGAAAATATATACCTAATATGGGATATACTTTTTCAATGAAAAGGTCACTACATAATATACAAGCGAATATTGAATAATATAAGAATTTACTGAATTGTTACTAACGTGGATATAAACAAAATTGTTGATGTCAAAATAAGACCATTTAACAACGATACTTACCTACATATAACTAACATAGCAGTTTCGTTAAATCGATCTATTTTGATATCAATAAGTTTTGATATACGTACTTATATCCACATTATTCCATACACAAAATTCTCATTTAGGACATCTAATAACTGTAACAACGACTTTAATTCTACAGTTTATGTTATACAAAAACGGTTTGTATAACATGATATATAACCATGGGATAAAGTTGTGTAATATTGTGACCAATAATACACTGTCAAGATATTCCGCATGTCTGAATTTGTTTTTGAATTATTTTAAAAAACCAAAATTTTGTGTTTTGGTTTTTATTTAGGTTTAGGTTAAACCTACTTATTTATTTATTTTTGTTTTCCTTGTTTAAAATGGTATCAAAATACTGTATTTAAAACTAGTATTTGAAAACAAAATATAGGTATAGGTAACTGTAAAGGATCGTAATACATCGTTGGCATCATAATAGAAAATCTCATTTAATTAACCACTAACCACGATAAGTAGGTATCTACGTATTTTGCACCAAAAAAGAAACATCGGAAAAGACATATATTTTCTCTTTTATGCATTAAAATAATTTGCTATTTTATCTAATGGAACTATTTTTTTTTTTAAATTCACTTGGAACTTCTGAATTATTCATATTACTTTTTCAACACGTTAACAATGTACATTACTTCTGTAGTTATTATAAAATACTGACTTTTCAGTACACTCTATATGCTTTTAAGAAGAATTATAAAGAGGATTATATTACTCTGGTGAGGAATATAGTCTGGGAAATTTTTTTCGTATAAATTTTCCAAATTCATGCCAGGATTATTCAAAATAGCTGAAACTAAACTGCTGCAAAAAAACTTCGCAGATACGATTACAGTAATGACCAATAATAATAATAATAATAATAATAATAATAATAATAATAATAATAATAATAATAATAATAATAATAATAATAATAATAATATATCTACTTATTATTTCGCGGGCTGCATTTGCGCCTCAGCAACGACTTTCGTTGGTAGGCCTTAACCACCATTCAGTGCTGGAATGAGGGAAACCTGGAAAACCTCATTAGTTAGGGGGACATTCAAACATCAACTGATTTTAATCTCTCACATTAACACCAAGTTGATATTCTTCCCATCCTAGGCCATCGCCAGGATGGTTGCCAAGCCATCCCAGCGAATAAGCCTTGATCTACGAGTAAACAATTTAATGAAAAATTGTTTGGCGGAATGGGGATTAGAACCCACGACCTCTGGACGTCATCGAGACGCTAAGCCCTGAGCCACCTGCGCAATAGAGGGCATTCATGCTACTCACTACTGTTATCACAAAGTGAACTAGGTTAAACTTGACTATATCCTAACTATTATCAGTTAAAATTTTATATTTATAAATAAAATTGAAAGTACATTTATTTTCCTCACATATATATATATATATATATATATATATATATATATATATATATATATATATATATATATAATAATAAATGTCTATTGTTTCTTCGCAGTGGATGACAGTGACTAAATTAGCTGCCTAAAAAATTGAACTTTTGATTTTAATGCGTACTACTTATTCAAATATTTCAATTTAATATAATATAAGCATACTCTAATATTAAACTGAAAAATTGGAATTATCATATTATATGCTTCATTCTTCCTTCTATTTAAAAAGTATTGTTACCGTATTATAAAGCCGAAGTAAAAAGGCACATGGAAATACAGTTTGCCCTTATTGCAACAGTACCGGATTTGTCTTATAATTGCAACAAAATTTATTTTTAATGTTATAAATTGTATATCACCGTAAAAATCAAAAGATAAACTAGATCCCTATAGTAGCAAATTTTTGTTTAATACAGGTATTTTAGAAATAATTTTTGAAAATACGCTTTAGTACAAGATTGTTTACCTGGAATTTTAAAAATAAAAATAATTACCAAAAATTACTACTACACAGTAAAAAAAGACAAATGGTAAAATTACTAAATGATAATCGTAATTTGCTCTAGTGTTATTTTTAACACGAACTGGGTAGTATAATAACTAAACCTTTAGAACTCATATTACACGAACGATATACCCGCCAAGTTTGTAGAAGTACTCATAAATTGTAGTAAAATTTACAAAACCGTGTGTTAAAAATGAATCAATCCGCCATAAATACGGAATAATTATACGGTGAATAATTAACTATGACACATTAATTTGTAAAGTCTACTGTGTTAAATTACTTTTATGTAATGTAATAATACACCGATATGTCTAACACTGCCAAGTGTGGACTATATACACACTGATGAGTGTGGAATCAGTGTTAAAATTACTCGTTTTTTTTTTACTGTGTATAGGGATTTAGATTAAAGTCTTATCTTTCAATACTTTTTTACTAAAAGTCGCTATCTTATAGTTTTTTTATAATTAGACACGAGATGAACGCCGATTTTGGGCTTATTTCGGACTAGTGAATGGACTTTTAAAAGACAGATGTATTTATTTGTTTTATTAACCACAACCCACAACACTTGACTTTCGCGTACAAAGTGGGCGTGCTGTATAAATTTACTTAACTACTGTACCAACCTGTTCCCAATGTGCAGCTGTACAATTAGATGTAAGTTTCTGGGCCAAATTGCTCCAGAATTTGAAATTCCAAATGTGTTTGATGTATTTCGGAATAGTTAAAAACTACGTGGCACACAGTCACTACGTAAAGTTAAGGAAACTCCTGGAAGATTCAAGAATCGAATAAAATAGCCAAGAAAACTTTTAAAATAAAATATAAAAGTTCCCTATAACAATTTCGGAAGTAATCTAATACTGAAACTTGGCATCTGTTATGTTTTATATATACGACGAGAATCGTATGCAAGATGAGTCAGTAGAAATAAATACGGTTAAACTTTCATAGCTGCACTACAACAACAAACGCTAAGGAACAAAATTGGAGTACTTCAATTTAACTTTGATGTTTGTTTTTATTGAACAATTCCATGTAGACAACTGCAAAACGTCCGCGATGTGTTCTCAGTTTAGAACCGAACAATCCGTCACGAAGCAATTATACTTTCGGCCATAATTACCCAAGCACCTGTCAAATGAAAATTGTGCGCTACGAGTTACGTACAATAAAATTTCTTATTGCTTATCTGTTTTCGCTATAGGGCAGCGTCTAGTCAATTTTAGTATAACTTTATGGCTTGCAACAAATCTAACCGAGACCCCGGTTTCTTTAAATGTTACTTCTTGTACTCGTAGTGTGCACTTCGGAATTAATCCTAATAATGTGATGATATAAACCGTTTCATTTCCAAGAAATAACTTTTTTATCGCACCCATATAACTGTGTTAGTTTATACCCTTTCGTATTTTCAATTTCTAAACGTATTATTATTATAAAGTATATTAAGATGTCCTGTTGCGAAAATATGGGAATTCTTAACGATTGTTTTGTATTTTTATAAATTTTAATACCTACTAACAAAATTATCGACATATATTTAAATGTATATTTCACAATAAATAACTTTAAAATGTCTTAAATGTGTATAAAATCACAAAGAATAACGACTACTCTTTTTTTTAACAAAAGTCCTGAAATATTTTGGAGTAGGATGAGTAATTTCCTAATGAAATTTATCAGAAAAATACATCCAAGGAAAATATTTCTTTTGCCTTCGATATTATCGGATATTGACATTAAATCCCTGTTCCTGCAGGAATCACAAACTAGTCAGATTCAATACAATCATTCCAAACCAGTCAGCAAATTGTTTTCAACTAATCACAATTCTTCTTACTAGTTGGTGATTGCTGCAGGAACAATGTCAACCTCTGACTGTTTGTAGTTATAGTTAAGTGTCAATTTTTGTTTGTAAAATTTATATTTTGACCACTATTTGTACGGCACTGCAAAAACGCTTTGAATATAGTAGTTTATTATACACTCACATTTTCAATTTTCTTTTTCATAGAAATTTATAAATAAAATAATTTATTATTTTCTTATTATTCATTAATTCTAATACCTAATTGGTATATCTATTTTTTTATGTGTATATAAAGGTGTATTTAAATAACACTGATTCCGAGATAATTTAGATAATACGCAAAAATCATCCAGCTTTTTACATTATGTTTACGTTATCAATAACAGAAAATCTCATGACAATGTCACACGTTCACCATCAGACTTTTGTAATTTTGCAAGGACATCCGATTCTATTGAAAACGCGTTATCATTCTTATGTCCTTATACGCTCAATTGTAGTGACTTATTTCCAAGGTAACGTCTACGACACATGTGCGTGGAAAATTCCAAATATATTCTCAGAATTGCTAATTCGAAGCGAAAAGAAGACTGCTGGGTATGAAAATCGTTACCTAGGTAGGATATATTGGTCGGTACATGCACTGCAAGTCAATAAGTGTATAGATATACTTTTATTAAATAGAATAGAATAGAAAGGAAACCGTAAAGCTATAAATTTGGGAAAAACGAGGTATAGACTGTATTATGACATAATAAATAATTAATTTAATGATTTACACCTGTAATGTGTGATTCTAATTGTAACACTAATTTTCCGATATCATTCATTGAGGCATTTTTTTATTAAAAAACTGTTCAGATATGTTCCATGAACTACCATGAACTTGTTTCCCTACAATACATACAATATATCTGCTTTATTTTTACACCCTGTCACCCTGTTTACTATATCTGTCACACCCTGTATAAATAATCTAAAAAATTCTTCTGTTTTAAACTACAGCAAATATCCAGCGTTCTTTTTCCGTCACAGTGCACAAGGTCACTTTGTGCAGGGTAAATAAGCGTCACGTTATTACACATCCTTTGGCAAACTCCTGCTAGAAGGACTGGCCTGGCAGTAATTGCTCATTGTTCTAATTACGTCCTCCAAGTGTTTGGAGTTAATACGCGAGTCTGAAACTCCCTTTTGCCCCGCTAAACATACCGGCTGCATGCCAATCGATGTGTTCCGCTGCAAATTAACCTGCACGTTCTGTTTGCTGCCTGCCTTTTTATTTCATTGACAACTGAATTATCTGCTGCCCTGCTCTCAAATGCAGATGGAAAAATGCTGTTTAGCTCCACCGGCGTGCAAAAAGCGACCGGCAAATAAACGAGTGCAATGTGGAAATCTGTTTGCTTGATGGGTTTAAAATGTGTTTTGTTTTGTCGGCCAAACAGTATTTCCCAAATTGCCTTTGTTAGTTAGACCAAAATGTCTTTAGTTAACTATATCCGAGAGAATAAAGTGAATGCACTGCTATTTTGTTAAATGAAGACACATGATTCATAGTTTCGTTTATTCATACTTTATAATTTTGTTTTTGTAAATATTGATCTTAAAGTGTTTTTTGTTAGAAATGTAGTTCTTATATATTAAAATCATTAGCAAGCTTTTAAGTCTTTCAGATATCTCTGTAATATAAGGAATCGTAATGGTTGTTATTGGATTTTCCCTATTTATCCTGGGAATATTAATATTTTACCCATTTTCATTTTTTATGTTTCTTCGACAAAATCATTAGGATAATTGTTTTCCTTTAAGATATTTTAATAACGTCGTTTTCTTTATTAAAAGCATCTGATATTGATGATATTGCTTTGTCATATAAACATTTAACTATACCTCTTTTGATACATATGTGATGATTAGAATTAAAATTTAGATATCTATTTGTATTGGTTATTTTTCTATTTAAATTAGTTGCAAAATTTGATTGTGATTTAATTATTAACACGTCTAAAAATGGTAGTTTAATATCATTTTCAATTTCTACTGTAAAATTTATAATTGTTTCTTTGCTGTTAATAAAATTTAGAAAATCAGTTAAATTATCATAACTATAGGGCCAAATTGAACATATCTCCATCATATTTTTGGTTTATTAACATAATTTTTGACATAAGTTTCTTCAAACTATTCTATAAAAATATTGCTCATTACTGGAGATAATGACGATCCCATATCCTTTCCAAAATCTTGTTGAAAAAAATCATTTTGTTATTGAAAATAGGTAATTTTTATGCGCTGTTAGTAACTCCATAATAGTATTTAGGTTTAGTTTGGTTCTATTGCTTAAGGTATTGTCATTTTCTATTCTTTCTTTAACAATAGATAGTGTTTTATCAACAGGAATATTTGTAAATAAACTACATCAAAACTTACTAATACATCATCAGAATTAGGCTGAATGGTTTTTAATTTTTCTATAAAATGAGGTGTATTTTTTATAAATGAGTCTGTATTACTTGATAAAGGTTTTGGCATGGAAAACCAAAAGAGTTAGACACTAGGTATATGCCTAAGAGGATTATTATGTTGTGTATTTTAGGTAATCTATATAAAAACGGGTGATAATAATAACACAAATTGATTGTATAAAACCACAGGGTTCATTTATTACTTTTCGTTAGTGTTTCTTTACTATCACGAGTAATTCATTATGGTACTCCTTAAAGTGCCTAAATTTGTCTTCAAAATATAGTGTAGACTTATAATTATAATTTTAACACATTAAATTCGTAGGGGAAATATATCAAATATGTTCTTTAGATTCATGTGTTGTGCTATGCATTTGAAGCACTTTATAAATGATATTACTATTCAGCTTTCAAAAAGGTAATGAATGAATTTACCTTTACATGTAAAACTAAAACTGTTGTAATGAAAATAACGTTACAGATGATGTAAATCGATGGATCTGTTATTATTCATTAAAATTGTTACCAGTGTTGCTCATTCTGAACACAAGATAAGAAGTGTAAAATGAATATTTCAAATGTATTAACTTTCCTTCTTGACCGTAGACATAATTATTAGTTTGTTATTTTGAGTACCTATCGGTCATGAAATAAAATGAACACTGCAGATATCATGACTGACTTTTCGGTTTATTATTATACTAAATATTCTTCAGCCAGATTGTCTTCTTCTGCAATTCAACCAGAAATACTGAATAATGCCTGGGTACAATTTGGAGGAACGGTTGGTGATTGTACAGAAGTAAAATGGACGACATATTGAACATTTGCGTTAACCACTGTTGGGCATAAGAAATCCCATTGTTTAAGAAATCGAATTTCTTTCACATCTTGTTATTAACTTAATTTGTTAAAAGTACATAATAAGCGGATATCCCTTACTACTTTATTTTGAATAACATTTTCATTGGAATCTTTGCTTCGGTAGATATACCTTTGTCTTTACTCCTTGTATTTTATTGTTTCACATCTTTGATGACGTGAAATCTGTAGAAACAGACACGCTTGTAATACAAATAATTTTACCTACATTTGTGGGAAAAGTTGAGTTACAGTAGAGCTTTGTTCGGATTCATTGAATTAGTTAAGATCAGTCGGGGGAAACTTTCTTGGTTATCGGATCATCGTCTTAAAAGTAGTTGAGGATTTCTTTGTACTTCGAGGCAACCAGCAAATAGCCTGGAATTTTAAATTACCTCAGACGATTCGAAGCCCGTTACAGATGAGTGACAATCCAGAAATCCCTCGGAGGTTGGAGGAAGTTCCATGCAAAACGCACGCCCAAGTTTTTCCGCTCCTTCCGATGACAGAGACATGGGTGGAGATTAGGGAAGTCGGAAACAGCCCTGTAAGGGATAATGAGATTATTATTCAGATGTTCTTTGGCAGACTGACCGACTGGCGTATCGTTTCTTTTAAGAGTAAATATATTTTTTGCACAACTAAGCGAAATATTGTCAGAGTAACCTTGTGTAAAGCGTTACACAGCCGGTTTTCGGTTTCTGTTGCAGTTCATTATATCACCATCAACCATCTTCAATATCTCAATAATAAAATTAGATTTGGCAAAACTATCGTGCCTATGAACATAAAATGGGAAAACCGATTCCTAGTCTAAAAAATATAATAAATTAGCTACATATTAGGTACCTACTTATGTACAGTGATAAAAACCAAAGTTTATCAAATTCAATAAATTTTTATAATTTTTGGTGGAATCCAAAATTCAATAATAATTTTCTTGCTTAATTCTATTCTCTGGCATACCTTTAACGTAGTAGGGGAGACCGGGGCTAGTTGGCACACATTTCATACTTTATTTTTTATTTAGCACTACAGACAATTGAATTGAATTACGAAATATGTAGAACATATTTGCAACATTTCCCTACACTTTAGTATATTTAAAGTGTCTTTATAAAAAAAAGTTACAATTTTTTACAAGTTAATAGTTACAATTTTTTAAAAACATCAGTGTAAGTGTGCCAACATACCCCAACTTGGGGGTAGGTTGGTACACTAACTGGGGTTAGTTGGCATATGTAAGTTATATAGAGAAAACCAAGTGTTTTTATAGTTTTTAAAATTTATTACCTACTAAGAGAATACAAAATAAAATAGATTAGAAAAACGTCCAAAAACTAAAACAGAAAGTAGAATAAAGCTTACAGTTATGTAAACACCAAAAGTTAATAGTTAGTCACAATTATCCGAGACACAATTTGAGCATATGTCTGGCGGCTCTTTGATAGTGCATGCTTCATGAGACCACATATAGCATGACACACACTGAATCCATTTTTCCCCTGGTTTACTGCTGGTAAAATTGTCCATGCAGACCAAGCAAACAGTTTCCTCCCTTCATCAGAATAAGATTCATCTGCACAAACTTGTTTAACGGTCCTGATTTTCTTGTTTAACTTTATTTTTCCTTCTTCATTTTTATTTTCAAATACTGCCTTTTTTGTCTTTTCGGTTGCAACTTCCTTTTTCTTTTTAGAAGCATTCTGCTCTTCTTCCAAAACATCTTTGATTGGGGTATCCGTAAGAATAGCTGTGGACCTTCTTTTGCGCCGCGAAGTGCCAGTTTTTCTTGGTGGCGCTTTTGGGAATGGGGGTATGTCTTCCGTTGTAGGTGGTGGTGTAGTATTTCTACCTTGAGGTAAACTAGGTTCTGGAGAATCTATATCGGGTGTAACCAATTTTTCAATTGGCGAATGGTATGGTTTTTGGCAATATTTGGCTAAAGTTCTAAATGCTATGTCGAAGTCTTTGGCAACACTTCGTATTGACCTGCCTTCATTCTTTACCATTTCTACAGCTCTTGCAATTACATCAGTGGGTGTTAACCCCTTACAGTCTTTTTTTGTAGGTTCTCATGTCTAAAACTGACTTTTTTTTATTAATTTAAATTTTGTTAATTTTATTTTAAAATCCGGGGTTAGTTTGCACACTGTGTCAACGTGCCCCGAGACCAATGTCCAACCTGCCCCAACACAGGTTTTATAACAACACATATTTTTTCCAAAAAACAAATAATTTGATAACTTTGCCTAGCATAATATGTCAATTAGCCATCTAGCAACGAATTGTGGTGAAAAAATCAAGTTAATACGTTATATTAAACAGATTATCTATAAATCTATAAGGGGACAAAAATTTACTTACTGGTATTGAAAACAAACGAACACAACTAACAGGTGTTCACCGCGTGACTTTGCGCACGCAACGTTTTACATGGTTGCCGAGAGTTGTCGATTTTATATTTTAATGGTATTTGCGTTTACACATCCACACCAATCGCAGATATAAGCATTGTGCCAACTTACCCCTGTAGCCAACTAGCCCCGGTCTTCCCTATGTATTATTCTTGTGCTAAATTAATGTTAGTTTTGTTTTATATATTAAAATACCCACAAGGTCTTGAGGATTTCCCTTATTGTATACTACAGTATGAGCCAACGAATACGAAACAGACAATAACTGCCAGGAAATAGTATATTACATATTGAGGCGGAAAATGTTTCATTATTGTTGAGCGCTGTTTAGATAACCGACGTGCGTAGCACCGAGGTAAGCTCCTCTATAGCGCGAGACGATATGTCGTATGTATACGATCGTATGTATACGATTTTATTCACAACCATCTCTAAAAAAACGAAAAAACGGGAATATCTCCATTTATTCATTCATATTTTTTCATACTACTTTTCAATTTAGAAGACAGTGAAAATCAGTCAAGTCATACTGACAGCAGTTGATTATTTTTTTAGTATTTGCTAACAAACTAAAATCCAAAATAAAGCGGGATTTATAAACTTGCAACTGGATTTGGATTCGGAGTTGGATTTGGCGCTGAAACATCAATACACGCAGTTACATTGATGTATTTATATTCGCCGTCGGGAGAAAATTTGACGCTGGCCGATGGCCGCTTGCCGTCGAACATGAACCAATTTTATCTTTTTGCCGTTGGCGTTCGTAGCAAATCCGTAGCATCGCGTCGTCGTCCAATAGAAATCCATCGCTGACAGCACGTGATCAAACGCGTTGGAAAGAAATGTCAAATTGATATTTTTAGTCACAGATTATATCTACTTCGATTTGCAAACAAACGAACAAAAACAAAAACTTCGATTTGCAAGTCTACTTCTATTTAGTGTACGTATACGTACGTACATCGTGAATTTAAAGAATTGCTCTTCATCCCAAGTACAGGTTTTTTTGTAGTATTGGAACCCACCAGACTGTTTGCGAGCCATGTTAATAGGCCTCACTTTAAACCGCCTATTTCTTCTTTTTCGTTTTTGCAAACTAATCACATAACTGCACAAAGTTAACCCTAATATACCTAAGATTCCGTAAGTAATAACAGCTGGTTTATCTATTTTAAATTTTTTAAAAAGCGAAATAACCCCACAAACTCAAATGTAAACAAACAGAAATGTACAACGCCGAACGCCAACTTCAAGAATATAAATTGGGTGTGAAACTTGCTACGAAGATCAGCGCCGACGTTCGGCGCCAGCACCAAAGCCAAATCCAATGGCAAGTTTATAAATCCACCTTTTTATTGTTATTGTAAACTGATTCTGTATAAATAAATATAAAATATAAGGGTTTTTCTGATGACTGATGCCTTCAGTCAAAATTAACGTCACTCAAAATACAAACATCACGTATCTTTCAGATGTTTTACTTTCCACCCTTGGGTGGAAAGTGATCACTTCCCGACCTGGACAGTTTAGCAACAGTTAGTAATGACTAATTTTCAAACTTCTAAAAAGTCAGTAATAACCTTATTACATATATGGTTGTGAATAAATAATTTTTCGCAAAAATTCATCGATTTTGTTTGGGAGGAGGATATATTTTAGGCCGAATTTAACACCCCTAACATCAAACACCTAAGCGGGCTTGACGCCTCCTCAAAAATTTAAAATGGGATCGGGGCAAGGGCTTTCAATTCTCTGTAAGTCCACGTTTGATTTTTGAAATTTCATCGACCCGTTTGGAAGTACAGGGTGTAAAATGAAAAACATTCGGATATCTTTTTAACGACTTTTAATGTTCGCAACAGCACAGATTTGTCTGAAAATGATTAAGTTATCTAGTAGTTAACTAAAAATAATAACTAGCTACAATAAATGTTCGAATTGGTGCCCCCAACCCCTTTATATTTTCCAAATGGATTGATCAAATTTCAAAAATCAAACTTGGACGTCTAGAGAATTGAAAACCCTTTCCGATGATGTATCACTCGACCCCCTATACCATTTGAAATTTTTGAGGAGATGTGAATCCCGTTTAGGGAGTGATGTTAATCGCGTTAAATTCGGCCCATAATATATCCCCCTCCCAAAAAAAATTAAGAGTTTTTGCGTTTTTGAGAAAAATTGTTTTCTTGGGAGTTATTGATTCTGTTTCGTTTTCGTTGGCCCAGACAACCTGTATATACTAGGTATATAGATAGAGGTGACAGTCACTTATAACACCAAATAACAGACATATATTCTCAGGAACTCTTATCTTATTGATATATGTTTTGAGTAAATAACGTAACGAGAGTCACGTGCGAGGCCTTTTGCTGCGTAAGTACATGTAGCTGTGGAAGATATTGTAAATAAAACAGTTCATTCCCGTAAAATTTCAGCCTAGTGCGCTGATCTTTTCCATTCTAGATGATTTATAGCACAAACTCAAACTGTAGTGTGTATGCAATCTTCAAGCCACAATGAGTTGTCTTCACTCTGATACCTGTCGCCACTACGGAGATCTAATAGATCGAAACAGCTGTCTGTCGTTTAGTGTTAGGAGTGACTGACACTCATGGTGATGATGATGCTTACACTTCTGGCATATGTAGTCGCATATTAACAACATGGATACAAGAAAAAATTTAGGTGTTTCACTTAAAACAGAAATGATCTTCAAATCACTAAAAAATCGAGTTGATTGATATTAATTGGGACAAAAGGAAGTGTAAGTTTTGTATCCTATTTAAAGCCACATTTAAATTTTAGTTATTGAGAAAAATAATGGTTTCCATGCTGCTCCATATTTGTCATTTTTGCTATTAATTTAATATATGGATTAATAATAATATTGATTAATATTAATCAATAATTATATGTGGTGTTATAATCTTGTTTTACAGTCTGTTTATAAAGTAACCTCCCTGCTAACTTTTGAACGAATCGAGTTAGAGAGTTTTAACAAAATAACTGGTGAATCACGTAAAATGAAGTTGATTCTGACGATAAATTCGATTCATCAAATTCAAAGATGGCGCCACGGGAGCTGTCCACTCATTTTTTTTAAATGGCAAAGTGTACCGTGTTGCACCTCATTTAAAAGGTAATTCAATTCTCTACATTCTTGTTTTGGAAAAATGACAATTGCGTTATCCGTTCTCTAGTTACAAGCATTTCTATTAACGATATTTAAAAATTTTGATTTTATCAAGTCTCCTTGCCTTTGGTTGCTACTGTCACTGAAACGTCAATAAGGTTCAAGAAAGTAGTTTAGCGTTCAATTTAAGAGTGTTTGAAAGTTTCTACAGGTTTTTTCTTATATTTTAAGTTATTCGATTTGATAGATTTGATAGATTTACGAGAAAATTTAAGAGAAGAGCGGTAGTTAAGAATGTTGCGGGAGAAAATTTTTCCAAAGATAGAAAGAATAGCAGGCAATAACATTCACAGTATTGTATTTCAACGAGATGGGGCCCCGCCTTATGTCTATGGACCTGTTACCGATATATCAGGCAAGAATTTCAAAGTAGACTTTTTATGTGCCAAGAAGTCAAGGCACAACATTTTGAACAACTTATTTAATTCTTTTATTTTTTGCTTTAATAAATGTTTGTTCAAAATTTGTTGTAATAAATAAAATATTAATTAACATTTATGATCAGATTAGAAACAGAAACGCTTGAACTAGAGAACGGCTGACTCAATTGTCATTTTTCAAAAACGCGAAAGTAGAGAATTGAATTACCTTTTAAATGAGGTGCAACACGGCACACTTTGCCATTAAAAAAAAAATGAGTGGACAGCTCCCGTGGCGCCATCTTTGAATTTGAAGAATCGAGTTTATCGTCAGAATCAACTTCATTTTACGTGATTCACCCTGTATTTTGTTAAAACTCTCTAACACGATTCGTTCAAAAGTTAGCAGGGGGGGAATTACTTTATGGACAGACTGTATATTAATCTAATGGTCGGTGAGAGTTTTAAGATCTGCATCTACTTTTGTTAGTTATTTTATGAATATGCCAGGAGCTTTTTGATAAAAATTATAACTTAAACAAGAAATTATATTACCAAAAAATTGTATAAACATACAAAGTTAGTCGATGCTAATCAATTGGGAAAAGCCGCATTAATATCTACTTATTCACCTATCGTAATCGCCTATTAACATTTAAAATATATAGGTAAGGCTTAGTACAAGTTAGTTACCTTAGTGCAATGTTACAAAGGTTTTTAAATAGTTTATAATAATTATTGATAAAACTGGACACGCTATGTAGCGGTTTTCGAAACATCGAGGAATTCCGACGTTCCTACGCCCATAAAGTCACTGTCGTCAACCCACCCGAAGCCAGCCATCTAGTGCGAAGAAGATTAGACACTCAAGTGAAATTGAGGGTGATTTAGCTCGTGAGCCCCCAGTTTCGAGAAGACGCAGCCTTATCTCAGCCCTTCCAGTAAACTCGCGATCAACAATAATTGTGCTCTATTGTCCGTGGTTACGGCGGATCGCACATGTAGATAGTTGCAAACGCGAATCCATTCCGCAGATGTATAAACTTCAAGATGGCTAATTAACCAACTTACTACATTACCGCCACAACCAGCTCGGCAATCATCTAGGGCCGACTTTACGACGCAATTTCCCGAATAATCTAGGTCGCACAAAATTTACTTAATTATCTTTAGTATGTTCGCGTTAATTTATTATTATAGTATTTATTTAGTTAAATTAATGTTTGACGACGTACTGGCTGAGTTTACTTTATCTAAAAACAATTACGTTCCTAATACCTACATACATTTCGCTCCCAGATCAAGAAGATTGTGTTGAATTTTACACGCATTTTATTGCATGAGCTTTTTATCTTCGATACAAAATCAATAGCCTCTGGTATAAAAACGGTTTACAGTAAATACCAAAATTCAAATTTGTTGTCATTATTTGTTTCTGTCTTTTTTTCGTATTATTTATTTAACTGTAACAATAACTTTAATTTAAATTTCGGTCGTAAAAAATTGCCTTGAAATTAAACTTATCTTTATTTAATACTCCCTGTTTTCAAACAGTAACTAAAGTGGTATAAATTATCCTGCTTGTTTTTCTAGCTGATGCTTAGAATGTACATTAGGTATTCATATTAGAAATATGTAGTCTCATTTACTACAGATATATATGAAGCACTCTTTTAATTTTAAGTCCTTACAAAGCGGTTCAAAATACATATTCTATCAGTATTCTAAATATTTATTAAGTTAGTATGTTTCTCTTATACAGGGCGTCCAGAAATGAGTGTGTAATATTCTAGTTAAGAGCTTTCTTCATGTAAACATGGATCGAAAAATGCTTTCTAAGGGGCATCTTAGTGCCGATTTTTTCTAAAGAACTAATAATATTTGTCTACTAAGAGTACCTTTTTTACATAGAAAATCCTAAAATTTCATATTTTAATGACAAAACTAGGGAAAAGTTATATACATTTCGTGTTATCGCATGTGAATAATAAAAGCGATTTTGCTCGAAAACGATGCGCCCTATCGATACAAACCAAGTGTACCTTTTTTTAGTAAAATATATTGAAATTTCTTTCATATTGCCTAATCAAAAGTTGAAAAAGTCGAAGCACAAAAAAGGTAGGGTGATTATTATCCCCCATTATCCCTCCCTCCCCATTTGGAGCGTATGTGATACAAACTTTGAAATTTTATCTACAGCAAGGGATTCAGAATATAAGACTTAGGCAGGATACCAAATTTGATAGGTTTATGTCGACTAGTTTCGAATTTATTTGGAAAAAAATCAGCTCTAAGATGTCCCATTTAATAGGCTGTATGCCCCTCAGGAAACATTTTTCGATCCATGTGTATGTGAAGAAAAATAGCCCTTTTAACCATAGAATGCACTGGTAAAATATCGCTCACTAATTTCGGGACTCCCTGTATATCGTTGACATATCAGTGCAACGACATAGGAGAAATCTAACAAGTATAACTCATACATAAGAAACAACCCATAAAATGATACTGTCTGCACGTATGTATTTTCTTAGACGCATAAACAAAGTGTGCTGCCCTACATTTATTAAATGAAAAGTGCGCATTCCAATAAAAATCCCGGGTGCTCCTGCAAAACGGCGAAAATATAATTTAGACGCTGCAAAAATAAAATCCACTTAGATATTCTCCTCTTGTGAATTTATTAATGAGCACTTGAACTGAAATTGGATCTAATACGGAGGGCCGTAAAGCCGAGTATCTCTTGTGGCCCCTCTTATCTCGCCTTGTATCCAAAGCCACCCCATCCCTGGGGCCGGATAAGTTGGCCATGCATCAACACTTATCGCTGCTGGATAAATAACGCGTTACTGGGCTGTACGGTTCGCCACTTTCATTATCTTGTAAAAATACCCGGTGCTATCGCTGCTGGGCTGAATTAATAAAATAAATGAACGAGGCCCTTCTTTTGTGCAGTGTAGCATATTCTATGTTTTTAAACTCTCCGAAACGGTTGCCATGATCTCAGCGTACATTATTTTCTAATTAAATGTAAATTCCAGGAATTATTGTACTTTCAGTGGTAGCATAAGTTTTCTGATGTGCTATTACGTTTTATTTTAATATTTGTCTACTCAGTCCTCATATTTTTCAGTTACGTTTATCAGTAATCTTATTTTAAAAGGTTTTATGTTTTCAAATAGTATGTCATTGGGTGTATGATCCTCTCGCGCTGATGGTTGTATACTTATATTACATTTTTCATCCTCAAGTGGCAATATAAACATTTACTGTTCGCGTTCTTATTAGCCAGTCCGCGCCAATGCTAAAAAAAAATTGATTTTGTGTTTCGAAGTAAGTTTGCAAAAACTACACTACTACTTACATTACTACATTACTACTACATTACTACATTACATTGGGTAGGTATGTTTGTCCTGCTGACGTAAGTCACTGTACGTTACAAAATATTTTTTCTTTCCACACTGTATCATTTCCATAAAATCCCTATTTTCAAATTCTATGAATAAGATTGATTGGTATTGGTCTTTGACGCACTATTGACTTACCCTGTATATTTAATTTCTTCCCTAACCAGCAGTGCTTTCTTCTTAGCAGAATAGAAGATGTTGGCAATGGTTGCATCACTATTGTGATAATAGATCAGCAGTTATTGACAGATTTCTGGTTGTGATTTTAGTCAGTATGCCTTTCAGAGGATATTATAATGCATATATATTCTTATTACGAAAATAAATGAATGAAAGAGTTATCCTGTGTTCTTCATACAGAAAAGTGAGTGAGAGTCATTTTTTTTCGTAAATTATGCGTTATAGTACGATTTTAGTCAGGCGGCCATGTTTTTAAAATGAAGTTCAATACAAAAAATTCCTAGGAAAACCACCGGTAGGTCCAAAGGGTATGGTCACGTGAACTTGTATTTGAATAAAAAAAATAAAAGAAAATAAAAAAATTTTGGTTGCCAGTGATACCGCATACTCATGATGCTGCATTTTCGAACAGGCTGCCAATGATAAGTATATAACTTTTTGTTGTAAAACTACTGAAAAACAAGATGATATATCGTTTGCGTATGCCCATGGGCATACCTACTAATGAAAACTTTTTTTATATATGAAAAACTCGGGATGACTCTTTGATTCATTCATTTTCGTCAGGAGAATACGCAATATATATACTTCCTTTGAAATGCATACTAACTAAAATCACAACCAAAAATCTGTGACTAACTCCCGGTCTATAAATTGTGTAACTATGTTGGATGAGTAGCTAAGATTCTAAACGTTAATACTAAGTTGATATTTCTAAGTTGAAGTAAGTTCTACTAGAATTCTGTTAATATAATAATACATTCATTTTGTCATTCAAATCCAATTTGAAGGTGTATCCTGAACTATAAAAATAAAGGTACCATAAAATTTACATGATAGCAGAATATGTTATTTCTTATCAGCACATTCATTGGCTATAATTGATTACTATGTACTATCAAAGACAATATACTAATATCTAATTACTGGTAAATTATTAATTTTGAGTTATTGTCATAGATGTATTAAATTGTATTAATATAATGCCGTTTGACGTTTACATTTTCTAAATGATTTTTAGAACTAGTTCAAGCAATACTGGTGGAAGACCCAAACTAACTTACTACAGCGGTAATATTGAAATACTACAATATTATTGAATATTTCCCAAATAACAAACAACTCGTACTTCACGGCTCTTATACAAAACTTTCTTATTAACACTCGAGTCGAACTACTCGAAACGAAATACTGATTCTTTATAAGCTCCCTACAAGTGTCCTTAGAGATTTAATCTAGTAACTTCCATGAAATCTATCTGCTACATCTTTCCTCTGCCCACCATAATTTGGGGATACAAAGGGGCGCTATCACAAAGAGTAAACCAATTAAATTTGAGGTCTGAAAGTAAGCAGTTGGTCATAACTAAATTTAATAAATCCTTCTGTGAACAGGATCCTCTGATAACGCTGAACTGCGCTTTGTGTAGTAATTCAGGGGACGACTTTTTGGATTGGATGACTCATCAATATCGACCACAGTTTATTATTGCAGTGCCCTCGCCCCATGTATACTTTTTAAGGCTGATTGTTGGTCATTGCACTTAACGATTTAATAAATTGGAAGGTTTTCAAGTAATAATTAACCTAAGGAAATCTCTTATAACAACCAAGGATAGAATCCCCATCAACCCGAATCACTATAAGGTAGAGAATAGAAGCAAGTATTTTAATGACTAACCAATAAAATTGCTTTATTACAGGTAATTACAGAGATTACAGGTAACACTAATAGAGCTTCATTTCCACAGTCGCACAATTCGCATTTTTTTTCACGATATTTGTAACTTTCCCTTTCCCACTTTCCACAAGGAACTATTCTTTGTACGTGGCTAAAGTAACTAGGAAATCCTTACAGAAACTAGAATCGGATCTAGTTAAAAAATACTAGAAACTATTGTTTAAGGCAATCTCTGGAGTTCCTAAAATTCGGTTCTTGGACCGTTATTATTTTTAATCTTTATAAATTATATCTTGCCCCTGAATTGTAGGTTTCTTATCTATCCTGACGACCTTAAGCTGTACCTCTCTGTAACCAATATTGGTGTACAACAAATTCACTCCCGTTTAACTTTTCAAAGTGTAAGTTAATGTCATTTACTGAAAGAAATAATCTCCTCAATATCAGTTATAGTATTGAGATTAGCATAAGAAATGCACCACCATCTTCTTGTATCCTTGCATCTTGGATTTTGTACTCCATACTCCAAGATCTGGCATGCAACATCTTGGAGTAACACTTGATAGTAAGTTAAGTTTTGTGGAGCACATGAATAACATCCAGCAGGAAGCTTTTAGGAATCTCGATTTTGTCTTGTGAATCTCAAGACAGTTTACAGAAATTAAAACGGTGTTCTTATGTTTTAATGCATAGATTATTATTAGAAAATGCCTCTTTTGTATGGGACCCAGGTTATCAAATTCATGTCAGCAAATTGGAAAATATACATAGGAAATATGTTAAATGCCTATGGTTTAAATCTGATAATATTTATCCACCTTAAGAATTCCTCAAGAAAATTTACTCCAACGATTTCAACTCAATGATTTGACCACTCGCCGTTTATCTAGTTCGTTTGTAACTCTCCTCAAAATTATAACTAATAAAATTGGCTACCAATCTAGATTTGTTATAAGCTCTATATCTTCAAGTTCCCCACCTTGCCACTCGGTCATATAATCTTTCCTTATTTTTTAAACTTCGATAAATACCATATCTTTGTAAAGAGCAACAAGAATAAGACAAAATGCATACATGGAATGGAAAAGATCATATTACAATGACTTACATTTCAGAAAATCATGAGCTGTTATCTATTCACAAAAAAATATTTCCGTTATAGATACAATGTGCCAAGTAGTTGTGCATAGTAGTACTATTAATTACTGCATTTTAATTACTGTTTCTTTATTGTGTTAACGATTTTTAATTGCATTAATTTTTTTCTTACATTAAATTAGAGTGCTATCCAACAACCTAGATTCAACCCATTTATTTAAAATATCCTTGAAAACCGAATTCAAAAGGACAAAAGCACTGTAAAATGCACCGGGATAAAACTGTGGGCCATTAAATAACCTACTTTATCATTTTTTCGGTAGATGTCACCCTGTCGACATAAATTGGGGTTTAAACCGTCAAGCAGGAACCTTCTTTAATTCTTTCAATCGACTTAACATTTCGTTTTTAGGCCCAGGGCTTTTATCGTGCATCCTATGGCTAAAATGAATATAAATGAGGTAAAAGGCCATAAACGTTTCCCTTCGAAAAGATAGGAGGGTATAAGCCTACCTTGCGTTCACGCGTCAGTACGATGTTAAAATTTGTAGCCTAATATTTTACTTTTGTCCATATAAAACGTTTTCATTGGGGAATAAATATTTACGAATACTTGAGGTTAATGTGGAGCCTGGTTGTGTAGAAAATATCTATCACATCGCAGAGCTTCCAAAATATTATTTTCGTGTTTCGTTACCTGCCGCTTTTATGTTTACATATAATATGGTTTATACTAGGTCTCGACGACAGAACATTTGTAAAATGACCTGTATGATAATAAGGAATATAGTAGAAAGTATTCAAAATAAATATTACTATGTTTGTAGTGGCGAGATACAGTGAAATACACTGCAGTGCCCTCTTTCGGTCTTTGCTACTACCTGTCTGACAATTATTGTCTAATTGACAGACAGATAACGTTATCTGGCGACATTGATTGCCTAAGGGGCATATGTGAATGTTTGTAGTGGCGAGATACAGTGAAATACACTGCAGTGCCCTCTTTGGGTTATTATTCAGATTCCGATACCTATGGCAATCTGATGAGATCATAACAAGATCGAAACCGGTCATTGTCTGGTATTTGGTCTTGATGAAGGATGTGGCGACATCCATGGAGATGTTGATGTAATGCAACGCCAGTCGGGGCATATTGCCCGTGGAGTAGTTGTTTTCAGCATCTCCTTCCAATAATAAATATTACTAGTTTAGTATCAAGTCAAACTTTGATATTCATCAAATATTCAACTGGGAATATGCTAATTGGAGAATGAAAACAGAAAACGAGTTATATTAAAGGTAATAAGTGTAGAATTAATTATTAAGCTTTATACCAAGTTTTAGAGTTTAAAATTTTAAGGTTAGCCTTAAAAAGTCAATGAATCAAATGTAGTTTTTTTAATGATTACTTCATTTTATAATATTCTTTTTAATGTAACTAATCATTAAATAACTGCACTCATAACATGTCATAAAATATTATTTACTTACTCTTAAGATAGAAATTGACAAAAATTAGCAACTAGTGCAACTTCGTCAAACATGTTGATTGATAGTATAATTAATTACCTATATATCAACGAGTCGGTACAAAATATGTTCTTTACCAATGTAAAATCTGAAAATCTTTATATTAAATTAATAATGTGTATTTATTCTTATTATATTTACATTAAATTATAATAAATTAAATAATACTTAAAGACCTGTTTTTTTTTAAATATTGTGCCAAGTGTAATGTTGTTTATATCGCTTACCATTAGACGAATGACTTATTTGATTCCATTGGTTTTTAGTTTTGACGGCATGAGCCATTCTGTTAAATTTGGATAGGATATGATATTGATTTATGGCTATATACAAATATGCACAATGCACAGGATCGTATTTTATATATAGGTATAATAATTTATTTATATATTTATGAAATTCCGTATTCTCAATAATTTAACTAATTTTCATTTTCAAGTTCTTTTTAAAATGTGGATAATAAAAAGTTTTAATTTTTAATGTACAAGGTGGCCCGTTTAATATGGGCCTATACCTTATCTCAGAAACTACAAGTTCTACAGAAAAAAAAATTATATGAAATGGTTTTTTTCAAAGTTATCTTCAATTTTTTTATATTTTCAAACTTACCTGTTTATATACAGGGCGATGAACTAAAGTTCCTTTTTTTTTAAAATAGCACACCCTATATATTATTACATTTTTAGAAAGCCCTTCTAAAGACGAGTTCAATAATATATGATATGATGGGTCTGACGCCCGCCGTTTCGGAGTTATTGAGTATTATCTTCAGAAAATAGCCCATATTAAAATCGTGCTAGAAAGGTTAATAATTAAGTTTTTGAGCCTTAACTTGCGCCAAGAGATTTCTAATTTTATGTACTTTATTATGTAATTACTCAATATTCAACTTATAAAAAAAATTTGACGGTGTTGCCACATTTCGAAAACCATAAATTGTCACGATTTTTTCAAATGGAACACCCTGTATATTGTTACATTTCTAGAAAGCCCTTCTATTGACAAATTCAGAGATATATGATACTCAGAATATGACCAGGATTGAAATAGTGCTAACCAAGATCCCAAATTATAATTTTGAACTCAAAAATCTTATTGTTGAAAAAGTCTAGCAAATAATTTTTTTTCTGGAATTCGTCTCACTGGAAATTTTGCTCTATACTCTCTAAGAGCAAGAGCTGGATTTTTATTATTTGATAAATAACATTCTAGCATATCAACTTTTTCTTCCACACTATACATTATTATTAATAAATAAGGCAATGATAAATCCTATAATAATTGTGGATATTTTGTTTACAAAGGCCACTCTGATTAAACGTTAAAATATGGTCATATTTAATGAAATTGCCAAATAATAAAGAGAAAGTAGGTAGGTACATCGTAGAATTAATTACCTGTGCATCTTCAATCACTAAATAAATGTTTTCAGTGGCTTTGAAAATCAACTAGTATACAATAATCTGATATATTTCACCGAATAATATCAAATATATGTTGAAAATTATATAGCAACCAAAATTAAATACGTGCATTTTACTGAAACTAGTTTTATTATAAATATTAATAATGAAAATGTCCCTATACTAATGTTACATCATCAATTACATCAAAGTGATAGATCATATACTATCTATATAACTTTTTTTGGTGCAAATTAGAACTCAAACACTTAATTAAGTAATAATAAAAGTAATTTTGTTAGTTACAATTTGAATATTGGAGGTTTCCTGAAGATAATACTCAATAACTCCGAAACGGCGGGCGTCAGTCCCATCATATCATATATCATTGAACTTGTCGATAGAAGGGCTTTCTAGGAATGTAACAATATACAGGGTGTTCCATTTGAAAAAATCGTGAGAATTTATGGTTTTCGAAATGTGGCAACACGGTAAAATTTTTTTATAAGTTGAATATTGAGTAATTACATAATAAATTACATAAAATTAGAAATCTCTTGGCGCAAGTTAAGGCTCAAAAACTTAATTATTAACCTTTCTATCACGATTTTAATATGGGCTATTTTCTGAAGATAATACTCAATAACTCCGAAACGGCGGACGTCAGACCCATCATATCATATATCATTGAACTCGTCTTTAGAAGGGCTTTGTGAAAATGTAATAATATATAGGGTGTGCTATTTAAAAAAAAGGAACTTTAGTTCATCGCTCTGTATATAAACAGATTATAAGTTTGAAAATATAAAAAAATTGAAGATAACTTTGAAAAAACAATTTCATATAATTTTTTTTTCTGTAGAACTTGTAGTTTCTGAGATAAGGTATATAGGCCCATATTAAACGGGCCACCTTGTACAAATATCTGTGTTTTAGATAATTTCTGTCAGATCTACTTGGATAAAGCGTTGTTTTATTACAATAAATTCATACAATTATTATGTCGGTCTAACTAATACAGGCTGAAGCAAATTCGATAATTTGGAAAATTAAAATTTGATTATTATAAAAATGGTAGATTTCAATTATACAAATTAACAAATTAAGAAGTTACCTCTTTAAGTTATTATTTTGATGAAGAAATATTTAAATACAACTAATCAGATGAATTAAAAAAATGAAACTGAAATTGATCTGAAAGTCTAAATAAATAGAGTTTTGAAAAAGAAAAGGTATTGATTAGGGATATAGCTGCGAGTAATGGATATTCTGTAAGCTTAATTGATAAAATGATTAGAAAACTTAAATTTAAAGAGACACTTCGAAATTCCGCGACTTTTCAAAATGAACGAGAAAATCCAAAATTCATATCTATTCCTTATGATTTCCGTAGGTTTTTAAAGATATAGGCATTCATTGGTTTATTCATCGAGAAATAAACTACAACAACTTTTAGGCAATCCAAAAGACAAAATAAAAACTAAGAAAAAGTCGGGCATTTACGAAATTAGCTGTAAAGACTGCATTCAAAAGTATGCTGGACAATAGCAATAGTTTAGGTGCAATTAGAACACAGTGTTAGCATAGGTTTAATTTTAATCATATCCAGATGATGTCAACTTGGTTGGCGAAACGCTCGTCGAGTGCAGTATAGTATTTTGGTCTTATGTGGAAAACTATGTCAGTGCATCTTCACACCAAAGGTTCCAACCCCTTTTAAGAAGGAAGAGTTAATATTTTTCCAGTAATAAATGTTGATACCTACCCCATATAATAGATACCCCTGCCATACCATACCCTGTCATACCCAGCCATATACAGTGTGGCTTAAAATGATGAAACAAAATTAATATTTTTTTCTAGTGATCTTCATACTAAAGGTTCCAACCCCTTTTAAGGAGGAGTTAATATTTTTCCATTAATAAATGTTGATATACCATTATGCCTTACCCTGCCATATACAGTGTGTTCTAAAATGAGATTGAAATTAAAAAAACCTTGAAACATGTAATTATTATATAGAAATATTGTCACTTTTCTGCAATATTTCCCATTGTTTGAGCCATGTTTGACGGGGCTATAACATTATCGAATTTTTTTTTAAATAGGGCGCTCTGTATTTCATAGTATAAATAGATAGCACTTCTAAAGACGAATTCAGCGATATAACCTACCTACTTTTTTGTCATAGCTGTTAAAAATGGTAAAAAATTGTGTGAGAAGGAATTGAAACAATAGCTTTATACTCGGTTTTATCCTAGTACTACTGTTTAGTTTATTACAGCAAATAATAATAATAATAATAATAATAATAATAATATCTCTACCCCTCATTCTAATCACAAGGATTAGCCCGAAAGTCTGAGACTTGTGTGGGAGAGGGGGCGGCATATTATTATTTCGCGGGCCGCATTTGCGCCTCAGGAACGACTTACGTTGGTAGGCCCTAACCACCATTCAGTGCTGGAATGAGGGAAACCTGGAAAACCTCATTAGTTCAATTAGTTCATTAGTAGTCAAAATGTTCAAAGTAACCCCCATTAACCATTGCACAATGGCTCGTTCGGTGTTCAAATTCATCAACTACAGTTTGAGTAATATCTGGTGTCATGTTTGGAACTTCTTCGTTGATACGATCTTTCAATCCTTCGATAGTGTGTCTCTGTTTATATACACTTTGGTTTTTAGGGAACCCCACAAAAGAAATCTAGTGGAATTAAATCAGGGAAGCGTGGTGGCCATTCAAGCGCCCCTCTTCTACCTATCCACCGATTTAAAAAAGAAAACTTCATTAGTGTATTTTCTAACATCGACGTGAAAATGTGAAGGGGCATCGTTTTGTTGGAACCAGACATCACCAGCAGATATATCGTGCTCATTAGGGTAAAGAGAAATTTATTCCAAGGAATCGGCAAAAAATCCACCAAATCCAAATAAGTGTCGCCTGTCAAATTGCCCTAAAAGAAATAAAGTCCCAGTATGTGCATTGTGCAATAATTAATGGCCCACTTTGAACATTTGCTGTAATAAAATAAAAAGTAGTAGGACAAGTACAAAAACATTTGTTTTCATTTAATTCCTTCTTATGAAATTTTTAACATTTTTAACAAATTTTAATGACAAAATTCGTCTTAAGAAGGGCTCTGAAAGGGTCTATTCATACTATGAATTATAGAACCTCCTATTTAAAAAAAATGTCGGTAATGTTATAGATTTGTCAAACATGACTCAAAAAAATAGAAAATATTGAAGAAAAGTGGCCGTTTCTATATACTAACTGAGCGTTTTTTATCTCAACTGGAAAAAAAATATGAATTTTCTTCCATCATTTGGGGGCACACTTTATAAGTAGAAACTGCTCGAAACTATTTTTTTTACAGGCACACATAAAGATAGCACCACAGAATTCGAGAAAGTGCTCACATTTCCAGTTAGATATCGTTAAAGTAAGGACAGCTTAGTTAAAATTAAAAGGCTCTCGCCCATTTATTTGGATAATGCCTCCCTAATTAGACAATATCCCTGATACCAAATAAACGAACTAGCAGGAAACTGCAGTTAGTAAACTGAGAATTACAACACAAATGCATTTTCAGCATCAATGCCGCCCCGGCAAGTGCAATTACATTAGATAAAAACCAAACTGGGACCCATTCAGTTGACCATCAACCCTTCAGAGATATGGTGGGAGATAATAGAAGCATCACGATTCCCCATTGTTTGTAATGAAACAGCTCATCTGTGAATGCGAAATATGGTCAGGCTTTTGTTCAACTTTTTCCTAATTCTACGTTATGGTTATAGTTTTTTAGTGGGTTTTCAGCTGTATCCAATATATATTTAAAGTTGTGTAGAGTTGAAAGTAATAGTATATTATGAAATTAGTTTATAATGCAGCAGATTATGGCATGAGTGAATTTTGGCACATGAGCGAAGCGAATGCGCTAACACTTCACGAATGCCATAATCGAGCATTATAAACGAATTTCATACGCTATTTTATAGTCGAACTGTGGTTTTAACAGACAATTTAAGTTTTAAAAACTTAAATTTGTGCAATCGTAGAATGTTCGCATATGGTTACTATAGCATTGTGCCATAAAGTGGATTTTATGGCACGATTCTTTCACATTACAGCACGGGTGCTAGAAAGTGTCAGATTATTAACGATTTTGACTTTCATAATGACAGCATTATGATGACAGTCGACTATAAAAATACTTATTGAATATTATGACTGGGGGGGGGGGGCTACTACATATTTGTCAGTGAGGGATCACAGAATTGTCAGTTAATTATTCGATGAAAAACATTAGACTATTAAAAGTAATAGTAGTTCTTGTTTGACTTTTCTGAAAATTTTGTATTTTCAGGACTACTCTATGACCGGAAAGTGTAATTTTTTCAGACTATTTAAGGAAATCAACTTCTTACAATATTACACTTTCCTGACAATTTTTTTTTATTTTTTTGAAAACTGTCACGATATTTGACATATGCACGTCTACTGTGAGGCAGGAAGGGGTCATTTATCCTGATCTAGTAGGAAAAATATGAAGACTATGAATAGAAAATTAATTTAATGGCCAAGAAAATTTTGCTTACGAGCTAATTAATAGTTAATTTAAATATTCTAGAACATTCATTACATAAGAAATTACATTATTATCTATGAACATTTTTAAAAAATTGCTAACTGCTAGTTAGTTATTAGTAAAAAATTAAAAAGGCAATGGATTATTTTTAAAATTTAACTCTTTTCTTTAACACCACATAAATTAAACAAGGCCAAAGGTTATCCGGAAGGAGATACAGATTGAAAAAACGCAGACACTCCATATCCACCGACGTTGCGAGTGCCAGAACTGGGGATCGAACCCAGACCTTAATTCACTGAAAAAAGGATTTAATTGAGATAAATAAAATTTGTTACCTCCGATTAAATTATTTATTTGTATTTGGCGAATATTGGCGAATCTAATTGGTATTAACATGGCATTTATTTTAATGGCAATATTTAAAATTTAATATTATCTAATAAATTTAATTGCCAAGGAGAAAGATATTTAATCTGCTGAATTAAATGTTTAGTTTTCGCAAACGAATTCATTTTGGCACACTTAAAAAAGTTTTTCAAAATTTAATATTGAAATGTAGAAAAGGCTTGATATTGAACAGATTATTACATTAATTTATACAAAATCAAATTTTATAAGAAATAAAATAAATTGTTTACTTTTCTAAATAACGAGTTTTTCAATGAGAACGATGACTTTAAAATGAAATAAAATTAAAATTATTTCAGATACAACCCCAAATTTTTATATTATCTTAAAGTACAGTCGATATCCACCTCCATGTTTAAGTGTCCTCCTCGACTTCGTCTACAAGAGCGAATTCGACGAATCCAATTTTCGATGACTTTATGTAATAAATCGGGCGTGATCTGACGAATGCAACGTTCAATATTCAATCTTAATGCATCAAGTGTTTGTGGTCTGTTTGCATAGACCTTAGATTTCAAATAGCCCAAAAGAAGTAATCTAAAGGAGTTAATCACAGCTTTTTGGAGGCCAGTGAACAGTTGCATTCCTTGAAATTATCCTTTCGAAAATTGGGTTCGTCGAATTCGCTCGTGTAGACGAAGTCGAGGTGGACCTTTAAACGATGTGATATTCAAAACATAAAGGTTATCGACTGTACTTTAAGATAATATAAAAAGTTTGGTTGTATTTGAAATAACTTTAATTTTATTTCATTTTAAAATCATATGATTCTCATTGAAAAAACCCTTTATAATAATTACTTACATGATTATACGATGATACCTGTAATAATAGTAAAAAATACATATAAAACTTTTCACTGAGTTTCAGCATCATTAGAATAATCTGTATGGGGTATGTCTTAAATCTCAATACATATACCTACACTGTTTTAAGCAAGATTTTTCTTTCAGTGTCACCGAGAAAAGCTGCTCAAAACGCTCTAGCCCACTCTGCTACAGAGGCGTTTAGCTATTTACTTTAGTTAATATTTCACAACTTTCTTGTAAGAAGAATGCTGGGACATTTTGCTTTTATTTATACGATTTTCAATTGAAAGTTTATTTTGTAGTCAGTCCTCTCTATCTATGCCTCTGTGAGTAAATGCCAACTTTCATGTTTTAAGATTTAACCAATAACTTGTACATACCTATAGTTCTTCACAAGTGACAAGCTAAGAGAAGTAGCAATTTTACTTGAGATTTTGTGTATAACAGGTTGTACTGATTTATAATTAACTAATAGGCTACAATGCCACATATTTCTTAAATACTTATCCCTGCCCTTAAGTACAAATCGCTTAGCTTTTATTATTAATATTATTATTTTTTAGTCTACAACCAACAATCTGCTGGTTTCATTAATATCCTCCAAGAACATTTTATTTAACTCGTCGGGATGAAATACTCATACCTAGCTTATTATAAGAATAACCTGTAATATAAACTGAAACCATAAGAATTATTAATACCTAATTTAATAGGGTTGAAAATGCTGCTTATCTTCAACATAGGGTAATTCCTTGTCCAATAGATTCTCTCCAACAATACCAGCCCACATGTTTACAGAAAATGATTGGTGGTGTCTTCTAGAGACCATAGCGTGAGAATTTTCATTATGCCAATTGTGGCTGTTTCTACTATTAAAATAACCATCGCCCGTGAAACATGCCTCATCAGATAATAATACTATTCTCCCGTGGCTCCCGGTTGTGACCCGAAAACCATTGGCAAAAAGCTAATCGATGTGGATAATCTTCAGGAAGGATTTAAAACTTGTACGCTTGTTGTAAATGTTGTAAATGGGTTAGAGGAGTGGTTTATGCATGACACGGTGTACCGTCGACCTGGAGGATCTCATTTGGTGTGCAATTGCGCGAACACTTGTGGTTTGATTTTCCACCACACGGTGTAGAATTCCTTCTTCAAATTAAACTGTACGTGCTGTTCTTGAACTACCACCACCACCATCACCACCAGGACGCTTTAGGTTCCCATTTTCTCTAAGGCGACGATGGATGGAAGTAAAGGTTGTATGATCAGTGATGTATGTAATGCCGGTATTCCGGATATATCTGTACATACAAGCATGCAGTTTTTCTTCCATTACAACTTGCTGCTCATAAACAAGAAGCATATCGGTAATATCATGAAATAAGAAATTATTGACCATTTTCCACCAAGCGTCCACCAGGACACTTTAGGTTCCCACTTTCTCTAAGGCGACGATGGATGGAAGTAAAGGTTGTATGATCAGTGATGTATGTAATGCCGGTATTCCTGATATATCTGTACATACAAGCATGCAGTTTTTCTTCCATTACAATTTGCTGCACCATAAGCAAGGGGCATATCGGTAAGTTCATGAAATAAGAAATTATCGACCATTTTCAATATAAATTTTGAATTAAAAATCAATAAAGTTAATGTTCTGATGACAACTGAATAAGTCACAAATAACACTACGGCCTTTAAATTCATATCTTTAGAATAATGTTCATTGTGATAAAGAAATGTTTTTCTCCCCATCAGAAGCGTAGTTGAAACAAAAAATGTTGAACGAAATACAGTGGTGTGCAACTGAACCAACCGGCTCATTTGCGGACATATGTCTATTAAACAAAAAAGGTTTATTTTCATACTCCCCACCAGCCCTTAAAGTTTGTCGGTATGTTTTTGGGACATCCTGTATTTTACGCTGGTAATGTGTGTGAACATCTAACTTCCTGTAAAATTCTTTTTTTAATCAGCGCCAACATTTTCGCCTGGTTTGACGCGCGGCTAACGCCAAAGAAAGTGCTCGTTAAATCACTTAACCATAACCATAAAACGCGATCATATGCATTTTTAAATAGACATTTGCGGACGTAAATGTTCATTAAAGTGCTAGATATCGGCTGTTAATACGTTTCATTACGGACAGTATGGGATAAACGCTACAATGTTAAAAATGCAAAACGTTATCTGAGCAACAGAGCAGTACTGAGAAAGATTTCAGCAGATGAATTATAGGCTGCTTAATTTACCCGGAGTCTTTAAACATGAAGTTCTCATGTCACTGAATATTCAACAAATTTATGGGTAGATTCCTGAGATTCTTTTCTCTTGCGTTTTAGGTACAAGTTACAAGAAGGTATTATTCGCATAGTAATTGTTAGCGGTCATAATATATTCTTAAACTACATGTTTTAGTTTTTAAATAAGAAATATTTTATAAGTCCTAGTACATTTTTCAAAACAAAAGGCAAATATTACCATGCAAGGATGTATACAGGGTGATTGATCGAAACCGTCCATTAACAGTATTGGGAATTCTGTTCATAATATTTTTCTGAAAATTTCAGCATCTAGGTAATGAATCATGCTCTTTTCAATGAAAATATTTTCAAGATGGCGGCACTTCCGGAAGTACCGGATATTGATATCAACTTTCTTATTTCAAATGGAATGGTATAGTTTTTTTTGCATTTTTGAATTCCGGATGTAATTTTAGGGGGACTTTGTGTAGCATTCCCTATACCTAAGTGCAGCCGTTTCTGAGTTTTTTCGACTTTTTTGAAAAATTTTCGATTTACATCGTGATGCTGAAAATTATGTACCGCCGCCATTTTTAAAGCAAAAACGCTCAAATTTGGGTTATGGATAGAAAAGACCCTTACATTTATACCGTAGTTTTTAGAATTGGTGTATTATCTACAGGGTGTCCAAAATTTGATTTCCTTTTAGTGCAACTTCAAACCACTAAAACTCGATTTTTTCAAATGCAATGCCCTATTTTTTTTTTCATATCCAGAAGCAGAATTAAATTCTGCATCGAGCTGCATTAGCATTCCCTATACCTATCTGCAATATTTTTCGAGTTATTTAGGTTTTTGATAGAGCCTAGAGGAAATTATTCCATTTTCTTAATAGCTAGCCATGGAAATGACAAAAAACGTTCTTATTAGTAACTGTCAAACACTCAAATCGTGTATTGCTGTTCTCTTTATCGAAATGGAATATCAAGGGTATTCAAACACGGATATTTTGAATTTATTTTATATTCATGGAGAATGTCACAAAATTATTCAGAGAACCTGCCGTGTATTCAATGAGAGATATCCCCATTTGACTGCAGTAACTACACATATATTTAAATAAACAGAACATAATAGTCTTTAGCATATCAAAGAACGAAATATGCTAAATGTCGAACTAAATCTATTACAAAACTATTACAATACTAGTTAAATTAAAGTAGTCTAAAGCATGTTCAAACAAAACATAGAATCTACAACTTTATAAATGCTCTATGTGGTCCCCATTTTTCTGTAGACAGCGATGAATTCTTGAAGAAAATTCTTTTGTGCAAGCCTTATAAATATGATCAGGATTTAATTGGCGAAATGCTATTCTGATGCGTTCTTCTAATTCCTCCCTTGTCTGCACTGTAGTATTGTACACTTCGTTTTTAATGTAGCCCCACAGAAAAAAGTCGAGTAGTGTTAGGTCGGGAGATCTTGGAGGCCATCGCCAGGGTCCATTGCGGCCAATCCAGCGGTCATCGAAAATCTGTGTAAGCTCTCGTTCCACTTCGCGAGTAGAATGGGCAGGCGCTCCATCCAATTGGTACCAAGACTCTCTTAAAATCCCGACAGGCAAATTCTCTAAAAATTTCGATACTACTCCTCTTAAAATTTCAAGGTACCTTTCGCCAGTTAAATTATAATCATAGATTATAAAGGAATATCGATTGTTCATAAGTAGACAAAAAACGTTAACACTGAATTTGTTTTGAAAATGAACCTCTCGCTTTAAATGGGGGTTGTTTGTGGACCAGTGATGTAAATTGCGCCGGTTGATTATCCCCTCTCTGCTAAATTTTGCCTCGTCTGTCCAAATGATTTTTCGCAGAAACAGTGGATCTTCCTGAGTTTTAATTAGAATCTGTTCGCAAAATTCCAATCTTCTAATATCGTCGCCTGGATGGAGTTGTTGAACTGTAGTGAACGAATAGTCGTGCATTTTATGCTTTTTTAGAATAGCTTGAACTGCATAGAATGTTAAACCCAAGTCTCGAGCTGCCGATCGAATTGACTCCCGTGGATGGACATTAAAATATGTTAGAACGTTAATTTCACTATTTTCTTCATTTACAATAGGTTTAGGTCGAATGCCAGCTGATTTCACTTTCCCATATTTTAAAAAATTAGATTCTATCCGTTTAAATTTCTGTCTGGTCATTGCAGTCAAATGGGGATATCTCTCATTGAATACACGGCAGGTTCTCTGAATAATTTTGTGACATTCTCCATGAATATAAAATAAATTCAAAATATCCGTGTTTGAATACCCTTGATATTCCATTTCGATAAAGAGAACAGCAATACACGATTTGAGTGTTTGACAGTTACTAATAAGAACGTTTTTTGTCATTTCCATGGCTAGCTATTAAGAAAATGGAATAATTTCCTCTAGGCTCTATCAAAAACCTAAATAACTCGAAAAATATTGCAGATAGGTATAGGGAATGCTAATGCAGCTCGATGCAGAATTTAATTCTGCTTCTGGATATGAAAAAAAAAATAGGGCATTGCATTTGAAAAAATCGAGTTTTAGTGGTTTGAAGTTGCACTAAAAGGAAATCAAATTTTGGACACCCTGTAGATAATACACCAATTCTAAAAACTACGGTATAAATGTAAGGGTCTTTTCTATCCATAACCCAAATTTGAGCGTTTTTGCTTTAAAAATGGCGGCGGTACATAATTTTCAGCATCACGATGTAAATCGAAAATTTTTCAAAAAAGTCGAAAAAACAGAAACGGCTGCACTTAGGTATAGGGAATGCTACACAAAGTCCCCCTAAAATTACATCCGGAATTCAAAAATGCAAAAAAAACTATACCATTCCATTTGAAATAAGAAAGTTGATATCAATATCCGGTACTTCCGGAAGTGCCGCCATCTTGAAAATATTTTCATTGAAAAGAGCATGATTCATTACCTAGATGCTGAAATTTTCAGAAAAATATTATGAACAGAATTCCCAATACTGTTAATGGACGGTTTCGATCAATCACCCTGTATATCAAAATCTGAAATATATTTCAGTTATATCAGTCAGAGCCAGGGGACGACTCCCATCTAATTTAAATTCGCTAAGTTTTTCGCCTTTGTAGGTTTTTAAGTAGAAGGTTAAATATCTCGTTACATATGTAAAATATAAAATAAAATAAAAAAAAATATTCAGTTTTAAAAATGTAAAATGTAAAAATTCTTCTTTAACTAATATTTTTTTGTTAATAAGGAATAATAAGTTTAAAAATAGACCTTCAAATGAGCGATAAGGAAATAATATAAACTAAAGCTCATGAGGCTCATAAAAGAGTAGCAGTCTACAGAGTTTATTCACGTTAAGTTTAAAGTGACGTTTTTAAGTTTTAAGTTAAGTTTATAGAAATAAATAAAACCTTGACAACGCAGAGAAGGGTTGCCAAATATAAAACTCCTTGTAAGTGGCAAATGCTATGCTAATTTATTGGTCATTTGTTTATCGAATATTGAAAACAATTAATTACTGAAAATGACGTCACTTTAAACTTAACGTGAATGAGGTTTAGTACCTACGAATAATGGCACGAGATTGTAAGGTAGATCTTGATGTAGCCAATAAAATATGGAAGGCAAATAACTTCTCAATAAAACAATCTTCGAAGGATAGAAATTTAATAAAACATAAAGATAAAGGTGTATTCAAGGCAGTAGTGCTCGTACGTACTAAAAACGTCTCATTATGATATGAAATGAGGTATGGATAGATAATGGAAGAGAGTGGAAAGAAAAAATTGTACAGCGAATTAAGAATATATAGTAATCAGTCATAATAGAAAGCAATTGATTTGATGTAATCAGAATGGAACAAGGCAATTTTGGTAACAGTTATATAATCGGCAATAGCTATAGCTACATATAGAAGAAGGAGGCTGAGGAAAAGTTGAAATGATAGAAGGGAAGAACAAAAAAAGTCAAAAGATAGGTAATAAGAAGTACAAAAGGAATAGTGTATGAAAGTATTTATTTTTGGCATTGTCTAATTACTCTTATTTATTTGGGTATTATGCCACCACTGAAAAATATACAAAATTAATAACCAACCTCTGCGCCGACGGATCAGTCAAGGGTTGGTTTTTTTGAAAAATATGTTTGCTTAAACAAGAAATCTCACACTAAAATAGCAGATTAACAATATATAACATTAAATACATCACTTGAAAACGTTTACGTTTCGAAAACTTATCCCTTTTCGTTATCAAAACTTTTAAGTTTGACTGACGTACGGAATAGTGTGACAGTTTGTAATTTATTTTGTTTATCTACTTCCATGGGCATATTAGATAATTATTAATTGATTTTCATTCTATTTTGACTTACCTCGTCTTTAAGAATAATTGATAGTCAACAGTTATCAAAATTTATATAAATATTGGATACACATTTGTCTCCATTTAATAAAATTGTCGCGGATTCTTTCTATATAAGTTTTCTTTTTATATTGTTTTCTTCTTTATCTAAAATTTTAACTGACTCTCTGTGCCATTTTCCCAAGCGTGCTCACAAATTTTTGACTTTTTAAATTCTCTCTTAATATAATTTGACTGATCCATCGGCGCAGAGGTTGATTATTATTTTTTTGTATTTTTCAGTAGTGGCATAATACCCAAATAGATAATAGTAGTTACAAAAGGAATCAATTAACAACTCACGATGGATCGGAAATAGTGGAAAAATAGATTCAATGGATCTATACTTTATAATTAAATAAAGATGTCTAATAAAAATGTTCTCTAAAAATGTTTTTATATGCACACGTGGAGATACGTGAATTCTTTATTCGTAGTCCTAAAATTATGATTTTTTTTTTAATTCACCTTGCGTAACTTGTATATGGTATTTGACCTTTACGACCTTTGCGCTGATCTTTAATCTGCTATTATATTTTTTCTATGTCCAACAGAAAGGGTTTTCGCTTAAAATAAGTGAAAATAGGCCACCCTTTACAATCAGCTGTTCCACTAAATCCGGCAGCTCCACCTCGCTGATGATTTATATTCAGTAGCTATTGATTAACAGGTCGTTATTACACGAGCCTTAACTTTGCACTGTTAACAGAGATGTTTCAACCTACGGCTTATTATTACGGTTAATTTTCCTCAGTCCTCGGTCAATAACATTACAATGAAAATACATGTATTTAAGCAAATATTAATGGCTTAATGTTTATTTAGTATCGTAATTGATACTCATACGAGTGTGAGTGACATTGCAAATTCCGCTACTGTTATTAGAATTGATTCTTCAAGATTCAATACCTCGGTCAGTTATACCGAGGCATACACATATCACAGTATGTTACAGTTGTTTTCTCACGAAACATTTAGGTATTTTCTAGATATATATTTTTTAATTTAAATGCTTGGTGTAGTCATAATTATTATAATATTAGTAAATGTTTTTATTATAACCATCTTATCTTTCAAAAAAAATTAAATTTTACAGTTAACAATGTTATATTATAAAGGGCAGAGTTCAGTGATTTTTAAGAAAAAGAATCCTGCTCTTCCACTCAACCCGCAAAGAAAGAGAACAAAATGATTATGCAAGGGTAATGACAAAAAAATATAAATAAACAACTGGAATCAAAACATTAATAGAAAAATAAGAAAAAAGGAAGACATGTAACACTTGTTAAATATTTATAGTAGAAAGGGCTTTTTAACTGATTTTAAAATGTTTGGCTTGGCAGATCCTTGAGAATACTAGGAATGGCATTATAAAGATATGTATGCTATACACAATATGAAAATCCACAACGAAATAGAGAAGTTTTATGTTTAGGAACTGTAATAGTGCTCTTGAATCTAATGTTTAAGTTATGTACATCTGTCCTATAAGTTATTTTATCATACAAATAAGGTAACCTATTTAGTAAAACATTGTGATAAAACAAGCAACTGTAGATAGGATTTCTATATTTAATATTTAACCAACTAATTTCTTTCAGACTTGGAGAAATCGAATAATATTTCCTAACTCCACATATTAACCTTACACAACTATTTTGCAATATCTGTACCTAATAGAAGAACATCAACTTGTCTTAAAAAATGGAAATATAGAACTAATGCATAATTTATGTGAAAAAGTACAAGAGCTTAGCATAATAGAATATTAGCTTTCCTTGTTAATTATCCTTGCTTGAATAAATTAATTTTAGATTTACAAAAGATTTCCTAATAATACGATTGACATGTTCTCTAAATTTCAAACCAGAATCAATATACAGTCCAAGATTTTTTGAAACATGTGTTAGTTCAAGAGGATTGTTATTGATGGTTATATTAACCTTTTCCTATATTTAACATTTATAGATATATTCTAAACGGCTACTAGAGTTGCACAAAGAAAATCCAATTTTAATGCATAGAAATTATACTATTAGTGCATACCATTAAAAATTTTCCTGCAAGACTGCAAAATAGTACAGGTAAATACTGATACAAATAAAATTATATTCAGTTCAATCCAATGCAATTTTTATTTGTTCCTCAAAAACTACTGTTTGGTGGTGATATTAATAAGAACTATGGCTGCATATTTTATACAGTGCTTTCGAAAAGTAACGAATAAATTCATTATTTTAGAAATTGAGAAGTTTTCGAAAAAATGCCTTGACACGTCGATTTTGTTTTTAAAAAAGGCACTTTATGACATACGAGCCATATTTGTGACGTCATCGTTGTTCGAGATATGACGTCATCGACAATTTTTTTAAATAGCAACTCCCAATTTTGCCCACGCCATTTGAAAGAGCGTATCATTCTACATACGCTTCATGAAAAATTATGGTATTACATAACAAAAATTTCAAGAAAATAATGTTAGAAGATCTTAAAATTTAATTTTCACAATACTGACAATGATAATGATTATGTAAAAAATCGACTAAATTAAATGTTCAAATTGTGCACCGTTGGCTGCCTGACAGTAGCCAAGACGATTAATAAATTCTTTTTGGACATTATCTATAACTTCAGGAGGTGTACGATGTATCTCGTGACGAATTCTTGCATTTAAATTTTCTAAATTAACCGATCTAGTAATGTATACTTTGCTTTTTAAGTATCCCCACAAGAAATAATCTAGGGGTGTCAAACCAGGCGATCTGGCTGGCCACTCAATCGGCCCCCTTCTCCCTATCCAACGATTCGGGAACAGCTCATCTAAATAAACATGGACAGGTGCTACATAATGGGCTCACCGTCTTGTTGAAAGAACATATAATTTTTTGGAAGATCACGTTCCTCTATATCTGGATATAAAGTTATTAGTGCAGGAATGAGGTCGTCTCGAAGAAAATCCAAATATCTTGCACCAGTTAGGTTGATATCAAAGAAATAGGGACCCAATTAATTTAGAAGATTTAAAAGCAAGAATTCGTCACGAGATACATCGTATACCTGCCTCCTGAAGTTATAGATAATGTCCAAAAAGAATTTATTAATCGTCTTGGCTACTGTCAGGCAGCCAACGGTGCACAATTTGAACATTTAATTTAGTCCATTTTTTACATAATCATTATCATTGTCAGTATTGTGAAAATTAAATTTTAAGATCTTCAAACATTATTTTCTTGAAATTTTTGTTATGTAACACCATAATTTTTCATGATGCGTATGTAGAATGATACGCTCTTTTAAATGGCGTGGTCAAAATTGGGGGTTGCTATTTAAAAAAATTGTCGATGACGTCATATCTCGAACAACGATGACGTCACAAATATGAGACGTATGTCAAAAAGTCCCTTTTTTAAAAACAAAATCGACGTGTCAGGGGATTTTTTCGAAAACTTCTCAATTTCTAAAATAATGAATTTATTCGTTACTTTTCGAAAGCACCGTATAAACCAATATGTGCTCAACCAATTGGTTTCAATTATAATTACAACTTTTAATCAAGCTTGTACATGTGGAGTAGTTACCGGTCAATCGTCTAAGTAAAATACCCAGAATTCATTTAAACTTTTGTGTATGAAACCTCAGACGCAGTGAATTATATATAGTCAAGTAAATAACAACGCTAAAACAAATATACGAGCCTTGTCTGGTATTCCCCTCAAAGCTGCTGGTGTTATAAATTATCTGTTTATTGAGCGCAAACGAAGTCAGTGTCTTGTTAAGCCAGAATGAGAATGTAATTTTAGCATTCTGAGCCGAGGTCCGGCGTGCTTTAAGCATGATTGGAGCTTCCAACGAGATAGTGCGGCTTGTTAAGATTTAGAAACGAAAACTACAATCAGAGCGTGACCCGACTCCCGGTCTCCGAGGGCCCATGAAGCGGCATCCCCGGCCGTTGCGTCGGAATACAAAAACACATACACTGCTCGCCCTAGAAAGCAGACACTGCTTCTAGTGTTGTAGTGATAAAAATACAGAAGCAATTAACATATGCATGAAAGCAAAGAAATTATCATAATGATAATCATTGTTTCAATCATCATGAAGCGTTTCCTAAAACAGGCCACCGCTAGTAAATGAATATGCTTGTCAACAAACTTTGCAACATTTACGTCATACTGGTAATATTGTACTTGATTCTAGTTTCAATTTACATCAGAGTGATTTCAGTTGGGAATGGATGGAAAACATGATATATGTACAATCCAACTGTTTAGATTTCCTGAATAATTATACAAGGGATAGATGCATAATAATTAGTTAATTAATGTTGTTCCAATTTTTCGGAAATTAACTACAAAATCTCGTAATAACATTGTATAAACAGTCTATTAATGTTGTAAAGTTTTTATTAATATAGACCTAATGAGGTTCTCTAGGTGTCCTTTATTCATTCACTAAATAGGATTTGTGGTTTACCGATCTAAGTTGTTCCTAGACGATAACACATAATACATAATATTATTAATATACCGCCCTTCCTCTCACACGAGTCTCTGACTTTCAGATTAATCCTTCCAATTAGGATTAGGTAGTGATATTATTATTATCATTATTATTATTATGCGAGCCGATGGCTCAGAGCTTAGCGTCTCGATCGCTCAACCCAGAGGTCGTGGGTTCTAATTCCCATTCCACCAAATAATTTTTAATTAAATTGTTTACTCGTAGATCAAGGCTCATTCGCAGGGATGGCTTGGCAACCATCCTGGCGATCGCCTAGGATGGAAAGAATGTCAACTTGGTGTTAATGTGAGAGACTAAAATCAGTTGATGTTTGACTTGTCCCCCTAACTAACTGTTTTCCAGGTTTCCCTCATTCCAGCACTTAGACCCTACCAACGTAAGTCGTTCCTGAGGCGCCAATGCCGGGCCGCGAAATAATAATATGCCGGCCCCTCTCCCACACAAGTCTCCGACTTTCGGGCTAATCCTTGTGGTTAGAATGAGGGGTGGAGATATTATTATTAATAACGCCATATGCCATTTTTTAAATAAAATGTAATAGATCTCCACTCACCAGCAGTGAGGCACGTTCGTTGAACTGAGTTTTTTGGATGGACTTGCAGCTAACTAATTTAAACACAGGTACTACTTACAAATAGTGTTACAACGGAATCTCAGTAACTTCATTCTAACAATAAATTCATAAGAGAACACATTATTTATGTAACATTTATTTTCATTGTTGTTTATAGCAAACAATCAACAACAAATATTATTTAGATTAGTAATTTTTTAGTAATTTAATATCTTTTTCTTGAAGGGGGTTGGAACCTTTGGTGTGAAGATAACACTGATGTAGTCTTTCACATAATACCAAAGCACTATGTTGCACTTGAACACGCTTTTCGCCAACCAAGTTGGCATCATCTGGAGATGATTAAAACGGTTTTAATTATATCCAGATGTCAACTTGATGCATATTCTGTATCTACTTAGTGGTATAAAATATCATGCAAACTATCAAGTTCAGAAGGAACGCCTGATAAAATTTAGCAAAAATATTATTATTAATGATGGGACATCTGTTGTACTTTGTAATTTTAATGTTAATCTATGTAAGACGAAAAATCGAATGAAGTCTTTGCCATGAGATATGATATCATTTACAGTTAGTTTTAAATAATAGGAACAAGCCATTCGTAGGTAAATGGTGAAATTTTTAATAGTGAGTTTTTCTGTATTCAGATATAGTAAGTTCAAGTCATTCGTGTCATTTACCTAATTCAAGAAAAACGTCATGTAGTGACATATATCTACAGATATAAATTACCTACCGCCTGCCTATCTATAAAGTATATAGTATAAAGGGTGTCCCAGTTTTATTCTGAAAAAATTCTGGAGTATGTAGAACCAGTGAAAATAATGAGACTACTATATAAACCTAATTCCAAATCCCAACCGTTTTCGAGGTACATGGTGTTGAAGTTGAAAATTTATTTATTTTTTATTTATAGAAGAAAGTAGCCCAATTTCGAACAGGTTCCCATTTTCGGATACCCATAATTCTACAAATTATCGCTATGTTAAAGGCAATTTCATTACTGTTGTGCGTATTTGGTTGCATATTAATAATATGATATGATAAATAGTTATCAGAGATGTGTGATATTTTGAGAGTGGTGTTTTTGATATTTATTCTCATTTTAAAACTTTGGATAGATTGCTCGGTAAGCATGGGACATAGTTTGACAAAAAAACTAATTTAAGTTAAAACTAGATTTGTAGATGTAGATTTGAATGTACAGAATTTCAGATATCCGAAATTAGAAAATCTAAAACTTTTTTAATTATAAAATTTTATTACATAGAGAAAGATGCTCAAAGTGCGTGGCAAAAGCAAACGGTGGGATCCCGTTAACATAAAACGAGCAATAGATGCTGTTAGAAAAAAAGAAATAATTTCAAAAACTGTATCCGAAATTAGAATACCATTTTTTAACTGGCGAATTCGCCATTTTTTAGAGTATATTTTTTATTTTCCCTATCTACTTAAATTTTCTTCCTCAATGCAAAAATTATGTGAATATATGTTACAATAAATGGGATCATACCAAAATTTTGTTAAATTATGTTTAATTATGTATTTGGCTAATTTAGAAAACTTATCCGAAATTAGGCTACTTTCCTCTAGTAATATATGACAGTAATAAACCAATTGTTTTGAAATTTTATTTGGTAGATGCTACTATGAATCTTTACTTTCCCTTCTACAAATTTTATTTTAATGTATTATTTTGTTAGAAAAGCACATGACATGGTTTCATAAAATATCAATTTACTCCGTAACGGTATGTTTTTTAAAAAAATATAAATATACTTTTTTGTAGATAAATGGGTGGGACATCGAAATATCGTATTAGTTTAAACATTAGTCAGTGGTGTAACATATATTTTTTAGAAAAGAGGTCCCAAGAGAGCAGATTGCATGCCACTGGCTATTCCCATCGAGCTGATTTTTTTTGTGTAATTTAAAATTCGCAGTAACATCTACAAAATGAAATTTTAAAATAATTGGTTTATTACTGTCAGAGTTATAAGTAAAAAAAAACAATTTGTTTTCAATTTCAACACCTTGTAAAGGTAAATATTACCTATTGTGGTAAATACATACTGTCGTAGTTGCACCACTTTCACTCATGCTTCCATTTTCACTGAAATCATTTATCCTTTCCACCAAGAAACAGTGTTTGAATTAAGTTAAATACCCTCGCCAACCGACACTTCAAGTTAGTTCTCATGGTTTCCGAGTTTATTTGTGACAAGAAAAATTAAAATCCAGCGGGAACTCATCACAGTCATATTGCGCTGAAATCTAATTCAGCTTAGTGCAAACATTACAAAATACAAAGGCGGTTTTGTTTTCCTCTTTCACTCCATTCTCAATAATGTGCTGCGAAATGTTATTTTTATTAGATAGGTATCCTTTGTTTGTTGGTTCAGGTTTTCACCGCAGAATAAATAAACACTATATTAAATCAAATGTTTATTTTGCGAAACGTTTTATTGAACGTTATTGCTGTTGTATTTTTGTTAAACTTCTATTAATTTGTAAAAGGATTTATTTACCCTTGCGTAGTGTTCCAACAATGTCCGGTGATCAAACAAAAGAACTGAACTTGCGTGCGCACCTATCCACATACACTCTTGCATTATGCATCGAAAATGTAATTATTGATTATAAGAATTATTTCCTTTATAATACTATTGGTTGAATTAATAGATATATTTTGCACGTGAATTTCTCCTATTTAATTTTCTTATTTGTAATATTTCTACTTTTATATTCTTTTACATAAAATTGTTTTTTTTTTTTCGAAATCTGAACTTCGAATGCCAATTCGGTTCAAATAAAATACCCGTAGATCGGTATCGAAGCGTTTGCGGACCTATATTTATAGGAACTTTTTTTATAAAATGACCTGGGCAATCACCCCCTTAAATATTGTCGTGTTTTTTAAACACCCTGTATAATAATAATAAAGGTCAAAATTAGTACGTATAATGTAATTGTTCCTAAAAATCGAATCTTATTCCTCGATTTGCATCTTATTGTAGCTGAAGCTGAGCTGTAGTTTCTGATGTATGAAGTTATACAAATTCCTCTTATTTACTCCTGATCCTACTCTCTTAACGATTTGAAAAATTTCATAAGAGGAGACATTTTTTAATCACGACTCTTAAAGCCAATTTCTGGTCTCGTCCCTAAATTTCTCGATTTTCATGGCATCACTACAAAAAATGTTCATTGTCCAAAGAACTACATTCTTTGGACAATGGTTTGCAATAACAAAAACTATTCTTATGTTTACACCTTCCGGGGTTCTAACATACTTCTTGATAGTTCTAAGTGAGACTTCTAACAACAATAAAGAAATCTCTATTTATCACTTCAAACACAACATAACACTTCTTACATAATATCTAATTAAATACACGCCGAAAACACTTCGAAAATTACAGTTATTTCACTTAAGTATTGTTTCTTCTCTTGATCGCTGTCCTATTAAGACTGACTTTTTCGCTGGCACGCCTATAGATGAACTAGGCTTCTAGAACCTTGTAGAAATGTCCATCGAATGCTTACGAATACCTGCTCTCCCCTGCCACATACCAGGGCAGTTCAATAAATAATCGACAGCCAAGTTATACGAGGGGTATTCGATAAGTACCGCTGGTGACGTCCAGGAAATGTGGACAAAAGGACCTATCTCCCTTATTTGAAGGCCTAGAGGTTGAGACTTCGCCCTTGGGGGATTGTCTCTGGCACCCCAAGAAGCGGTGTTGCCAGATTGTTCACAATTTCCCTAGGGATGGCGAAAAAGCAGATTAAGCAACGCCGCACTCGGACACTGTGTCGGGGGTTTTGTAACATTTATAAACAGAATATATATTCTTACAGGTAAATTAAAATTTTAATTTTAATATGTCGGTATATAATAAAAAAAAAAATATAAAAATTCTGAAAATAACTTTGTATAAATTATTTCCCTACTAACGTATCACTTTTAAGAAATTATATATTTATTATCCTTCTTTATGTGAAGTAAAATGTTACAGTAAATACCTGAATATAATACCTATCTATATCTCTCGTTCTTATCGCAGATATAAGCCCGAAAGTCAGAGACTTCTGTGGGAGAGGGAGCGGTGTATTATTATAATTTCGCGGATGGCGAGTGCACTCAGGAACGACTTACAATAATTCCAACTTCCATTTAATACGGGAATAAGGGAGAATTGAACGACCGTATTAATTAAAACATAATTAAATGTATATAAATAAATTTCATGAAATGGCGTTTAATTAACAAAAAGCCTTGTACTCTTACCACAGCTTACCATAACAAAGGTAGGTAAGCTGTGCTCTTGCGATGCGTATTACCCACAAAAATTACGAGTTCTATACATCTCTTCGTTCAAAACAATCGTGTATACATTGTGTGATTACCTATAATTTTTTCAAAAAACTTTTTCAATTACACTTATCTTTTTTATTGGTATCAGAAATGTCTGTTCAACTAATATAAAAGTTGAATATAGAAATATATAAAGGCTCTGAACCTTATAATTTTAGTGAAGTAAACTTTTGAGAGGTATATACATAATTGTTTTCGATTCGTAGGCACTTAACCGTCTACCGAATTCTTTAAGAAAGGGGACGTTCAAGTACGTCCATAAACTTGATATAAATGGAATCTTTGACGACTTTTGAAAGTGTAAGTAGTTGCGTACCGCAGGCCGATATTAAGTCATGAAAACTCCTCCTGAAACTCCCGAAACTTTCCGAAATTAAAACGCTGGGAGCGGGATCCACTCTCGAGGAGCGTTTTTGTTACAACTTCGGTAAGAGAGATCAGTATGTTGTAATTAAAGTTTAACGAATCTAATACGCCCGTGTTCATTACATGCCAACTCGCCATTATTAAAGAAATTTTGTTTCGTTAGGGAAAATTAGAATTTGTGAGGCATGATAAAAATTAAGATAAAGCGCCGGGCGAACCTTTTCCTCAATTACTTGAGGTATCCGCGTAATTACTGTTTTATTATCGTCATGATTATTATTTGTTCTCTAGTTTGGAATCCCAGGATCGCTTTATTAAGATTTAATGATACGTTTCCGTACGGAAGTCCGGAACTGTCTTCAGTGCTTTAGGAAATTCCGGGAAATTTTAATGACACTTCAGTTTTCTTAGTTATTATTACTAAAATTAATATCTCAGGTACTCCCTTCATAATGCTAGTAATTATTTTAGACCTTGATTAATGAAGATATAACAGTTTTGTAGGATTAACTTTTGAATACTATGGAGTAGTGTTGATATAAAATAAATAATTAAGTTACAGTATGAAATTAAATAAATAATAATCTATTATTGTTATTTTTTACTGTTATGTTATTATGTAGCGTACTAAATAGAACTTCTCAGAATAATAGTAAATTGTATCACATATTTTGACAGTAATTGTTAGTAAATTTCATTATTGTCAATTATATCAGGTATATCGCTTTAGTTTAAATAGTGTAAACTAGCTCTATATTTAGCCTCGATCCTATATTTTCTGCTAATATAAATTATTATTATTGCTTAATATTCAATATTTATTCATAATACTAGTATACACATGCAGGACACTTAAAAATAAGAATTTTCATATTAAATTTACAATATTTCAGGCCGTAATTAATATATTAGGGTCTTTTATAAATTAGAGTAACGCATTTTCTTCTTACTACATTTGATGCGCAAGTCTGGGTCTAGGTAAGACAAGCTTCAGGCTGGGAGAGACACTTCCTACTAAACAGGTAGTTATTTGTACGAGTTTTAACTCCTACTGTTGATAGTTTTAATTTAAGAATTATTAGTGTTCTTATAGAATATTTGGTTCTATCAACATGGAGAATTTATCCAGTCCAAAGGTCGGAATTAGATTCCGTAAGTAGTTTAACATTGTGTTTTTTTATATAGTTGAGTATATCCTTTTCTTTCTTGTGTTACAGGCTTTTTCCCTTTGACCTTTTTTTATATTTAATACTTTGGTATATTTGGCCGTGATATAGATGAGGTGATGTCATAGAGGTTTAGCGATTCATCTTACTTCATAATGTAATTAATGTATACTTGGGTGGTTTCAGCATTTCATAAACATATTATTATACATTTAGATCACAGGACAGGGTTAGTCTTTTGGTAACCTTTGTAATTGGTTCAGTCAGCATTAAATGTTCTACGAGCACCGCAGGCGTTTGGACATTTTACAGACAATATGGGTTACCTTTTCTTTGATTACGTCAGCTTGGTTGCAGAGGTCATTGTCCTGGACTAGAAGCCGATCAGTCTGTTCTGAGGGACCCCCTTCACCTGATAAGAAAATCAACAAGTGCACCTTGGATAAACTGTATCATTAGTAATTTACCACTCAGTAATTTACTATGTAAATCATATTTTACCTTTACCATAACCTTTTTTTTACGGTCTTGGACATTTCCTGCGTGTAGTGTAACTTACGTTTATGTGATACTCATACTCAAGTTAACTTATATTCTCATTTAGCCATGTGCTGAGATATTTTAAATAATAGAATTTACTGTACAGAATTTATGATCACAAATATCTAAACTAACCCCTGATATATATATCATTATATTTCACTCGTTTTTGTATTTAGTTTGTAGATAAATTTATGTAAAGTCAATACTTATTGCTATTTGGATTATCAATAGAGACTTTAGTCACTACCTTGCGTTAATGTAAGTAGAGTTGTCTTTGTCCGTAAATGTGTCACATTGCTCAGTTTAAATAGTTTCTATTAAAACTATTTTTAAAGTTAAAAGATGAAAATAACAAAAAAAGGATTAAGAATTAGTTGGTAGTGTCATCCGGTAAAACTATTTTTATAACCTACCTAGACTCTTTTCTTTTCTTACAGTCTGCAGGTTCACCAGCTCACTATTTCACGTAGACATTTTAACGCTTTTTGAGCCTACAGTCTCACCTTTTTTTATTGCAAAGTGATTGGCGCCCTTACTACTAATAATCATAACATCATTAACATCATTTAAGGAATCTTTTCAATTTTAATTACATAAACCCCGTATACTTACCTATAGACCTGGCGCACGCACCGCTACCGTCAAAATACATTTTTTACCTGATTTATGAATAATAACTTTTTATCTAGTTTCCAACCTGTAAAGACCTGTGAGAAAGTTTCATATTTAACTCATATAAAATACATTGACATAATGTCTGTAACTTATTTGTGGTGCATTTTGACGATTCATAGTTTGTTTCTTTTGGGATTACACCACCTTTAAAATAACAAAAAGCAGAAAACCAGAAGCATACAAATTAAATATTCAAAGTGTAGTAACAAGGCACACTTCTAAAGTTTGCCCCAAAAAACCGTGGTATAATGTGTGATAAAATAATATTTGATATATTAACTAAATTTTATCAGTGGTTTTTCAGTTTTATACAAAATTCTATAATATTATATGTCATATTCTAAAATATGTCTAAATAAAATAGTTATAATAAAATTTAAAAGAAATTAAACACTTAACTAGCTTTCTTCTATACGTTTTGAGTTGATCCTCAACTCTTCTTCTGTAGATTGTTTGTACGATAAGAACTGTTTATATAAAAAGAAGTATTTTTGTCAGATTGACATTTCTTTTTTTTTTTTGAAAGCTAGTTAAGTGTTTAATTTCTTTTTAATTTTATTATAACTATTTTATTTAGTCATATTTTAGAATATGACACATAATATTATAGAATTTTGTATAAAACTGAAAAACCACTGATAAAATTTAGTTAATAAAACCCAAATTGGATTAGATTTGTTAAGTTACTCCCAGAAGAACGTACCCCAACTTGCGAAACTTAGAGCTTATAATAGACTCAATGCTGGGAAGCACGTATGACGTGGGACGAAAGGTGCTTTTTCAACGTGAAATTTATAGTCAAAATATAGGTGGTGCCTGCCTGATATATCACTTACTCAATTGCTTCGTTTGTCAACAACAAATATTAATATTAATATTGATACATTGGTTAGTGAAAACCAATATTCCCAAACTTCAAACAATTTTTTTTTATATTTGTTTTTTTTTTTTTGAATGAAAAAAAATAATTATACAAGCAAACAAGTGTTTTTGTATCTGTTACAAATAACTGATAAAGTTGCATACGAAGTTGCATGTAAGGGCAGTATCATATGCTGCTTCACAACCCCAATTTTATTTACAGCCCTTGAGCCACTGGAAGTTGGACAGCCCTGGCTTAGTATATTAACCGTATGGTTGCAAAATACCCCTAATGCCAAAGGACACACAGCCATTTCGACCTCTTAAATCTTTTCGTGGCGTAAGATATCTGGGTGAAGACAAACCAAAAAGCATACCAACAAAATTAGTACGCTTTAATTACTAGTCTATTAATAACTTCGTGAATAATTAAGTTACAATAATAATTCTTAGAATAACTCTTGAATAATAAAATAATCATGTTACAGATGAATAATTAACGCCCAGGAAAAAAATCACAATGTTGCGATTTGAATCTTTTAAATTATTCTATAGCGTGTTCGCATGTGTGGTACATTTAGTATTACTGTCATCGGCCTTTGTTAAGAAAGCTTATTTTAATAATAATCTGATATAAATATAAACTTTCATCTTGGTGCATATCATAAACCACCCTATTTTTACAACGCACAAAGGATATTTTAAAATAGCTTTAATATGTACCCATATATATTTTACCGTTGCACATGAGGTACGAGTGTTTTTATTAGTGTAATTAGTATTCAACAAAGTACGTATATAATCGTAACTTCTTGTTCATTGCTGCTTTTCCAGCTCCATTAAAATAAATCCATCTGCTCAATAAAGTGAAATAATTTTAGAAAATGTAGATAGAAAAAAAAACAATAAAAATAAAGCATTTTTAGTTGTATATTAACGAAAGGTCAATGGTACCTTGATACAATAATTGATTCAGTTATTTATATTGTGTTTAAAATAAGATGGACATAGACAAAATGAGCAGTTTAGTTTGTACATATCGCAAAATAACAGGCCTTAAAATATATTTTTGGATTCGCTTTTTTTCTGTATTGAAATTTGCGATATATACTCAGATGTATATAAGAAACAAATTATACTCTGAAACAAATTAATTTATTTTTTGCGTATATTTTGCTGAAAGTATATTTTTTTGCGTACCTACCTACATAAAATTTGAAAGCTCCATTTTAAAAATTGGGCCCCATAAATTGTGGGATTTCTTCGCGTTATTAACTCTAAACGAGCTGCGGTAGTATATCTGATGTATGATTGAATTGAAACATTTGCATTGATCTACTATACAATAATAAAGTGGACTGTATATAATTTTTATGATAGTGAACAAGCTAGTCTACTTGCTTGCAGAACAACATCCTGCACTTAATGATTATATTTTACAACAGACTGAATGCTAAACTGTTTCTTTTTCACGAAGTATACATATATTGTAGTTTTCAGTGTTCAAACCCCACTTGTGTGCGAAAGGAATGCAGATCAAAACTATTGACGTAAAACAGACACATTTGCAGGTTTATTATAGATACAAAGACACTGTGATTCGAATTATTTGTGTTTTCACTGTTCCTTAGAATCAAGCAGGAGTAGTATAGGTACCTGTTAGGGTTTTTGTCGTACAAATGAAAATGGCGCACACGATATCCTTTCTCCGACAACCAATCGCATTAATAGCAATCGTTTCCAAGCAGTCTCCTTTAAGATTAGTATGGGACTGGTTGAACAACTTTAAAGAGTTGGTGACCAGCTTGGCTACCTGAATATAATGGACACAGATGCAACGAATAAACATGTGTTATTAACCAGAGAATGCACACAAAATCTAACAGAATCTGATTGATAACATTTGTGATGTAGCGAAGCCTTGTAAGATCATCAATTGAGTAATGGATGAGAAATAAATCTCGGGAATTGTAAAGAAGAACCACTATGGAGACAAGCAAAGATTTGCATCAAATGACAATCGTCTTAAGTTTGCAGATTAGTTACAGTCCCAGAATAACGCTATTAGAATGATAGTGGCTACTCTCACAGGATACTGTAGGCTTAATAGTCATAGAAGACACTAATGGGGTCAACAATAGAAGCATGTTGCAACGTAAAAGCAACATGCACACTTTGTGGATAAAGAGAGTAAACCTGGGTACACGTAATGTGCCTATGTGAAGGCTAGGTAGACTGAGTTCTCTAATACTCGGAGAATAAATTCCAAGGCTGTGGAGTTTAATATAAAGGAAAAAACAGATCAGCGTATTCTAAATATGTTAAGACAGCCATGCACAATAGATCTTATAGGTGGACTCCCTCTGGAATATAATCTAATCAACGGTATTTATCTATCTCTTATCATTTTCGAGCTAGTTTTCCAATCCCTTACCATTTTTAACAGTGTTCCAGTAAACAGGGGCACGGTAATTTTACTAACAATTAAGATTCATCCGGTAGCTCAAAGACGATAGAGGAGGATAGAGTGATAAAATTTACGTCTCTCTTACTTTTAGGATAGAAGATGAATAATGAACATGTTAATCTCAACCCGTTTACTGAAGAATTTCACGTTTACTGAATAAGACAGGTAGATAGATGAGAGGAATCGATATTTTGGTCATGTGAATTTCTACGATAATACTTAAAATTTTCGAGCAATATTCTGTTTTACGTGACTATACTTTATAGCCACTTCCATATGCGGCAAACATTAATAATTAGGATCATCTTTTTTTGTCAAAATACAGTGTATCAAAAAAATTATGATTTAACTCAGTTGCTCTCCGTCTTATAAAATAACTCAATGCTCTAACTAACTGGCTCGACAGTCGTCCAAGACAGACCAGAGCTCAGAGGCGGGAGTCCGAGGCGTGCGCCCAAGGGCGAGACTATCTTTCTCCTTGGGAAATTGCTATCTCTGCATGTGTTCAGGAAAATCTCAAAAGGAGATATTCTAATCAGCATATCCAGATATGCATCGACAGTCAGGCGGTTTACGTGCCTTAATCTCCTACAGGATCACCTCCAGGGCGGTCCTAGAGTGTATTAATAGTCTGGCCCAATTGGGACAGAACAACCAAGTAAAATTGACCTGGGTAGCGGGTCATCACAACATAACAATAAATGAGGAGGCCGATGCACTGGGTAAAAGAGGCTCAAGTATACAGTTTACAGGGTCCGAACCAGTACTGGGGCTTCCGCCTAGTTATGTAACAAGGTCTATTGCAAACTGGATCAAGGAAAGATCAGAAGAAGAATGGTCGAATGGGACTATGCTGCGACAAGCCAGGCTCTTAATTCAAGGGCCTTGGTCGAACGCAACTCGATCAATACTTGCGCTAAGTCGTAACAGCAAGGATTGTCGCAGGACTGTTGACAAGTCACGGAAATCTCAACAAGCACCTTAATACTATTGGCATTATTGACACCAGAAGGTGCAGGTTTTGCGGACGCGATGACGAGGACTCTATTCACATCCTCTATCGCTGTGCCTGCCTCATGGTCAAGAGACACAAACATCTGGGCGCAGCATTTCTACTGCCCCAGGACATTAGAGAGCTTCCCCTAGAACGTCTATGCGATAGCACGGGTCTCTTCCAATAGCTCTCCACTAGCGGCAGGCACAATGGGTCGAAAGACCTGAGTGCTGCGGGTAACCGCGCCGCCTTCCAACAACAACTAACAGAGCTAACCACCCTATACTAGAAAATAGACAGTTTTTCTATAAATGTGTTATATTTTGCTATGTTCCGTTTTCTATTTAATCTGGAATAACATAAAAAATACAAATAATATTTATTTTATAAATTTGTGCCCTGAAACGTATTATTCTTGGACTTAATAAAAACATGTGCTTTTCAGGTTTATTTCTAAAACGTGCAGTTCCATGTTATAGTTATAATACCAAATAATTTATATAGTAGAACGTACATTGTTTAAAACCGTAAAATAAACATCCGGCGGAAGGCTTATCGCTGTTCTAAAATCTAGCGCAATCATAAATTAAATAATTCATGGATCTGGAAAAACGCAGACTCCAACATTGTATTTCCAAATATTTCTTTTAAATTTAAAATTCTGCACGAACGTGGAGCGGGATAAATATTTTATAAACGTAGCGCCGGATGACGTCAAAAGGAGCTTTATTTTTCTACATAAATCTTCGAGATAATAAGCATTTTGCGCATTAATATGGGAAACACTGGTAGGCCATTTACCTTAATAGTTGCTATTAATATGTCTCCATATACTCGTATATTGCAGAAACAAAAGCGCCCATATTTTTTCAGAATGGAGCTGTGTACCCTTAATTTGATTTGACCTGCTTTATAGCAGACATGTGACTAAAATAATAAATTAGGAAGATAATTAAACCAATTGAGACCAATATCCTAATTATACAAGGTTATCATAAATTAATGTATTTTTGACAAATTAAGTTAATAACAGGATGTGAAAGAAATTCGACTACTTAATGGAATTTCTTATGTCCAACAGTGATTAATGCTAATGTTGATATGTCGTTCACTTTTCTTTTTGCTGCTATACAATCACCAACCGTTCTTCCAAATTATTGTACACAGTATTATTAAGTATTTCTGGTTGAATTGCAGCAATTTGCTCTCTAATAGAATCTTTTAATTCTTGCAGCGTTGTTGATCGTGTTCTAAACACCAATTTTTTTACTAAACTAATTCTTGTTTGTACATCCATGTTATTAAAGTTTAAACCATTTCAATTTACGTTTACGTGAGTTTTATTTTGAGAACAATTATCTAAATCGCAATGGTTACGATTGACATTTGTATCAGCAGTTGACATGACAACTATTTTGTTTTCCATAGATACAGTAAAATCCAATTATTGAAGCAACTAGATTCCATTTACTTTTTGCTACTAGCTTGATGTCTTAAAATTATATAAGACTTTAAAAGTATACCGCTTACTTTATTATGACCCCACAGTTATAATAATGACATTGGTAGTGAATAAATCTTCCAAAATGTTAGGATTCGTAAAACGAATACCTCATGATTTTCAAAATGTTGATTACAGTTGAATGTTGAAACAGTTATTTACCTAATTCTCTTATTCTCTCGTATTTGGAATTTGATCTTTGGTTTGAAGTCCGTTAAGGTAAAATATAGGAACCTGTTGAAACAATACAAAAAAAGTTTGCGTTTGAGAACAACCACAAAATAGATAGTAGTAATTTAAGACTAATTAGGAATGTAACAAATTCCAGGCAGCTGGATGCATTTGAGAGTTTGGAAATAAGGTCTAAAAATAGTATGAATAGTGACAGAGGACCAATCCCATCCAGTCCGCTTTATTGGTTAATAATGTAGGTGTAAATAAGATACAGTGTTAGCATAAGTTTAGTTTTAATCATCTCCAGATATGCCTACTTGGTTGGCGAAACGCGCGTCGAGTGCAGTATAGTGTTTTGGAGTTATGTGGAAAACTACGCCAGTGTTATCTTCACACTAAAGGTTTCAAGATTAGTCTTTATTAAAAAAAATCGAATCATATAGTACTTCATCCTGAGGCACAATTAAATCACTAATAAAGCTTTGTTTGACCTGTCCAATCACGATTTGCGATTGAACCTATTTGCGTAATTGGACGCTTGGCATAGCCTTTTGTGAAAGAAGGATACATCCGTGAGTAAATTAGTTTAATTTTGCCCTTGTGCTTGTTTTACTTGTATCCATCTGTAAGAATTGTAAAAAAATACTTATAATAACAACTATCTAACATAAATATTTGCTGAATGACGTAACTTTATTCCACAACCTGCTGAGAATACATTTTCAGGATCTCTTGATATTTTTCCACCGCTATCTATACATCTATCTATATAAGACAAAAAGAACCGAACTTGGTTTTAAATATAGACAGCATTATTGGATGCTTGGAAGAAATTCTAAGTTATCAATATATATTAAGATACTAATCTATAATCAGATCTTAAAACCAGTTTGGTTATACGGTATTCAGCTTTGGGGTTGTGCCAGAAATAGTAATATTAAAACTGTGTAACATAGTAGACGCTCCATGGTACATACGTAACTCCGACTTGCATCGAGACCTTAACACCCAATGGTTAAAGATGAGATTAAAAGGTTTGCTGGCAGACATGAGACCAGACTTCACCTCCACATCAATGCAGAACCTCTTCAGCTGCTGGCCAACCAACATCTTGTTCGAAGATTGAAGAGGACAGAGTGCGCCAGTGAAATTATTAGAAAAAAACAATCTAAAGGACATCGTTGGATGACCTTTAGTTAATAAATATGTAGTTTGTAAGATTATTAGAAGAAAATTAATGGTTGGTTATCAGACCAGTTTTAATAGCAAGAAAATTCTTCAACAAACAATTTTAATTAAAAAAAATCTATATATACCGGGGGTCTCATGATGGTTGGGATATACTAGTAAAATTCTAAATTGGAAACATGTATCCATCAATTGGAAAATTAATAATGAATCAGTCAACGCTTCTAATTACGTCCAGCCTTTGGCAAGATATTCTTTTATTTTTCTTTTTGTATATTGAAGGCATAGAACATGTTTTCGTATATAGGTATTACCTTCCATAATTAAAATATATTAAATAATATTAATATACAAAGTTTTTAGTTCAAAACTGTTTCTATGTTCAAAACTAAAAAAGTTGTCTCAATTTATGTATCTTTTGCACACAGTTATGTAAAATTAAATTGTCTTTCTTCAAGTAGGTATCGGCATTCTATATTAACAAATTCTTTGAAATATTTTCTGCTAGAAGAAATGGGAAGAATTATAATAACACTAATAAATTAAATGATGTTCACTGTCAGATAGTTATGTAAGTATTAGTTTTGTAAGCAATCAACATTACCGTCGTCCCCTGGAGCGCCCATGTGGAGAAAATAAGGCCCTCGGCCGCGGCAATAAAATAAATTAGGGAATTAAGAAAGGACGTTCGTCCGCTTGAGATACGGCGTCGCAGAGTTATATTTATGTGTGAAACAAAACTAATTTTCATTTTTATCTCGGCGGCGGCGGTGGCTGGAGGAGTTGCTGATTCAGGACCGTAATATCTGGAAGATTTGCGAGAGGTTGCGAGAAATAAAAATTAATTTACTCTTTATGCAATCTTATAACAAAGACAAAGTTAAGCGTTTCGTCGCTGCGGCAAATTTTCGTTGAACAGAGCTGGAGTTTAGGGGGTATTATAATTAAATCGCTTTGATTCAATTTTTCTCTTGAACAGTGGTGACTTGAAGGTGAAGGTAAATAAAAAAACAGCTTGGGTAACCTGAGTAATGTACAGGAAAAGTTCATATACATTTTTTGACATGGACTAGGTTTATCTCATATATTTAGATTTTCTGGAATTTAGACTATATTAATTGGAGCAGAGCGAAATTACAAAAAGAAAGAGCCAATATTTAAATTTGGATCCGATCGAGGTATCCATTCCAAACCGCTAATCTCCTTGAATTAAATGAAGTCAATATGATCAAACTAGTAAAGGATGTTGAAATAAACTAGATCTATTCACGTCAAGGGTTCTACATAATCTACAATTATAGGTATAAATATATGTTCTTGGGAAATGTTTTGAATTCCAATTCAATTTTTCAATATATTGCCAATAATATCAAAAATAAATAGGTCACTGGCTTAGCCATAAACAGGTTGTGGTTTAGAATCCCCATGCTGCCTGACAATTTTGAATTAAAGTGTCTACTCGTATATTAAAGTCTATTCGCAGGGATGGCTGGCTTGGCAATCATCCTGATGTGCGGCCTAGTATGAGAAGAACGTCAGCTTGGTGTTAATGTCAGAAATTAACATCAGTTGATGTTTGACTATCCCCTGATTGCTGAGGTTTCCCCCATTCCAGCACTGAATGGAAATTAGGGCTTATCTACGTAAGTCGCCCCTTCCTGAATAATAATATGCCCCACTCTCCCACACAAGTATCAGATTTCCGGGTTAATATTTATTATTATAAAATACCCAATGGGATTGTCTCAATTGCACTAGACGGTGAAACCGCCAATGGTTTGAAAGGGTGGGGATTAATTTGATCCCGTTTGAACACAAGGATCCACCTGACCTTTCCGATATTAATACCATAGTACCATAATCATAGTACGAGTATATCAAGAGAACCTGATGCTCAGTTTTCATTTAGTTGCCAGTCTTATTAAATTGTTCAGTCAAAGACTGAACGTATGCGTAGCACGTATGCGGGCACGTATGCGGATTGAGAAAATATGTATTTACATTTTACAGCATTAAGATTTAAGTAGTTTTGTTAGAAAATATGAAATAGTATTTTTATGTGGTAAATTTATATAGTAAATGATTGGTTTTTTGTTTCAGGTAAGCTTGTCACACCGGACAAGATCCAGTTGTTTCATAAATGGCTCTAGTAAATTCAGTGACGTTACAGTAAGTACTTGGAATATTACTAAAAATAAAGGACTATATAGATTATCTATATCATATATTGACCGATGAAGAGTGGCAACTAATTTGTTGTAAAAAACTGCTATCGAGTTACCATATTAACATCTGAAAAAACGATTCTGACAAATAAGATGTTAAATATGACCTTCGCCGCGCCTTTCCATAACCGACAATTTTTCAAGAAAATCAAGAACGACAGAACTGACTCGAAATGGCATTAAGTTGCAATATCTTTTAGGTTTCGCTTTGGTATATCTTTTTTGGAGACACCCCACACAAAAGAATCACAAATGGCTGAAAAATCACGTAAAAGTATATCGGTATGTGTACCTATTACATTCTATATTAATCGCTATGTCTGTATTGGCAGATTTCTTGAAAAAGGTTGGGGAAGAAAACTGTTTCTCGACATAGCAATCTATCGTTCACTTCCAGAAAAACTAAGAGAGTCTATTCGATTGTTTTTTCGGAAAGTCTGACCGTCTGACTGTCTCAGAGACTACCGCAGACTCATCGTCTGGGATTCTGTTTCACGACTGGTTTATTAAGTAGACAAATTTTTTTTGCACTACAAAATTGTTTTGACTTGCCTCTTTACTAAATAATTTATTAAGTTGAACCCTTAACTCTGAATGTTATGCTGTTCTCAAATTTCATTTATAACACCCAACCCAACAGGTCCCTTGCACAAAAAGGTTTTCTTGCCTAACTATTGGTTGAGTGTGATTCTTTGAATTCAATTTTAGTATTCATATAACTTATCTTCTGTAATCTCAAAACTGACGGAATAATAACCTATTTCTTTGGCTCTATTACACTAAGTGCAAATTGGCTATTATAATAGATTAGGTCCCATTGTACTGATTTTTAAAACAAGTGTCCTTTTAGGGCATAATGTCCTGTTAGTAATGTCCTGTTAGGATACTTGTACCTATGCATAACTCATTCCTACATAATATATTCCTGCAGAGCAGTTATTCAGAGCAGTTTTCTTCCGACATGGTTCTTTATTTAATCCCGACATTCTTTATGGTAAGATTCTTGTCAAAGTGAAACACTGAACTATGCATTTTTTATTTCGCAGCAAGACTCATTTTCCATGTTATCTGATACTGAATATCATCTAATCGAATAACAGATGTTTCGGAGACATAGATACTCTATAACTCATAGATACACATAGATAACTTCTTTAACAAACCAATATTCAACCGTTTTATTAGCATACTCTAGATGTTTGGCGTAAAATTAAGTGGTGTTCAATCCATTAAAGAACTGTGTTTTTAATAGGACTCACGGTTTTTGAGTTACAGATGAACGTTACCTAACAGTGACAACAGGAATAGGACACACTGTACATATCTATACATTTTTTGACACAATCGACTCTTTTTTATGTGCGACCCCTATAGAATATACTGTAATCGTTTAGTGGGCTTTCTGATAGAAGAGGGTTGGTTAATAAACATATTTCTTTTTTTTTTATTTTATCCAGCACTTGAATACATAACCGGTATCAGATTCCTAATATCATGTACCGGTATCATGATTTCTAAATAATTCCTTTACCATGTAAATTATTTCCATGGTGTTATCTCAAATAATACTGTATAGTGTGTACCAAAGCAAAAATATTTATATTGAAATATCTACAGTGCAAGAATGTGATTGCAAGAAGTACTGGAAACGATATGCATTAATAGGCAGGTTAGCAGAGGACATTGTTGTTTGATTCTTTGCTAATTTGGAACACAGTCGCTCTATACACAGTCGAATCTAATACACAGAAAGTTCGTTTTCCGTTAATGGAGATTTTTTAAACTTTCCGTGACAGTTTCTTAACAATACTTTTTCGCGCTGAGAAATTTTTTACCATTTTGGGTTTTAAAGTCATCTTTGTTGTTGGAATATACCTAATATAATAATATAATATACCATTGTAATATTCCATAAAATATGTTTAAATATGATTAGCATAATCTAACCGTTAATTTTAAATGAAAGGCGGAATACGAGGCGGAATATAACCATGTTTGACAAGGTACCTCAAAAACCGTCAATTTTTTGTATTTATTATTCAAGTACTTTCTTAAAAAATGGCTACATACTCAAGAAAAATGGAACATTGGTTGAGCAATTGACATTTTGTAAAACTTCATCACGTCATCATTAAGAAAATGTATCACGTTCTATCCATATAGTTACATAGAAGTATACAAGGTGTCATATTTAAAATAAATATATTTATTTTCAATATCTGAATATTAAAGTATCAGATCAGAATAAACAACAGAGATACTACAATTAGATTTATTGAAACATATTAATACTGGCACTTTTGACACTTTTGAAAACTCAAATAGGTTAAATTTTGGAAATGTACCGACTTTTATATAAATAAAAAACAATACTCTTCCAAAATATTTGTTATTAAATTATTTGGTTAAAAACTTAAAATTCTGGTATATCTTATACGAAATAACATACGATGGTATATGGTATATCATGAATCTACATCGAGTTATATCAAAAACTTAGTTTCTGGTTATATCTAGTTAATACCCGTCAGATACTCAACCAAATTGCAAGCGAAAAGAGATGTAACAATACAATATTTTTTAATAATGTTTCTTGTTGATATAATTTTCTTCCCTGGTTGCTGTACATTTTTTCGTAGTATTCCTCGATACAACCCTGCCACGCCAGTCCGAAGATACTACATAAATTTCATTCGTATAGTTTTTATAAAACCCAGCGGTCGTATATCGTATCGCATGAATCTATCTCGGTGTCGCGGCGTGGCCGCGCTCTGGGGCAATATATCAGCCAGCTCAAACTCAGAAATATCCGCAAAAACTGCGCCACACAAAAATGCCAGATCTTAGAGTGCCATGTGCTGCAGCCTCGGTTCAGCTCTTCACCGCTGATGCCTCCTCCGTTCACAAAAAATTACGTTTCGGGCTTTATATGATTTAAGGCGATAACGTGCTTGCTGGGAATCGGTTTAACTAAAGGAAGTAATAAATACTTTTTCGATTTAACGACTTTTTAATCTACGGGGAATTACAGCTACATCTTTATAACAAATTTCTCTAAAAAGGAAACAAGTTGTTTTTGTATTATTTCTATAAGTAATTTACCAATCGAAAACAAAGAAAAATACTACTAAACCAAACTAAAAACTACTAAAACTAGTTTCGATATGGGGGGTCGTTCAACTTGTGTGTGCCGAATATTAACTTATTTAAATCAAAAGTTCGTAGCTAAAATCAATTCTAACCGGTATTTTCATAAAACGTATTTAATTTTAGTATTTTACTATTATATATTATTCATTATTTAGTATAATATTGAGCTTTGGGAAGCTAATAATCAGGAAAATTATTATAAAATTGATTAATTAATTATCAATTAAATTAATAATTAATATTAATTATTCTCCATACTTAAGTACTTAATATTGCATGGGAAACCAGTATATACCTAAGTACCTGATAACTACTAGTTCCTATCTCTCTAGTGAAATTAAAGAATAAGTAAAAAAAATCACATATTTCGCAGTTCTTGCAACCATCGAAGTGAATTGAAAATGAATTAAGGAAATTTGGAGTTTGAGAACTTCATTTGCGACTTACAGACTTTGCCATCTTTTATATCACATTCACGTGAGAGCTCAGATTCTCAGACTAATACGAATGCCAAACTATGCGCCCAAGCCGCCCGCTCTACTCGATCCCCCACTACCTAACCATGTCGGTGTGACATGCTCATCGCGTTACACTTTTGATCGAAACATACCCAGATACGAGAACCTTCGCGATCCTATAAGCATTTTCAATGCTAAAAAATACGCAAAGTAAATAAAGTCCATTGTTCTCATAACTCTTCTGTAAACCTGACCATGGGTCTACTTCTTGCAACGTGTACCAATTCGCGTTTTGATGGTCTCTTAAAATCTTGATCTTTTGTCCCCTGTGATGTAACTATAAAAGAAATCAAATAATGGAGAAATAAAAATCAAAATAAAATAAAAATAGGAAACAATATCCAAATAAGGAATAAAATGAGATGAGAGAGAATGGAATTATTATAAGTAACAATGAATAGGCTTACCTAACAACAACTGCAAAAACGTTCAGGTTCACTGCCGATACAAATACGTAATATTCTGTATTTAAAGGATATCAAAAATAAAACAATTGTAACTGTCTAATACCGTAACTTTTCTTAAATAGTATTAATGATTTCGGAGACTATGCACAAATTTTTGAAGAGCGTAATTTGCAGCTTTGCCGCAAATAGTATTACTCAGCTCCAACATGACTGTAGGTGTTATTATTGATAGAAGTAGATCACTGTGTTACAACAAAATTACACAAATTTAACAATTTATAATGAAAATCGAAAACGTAAAGGATCTTTTGAGTTTTGATACATCTTTAATTTTAAGTTCAAATTATCGCCCGAGGGTGGGTGCTACATTTGGGAAATTATAAATTGGCCTGGTAGAGTCTCCTATGATCGCAAACCTTTTAGCCTCTCTGTTTACTTCTTAAACGTTTCCTCTATTTGTTGCGGAGACAGCGAAAAGTTAAATATGTAAATCATGGTAATGCGGGTATATGCGTCTCTTACCAAGGGCAGCTTGTATACGCGCAACAATTTATAAGGGCTCTGTGTAAATTTTAAAAGGATTAACTCTGTAGGGAGTTTACACCCCGATTAGTAGAGTAGTGACGTATACCGTTGAATATACTATTACTGGGAATACATAATACCCCCAAGTATGCTACTTGGTCCAGCCGTATATTTAATAATAGGATTTAATTTATATTACTAGTTCACCTTTCTTCCATGTAACTAAACTTATTAATTAACTTCTAATTGACTACAAGGCACACATATATAAACGTTTTTTGAACGAAATAAAATCTGCATACATCAAACGAATGGCGTGTTTGAATAGGTTCAAGACAATATCCTTTTAACATACATTTTCTGTTTGCTTGATATTCTTTTTCATTTTCTGCTTATTTCAAATATAAATAATTTTGATTGAAATAATATTTTTTCATAAAAAGTAGAATCAAGAAGATATTCACTCCATTGAACAACATATATTCTTAATTCTATTGTAGATGGATATTGTAATTATGTTTTTGGATAGTTTCAGGCATTATATATGTATAATACTGGACCACAAAAAAATACGAATCTGATCAAGGAGAATTCCTTCAGGACATCAGGATTTTCTCTAACTTCTACTAACTTTCTAACTAAAAAAAACTGACATTTGTCGGATTTTGTTAATCTTAACATGATGCATTTGACTAGACTCGTGGGAAAAAATATATATACTGGGTGTTCCACATAAAAGTCCTCAGCCTCGTATCTCGCCAACGGGAAGATATATTTTGATTTTGAAAAAACAGTTGTTAAAGCTCATCTATGGCTTCGTCACGGAGTTCAACTTGATTTTTTTCAGAGCAAATTGGAGATGGCGCTGAAGTCGAAAGAAATTTTTCTTTGGCAGGAACTTTGTAATAAGGGTTATCGATACTTTGTTCAATTCTAAACAATTTTTGTTAAATGACTATTTTTCAAAAACTTTATAGTTTTAGAGATATCGGGCTCCTCATTTGGTGACGCCAAAACTCAAGCGTAATTTAGAGTCTCGAATTATTACCTTATAAAATGAAAAAATAGTTATCCAAGTCAATTTAATACCTCTTTTCCAGGAATAGTGCAATAATATGTATTTCTGTAAAATATGGTAAGGGTTTTTTAAATACCTAATTCATTTTGTACATACATACATTCAGGATTTATTTTGGGACAAGCGTACAAATAATATGAATTATTATACAAAATGAATTTATAAGAACTCTTGTTATTATTTTACAGAAATACATATTATTTCACTATTCCTTAAAAAGGGCTATTAAATTGACTTGGATAATAATTGTTTCATTGTATAACGTAATAATTCGAAACTCTAAAATACGCTTGAGTTTGGGCCTCACCAAATGAAGAGCCCGATATCTCTGAAACTATTAAGTTCTTGAAAAATAGTCATTTTACAAAAATTGTTTAGAATTGAACAAAGTTTCGGATAAACCTTGTTACAAAGTTCCTGCCAACAAAAAATTTATTTCGACTTCAGCGCCATCTACAATTTACTCTGAAAAAAATCAAGTTGAACTCCGTAAAGAAGCCATAGATGAGCTATATCATCTGTTTTTTCAAAATCAAAATATATCTTTCCGTTGCCGAGATACGAGGCTGAGGACTTTTATGTGGAACACCCGGTAATGCATCAGTGAGTAGAAGTTCTAGGTGAAAATTATCAGCAGACGTAGCTGCTACATTGTCCTAACTTCGATAAATCCATGAAAAACTTTTTGAAATCGCCTTTTTGGTAGGCTTCGTGAATTAATTAATATGTTAGGTGAGTTTTTATAGCTCTATTCATAAAGCTACAACTGAAAGCAAGTAGGTCCTGATGCTTCAAACCATCACACGGCAGACAGAGGAACTTAAAACCCAAGAGCACCAGACCCTTATAACTGACTAAATCTCCAAGGTAACACAATTTTTTTATCGGTCTGTGTAATAAGTAATTGGTGCAAGTGTTTGACAACCAAAAACTATCATATTCGTGAGTAGATAGATATACCGTAGGGGAACGAAGACAAAAACGCGTGTATTTTTAAAGGGGCTACATTTTAGTAATTTTTGAGTAATTTTACCCCCTCCACGTCACGTAAGCGCCACGTACCTTGGTGGGGAACGTCACGTTTTAAGTCACGCGTATCCTGAAAAACGTCACGCGTATCCTTATATTATCCAATTATCAGGATATGCGTGACGTAAAACGTGACGTTCCGCACCAAGGTACGTGACGTGGAGGGGGTAAAATTACACAAAAATGACTAAAATTTAGCCCCCTTTAAAAATACAGGCGTTTTTGTCTTCGTTTCCCTACAGTATATCTACTTTCGTGTTCAATTACAACGAAAACATCTAACAGATAAAGTTACGAGGATATCTGAGGTAATACCTAATACTAAAATATATAATTTTGTTTTAAGGAAGAAGAAATATGGATATAGAAATAAACAGAAATTAATATCTTGTATTGAAGTATATCTATTATCAAATTGGAAGATCAAATTAATTATAACAAAAATATGGTAAAATGCCTGATATTAACTTAAGTCAAAGTAACAGGCCGTTAACATTCAATCTAATCCCAATATAATTTTTCTTTAGGAGCGACGCGGTGACGATAGGTGTACGTCCTATTTAATAGCATTTATGTATGTCATCGTCTAACAAAGGAAGAAAAATTTGTACGTAGCGTCGCCTGTGCGATGCGAGTCGCCGAGACGAGGAAAGATTTGTTCGTCTATGGATAGGTGGTCAAAGAAGGCTTTTACTTTTTGCGGCTCCATTGTGTCTTTATCTCGGTTATTAATGACTCCCCCAGATGGGCGGAGATAACGGTAACGATTTACTTTTTCTAAAATGGTTCTGCGACGCCTTTTTGCCAGTCGTGCGGTAAAAAGTTGATTACAAAATTAGGAGTCTATGGGGATTCAGAGGATCAATCGTCTACCGATAGTTTTACTGCTGCGACAGTTTGCAAACATGTTGATTATCTCGATTATTAATAACTTCATAATAACATCGATATTAAAATTACACCAAGTTAATTGTATACTCGTACACTTTAGAGTATTACTAATTACTATAAAACCTATTATTTACAAACATAAGTATATATTAGTACTATCTAAAATGATGAGACAAGTTTATGTAAATATACAGGGTGTCCACCTAGTGCGCGTAAGTCCAATATCTGGGTTAATAAAAGAGATAACTTAATTTTTTTTTCTACAGGGTTGTCTAATATCCCGAGCTGCACAAAATGAAAATATATTTACATATTCAGGGTGCTCAGTTTTTCCTGGACAGGTACCAACTTCATTTTTTTAAATGGAAACCTATATTTTTTATGGCATTATCGAATTCTACGTAAAAAATTAGTGGGACTTTGTGCATAACACTGCTATTGAAATATTGATAGTTTTCGAGATATTTGACTTTAAATTTTTTTTTCTTATGTTTCGTCACTTCTAATAGTTGACATAATTATAGTTGTATGACAGCTAGAAATTATTTTTTTTCAGAAACTGTAGAGTGAAGATGGCTCTTTCGAAAAACGTATCAAAAGTTGACCTGCGATATACAGGGGGCAACAGAAATCGTGCCAAACCTGATGGTTTAAAATTTAAAAAATCTCGACTTTTTCAAATGGAACACCCTGTGTTTTATGATTTCATTAGATGCCTTTCTGTAGACTCTACAATTTTATAATAGCTTTCCCTATACCTAAGTTGCGTAGTTTTTGCAAAAAACCCACTTTTATGAAAAATACCCGATTTGCGCACTCCTTTGACGGAAAAAATATTGTAAGGCTATTTATTTTTATAAAATGTATTAGTTTACACTTCTTAAAATAAAAATAACTGAAAAATTTAGATAATTTCAGTTTAATAAACAAGTCTTTATGGAAAGTTACCATTTATTTGTAAATAAAAGTAAAAAATCATAAAAGCTCTACATGTAATTAAGAATTAGCAAAACTGGCGTATGCTTTAGAAGAAGTTCATGGGAATTATCAACAGCAGAAACCACAACATTAAACTAAATATTATCGTTGTTACTCCCATGTCTCCTGGTAGTTTTCTCATAATTCCCATTTGCTGTTCTTTCAAATCTTTCTTTCACATTTTCAAAACAGTCAGCACGTGGGAATCTCTATAAATACGTGCTGCTAGCAAATAATCTAGCAGCAGATTTACTGCTAGCAAAGCTCTGAAATAATGCATAATTTTTTAATTATCATAAAAAGGTATTTAAGCTTTCATATTTGGCACATACTATCAAAAGCCCAATACGAAACTACTATATTTCGGATTTGCAAAAATCGGGGTGTAAGGGGATGAAACTACCCTATGATTATTAAAATTTAAAAAAATCCATAAAATTTACAAAAAAGTTTTTAACACTTTCATGTTTGGCTGGGTTGTTTAGAGGACCAGTACGAAACTCCAGTATTTCAGATTTGAAAAAATTCAGGGTCTAAGGGGATGAAACTACCCAATCATTAATAAAACTTAAAAAATCCATAAAATCTACAAAAAAGTTTTTAACACTTTCATGTTTGGCTGGGTAGTTCAGAAGACCATTACGAAACTACAATATTTCAGATATGAAAAAATTCAGAGTCTAAGGGGATGAAACTACCCAATCACTAATAAAACTTAAAAAATCCATAAAATCCACAAAAAAGTTTTTAACACTTTCATGTTTGTCTGGGTGGTTTAGAAGACCATTATGAAGTTACAGTATTTCAGATTTGAAAAAATTCAGAATCTAAGGGGATGAAACTACCCAATCATTAATACTTACAACTTAAAAAATCCATAAAATCTACAAAACAGTTTTTAACACTTTCATGTTTGGGTGGGTAGTTAAGAAGACCATTACGAAACTACAGTATTTCAGATTTGAAAAAATTCAGAGTCTAAGGGGATGAAACTACCCAATCATTAATAAAACTTAAAAAATCCATAAAATCTACAAAAAAGTTTTTAACACTTTCATGTTTGGCTGGGTGGTTCAGAAAACCAGCACTAAACTACAGTATTTCAGATTTGAAAAAATTCAGGGTCTAAGGGGATGAAACTACCCAATCATTAATTAAACTTAAAAAATCCATAAAATCTACAAAAAAGTTTTTAACACTTTCATGTTTGGCTGGGTAGTTCAGAAGACCAATACGAAGCTACAGTATTTCAAATTTGAAAAAATTCAGGGTCTAAGGGGATGAAACTACCCAATCATTAATAAAATTTAAAAAATCCATAAAATCCACAAAAAAGTTTTTAACACTTTCATGTTTGGCTGGGTAACTCAGAAGACCAATACGAAGCTACAGTATTTCAAATTTGAAAAAATTCAGGGTCTAAGGGGATGAAACTACCCAATCATTAATAAAATTTAAAAAATCCATAAAATCCACAAAAAAGATTTTAACACTTTCATGGTCGAAGAAGTTCATGGGAATTATCAACAGCAGAAACCACAACATTAAACTAAATATTATCGTTGTTACTCCCATGTCTCCTGGTAGTTTTCTCATAATTCCCATTTGCTGTTCTTTCAAATCTTTCTTTCACATTTTCAAAACAGTCAGCACGTGGGAATCTCTATAAATACGTGCTGCTAGCAAATAATTCCCATGAACTTCTTCTAAAGCATACGCCAGTTTTGCTAATTCTTAATTACATGTAGAGCTTTTATGATTTTTTACTTTTATTTACAAATAAATGGTAACTTTCCATAAAGACTTGTTTATTAAACTGAAATTATCTAAATTTTTCAGTTATTTTTATTTTGAGAAGTGTAAACTAATACATTTTATAAAAATAAATAGCCTTACAATATTTTTTCCGTCAAAGGAGTGCGCAAATCGGGTATTTTTCATAAAAGTGGGTTTTTTGCAAAAACTACGCAACTTAGGTATAGGGAAACCTATTATAAAATTGTAGAGTCTACAGAAAGGCATCTAATGAAATCATAAAACACAGGGTGTTCCATTTGAAAAAGTCGAGATTTTTTTAATTTTAAACCATCAGGTTTGGCACGATTTCTGTTGCCCCCTGTATATCGCAGGTCAACTTTTGATACGTTTTTCGAAAGAGCCATCTTCACTCTACACTTTCTGAAAAAAAATAATTTCTAGCTGTCATACCTACAACCATAATTATGTCAACTATTAGAAGTGACGAAACATAAGAAAAAAAAATTAAAAGTCAAATATCTCGAAAACTATCAATATTTCAATAGCAGTGTTATGCACAAAGTCCCACTAATTTTTTACGTAGAATTCGATAATGCCATAAAAAATATAGGTTTCCATTTAAAAAAATGAAGTTGGTACCTGTCCAGGAAAAACTGAACACCCTGAATATGTAAATATATTTTCATTTTGTGCAGCTCGGGATATTAGACAACCCTGTAGAAAAAAAATTAAGTTATCTCTTTTATTAACCCAGATATTGGACTTACGCGCACTAGGTGGACACCCTGTATAATCTATATTTGCTATAATTAATGAGGTTTTCCAGGTTTCCCTCATTGCAGCACTGATTGGTGGTTAGAGTTTACCAACATAAGTCGTTTCTGAAGCGAGACTTTGGTCTACTGAATAATAATATGCCTCCTTCTCTCCTACACAAGTCTCAGACTTCCGGGCTAATCCTTGCGATTAGAATGAGGAGTAGAGATATTATTATTATCATCATTATTATTATTATTATATTAATCTCAAAAACAATTTTATAAAATTATATAATTAATATAAAATATGTAAATTACTTATCAGAAAAGTTAAATTGGCATTATTGGTACTAGGAAGAGTTAAAGAATAAACAGCTATATTTCCAATTTAGGAAGCTGATTAATTATTATTATTTTGTCAGTGCAGCATTCAAATTTAGTGAAAATACAATAATATACAGCAGTTCAAAAAAATTTTATATATTTTACATCATGGTTTAGCTCGATGATTCCACAACTCGGCGGATCGAAACTGTCACGTTTATAAACCCATTATAAACACGTTTAGCTTTGTTTAGAACTAATAGATTGATTTATTGTTATAAAAAAATGCAAGCAAAAACAAGAACGCCATTTAGCCCAGCCGAAAAATAGCTCAAATATGTCATAAAAGAACATACGTTTTAATTTGTACTTTTTGTAAAATTCATCATTATTGCGACTAGTTAGTTCTAAAAAAATCCGTGTTTTGATACATAAAATTTAATGGATGTTGAAGTAACAAATAATTTCCAGTCAAACATTAATACACATTTCTATACCGGGTAACCAACGAACAGTTTTCACCTGGAATAACGGGGTACACAGTTTTTTTAAATAAATTCCAACTTATATTTTTTTAAATATTTTTTTCAGCGCAATGAGTATAAACGAAAATTTATAATCTTTGCGTTCACCGCACATGAAGTTCATTTATGGCTGTCTACAAGAAAACGCTGGCATTTTAGGACAGATCAAAAGAGTGAACCTACTGTTTAAAATATCTATATTGTGGCATAAATTACATCTGCTCCACTATACAGGGTGTCCACCTAGTGCGCGTAAGTCCAATATCTGGGTTAATAAAAGAGATAACTTAATTTTTTTTTCTACAGGGTTGTCTAATATCCCGAGCTGCACAAAATGAAAATATATTTACATATTCAGGGTGTTCAGTTTTTCCTGGACAGGTACCAACTTCGTTTTTCTAAATGTAAATATATATTTTTTATTGCTTTTTCGAACTAAACCCTTGATTTTAGTAGGACTTTCATCAGCCTTCCCTATACCTAACTTAAACTGTTTTTGAAATATTGACGGGTGAATATTGACATTTTTGCAACTTTGACACCCTGTAAAATCTAAACGGTTTGAGATCAAGCAAAACGGTTTGCACATTCCTATCTTAACTTTTTATAAGCTATCGTTTGATACTAATTTCAAATGTATCCAGGAATTAACAATTTTCCGAAAATTTTGAAAATTTTTAATTCTTAGATAAATTTGAAATTAGTATCAAACGATAGCTTATAAAAAGTTAAGATAGGAATGTGCAAACCGTTTTGCTTGATCTCAAACCGTTTAGATTTTACAGGGTGTCAAAGTTGCAAAAATATCAATATTCACCCGTCAATATTTCAAAAACAGTTTAAGTTAGGTATAGGGAAGGCTGATGAAAGTCCTACTAAAATCAAGGGTTTAGTTCGAAAAAGCAATAAAAAATATATATTTCCATTTAGAAAAACGAAGTTGGTACCTGTCCAGGAAAAACTGAACACCCTGAATATGTAAATATATTTTCATTTTGTGCAGCTCGGGATATTAGACAACCCTGTAGAAAAAAAAATTAAGTTATCTCTTTTATTAACCCAGATATTGGACTTACGCGCACTAGGTGGACACCCTGTATGTACTGCATCACTCGATCGCGACACCGCTGACTTTTGACCTGGAACGAAAACTTCTAACTTGGCCCCCATATACATTTCCAATGTTAAAAGCGCACATGCAGATTCTGCCACCTTATACGGCATTATAATATGGTAGAATGTTCAAGCACTGAATTAAAAAAATTATAATTTACGTAACAGGATACTATTAACAGATTAAACACATCAGTAAAAAAATTTAAGAATTTCGAAGACCATGGCGATATGTTAGGAATATTGCTATAAAAGCATCAGTAAAAGTATTGGATATGACTACTTTGTATATTAATATCATTACAATTGTTATTGCTAAGGATTTTAACACTTTTCCTTTCTGTGGATAGAGGGAGATTTTCAACATTAAAATGTGAGAAAAATATCTAAAATCCGTTCATTCTCCAATGAAAACTATACCATTCCTTAATTTTATCCACTGAATCATGGTTTGTTCCTTATACTGAATTTGACAAATTCAAGTTTAGGGAAGTAACACTACAAGTACTGATTAAAAACTTAAGTTCAATTGTTAATCTTTCACATCATTAAACACACCTTAGGAAATACCTAAGTTGCAATTTTTCAATCACCTTTTAAAGTTAAGAAAATTTATTCAAGTATTTTGAATAGCCTCATTGTTAAAAACTTTACCGCACCAACACTTTGACAATGCTCATCCCATATAGAAAATGGGATTGATTAAACTTTTCACTTTTATATTTCTACTATCTCTAGGTGATGCTAACGTATAACGTGAGGCGCAATGACAAAAGTGCGGTATTTGATGGGTATCTATATGTTTCGTAAAAAACATAATTTTGTTCACAGAACAGAATATTTGTTTTTTTTGTGTTTTCATCCAAAGGGTCCAACCCAACCACTGCATGGATTGTTCCACTCTTTGGAGCGTTATGGTGAATAGCTGTAACCATCAAATATTATGTCCTTTTCGACATGATGGTCGCCTCTGCTAAGCTTCTAAATCAAAGTGTACTTCCCTTCTATGCGTAGCGGTTAACCTCAACAATCAGCCTTACTAGTTTATCTGTTATACAAATGTATTATAGATGGCACGAAGAGAAATATTTGTACAGTTTTCACAATTTGCCCACTTCACTACTATTTCCTTTTCCTCTGATTCCTAACATCTGCTTATACTTATTAAAGAGTTATACACAAATATAGGTACAATGTTAAACTTTGAAATTCATGTGTTAGATTCAAGAATGTAAAGCATTTTAGTGTGCATATTTTATTGAAAATGTGGCATTCCTACATGAGTGGGATTCCTACTAACCATTATATCTATGTACAAATATTTGTAAATCTGTTTAGCTGGACAGGTAATATTATTTTTGCAGCTAACTAAACTCCAACAGAATGCAGTGGGTTGGGTTTCAAATAAGCAATTTGTGCATATTATACATACTAAATATATCCTGCGTTTCCGAAACTGATTTTCATGCGATTCTAAGATAAGATAAAAGCAAATAAACCTCTATTTATCCTGTTACATGGTCTAATTATGATAAAAAATATGAAGATTTAAACATGTTAATATCTTTACAACTGGATATTATGTCGATACCATGTCCAGACTCTAATGTCCAACCACTGATAGAAAATATCAATCGGAGACGAAAAATTTATACTTTATACCTATCTTGATCCATTAAAGAGTTATAGCCTATCAAAAAGTCGCAATAAAACATTTGCCTTATGGTATCAGGCGATCAATTTTGTACAAGTTGGCCATGATAAACCAAAAATCATTTCAGTATTACTCTCTATATATTTTAAGTGTTTATAGGTTACAAACTGAAATAGATAAAATGGGATAAATGTAACTATGTTCTTTGAGAAATTTTTAAAAAATCAAAGTATCTCGAATACGATTAAAAATAAGGATAAAATAGCAAATTACTTTTGAAATAAACGAGTTGACATCAACTTCCGGTGGAAGCGGAAGTCGCACCTCAACGCCAATATTTTTATTCGATAGAAAATTGCGAGACACTACAGTATAAAAATTTTCAGAATTCGACTACGCGTAGTACTCTAGAAACGGCTAATTGAAGCTCTACGCGGTACACCCTGTAGGTATCTACTTTCAGATGATTATTTATAAATATTTTTTCTTTTTAGTTAACATTTATCTACACCTTGAATATTTTGATTATCTTGTAATTGATACCATTTGAAATGTCTCTTTTTTTTTTTTTTTTTTCATTGAAATACTGACTAATATCTTAAAAGTTAGTTATATCAGTAGGTACCATGAGTAGGTACCATGATGAGTAGGTACCATGAAATCTCAAAATATCCTTTTCGTGAATTTTTATTGTGTTTCTGAAATATCCCGCTGATTTGTATTTGAAATAAGTCCATGCAGATTTAATGTTGCCCATAAGTTTTGTTAACCCAGGCGTTATGTGCTTTCTCGTAATTCCCCAAATTAATAATTGTGGATTACGAAAACCGTGCGCGGGCGGTTTAACGTTATATTGCCGGCAATTAAGTTTTAGACGGTTGAAACTTAATTTAGAATTTAGATATGCATCGTTATGATGCACAGTGAATTAACGAGTTTGGAGATTCCTGAAATTGCAGGTCGTCTAGCAGAGAGCCACGCTGTAATATGTGATAATGGGACATCTCTGCACGTGTATTAATGGTTCACGCCGGATTACACCTAGGAAGCAACAAAATGGGTTTCGTTCTTCCAGAGTCGCATCGAGAAATTTTATAATAACAAATGGTATTTGATTTTCTATATTTATAGCAAAATTGCAATTTGGATTTTGTCTACTACAATGCTTTCTAAAAGTAACGAATAAATTCATTATTTTAGAAATTGAGAAGTTCTCGAAAAAATCCCCTGACACGTCGATTTTCTTTTTAAAAAAGCACTTTTTTACATACGACCCATATTTGTGAAGTCATCGTTGTTCGAGATATGATGTCATCGACAATTTTTTTAAATAGCAACCCCCAATTTTGACCACGCCATTTGAAAGAGCGTATCATTCTACATACGCATCATGAAAAATCATGGTTGCCTGACAGTAGCCTTAGCGACCGAGAATGTTTTTTATTGCTGTCAGATAAAAACTTGAAATCGTACTTTATTAAATAGTTTTTTTCTGTTTTTTGAGTTATTTCTTTAGTTCTTATCTTTTGTTTGGCAAAAGCACTGCGCTTGAAGTGTTTATTGAGTAGTAACTTTGTCATTTTATAAAAAAAAATTGTTAAATTAACTGAACGAGACGAATTGAAATTCTTTGCATGAACGGATTTGGAGACAGGATGCGCACCCAAAGAGAAGTAGTTGAATTGTTCAATGAAACTCATCCTGATCGACATCCCATTAGCCAAAGCATGGTAAGCAATATTGAGTCTAAATACCGTAACTTTGGACATGTTCGTGATCTTCCTAAATCTGGTCGACCGTCAAAATCAATAGATGATGAGGTTAATGTTTTGTTGGCAATACAAGAAAATCATCACTCAACACTTAACCAATTGGCTTCTGATTTGAATATGGCAGCGTCCACAGTTCACAAAATTACCAAAAAAGCAAAGTATCATCCTTATAAGGTATGCCTTGTTCATTAGCTATCTGAAGACGACTTTGATCGGCGAAATCAATTCTGCGAGCAAATGCAAGAGCTACGCAATAATTATAATAATTTCGTAAGAAACGTAATTTTTTCTGACGAGGCTACGTTTGTTTTGAACGGCCATGTCAATAGGCAAAACTGCCATTATTGGGCTACCGAGAGTCCCCGATGGATGATGGAGTAACTGGTGCAAGATATTTGGATTTTCTTCGAGACGACCTCATTCCTGCAATAATAACTATATATCCAGATATAGAGGGACGTGATCTTCCAAGAAATGACATGTTCTTTCAACAAGATGGTGCACCTCCCCATTATGCAGCACCTGTCCGTGTTTATTTAGATGAGCTGTTCCCGAATCGTTGGATAGGGGGAAGGGGGCCGATTGAGTGGCCAGCCAGATCGTCTGATTTGACACCCCTAGATTATTTCTTGTGGGGATACTTAAAAAGAAAAGTATACGTTACTAGACCGGTTAATTTATAAGATTTAAAAGCAAGAATTCGTCACGAGATACATCGTATACCTCCTGAAGTTATAGATAATGTCAACAAAAAGAATTTATTAATCGTTTTGGCTGCTGTCAGGCAGCCAACAGTGCACAATTTGAACATTTAATTTAGTCGATTTTTTACATTATCATTATAATTGTCAGTATTGTGAAAATTAAATTTTAAGATCTTCAAACATTATTTTCTTGAAATTTTTGTTATATAACACCATAATTTTTCATGATGCGTATGTAGAATGACACGCTCTTTCAAATGGTGTGGTCAAAATTGGGGGTTGCTATTTAAAAAAAGTGTCGATGACGTCATATCTCGAACAACGATGACGTCACAAATATGGGTCGTATGTCAAAAAGTGCCTTTTTTAAAAACAAAATCGACGTGTGAGGGAATTTTTTCGAAAACTTCTCAATTTCTAAAATAATGAATTTATTCGTTACTTTTCGAAAGCACTGTAATGTATAAAAAGATGCATGGTGGTCTGTAGACTCTTTTAAGTCAACTACCTAATTCAGCATCTCCAAAGATGCACTGTATCGGCAAATAAATTATCAAATGCGTGGTGTGGAAAATGGCAAAACGAAAATATTATACATATGGCAACAAATTTAAATATGCCCATACACAGTTCGTGAATAAATCGACCTATGTCAAAAGTGTCGATTCTCTTATACATTACCCAAAAAGCTATTTGGGTCGGGCCAGCGAGGCGTACGTGATTTGTCAAAATAAGTAACAGAAATCAAACGTGCATCTTTAATTCCGTATCATTCAGTAATAGAGTATCATCATTGACTATATCGCTCTCAATTTTGTATTTCGCATAGGCTTAGCTTATGAAAAATTAAATCGTATTTTTCTAGTGTCTTGCTTACCGTCTCTTGTGATAACAGTCTATGTACTAAAATATGTTTCGTAACTGATTTGTTTATATAAATTCTAATATAGATAGCATACTTACATTGAGTTCGAACATGAATGAGCTGAGAACCAAACAAAAAAGCGAACTGCGTTCCTATAAAGCCTCTACAATATTTACAGAAGATTGCACATATCTAATTCAGTCTTTGGAGTTTGGGTCTATAATTCTTCAATCTCCAATCAACGGGGCAAATTTACGTCGACTTCCTCGAAAATACTATTCAAAAGTAATGTGGAGACATCGTTTCAAGAAATAATGTTCTCTATATTATGGCATAATCAACCTAATGCATATAAAGACAAAGTGGATAAATACTTTGCAGAATCGACTAATCATTGTTATGTTATTGTTTGGATATAAAATATTAAATTTTCTTATCACAATGAAAATGATCTGTTGTCGTCTTTCGATTTTAATATCCCGACAAGACATACTCGATTGAAGCTGCTCCTCTTTGTACCCATACGCAGAACCACAGCATGCTTCACCTGCAGCTTTATTCCGATTAATAAACCAGGTGTCAACGATTAATAACGTTGATTTTTTTTATTGATAAAGTCTCAAAAAATTGAGAACCTGCCCCGTAAGATTATTATAGTTTTTACTTAATATCGGCAGACTTTTTTTTATATAACCATATTTTACCAATTCTTCTTTCTTATTTTATGTACCTATTACTCACTTATTCAGTTACACTTTCCATTTATGCAGAATTATCATTTTTGTAGACCTACTTCTAATTTTCATATACCTAATTGGGCCTCGTGCCTGTTTGGAAATAAATAAATATAACTGAATTGATTTACAATAATTAAAAACGACAATAATTAAAAACACTACCAATAATTTAAATCCAACGGCAAAGGTAGGTGATAATGATTTTATTTTTGTCTGCTTTCAAGATATCTCGTTGACTTGGTCAATGGTCAATATGTATACCACCTTCTGTCACTAGAGTTGCGTAACTGGTTGTTTGAAACTATAACGCCTGGTCACATATAGAAAATGCAACTTGGTAGAATACGAAAAAGCTACATTAGTTACTTTCAGCATATTTGAGAGACAAATTAAATGATGAAAACGTGGAAACCCATATTCGGTAGGTACATGTACGAAAACCTTCGTTTTGTTGTGTCATCTCCAAAATGTAATGAGGAAAAATCGCGCTAGTCCAAAAAGTTATTTTTAAAGACGTCATAATCTCCCTCTTTAGCCCCCTCTTTGTGATTTCATAGCTATTTCCATGTCAGTTACATATCCTATAAACGTTTTGTGTGGCTCTGGAGATTTTAATTATTGAAAGACAATTATTTAAAATCATGGTATAATGTTAATAATATTTATAGGTTATGAAAAATGCAAATAAATTATTAGTTAAAATTAAAGGTGCAAGGCCTAAGTGAACATTATTTTTTAATATTTTTTACTTATATTTCCCACCTTAAAAATAATAAAAATGGAATTACATACATTATTTTTCACATTTATTAATTATTTTTTGGTACTTTGTTAATGCAATTTTGCTTCTTAAATTCATTCATATAAAAATACTATGAATCAAATTTAAGTTTTAATATTCATTGTCATAGTTACTTACATTCCTTGGAATAATTTGGAGGTATTAAATTATATAAAAATCTCAATCAACAGCTTTTCCTTATTGTTTTAAGTAATTGATATTATCCTCGATTCTCAAAGTGATCTCAAATCCGATGTTGAAGTAGAATTATCTTTAAATCCGGCTCTGTTTTTCCTCCGCAGATTTTCTTTGTCTTTCCACACGATTAAAGCGAGACAAAGGCCATCCCGTGAAGAGACCATTCCGCTGATGCTGAAGCGTGCTTTTCTCGGTGGACGTGCTTTACAAGTTATAATTAACAAAGTCCACTTGCACGACGCATTATGACAGTTCCGTCTGATTACCTTAGATTAGTTTTTAAATTGCACGATCTTATATAATTTTCTGTGACACTAGCTTTTAGGAAAAAATGTTGAACACATAATTAGAATACGGGTTTAGATATTTTCTATGCATATCGCAATAATCGTAATAAGTATAAAGTAGCAATAGTAAATAATAATAGTAATAAGTTAAGTCATTGTAGTTTCTTTTGGGGTTACACCACCTGAAAAATAATAAAAACATGAAACCAAAAAGGTCCGTCAAGTTAGCGACTCATATGTTGAAATTTTACAGTTGAGTTAGTAAATAATTTTGTGCTCATTTTGTGCTAATTTGTGCTGTAGGTTGTAAATTTTGTGCTCCATCCATTTTCGAGGTAAGCCAAAAACTAAGATGAGTCGCCAGCTTGACGCTGCGACTCACACATTAAATTTTTGATATTTAATGTTTCCAACATTTTGTGCTAATTTTGTGCTAATTTGTGCCATAAGCTATAAATTTTGTGCTCTATCGGTTTTCGAAATAATCCGAAAACTAAAATGAGTCGCCAGCTTGACGCTGCGACTCACATATCGAATTTTTGATATTTAATGTTTCCAACATTTTGTGCTAATTTTGTGCTAATTTATGCCGTAAGTTATAAATTTTGTGCTCTATCGGTTTCTGAAGTAATCCGAAAACTAAAATGAGTCGCTAGCTTGACGCTGCGACTCACGTATCGAATTTTCAAGATCTAGCTTTACAAGTATTTTGTGCTTACTTTGTGCTAATTTGTGCTGTAATTTATAAACTTTATGCTTTATCTATTTTCAGAATAATTCAAGAATTAAAATAAGTCTATAGCTTGGTACTGCTACTCACGTAGCGAATTTTCAAGATCTACCTTTACAAATGTTTTGTGATCATTTTCTGCAAATTTGTGCTGAAACTTATAAACTTTGTGTCCAATCCATTTTTGAAATAATTATTTGTGTTATGCTTTACATATTTTGTGATCTTTTGTTTGTAGTGTATTATTAAATTCTTATATGAATTATCAATATAAAAGATTTTTGAAAGTTAAAAATTGACAAACATGAAAACACAAAACACAAAAAGGCATATCAATTCACTAATGACACTAAGCAATTTCTATAACTAATTGAAAACCTCTATAACCGTTAAAACAAACACTACACATCTATTTACTCATTACGCCATCTATCCGATTTAACCGCAACAACTACTGATGAGTACGTTCCCTTTAGTCAGGTAATTTTGAGTCATTTTTCTGCAGTATCTACTTGAAGAAAAATTGATTAAAAACATATTAAATTAGAACTTCGTTATTTTTAATTATCAATTCTATAAGTGAGATATATATTATATTTGAGATGGAACACAAATTGTTAAATAAAACGAGTTACTACGATTCAAATAACAGTACATATTTATAGCGTTGACCTCTAATTCGAGCTATATAGCGTCTTATTCGACGCCTTCTGTTGTAAAAAAATCGATACATGACTCTCACCGTCAAGCTGGCAAGTCTTGTTAGCTCTTAAATTATCTTTAAATTAGATAAAGCATAAAATTTATAAGTTCCAGCACAAATTAGCACATAGTAAGCACAAAATACTTGTAAAGCTAGATATTAAGAATTCGATACGTAAGTCGCAGCATCAAATCAAACTGGCGACTCATTTTAGCTTTCTAATTATTTCAGAAACCGATAGAGCACAAAATTTATAACTTACAGCACAAATTAGCACAAAATTCGCACAAAATGTTGGAAACATTAAATATCAAAAATTCGATATGTGAGTCGCAGCGTCAAGCTGGCGACTCATTTTAGTTTTCGGATTATTTCGGAAACCGATAGAGCACAAAATTTATAACTTACGGCACAAATTAGCACAAAATTAGCACAAAATGTTGGAAACATTAAATATCAAAAATTCGATGTGTGAGTCGCAGCGTCAAGCTGGCGACTCATCTTAGTTTTTGGCTTACCTCGAAAATGGATGGAGCACAAAATTTACAACCTACAGCACAAATTAGCACAAAATGAGCACAAAATTATTTACTAACTCTAATGTAAAATTTCAACATATGAGACGCTAACTTGACGGACCTAAACCAAAAGTATTCATAATATCGATGAATAATGCAGTAAAATGCAACTAATATGCAACAAAAATAAATTATAGGACAAATTAACTAAATTTCATCAGTGGCTTTTTAGTTTGATATAAAATTCTGTAATATTACAAATTTCGAATTATAGGTATTAAACAAATAATTTATAATAAAATTTAAAACAAATTGCACACTTCACTAGCTTTATTCTAAACGTTTCCGTAGTGGATCTCATAGAGAAAATAAACTAAAGAGTGTTTAATTTCTTGGTAAACAATTAGGAACTATGACGTCACAGCTACTCTAGCGCCACTGTTGGCTACAGGAAAGAGCTAAACATTTTAGCGGGTTATTTCAATTTGATAAAACATGCAAAGCAAGAACGAAATAGTTCTCGCGTGAACTTTCCTTTTAAGTAAATACAAATATAATATCAAATTTAAATAACCCGCCAAAATTCTTAGTTTTTCCTGTAGCCAAAGGTGGCGCTAAAGTAGCTGTGACGTCATAATTTCTAATTTAATTATAATAATTAAACACTCTTTTTATTTTATTTTCTCTATGGTCGAACCTCGATTCGTCGTAAGTAGAAGTTTATATGATCAAAAATTGTCAGATTGACATTTTTAATTAAAAAATCATCAAGTCATCACAACCACTGATCACTATGTTATTATTCATTTTTCACTAGTAACATCCTTATAGAGAAGAGGATACCACGTTTTATCCAACAAGTTAAATTAATAAAAGCACTTTCTTTTCATTTTAATTTGACTGATTTTTCTTCTTCTTTTTGTATAATTTTAGCCTGTCTCCAATCAGCCCGGTGATTTATTTATATATTTTTTTTATTTTATTATAATTTTTTTGTCTATAGACATAATTCTAAATAACAGTTGTAATATTACAGAATTTTATATCAAACTAAAAAACCACTGATGAAATTTAGTTGATTTGTTATAATATATTTATTTTTATTGCAAACAAACAAATAACAAATTTTAGAAGTTTGCCTTGATACTAGTACCTACACTTTCGATTTTTATTTTGAACACCTCTGGTTTCCCGTTTTTTATTATTTTACAGGTGGTGTAATACCAAAAGAAACAAACTATGAATCATGAAAATGCACCACAAATAAGTTACAGACATTAATCCATATATATTAAAACATTTAAAACGCGCCGATTCTGTCTCGCTCTAAATTCCGTCGCCAAACAAATAAGTTTCTAAGCTATCTCCTGCAAGCGGGGATCGCGAAGATCGCCCCAAACCTTTTTCGCCCATTTCCTAGGCGTTTTTCCCAATTTAAACGCCTTTTCAAAATACCTCTGCAAAATTTTCATCGATCGCCGTTCGGCGAGAGAGATGCGGCTAGCACCGGCGTTTGTCCTCGCGCCTAATGGTCCTGTCACTCCCGCCGAAATCCCGACTTTTCGCGGGACCCCCTCGACCCTTTTTCTAATTTTTACGGCTTCCAAAACCGATTCACACGAAAGTTCCGTCTTTCTCAAATCCTTTGAGTTTTTTTTTCGATTCCGTACGACCACTTCTTCCACATCTATTTCGTAATAAATTAATTTCACTAATGATAATTTATTATCGTTAGGCACTGGCCTAATGATAATAAATGACAAACATTTACACCAGTATGTGCTTTACGGTTTTTTACTGTCTTAAAAAATATTACCTTTATATATGAACAGAAAGATTAAAGTGGATTAACCATTAGTTATTAGAACTTGTCAAAATTTATTTCCTGGCACTATACACACGTTTTTGTTTCACAACACATCTAGGGTGTCAAAATGTGCTTTAAATCTCCATCTTCTATGAACTGTTATATACTGAGTATATCGGATCTGGTTAAATTATGTTTCTGATATTGTGTATAACTTCTTGTGTCCTTGCTCTCGGTTTACCAGTTTCCCTGAAAAACTCTTCTTTTTAACTATCGTGCAAATACAGTTCTATGAAGAACAAGATTTGGATAAAATAAATATACGTTGTAACGTAAAAACAAAAAAGCTAGTCGTCAAATTATTAACTATGTTTAAGGGTTCATTCACTAGTCCGAAATAAGCCCAAAATCGGCGTTCGTCTCGGACCTAATTATGAAAAAACAATAAAAGATAGCGACTTTTAGTAAAAAAGTATTGAAAGATAAGACAGTAATCTAAATCCCTATAGTAGTAATTTTTGGTAATTCTTTTTATTTTTTAAATTCCAGACAAACAATCTTGTACTAAAATAGGTAACGTATTTTCAAAAATTATTTTCTCTAAAATACGTATTAAATAAAAATTTGCTACTATAGGGATCTAGTTTATCTTTTAATCTTTCCGGTGATATATAATTTATAACATTAAAAATAAATTTTGTTGCATTACGTGCACCTCCGAAATCTTAATAATTCGGTAGTGGGAATATGTAATTCTCCACCCATCGGCTACCCAACCTCCCAACCCGACCCCGTATTCATGCCTGTCAAATCTACAGTGAATAGACTCTTAATCCAATTAATATTTAATCGTGGCCCACGGTAACTAGATTTAATGTATTAAAATAATGAGACAGTGTATTTCAATTGTTTTTGTTACAGTTTGCTACATTTTTGTTACAATTGTACATTCATTTATTGCGCTATCGAATCACTATAAACTGTAAAAAGCTTTTAACTCTTGCAGTTTGATTATATAATAAATTAAGTTTAAAATTGGTACCCAATTTAAATAAAATAAAACATATTATATATGCTTGATAATTGCATTGATGATTATTAAAAATTTCATCACTAAAATCTCGTAAACAACAGCTGCCGAATCTAATTCAATTCGGAAATTACTAGCTGTACGTAGAACGAATAAAAATTTAATTTTTCCAACTCACAATTCGAACAAATTCTGTTTCAAAAAGCTGCCCGCATTAAAAAGCAGACCATGTAAGCGCGCATCGCGTCGAACTAATAACGTTTGGATTACGGAAAAACTTTCGGCACATGGAGTATTTAAACGTTTTTACAGCGTTTAAACGGACATCATGTTATCCGAAGTTTCAACATGCCTGCGAGAAACATGTGACACACTTTGATTAAAAATCATAACGAGGTTTTCGAAGATTTTTTAGTAGATAAATCTAGACTAATCGGTATGCCATGGAATGCATACGTTTAATATGACAATATCGACATATTCACTACACATCGTTTTCTCAAACATAGGTATAACACTAAAATTTTTAATAAAAAAATAATTAGTATATTGATACGGACTGTTTGTAAAATAGTGTATTGGTTAACAGAAGCAATAGGTACATCTATTATCGAACTTAAAAATCGACTTCAATTTCCAAAAATCACAACTGAAAGAGTATAATATAATATATACAGGGTGTAACTTTAACCGTGGGGCATATTTACAGGGGTAATAGTCCTAGTCGCTAAGAATGCTAATCTGAATTTAGTTTTTTGATATTGCCAAAAATGGCCCTGTCACAATTTTTGTAAAATTTTGCAGTTAAAATCGTATTTCGGCGCCGTTGGCGGAAACCGACTATCAACTCCGATCTTCACCGGTCAGTTGCGTTGGTGCGCTGGACTAAGAAAATGGATTAATGATTAATGTAGAGGTATAACATGGAGGTTATAATATACATATAGTCATCATAAATGAAGAACAGTCCCCTTCCTCTTAAGTTATTTTTGGTATTTTGTCGATCTTAATTAGGTAAAATAATGATCTTTTTCTGCATTAAATCGTTGATTGCCAGATAAAGCCAGTTTATCTGCCAATAAGTGGCTTAGTTTAGTGTCTCGAACCCAGAGGCCGTGAGTTCGAACCCCGAGAATTAAATTAAATTTGATTAAATAAACAATAATACAATTGATTACGATTGATTGATTTGGTAATTATAAAAATTACAAATTCTTACTAACTGAAATCTCCCAACATTTTTTATAATTTTTTTATGGAACTTCTGTTACATTACCAATCAATAAGAAAAAATATTTTTTATGAATTTAGGTCTGAAAACGATACAAAATTATGATTTTCTTTTTTTGTTCTAATTTAGTTTTCATTTTTAAGATAATATTAAAATTCGATACATAGACGATACATAGGCACTAAACGATAGACCACAATAAAAATTTAGCCATGCTTTAAGTAATATTTTGCCAATTATTTATCACCTAAAAAGTATATAAGTCAGTCAGTGTCAGTGTCAGGGCTTTCGACTGCGTCAATCATGGGAAATTGCTGGAAATTCTTGAGACGTATGGTATTAGAGGTGTAACCTTGAAGTGGTTGGCATCATTCTTGAGAAATCGACGACAATATGTCTCCCTTTTGGTTTCAGAGAATAATAAATCGAGATGTTATCAATCTAGTTCTTTGAATGTAGATTTAGGGGTTCCGCAAGGATCCATTCTGGGGCCAGTTTTGTTTATATTATATATAAACCAAATTGATTCGGTTATACCAGGCTGTCACTTTACTGTGTATGCTGACGACATATCACTTATTGTCTCTGACAGAATGTTCAATGGTTTGAAAGATAAATGCTCTGATGTTGTAAATAATATTTCTCACTATTTCACTGATCTTGATTTATATTTTAATGTTAAAAAAACCGAAATTATGCGTATCCATACCTATCAACATGATGTTGAAGATGTGGCTCTCAGTGTTTACAATACATCGTTGTGTAGTACACATGATAGCATTAGATTTTTGGGACTTTATTTGGACGAAAGCCTGAATTGGAAATCTCATTGTGAAGTGATAATTAGTAAGTTAAATAAACTGAGATTTGTATTTTTGAACCTGCGATCTGTACTAAATGAGAAACAATTAATAAATGTGTATTATGCAGCGGTGGAAACAATATTAAGATACGGCATCTGCTTTTGGGCTAACTCGGCAAATGCTTCTAAGGTGTTTATTGCACAAAAGGCTATTATTCGATGCATAGCTAAAATATCTTCGAAAGAATCTTGTAGGAAATGTTTTAAAAGTTACGATATACTAACACTGACGTCTTTGTATATTTTTGAATTATGCACTTATGTATTCAATAACTTAGGGAGTTTTAATCTGAATGAAAATATTCATTCTTACAATACACGTCAAAAACATCACCTTCACGTGCCCTTTACTAGAATGAATTTAACAAAAAATTCTCCTAAATTTATCGGGTTAAAAATATTTAACAAATTACCTGAACACATTAAATCGTGTCATAACATAAAACGATTCAAAGTTTGTTTGAAGAAATATTTATTGGATGAGTCTTTTTATTGTTTGTCTGAGTATATGTAAATCATGTGACCGGTATTTTACTTTGATGAATGTGTACTTTTTGTATAATGTTTTTCTGTTTTGTTTTTCTTTTTACCCTTACTTGACTATTCCTATACAATTGTAATATATTGTCATTAAGGAAAATAAAGGTTTATTATTATTATTATTATTATTATTACATTAAAAAGTTAGAGAAGGTCAACGTGGTCGTGACCAAATAAAAAAAAGCACTTCGTAGTTTATTTAGATTGGTAATGCGGGTATTCCGTAGGTACTCCAACCTTCTGTGTACCAAATTTGAATGAATTATCTTTAAAAATGTGTAAACTAAGTGAGATAAACCAAACGTTTTCGGAACTATACAGTGCTTTCGAAAAGTAACGAATAAATTCATTATTTTAGAAATTGAGAAGTTTTCGAAGAAATCCCCTGACACGTCGATTTTGTTTTTAAAAAAGGCACTTTTTGACATACGACCCATATTTGTGACGTAATCGTTGTTCGAGATTAGACGTCATCGACAATTTTTTTAAATAGCAACCCCCAATTTTGACCACGCCATTTGAAAGAGCGTATCATTCTACAGCATCATGAAAAATTTTAATGTTACATAACAAAAATTTCTAGAAAATAATGTTTGAAGATCTTAAAATTTAATTTTCACAATACTGACAATTGCAACACCCTGTATACCTATACAGGCATTATAATTCAATTTATCCAGTTTTAATTATTTCCATGTTTATTAGGTGATTGACGAGGTGGGAATTTTGTTAAAAAAGTCATCATTATAATAATAGATGTATGTGTGTATTTCGCTATTTTTAACAACTCTAAAGTCAGCGCTTGTTACAAATGAAAATGCAGTATTGCACTCGCTATGACATTTCGAGCAAACTAATTATGTGCTCCAGGAAGCGAGGCCTCCAAACGCGAGTGAGGTTTGATGTAGAGCAGATATTTAGAATATAAATTGGGCTGGCGCTCACAATGTAAATGAGAGAAATGCTCATTATCTAAATTGCCCGGCGGTAATGCGATATTCCATTCCGATGAGACCCCGCACAGCAGTAAAACACAAATTGCACCGGGACCGATAAAAATTAAATATGTTTGTGTGTCTGTCTCGATGGCCTAGTCCTTATGAAAAAGTCCTGTTCGAGTTCATTTTAATTAACCCAGATGCGTTTTCAAAACTTGAAATGTCTAAACTGGTTGAGAACACCAAATATGTTTTAAGTAATATTTTTTAAACTTATTTATTAAATGTCTACACATTTACTTAGAGAAATTAAGCAAAAAAAAATAAGATATATATATATTATTCATAAGTAACGACGAGTTGATAGTAGACGTATCTCTGAAACTAATCGAGATATGGCGTTGACATTTTGGTTCCGGCCATATGACGTCGGGTTCTATCAATTGATAATAACGGCTATATTTTATTACTTCAGTTTCTATCAAAAGTAGACATCAACTTCCTTATTTTAAATAAAACACCCTGTATATTTTTGCATGGTTTGATCCCCCTTCTGATTTCAATATGATCAAAATGAGAGTTTTGAGAAAATTATACTTTTAGAGATATCTATTTTGATTTTTTTTTAAACAATTGACAAATGCAGGGTGTCTCTACTAGATAAATATCTCTGACAGTAATAGAAAAATAAAATTTTGGGAACTCGCTGAGTAACCCATGATCTATCTACTGGTAGAAATTTTAATTGGGAAACATATACAGGGTATCTGTTAATATATAGCCTATATGGAAATAATTAAACATCTGAAAATCATTTTTTTCAAATATAATAATAATAATCATAATATCTCTACCCCTCATTCTAATCACAAGAATTAGCCCGAAAGTCTGAGACTTGTGTGGGGGAGGGGGCGGCATATTATTTCTCGGGCCGCATTTGCGCCACAGAAACGACTTTCGTTGGTAGGCTCTAACCACCATTCAGTGCTGGAATGAGGGAAACCTGGAAAACCTCATTAGTTAGGGGGACAGTCAAACATCAACTGATTTTAATCTCTCACATTAACACCAAGTTGGCATTCTTCCCAACCTAGGCCATCGCCAGGATAGTTGCCAAGCCATCCCTGCGAATAATTCTTGATCTACGAATAAACAATTTAATTAAAAATTGTTTGGTGGAATGGGAATTAGAACCCACGACCTCTGGGTTGAGCGATCGAGACGCTAAGCCATGAGCCACCAGCTCGAATTAAAATTAAAATTAAATTAAATTTATTTAGAGAAATTAAGGGAAAAAAATAAAAGATTTATTATTTATAAGTAACGACGACTTGATAGTAGACGTATCTCTGAAACTAAACGAGATATGACGTTGATATTTTGGTTCTGGCCATATGACTTCGGGTTCTATCAATTGATAATAACGGCCATATTTTATTACTTCAGCTTCTATCAAAAGTAGACATCATCTTCCTTATTTTAAATGTAACACCCTGTATAGTTTTGCATTGTTTGATCCCCTTTCTGATTTCAAAATGATAAAAATGAAAATTTTGTCACTAGGTACTAGATAAATATCTCTGCCAGTAATAGAAAAATGAATTTTTAGGAACTTGCTGAGTAACCCATGATCTACCTACTGGTAGAGATTTTAATTGGGAAATATATACAGGGTATCTATTAATATATAGCCTACATGGAAATCTTGGACCATCTGAAAATCATTTTTTTCAAATAAGACCACTGATTTTTTCAGTCCAATGAATTTATATTTAAAAATGCTTTAATTTTATATAGAGTTACCCCAAACCTAAAAGGGTAATATACAATTATTGCATATGGACTTTAGTTATCCATAGTATTGTTTTTGTTGGTGGGCATTCATTATCATTTCATACATTCAAATTACAGAGGTCTTGCCTATATCATTATAGGGAACTAAAAGATCCTGACCTTCTGACAACCAAGTAGGGGAGGTTTGACCAAATTGCCGGTTGGTGTAGCTCATCTCATGACGTCGGATTTAATCACAAAAATAGGCCGTTGTTAAATACAAGAAACAAAGAAGATCAAAGTTAACATTTACCGAAAATCACATGTATTTTTTGCATTTTAAGGCTTTAGACCGTTTTTAGATAGCAAGATTGATTCACCAGAATTTCACGTATATTTCGAATAGAATATGGATGTAACTATATTTTCGAAACTGTAAAAAAATAGTCACATTAATTTTTATTTTTGTAATTTCAAATATTTATTATTGACTAGCTGACCCGACCGAAGTTGTCTTGTCCAAATTTCAATAAATTTGTTTGTGATCGTTTTGTGAATTTGTGAAAAGCTATTGGAAATGTGTAAACAAAGTAAAAATGATAAAAAACGTATTTCTGAGTGATCATATTCTTCCCGATCCAATTTTTCTTTCCCTAAAAACCTTATTAGGACTATTACGAACATTAAAAAAAAAGAAATAGCCAAATCAGTCCACCTGTTCACAAGTGATGCGCTTACCAACGAACAGCATTTAATTTTTATTTATATAGATTTATTGGAATTGAATTGCGTATATACTGTGGACTGTATCCCATGTATTTTTCGACAAAACTATTGCTTTGCGAAAGCAAGTTTTTAAATTATCGTTTTAGAGGATTTAGAAGTTAAAAAAAAAGTAATTAGGAACTCATGGTCTGATTATTTTACTAATTCTACCTAAAATATCTCCAAAGATAAAATTTAGCTGAAACATTATATGCAATCCGAAATCGAAAACCCTTTTTCTCTGTTGAACTTTTTTCAATAAATTATCTGATAAAAAATCGAGAGCAAATTGCACTGCCACATAACTAGTTCCTTAATGACATCTCCACCCTCAGTGAAGTACACTCGCTTAATTAACACTATAAATAGTGATATGATTCCAGGGCCGTAAAATGCGGTAAATTGTGACACTCTGGGCAGAAGCACACCGAACTGAAATAATAAAAACAAGTAATTTTGCGCGCGGCATTAAAATTGTAGTCACATTAAACGGTACTCCAGCATCCATTACTTCCATTGTCAGTTACAATTTACACAGAATAGTCCATTGTATTTAGAGACAAATTGAGTCAATTTGTTCTGTTACATTATTCCAAGAGCACTCACTCTCATAAAATCTGTTTATTTTATAAAAGCAGTTCAAATCAAACGGACCGAAGGGCAATAAAGTTGGTTTTAGGGAGCAAAGTGCGATCCATATACATATAGTGCTTTGTAGGAAATTATACTGGGCGTCATGGAACGTGACTCACCTCCAATTTTTTGCATTCATCAAGATATGTCAATCATATTTGGAAGACAAGGCACAAACAAGAATCCCAAGTAGCGCTGTTGGACACAATTTTGATACAAATTTCAGCAGTAAGAAGCAATTTCGAAACTAATTCCGATTTTTTGTCTGCCATTCATCTTTCCATAAATTTTCAAATGTTCTAAAACAATAATCGACTTATCTTGTTTACACTATAGCTTAACCATGTCTCCACAAATTGTAAAAACTGTTTCCAGCACATGTGCATTTTTCTTTGCAAATCAAGTATTACAATTTTTTTAAAACAAATGGCTTCGTTAGTTACTTTAATTGTTTATAGAAACAAAAACCTATAAAATATTGAAATTAGCTGTTTCAGTAATATTTCTATATTTATTATAAAATGAATGGAAACCACAAAACAATATTAAACCAAACTTTTACAAAATGTCAAATCCGTAATCACAATAACAGAAGAAGGACAAAATAATCCCATGTCTGGCATAAATCATCAGAAATAATAGCTACTTATTGGCGAGCTGCTGTGTGTTAATGTTCAATATTAGCAAGATTGGATTTGACATTTCTATATAATTTCCTTCAAAATCACTTTACTAGTATACAGAGCGAATCAAAACTCGCAACCACGGCTTTCTCCAGTTTTATAAATGAAATACTCTATATTTTGTATAATTTTCCTTAAGGTTTCTCATGACTTTCTATTCTATGAAACATTCCCTATACCTAATTGCAATGGTTTTTGAGATATTTGAGGTTTTATCAGTAGGTACTCCAAATTCTCATTTTCTTTAGAATTATGAGATGGACTGATGGGCTGTTTAATCAGTATGACTATCTAAAGCAAGTACCAATACAACAGTTCAAATAAACCATATTATATCATTTTCACAATTTTTTACTGATTTTTTAAAATTTGCTAATGAATTGCGAATTTCGTTAATAAACTGCTTACAAAATTAGTCGACAGCTTAATTTTTTCATTTTTGAGAGACTGCATCTTGGAAATGGCTTCGCCGATTTTTTGTAGACAAGGGGTGGAGGGCAATCTTTAATAAGAAATATTTTTTAATATTATACTTGGTGCAGAAAAATGCAATACAAAATGAATCAACCTCAAATATCCCACAGACAGTTACAATTAGTCATAGGGAATGCTTCATAGAATAGAAAGTGTCATGAGATACCTTAATGAAAATGATATAACATATATGGTTGCGAGTTTTGATTCTCCCTTTTGATTCTCCCTGTTATATACAAACACGAAACACGAAAACTTTACTTATAAGTAAAGTTATTTTGAAGGAAATTCTATAGAAAGTAAAACGAAATCATATAGCATAATACCTAATTAATGGAGCAAAAAATCATCTAGGATTTGTTTTCTTAAAAAAGATACAGGGTGCTCAATTCATTGCGATTAAGACACAAAAATGCTTATATCTTCTGAAGTACTCTATACCTATGATAAACCCTGGCGAATTCGGAAAAATGATCCGAATTCAAATATGAAATAAAAAAATACGTCATTCCATTTAAAAAACACAAGTCTGATATGGCCCCAATTTATAGAGCACCCTATATGACTAGGTATACATATTTTTAAAATATGCATCTTCTTAAGCTCTACGAAATCCTAAAATATATTGTTTTTGTTTATTACGGTATAGCAGTTACGGAATTTTATCAGACTATTGGGCCACCCTGCATGTGTATTGATGTAATATTTAACCTTTTGAACTTCTTTCATGGCGCAAAAGTAAAATTTCCGGTTGTACGGTATTCATTCCTTTTCAGAAAATCCTCTCTCCATCCGCAAAGAAATCCTCAAAGTGCTGCGGCACGTTAGTTGAAACATAAAGCTGTAGTTTTTAAATATCCGTCTCTGTCGGAATTCTAGGTAAAATAATACTTCCATACATTTGGGTGTGTACTTCACTTTGATGTGGCTACCCGGCTTAGCATATTATGCTGAACAAATCTATTCGAGCTGGGCCTTTCATGCAGAAACGCTCCGTTTAATAATGAAACCCATATTTTGCTGCTGCGCGCCATAATGCGATGGTTGCATGTGCGGGACATACTTGAATGAGCTGAAACATTCAAGCCGCTCAACAATAAGTAATTTTATTACTTATACGCTGAGTAAAGGGGGACGTGAATGAGCAAAAACCGTCGAATCCAAAAAAATAATTTTATCTGAAACAATAGTTCTCTAGCCCGACATCAAATTGTGTGCAGAAATTCAAATTTGAGGTATAGGTTCTACCGATCTTTACACAGGTCCATCTGAGTTGACCGATTTTGGTCGTTCGACTATAGTTCGACCTGAGTTGAAAGCAAAAAGGTCTACATGAAGACGATATGTGCTGAATAATTATTGTAGTGCAAAATGGTGTCTAGTGAAATTATTGATGCAGGAGTGCAATTAATCTGTTGTTCAATTCGGGATGAAATAATGGCTAAATTAAAAAAGAATAATTATAAATGAAGCTGTAGGACCCAGCCGTGGATTTTAAGATGAAATATCCATGGTGCATTAGAAAGTCCGCTTTGAGAATTGGTTTTGGAAAATCCAGAGGCTTATCGGAATCATCTAAAGTGGACAGTACACATTTTGAAGAACTTCTGGAAAAAAAGTTACTGAAGAATTCAAAGAAACGATACAAATATGCGGAAAGCATTACCAGCATGGCTCAAATTACAAATAACTAGTTGGTTTTTAGCCACTGACGAAAACTGTGCGTCACTCCCAAACCTTGTATCGAGTTCAAACATGTTCAATATTTTTGCTGGAAGTTTTGGACGCTGTATATGAAGAACTTTAAGGTTATATACAATTAACGGGCGATGTGGTATTCGTACTTATATATTAACTACATATTATCAGTGACTATAGAAAGAATAAGACGGTCAGCGAAGCCTACTTCCACGTACCAGTACAAAATCGACAAGTTTCAAAACTTCTAGCTCAGGAAGTGCTGCGCCCTATTGAATTTTCACACAACTCGCGTTAAGCTAAAGCAATTTACTGTAAGGCGCGGACGAAGTAAATTGAGACAACGCTGTGTTGCCACTACGTGCACGGCACGGCAGAACAAATTTAAAAAATTAATAGTGGAGTATGCTACATTTTCTATGTGGAGCAATAAACTGCCGAACAGTCGCTTGAGTAAAACCAAATCAGACAAATAGTATTATTCTATTAGTTATTTATTAGCTATTAGTTATTGCCTATACGGAATGGTTAATTACGACTTTTTTTATTGGGCAGATCTTTTTATTAACAAAAATAGACCTAACTGATGCATTTGCTTTCACCACAAGTATATACTTGTGCTTTCACTGTATTTTTTTTTAAATTTTAAAGCAGAAACGTAAGTGATCATTGGTCATTATGATGTAATAATACACGTCTCCAAAAAATAGATTAGTTTTTTCGAAAAAATCACCTGTTAGGCAGCCTAATTTTGACCAAGCGAGAAACTTTTTTATTTTAAGAAATTTTTGGAACAAAAAAAGGTTGTATAGACCCTGATTTCAAAATAAATCATTTTTAAATCTAAGCAGCACGCGGTTTGTCACCCAGCCGTCCTTTAGGTATACAAAATAAGAAGCAGTAGATGCGACACGATTTTAGCGCAATCACAATTAAAAATGTTATGGCTAGCAACAAGAAAATATTTCAGATAGAGATAAAATTTTAAATGTAGTTATACCCTTCTGTGTGCGAATTTTCTTACTGACAATTCGTAAGGTCGTATTGTCAATTTTTATTTTAGAACAATAAATTATATTTTTTTTGTAATTCAATATAAGTACATAATAAATACCAGACCTATAAAATGTGACATGGGAGTGTTTAATCTTGGAAAAAATAGTTTTACAAGGCCCGGCAATAATTCTGTTTACAGACCTAGAAAACAAGGTTAACACTTATTGTAGTGGTAAAAAAAAACTAGATAAATACGGTGAAAGAATATTACAGCATAAAGAAAGTTTTTTTGTTTTAAATTTTCAACCTTTGTTTCATTCCCGGCTTGTATTTAAAAATGTTTATAAATAAAAAAGTTGGTCGATTGGTGAAATTTTAACTACAAGAAATGTTAATTCGTACATTAACATTTTTTTTTTACAAAAAAATTTGGTATTTTTTGGCAATATATTATTTTTAATGTTGTATCTCAAGTCAAGTATCCACTTAGAAACAAAAATAAATATGTCACTGTAAGTAGTTATCTAGATATCGAATGATATTTATAAAGAAACTATGTACGCAGATTTCCTGAATTATACATATTTTTTTTAATACAAAATGTCGGTCCTAATGAAAAATATGGTAAATCGCCATTTCTGATGCACAATAATATACTAAACAAAACTATGTTGGTTTCAGTTGGTTATATGTAACTCTCAAAAAAAAGTCATCAAAAATTGCTCCGCTATAAGAAAATATACAATACACGGTGTCCCACCGGGAACCGCCTCGATCTATACAGGGTGGGCGAAATTATTTTCTAGATTTTCTAGAAATTTAAAATTTTCGATTAAATTTAATCTCTTGGTTAAATCTGAAATTAGTATCAAACGATAGCTTATAAAAAGTTAAGATAGGAATGTGTAAACCGTTTTGTTCGATCTCAAACCGTTTAGATTTTACAGGGTGTCAAAGTTGAAAAATGTCAATATTCACCTGTCAATATTTCATAAACGGTTTAAGATAGGTATAGGACATCCTACATAAAATATATTTAAAATTTTGAGTAGAATTCAAAAATCTAATAATATACAGGGTGTTCCATTTGAAATAAGCAAGTTAACACCTACTTCCGGTATAACCGGAAGTGCGGCCATCTTGAAAATATTTTAGATCGCTTGCCCACAGTGACTTTGGTACAGTGCCCAATTTTCAATTTTTTCCTAATTATAGTTTGCCATATGTAGATCGAGGTGGTTCCCGGTGGGACACCGTGTATAAGTACCATTATTTTGTATTTAAGACAAAATGTTTAGAAAATAAAGTTATTTATAATCCAAATTACAATTCTGTAAATCCAAGTTTTGAATTTTAAAATAAATAATTATTTACGTTCTCGAGAATTATCATTATTTTTTATTTTAAACCAATTGAATTGAAATTGATCTAAAAAATCGGAAGGTCAAGTAATAACTTGTTTGAAGACATCCATTAGACAAATTCTTATTTTTATGCATACTAATTGTAAGCCCTAATTAATATCTCGGTAATTACTCATTTTACCAAAGTCTAACAACAATACATTATTTAGTACGTATAAAACACTGGCGAACTTAAAAACATAGGAAAAACTAGGATTTATTAATTAGGCAATATAGGAGTTATGGGAAACATAATTTATTATTTTTAAACTTCAACGCTAGGTTTATTGCTTTTGAGGTTACAGATTTGGTTTTCTCTGAAACCTCAAAGGCAATAAAGTGACGCCTTCTATGTATAATGATTTTGTTGTCACTCGGTATATTATTTATGTGGACAAAATTCTAATTTTTCTGTGTGGTTTTACTGTTTTGTTTGGTGGTTTTTTGCTTTTTTTCCTCGGGTTTTGCTTCTGGCCTCGAAAAACCATTTCATAAAACGAAAAATTTTTTATTTTAATTAGATAATCTATTAGATATCCAAAATGGTAATGGCAATTCTTAAACAATTCGTTTCTATATTTGTCCGACGTCGTTGCTAATAATTCTTCCCTAATTTTATGTACCTACTACGACGTATTAATATTTATGTCTATTAATTCCATCATCAAAAGTATTTATTAAAATAGAAACCAATTCAAGTAACTTTCTAGATTGTTCCTATGAACCATAGGTCCGTAAATGTTTTATTTCCTAGATTTCCTGTTTATTTTTATATATAATTAATATTTCAATCTAAATTACCTTTTTATTCATTCCTTAATCCTTATCCATAACACCATTCCTCAGCAACTAACAATCATTTTAAATTTAATATTTGCCATGCAAAATAATATAAAAATAATACCTATATTTAATAATATTTGTCAATCTATACATAAATATCAAAAAATTTTAAGTGTAATAACATGCAGCTTACTCTAGGATGGTTAAAAAAATTTCCGGAAATTTTTTAAATTACGATGGCTACGAAAGAAAATATAAGCTTCTAACACTTCTAATTCGTTAGAAAACGTTGTTGTGAAATTTTTATTAGAATCCCGCGTACGGGAGTATATCCTAGTCCAAATTTAAATTCGACTTCAAAATTCGGCAACGTTGCGATCTCCGGTTCGACGATCTGTTTACCGATACACTGAATTATTAGCATAACTGCCGCATCTCCCTAGCGGAGACAACAATCGAAGAGCTTCCCATTATAATTTTCTGTTTCAGAGATGTCGCACCCTGAGCGGACGTTAATTTTATAAGCTCATAATTTATTTAGGGGCTGACCGTCTTATTCTTTCTATAGTCACTGATATTATATATTGTTATAAGTGCTCTATGCGACATGCTTGTTTCTATCCGACGAGGTGTTTATACTCGCTTACATACTCGCATAATTATTGAACCTAGTAAAAAACGAACAAAATGAAAATAATCGTGTCCTCCGTGCATCTCGGCAAATTGGTTGCGACTAATATTACCACTATCGCAAATTTGGTTTTTTTTTCTGCAAAATAAATATTCGTGTCCGTCCGTTCGAAGAAAAAGCAAATTATTGTATGTGCACGCAATTTATATATAACAGAATATTTTTGTTTTAAAACTAAATTGAAAGCCAAGGTAGAAACAGTTTATTCAAGGTTTGTGGAACCAGGCATTTAATATATTATATCACCGTATTAGTTGATTTAAAAATCAAGTCACTGTAAGACAGACACATAATTGAAAAATCATTCAAATGATTGATGGCCACCATGATTCAACTACACAGATATGCCAATGCGCATAGTGACGTCAGTTACGAGGGAAAAACAATTGATAAATAAGAAAATAATTATATCACTGCCCTTAAGAATTTTCGCATCGCATTACCATTTTTCCCTCACGAATGACGTCATCGCAGAACAAACGAAAGTTATGAGCATATCTGTGTAGTTGTATCATGATGGCCACATAAACCAACCGGTCATTTTAAATTTAAAAGTTAATTAACACACATATTTTTACGGCAGAAAGTAGTAAATTCGATGCCACTTGTTCCAGTTTTGGTTTGCTTCATGACTTTGTTGGTCCGAAATTTAGCGATGCTATGGGGGTATTTTTCTATTTCTGCTGTAGAATGAACGGAAATTATAGTAGAAATAACGATTTCCGTCGAACTCGTAATTTCATACCAAGGAGGTACTGATCACAATAAAACCGAGGGCTGTCAAGGTCGCCCAAGGATATGCGATTGTGATGCACAGGAGCGTCGAAACGCCCCAACGTGGGACCGATTAATTGAGCGCCGTTTAATGGAGACTAATGAGATCCGACTGGTTCTTGTTCTGCAGAAACCGAACGTGAACATTTAATGAAGGCAGGTTATGAAGCCGCCGCCAACTTTCCTTCAAGATGCACTTGAATTACACCTCTAAACGGAATGGATTTTAACGAAGCCGCCTGCGGAATGGGAGCCGCTTCCATTTCCTCAGCCATTATCCCGGCTCACCCCGAGCCAGCAGAATTCTTTCGAATCCATTGAAATTTGGTCGAGGCAAAACGTTTATTCTGCAAAAGTTAATTTCTTCGAATGCTTAAAGTGTAACATTTCATTGGGACACTAACAATAACTATAAAACTTCGGATAAGTTCATGGAATTGAGGTACGAATGAAAACATTAAAACTGGAATGGTCGTATTAAATTTTACACATACTGGCTGGGATTTAAAGATATATGGCTGATTGTTGGAATTGATTGCTGGTTTATTTTAAAGCTACTTTTATTATAGTACCACTTTGAACACCATGTTTTATGCTCTTATTCCTTTCTTTTTGTAACTTGCTGTCACGTACCTTCATTAGCCCTCTATATTGACATAACTTTTTACATAAAATTCCTTTTAATTATATTTTGAAATATTCGTGAACTCTTGCACAAAGACACATAATTTTGTAGTTCATCCAGTAGATAGTAATATTTATACAACAACAAATTAATATCTATATAGTTACAATGAAATTAGCAAATTCAAGTGAAAGCATTCATAGCAAAAACAAAAAATTATTCACGTATTTTAGGAATAGAATTCAATTTTGTTCTAATCCTAGTTCCTAGTCCTAGTCCTAGTTCTACAAGTATGCAACAAATTTCGTTGAATGTGAGCTAATATGGTCTTCAGAATAATAATATGCCGCTGCTTCTCCCACACACCGCGAACTTTTGGTTATAATCCTTATGATTGGAATGAAGGGTAGAAATATTGTTATTATTCGTTGTAGTTTCTTTTAGGATTACACTACACTACGTCAACATCAACATTCTAAATGTCCGAAGAAGTCTTACAAAAGCCTGCTTGAATTTTTCTGATATTTTGAGACAAACAAGCAACAACTTGGCAACACAGGGAACAAAGAAATTTTAAAAATGCACAGTTCAAAGCACTTGAGCTTCAGCGTTAAAAGCTTTATTTACTGATTAACATATTATTATTATTATCACCTCCAAGTTGTGGTTTTTTTAACACATTTGTAGTATTGCTAATTTCGTTGTCATTATCCAAAACACTTTTACAAACATGAGATGTTTAGTGAAACGTCAGATATAATTAGTTCATTAAATTCCTCACCGAGATGACGGCGATGCGATTTTAAAACATATCATTGATCATAATATCACTGTGCTAACTGTAAAACTTCAAAAGGTATCATGTTATACCTATATGTATATATAGTTGAATAAATGACTTTTATTACGATGGCGTAAAATGTCACACTTTTTGTGTCCATTTCTGGTTACAATAGTAGTTACATCTTTATTACACCCCAGTGGAATTACATTTTTATTGCACACAAGATTAAACTTGTTCTTAGAATTTTTTATATACGATTTTATCCTGCTTTTTTATTTTTCTGGTAGTAAATCTGTAGCATTATTCCCTACATTTCATATTGCAGAAGGAACAAGCGTGTTATATAGTGTTTGATCACTATATAGCAAACATTTGCAAAATTATAGATATAGGGTATTGATTGCACAATATTCTCAAACGTCCGTTTAAAATTTGCATCATCGATAATATGAAAGTCAAAGAGATAACTTTTACATGAAGATTAATCGAATTATTTCGCTATCCAGGTATGCATAGAAAGTTACATGATTGCGTAGAGGGTATTCAGAATTTATTACTAATTTTGGTGAACAAACCACTCCAAAAGTGGTGTTTTTCCAAATGAAATTCCTATATATTTCTACGGTATTTCATGTACAATTTTATTCTTTATGGATATGGTATTAGGGTTCCCTATACCTATTTTTTTTTCTCTTTTTAGTTTTTCTATGATTAACCATTTTTGTGAAAATTGACAAGTACATGAATTAATTGTAATAATTACTGAAGGATATTTGCGAAAATAACATTAACAAGTAACAAGTAACAATTGAATATGCAGGCACACATAAATGCGAATTATAAAAACTACTTCTTGGCTGGCATTGTTTTCTACGCACACTAAAACTAATAAATAATGAACAGTGGATATCCCGTCGGATAACCCCAGAATTCACCTCACTTGATGACTTTTTCAATACATTTTCTATTATTTTCTTTTTAAATATAATAATTTGCTTCATCAAATTCACTTGTTCTTTTTCACAATCACCCTTTAGAAGTTATTACAATTAATCCACGTACTTGCCAATTTTTACATATATCATTAATAACTAAAAGACATGGGTGACACCCTAGTATAACTGTGCGTTTTTATTATTATTTTTTTTTATATAAAAATTAAAATACTTTTGAAAAGTTTATATTAGGATTTAGGTATAGAGAATCCTTATGGCACTCTCATTAAGCACATTAGTAGAATCCAAAAATGTATAAAAAGTGTACTTATTTCATTAGAAATAACGCAGTTGACAGCCACTTTCTTGAAAAGTTTTTAATTGATAGTCAAATTTTAGAAAAGGAAGAAATTATTACACCAAAAATCTCAACATCTAACGAACCAGTAGCGAGAAAGATATTAAATAAAATATTATGACAAATAGTCACACCACACATGACTGCAAAAATATTTTGCACAAATTGCTTAAATAACTATTACCTATTGACAATTAGTTATAATCCAGATAGGTTGTTTTAACAATTCTAGTGAATTATTAATAAAATAAAGTTCGTCTAATATCCTGAATAACATCTATATTTTCTTGTTGAACACACGAGACAAAGTGGGTCTGGAGCGCTGTTACACATCATGTTGCCATATGCAACAAACATATTTCCAGGACCCTAAAATAACGTTGAAATATGTCTCACTTCCCACCACAAACACACACCACCACCTTTCCTTTTATATAAATAATCGTATACTACTCGAGGAGCAGCGGTCGAGTGCGTGACAAACAGCCATTGTCCACAGTGGCGGAATAACTCCTTTTTGCTGGCTTAAGGATCCGTTCCCCTCGCACACTCGATGATGATGATGTCCTTGGTTATTTGCGGGCGGATGAAGCGCTGCCTTTCGAATATGCAATTAAATAGTTCAAGAACATAAGGGGAAAACTTCACAGCAATACCAAATTGGATGAAAATACATGAAGATACCCTGCCTTAAAAACGTAAAGAACCATACTTGTGTACTATTTCAGCTGCAAATTGAGAGTACATCAAGAACTTTCTATATCATAATTTTAAGAGATAACGTTCTCTGCAAAAGATCCTGTAGCCTTTTCAGTGTTTCAATAAAAACGTAACTCCTTCAAGAGCTTTTTTAGAAAATACATTTTCTAGAAATTGGAAAACAGTTCAAATTTGAATAATGAAGGTAGCATATTTTAATTCTTTACATGCTTTATATCATTTCAGCATTTTTTTATGGAACATTATCTCACTAATACATTAATAGGAACGGTTGAAAGGACGAGTAGTCGATAGTAGTAGTAGTAGTAGCAGTGGGGCGGCCAAGACCTGGCAAGTAGGCCGCAAGCGGGCCCTTTTTACCTACCCCTGTCGTCCCTACCTAGCTTCATCACCTCTTCCCTCATTGAACCTACCCGACCTTCTAATGTAGGTCAGAATGTCGGTCCATTCAAGGGAACTAACCTCTTCCCCTTGCAACTCCCCGGCCCCCCAGACGTCGTGTCTCAGTCTGCCGAAAGCCGCACACTCTGCCAAGAAGTGGGAAGGCGTTTCATCGCCCTCCCCACACTTTGGGCAGATAGGGTCTCCCTCAACACCCATCAATGATAGATGTCTTCTAAGCCTACAATGACCCGTTAAAACTCCCACCAACTGGTTTAGAGCCTTCCGGCTACGACTTAACAGCCAGGCCGTCTTGGTCTTGCTTGGCTCCACTATAAAGTTGCGAGCCTGTCTACAGCCCCCACTCCTTCTCCACTGTTTACTTAGTGTCTCATGAGCCCAATCGTTAAGAGCTATGTTGACCTGCCTCCGTGTGATGCCTAAAATCGGTTCTGATCCCTGGCCGGGTCCCTGAGATCCGAGTCGAGCCAGTTCATCGGCCCTTTCGTTCCCCGGGATTCCACTATGACCCGGTACCCATACCAATTTGACCTCTTTTCCTCTAGCCAGCTCCTCCAGGGTATCTCCGCACTCTTGGACAAGGGCGGATCTTGTCCTTGGAGATGCTAAAGCCTTTAAGGCTGCCTGACTGTCGGAGCAGAAGTAAATATTTTGCTCCGGACAGTTCCTTACTTCCTCCTTGTTTGCTGCCATTAGGATAGCAAAGACTTCAGCCTGGAAGACTGTGGCATACGAACCCAGTGCAAAACTTTGCTGCACGCCCCTATCCTCCACATAAATTCCTGCCCCCGAGAACTTGTCCGCCACACGAGAACCATCTGTGTAGCACACAAGAGAATCAGGGGGGAATTTAAACTGATCCTGCTTCCATTCCTCCCTCTCTGGAAATATAACGACATATTTCCTCTTTAATCTGAGACGGTCTTTTGCTTCAGTTTCTCTGATGGCAGATATGGGTATTTCCCTCTCCGCCATCTGTACAATTGCCGCGTGACCGGTATTTCTTCCTCCCGCCTGCCAGCTTTCTGAGTCCCGCATTCTTAAGTAGGCCGCCATTGCCTCCCTCATTATCCATGTGGATAGGCTTGGCAGCCCTAGCAGGACTTCCAGTCGATAGTAAGTAAAGTATGTATTAAACAGAGAAAAAGAACAAAGCATGGGTGGATCGTGGTATCAACATCTATGGGTGGGGGATGTACCACGGGTGACAGAGGTCAGAGGTGTGGCCACAGAGGTAGTTTGTGGGTGTGGCTCTCAGCTGAATTCCCCAATTAAATAACGAATTAAAAGTAGTTTTCACTATTAAGTATGTTATTTATCTTTATTTAATTATCATGTATATATGAGTATATATGTGTTTATACTATGTATCTTGTGTCTTTGTTTCCAAATTGAACATATTTATTTTTATTTGGGGATCTGTATATGAAGCTACCATAAAGTTCTCTCCATATTTTGTAGTTAAATATTTTGGTATATGTACATTATTATTAATGCTCTTTGCTTGTCAGGGAATAAGATTTGCTTTATATTTCAGTTATTGCTTTATAGATAGCAGCTATTGATTTACTGTTTAGCATATTGTCATATATTTGCATCCATTTTGCAATGGTTGCAAACTTTTCACCCTATTTCTTGGACTATTATTTGGGGATGGGATGAAGTGCCGCCTTCGAATATGTAGTTAAGCTTCACGCTTCTCTGTCCCCCAGCCCATCCAGATCAGATGTCAAGAGCCATAAAGCCCTTTATGTATTGCATTGCGGTTGTTCTTTTCGAATGGAAAAAGCCACTCCCGATGCATGCCATTTTTAAATTTGGGCAATTACTCTCGACGAGACGACACTTTTCGCGTTTGATGACGGGCGCGCTTTTTTGTCTTTTTTAAGTGACCGTCGTTTAAAATGCATAATTATTTTGCAATTCGCTTTTAAAAGCACACTCAAAAAGTCGACAAATTATCCGCAGCGATGAGGGTTGATTTAATGAAAACATGCATAGCCATTCTCTTGTACGCCTACATAACTACAATAATCATTAATCTCTAAATCAGTGTGCAGTCCAGCAAAAGCGCATTATTCAAATAATGACATATTCAGTTTTTCTGTAATCGCACATCACGTTTCTATTTTAAAAGTATCACAATGTATATTTTTACATATATTGTATACAAAATACCTAATTAATCGTCATGTCGACACTAGATATTGTACAGAATTTATTAGTGACTACGTTTATTTCGTCTATTTCAAGCGCGATTGAAAGTAAAGCCGCTTGAAACCGAATCTCAATACGCAATACGCTTGCAATAAGCAATACGCTTGAAGCGTATTGCACACGGTGACAGCGGCCGAGCCAGGACAGTAAGCCATGCCAGCACTGTCCTGGTGTGTATTGACGTTCCGAGACAGCACAATGATGCTAAGCCAGTGGACGAGACAGGACAGTTGATAGACGTCTGGGCAATTTTTAAAGACAATAGTCTACCCCCACCTCAAATTTATTTGGCCTGGCCACGTATGCATGAAGTGAGCCAGTCGCGTACTATGCCAGTGTCGTTAACAATTTACTAGAGAGCTGTGAAAATGTCGCCTCTAAAAATGAATTGAATGAATTCTTTCATAATTTGTTCTGAAGAACCTCGCGTCGATCTCTTAGCCATCCATCTTCTAACCCAAATTTTATTTTTCTTATTTATTTCACTGTCTGCAACTTCCATTTTTTCACTTAAAATTAATAATGCTACCCGTTTACAAAGTACACGTAGAGCCCGCCTTCTCTTCTCCATGGTGGTAAATAAAACTAGTGTGTTTTGGCTGGATACTGGCACAGGTTGTTGGCTGTAATATGAACGTTAAACTGTCTTGGCTTATTGTCTTGGCTTACTGTCCTGGCTCGGCCGCTGTCACCGTGTGCAATACGCTTCAAGAGTGTTTATCTCGTAGGAATAAAGAATAGATTGAATCCCCTGTTCAATCCTACTTGAAGCCGTATTCCTGCGCTTGCGTGCTTTCTATAGGTATCTAACGACCTAACCTCAAAATTAAGTATTGTTTGTTGCACTAATAATATATTATAACCGTTGAGTTTACTTTTTAATTCTCACAGGATCACTAAAGAAGTTTTTCATTCGTCATATGTGATTCTTACGTCAAGCATATAAACTTCTGCAGATGATTAAATCCAATCGCAACCAATCTCGTTTAAATCGCAATGTGAAACAGCGGAGGCAAGCCAATATTTCAATATTTTAGGATTGAACGTTCTAAGCCGCTTGCAATCTCATCATTTTCAATCCTTTTTCAAGCCGCTTGGCTTCAAGCCCACTTGAAATTAAGGAAATAAACGTAGTCAGCGTTAATTATAGACCATGACACACAAGAAATATAAATTTCATTGTACCACTCATTCTACAGCAAATTATTATTCTAATTCGACGCCACCTATCATGTAGCGTTCTTGCTACAAGTAGATATTGATTTATTTAATTTAAGCTGCATTTAATAAAAGATAATTAAAAATGTGTTCCCAGTAATTGCTAATAGTTAACTATTATTGATATAGTAAAGTAATTAATATTTGTATAATGTTAGCTCTCACCACCTATTATGTGTAAAATAACTAACATTAAATTAGTGCTGCCCTGTAATAAAAGATCGCATGTGTCTTTTGGGTGACCTCTTTGAATTAAATAATGGTATACCATAAAATAGGTAAATATAATAAAGCATTCTCTTAAGAATACGTTGACATAGATAATAGATATATGTCTAGGGGATATGATCCTAATAATGTACCATAAGAGTAATATGTTAAATAAAGAGTTCCTAAATTAAGGTCACCGCAACTTCTCCACACAAGATTGTGGTAAACTGCGTTTCTCTTCAATCCTATAAAGCGTATTATTTTTGATATTAGTTATCTTGTCTGGACAAACAGTATTTATTTTAGTACCATTTATTGTAATTAAATATGGATTATGGAACAGCTAAGGGGCCGTTCTTCTTCTTCTTCATGGGGGTCGGTTTCTCTTAACGAGGCCCTAAGCACCTGCGGCCACAGCTAGGCCTACGGTGCATCCCACTAATTTCATATTTAGTGGACATCTTTGTTCTTTGTATAAAGTCTACTGTCTGAAATTCCCCTCAGCTCACATGATTCCAAGAATGGTTTACCCAGGAGCGTTAGCCTCATACAATCGTAGCCCTTACATTCACCCAGAATGTGCACCACAACTTCGTTTGCATCGTCACAAACCCGGCATACCGGACTTTCTGCTAATCTTAAATTATAGAGATATTTCTTGAGATGGCAGTGCTCTGTTATGAGCCCTATCATACCCTGAGCCAATATCCATTGACCCTGGTCATAACCTGGGATGATTTGGGGCCCAACCGGATTACGCTCCTCATCACTGTAGGCCTGTACTGCCTCGTAGAGGTGGACCCCATCCTTCACCAACCCCCATCACAAAAGTGATGGGTATGGGCGATTCGTGAGGTCTCCTCTTGTGCTGGCTCTACCCTGCAGGCTGGGTAGGATCTTCTGGCGCTCTTCTGCCTTGTTTCTTCGCCTGCATGTCTAACCCACCGGGGGCAGTCTCTTTCGGGCGGGAACGGCAAATCCCGCTCCCATCCTAGGTGGTGGTTTGGTGTAGATCAAGAGTTCGTTGTGTAATCGGGGATACACCTCTAAAGGAGCCAACTGGCCCATTAGCTTTGTGCAAGGTAAGGAAGGGTACTTAAAGTGAGCCCGCATCTGCTATTGACGGTCACGGCTTCGAAGAGAGGTCTAGTGATCGTTTTTTTTAGTCGCTTCGTAGCCCTTTACGCTTTTTCCGGGTGGAATCTGAAACATATGATCTTCCTCTCATCCTCGGTTCAGCAGTTGGAGTCTTGGCTGTTTGTGAACAGCGGTCGCATCGGGTTCCTCGTAGTTCACGGCCTCCCGGATTAGCAGGTTGTTGTGCGTCTCGGCACGCGCGAAGAACTTCCCCGAACTTTACTCAGGAGACGCGAAGAAGGTCCCGATATATATCGACTGTCCGCATGTACCAGGGGTCACCTACCACGGTCCTCAGCGCGATATTTTCGACGGCCTGGATTTTCTTCATATACGTCTTTGCAGGACGCATGCGGACGCATATGTCAACTAGGTGTTGGTGACTGTCTTCATCAGGGTTCGCTTATTGTTTAGGCTGAGCTTGCTGCTGCGGCACAAGCTTATATAGCTTGTCGGGTATAGCTTGGCCCTGACCAGCTTCGCTTCGCTTTTCAATGTGGTGTTTCCACCTCAGCCTCTTATCCAGGTGAATAAGTGACGGTGTCCTTCCACTCGATGTTGGCCCCGTTCATGTTAACGTATCCAACTGGCATCTGTCTGTATCTGCGAGAAAAGAGAATAAGCATTAGAGTAGTCAAGATTTATCCTTACCTTCCAGTTGTTGCACCAGTCCTCAAGAAGGAGGTTTACGCTGCCCAGCATATTCAGGTTTTAAGACCTAGTAATTCCCATAGTTCCACCCATTTTCCCTGAATCATTCTGGCAGCGTTCTTTCCCTGAATCGTTATTTTTATTTTCACTGATTTTGTGATACAGAACTGATAGATTGTGTTAATGCATTAAGTAAATTAAGTGTAAGCTTTTAAGTGTAACGCAGTGCCCTTTATTTTTGGAATATTATGCCACATTTCTAAAAAAAGATCAGAGTGTTTAGTTTTTAAAAATGTATTTTGTCTAACCAAAAATAAAATTTTCGCATCAGAAGCTTTTGTTGAATTTTCGTGTTTTAATTTTTATCAGAAGTTTGGCAGAATTCATTAAAGGATTAGTAATTAATTTATCTCAGTCAGTAATACAAACGAGCTGTATACGCTACTCCCAAAATTCCCACAGTAACGAGTTGTATTATTTAGATGACAGTAGATATTACGAAAAAACTTTCTATACATTCAAACTCCCATTTTTATTAATATTTTTGTTGTTGTTTGTAAATAGGCGCTTTTAACAATTATTTAAGGTTAAATAAGTATCTATTTTTCAAAAAACTATGTGCCTTCTGCATAATTTCAATATGATGACAATAACTGCGTGTTCAATTTAAGCTTTAAAAGCTTTTCTTTTCTAACGTGTTACATTTATTAAAAATTGCGTTAAAGGCAAGGAATCTTTAAGCTTTTAAGTCTGCGTATCCGTTTCTTAGAAGGGAAACAATGACAACTAGAAGAAAGAACAAAAAATATTCTATAAGAAAAAGCCAAAGAATGGTGGGAAAAGAATGTTTCAAGTCAGCCGAAAGTAATTCGTAAAAAGTTTAAAGGCTCTAATACGCCTAAATGTTTACAGCGAAAAAAGACTCACTGAGGCAGTTCGAAATAACAAAGTAATTCAATAAGAGGGTATAAAAAAGCAGCGTTGTGTTAAAATTTACAAACAAATACAAAGTTTAAACAGTAAATAACTGAAAAGAGTTCAGAATTGTAATTAATGTAATAATAGACAAATCGACATGAAAATGCCTAAATAGGGAATTTATATATATTCGGTATATATCTTGGGATTATTATTAAATAAATTCAAAGCAAAATATTATAAAAGACAATTTTTGTTTACGACTACAATATTATCACAAAATTAAAATATCTAAATCCGATACACAGGACTTTTTAGCAATTAAAATTTAACGCTATTTTGCATAATCTTTCTTTTAAATTAGCTGGTTATTTGTTTATTGGCAAAAAGTCTTCAGCACAGAGGACATCATAACCCCCAGCTTTGTAGTTTTCTTTGTAGTTTTCTGAATGATTGGGTTTTACAGTGCAGCTGTAAGTTATAACGTCAGAGGTTGGCAGAGTTTAACACATCTGGTCGACTGCAGTCGGCGAAAATTATTTTTAAGTTCCTTACTATATTTGCTGCTAGAAGGCGTAATACCCATTTCCATCTACACAAATTTATTTATTTAAAAAATATGTCTAATTAACGCAAGCAAGATATTGCAGTTGCAATCCTGAGAAAATTCTGGTTAATTTTGGATGCACTTTTTGCTGCACCTTTTCAACTAAGAAGTGAAGGAGAGGGGTGGATATCTTTTTAAAAAATGCATAGGTTCTAGAATATTAAATTACCTATTTCAACCCCTAACCGTAAAATACTTTTTATTAGATATAGCCCGGTATATCATTCTAACGCTATTATGTATCGTAAAGTTATCTTTGAAGCAAAAATCGGAAGCAATATAAAATAAAATAGAAACATCAAAATATATTTTATTCATCTTTCCATGGCTAACTAAGGTACCCGACCTAATTTGCTTCGATTTCTATTTATAAGAAAGGCTGAAGATGGTTTGGCTTATCAAACTCGCCCAAGGATTACAGAAAATTTGATGTACAAAATTAGATATGCAATTTTTAGCATTTCTAGGAACGAAATTGAAACTATAGCCTACAAAGTATAAACTTTTATGGTATATTGAAAATGATGTCAAACAGTTTGAACATTTAGGAAAATTTCTTGGAAACCTGCTCATTTGATTTATTTCCTTCGTCACTATCTAGTAGTTTGATACTTACCTAATCCTTGAGAATGCCTTTCATTAGTGCTTTTGTAGATTTACTAACCTTATTTTTATTTCTGACGAATATATTATTTTAATATTTTAATGGGCTTCAGTAACTTTCATCTACTGTTTACTCGGCTAGTTTTGTGGACATCTTTTGTAACAAAGGAGATGTAAACCGGGGGTTTTCAAAAATTCTTCCTTGTCCTTTTACCTTTTCAACAAAGATAAACTAAACAACTAACCTAAAAATTAATTCATCTTTCAAACAGGGCGTCCTAACAATCACGGTACAACCAAAATAGATTTATTCCTTAGAAATATGATTAAATGTGATGTACGGTCATTCTAACTGGATCAAGTTTGCTAAATTTAGTTATATTATAAGTATTTATTTGATATATATCTCTAGCTTATCATCTCAAGTAATATAATAAAGTATTAGTGTTTTGTTATTATCTGATGCAAGTAAGTAAAAAAGAACAAATATATTCCCGTGTTATTTTTCCTAGCGAGGTCTGCATATGACAGGTTATTTTCTTTATCAAATATCGATTAGGGCAACATATACATGAAGAATATAGCAGACGATCAAAGAAATATGTCTGCTGCGCCCCTAGACAGGTAGAGAAGAGGCAGAATTACACTCTAGACCGACCATTAAGGGCCCCCCTTCTGATTATATCACCTGCTCTAATGACGACAGTAACTATTACCCTTCTTATTTGTTCAATATGTGGCTAGGTCGGATTTACGGGAGACTTCAAAGCTCTTTTAACATTTGAATTTCGAGTAGTAAAATATAACTACAAAATATGTAATGAACCTTCTATAAAAGTTTACATAAACCTATTTTTTAAAGTATTTAGTCTAAAAGGGTAACTAATACCCGGTTTCTAAAACATTGATTCGATGAATTTATAGAATCAATAAAGGTCAAAAAAATACTGACTTAAAATAATACTGAAATACAGGATGGTGACTGTGATATTATAGTTTGTTGAACTGATAAAGATTCAGGGTATGTCACGATGAGCTGAATGGATCTATATGGAGAATTAGTAAAGATAAAATTTTGAAACTTTGCGTGGGGGTTAATTCGACTTTTTGAAAAATATTTTTGAATTCCTGTCATTTTCGGTTAAACCAGAAGTCTGTATCAACTTAGGTTAGATTCAAAAGTGAGTAGGCCGAAAACCTGACCCTCCACCGCGACCATGTGGTCTATTGTGGCTGACTTCCTGGTTTTAAAATAAACGCCATATTTTTTATTGCATTGCAGTTCTTAATAAATTAGTTAGGCGCGCCCAATCCGGGTTACATAATTAGTCTCACAGGGTGGTTTTGATTCCAAAGTCATATATTTTTTTCAAATTATTTTTCTTATTTTCGTATCTAAAATACTTTATTTGGAACATATCTCCAAAATATGGTTAGTAAATTTAGGATTACTTTTTCCTTTATTGAAGAACAAAAATTGATTGATTTTAATTCTGGTCTGTTTTTATACATCTGAAATTATTTTAAGGTTAGATTATGGTTAGATTACGTTATTTTAACTCCTTGGATTCACTGAATAACGGAAAACACGAAAATGAAAAAAAAAAATCCTTGCTAAATGCCTATGCCGATCCAAGTCACACTATTGGTCGCGTGGGGTGCAAATAAGCTCCTAACTTAATAAAAAAAAACTTCAAATTAACGATTAGTGCAGATAGCTGCAATATTAAACTGTGAAACTTGTGTACGATTACCTAAATTCATAGATGTATATTGAGATGAATAAACAAGATACAATTGAATACAAATTGCTTAATATAAAATCAATCTATTGTTCAATCAATCTAAGGTTGACGAAAACAGGTTCATAATGTTAGACAGGATATTTAAAAAATCCGGTTGACTAATTATTGACTAATTTCACAAAAACTCTGAAATTCTATATATTTTTTAATAACAATCCCAATTTTTTTTACTTTTATTCAATTCCCCTCAAAAAAATGGAATTATATGTAAAATTTGCAATAGTTATCTAAAGTCTACGTTTTATTACGTAAGTGTAAAGTTACGTTACGTTAAGTTAAATAAATACAAAAAAAACTGACTTTTTTGTATTTATAATCACATTCGATTATATCTGGTGACAAAGTTTATGTATGTAGACCCTTGTGATGACCGAGAGGTATAAAACAATAGTTTAATAACCTGGCACTTAATTTAAACGTGAGAAATGTCAAATCTAGGACGGAAAGACTAGGATAAAGACTGATTTAAGACGAATATGAAAAGGGCATGCGAAAGTTTTTCTGTCAAATATCCAGATAGATCAAAAAAAGATCTTTCTGTAATACCATAACGTGCTTGATTAACAATTTAACTAGATAATATCAGATTTGCTTATAAATACAAAAAAAAATCTGTTCTTCCATCAATAACTCACAAGTTTTTAGTGTCTACCAAGTCTCAACCCTCTAGGCCTTCAAATAAGGGAGATAGGCGCTTTTGTCCACATTTCCTGGATGTACTTATCGAATATCCCTCGTATAACTTGGCTGTCGATTAGTTATGGAACTGGCCTGGTATGTGGATTATTCGTAAGTATTCGATGGAAATTTCTATGAGGATCTAGAAGCCTAGTTTACCTATATAAAGGCCGCGCCGTGCTGATGAGGAAGTCAGTCTAATCAGGCAGCAATCAAGAGCAAATAAGCAATACTTAAGTGAAATAACTGCGATTTTTGAAGTGTTTTCGGTGTGTATTTATTTAGATATCGAATAAGAAGTATTGTATTGTGTTTAAAGTGTTGAATGAAGATTTTTACTGTTGTATAAAAGTCTCACTTATCTTTAGAACCCCGGAAGAAGTTCTAAACTATTTAACTACACTATTTAACCAATACTTTTGAAACTTTATCTCAGTCTTTAGAAATTCGAATTTAGGAGGGTACCTATTTATTACTTGCAATATTTTTAACCATACTCTAGTCATTAGTCCTTCTCATAATGGAGACGAATTGTGTAATATTATCGATAGTGTTGGACATTAAAATACACCCAATACAAATATGAATTTGATGTAGGAAGGTACACAAATATGAACAACATGTTCAGTAATTTGCTATTAATAGTAATGAGATCAGAAAAGGCTTCTCTAAACTGAAAATTATGAAGTAAGCTCAGAGCACACAGTCTAGCAAATCTTCAGATATTCAATGAGTACATGGTGCGCTTAAAACGTATTTTTTTCCAAATGTTACTGATGATTTAAGAAAAGTTCACTTTTAAACTAGTACTTTATCAGAAGGAGAATAATATAAAATGAAACATTAACTCACTTGGTGATTTATAAAAGATAAATTTTCTTCTTCAGGAGCAATATACTTCTTCAGAAAACAGGTCGAATAAATAAGAAAGTAAATAAAGTTTTTATTTTCACCAGTAGTAATTTTCTTAAGTAGGTGCCTACATTGTGAATACAAAAACTGGAGTTTTTCAGTTTATATGTTAATAATAGAAGGCTACGTTTATGTAGCATCTGGATGCGGTAAAACAGCAGGACACAGAATGAAAGAACGGAAACGTTGCAACAAATATGCCTTATTCTCGTTTCGGTATCAGTGTAACTTTCTTTCTCATTCTTTTACCGGATTAAGGAAATTTAAAATAAATATATGGTCCAGAAGTCAACTCTGGCTTTCACAGTAAACTAGGAATACATTATTTGTAATTTAATTAAGTAGCATTTTAACAGAGATAATGAAAACGTTCAGAAAGTTTTAAAATGTCAGCGTCTCGCAGATGATTAAAAATGATTCTACGGGCTTTTCTCAACAATTTGAAACAATTTAGTGCAGCCGTAATTCAAAAACTTAAGCAGCAATTTATGCTTTTTGATAAAATATATTTCCTGCAAATATACTTTTGGACTTAATAACTGCATCATAAAAATAGAAAATATTTTACATTCTATTAACTGAAGCAACATTATTAAGTCTTTTAAGCAGATGATTAGACTTTTAGGTTTCAATTATATCTTCTCAGTGCCGTATAGGTGGCAAAATTGACAACTCATGGACAACTGGCTGCAAAATGGTACATAACAAATATGATTCTTGTTTTGAGCAATGGACATTTTGCTGCGGACATGCAGTTGTGGAAGGATAGAGACTAATATCCTGCTTTTAATTTCGGATCATACAGATAATCGTTTGCAAAAATAGTTTATTTTCATAGCGGTTTAGAGATATACAGACAACTGTGTTGTATTTTTTTACTGAAAAACAGTTCAAGATAGTAAAAAAGGCGAGAGATCTTTTTTATTACAAAATGAAGCACCGTTAAGAATAATTTTTGTTTTTGAAAAAGCAGTGGCGTAACATTTTTTTCATTCAAAATATTCACGGCCATATTAATTGGGACGCCACTGGTTAAAACTGAAAATTCTTTTTTTTTCTTGCAGGATGTGTCTCTATACCTAGTTTATACCCGCGAAGTTTTGTAAAAATATTTGATGTAGTTTCGAAGTTATTAAAGAAGAATATTTTTTAAAAAAATCTTTAACACCTTGTATATCAAAAATAAAGCGAAAACGGACCTATGTTTATATGACTTTTTTATCTTAAAATCATGCATAGATTAACCCCCTTAAATATTGACAATCAATTATAAAACAGCCTGTATACGCAGAATATAATATAAAATACTATAAAGATAAAGTTAAATATGTAACATATAGTCCATTATTCATAATCCAAAATGTCCACGCGTTGAAAGTGTTTTTTTTTTATTTAAATTATTTACGTGGTAATCGTATTATCGGGGCAAAGGAGAAATAGCTGCAAGAGGCCATCGCAAAAACAAAGTTTATTTATCTGAGCCGTCAATCGCGGTCCACTATAACGTAATCCATCCAAGTTTTTTGTTGATGAAGTGAAACGATTTCTGGAAAAGAGCTTAACGCGAAGGGACAAAAAGGACAAAACGTTTATCGAACGAGAAAAAGGTGGGAAAGTTTTATCGACAAATCTTTTTATTCACATCTGCAACCCAGGGCTATAAAATTGGGTCTGGTTTCATTGGACCGCCATTCCCCTCCCGATGGCTACAAAATATGCTGCTTATAAAACTGACTCGGCCAAGAATTCTTCGGAATAATACAGCAGTTAAGAAGGGCAATGTATGCAGGAGCCGCCGGAATATTGCACGGTCGCGTCTGATACCAATAACGATCCTTTTTCTACAGGACCGGACTCTATATAATACATCTATTATGGCTAAGAGTCTCCACACTATTTTGTTAAAACGAATTTGTACATAATGATTTAGCTTAGATTGTTTTCGACAGAAATTACTTCTGTATATCTTTCTTTATATAGGAATTAAGCCAAAAAATTAACTAAGAGATTATATTAATGAAATTATCAAATATTATGGTTCAATAAAGTTTTTCATCGTCTTCGTTACCGAGGTTTGCAAAGGAATAACTTTATTATTTTTAAGATATGTCGAAAACAACTACTTTGCGTCAATATGCACCCCCCAACATTGAATTACAACAGCATATCTTTATATAACCTATAATTTATCTCTTAGTTAACTTTTTGGCTTAACTCATACCTATATAAAGAAAGATACAGGGTTCCCCATATTAAAGTACTCATTTTAATATTTGATTTAAATCTAAACGAGGTATATGATTATTATTTTCTTAGTAGGTCATGATTAGTAGTCTCTGGGAACTACATTTTATCGAGTAGGTGTCCATCTCAAAATAATGCATTAATTGTCGCTGTCATAAATCCATATTAGTGCCACAAATGAAAATTTCTCCAAGACAGTTTTGTAATGTTTATAAACTGTTTTGTAACAGTCAATTCCGAGCGCTTTATAAACATGTTACAAACGTTTCTCATACCAGAACAGATTGGAGGGAGATTACTGAATGGTGTTCTGTTATTTCAACAAGATGGAGCAACAGCTCAGCGCACACAGCTAAAAATAGCATGAAAATTCTGCGAGAATTTTTTAACGGCCGTATAATTTCCCGATTTAGAAATTTGCCTTAGCCCCCTAGGCCTCCTAGGCCCCCCAATCTAACGGCACCCGATTTTTTTTGTGGGGGTATTTGAAGGTAAAGGTCCTTGCAAGTCGTCCTTACAACAATTGAGAAGTTAAAAGACCGCATTTGAGAAAAAATTACAAGAATTTATGGTGATTTGCTTCGCTGGGTAATGCACAATTTTGCATTAAGAATGGAAAGTTGCATTCAAGTTGATGGAGGGCATTTACAAATAGAAGATATGATTTTTAAAAATTGGACTAATGTTTCAGTATGTAATAAATGCCACACAGTAGACTGTGCATTAGTGGAGTAAAAGATTTTTTTACTTTACTTGAAGGATTTTATTCGAATACTAAAGTGGGTAGTTTAATATGGGGAACCCTGTATAAACAGTTAAATAACCCGATAAATAATAGTAAAAGTTTACTATAAAAAATTACTTCTTGTCATCTTTTAAAACATGAGCAAGAGGACAATTTCATTATTTAAAGGAATATGTTGTAAACAATTACTGTGCATACTATACAATATGCCCCCTGACTATTGATTTACAACGTCACAGTCAGTTTAACTGCAACTAATCGTGTTGCGATTCTTTCTATATTTTTCTTCTTTTTTTTAATATTATGCGGTAAATGGCTGTGGTCCCTGTGAGCTTAACCCGGTCCTGTACATCTGCGACATTTGAAACCATTTTACGAGCTACATTTAGTGCCTGTTTTTTTAGTCGCCTACGAACAAGAATTACATAAAAAGTCGGTTTTGTGAGAATATATTTACTTGAGTTTAAAATGTAAGAAGGGCCATTCTGGAAATTTTCGATATAATGTAACAGGAAAAGAAGTTAAAAGTCGAATATTATTCGCGATATTTGTCGGATTTATAGTCAGTTTTCATTTAAATAATAGAATATAGGTATTTTTTATTTTATGACAGAAATATACTTTATTATTACTTTTCTTTGCTTGACAAAAACTGTTAGACCAGCGATTTTACTCCACTAATATAGATAGCGCAGCGCTCGACCGGTGAGCTGCGTGAAAAGTAGTAGGGGAGTGTTCAGTTATAATACCGTACTCGCTTAATGGTGTAGCGTCTCATTTGATAGAACGATCAGGCCGCTTATAATTATGTTTCATATTATAGTGTTATCATTTCCAATGTCTCCGATGGTTGGTATATTGCCTATTTTAGTGCATTACTCTTAAAAAAGCATCTAAATTTTATTACAGACACTCACGCACAGTGATTTTAAGAAAAAAAAACAGTAAAAAAGTAAACCTACTCTCAGCTTGTTCATCCAAATGTCTTTCTGCCGTTGGTGTTATTCCCGTGGGATTTTGTAAAAGTTGTTCCATGTGTTACAGTCCCTAAAACTTTATATTCCCCAAGTTCGATATTCACTGATGTGATTATTTTGTTATATAACTTCTAAACATTAATCTTGCTAGCAACGTACATCTTGGGCATCACTCAGATTAATGGAAGGGTTGAGGATAAATAAAAAATGTGGTTTTTTACGCGATTTCGTTAAATTTGGAAACGTTGAAGGTTTAATTACATTACTTTCATATTTTTAAACCATTAACTAATAAATAATACAATTATTTTTAAACCAAATGATACTGCTTATTCTATTATACAATACTTTGGTAATAGAATTCCTCCTTGTTAACTTTTGAGTAAGTGAAGAGACATCAAACAGAAATAGGATCAAGTGACGTCGAAGTGACTCAGTGTTATCTTTCTAACGTAAAATTGTGTGAGATGTGAGTCTACTAAGATGTCGCAGGGGCGCTATCAACTTTAATATTTTAAATAGCAAGGTGAGCTACACGATACTTCGTTTCAAAAGTCTTTTATTTCTGTATCAAAAGTGGCTTCATTTTTAAATTCCATCAATACACTGTGTATTTAAGTTATTTTATGTGCTTGTGAAACCATTTCAAACGATGTTAATGCACAATAAATTTTTGAAATTTAGGAATTACACTTGGACACAAAAATGAAAGAGCTTTTAAACGATATGAAACCTACGTTGCCTATTTGCAATTTGAAGTCAATATTCTAAGCACATATTTGAATTATAATTACTCTGATCCAATTTTTATTTGATGTGCCTGTAGAAGTGCAAGAAGTTACCTCTCATGAACTACAGCACCTAGGCCTTATTGGACGGGCGTCTAGTGTGCTCTCTGGGATAATCCACTCAACTATACAGGGCCGGTTTTCATTTTGTATTTTTAAGCTGCAATGACATTGGATTTGATTTATCTATAAAATTAAAGCATTCTACTCATCCCATTGTCGTATCTGGTTGAAAAGACACCAACATTTTGTTTGGTCTGTGGAATGATTTCAAGTAAACACCCAGTAGATAATCTTGAAAAGGGATTGAACCTTTGGTGTGCAGATAACACTGACGTAGTTTTCCACATAACACCAAAACACTATACTGCAATCTACGCGCGTTTGGCCAACCAACTTGGTATCATCTGGGAATGATTAACCCATCTCTAGATGATGCCAATTTGGTTGGCGAAACGTGCGTCGAATGCAGTATAGCGTTAAACTTGCAGAAAACTACGTCAGTGTTACCCAGTATAGATACAAAGCAATTCCACTGATGGAACCGTATGCAGTAAAGATAAGTATTACGAGAATAATACACGTTACACGAATTCTTATCGATTTAACAGTATATCTTGTTCCATAGCTGACTGCCTATATTCCAGGTCAGTTCCTTGTCCGGAGTAATCCACTTGCTCAGTACCGTCTCGCAGTCAGAGATGACAATAATGGCTGTATCCCTAGCGATGGGCCGCCATAACAAATTGAACCATTACAGTTACTGTAGTCGGCTATAAACGTTGAATTCATGATGATTATTTGTACTTTAGCAAATCCTGACGTATGGCAGACTTGTCTGCTGCGATAAAGCGGCACAATGCAAACAAATTGCATAACGGATGAGCTTCCGAGTGCTCCGTAGACGGCTTCGACTGGAGATATTTGAGAAATATGTGTCCGACGATGTGTATATGCATTAGCATATGGATATCTGAACACAGCATGAATTTATGGATGTTTAACGTTGGTATAACTGACGTCACGGTCAAGATACTTTATGTAGAATATGGGCAGAATTCAACGTGCACTATATCGGACTTAAAATTGCTGCTGGTACATGAAAATACCAGCATACATGTCGTTATTAATAACATGAGCTCAAGAAAATCTATTTAAATGATTGACTTCAACTTTATTTCGAGATCGAGACATGGCTGCTTAAGTACTGCTAGCCTGTAAGTTTATTGCATTCAGGTACAATTATCTTTTCATAGAAGAAGAAGAAGAAGAAGAAACATTTTATTTCTCTTAGTATACATACATCAAGTTTTTTACATCGTGAAGTATTTTCATACAGGTATATCACATAGATAAAAAAACAAAATAAAACAAATTCAGCCTGTTTTACACTATATGGATAGCCATTTGTACAATATACCTAATTAAAATAATGGAACTCAATGATATATACCTTAAGCTTATAGCTATGGAGAAAAAATAACGAGGCGTAGTTTTACTTAATAGAACATTAATATTTTTACTTTCATAGATTCTAGGAGGAGAGAAAAAAAAATAAGAAAGATACAGATATCTCGGCAACTCAACCCTAAGTCCAACGTTTGCTAAAAAACTCATTCAAGTTATAAAAAACATTATATTTGAGCAGCATTTTCAATTCTTTTTTAAATGAATATGATGATGATTGGTGATGATTTATGCTTGATTACTTCTGGCAAATGATTAAATACTTTAACACCTGTATATAATGGACCTCTTCAATTTACTTCCAAATTAATTTAAGGAGTCATATATGTATGAGGGTGTACAGAGACTGTTGTGTTCATTGTAAATTGTGATACTAATTCTATATATACAAGTTTGTCAGTGAATATATGATGCTTTAAGAAATAAGGTCGGCATGAATCTATCAATTTTAGACCGCAAAGCGCTCTTACTGCTCTTTTTTATATTATAAATGTACTATTATTAGCACTAGATGCTAGATTATTAGCACTAGATAAACTTTTTAGCCTCGTTATATGACATAGATGATGTTACAGACTGATTATTTCTCTTTATTACAAATTCTACAAATGTGTTTGTTATTATGGTCATATTGTATATATGTTTTCTCCTGGAACGATGTCCAGTTAATAGTCCCATTAGTTGCCTCATTTGAGTTGCTTCTTTTATCATCATTTCGAGATCATGATTCGATATAAATCAGTTACGTTGCACATTTTATATCGTATTGTGCGATCCCGAAGTCACAGGCGGAAGAAATCGGTCACCATTTTTGATGGTATTTTAACCAAAGATTTGATTTGTTTTTACCTCGGATGTAATGACAATAAAACTGGTTTGGTATTTTAGTCCACAGTCCGGTATATCACGCTTACTATATAAGGTGTATAACTTCACGTACATTTGTCATTAATTAGGTATAAGGAAGTTCAAATTATCAGTTACAGAATGTATTACATCAAGTGCTGCAAATGTAGTAGGGTTTAAGAATATTTTTCATTATTTCCTTGGTAAATATCCTTCAGTTATACGTGTTTGTCTCAGGACTACAATTGTTTCTTGTTACATATCTAGTGTCAGTGAAGATACTCTGAATTAAGGCTTCTTAGAACTGTTTATATTCTCAGCATTAACAATTAAAAATTCATATTTCCTTCTGCTGATATTATTCCCATCCTAGGCACGCAAGCCAGGATGGTTGCCAACCACTCCCTGCGAACAGGCCTTAATATACGAATAGACAATTTAATTAAAAATTGGTCGGCGGAATGGGGATTCGATGCCACGATCCCTTGATTGAACGATCGGGACACTAAACTTGGAATCGGGACTAAACGATCGGTGGCTCAGAGGATCGAACCAACCGACTAATGGATCTGTTTATATAATACAGTTAGTGTTTAATTCAAAATATGTCTATACCTGTACATATATGTATATTTATAAAATAGTCCGCCATAAAAATTCTTCTTGTGAAGTTTCCCCACTCCTCTTAACGAGAAGTCAAAAGTCTTCACTCTCCTTTCTAATTACAACTACGAAAGAAAGGGGGAACATCGTCACTTTACTTATTCCCTGTAAGTTTCCACAGTAATATTTATACACAGTCAATTCACTTTATATATTTTTAGAAAGTGCTCATCAGCTTAACTGTTAAGAATTCTGGATAGAATCAGCAGTAGGGGACTAATAGAGTATCTCTATTAGTCTATTATTAGAGTCTCTATTAGTAGTTAATGAAACACTTTCAAATACACATTTCTAAGTAGGAAAGATAAATTCATCAACCCCTAAATAAATTGACTCGTCTTAAGTATTTTAAAGAACGAGAATACGTGTAAAACACAAAACCAATTAGGTTTCAACAGAAGAGCAAAACTATGTTTCTCGAATCTCTTTTGGTTAACCAAGTTATTGTCACCAGCAAATGACTAAATCTGAATTTATCTTCCCCCGAATTTATCACGAAAGGAATTGAAGACAAATTTCGCAATGTTTCCTATGAAAAAGTCCCAAGCACCTAATAGGTATTCCGCTAAAAAATTGTAAAATTAAGTGCTCGGGCACTTAATTTTTGGTAAGATTTATTTCCAAATCCTCTCGTATGTCTCATTTCCGCCTATTTTCTCTAGTAATTATTGTGGACTGAGAATTTAATTTTTACATACCGACATTTAAAGTAGCAATTTAAAGCATCAGGAAGATAACTACTAAAACTACTAAAATGATAACTGCTGTACCTCGATTTTTCTAATTTAAACGTGTGTTCTGTTTTAAACGTTGGGTATGCTTACGTATTTCGCAAATATTTGTTAGTTCGTGGCTAGTGAGAACTTGCTGAATTGCTGAACAATGTTCCTGGAACAGGGAACTATTCGCAGTATCAGTCACTAGAGTTACTATCCACAAGGGCAGGGTTATTTCGATTTGTTGACTTGTTATTCAACTAATAAGACGTCAAATATATTTTTGTTTTCTGTGAATACGTATTTCTATAAACAAATAATAATCCAAAGTATATGTAGTTCGGGACAAAGTACAGTTGCAAAATCATGCAGGCAAATAATAATTCTTCCTGTTCTGAATACAGTATAATTTCGAAATCATCTTTATCAGTCTACTAAATCAGTTCAAGAGTTATTTCTCATAACGTCAATTTATATGTCCGACAAATCGTTTTAGCTATCTCTCATGAATAAGTATATGGTGCCGTCATAAACAAATTTTTATTACTAAATAGGGAAACGTTTACGGAGCTCCCCCGTTAACCTACATTTTTATCATCACGGGTACCAGTCCGTGCCTGTGCTTTTCTGCATACATTCAAATATGGTGTCAGCATGGGATAAACGGGGTTCGGGGCAGATCGATCCTGAGATCGACGTCATGGGCGTCCGGTCAGGGGGCACGGTTGGTTCACAATTTTGGAATTAACAAGAGGATGTACATACAAATATTCCGAGAGCAGAACTCCATTATATTTTTTTTTCAAAGTGTTGGGAAAATATTACGTGTGTTTATAAAAAAGAGACAGGAATCTATTTTGTGTGTAGAGAAAGCTAGAAGTGTATATATTTATATTGCTAAATATTACTCAGGATCTAAAGCCTGGAAAACTAATAATAGCAAATCAAAATTTTGTGTTTTATTGCCAAAATGACGACTGACAAAATTTGTATCGTTTTACAACTCTCTACTGACTAACTAATATGCTATTTATTTAATGATAAAAATGTATAAACTCATACTCAGTACCTTTCCTATACACGTCACACTTCAATCTTCTAAAACTGTATAGTGTTTAAAATGATCAGAATTGGATCTGCTCAGAAAATATTCTTTCATTGCCCTTCAAAGGAACTACAAGGCAATATACATTTGCAGAAATAGAACATCTACTCACTATTCAAAAAATATCTTGATAATCAATGATAGTTTTAGTTCATTCAAGGAGTATTAACGCTCTTTTCTAGCAAGTTCATCTGCCAGTTTATTTCCTTCAATGCCTTTATGATCTGGCCCCAACGGAGTCTTACCTTATTGGTATTTGCCAGTTCCACCAGCAATTGCAAATAGTCTCAAACAAGCCTCAAACTGATCTATGGTTTATTTTGATATTAATTTACGAACAATTGGCTTGCTTAAAATAAAAAACAATGAAACCTCTGTGTGGAATATAAAGAAACTGATTTATTAAGTTTATTTAAGTAACTCGCCTCCTAGTACTGCCTATATGATTAGGGACGTTTTAGTTATACCCGCACCTACCTTCTAGAAATACTAACCAGAAAGTAGACTTTCCTGTAGCATTCTGCAGATTCAAGAGATGAAGCAAATTATAGAAATATTTGTTTAAAACGTAAATACAATTATTTAAGATATACTATAATTCAGAGAGATAAAGATGTGTGGGTATACAAACAGATTGAATAGTTTTCGATCTTAGGAAAATTAATACTAGGCAATTTACAATTTCCCAAATGTAGCACATGCCCTCGCGCAATAGAAATTTAAACCTAACATTAAAACAAATGTGTCAAAACTCAAAACATTCTTAACGTTTTCAGTTTTCATAACTAATTGTTATATTTGTATAATTTTGTATATCATAATGTCTACAATGATAGTCTACTTCCATCAATAATAACACCTACAGAAATTGTATTTAAGAATGTATTCATTGTGGCGTTTCAAGAAAAAGTGCTAAGTAATACTTAAGCTTGTATTGCGTTTTATGATGCAATTCTAAAAATTAAAAGAAGCAAACAAAGGTGCAAATTGGGCTTTTCGAAAATCTTTTCCTATGATCAAAAATCTTTTAACCCATGTGTATGTATGGCCCGTATAGTAGGTAGGTACCACCAAATCATAAATAAAAATAAAAATAAAAATGAACTTATGCCATTTATCATGGGTGTAATTTTAAATTTCCTTTTACTGTACTGATGTCTCCTAACTGATAATTGAGGGCCCCGTTGCAAGAAGGACACCAGATCATTTTTGCGCCAAATGACGTTTTTAATTTTAACGCCAAATGGCGATTTTATACAATGAAATAATATGCTTTATATTTTTAATGTAAAATGATTTTAGATTACAATGTTATGCAAGGAGGCGATAGTTTCAGAAAGAAAATATTAAAAATTGTAAATTGATTTCACAGTTAAATTTTTGTTTAAATACTATATAACATAATATAAAAATGAATATATTATAAAATATAAATACTATATTTTAATAAGTAGGTCTCTTAAAAATATCATCTTAATTAGTTAAGCATTTTTTTACAAAATATTATAATAGAACTACATTATTTGCTTCTTATTATGCTAGAACCTTATTTGTTTCATATTTCTTCGATTAAATTGTAAAATATGTCATAACAGACGACAAAAAATCTTTTTGTCGCGGGCGACGTGGAATTAGAACGGAACTACGTATATTTACACCTTTCTCACTTTTCAATTGATTGACATTAGTTTGTACATTCAAGTTGACCCCTTGTGAAAAGAACATTCCAACAAGAAATACGTTGTGTTCTTGCGTAAGTATTGAACAAATATTATTATTAATATTTAATTCAATTTAAAATCTAAGTTAACACCTCACTTTGATATTTTTGTGACAAATTTCAAAACTAACAGTATATATTTCTGATATCTATAAATAAAATACGTACTCAAACTCAAACCTTCCAGCAATGAAAAGATATTTTGATCACTCCGTTATTATTTGAGGTTATATTCATTTGATTCGCCATGTATAAATAAATCATTTAAATAAAATTTTTTTTGGAGGAGAGTATATCAACTACCTTTCCAGGGTCATTAATCTATATTTGAGAAATTATATATAACGCGTTTTTATTAATTTCATTCTAAATTTTTCTGTGCTTTTATTGGCTAGGCTTCCTCTTCCTCCACCCAAATAAAACCTTATTCGGCCGCCCCTGACCGTGGCATACTTTATTGGCATGAGAAACGGTCACCTTTGCTACCGACACCGTCAGCTATATTCAAATCCAACACTTCCAAATTCCCAAATTGAAATCCGGGTTATCTGGCACTGGCCACTTTTGTATTTCTGCAGGCTCAACTGGTTTTCCAATCACATGCTGAATATCGACTCTTCGATATGGATGTGTGTGCGTTGCGCTCTTGATTGTAATCTCTATGGTAATATAGCTTGTTAAATAAACATGATTACGATCGAGAAGTGAATTTGAAATGTCTGGGGAGGAAGAAAGGTGCGTGCGGAGAGAATTCATAAATTCTGGAAGTCGATCTTTTTATATGGAAATGGGGAATTATCATATATCGTTATTTCCCTAGGTATGCTAAACGATACACGATTCCCTTCTTTCTTCGCAGGCGGGGTTGTCAAGGCATTGACAGAATTCAATGATGGCAAGTGGATTCCGAACGTTTACAAGTAATTTACAAGTTTGTAGCTATCATGTCAATTAAAATTTAGCCGATTTTCCAGTTTTGCAGTTGCAGAGTTGCAGTTTCACCAAAATCAAGAAGTTGTAATTTCCACAAAACTTAGGGAAAAAGTGCACCCGCTCCATAGATAAATTACCTAGATTTTAGTTATCAATAGTTTTTATCAATATGACTACCGGCGTTTACGGTTACTTCAACTATAAATTTCAGTTCACTCAGTTTCATTATCTCAAAAGTAAATATTTATTTACTTGTGTCAATGAATTGAGCCAATTGAATTAATGGTCCAGAAAGTGAAAGAACGCTTCTTTATCCTCGCATATTCTGGAGAAAACGAATCTTTCTCCACCCCTATCAGAGCTAAGTGTATTCATAGCCTGGAGTGACCAGTTGGTACTCCCGCCAGTTAGTTTAGAGACGGTTCTTCGACCTCGATTACGGTTCAATAGTCAAGTTGTGTAGTTTTATCATTTCATTAGGCTTTAGAATTCATAAGCCTGTCTACAATTCTTACTTATCGTTTAGTTTTCACTTAAAATCGTATAAGGCCATTTCTTTAAAGCTTTGTTGATCTACCATGTAATTCTTACAGATGGTTCAAAACCCTTGCAATGTTGACCGCATGCAAGTCAAGCTAATTCATTAGCTTTTTCACTTCCTGGGATTCCCAATACGGCTACCCATACAAGTTTTATCTTCTCTTGTCCAGCTTGCTCCAAATATTACGCACATTCCTTAACAGAAAGAAATGTTACGCTTAGGCTGCACATAACCTTAAGTGCAGCTTCAATGTCTTAAGTGCAGGAACTAAGAATCCTTGCTCATCATGTTCAAGAAGTATCAAAGATCTTGGTATTTATACAACCAAGTTGCAAGCAAAAGATAAATTATCGTGCATGTCTTATCCTGAACATTGCATCTTAAATATCGAAAAGAGGTTTAATTTCTTGTTCTTCAAGAGACAAATATTATATTTGTATTTACAGCATATTAATTCATTCTGACACATCAAATCCAGTAGATACATCATTGTTTGAGTCAAGGAATCACACATTAGCTTCTTACGTCAAAGATCCCATTTTGACACGTTTTTACACAAAAGGTATCAGTCGTTTAATACCCTTTGTCTTTTCTTGCTCTTGAATATGAAATAAGACAGTATGTTGGGAAATATATTAGCATAATAAATTTTTCCATAATAATAGATACCTACATAAACAATCGAACATAAAACCCACGCGCCATCTTCTTCCTTTCTTTTACTCTTCATATGAAGCATCCAATTTAAAATAGAAATTTGAGCCTTCCAATATTTGACATTAAGATCTGTAAAATTAATAGTAACATTAAATTGGTTGTATATAAAATATGAGTTGAATATAGTAGTAAAATATAATTAATGACTAATCGCATTGAGACATTCAGAGAAATAATTTTCAAACTCACTCTATATCGCTTTTTAGAATTCATTAACTACTATGATTAACAATTCACAGAATTCGAGAAAGTAGTATTAGTAGGTAATAAATACAAAGAAATTCGCGAAACTTCCTAGTAAAACAGAATAACATACAGGAAAGGTTAATAATAAGCGTTTCCGATGATTTCAGGTAAATTAATTACTTCTCAGTAACAGCCAGTTCACTTCGTAGAAATTTTAAATTGTTTCTAACAGGATTTCATTTAATATTCTTTGAAAAGTCCAGTTCAAGGTTTCAAATGCAAACAGATCGGAACTGATGACCTATTCCGTTGTAATAAAATACGTATAATACATTGCAATCCAATAATTATAGAAACTTTCTTCTATTATTTCAATATTTAGTAATATATAAATAGAAAGTATTACACCTACACCGCTGAAGTATAGTCCTGACTAATTCTTACTATAATTTAGAAATGACTGGAGAATTCAGAAATATAAAAATACAGTGAGAGTTTCATTTAGAAAATTTAAGTTTTGACCTCCTGAAATTCATAAGGTTTGTTATAGACTGGCGAACACCATATATGGAATATTTGACTTCTGGTCATACGTGTAGATAGAGCTATATCCTGTTTATGCTCGTACGAAATTTCAATTGTTAATTTTGACAATCTACACCACTAAATAAATTTATTATCGCAAGTACATGTAATTCACGAATTTTCAGGGAAAGCATTAATAAACCGGCCCCGCCGTATCCCATTGCAAAAAACAGAATATCGGTGGATATTAGGCAGATAGCCCAGAGCAAGGCGAATGAAAATATATAAAAATATATACTTAAACTGTTAAATTTAAGGAAAAACTATTATTTGTGACACTCCATATATAAACACCCTGAATATATAAAAGTAATTTTAGGACGTTGGTTTTAGTTTATACCAAAGGATGGTTGCTTATTACTAACAGCAACGGAGCTATGCTCCGCCCACAAGTAGCATTCAACTAAAAAATTTCAAAAGTTAATACGACTTGAAACCGACAACTCCCTGAATAAATTTAATCAAACTAAAAACACATCCCCCGTAACTTAGATAAAGAGATTCCTTTATTTATTAAATAATCAGTTGCAATAGCGAAAGCTGATCGTAAGCTGCAACAATCACTATAAATAAGTCAATAATCCCATCCAGTCTGACAAATTATATTGGCTGCAATGCGTGGTGCATTCGGAACACTTCCGTCGCGCATGCGTAGTTCCTTTTCTTACTACATTCATCACCTTTTATCCTTTAAACCTGGAGATAAATAACTGAATTTCATCAATTCTCGCAAAATACTGTTCCAGCAATTGTCGTAGTTTGCGTCGTGACCTGGATACTGAATTCGAGACGATCATTGAGATATTCTTTGGACGCCTTTCTCAATTGCTTAGAGTTTATAAGTGCTTTGAAGCTACACCAGCCATTTCGGCCCACCACCAAAATTTCTATACCATAATTTATTACACTTTTATTACAAATTTATTACACCAAAATTAATTTTATTACCCTTGCCGTAAGTTAGTTATAAGCGAACAACCTAGGTTTAATTTAAACCTACACCAGCCACTGGTAACTTTTGAACTAAATAAGATATGGAGATGGTTCTTTCGCTAGAATTTATTACAAATTTATTACATTCGACCCCGCCTAGTTTAAACTCCCTACAGTGAAATCCAACGGGTGAAAACAACCCCAAAGAGGTGTTTTCAATTTTAATGAACCTGAAACGTGCAAATTCATCCGAGATATATTTTAATTTATCTCTTAGAAATATTAAATAAACATTTCATACCCGGGGGTGAAAACCACCCCATCTACCCCTAGTACGTCCAAACACCGATAATCGAAATTTAAATTAAATTAAATTTTAAAATATTGCAAATACAAGAAGAATGAAACCTGCTTCGTATTTTCTTCCATTTAAATTATAATCGATTAAAGTAAACCGCGATTTTATTACACTTGCCATTTTCGAGAAATCGGGAGTGGTCGGCGTGAATCTTAAGCTAGCTCGCCCACTCGTATCTCCGAAACTACATAACGTATTGCAATGAAACTTGCATCATATTTTATTACATTTTAATCCTAACTGAATAGAGCAAACCGCGATTTTATTACACTTGCTATTTTCGAGAAATCGGGAGTGGTCAAAATTGAATGGTAAGCTAGCCCGCCCTCTCGTATCTCCGAAACTAAAAAACCCACTGCAATGAAACCTACATCATATTTTATTACATTTTAATTATAATTGAATAGAGCAAACCGCGATTTTATTACACCTGCCATTTTCGAGAAATCGGGAGTAGTCCGCCGTGGTTTGAAGCTAGCCCGCCCTCTCGTATCTCCGAAACTAAAACACATACTGCAATGAAACCTACATCATATTTTATTACATTTTAATTATAATTGAATAGAGCAAACCGCGATTTTATTACACCTGCCATTTTCGAGAAATCGGGAGTTGTCGGCGTGAATCATAAGCTAGCCCGCCCACTCGTATCTCCGAAACTACATACCGGATTGCAATGAAACTTGCATCATATTTTATTACATTTTAATCATAATTGAATAGAGCAAACCGCGATTTTATTACACTTGCCATTTTCGAGAAATCGGGAGTGGTCGACGTGAATCTTAACCTAGCCCGCCCACTCGTATCTCCGAAACTACATAACGTATTGCAATGAAACTTGCATCATATTTTATTACATTTTAATTATAATTGAATAGAGCAAACCGCGATTTTATTACACCTGCCATTTTCGAGAAATCGGGAGTAGTCCGGCGTGGTTTGAAGCTAGCCCGCCCTCTCGTCTCTCCGAAACTAGAAGACGTACTGCAATGAAACCTACATCATATTTTATTACATTTTAATTATAATTGAATAGAGCAAACCGCGATTTTATTACACCTGCCATTTTCGAGAAATCGAGAGTTGTCGGCGTGAATCATAAGCTAGCCCGCCCACTCGTATCTCCGAAACTACATACCGGATTGCAATGAAACTTGCATCATATTTTATTACATTTTAATCATAATTGAATAGAGCAAACCGCGATTTTATTACACTTGGTATTTTCGAGAAATCGTGGTCGGGCGTCACTCAAAGCTAGCCCGCCACTGTCGTTTCTCCGAAACTAAAAAACGTACTACAATGAAACTTACATCATATTTTATTAAATTTTAATTATAATTGAATAGAGCAAACCGCGATTTTATTACACCTGCCATTTTCGAGAAATCGAGAGTTGTCGGCGTGAATCATAAGCTAGCCCGCCCACTCGTATCTCCGAAACTACATAACGTATTGCAATTAAACTTGCATCATATTTTATTACATTTTAATCATAACTCAATAGAGCAAACCGCGATTTTATTACACTTGCTAATTTCGAGAAATCGGGAGTGGTCAAAATTGAATGGTAAGTTAGCCCGCCCTCTTGTATCTCCGAAACTAAAAAGCCCACTGTATTGAAACCTACATCATATTTTATTACATTTTAATTATAATTGAATAGAGCAAACCGCGATTTTATTACACCTGCCATTTTCGAGAAATCGAGAGTAGTCCGGCGTGGTTTGAAGCTAGCCCGCCCTCTCGTATCTCCGAAACTAAAAAACGAATTGCAATGAAACTTACATCATATTTTATTACATTTGAATTATGATTGTATAGAGCAAACCGCGATTTTATTACACCTGCCATTTTCGAGAAATCGGGAGTAGTCCGACGTGGTTTGAAGCTAGCCCGCCCTCTCGTATCTCCGAAACTAAAAAACCCACTGTAATGAAACCTTCATTATATTTTATTACATTTTAATTATAATTGAATAGAGCAAACCGCGATTTTATTACACCTGCCATTTTCGAGAAATCGGGAGTAGTCCGGCGTGGTTTGAAGCTAGCCCGCCCTCTCGTATCTCCGAAACTAAAAAACATACTGCAATGAAACCTACATCATATTATATTACATTTTAATTATAATTGAATATAGCAAACCGCGATTTTATTACACCTGCCATTTTCGAGAAATCGAGAGTTGTCGGCGTGAATCATAAGCTAGCCCGCCCACTCGTATCTCCGAAACTACATACCGGATTGCAATGAAACTTGCATCATATTTTATTAGATTTTAATCATAATTGAATAGAGCAAACCGTGATTTTATTACACTTGCCATTTTCGAGAAATCGGGAGTGGTCGGGCGTCAATCAAAGCTAGCCCGCCCTCTCGTATCTCCGAAACTAAAAAACGTACTACAATGAAACTTACATCATATTTTATTACATTTTAATTATAATTGAATAGAGCAAACTGCGATTTTATTACACCTGCCATTTTAGAGAAATCGGGAGTAGTCCGACGTGGTTTGACGCTAGCCCGCCCTCTCGTATCTCCGAAACTAAAAAACCCACTGTAATGAAACCTTCATTATATTTTATTACATTTTAATTATAATTGAATAGAGCAAACCGCGATTTTATTACACCTGCCATTTTCGAGAAATCGGGAGTAGTCCGGCGTGGTTTGAAGCTAGCCCGCCCTCTCGTATCTCCGAAACTAAAAAACATACTGCAATGAAACCTACATCATATTATATTACATTTTAATTATAATTGAATATAGCAAACCGCGATTTTATTACACCTGCCATTTTCGAGAAATCGAGAGTTGTCGGCGTGAATCATAAGCTAGCCCGCCCACTCGTATCTCCGAAACTACATACCGGATTGCAATGAAACTTGCATCATATTTTATTAGATTTTAATCATAATTGAATAGAGCAAACCGTGATTTTATTACACTTGCCATTTTCGAGAAATCGGGAGTGGTCGGGCGTCAATCAAAGCTAGCCCACCCTCTCGTATCTCCGAAACTAAAAAACGTACTACAATGAAACTTACATCATATTTTATTACATTTTAATTATAATTGAATAGAGCAAACTGCGATTTTATTACACCTGCCATTTTAGAGAAATCGGGAGTAGTCCGACGTGGTTTGACGCTAGCCCGCCCTCTCGTATCTCCGAAACTAAAAAACGTACTGCAATGAAACCTACATCATATTTTATTACATTTGAATTATAATTAAATAGAGCAAACCGCGATGTTATTACGCCTGCCATTTTCGAGAAATCGGGAGTGATCGGCGTGGTTTGAAGCTAGCCCGCCCTCTCGTATCTCCGAAACTAAAAAACCCACTGTAATGAAACCTACATCATATTTTAATACATTTTAATTATAATTGAATAGAGCAAACCGCGATTTTATTACGCCTGCCATTTTCGAGAAATCGGGAGTGATCGGCGTGAATCATAAGCTAGCCTGCCCTCTCGTATCTCCGAAACTAAACAACTTATTGCAATAAAACCTACATCATGTTTTATTACATTTTAATTATAATTGAATAGAGCAAACCGCGATTTTATTACACTTGCCATTTTCGAGAAATCTGATGTGGTCCAAATTGAATGGTAAGCTAGCCCGCCCTCTCGTGTATCCGAAACTAAAAAACGTACTGCAATGAAACCTACATCATATTTTATTACATTTGAATTATAATTGAATAGAGCAAACCGCGATTTTATTACACTTGCCATTTTCGAGAAATCACAAGTGGTCATTGACCATGATGTGGTCCAAATGTAATAAAATATAATGCAAGTTTCATTGCTATACTTATGATTCACGCCGACAACTCCCGATTTCTCGAAAATGGCAGGTGTAATAAAATCGCGGTTTGCTCTATACAATCATAATTCAAATGTAATAAAATATGATGTAAGTTTCATTGCAATTCGTTTTTTAGTTTCGGAGATACGAGAGGGCGGGCTAGCTTCAAACCACGCCGGACTACTCCCGATTTCTCGAAAATGGCAGGTGTAATAAAATCGTGGTTTGCTCTATTCAATTATAATTAAAATGTAATAAAATATGATGTAGGTTTCATTGCAGTGGGTTTTTTAGTTTCGGAGATACGAGAGGGCGGGCTAACTTACCATTCAATTTTGACCACTCCCGATTTCTCGAAAATAGCAAGTGTAATAAAATCGCGGTTTGCTCTATTCAGTTAGGATTAAAATGTAATAAAATATGATGCAAGTTTCATTGCAATACGTTATGTAGTTTCGGAGATACGAGTGGGCGAGCTAGCTTAAGATTCACGCCGACCACTCCCGATTTCTCGAAAATGGCAAGTGTAATAAAATCGCGGTTTACTTTAATCGATTATAATTTAAATGGAAGAAAATACGAAGCAGGTTTCATTCTTCTTGTATTTGCAATATTTTAAAATTTAATTTAATTTAAATTTCCATTATCGGTGTTTGGACGTACTTGGGGTAGATGGGGTGGTTTTCACCCCCGGGTATGAAATGTTTATTTAATATTTCTAAGAGATAAATTAAAATATATCTCGGATGAATTTGCACGTTTCACGTTCATTAAAATTGAAAATACCTCTTTGGGGTTGTTTTCACCCCTTGGATTTCACTGTAGGGAGTTTAAACTAGGCGGGGTCGAATGTAATAAATTTGTAATAAATTCTAGCGAAAGAACCATCTCCATATCTTATTTAGTTCAAAAGTTACCAGTGGCTGGTGTAGGTTTAAATTAAACCTAGGTTGTTCGCTTATAACTAACTTACGGCAAGGGTAATAAAATTAATTTTGGTGGAATAAATTTGTAATAAAAGTGTAATAAATTATGGTATAGAAATTTTGGTGGTGGGCCGAAATGGCTGTTGTAGCTTCAAAGCACTGAGTTTATAACACTTTTATCCAAATAGTTTCTGTTCTGAAGACCCCAATCTATAAAGGGAGAAATAAATAAATAATTATTAGGTCGAAAGAACAATACAAATAATAGCATTAATAACGTAAAGTATGTTATTTTGTATATAATAATATAAAATAATAATCTTTACATGTGGACAATCCCACCAGTTTTGTTGTACCAGTGAAGTTGTACGGGGTAAGTTAAAATAATATTCAGCAAGTAAATTTCTTATATAAACCTAGCTTTGGGAAGGAGGCAGGTTTTTGGGAGCCACAGTTGATCAAAACTATCAACTTTAAATGTTAAACTCACAGGTTCATCTCAAATTTTTAACCCAGCATATATGAATCAGCGGCCCGATTCTCGAGTCGTGCGAAAATAACGTAAAAATAATGCTAATAGATAGTTATTTATAACAAGGAAACTGCCAAACTGCGTCATATTGATGTCATTTTTGCATACGAATCTTTTCCGGCGACGCCGACGTAAGAATCCAGTGCCAGTTTCACTGGCAATAAAAGGCAATCTACACTTATCACTTTGGATGATTCCTCCAAGATGAACATCCAAAGTGATAAATGTAAATGAGCCTTAAGATCGCCAACATTGAACCGTCAATTCATTGTAAATTACGCTATCTATTGAGAAATTTGTGTCTTAACTTGTCAGCAATTAAATGCTACAAGGTGCATTATTCCATTTCATTATTATGTTCAAGTTTTTTATTCCGAAGAGGGTGAATTTACAGCTATGTTTTGTTCACTGTTAACATACTTAATATTAATTTTTATGTCCTCTACTCTATTGTTAATAATAATGATCATATATCCATCCCTCATTGTAATCACAAGGATCAGCCCGAAAGTCTGAGACTTGTGTAGGAGAAGGACTGCATATTTTTATTTAAGTAGGTGGTAAATCCTAACCACCATTCAGGACTGGAATGAGGGAAACCTAGAAATGAACCCATGATATCTGGATTAAGCTATTGATCTCAATAGCTTATACCAGATATCTACTAGACTCGGAATCACTGATTCGATTGAGTATTATTTCCCTATTTTCCCATAATGGAATAATTTTATTATTTACACAAAATATTCCTCTATTCGTTATATAAGCACGTCTATTGTACTCGGCCAGTGCACGTAATTTATTTTTCTTTCTGTTGCAGGAACATAGTGTACAATCTGACTCTCGCCGAGCTGAGGGAACAACAGAGACTGACGTGGTATTCCAATGAAATTGATGCCAACATGTGCGTCGTGAAGGGCAAGGATGAGGTAAGCGTAAAATATCCTCTGCTAAACCTAAACTGTCTATGACAGCGTCAGGGTATCATCTGTTTGGGCCAGCGCGGCGTTAGACGAATGAAATCTGAACGACAGTCGAGTCACATTCACAAATTGCTTGCTTATAACCCTGACGTTCCAGCTATTAATTTAAAGAAACAGCTCGTGAACATGGGTTTCTAGGCCTCGAAAGTTATTCCATAACGTGGGTCGGGTGTTAAGATGTATTAGGAAATCCAAGTGAAACATAGGCCCAATAAGATGATTCAAGATTTATTTTGTTGATAAATTTCTTGACGTTGCTGCTTTTTATAAAATCTTTAGTTAACTATTAACATTAATTAACATCAACTATTAACATGACGCTTTTTTGAACAGGCTTTCTTTTGTAGAATATTCATCAAAGCATCAGGAAGTGAGCATCAGTGCATTAACTGTCTCAATCTCAAACAAAAAAATAAGTCTGAAATCAGTACTAACCATGCTGTGTGGGATTATTGATAACTGCCTCGCTCACAAATTAGCTATTGATAGACTCAGGTCAGATTTATTTGGGCCACTCAATAAATAGCAATCAAATTTAAATCTTGGTTCGTCTGAAGTGGAATACAGTAATAATAATATTTTAAATTTATCACTACCGATACCTAAGTCAGAATTTTCTTTGTATTATCAAAATATGCGCGGACTTAAAACTAAAGCTAAAAATCTATTAAATGCCAGTACTGCATCCAACTATTCTGCAATTGCTGTTACAGAAACCTGGCTTGATAATACTGTAAATAACGAGGAATTATTTGAATCTCGCCGTTTTAATGTCTTCAGATGTGATCGTGATTTTGTAAACACTAACTATGGGCGTGGCGGAGGTGTGGCCCTTGCAATTAATTCACAGGTATGCACTACAGATTTGAATCTCAAATTGAACACGGAATTCAAAAGCCTCTTTTTCATTGACATAGTGGGTGTTAAAATTCATTTCAAATTTTCTGTGTGCTATGTAATTTTGATTTATATTCCCCCTAATACATCAACAGAAATGTATCAAAAATCTTTTGAGATTTTATCTTCCTTAGTCTATTTACACAATAGTAATGTGGTCTTCATTGGCGATTTCAATGTTACTGAGTATGGTGATCATGAGCGTACTGGCCGTATGGTAGCTTTGACGAATTTCTGTAACTTTTTTGATTTTCAGCAGTATAATTTTATTCGCAATTATAATAACAGATTATTGGATCTTGTTCTGTCAAACGTAACATGTAGTGTTGAACCTGCCCCAGATAAGTTAATTTCTGAAGATTTACATCACCCTGCCATTCTCATATCTGCGGAAGCTTTTCATAAAAGGGGAGGAGATAGTAAAGGTATAATTAATAGGAGTAATAAAACATTTTACAATTATAGGAAGGCAAATCTTGTTAATCTGTATCAAGCTATAGCTGGGATTGACTGGAATTATTTGACAACTATAAATGACATAAATGAAGCGTATGACAGTTTTTACTTAAAATTATTTGGTACTATAAATGGGTTTGTCCCTAAAACCGTTGTTAGTAATCGTAGTTACCCCTCTTGGTACAATTCAAACATCATCAAATGTCAACTGAAGCATAAAGCTTAGAAGGACTATTGGAACAATAGTGATCCTTTAGCCCTTGAGGAGTTTAAATTGCTAAGGCAGTACATTAAAACGGATATTGATGCGTCCTATAAGCGGTATTGTAATAACGTGGAAGTTAATATTAAAAGCGAACCCAAAAAGTTCTGGGAATTTGTTAATAACAAGAGAAAATGTCAAGCATTACCGTCAAAAATGTCATTTAATGACTTTGAACTGTCGGATCCTAGTAGTATTGTTGAGGCGTTTGCTCAATATTTTCAAGAGGCGTATTCTGATTCTGATTCGGATAGCACAATTGCTGATAATACGTTTAACTCAAACACTGACATTCTCCATTTTACTGAATTTTCCGAACGTGATGTTACAGTTGCCTTAAAAAAACTTAAGGCAAAGGTAACTAGGGGTCCGGATGAAATTCCATCATTTCTCTTGCGTGATTGTGCTGTTGTCTTGGCCTGTCGCTTTCCTGTTCAACATATCGTTAAAAGCAAATCATTTCCCAGACATTTTAAAGAAATCTAAACTTATTCCCATATATAAAAAAGGGGAAAAGCAAAACATTCCTAACTATAGACCCATTACTATTGTTAATAATCTGTCAAAGGCTTGTGAGTTCTTGCTATATGAACCACTTTATGCTTTTGTTAAAAATAGGATCACTGAATATCAGCATGGCTTCATAAGAGGAAGGTCAACTTCAACAAATCTGTGTTGCATTACTCAATACATTACTGATGCTTTCGATAACAATTCACAAGTTGATGTAGTATATACAGATTTCACCAAGGCATTCGACAGACTTGATCATAATCTCCTCTTGAATAAACTTGCTCGGTTTGGGCTTTCCGACAGTCTATTGATATTCTTCTCATCATATCTCAATAATCGATCATCGTATGTCGAGTGCTGTGGCGAAAAGTCTACACAGTTTGTTACAAAATCTGGAGTGCCGCAGGGGTCTGTCTTGGGTCCGTTATTTTTTAATATCTTTATTAACGACATTGTGTACAACTTGGATATTCCTTGTCTGTTATATGCGGATGACCTTAAGCTGTACTCTAGGATTAATAATGTTCATGATTGCATGGCTCTACAATCAGCAATTGATAAAATATTACTGTGGTGTAAAGCGAACAAACTACAATTAAATGTTAGTAAGTGTTTTGTAATGACATACTCCTTAAAACAGTCTTGTATAGTGTACGGTTATACTTTGGACAATTCACCTCTAACAAGATGCAGTAATTTTCCAGACGTCGGTCTGGAAAATTTCTCGGTGTCACTTTCGACAGTAAATTGTTGTTTTCAGTACACGTTCATAATATTGTCAGTGATGCGTTTAAAACTTTAGGATTTATAATACGTAATTCCCATGATTTTAACAATATTGATACGCTTGAACTTCTGTATTATTCCTATATTAGATCCAAACTGGAATACGGACCAGTTGCTTGGAGTCCTTTTTATAGTATTAATATTGATAGCTTAGAGAAGATCCAGAGACGTTTTCTCAAATTCCTTTCGTTCAAAGTAGATGGTGTCTACCCCGTCATAGGGACTCCGCATCAAGAACTTCTTGATAGATTTGCAGTTATCACCCTCGAAAGCCGTAGAGTCATTGCAGACTTAATTTTTGTATACAAAGTAATACACGGTAGTAATGATTGCTCTGAAATTCTTAATAAGTTAAACTTTTATATTCCTAGAGTGAACTCCAGACAGAATGCCCTGTTTTCTCTGCCTTTTACCAGGACTAATCTTCAAAAACATTCTCCTTTACTAAGAATGTGCAGAAATTGCAATAGGACTAGTAACAGTATTGGCATATTTAACTGCAGTATGACATCAATAAAGAGGCTGAATTTTTCCCTTGTTTTAAATGCAAATCTGATTTCCTGTTTAATGCAAATCAACCCTCATTTTGTTAGATTTTATCTCATTAACATGTTCTTAATGTTTTGTTTCTTGTAACTTACTTAGTTGTTGTTTGTCTTTTTTATTGTTTCCTCTCTTTTTTGTGACCTTCTCAGTCGTTCTTTGTTGCATATATTTTGTATTTATAAATTTGTTGTATTTATTATTGTATATTTGTTACATATACTGTATTTTGTATTTGTATTTTGTATGTATTTTGTAAGTCCTACCCTGTAAATGGATATGTATCTGTTGGGTAGTGTATGGATAAAATAAAAAATAAAATAAAATAAATAAAATATTAGGTCAACTGAAAAATATTCATTCAAGCTATGATTTTCAATCAATAGTTCATCATACAGATTCATCGTTTCAAGAGATAGGTACCAAGTATTTTAAGGTTCACCTAGAATTTGATCAAGGAGTTTCAAAAATCTTATTATGGAAAATGTGGAACGTGAATAACTAACAAATATTGTAGACATTTCTAAATATATTAAGATCATCTACTGTTTAGCCGGTTAGACGTAGGTATTTATAAACTAATACGAGTTCGTCTATTCAATTTTGCCAGTTGCTATTTTCCCACGTAATCTGTCTGAAGAAGGAAACGAAACATTTAAATTTGTCAATAACCTTGATATCTATTTGATGTTTCTTTTATGACAAGTTACCCATGAAAACATATTTACCATCACAATCAGCAGGTCGATTTATGGCCAAAATCCAAATTTTATAAGATATCTCCAAAAATAAGAAATACGCAATTTTCGCTATGGTTGTGAAATACGACTATAATTGCAGGATTAGTTTCAGCAAGAAATTGCGCAATTTTTTTGTAATTTGAGCCACCCTGAGCCAGCCATCTTTTACGGTTTCTGATATAGCAATAGTGATAGCACTTGAAAAAAATAGTAGTACTCTTAAATTTCTAATTTTGTTCTCTAGGTATTTTCATAAGTAATTCTTGTAAATTTCTCACATATTTCTTGTCTCTCTCGCATCTACACTGACATAGTTTTCCACACAACACCAAAACACTATACTGCACTCGACGCACGTTTCGTCTACCAAGTTGGCATCATCTGGAGATGATTAATACTCAGTGATCAGTTTTAATCATCTCCAGATGTGGCCAACTTGGTTGGCTAAACGCGCGTCGAGTGCAGTACAGTGTTTTGGTGTTGTTGAAAACTACGTCAGTATTGTCTTCAGACCAAAAGTTCCAAGGTCCCTTTCAAGATCTCTCTCATCAAATATTAATTATAATATTCTTTATATTTATGATGTTATAACTTTCGCTATTATAATTTATTTATTCATGTATTTAGGAATACAACTGCCCAGACACATAAATATGCAATTATAGGGCAGGAAAAATGACATATGGGTATTTAAACAATATTGCAATAAATTATCATTAAGAAGTCATAGATAGCAATATTCATATATACATATACGTACTCGAATATACATACATACACAAATATATTGTACAAATATTACATACTGTGTACATAGGTACCATAGATTTAATATAAAATGTAAATCCAGCATGGGCCAAAAATATCAAGATGAGTAGCAATTCTTAAAAGTATTGAATAAAACGGATATTAACAATATTGCTCCTTTCTACAAAAGGGGGGGGGTATTTTAACTGAATCATCCCAGAAATGCTGCCACAACACGCTCTAGCCCACTAGGCTATCGTGACGGTCCATATAACCTGATAGATTTACAATAAATATCATTGTTTTTCATTGTACTTATAAATGAGAAACAATCAACAGAGCTTTATAAGCTAATTATCTAAAAATCCTCCAGGAATTCCATACAAAACACCCCGTCTTCAAATTGTCTCATAGATACGTTTATGTCTGGGAACCAAAGAGACCAGTCAGCCAGTAAGTTAAATAATGATGGGGAGATTCCTGCATGTTTCCTTCCATTTTTCTTTTATACATAGACTTAAAACCTAATATTTATGCATTGCTTCGAAAAAAGTCTGTATCTTTTAATAGAAAATCTTAAAAAACTATGCAATTGTCCCAGTATAGTTAAAATTTTAATTAAAGTAAAAGACAGGTTTCTTGTTCCTTGCCATATTAAGATTATCTAATGACCAAATGGTTCTTTTTTAGTCCTCCGGTGAACGTAATGCTTCACTTGCACGACAACTGTTGTCAAACAGGTACAACTGGAATCGTAAAAGGAAAAGGGTTTTTAAACTCTTATCGGGTACAATAAAGTGTCCCTATAATAACAATGCTGACCTATTTATAAGACTCGGTAGTAAAATAAGTTCAGTAATAGCGCAATGTCACGAAATGTATATGCATATGCACATAAAGTACAAGATAACTATGCTAGGCTACTTTAATTAAATGTCTCGACAAACCGCGCTTTCATATTTACTTGGATACAGTACGCGTTCGCTGCGGTATTTGCACGGTAATACACAGAATATTGGGGACCAATTTATTTTTAGGTTTTGTACAAAGTTCGTCGCCCTTTGTACTTGGTTGCACTATAGGAAATTATTATTTACTCAGATAATTGAGGTAGCCATATTTGGTGCTTTAAAGGTCTATATTGTAGTTTACCAGAATTATTTGTTGTACTTAAATTTAGTTTTAATAGTTACTGTCATTTCTCGCGGTCCGAATCTCCCTTCCGGACAATAACATTTCTAGTTGCTCCTATATAAAATAAGTGTGCACAATACTGATGGTGCGTCTAATATGCAACTGGTCCTACAACCACAACCTGGTAGTTACAATTATAACATTGTAAATGCTTCCTTGGGTGCACCCGCGGCCTGCGAAATAACAATAATAGTATACCGCATCCTCCCTCCCGAAAACTGGATCAAGAAAAGATCAGATGAAGACTGATCGAATGGGACTGGACCGCGACCAGGCAAGCTCTTAATTGGAGGGCCTTGGTCGAACGTAACTCGATCAATACTTGCGCTAAGTCGTAACAGCATAAGGATTGTCACATGACTGCTGACAGTTCACGGACATCTCAACAAGCACCTTAACACTATCGGCCTTAGTGACACTAGAAGGTGCAAGTTTTGCGGGCACGATGACGATAACTCCATTCACATCCTCTGTCGTTGTGCCTGCCTCATGGTCAAGAGACACAAACATCTGGGTACAGCATTTCCCCTGCCCCAGGACATTAGAAAGCTTCCTCTAAAACGGGTGTTGGTCTATGCGCATAACACGAGTCTCTTCCAATACCTCTTGACTAGCGGCAAGCACAAAGGGTCGAAAGGGCTGAGTGCTGCGGGTAACCGCGCCGTTTTCCAACAGCAATAACAACAACATACCGCATTCTCTCCTGCACAAATCTCTGACTTCTGGGATCATCATTGCTACCAGAATAATGGATAGATATTATTATTATTATTATTACTATTATTATTATTATTATTATTATTATTAATATTATATGATTAAATGTCTTCTTTTGTTTATATAATTTACGATATTAGAAAATATAATTTACCAGTTCATACCAACCAGTCAGTAGCGCTTTTTCCTATACGTTTACGTTTACTATACCTTACAGTTTGGCCTTGTTGGATTTTGCAGTGATAATTTAATGTTGTACCTTATGTTACATATATTCTTTCAAAAATATCAAATTGTAAAACTTTAAACTGTTTTTATATTTTTTGTGCATGCGTAGTGTCAGAAATGCCTCCCGATGCATCATATTATGCACTCTAGGTTTTATTTTGATCCCCGATATACGTAACAGGATAATTTCTGCCGATAGTAGGATTTGAACCCGCAACGGCGATGTCCAATCCCGTCTAAAGATTTATAAATCCAGCATTTTAGCAGCCTTATGCGCGAAAGAAGCTTTTCAGGAAAACCATATTAATCGTTTAAATTAGGAAATATTTCTGTATATTTAAATTTACACAAGAGTACCTAATACAGTAAAAATGAGGAAAATGATTCTCATAGAGAAACCTCTAGAAGGTATAAAATATAACTGCAATTCAAATATACCTTCATCCAAATCCTTTTCCAGTTTAAAATCTCCTTCCCGGTTCCATTAAATAAATCCATTATCTTTTGTATAAAACTACTACTAATTAGTGCAGTTCTAGCTCAGAAACTTTCGCCAACTTCTTTTCTTCCATTATGCCGCTTTCTTTCCAGAAATTCATTTGGAAAATTATTCTCGAAATTCTCCCGTCTAAGATTTCATGAATATTTTAATATTTTATTGTGATTCTTTACTCCAATTCTGAAATTCAATTTAGCAAGTGCGATTTCCACAAAAAATTACTTGCACAGTGTTTCATTTTTAATGCACTAATATCAGGGTGAATTCAAAGCACCTCTTGTATTAATTAATTAATTCAATTTTTTTCTAACAAAAGTAAATGGAAAGCCAGGCATTATTCAGGTTAATAGAAAACTTCAGCGACTGATGAGCATTTTAACTGATACCTGGAAAAGCTACAGCCACTCAATAATGGACCAATTTTATATATACAGGGTGTCCCAGTTTTATGCTAAAAAAATTCAGCAACATGTAGAACCAGTAAAAACAATGGGACTTTGTTATATAAACTTATTTCCAAAATTCTACCGTTCCTGAATACAAGTTGTTAAACTTGAAAAAAATATTCTTTTTTCATTTATATCTCTGACAGTATCTAATAAACCAATTATTTTAAAATTTTATTTGGTAGATGATATATGAAACTTTACTTCCACAACAAAATTCAGCTCAAGGGGAATAGCCAATGGCGTGCAACCTGCGTTCTTGGAACCTTTTTCTAAAAAATATATGTTACGCCACTAGCTAACACTAACTTTAATTCCTATGATTTTATATTTTTGTCATTTCGTTTTCACTGTGAGAGTTATTAACCTTAACCCGCGGGTAGTGTGGTGGGGTATGATATTCCCTTCGCAGTATATCTGTGGTAATAAAATCTGATCTGTGTTAGTTACCGCCATCTAGCTTTAGCTAGCTTCAAATTAGGTATCGACATGCTCGCACAAGTAGCGGCAGTTGGACGTCTGTCACCGTTGGTGAAGTGTCGTTTGTTAAAGTCTTGTGGGGTATTACTTACCCCACCACATGATGACTAGAGAATTATTTTCCACAATATGGCTGCTTTTGTCTATATTTTTTTGGATTGTATAGTTTATTTCCTTTAAAAAAGATGTTAATTTGCCGTAAATATATAAAATATTATTTTATTACGTTGTTTATCAGAATGCTGTAAAATTGATTAAAAAAATTATTTTTTTGAAATTTCTCATTTTTCATTAAATTTATTGAGTATATTGTTGCAACATAATTGGCAATCAAGAGAAATACACTGAACTTATCTTGTCACATGACCTTAATCTCTATTTTTGAAAACGAAGATTGGAAATAATTTTTCAAAATTGGGGTTTGTCATACCCCACTACATCTCTTACGTCATTATTTTGCACCACACTGCCCGCGGGTTAAGCAAGAAATTAGCGAAAGTGTTAAAGAATGAAATTGTCATTCTAAAATAACCACTGCTGGAAAATAGTTCTAGATTAGACTACTATATAAATCTCGAAAAGTAGTTGTAACTTATAAGTGAATAGTTTGAAAAATGTCTGGTCTATTTTTTGTAGCATCGGGAATCTAATTCAATTGAAAATAATAGAAATTAATTTCTAAGTATAGGTGAATTTTACGTAGCTACGTTCACCAACCATATAAATATTAAACACTCCTATGACCAAATGATTGATAGCTGTTTCAATTTGTTAGGACTTATCAGTGCCATTCAGTTTATAGAGCGTGTATGTTATAAAGAAAATCTATGTAGTTGCTAAAATGGCACTAATATTTCCTCGGTCTAGTATCTAGGTCTCGATCCTAGTATACGCCCATGCAGATGATAGAAGAGTTGACCGTAATCATAAAATAAGTATCTTCGAAAATAACGAAATAGTATCTCTTAAGTAATTGAAATGTCGCCTTCATCTAGTTAGTTCATTTGTATGCTGCATTGGTGAATAATAGTAAAACCGCCTCAATTGTTATTTGGGAAATATATTTTATTAATAATTTTCCATGCTGGTGAAATGTTATTTAAAGTCGAATGGAAAAGTAAATATTTTACCGTTTTATCTCTCACGAAGTTAAACTTTGTTGGAAACTCGTTTCTCAGTAATTTCCCAATATACCAAAACTATATTTTCTTGAATGTTCAACAGCCTAAGTTGAATTTGCATAGAGAACGCGACGACCAGATCGATAGAACAGGAATCTGCTTAGGCGCTTAGGCACTCCGCAGTAGTTCCAAACCGATTCTGACCAGCCAGAAAAGATACAAATTACATTTAAAATTTGTATCGCACAAGTGCATTTACTCGTAAAAGACCGATCATATAATTTTCAGATTATTTCAGTATTTGATTGTCTATTCAACTTTTTATTGTTTGGCTGTGTTTGAATAAATTTTTTTCAACTTTTACATTTAGCTTGTGGTATATTCGTATACAGGGTGTACCACGTAGACATTCAATTAGCCGTTTCTAGAATACTACGCCTACTGGATTTCTGAAAATTTGGATACGGGGTTTCCCCGCAATTTTCTATCGATTACTTAATAATATTGGCGTTGAGATCCGACTTCCGGTTCCAACGGAAGTTGATGTCAACTCGCTTATTTCAAATAGAATATGCTACTTTTTATTCCATTTTTGAATTCCACGTCAAATGTTAGGTTAAGTTTCATAAGCATATCTTATCCTTAATCTTAATCGTTTTCCAGATATTTTGATTTTTTCAAAAATTTCTCAAAAAACATAGTTACATTTATCTCGTTCTGTCTCTTTCAGTTTGTAACCTAAACACTAAAAATTTTAACGAAGTAACACTGAAATGTATCGAAACATGTAGAAAATACGAAAGCTGGTAAAAATTACACAGGATGTCCAAAAAGGGCATACCAATTGTGACAAATTGACAAATGGAATATACTAGGTAGGTACAAGAAAAAATTAAAATATTAAAGAAATAAAAGTGACTATTTTTTCATCGTTATTACCTATCCCTTGGTGATATTAATAGGAAGAAAAATTATAGCAGATGTAGGTGTTACACGTCAACTTTCTTTACTTCAGTTTTAATTACATTATATTCCTTATTTATATATTTTATTATTATAATCTTAAATTAATCAAAGAATAAAGTAATTGAATACCTAAAAAAAATATAACTATAAAATATAAATATTCCGTGATGTGTTTTTACGAATGGTTATTATTAATTGTGAATTTAAAAATATGTAATATAAATAAGTACTCCTCGGTACAATGCTAATAGTAACAGTTTAGTCTATGTACATGTAGCGTAGTGCGGTGCATGTTCTGCGATGAATTTTAAACTAGCGAAGTTTTTGTGCGGATGACATTTGGTCTGGCCCATGATTTCCTATAGGCGATTTCAAAAATGAATGCGCCCTCTACATAAAAACATTTGAACCTATTAGAAAGATAGTTTTTGGCCTGAGATTGATTGGTGCTATTGATGAATAAACACGTATTTGGGTTTGTTTAGCGTAATAATGTAGTAGTCCTTGTGACTTTTTGGTACTTGATACAAAATTAAAGACGAAGTGGCTAGTATTTGTACATCCTTATTTTTACATATTTTAAAATCACATCCAAAACAAACCAGCGCGACATAAACTGCCGTGTTTGGGTCTCATTCCAGAAAAGGTGCTAATAGAAGTGAATATGGTATGACCATACACTTTTTCTACCGTTTGTCACGCTTCTTTTAGTCCAAAATTTAAGTAAAAATATTTTGTTACCAAATGTTTCAACCAAAAAAATTCATATGATAAAAAGCATATTATAGCAAAGAAGCACTTTTACCACACTTTCTACTGTTTATTTCACCCTAACAATCACATAAAGTCACTCTGTTTATGGCAGGTGAAAACTAATTGCTAAATGATGTGATATGAAATGCAAAATTTTAACTAGTCTTCGTCCTATATGTGTGTTTGTTGAAAAAATTTCATTGCTCACATCGGCAATTTTAATCGCTAATAGGTGACATCTCGGAACATTCTAAGATTGCTTTCTCCTTCTTCTTTCTCCTGCGAGTCGGTTCCTCTACAGCGAGTCCCAAGGCACTGTGGCCTATTGTGCTGAATAGAAGATCCTGCCGATCTTCTATTCAGCGAGCAACTTTGTTCTTTGTATAAAGTCCAAAAGTCTGCTCGCTGAAATTTCACTTAGCTGGCAAGGTTCCAAAAGTGATTTACCCAGGAGCTTTAGCCTCATATGAGCGTAGCCTTCACATTCACTTGAATGTGTAGCGCAGTCTCGTCTGCATCATCGCAGCCCCGGTATACCGGGCTTTCTGCTAATCTTAAATTGTTGAGATGCTTCGTGAGATGGCAGTGCCCTATTATGAGCCCTGTCATGCTCCTGAGCCGAGGTTTACTCATGCCCAGGATCTACAGTTCTCTGCAAAGGCCCGTCCATAAGTGCCTTCGCCTGGTTCTTAAAAACCAGTCTTAAACCAGTCTTAAAAACCAGATTCTGTCCTAGTTTTAAAAACCAGTAATTCTTGCTAAAACCTTTCTAGCAAGCTCATTTGCCCGTTCATTTCCTTCAATGCCTTTTCCTTCAGCAATTGCAAACAGTCCCAAACAAGCCTCGAACCAATCTTGTTTAAGATTCAGAGCCTTTATTGTGACCTGACTATCAGAGAATATGTACACCTATGAGTTTACGTGAATACCCTCTCCTTACATTCTCCGCCAAACATTGCATTATTGCAAAGATTTCTACTTGGAATACCGTGGGATAAGTCCCCACTTGACTATTAGACAAAGACTATAGCTTATTCGCCATGTAGGTCGCAGCCCAAATACTCCACCTCCTGTGTCTCTGTCAGTTTTGGAGCCACCTTGGATACCAAATATTGCTTTGGTATACAAGTTGAATTATTGACTATATTGAAGCCATCTTTTATAAACTTTTCTTTAATGTTTTGTTGATAGGCTTTCAAACATAAGTTATATTTGACATTGTTAATCTCAAAAATTTCAAGTTTTATATTCATTAATATGGAGCGTTGTTTAGTCTGTTTTATATAATAGCTTTTATAGACCCGTATTTACAATCAATTTTAATTTTTGCAGACATCGCTAATTTTCTAATATAACCTGCTGAAACTGATTTGGAACCACTGTGCGCTTGGGCCGTAATGTCTCACTCGCTTGTTTATCCGCCGTAAAACATAAGTTAGGTAAACGCCAGATAGTTGAACATAACCTAATGATCACTAATTACCCCGAAACCGACCGTGATCGCAGCTCGACTTCGCGAAATTACTTTCGTCGTAATCTAAACTCATCCACCGAAACTGAAGATTATCTATTAAAGTGTACCGGCATAGCTGTTGGTGCGAACTTACAGTCTGGGGCGACTTCTGTTTTTATTTTTATTTGGTTCTTGTTCCACTTTTGTCCGTCGCATTTTCTCGTGCGGATTTCAAAGTTGTATACGGTGCACATTCCCATGCTTTATCGTACTGAGAAGATATTAGACCGACTTCTTTAGGAATTACACTCAGTTGTTTGTAGGTCAGGGCATGTTAAAGACTTAATTAGATTTATAGGTTAAATACTTCAGTTTTGTAGTTTTATTGTCAAAGAATATACCACTTAAACAAGGCGTGAAACTAGAATTTTTAATGGTTTACGGGATAACTTGAAGTAAATTAGTCTTTATAAAAATTTGGCAGCAAAATGAGCATATACAGGGAGAAGTTTAAAATCCATAGAAAAATCTTTAGGGGTTATACAAAGAATTCAGCTAAAGTTGCTTAGAATTAAATGTTATGCGGTGTAAATGGTAAATGACAACCTTCTAGGTTTTCATTAACAAAATACAAACTTCGCTTTGTTCTCTTTTAAATTAGTATATCTTTCAACTATTAGATTTGACCTTAACCTCTTTTTCAATGTATTATAGAACAAGTTATGCAAAAATTAATATAAATGGATTTTTCTTGAAGGGCATTGGAACTTTTGGTGTGAAGATTAACGTAGTTTTCCACATAACACCAAAACGTTATACTGCATTCAACATGCGTTTCGCCAATCAATTTGACATCATCTGGGGATGATTAAAACTAAATCTATGCTAACACTGTGTCCTATTTATATCTCAACTATCGCGAAGGCTCAGTGAACCGTCGCGACGGAAGTACAAATTCCAGACAGCTGGATGCATTTGATAGTTTAAAAATTGTAAAGTGTAAAAATAGTATGAATAGTGACAGAGGGCCAATGTCATACACCCCGCTTTATTAAAGTTATACACGGTTCACTGATCCATCTCGACGGTTCACTGAGCCATCGTGACGGTTCACTGAGCCATCGCGAGCCGTGTTTAGTTTTAATCATCTCTATATGATGCCAACTTGGTCGTTGAAATGCGCGTTGAGTGCAGTATAGTGTTTTAGAGTTATGTGGAAAGCTAGGTACGTCAGTGTTATAAATGGATTTGCTTCAATCGATTTTAGTAAAATTATATCGCTTAGCCCAAGGAAGGCGTAGGCATCTTGACACTTCTTGTATAAATAATTTGGTGCCTTTCTATTCCATTTCATAAAATATTTACTTAACTCACACTATTTATTATATTATTTAAATAAATCTAACCACTAGCTGTAAGTAGGTAGATAGCAGACTTCCAAAATAAAATAAAATGTAATAAAAAAAAATAAACACCTATATGGTAAACAAATCTGAGGTAATTAAAGTATGCAAACAATAATCACTTCAAAGACGTATTGAGGTTATATAAAATCTTTCTACTTCAGCATTCAAATTAAGACTTTAAGTTTATTAGGTATATTGTAACATTACGAGAATATCAGATTGGCAAATTGCAGATGGTAAAATTTTATTAAAGTTTGTTTCTGCATAGAAAATTAAAATAACAGTATATAAATTATATTGTCTGATGAAGTACCTAACGAGGTACGTACTTATAAAATGTTGGAAATGTTAACGAATTAAACACTAGGTGATTAAAAATTTAGATTTCAGATCATTTAGAGATCATAAAAATGCATTGTAATGTTAAATAGGACATTTTTTTTTTCAAATTGCCACAAAATTTCATAAAATTCTATTTTAAATGTCTATGTGACTATTCCATGGTGCCGAAGGGGACAAATTCTTTATGAGGGATATTTGCTAACTCCACGTTTCACTCTGAATTAATTTTTGACGGTCTGAAAAAAATACTCTATCAAACGGAAGCATCCAAGCAGTTTTAATAAATAGCTTCTAGCAATAAAATAACATGGTTTAAAATAGATGTTATTTCTTATTAATTCGAGTAATGCAATTATACATGAATATTATCTTCTACAAGAACAGTTACAGCTACAACTGTTCAGTTTTATGTTATTTATCATCACGATACCTTGTATAAGCACTTCCCGTCGCGGCGGCGCACCTATCCAGATATGCTCCGGAGTTAATCCCATAAACATAAACCTCAAGGGTGTAATACGGCGAGGAGATAAGGGCGCGCTTTGTACGGAAATAGAGGAAGAGTGTGAGCGGGGCCTAACGACTAGAATGATTCCCGCCGATAATCGAACCGATACGCTTTGATAACTCAAGTGTATGTTAATGGGCCGAATAGGTGTGTCGCTGCTTTAGAATTTAATACTCACCACTTACGAAATTATGTGTAAGGGGCAGATCATTAGCACGAACAAACATTGAACGGCGCAATAGATTTGTGTCCCACACAGTAACATGTTCTTCAAGTTGAAGGAACTTTAATGACATAAATATATCTAGGCCTTATATCACATGTCCTTCCTTATATGTATAAGAAGTAATAGAAGACGTAGAATACAGTGGAGATAACAGATTAGGAACTAGACTAGAAATAGAACAATAAAAATCACAGTATACTAAAAATTGTCGAAAAAGAAAATTGTATAGAAGGAAACTACGCAGATTTACCACACTGTTATTATTGTTTACATTTCAAAATCAATTTTAAAAAATTAAATAATTAGGAGCACATAATATGCTTTAGTCCGCAGACACATAAAGTTTCTTTCAATTACTATGCAGGGTTATTCAGAACTGATCCATAATAAAATTTGGGGATATTCAACATACATGTACAAATGTGGTAGTACAAAAAAAAATTTTGGCGGGGTCTTAAAACTATTTAAAAATTTTTCATTGCACGCCGCTGGATACTGGTCCACTGTAATGGAGTGACCTTGGGACTGACAATGCAAACTGGCTAACACAAAAAAAACTTCGGAAGATCTGAGAGTATACCGACACCCGGCGCAAAAAAGATTGGCAGCGTTTTTACTTTAAAATAAACTTAAAGATAGATAGATCTGACCAAAGTGACGCGTCTTTAAAATGAATAAAATTTTGTTACACTAATTTTGAAGAATTGCGCTACTTGATTACTAGGTATTAGAAACGTGAAATTTAAGTATAAAAAATTTGCACATACCTTGTTACAAAAGCTTTTCGAAATAATATTCCTCGACTTGTACACAATTTTGGGCACGCCTTATCCATTTTTGCCGCACTAAACCGAATCTTCCTCCTGGTTGCTGATCTTGTAAACGCAAATTATTAAGTAAATTGGGGATTTTCAGCATTTTGCTGCAACAACCACTCACAAAACCTAACTTTTAATTGATAATCCACTGGTAACAGTCCATTAACTCAGCATTACTGTACACATGAGCCATTTTGAAAATTTTACAGTTTAACACTCCTAAGATAAATAAAACACCCGCGAGAGCGATTCACAGACTAACGACTCATAGACAATACAGATATTATCCCCACTCCAACATTATTCGGTCGGTTTTAACCAGGCGTTTCAGACAAAAACGTGTTTACTTTTTTTATCACATTCTTAGGAATGTGGTAGAAAAGTATCAGATGTGTTGAAGTACAGTTGCCCAGCTACGTAGTCCTTTATAATGGTATAACTTTAAACATTGTTTACGGGAAATCCTAATACTTTTATTAAAATTTTTTTGGTGATATCGATTTCTTATTTAAGGATGCACATATCCTCAAAGTTTTAGAGATGAGTTCTGAATAACCCTGTATAACTTATTTGCCTATACATGATGTGGTATATATTATAATATCTCTACTCCTCGTTCCAATCAGAGAATATTACAGATATTTTATTACGTTTTATCCTGTTGGTAAACACTATCCATTGTTAAAGAAAGATTACAAAATAACAATAGATACCTTGAAAACTAAACATAAATACTATTGTTCTAACACTTACTAGATTACTAACACGTTGCACAAAAACTACCTATTTTAAATTACAAATAATGTTTTTCAACAGGATTTTGCAAATGGCTATGAGATCGTCATTGTCTCAAGTAATGAGCAATATTTTTTATGGCATATTAAAGGAACCTATGTTAAAAATTATGTTAATAAACCAAAAATAAGTGGAAATATATAGATGACATATTTCAATATCGCCCCATAGTTATGATAATTTAAATGGTTTTCTAAATCGTATTAATAGCAAACAAATAACTATAAATTTTACAATAGAAATTAAAAATGATATTAGACTACCATTTTGAAATGAGCTAATAATTAAACAGAATCAAATTTTGAAACTAATTTATGTAGAAGAAAGGCAAATACAAATTTTAATTTTAACCATCACATAAGTACCAAAAGAAGTATAGTTAAATATTTATATGACAGAGTAAATTTAATATCATCAACCTAAGATGTTTTTAATAAAGAAAACATGGTTATTAGGAATATCTTAAATGAAAACAATTATCCTGATGATTTTGTTGAAGAAACATTTGTAAAAAAATTGTAAATATTAATATTCAAAGAATAAATAGGGAAAATCCAATAATAACCATTATTACAATTCCATATGTTCTAGAGATATGTGAAAGACTTAAAAGACTTGATAATAATTTTAACATAACATAAGAATGACATTTAAAACTAAAAACACTTTAAGATCAATATAGTTACAAATGCAAAACGAATTAATAATGATCAATATTTAAAAAACTGTATATACCAAATTTCTTATGAAGTGAATGTTATAATGGTGAGGAGACATAGGTCCATGAACACAAAAATTGCATTCGAAATTACGAAATCGACAAGTCTACATTAGTAAAATACATATGGAACAGGAATGACTGGGTTGCACAGGCTAAAATTCCGAACTGTATACAAAAAGAAGAGAAAATCAGATAAATTAAAATTTAAAAAAGTGCTTTTATTAAACTTAATGGTGATAACGATATCTCATCATCGAAAACAATATTCTTGGATGAAAAGTGGCTTCCTCTTCTCCAGAAGGATATTGCCAGTGGAAAATTATTAATAACATAGTGATCAGTGCATGTGATGACTTTTAAATGAATAATGTCAATCTGATAATTTTTGATCATATAAATTCCTACTAACAAATAGTCGACAATCGACAACTTTTAGAATAAAGTTAGTAAGTTTATTTAAAATTTGTATTATATAATTTTTTTTAATTTAAACAATTTTATATCAAACTAAACATCTACTGATGAAATTTGGTTAATTGGCCATATATTTATTTTTATCATATTATGATAAAAGTGGTTTTTTGGGGCAAACTTTGAAAGTTTGCTTCGATACTACACTTTATTTATTTTGATTTACTCAATATTTATTTTGAATACTTTTTACTGGTTTCCTGTTTTTATTATTTTACAGGTGATGTAATCACAAAAGAAACTACAATGAATCATACAGCTGCACCACAAATAAGTTACAGACATTATCAATAATAAATATATATGCCTGAACTCTGACCTATGTAAGAAATAGATATCTACATAGGTATACTCCTGTTCTATAAATATCACCATATTCAACTTACGTAAAGGGAATAAATCAATCCGAAACTGTTATATAACTTGTTATGGCTAAGATGGATGAATTTCTATAAGCTATTTTTATAATACTGATGATTGCTTTTATAATACTCATATTTATAGTTGAAACTGATAGTAAAATTAGTACACTACATCAGAACAGGCTCGTGATTTCCTATTTTTATTATTTTACAGAAGATGTAATGCCAAAAGAAATTACTACAAATCAGCCAATTTGAATGCCAATCCAAATTGAATATCAAACAATTAATAATTATTGTGAAACTATAAAAGAAATACGTTAGCTGCCCGAGACCGAAAATTCTTTTTGATCACATTTTACTTATCTACTTATCTTAAATTATGACAAGTCTAAAAAAAGTAAAAACATGTAGTTTTTTCTCAAAATGTGGAAGGCCAATGGATAACTGTGGAGGGTACTCCTTTTACCGAAAGCAATTTTCTGTTAATCTTTTTCAGCTGTAATTTTAATATTTACATAAACCTGAACCTTGAGAAACCTTAGTCGGAACCTTATATTATTCCTAATTTTTGTGAGCGTTAAGGAACTATTGTATTCTATGTTTATTGTTCCTGATTTGTAGCAGTCATGAAGATACTGAATTCACTGAACGAAACGTTGCATGTAATATTCAAGACAAAATAAAATTGTATTCCCATTTCTTGAGATTTTATTTATATTTAGGTATTTTTTAATCTGCTTTATCCGATACTAAGTGCAAAAAGACGAAATAATAACCTATTGTCTTCCACAGAAATTAAAAACAATACGCCCCAGAGCCGGTCATAATTACTCCACGATTTAATAGAATAATTTATTTGCTCCTTTCCGGCAAAATTGCAAGAAACGCTCGAGCTTAATTCACCCGAGAAACACATAATACTTTGGCTCAAACAATCTTAAAAACTTTTTTAATCTGCTTTGATTAATTAGTTTCCCTATAGGTCTTAGCAGTCTTAAAATGTTTTCAATGAATTATGATGTCGTCGAGCCGTCAAGGGGTCGACATTGCGAAGAAGGATAATAAATTTGCTAAACATGATTACAGTGTTTTATGAAAAGGAGCAAGACAGGCATGAAAAATCCTGTTTGTACGAGCGTACTAATATGTATATATTATATAATGGAAGAGCATTTACTTTGTCTATACATATATATACAGTGCGAACGTTTAGAATGGAAACCGTAAATGAAATGCGCCCTGTAGAGTTTTTGCAAAAACGCTCGGACACGTCAATTCTTAAATTCAATTGCGCTTCTTTTGGTACCATTGTTTTGGATTTGACGTCATTAGGTAATCTCTGTGACGTCATCATGATATTTTTTCAAATGGGAATGTCAAGTTCTTTCATTAAATTTAAATAGAGAAAATATTCCTGAAAATGGCAATATACGACACTACGGCCTTAAAGTGGATAGTTTTTCAGATAAAGGGCTTTGAAGTTTGAAAAAAGAAAAAGTAGGCTAGTCAAAAAAAAATTTCAATTATTTGATCCTGATAGCGACAGTTCCCCAAATTATTTAAAACTTTTTTGTGATAATTAAAAATGGTACGAACTTTAACAGAAAAACAAAGAATTGAGATCTGGATTTTGAGAGGTTGTGACGAAATGAAAAGATCAATTAATGAAGTATGCAACATTTTCAGTAATAGATATCCGAATAAACCACGCATTAGAAAATCAACAGTGAATAAGATTGTAAGTAAAATTATCCGGTTGGGACATGTTCGCTCACACCGACCTGGGGCAACAAAAGAAGCGCAATTGAATTTAAGAACTGACGTGTCCGAGCGTTTTTGCGAAAACTATACAGGGCGCATTTCATTTACGGTTTCCATTCTAAACGTTCGCACTGTATATACACACAATATACAGGTTAATTGCAATTCGGGTCTATGCATGGGTATCTTGGAAATGGTAAGAGATACGAAGTCTGTTATATGGGGGCAGAGTTGCGCAATCAGGGGACCGCAATAACATTGCGGTATAACGTGCATATAACATAAAGGCTGAAAAATGTCAAGGCTAATTGGTTTTTGAAATATTGGAAAAATATTGAAATTTTGGAAATTCGTTTATTTTAATCCAACTTTATTTGAGTAAATATGGGAAAAAAACATTTCTTCACAGCAAATTGTGCTCTATCGAATGGTACAATTATATTTTTCATAAAACTTTTTGTCTTTCCAGGTCTATCATCTATTCAAATCTATCGTTACATTTTTTGAAATCTGTATGTCTTCTGATACTATGTTGCCATCGCAAAAAGCAAATTGAGACGTTTTGTTCCGAAGAATCCACCTTCAATATTTCTATTTCGATCCATCAATTTTTTTTACAATTACAATTTGCTGGAGATAGAGATTTCAAAAAATGTAATAAAACTTCCGGGGCCGTATTTAAAAAATTTCAATTGTAATTATCCCTTTCGATAGAGCACAAAAAGTTTCTTGACGAAGCGTTGTTCTTTTTCCAATATCTACTCAAATAAAGTCGGAATAAAATAAAAACGAATTTACAAAATTTTTTTCAAATATTTCAAAAACCATTCAAGTTAGCCTTGATAGTTTTCAGCCATTATGTTGGTCCCGTAATTGCACAACTTTGCCCCATTTAACCGACTTCGTATATCTTATTATTTCCAAGATCCTGTATTAACTCGAGGAAGGATATAGATAATCTCAATTTGTTACTTTTTAATAAATTGATTTTTCCCTTTATCCAATTAACAAAATTTTAATGGTTTTACCATTAATTTTAAGTTATAATGGAGTCCTTCTTAATTTCTCCTAATATTGATAATAAATTGTACCCCTACAGCTATGGAGAGGTTGTTTTCTGATAGTGTGGGTTATTGATGATGATTGTTTGCTTTTCTCTTTTTGTTGAGATTTGAAGATAGTTGAGTTTAATTTGAATTCCCCCTCATTTAGTAATGTTACAATTAACTAATGTTACACTATTCTTTCATTCATAGTAAATTTATTATTTTTTATGCTTTTACTGTTCAATTGTAAGGTTTAACCAACCTGTTGCTTTTTATATTCTGAAAAAGTAACATCGCTTTTGTAATTGAAACATTTTTTTAATTATTAATCGTGACTACTTTTACAATCATTGGTTATTTAAAAATTGTTTAATTTAAGCTCTACTTTAACTTAATATAATATACAGTGCAATTCGCTTGTAATTTGGATCTCGAAAACAGGGAGAGACCTTGGGGAAAAACTTATTATTCTTAATCCAGCAAAATCACTATATACTATAGTGTACAAACTTCCCCATCTGTTATATTTTGGTATAAATTTATATATTTCTGCATTTTTTCCCATTGATATCAACTATGATTATTAAAGATCTAAGAATACAATGTTTATCATAATTAAGCGCCAGATATAGGGGTAGAACAAAGAGAAGACTTAAAGTTTAAAGTAATTTATAAAACAATGCTGAAGCTTAGAGCCACCAATAGCACCACCTTAGAGCTTAGTATCCCTTTTATAATCTTTGAATTAATTTTGATCAGGAGTTACAGATTACGTCGCACGAAGCATAAGAAAATCTTGCTTGTTTAAAAATGTCATACCTACTTTACAATAAAAAATATTTTTATTCTCATTTAAATAAAAATGTTAGTTTGAAACTAAATATTTTTATTTTAAAGTAAGCTTTTATGTAACTAAATATTTAACTGTAAAACCTGCCTCGGGTATTTCTTATCCAATCAATCGGAAAGAGCAAATTACAGAAGTTATTGCTTACCACAAATCAAATAGTTTTCTGTTTGGACGTTGAGGACCTCTTGAGTCGTCTGCTGGTTGCCCGGATTTGAATCTATTGGATTTTTTCTTTGGGGTTACCTTAAATTCAAGGTGTTCATTACCCAACCAGACAATCTTTTCGATTTGCGGCAGAGAATCCCCAACGAGTGTCTGTCTATCTCCAAGCAATCATTTTACAACTTGCGCCAGGAAATGTTAGGTAGGTGACAACTGATAGGTTCTTCTACTGTCAGGAGATGTAAGATGCTCATGTTGAACAAAATCTTTAGATATTTCTATTAAAATATTGTTTTTTTTTTTTTATTATGAAACTGTTGAATTTGACTGTTTTTTATTAATTTATAATCTTACTCACGGAAACGTTTATAATTTGAGAACGGGTGGACCGACTTCAATTTTTCAAAGGCAGTATGCAGAGAATTAAGGGACCTTTTAAGTGATATGCAACACGTCCCACCTTATCATTTAAAAAAATATTTTTTCTTCCATCATCTTCCATCTTCCATTTTAGGAAAATTAATTTATAGTCAAAAAATAATTTATTTTACATAATTCACCCTCTATTTTGTTCGGAGTCCTTAATCCAATTAGTACAAAAGTTAGTAATGCAAAAGTTAGATATAAAATTTGTTTTTATATATTAAATTATACAGGGCGCCCTATTTCTTGACCCGTTGCATGGGTAACTTTTTTATTAGTAGAGATACAAAAACGCTTAAATGAGCAAATTAGTGCAGTTTCGTATTAGTAATTCTACGGTAAGGCGAAAAATTATATACGGGGGAAGGTTGAAAAGTTATTGACAAAAAACGAAAAATCCAACTTTTCTATTATCCCTCGTAGCTCGTTCATTTGAAGAGTTAGAGAAAAATGCTTCACATGTTTTTTGCAGTATTTTTCATGTAAAATGACATGCACTTGCTACTTTTTATATATCTCTTAAAATGGTTGAGAATCACAGTAAAATATATTTTTTTTAAATGTAATGGATAGGTGGCTGTGACATTAACCGAAAGTCCCCTTTTTTCTCTTTCAGATGATATAACATAGTCCATATTTTATCCTTACAAAAGTAATAATAATCGTTGTTTTTAAAGAAAGTTTATTGTCACATCAAGAATGCTATGGAAATAAAACAAAAAATAAGATTCCTGATATTTTTAAAAACGTCTAGTTGGCATTTAATTATTGACAGATCATAAGTGACATTTTTAGTTTTTGTTAAGTAGTTTATTGTTTATTATTAATACTGCATACAAAATAATAGTGTTGCAAATATGTACACCAACGAAGAGAAAAATGATATGCTATTTTGTTATTATAACCAAAATCGAGATGCACAAGCTGCAGCGAATCTTTATTTTGAAACTTACATGGAACGAAGACAACCCCATCATAGAATATTTAGACAGCTGGAAAATAATATACGATTATACGGTTCTTTTTCAAAGCCTAAGGATGAAAGAAACTTCAATGAAGACACTGAAATAAATGTTTTGGCTTATGTAAATTTTAAACCTGATTCTTCAACTGCAGAAATTGCACATCACTGCAACACTTCCAAGGAAACTGTAAGAGCTATTTTAAAAGGTAACAATTTAAAGCTTTATCATTATTCCATATGCAATACTTTATATCCAGCTGATAATCAAAGAAGGATGACATTTTGTCGATGGTACATTTCAAAGTGCGAAGAGGATCTAGACTTCTGGAAAAAGATTTTATTCAGTGATGAAAGTAGATTTACCAACAATGGTATTTTTAACCGCCATAATAACATAATGTGGTGCCGAGAAAATCCACATCTTGTTTCTGAAAGAAGAAATCAACGTCAATTTGGGATAAATGTGTGGTGTGGAATTTTTTGTGGCAAAATTATTGGCCCATATTTTTACGAAGATAATTTGAATGCGAATAATTACCTTCATTTTCTAAGGAATACTCTAACAGAGGAATATTTAAATGAATTACCACTTCATATTTTTAGAAATCTTAATTACTTCCAACACGATGGAGCACCTGCGCATAATTCCCGCGAGGTAAAACAATATTTACATGAACAGTTTGATAATGTTATAGGAAATAGAATGGATATCGACTGGCCAGCGCGAACACCTGATTTGACCCCCTTAGATTTCTTTCTTTGGGGGTTATTGAAAGATAAAGTTTATGTGACAGCTCCTCTAGATATAGAGGATCTAATAGTCAGGATTCAAGATGGAATTAGAAGCATACATGGACATACAATAAATAATGTTTTAAGAAGTATCCAGAAACGTTGCTTACTATGTATCCAACAGGATGGTGGTCATTTCGAACATTTACTTCAATATAATTAATTAATTAATAATTTCTGTTCTCAAAACATTCTTTTGTTCCATAATCCATAGCATTCTTGATGTGACAATAAACTTTCTTTAAAAACAACGATTATTATTACTTTTGTAAGGATAAAATATGGACTTTGTTATATCATCTGAAAGAGAAAAAAGGGGACTTTCGGTTAATGTCACAGCCACCTATCCATTACATTTAAAAAAAATATATTTTACTGTGATTCTCAACCATTTTAAGAGATATATAAAAAGTAGCAAATGCATGTCATTTTACATGAAAAATACTGCAAAAAACATGTGAAGCATTTTTCTCTAACTCTTCAAATGAACGAGCTACGAAGGATAATAGAAAAGTTGGATTTTTCGTTTTTTGTCAATAACTTTTCAACCTTCCCCCGTATATAATTTTTCGCCTTACCGTAGAATTACTAATACGAAACTGCACTAATTTGCTCATTTAAGCGTTTTTGTATCTCTACTAATAAAAAAGTTACCCATGCAACGGGTCAAGAGATAGGGCGCCCGTATAGAAACTGTAGACCTGATATAGTTAAAAAACTAACATGTACTTATAGAAAAAGTAAATAAATGTTTAACTCCTTTAGACAAAATAGTGTTTCGTTAGTACCTTCCTTCAGTTGGTAATTTGCAGGAAACCGCATTATGGAAACGGATTTTTAAAGTACGTATATCAGTATCGACGTACGCCTATGAACGTCTATATCTTTAGACGTCTTCATGCGGCTTTGGATAAAAGAAGCGCTTCAACGGGAAAATGACGCCATTATTTAGAATCTTTCAAGTTGAAAGGAGCACTATTGAGGAGTTCCCAGTGGTAGACAGGCACTCAGATTCAGGATGTTTCAGCGTTTAGTGTTTACATTTTTTGTCTGGCAAATAAATAAATATTACTTTTTCAGTACACTGCTGCTCTTTCAGGGCGTGATATATTGAGTAATGTTAGAACTTAATCCTAATACATTGAGAATGGGTACTGTACCGCGATTAAGATTTATATAGTAAGAATTTATGGTAGTCAGCGGTGCATCAGATGCACTAGATGAACATTAGAATGTTGATCTAGTTGATTGATGTTTTGTGTAAAATCAAGGTCTTGCAGAACGTCAATTAATTCCTTTATTCCGTCAATTAATTCCTTAAAAACATTAAATGTTTTTGCCTGGGCTGCCAATTTTCGATGTCTTTCACACAGAAGCTGGATTTTCTTCGATCTTTCTGTATCTTTTTTTTAAGATTAAACAATCAAATAAAGCATAGGTACATTAATATACTTTCTATACTCAGTTGCAGCCAAAAGTAACATTTAATATTTATTTATATTATTTATGTATTTAATATTAAATATATTCATTGTAGTCTTTTTTGGGATTACACCACCTGTAAAATAACTTAAAAAAAAGAAAACCCAAATTTAATATTCAAAGTGTAGTATCAAGACAAACTTCTAAAGTTTGTCCCAAAAAAACACTGTATAATATGCAATAAAATAAATATTTGATAAATTAACTAAATTTCATACGTGTTTTTCAGTTTTATACAAAATTGTGTAATATTACAAATCATATGTAGAATTATGTCTAGATAAAATAATTATTATAATAAAATTTAAAGGAAACTAAACATTTACCTAGCTTTTTTCTAAACGTTTCCAGTCTATCCTCGACTCGTCATCAGTAGAAAGTTTTTATGATAAAAAATTGTCAGATTGACATTGTTTCATACAAAATGTCATCAGATGCACTGATCACTATGTTTACCCTGAAACGGCACTTGGAATATTTAATTTGAATACCTCTGGTTCTTTTTTATTATTTTACAGGTGGTGTAATCCCAAAAAAACTATAATTAATCATGAAAATGCACCACAAATAAGTTGTCTGTAACTTATTTGTTGTGCATTTTCATGATTTATTATAGTTTTTATTCAGTATATTTTTACTACTATTTCTAAATGCACAAAATGTATTTTTACACTTTAGTGCAACGTAAACATTTTATTTGTACTTCAATGTACGTAGCCTGCATTATTAAAATCAGTAAAATATAATATTTTAATGGCAGAAACATAAAGTTTTATAATATTTCCTGTTAATGTAATTTTAGCCATGAAATATTATTAAGAAGAATGAAATAGCTATTTATGTAACCAGTTGGGAAAAGTACTATTTCGTGTAACGAGTAGATTTCAGCGGAACGAGCGCTAGCGAGTTCCGCAAAAGGCTGCGAGTTACACAAAATAGTGTTTCATGTATTTCATAAAAGATTTTTTCTAATTTTGACCACGACATGTATGTTTCATCAATACTGACTTAAGAACAGAATTATTTTTTTAATTTATAAATCACATTATGTTCATATTTGTGTACTGTCGCTAAGATACTTAAACTTTTTATTTACAGTCAAGTTTGACATTTCTTGAAAATAATTTTTCGTAGAAGTAAATCAGTAGATATTATACCAGTTACCATCATGTCAGATATCGAAAACCATATTCCTAGTGATATAGAAGAAGCGGCCCAATATACGCTTTATCTACTGTTATTCCCACAAAGTCGAAGTTGTTCATTTTTTGTAGTATATATTTCATAACTGATGGCGAAACACACGTTTCATCATCAATTGTGAAATATTTTATTTTTTATAACTAGTTATGAGAAGTAAGACGTTTCCTAACATCAAAGGGTTTTAAAAAGTGCCACTTTATATGTCAAAATTAGAAAAACAATATAGTTGTAATTGATTTTCGGATTTAAGTGACAAAATTCTAAAGTGTTTAAGAGATCTTAGTACCATATAAAATACGAATAAAATATGGTTTTTTATGATACTAAAATAAATTTAATGTTGCTAAAATATTTGCTAAAAGGTAATAGGTTTAACTATTTTATACTTTTCGGAGAAAAAACATACTCTATTACTTATCCAAACTTACTGTTTCCATACCATATTTTAAAGAGTTTTGAAGCAACTAATTCAGAAGTATGTTGCTGCAATTCCCAAACTAACAGTTTTCCCGAAAAATCTGTTGAGACTTTTTTCATGGAATTATAAAATTGAACTTAATAATATCTATTAGGTGCTTACGTAAAATATCTTTATGTGGTGGTCTCTTCTTTAGAAGAGATTTACTAGTCCATATTTATATACTTTTTTGTATTGATCTTGATATACTAAGTATGACCTCCTTAAATAAAAAAAAATAGTTCTCTATGTTTTGTTTAGAGGGTTAGAAAATATCTGTCACTATTTTTCTATTATACTTTTCTTAAATAATGTATAGTTAGTAAAAGTAAACTTACTTCAGCGATACTGTACAACGCCTTCTCCAAAATGTACCTGATGACTCAAAAAAATTACTTGACTTGATGAATCATGCATACTTTACTTGCCCTCGATGGAATTAAGCTTGCTAAAGCTAAATAATAACGTTTGCCTCATTATATTTGCATACATCCATTAGAAGCTCTTTCCGATTTAACATGTGGCAGTAAGGTTGTTCGGCATTTTTAAAGAATTACCTTCCTCTTAATTTAATGTAAACGTAAGCCAAAGTGTTCTTAGAAATGTAAAATTTAGAGTACCTTGTTATTGGAATAGAGTAGAGCAAATTTAAAATGCAGTCATCACTGTGGAATTTAGTTTATTGAATATCAGTGTCATGATGTTTGATTATTATATTACCTGTGTAGCGGAAGTTTGACGGGTAATTCCCCGAAACAAGCGAGAAGCTACAGCCACTCTATAGAAATTAAGGACGGAGAATCTTATCTTCGACGTACCTCTCTACCATATACAGGGTTATTCAGAACTTATCCATAATAAAATTTGGGGATGTTCAACATACATGTAGAAATGAGGTAGTGCAAAAAAAAATTTTTTGGCGTGGTCTGAAAATGGTCTAATGGAGTGACCTTGGGACTGACAATGCAAACTTGCTAGCACGAAAAAAACCGGCGCACCCGGCGCAAAAAAGATTTGCAGCGTTTTTACTTTAAAATAAACTTAAAGATAGATAGATGTGACCAAAGTGACGTGTCTTTAAAATGAATAAAATTTTGTTACACTAATTTTGAAGAATTGCGCTACTTGATTACTAGGTATTAGAAACATGAAATTTATAAAAAATTTGCACATACCTTGTTACAAAAGCTGTTCGAAATAATATTCCTGGACTTGTACACAATTTTGGGCACGCCTTATTCAATTTTGCCGCACTAAACCGAATGTTCCTCCTGGTTGCTGATCTTGTAAACGCAAATTATTAAGTAAATTGGGGATTTTCAGCATTTTGCTGTAACAACAACTCACAAAACCTAACTGTCGATGTGTCGGTGTGTCGATTGGGAAATCGTTCCGCATACAAGCGCGAAGCTGCCAATGAATTTTGTCCAACTTCGCCATAAATAAGAATCATGTCCATTAACCCAGCATTACTATACACATGAGCCATTTTGAAAATTTTACACTTTAACACTCCTAAGATAAATAAAACAGCCGTGAGAGCGACCGACATAGACTGACGACTCATAGACAATACAGATATTATCCCCACTCCAACTGTATTCGCCAGGCGTTCGCCAGGTACAAAAACTGTTGTTTACTGTTTTTTGAAGAAATGTGGTATATCAGATGTCGTTGAAATACAGTTGCCCATCTACGTAGTCCTTTATAATGGTATAACTTTAAACATTGTTTACGGGAAACCCTAAGACTTTTATTATAAATTTTTTTGGTGATATCGATTTCTTATTTAAGGATGCACACTCAAAGTTTTAGAGATAAGTTCTGAATAAGACTGTATAACTGAATACTAGAAGACCTAGCGATATGGAAAAACTGTACTTTCGGTTATACCTACATTTTAGTCATGCTTCGCAATTGGAAATAATTCAGTATCTACTCATATCAGACAAGTAGACTGTAGTATGTCAAAGTGTGACATTTTTCACATATTCCTGCACCAATTTGCACTTATATACACGAAAGAATGGAACAAATCAAGTTTTTAGTGTGTTCCAGATGTTCCAATTACAACTCATATCTGCATATAAAATTGAGCGTCCATGGCGCCCTTAATTTACCGTCAACTAAAATGTTCAGAGTTAAACAGAGTCGCTACTGGAAATTTCTACAAGGTTCGGCGTAATTGGATTCGGAATAGGAGAAAACAAGGACTGTCAGTGTCACCGATGCAAATTGAATTAAACGAACTGCATTCTTGACGTAAATGGAGCCCCATAACGAGCGTTATTTATTTTCTCAAGAAAACTAATTTTTACTCGATTTAAGCTGACTGAAAAGTGTCTGGAAGGGTAATGAATAGACGTACTAATAGAAGAATTACGAGTGGATTAAAGGGTTTCCACATTTTGGTACTAAGAAAGTTATAAATGGGCAAAAATATCTTTTCCTTTTAATTGTTTGCGTGTTGTAATTTAATAATGTACAACTGTTGATAGATAAAACCGATATATACAAGAGAAACAACACATTGATACTTACAACACATTGACAAGAAATACCGGGTGTCCCTCGGTGACGGTCCATTAGAAGTATCTGGAGAACAATTAAGCTATTAATTTTAAATTTGAAGTGAAGTCAAAGTGGGCCATGATCTACTTGATGAAAATATTTTGCAGTTTCTACCACTTCCGGTTATACTGGAAGTCGACATTAACTTCATTATTTTAAATGGAACATCCTATATATTATTTCATTTCTGAATTCTACGTAGCGTTCTAAACACATTTCATGTAGGATGTCCTATACCTATCTTCAACTATTTTTGAAATATTGACGGGTGAATATTGACATTTTTCAACTTTGACACCCTGTAAAATCTAACCGGTTTAAGATCAAACAAAACGGTTTGCATATTCCTAAGGATACCCTGTATATGCTTTAATTAAACTAAAACGTATTCCAGATAATTATAAATGTAATTACTGCAAAATACTGTTTGTTTTTCAGAAACAAAGCATATTGCAAAAATCATTTCAATCTGCATGAGGATTTAGACAATTTTAATTCAGTTTAAACAGTAACTTTAAATTGTATTATCAACTTGTAATACAATACACAAATCTTAAATGCGTAAAAATACAAGTAAAATATTTGTGTTCAGGTGCCTAAGATTTTTGGTTAAGTCGTTTTATATTAATAATTAACATATAGGCCGCATAATTAACAACATATGAAAATATTGTCTGTAATTAACTAAAACTAATTGCCTATATTTTAATTTTAATATAATTTATCATTATGATGAGATATACCTACTGTCAAACAATATAAATCTAACCACATCAATTTTGTTGTTACCTTGTCTTTATTGTTGTGGTTAGTTTCATAACATTCTTTGAAACACTATTTGATATAATTGTTCCAAATAGAACTTTTATCCAAATCTGTTCCCAAGTTACTAACGCATTTGCATCTAGTAATGTATTAGACTGACATCTGCTCTTTCTTTTAAGATTTACTGTACCCTTGCAATTATGCGGATAGACTGCCAATCCCCATCTATTCGCCGGAAGATTTTTCTATTCAGATATTATACAAGAATTGCGGTTCTCTAATTTTAAATCACGTCTATTTGACGTTTTGCTTCATGACAGCCGTGTTGTTAAACTCTACGTAAAAATTATTAATGTTGCAATGAGTACGAGCTTATACCCATTTGCACCAGTTCGGAGTATTCATATTCGCCAAACATTGCTCTGTATGATTGTTGTGAGGCATAAAGTCGATAATACACCTGTAACATTCCTACATGCATGAGGAGGATACGGTATTGTATGCTTAGATACTTCGAAAATGGAAAACAATGTTTTCTATGCTTTAAAAGGATTATAAAATAAATGGTGTTTATGGAAAACATAGAATAGCTATTTATTTATTTTGATTTGGCAGATGCTGGTCTTTGTTATTTTATTAACAATTTAATTATTTATATTTGGTAAGATAGTAAAATATAGTAATAAAAATCCAAAAAGTGATCTATTTATAGAAAATCTTAAGTGAGTACCTGAAAGTACCAGAAGAACATCTCAGTTCTAGTCAACATTAGGTAAAAGCTGATATAAAAACCTTTTACATTTTTTTAGAAAAAAATCTATCATCTAAATAGGAATCTTGATTATTTTCCATACTATAAAATAGTAGATATTCATATTTTTATGACATGCCAGAGTAATACAATGCCAGTCGGGGCACATTGTTTGTAAAGTAATTGTTTTCAGCATCTCCTTTAGATAAACCCTAATTATGTATGTTTTAATATCACATATATAATGTTACAAAATCACCGGCACAGTGCCCGAGTGTGACGTTGCCGAATCTACTTTTTCCCAGCCTTAAGAAAATTGTGTACAATCTGGAACGCCGCCTCTGGGGGTGGCAGGTACAACTCCCAAGGGCGAAGTCTCAACCCTCTAGGCTTTCAAATATGGGAGATAGGCCCTTCTGTCCACATTTCCTGGACGTCACCACTGGTACTCATTGAATACCCCTCGTATAACTTGGCTGTTGATTATTTATAGAACTGCCCTGGTCTGTGGATTATTCGTGAGCATTCTATGGAAATTTCTACAAGGATCTAGAAGCCTAGTTCACCTATATAAAAGCCGAGGCTAGTCAGCGAAGAAGTCAGTCTCAATCAGGCAGCAGTAAGAGCGAAGAAGCAATATTTAAGTGAACTAAGTGCAATTTTCGAAGAATTTTCGGCTTGTATTTATTTAAGTATTGTACAAGAAGTGTTGTGTGGTGTTTGAAGAGTTAAATAAAAATTTGTACTGTTGTATAAAAAAAGCCCACTTATCGTTAGAACCCCGGACTCAATAATATAGTTTATAAGAATTTAATTTTTTGTTTGTATCTTGATAACGAGACGATTCGGTAAATAAAAAATTAATACCATTATTGAATTCTACACATTTTTTTCTGTATCTGTTAAAAAAACCGAGATGTAGAATCCCCCAAATGATTTGCGATATCGGATGACCGTTTTAACAGTTGTATTTATTTATCTTAAAAAAATTATCAAGAACTTTCGTTACCACGCACTACGTGAGGCAGGTGGTTTCGTTATTCAAAAGATGTTAAATTCGAAAGTGCCATCAGTTCCAAGTTGATAGGAACTGCGATACCCGGCAGTCCAATTGAAAATGCTCCACTCTGTAATTTTTGCCACTCTTGCTAACTAACGAAACCCTAGCCGTATAGCCGCATCAATAATAAATGCAGAGCAGGCGAAGTAGAGTTGTCAACTGGGACCATTAGCAATATCTGGCGGATGGCTCGTCGGCGGAAAGCGCCTACCTCCATCAATCGAGGAAAACATTTCAATCGCGGCTACGGAGATACCCTGGGGCCATAATAATGTTCGGGGCCGGTCGATGCTGAAGCTAATTTATCGAGAATTGCGCCCTAATGGGTACACGGAGTTGATTATTTATCTCCGACAGGGCCAGAAAGCAATTAGCGCTGAGGAGAGATGGAGGAGATAGGAAGAAATCTGGATGCAAAAACGGTGTTGCAATAAAAGAGACGGTAAATCAGGCGGGCACAATGCAAGAGATAGGGTTACGCAAAAACCTAATGGGAGAATGGGCTTTCGCGGGGCGATGCTCGCAGACGATACTGTTAAAGAGCTGGGGTGGCTGTGGAACGTAAAATATCCCACGGCACGTGACCATTTGTGTAAGTTAGATAGTTACAAAGGAAATCTGTGGAAGAGTTTTTGTTGTTCTGCTTGAGGACTTTGTAGTATCGCTTCAAACTAAATTAATATGACAAGACGACTATATTTGAAAGGAAATTATGGTAATGAAATATTTCACTAACAAAAAAGATTATTTTTTAATAAGTCGTTATAATAAGCAATTTCATTAGAGTAGTAGAATATACCTACATAGGTATCAAATTAATTTCATCCCACGAAATTAGGTATTATACAAGCCCGTCTTTAGTACCAAAACTAGTATTTTGGATGCAATATCTCAATTATTAAACTTTTTTATGCCCATCTCCATTTTATATGAAAAAATAACAATAGAAACCTCTCCCTTACATCTGGAATTCGTAGCTTCCTTGTGAAGTATTTCAATTCTACAACTTACCTCATTAAAAAAAAATAATATCTCTGATAGGTACTTATTTAGTCCCTATTTTGCCAAAAGTTTGTAAGACAATTATGTTTTTCAGTTGATACAAAGTGACTGTTTTAAAAAATTAAGCAGCCATAAATATGAAAGTTACCCTTTTATCTTTTGAATAAACACATTACTTTGGAATTTGGCTAGTCAGCTAGGTATCTTAGTACGAGAATTTCCTACTATTTTCCTGAAATTTGCTGTACATACTGTACCTTCCTTTAGGTACGTTTATCATTAAAGGTTGCAGAAATTCTTTGCGTTTCGCCATTATAATTTTTACATGATAATTCTTTAGAAAACATTGACCATTTGGCATTTTGTCAATGTTTATATCTATATAGCAGTCACAACTACTTTGATTTTTGTAAATAGCGGCAGAAAAGTTTAGAGAAAAATTGGTTAGCTTATTTAACAATAGGAAAAATATATTATAAGTAACAAGGTAAATTTAAACTTCTGCTTTTAGTTTATTTTTTGGCGTAATTCCTATAAATAAACATAAACAGTAAAAAAAACCAATAAATAATATTTAAAAAATATCTTAAACAATTTTAACCAAGGTTTTATTTTCATAAAGTAATACCTTCATATCGTTATACAGGTATGATAATCTTTCTAAGAGAGTTAGGCTCATTTGGAATCCAGGGAATTGCAAGCTTTATATATTATAGGTAAAACTTGGTTTTTGATTCCTAATTCCCTCTACAACTTTTGCATTGTTGGATTTATAAAAAAATTACAGTAATGTACCTGAAAGATTCTTAAACTATTTACTAACATCCAATCCATAGCCTAGCAGAAACGAGCCCTGTAAAATATACCTCGTAAGTTATATTTGATGAAAATTTTATGAAATTTTTTCTTTAATTTTCATTGACTATTGAATAATTTATATGGAATTATTGGCAATTGTTGGTTTAGAAAATTATCTGCTCCTTACTAACTTTCCAACTTTCCAATTTTCATAAAAATATTCAAATAATTAAGATTATTCATTCTGTTGTGATCGGTAAAGCATGTGAAACATGCTTTACAGATCTACGATTTGCTGCATATATTTTGCGGCTTATTACATTACATATCTGCAAAAAGTAAGCCTGCTGTTTTAGTAAATAACTTGTTTGAAGCGAAGTACATATATTTTCTCCTTTTATTTTAAAATTTGTGGTGGAAAACCACGGTAATTTATCAATTTCAGTAGTACTTCAGTAACCACAATACACACTACGTTCAAAAGAAATATAAATAGCTAGTGCTTTGTTGCTTAAAATAAAAACGATGATGAAAGAACTGATTACATTGAAATACAACTTACTTTTCTATTTTTAAAATCATTTACATGTGATAAGAGTATTTGCATGTGTTGCTGTTAGATTATTCAAAGCTTTTATGCATGAGTAACACTGATTAGCATTTGCATATTTTCAAGTATACATTAACTTTTTATAGCAATCCTCATTTTACTGACAACATCTCATTTACAAAATATCCTTTCCAGATCTTTCTTTTACACGTTCTCGAAAGCAGTGACTTGATTGGCTACCTTTTCTCAAGGGAAGGCTAAAATAGCTGGCACTGAAATACTGTTACGTTTTCTTTTCAAAAGTTAGTAAATATAAATAAGAAGCATTGCGTTGATGGAATAAATTTGACGGACAAAAATGAAGACGGCCAAAAGTGGTCTTGTACAAGTAAAGTTAAAGTTAAAATAGTTAAGAGTTATGTCTGGTTTAATTGGATACTTGTCTACACTACTGAAAATAAATTAAATAAGGATAATATACCTCTAGGCTAACGTAATTAGCCAGTTATTTGCAGCACTTCATTTGCAATTTAGATGTTAAGCGTAGATGTTAGATATAGGGTTATCTTAATTATAAAAACGGAATATTTAACGTGTCGCCGCTAAGGTCAAGTACGAAAGGTCAATCAAAAAGGTCTACTACTCGGTCAACTAACTAAATGTAGTTAGGTTTACTAAATGTAGTGCTAACTTCTACATCCGAAACTCGCAAATTCAATTTAAAAAGTGAAGTCAGTTTATGAATCTAAGTAGGTAATGATGGTTATGCTAACCAACATCTACTTCACATCATATACATAGTGCAGAAAACTAAGCATAGATTGCTTCTAAACTAACTTACTACAACCTTTAAATTCAACCATACGTACTTACCGCAGATCTAATACAGAGAGGCGACATCAAAATGTTAACCACTACAAAAATCACAGTGTATAATACATGAGTAGATGGAATATTACATGGGCATTGCATAAATATTTCATATATTGCACAGTCTATTGCAGAAATAGCTCATAAACATCACGTGCTTTACTTAGGTATTACTTCAGTATTACATTGCATTACAAAGCATTGCCTTGCATAACAGCCGTATTGCATTGCATTACAAGATATTACATGAGCATTGCATCTAACCTGTTAAATTCAGTAGTGATTAATTTATTATAGTATGTTTAATATTATTTATTAGCTTATTTAACTGTTTACATCTTTCTTTATATAGGAATTATGCCAAAAAATGTACTAAGAGATAAATAATTATTAAGGGTCCATTCACTGTAGACTTGACAGACATGAATTCGGGGTCGAGTTGAGAGGTTGGGTAGCCGATGGGTAAAGACTTACATATTTCCACTACTGAATTATTTAGATTTCGGAGGTGCACGTAAAGCCGAAGTAAAAAGGCACATGGAAATAAAGTTAGCCCTCATTGCAAGGCTACCGGATTTTTCTTATAATTGCAACAAACTTTTCTTTTAATGTTATAAATTATATTTCACCGGAAAGATCAAAAGATAGATTATATCCCTATAGTAGCAAATTTTTGTTTAATACATGTATTTTAGAGAAAATAATTTTTGAAAATACGCTATTTTAGTACAAGATTGTTTGCCTGGAATTTTAAAAATAAAAAGAATTACAAAAAATTACTACTATAGGGATTAAAGTCTTATCTTTCAATACTTTTTTACTAAAAGTCGCTATCTTTTATAGTTTTTTTATAATTAGACACGACGAACGCCGATTTTGGGCTTATTTCGGACTAGTGAACGAACTCTTAATGGAATTATCAAATATTATGGTTCAATAATTTTTTTAATTTTCCTCGTTATAACCTAGGTAGGTACCTAAAGGAATAACTTTATTATTTTTAAGATATGTCGAAAACAACTACTTCGCTTGCAATATGCACCCCCAACCTTGAATTATAACGGCATATCTTCATATAACCTCACCTTATTGTCTTTAATACATTTTTCTTTTTAATAGTGTTTTCTAAGTCTTTTAAATAATGAAATATTAATCATTTCGTTCATTAAAAATGATTATTTTTGGTCACATATATTTTGACTATTTGATAATTTCATTAATAATTTTATCTCTTAGTTAACTTTTTCGCTTAATTCCTATGTAAAGAAAGATATAAACAGATAAGAAAGCCAATAAATAATATTAAAAATATAGTATAAAAAATTTGCCTGTACAATCCTTCTCTAATATTATCTAAAATAGAGGAGGTAAAGGGGGTGTGAATCTGAAGTGGCTTACTCTATTTAAGTTTTTGGGCTTGCTAAAACTCGTTGCCTTGGGAACAAAATATATATGCCAAAATGAATTATTCCAAAACAAACTCGATGTAGGGTTTCCCTGCTTGTTTTGTATAACTTTACATTTAGAATAGTCGTAAATTAATTTATTATTTACATTTGCCTTGTTTGTAATGAATTTTAAGCAGCTTGCGCCGACTTAACGTTTCTAGGAACGAAGACACTAACTAATTAAAGCTCCAAAACGATGGGAAGAACTATACGTAGTCCGTCTCGACGAATAATCCACAGCTTTCATTTAAAATATTCTATTTCTCTTCCTTTCTGTCAAATACAGATAAACTGTAGATCACATTTTAGCGGAGGATAGAAAATGATAGTTCTTTTTTATGAACATACTCAAGTTTATTGAAACCTAAATTTGGTTTCAGATCTACATTGCCGCTGTTACAGCTTTGCATTTATAATATATCGAATAATATACGTAAATAAGTGCACTAGACTGTATCTGTTGCCACAGCTCCGATAAGAATCAGTTCTGATATTCATTTTCTGTCATTCAGACAGATTCATTTTCTGATAAACATTGCATGGGTCTCCAGCCAAACTGCTTATAATTGAACACTGGGAACCTTTTTTGCGATCATTGTATGTACTTAAAAGCTGTAATTGGTAGTGGAGTTGGTAGTGTATCCTTGAATTAAAAAAAAAATGTCAAATCGGAAAAGAATTGCTGTTATTTGGATAACTCAGTTAGATCATATGATCATTGAGCATTAAAATATTTAAAACCACTCATTATACACCCATCGAAGTTAAATAAAACTGGGTGGAAATATAGTTCTGATATATACAGTGTGTTTCAAATTGGATGCGATAACATTGATATCTTGGAAATCGGTAGAGACAGAGACTAGGCTAAATTGAGGCAGTGTTGCGCAATTTGGTGACCCATAATTGTGCCTCAAAAAAATCAAGGCTGACATGATTAGATTTTTCGATATTTGAAAAAATCGAAATGTCGGATATTCGTTTTTGTAAAATTCCGGCCTTGTTTGAAGAGCTATTGAAATAAAAAGGACACTTCATTATAGCAACTTTTTACGATCTATCGAATGCCGTAAATAGTGTTTTGAGGTAACGTTTCGTTAGAGAAAGAGTCTTCAACACCTCTTTAAACGAGCCTGAATTGTTACAAAAACGAGTTTCCAAAATTTCAATTATTTTCAAATATCTCAAAAACTAATCATGTTAACCTTGATTTTTTTGAAGCATATTATTGATCACCAGATTACGCAACTTTGCCCCAATTTCACCTATTCTCTATCTCTAACGGTTTCGAAGATACCGATGTTATTGCGTCTAATTTGAAACACACTGTATACTTAGTAATAATAATATGTTTGTCTCTTGGTAAGTACACAAGCAAACATAGACATAAAAATTCCATTAGTTAATAACCTGTGTTCATGAAACATGAACAAGCTATAAATAATAAAAATTCATTCATTAGTTTAAGGAAAGTGTTTTCAGGTGATAATTATACGACTTCGAATACATAGGCAATTTGTATCTGACAGGCTAACAATTTATTACCTATTACCATTTATATGTTTCTGAAATGTGTAACTTCTTATAATCTAATATGTACTTGTGTATTTTTATGATATAAGTTGATAACTAAATTCAATTAACCAGTAGGCTAAGAAAAAACCTACGATATTTGTAATTCCCCATAATATATCCTAACTAATAGTACGTGCCACCATAAAAGTGGTTGTTTAGAATGCAATATAAACAACCACTGTAGAGTATGCAATAAAAGTAAATATTCCATAAACTAAGTATGTAATACCTATAAGCTTACTAAGTGGTTTTAAACCCTTAGCTATACTATCGTTGTTTTCACACAGTAAATACTATCGTGGGGCGTTTGAACACCCCACGATATATGTATACAAGGGATGTATTTCAGCTTATCATGTATTTTTAACAAATTATGTTAATAACAGTATGTGAAAGAAATTCGATTACTTATACAATGGGATTTCTTATGTCCCACAGTGGTTAACGCAAATATTCGATATGTCCTCTATTTTGCTGCTGTACAATCACCAACCGTTCTTCCAAATTGTACACAGCATTATTCAGCATTTCTCGTTGATTTTCAGCAATCTGCTCCCTAATAAAGTCTTTTAATTCTTCCATCGTGGTTGGTCGTGTTCTGAACACCAATTTTTTTACTAAACCAATACTTATTTGTAGATCCATGTTATTAGTTTAAATCGTTTCAATTTACACACATCCTCATAAAAGTTTTCAGCAATTTTTTTAAGTTGTTCGTTTGTTAAAAACAGATTCATTATTTTAACCCACTCAAAGTTTTCAACTCACATATGTGTTCTGACACCCTACTTGATAGTTTTACAAAAATCTGCAGACAATTAGTAAAATTTTATAACACTATCTTCTTGGTTTTGATGTTGTAGTAGAATACCTGAAACCATAAAATTTTAATTAAAAAAACCTATATTATACGAGCAAAAATCTACCGCTGGGGTGCCCGGACACCCTACGATAGTAGTGAAACACTTCTTACGATTATTCGTGACGTGAAGTGTGGTTTAAACGTTTTTTAGTTGAAAATAATTCTAAATGTTATTCTAACATTACATAATTTGTGTCATATTAAAAAACTAATAATAAAATTTTGTTAATTTACCAAATACTTATTTTTATTGCATATTATACCTGCTTTTTTTGGAAAAAGTTTACTACACTGGAGTCTTTATTTTGCATTCTCAAAGCATATTCTCAAAATAAATTACGATTGATTATCATACAGCTGTGCCACAAATAACTTATAGACATTATGTAGGTAACCAAGCCCTTTGTTTAGCAAGTGTCTCTCAGATAAATTTGAATATACCCTTATAAATTCAAATCGAATTCATACATTAGTATACACAACGGTATCTGAGGACCGCGACCAACCTCATTTATAAAACAAAAGAAAAGCGTTTCCATGTCGCCCTGCCTCCGCGATAATGCTGAACGGATAATATATGCATATGGTACATGCTCGTATCACACTTATATATCTAAAATAAATATGAGTACACTGCGCCCACAATAAGCAATAAATAATTTTTCGCAATCTAGATTTAAATAATAAATTGTTGGACGTGGCAATTTGAATTCCCCATTGCTGGCATGGTGCGGAACTCACATGTCATAGTCCAAGACTATAAGGGAAAAACTCACGATAACTCGTAAAATGGATGGAAATCAAGGACAATGCCGAATTTAAATGTAACTAGACTGACTCAAGGTTTCATGCAACCGACACAATAATTATTGCGAAAAGATATTTGAAAAAAGCGGAAAAAATATGAGGTCATCATAAAGTAAGGGGTATTTTTAAAGTCTTATATAGTTTTAAGAAATCAAGCTAGTAGCTAGTAGCAAAAAGTAAATGGAATTTAGTTGCTTCAATAATTAAATTTTACTGTATCTATGGAAAACAAAAGAGTTGTGTCAACTGCTGAAACAAGTGTCAAACGTAATCATTGCAATTTAGAGAATTGTTCTCAAAATAAAACTCGCGTAAACGTAAATTGAAACGATTTAAATTAATAATATGGATCTACAAATAATAATTGGTTTAGTAAAAAATTTGGTGTTTAGAACACGAGCAACAACACTGGAAGAATTAAAAGACTATTAGGAAGCAAATTGCTGCAATTCAAGCAGAAATTCTGAATAATTGTGCTGCAATAATTGTGCCAATGCTGTGTACAATTTGGAGGAACGGTTGGTGATTGTACTGCAGCAAAATGGACGACATACCGAACGTTTGCGTTAACCACTGTTGGACATAAGAAATCCCATTGTAGGTATAAGCAATTTAATTTCTTTCACATCCTGTTATTAACTTAATTTGTTGACTTAATAATATATCCCTTACTTTATGATAACCTTGTATATATCGCAACTTTGAACGTCAAAAGCTGAGAGGGATAGTAAGGATGGAGCAGAAGGGATACTTACCACTTATCAAGATTAGGACAGCATTAAGCTGTCTTCAAAGTTTTGCGATCAGAAAATTTTGAGTTGCGAGTTGCGTCTCAAAACGGTTTGTAAAAAGAAGGTTTTTATAATGGCATAATTTACCCATTACTTAAATACTCGAAATATAAAAGTAAAATCTGTAGGATACAATACGGATACACGAGATATAGACAATATTTCAATCGGTTATATACATTTTCACGGCATTCTGTTTCGGGAATATTAAAAGCAACTTCCTGTATACTCTTACATTCTTGAATACTAGAAAACAGCCAGTTCTAAACTAGTAATTTTATGACGCCATTGGGGAATGCATATAATAATCATTCTATTATCGGTAGAGGTTGACTTTGCCACCAGTATCTACCGTTCGGTAAGTACACAGAACCTGGTGTCGATATACGACCCTGACGTTTTTGGGTAGAACAGGCCGTTTTCAATTGACTTAAAACTTTACTAGCGCCCTAATTTAAAAATTGTAAAACCTTTTTCTAAATTTGTTCTTATTTATTCTACATCCCGTGTATATTTATCTAGATAGAATAAAACAGGATCCCATTTATATTTCTCGTTCTCAAATTTAAAAAGTATAGCAGTAGGTATACCTACATATATGGCATGGTATTTAATATTCCAACGTTGTTGTTATTTATGGGGAAACTAGAGTTATAAAATCGTGTCAAATATTAAAATATTATCTTTTGAACATATTATTAATTATTATCCTTCCAAATTTTAAGTTGTTAGGTACCTATATCCTCGAATCTATACAAACGCATATAATTAACTAACTCATATAATGCTAGGTAATACTGATGAAATCTCTAAATAATGATGGAAAAAGTCAGGAAATTCCAATTTTCTGGTATCAGGGAGTTTTTAAAGGGGTTACAAATGGAATAGATAATCCTGAAATTCTGCCATTGTCACTATCCTTCCTACTTCATTCGTCGCATCCAGCCGCATTAGAATTTACTCATTCTCTTTGCAATTGATTTTTGTTAACCTTGATTTGCTATTCAGTGAATAATCATAAAAAAATAGGATATAGTATTATTACATTTATTTTTTGTTTTTCTTGCTTTTTGCACTATATTCCCAAACTTCCCTTAACTAGCACGCCATGCGCCAATTTTATCTATAAATTGGCTTCAATCATGTAAAAATTATGATTAAGATAACAATAGCAGAAAAACTTCACAAAACTACTTGACAAATTTTGACAATAAAAAAATTTTTAAGATAGTTATAGTTTCTCCGGCAATTTTTACAATCCATGACCATCTTTGACTAAGATAATTTTTCATATAGACGCACTTTATTTTCTAAAATTTCATCGAATATAGATCTGGGAGACTTTAAACTGTCAGGTAATTTAGAATGGGTTTGATTAGACACCTTGACTGTATATACCTGTATCGAATGAATAATATTCATGCGATACTAAGATCAAGTTATATTATTGGGATACCAATTTTTACAGTATTTAACACCACGGTTAAACTTAAATATGAAATGGCATAATAATGTTGACACCCATCATTGGAAGGCTTAACTTTTTAGTTACCGATAATAAAATGCCTTCAATAATTACGTGTCGCAATGTTTTCTTGTTTATTTTAATTTTTTTTTTTTCACTGAGGTCCACCAATCCCTCATGTTGTGATGTACGTAAGCCCACTATAAAAATTTCCACGAACTTTTCGCCTTGTTTTCTCGGACTATGGTTGGCATGGCGCAGAGCTCACCACACATCACTGGTATATCGATCCCCGCCCGCTTTGTAACATTTTCACGACCAAAGGGCCGCCATCATTTTTCGTACTTCTCCAAGGCTCCTTTGTCCGTTTCCTTTTTAATCAAAGAAACTGGTCCTATAAGGAGTGTTTAACGGCTGTCGACCATTCTTCCGAATTACGGTAATTCAGTTTATCTTGGTCATTTATACCTTGGCATTTTTATCAGTGATACTATAAGCTAAATATTACCCTTCCTAAACTGAGACTAAATATTTTTTTTACTACTAACATGAGAAAACCTTATTATTTACCTCATTTGTGTAATGAGAAGTAGGTCATTATTGACCTAGGTAAATAATGAATTCATTATTTACCTAGGTTAATAATAAATTGTATTGAAACTCATTTGTTTGACATTTCACGCATCAGTTTGACATTTCACCTACTTGATATTTCGATATGTTTGAGTAATGGGGGAAATGTCTGATTTTAAAATGAAAATAAGATCTTCTGGTGTTAATTCGGCTATTGGTAGTACAAAAAATACTATATATACTTCGGTTGAGAAGGCCATTATTTACCTCGAAAATTATATCCTGAGGCGCGTAGCGCCGAAGGATATAATTTCTCGGTCAATAATAGCTCACTTCTCAACCTAGGTATATAATATACTATTGTTTGTTTCTGAACATAAAGGCAGAGTTAATAAATACTCTATGGTTGTAAGCCTTAGTGGCCTCTGTAATTGTAATAGTAGTTAGCTGTATATAGTAGTATAAATAGAATTTCTTTATATAAAATTTAAAAAACACTATATTTCCAATTAGAGGTAAATGAAAATAACTAACAATGTGTACTCTATTTTTGTACTTTAAAACAAATAGAAAATATCTTTTCTGATTTTTCTAAGTATTTTACTTTGAACTCACAAAAATAACACTATTTATTTGCAATATTTTATACAGGCACTCTGTTAATGTATCGTGTTCCCCAGGAGACTAATTTTCTGTAAAAATATAACTTTAAAAATATTTAAATTTGAATTTGAAAACACGTTTTTATAGTTTATTTTTATCATTGAAATACTACACATAGACCATACAGTATTTACGTATATTTCTTATTTATAAGTAGAACTTGTAGTTCCAGTGCCCAATGTTGACAATATAGTGCCCAACATTCATGGAGGGACTGCAATCCTTGGATAATTTATATCAGTGGATGGTTTTGTTGTTTTACTGCCTAATACAAACACAGCGACATGTTTTTATGTCTAACTTCAACTTCCTCCGTTTTTATGTTCTGTTTTGATGAAGACTAAAAGTAGGTCTTTGCGTGTTTGGTGCATTTGTCTCTTTCCCTAGATTATTAGTAGAGCTCTTGCATTAATGCAATAGATTTGCCTCTTTTTGCTATATCGATTACATATTGATATTTGTCATGTATCATTCTTTTATGAAACAGTTTTTATCAGTACTTATTCTTTAAGCACAACGTAAAAATGGAGATCTCAAAAAAATATGATATAATGATACCTATATATCAAAAATAAAGAAGCGTATTCCTTTTCCATAAGAACATTAGAGCCTTTGCTTCCAGATACAGAAACAGGACGTTAAAATTTTGAAATATCCAAATATTTCTTTGAAAAAACGAATATCTTCATTTGTGAATATTTTGTAAACTACTGGTTAAAATTGTGGCTTCATTTTAGCACGTTAAATACCATTTTATTAACATGCTGTACAAAGAATATTTGTTTGAATGCCTTCAAAGCTTCAATAGAATATTTTTTTATAATTTATAATGAAATTTTTATAATAATACATTATTAAATTATGACAAAAAATACACCACTTAACTTTTGATATTCCATACACCTTGTATATTATGGTTCATCATAATAAGTTCAAATAGCAATACAAAGATTAGATATTTCTATATCTATATAGATACAGAAAGCTTAGAATAAGAATCTAAGATAAATTGAACTTGAACAGAAACTAAAAGGTTGTTTAATTTAAATTGCATTTAATATTTCAGTATTACAATTTTAATTACAGTTACATAATCCTACGCTAAAAGTGTTTAAATAGCGCGACAAAGTATTCACGAACATTACAAATCTAGTTTTTTTATAATTAGTATGGTGGATTCGTGGAAATACGACACTTTACGAAAAATATTAATACCGTTAATATTTAGGAAGTATCACTGATTAAGTAAAGTTATTATTTTTTTCATCGTTGTCGGTTCAAATTAGAAAATTTGGGTAATTTATACCTTATAAAAAAGATCGACTGTCATGTAAATGTCACTTCAAATGATCACAATAATATTCCAGTAGTGGTGAGACCGTGGTGCCCTCTTTGGGTATTTACTACTATCTGTATGACAATTATTGTCAAATTGACAGACAGAACGACCTGCTTTTGCACAGGCGCCATTATAGCAGTGACCTCTATTGTCTTTAAGGGAGACAATCCTATTTATTTATTTGAAGGAGGTCCCGAAAACAACTACTCCACGGGCAATGTGCCCCGACTGGCATTGCATTACTTCGGCATCTCCATAGGAGTCGCCACATCTTTCATCGAGACTAACCAGCAGACACACCAGTTTCGCGCTTATTATGCGCTCATCAGAGTACCATAGGTAATGCAGTGCCAGTCGGGGCACATTTCCCGTGAAGTAGTTGTTTTCGGCCTGTCCTTCAAATAAATAAATAAATAAATAAATAGGAATGTCTTCCTCAAAGCCAATAGCGATCACTGCTATAATGCTAGGTCCTTGGTTACCTATAATCCTAGGTATAGTGTATATAAACACAATTGAAACTGTATAAAAACTAAAAGCCGGCAAAAACAGTCGACATCTCTTTATTGTACATGGGCGGAGGTATAAATGTTTGCTATTAAGAAAATGTTATAGAGATCGTTTTATGAGAATTGTATTCATTTTTATTACTTTTTGTTTATTAACTAGATACCTATTATTTGTTCATGTTCAACATATTATATTATATTATTGTTAAGAAGTATTGTTTAGGTATGTTTATTGTTGTTATTTTTATTGTTTATTTAACAAAACTAAACTACGCTTGGTAATTGGTATTTACGCGTTACACTGGAAAACTATTGATGATATTTCAGCATTCGGCACGGGAAACAAAAAAATTATTTACAACCCAGCAGACCAGTCTGTTTATTCTCTTTACATCAGCGCGCAGTTGTAGATGGTTCATCAGGCTGATTAGATTTCCAGTATAGGACTAACATGTACAGTTTTAGTTACTATTCTAATCGTGATACCATTGCTAAATGCATAGGACGAAATATCAAGATAAGTACGCACGGTCCTGTGCCTTAACACTGACCAGCTTCAATTGTGCTTATATACACTATACACAAAGGAATAACATCCTTATTATTTTTAAGATATGTCGAAAACAACAACTTTGAGTGCAATATGCATCCCCCAACATTAAATTACAGTTCATATCCTATAAAAACGAAGCCATGGTTTTCAGTTTAAAAGAACATGTTTGCTTTGCCGCAAATTTTGATGGAACCTTGCAAAAACTATAATCTCATTATAAAATATGTTCAAAATATCAAAAATTAAATGTATAACGACATTTATAAGTTATGGCCCTGTACATAGCAAAAGAAAATAACAAAATGTTCCCTATAGTTTTTGACTGTCCGAGTATATTTAGAATTACTAAATCCAGAGATATTGCTCTTATCTAATGTGGAAACATGCTCTTAGAACCACTTAAGCTGGGAAACATACAATTAGGTTCGTAACCCTTCATTTTCTCAATCTCCGCCCATGTCTTCGACGGCTTCATAAGGATCTAGAGAAGATGAGGGTTTTTTGATGCCTCGCAGCCCCATCAGCAGCAGCCCATAGCACACTTATCAGATTCTGTTCCATGTTTGTTATTCGTTTTTAGCTTCTTGCCTTTCCACAGTTTAGCTATTGATCTCCGCTGTATCGCTTCTACTTCAAATATCTTATGACTTCGTTACTCGGTCTCCACTTCGTACTTATACCTATAAACGTAAGAAAGTGATTAATTTCTGTAGTCATTTTCTTTTTCTCAACTTGTAACTGCAACTAACTGTAAGATTTCTTGCGATATACTTATTATTGTATTCCTTTACAATTTCAAGTGGATCTGTATACAGGGTGAGTCAACGAAAAGTTTCGTCCTCGATTATCTGTCAAAGTTTTCTATGGAAAATCCACAGGCAGGTCGATTTTTATTTGAAGGGAGACACGTTTTTATAGTATACACATTTATACAAGGTGCCCCAAAAAGGAGAGGTCTATCACAACTTATATTTTTTAAATGGAACAACTTGTGTATTTTAACTGATTTGGATAGAACGTCCTCTCACATGGAAACGTTTATGGCGAAAATTTCACGCCAACATATGTTAACCAATAAAATGGAAGCATTTCTTAAAGTTGTTATGACAAAATAGTGTAACTTTATTAAACGGTATCTGTGTATTAGTATAGTACAAACGGCATCACTTAAGGGTCCATTCTCTGTAGATTTGACAGGCATGAATGCGGGGTCGGATTGAGAGGATGGGTAGCCGATGGGTGGAGAGCAATACATAGCCATTTATATATTATAAGTGCAGAGTGCAATACATAGCCATTTATATCGATAGTGGAATATATTCCCACTATCGAATTCTTAAGATTTCGGAGGTGCACGTAAAGCCGAAGTAAAAAGGCACATGGAAATAAAGTTGGCCCTCATTGTAAGGGTATCGGATCTGTCTTATAATTGCAACAAAATTTCTTTTTGGTGTTATAAATTATATATCACCGGAAAGATCAAAAGAAAAACTAGATCCCTATAGTAGCAATTTTTGTTTAATACATGTATTTTAGAGAAAATAATTTTTGAAAATACCCTATTTTAGTACAAGATTGTTTGCCTGGAATTTTAAAAATAAAAAGAAATACCAAAAATTACTACTATAGGGCCTTAGATTAAAGTCTTATCTTTCAATACTTTTTTACTAAAAGTCGCTATCTTTTATAGTTTTTTTATAATTAGACACGAGACGAACGCCGATTTAGGGCTTATTTCGACCTAGTGAATGGACTCTTAAATGATGTATAAATTAAAAGAATACTACCAAATTTCCAAAAACTAATTGTAATTATAAATAATTTTTTGTCTGCATATTGTTTTAACGGTCACAGTATTTCATAGTATTAAAAATATAAGTATTTTGCTGGCATAGTGAAAAATTTTAATATATTTTTAAAATAGTAATCTATAGCTGCAACACAGCTTTCTATTGATTCATTTCATTTTCTTTTGGCAATACAAAACCTGTAAAATTACCAAAAGTAGGAAACGAGAAGCGCATACAAATTAAATATTCAAAGTGCAGTATCAAGGCAAACTTCTAAAGTTTCAAAGAACACTGTATAACATGCAATAAAATAAATATTTGATAAATTAACTAAATTTCATCAATGGTTTTTAGTTTTATACAAAATTCTGTAATATTACAAATCATATTTTGAATTGTATCTAAATAACATAATTATTATAATAAAATTTAAAATAAATTAAACACTTAACTAGCTTTTTCGTAAACGTTACAAGTTGATCCTCAATTCGTCGTTAGTAGAATGTTTGTATGATAAAAATGTTTTTGTCAGATTGACATTTTTAATATTTATTTTATTGTGTATTATAACAGTGGTTTTTTGGGGCAAACTTTAGAAGTTGGTCTTGAAACTGCACTTTGAATATTTAGTTTGTATGCTTCTGGTTTCCAGTTTTTGTTATTTTACAGGTGGTGTAATCCTAAAAGAAAACTATAAATCATGAAAAGGCACCACAAATAAGTTACAGACAATTATCTACATTTTTCTATTGTCACTATAAATAAGTAATTGTATGCTTCTAAAGAACTTCTTATGGTGACACTTTTCTTCAGTGACGTGGAGATTTCTTTGAATAAATGCTTCAGTAGTGTTTCTTTTTGATTAAATTTAAAAAAGGTTTTATGGAAATGATATATTTTTTTATTTCTGTAGTTCAATGGAAAATAATATTTGTAAGTAATTTAAATATGTTTTGTTGAATTAAGTTGGTTTAGGGCCATCTCCTGTCGGGCAAATATGGGCCTCAAAAATTTGTAGATCATACACCACTTTGGTCATATACTCATACAATTTAATAATATTTAACAAAATGCGGAGATTATTATTGTGCATATATAATTTTTATATAAAAGCGGTATAATCCCTTCAACTATTTATTCAAATAAATTTAATCAATACCTATCTAGTATTCTGTGAATATTTAACAGTATGATTCCAAATATGAGGAATTATGACCAATTTAATAAAAACAGTCGAGGTATTAACTAAAACATGGATTTAAAAATTTTAGGGCTAGTTTATTTTTATATGGAATAAACTAAATAAGTAAATACATATGAATTATTCAGTTAAAAAATATAGGATTATAGAAATTTCAAGAATAATCTATGATATAATAATATCATATGTATTTACTTATTTAGTTTGTTCCATATAAAAACAAACTAGCCATAACATTTTTAACTGCGACATTCATTTGACTGTCCATTTATATTATAAATGGTCAGACGAGGAAAATAAAATACCTACCCTTCCGCAGATTTAATAACACTCGACTATTTTATGTGGGGCTTAAAAGTATGTACGTTAACATATCCCAAAGATCAGACATTTTTGAAAGACATTTTTGTAGATGTCAACGTTATAGGCGAGAGAGTTTCGTATTCTCACAGAACTTATACATAATATATTATATTTACAACACCTTTTTTTGCATGCCTGGTGAGTTAGTTACTTCGATACAGATTGCTGATACCTATTTATTTAATTAATGCAAAATTCTCAAAAAATATTTTCATTCTGTTATTCGTTCAATTAATACCCCTTAATAATAACCAGCTAAAGTCCTATACCAGCTAAATGACGACTGTTAGTAACAGTCGTTAGGATTTTTATTTTTTCAACTGTCTCTTCATTACAGGCAGCTTTGGATTATAAAATTATGTCATTTACAACTTCTAGATCTATATTATACTTACTATCATTTTTAAAATTTGTCATTAGTACGGTCAAACTAAAGTGTTTATTTTTACATGTCATTTAAAATTAAATTTGATTCGAATAATATACACAACATTTATACGACGTTGAAGTAAAATTTTCTGTATTTCGGTTGAAGGACACGTTTGCATTCCCTTTTCGATGAAGCAATCAAAAGATAAATTAAACCCTAAACGTATTCAGTGTAAATTCAGACAACCGAAACCTATAGGATATCGCACTGAAAATACAATCGGCCAAACAAATTGTAACATTTTAATGAAAAACTGTACTGGCTGACTGCAGTTTAGAGATTTTTATGTTGCACGTCAAAAATTTAGTAGTTTTATATGAAACAGTCAATGTGTCCCATATTAAATTTTTAATTGCCAAAGAATAATTAGGTCAGTTTGCAATACGTTTTTACTGTCCCTAAATAGTCATATATCCCTAAATGATTTAGTTACTTTTTGACAGCTGTGCCATCTAGCAGTAACTTACTGAAACTATTAAGCAATTATGTCCAAAGCAAGATATTTTCTTTGTTGTTAATAGACTTTTTCGCATTGTTTAGGAAAAATTCACATAAAACTCAATTTTTAAAGTTTACTGTAATTTAAACAATTTGCTCTGAAGGTACATAGTTTTTATGTAAATTTTCAATGAATTTCCTAAAATTGTGTAAAATGTGATGCGTGTTGAATGAACGGGTCGTAGCACGTCATTTTTGGAAAATATTGCAACCAGCGGAGACATTGAAAATAATTACACCATATTATATGAAACATCATAATAACCGCGGCGATTATCGTACCAAATGAGACGCTACTCCATTAACCGAGTACGGTATTATAACTGAACACTCTCCACTACTCTTCACGCCGCACGCTGGTCGAGCGCTGTGCTATCTATATCTATGTTAGTGGAGTAAAATCACCGGTCTAACTCGCTTCTTTCTAAAGGCAGACATCTATAGAGACACCAGTATTCGCGCTGTAAGCTTAAGCACGCCGCAATACTTCACTGTGACAAACGTGAGCGCTTTTTAAAAATTCGATAATTGGAAAATAGAAACAGGTTACAAAGATCAATCCAAATTTTTTTTTTAACTTTTTCAATGTCTAGGGTACATTTCATTCGTTGCATATACACAAATTTTGAATATACCGCATATCGAAGTTTGTCATGCATAATTTTAGAAGTTTTAAGTTTATGTATTTTTTTTTTTTTGGTAATATATAGGTGTACCACCAAAAAAAGGTTTATATCATTCGAAGCGCTTAAGTTTTCTGGACAAGTGGTTAAAATTTCAGGACAGTCTAGCCATTTTTTTAATGGCGACGTATGTACCCAAAAACACATGTTTTTGAATTGTGCAGATAACGCAGGTCATTTAAAAAAAATAGCCCTGCTAAAAAAAAGTTTAGATCATACCACATATGCCCCAAAACAGGTTCTATAAAATATGCTATAGGTTTCATCTGCTCCACTATATGTATTATGTTACTCGATCGCAACACCACTGTCTTTTGGCCTTGAACGAAAATTCCTAACTTGGTCCCCATTTGCGGACTTAAACATTTCCAATGTTGAAACTTATGACCGCAAATTTGATTGCATATTATTTAATATTATATTTGGTTCAAACAATCACAATAACATTTCTGTGACGTTTACGCAAAAAACTTATTTTTGCTATGGTTATTTTTAATTTCACTTCACATTAAACGTCAAATAATTAATGTAAAATTATAAATGGCTTACGTTTTGAAATTCAAAATTACCTTCGATGAAAAGATTTTTTGGTCAGCCTTTATTATTACACATTTATTATAACAAAGTTTTTGGTGCACGGCGTGGAAATTTTCTACTGATGCGAACTCGAAGTGAATATCCTCTAGAGAAAAACATTTATTTCACAGATATATTAAAAATATTTCATTCATATTTCAGCTAAAAAAGCTTAATTTTCAAATTAGTAAAAATACGCGTATCATGAGGAAAGTAAGATCGAAATTCGCAACTGTGCTAACGATTTCTGAGTGTCAAGTCATCCGTTACAATAGATGTAAATACAAGTGTGCCGCTTATAAATCTGTTCCCATTTAAAATTCAGAGCGGTATACTTTTGCGCTAAAATCCGTGCTAAAAAGTATTAGTTTGACACGACCGTAGATATATATTGTATATGTTTTACCCCATAGCAATAAATTTTTCTTTAGGCCATAAATGTGTATTATAAAATATCTTCTTTTGCAGGAAATCTGTCAAAACTACATCAGGATTCTGGCGAAGACCGCAGCGGGCCGGTTATTGCTCTGCGGTACCAACGCCTTTAAGCCTATTTGCAGGGAATACAATGCCCTTAATAAAAATTACACCGTAGAAAAAGAAAAACCCGGCCAGGCGGTCTGCCCGTATGATCCTCATCATAACTCAACGGCGATTTATGTCGGTGAGTATATTGCAAAATCAATTTTGTTTATGGGCTGCTTTGATTTAGTGGAAAAATATTTTATACTCATGACGTTAATATATGCGGGTGATTGATAGCGCGTTTACTAGACGCAGATAGGCACATGCATACGTATATTGGCTTTATCGGCCAAGTTACCAGTTAATACAGACTTGAGCAAACCCTCTATGCAACGTTTCCCGCAATAAACTTTAAATTGGATTTTAAAAAAGGAATTTTGCCACCATTTCCGGGATATAAAACTTAATTGTGTTCATTGTCTACTATACTATTCTTATAAGATGTCTGTATATGCTTCATCAGTTGCCTGTCCAAGGTTTGTTTGTGGCTGTCTGCCGGTGCAGAGCTACATAAAATCGTGATTACTATTGTCACAGTTGTAATCTGATTTTTTAGGCTGATCTTATTCTTTATTTAATACTCTGTATTTTCCATCTGTCGATATAATTTGAACAGAATGTCTTACAAATCATAAGTACATGTTTTATGATGTGGTAATTGGTATGAATGGTTGTTAATTATTAAATTTCCCAGTCTAACCATGTAGGTGTAATTATAAGAAAGGGAATAAACTAAACGATCTGTCCATAGTTCTCCTGAGTAATCTTAAAATAAGATTTTTTTCTCTTTGTATCAACTGTTGAAAACAGGTCTCCATATTATGTAATTTTCGGCCTTTTGAAATGAAATTTGAACATTAAGTTATGATCAACGTAAGGTTGTAGTATATGGAAATGGCTTTTAGAAGTAAAACTGCCATTTTACTATATAAAAATCATACATGAAATTTGCCTAAATATGTGTATATTTTAAACAACATTCCTTTTCAAAGAGCCGAAAATGACATAATACGGAGACACGTTGTTAACGTATTTTAGGCAATTTTTGTCAATTAATCCCCAGAATAATGCCACACTAAATCACATATTGTATATACATGTGTACCTAATCTATACAGGTTCTGGTTTATGATAAAGTGTATTAAAATTCAATAGCAATGTGGACTATACTTTATTGCACGACTTCACATGTAGATAAAGAGCCAATGTTTCGTTGGCTAAATTCCTTGCCCTGAGTTAAAGTGGTCAGAAATTTTCAACACTACGATAGCTTATGAAAAGTTAAGATGGGAATGTGCAAACCGTTTTGCTTGGTCTCAAACCGTTTAGATTTTACAGGGTGTCAAAATTGAAAAATGTCAATATTCACCTGTCAATATTTCAAAAACAGTGGAAGATAGGTATAGGATACCCTACATGAAATGTGTTTAGATTTCACGTAGAATTCAGAAATGAAATAATCTATAGAGTATCCCATTTAAAATAATGAAGTTAATGTCGACTTTCGGTATAACCTAAAGTGGTAGAAACTGCAAAATGAGTGATCTCCCCGTAGGGACATCACTGGTGGATAAAATGAATAACAGATATATCTGTTTTATTCATCATAACTGATGTTATTATTCATGCCAAATTACGGGTTAATATCTATTGACGTTTTAGAGATATTAAAGAAAATTCTTAAAAAAATTGTATTTTCAACACCCTATATATCATAAACGAAGTTTTTTACGTTATATGCTTAATGAATTTTTCATTAAGCATATAGCATTTTCTTCATAAGAAAAGTTGTTCGACCAACTGTTAAAGTCCTACCACAAAAAACTGACTCACCCTGTATATAAATAAATGTATAATGTTATGTCCTTTTTCATTAAACAGTTTATTAGAAATTTATATATTGAAATAAGTAACAATACGCTTGTTTTAGATTTAGATGATAGATAATATGAACCATGTTTTTAATTTTTTTTTTAATTTGAAAATTATCAATATCAGGGCTTCTGGTTATCCGTAATCGAAACTTTTCAAAATATACAATCTTGTTTAGTTATATCTTAATTGCACCAATTTAAACTTTCAGTCAAGGGAATATCGATTATAGTGATATTTTATAGATAAGCATTTTCATATAACCAAAAGGGGAAGGAGCTATCTAGCTAATGACTTATCTAAACTATTATTACCTTTTATTTGGCAACAGCAAAAATATGTAAAAAAATATAACAGTGTACATTCAAACATACTAAGCCAACCAACAAGATTGATTGAAGAAAAGTAGATTGAAGGACAAAATATCTCAAATAATATTTTGTCCTATTATCTTAATCTGTTTTTATTTAAATCAATCTTGTTGGTTGGTTTAAGTATATATTATTAATTTTATATGTGAAAATTGTTCTAGTTTTGTCCCTATTTTATCAAAGAAGCTCTTAATTACTCCAGACAAGAACAGATAAGAGTATCTTGAAATGTAGTGAATATGAGTCGCTAAATTTTAATTAACACCGCTGCCATTGGCGCATTCGCCATAACTTATATTAACCTACATCCAATATATTTTTAGTTCGCAATCCTTGGTGTTACTTGCAAAATATAATATATACACCATAATCAGTATATATTTGCCTGTAGAATCCAGAAAATGTTTGTACAGAGGTCTATTATATTTATTTACCTCGTTGCCTTGGAAAGTCGGTAATTATACTGCCATCGTGTTCTGACATTGGAACTACGAATTAAATTGTCAATTATCTGGGATTGTAGACAAATAACCACAGACTAGTTTTCACTGTAGTTTGTAAATCTGTAAGTTAATCTGTTTGAATAGAATAGCAGCTACATGTTATCTTATTTTGATATAGGCTTTTTTTAGAATAAATTTTGTGACCGTTCACTTTAGTTCATTTCGTTATTTATGTAATGAAAAATATATGATTGTTAGTTATATTACTACATAACATGAATATCGAAATATTTAGGTACTAATGAAATGAGTTTTCTGTTGATAATATAGGCTATTATTTATCTGTGACTACTATATAATACTATATTTAGTTAGTTGGCCAAGAAATGTATCCATATAATTCAAAAATTAGTATTAGTAACTCTTAATTTGGTATACCATACTTATTAATTTCTGCAATTTTTATTGTATAAGAAGTGTTTGCATCATATTTAATTTTAATTGTTTTCTTGTAGCATATTGCATATTATTAGTCATTGTACAATTGAGTAGATAAATCATTATTTGTAAATTGAGTAAAATCAAATCTCAATTAAATGCCACTGTTCAATCAGTGCATTTATTAATACAGTGAGTTTGTAAAGTCCCGCATAAATTCATTATTTTGAAAATGGTAATGTTTTTGAAAAATCGTTCAGACACGTTGATTTTCTTTTCTTTTTACACTTGTTTTAAATATATTACATTTTTTACAGGGCGACTCAATGAAGCTACGTCAATATAAACTTTAATATTTTAAATGGAACGCACTGTACTGTTTTACATATTTGGAAAGAACTCCTTTTTACGAATACGGTCATATAAGGTTTTATGGGTCTATCTCTAATAATAAGGGAGATATGCCCAAAAAAGTGTATCATAAGAGCGATGTGTCAGAGAAACACTGTGGCTAGCAACGAATCGATATTCTCTTTCTAGCACATTGCTCTTATGACACACTTTTTTGGGCATATCTCCCTTATTATTAGAGATAGACCGATAAAACCTTATATCAGGGTATTCGTAAACAAAGAGTTCTTTCCAGATATATGTAAAACAGTACTGGGTTTCCATTTAAAATATTAAAGTTTATATGAGTAGCTTAATTGAATCATCCTATAACAAATATATATACAGGGTGGTCCAACTTATAATAGCAGGACTTACGTTTTCTTGTTTATCTAATATACAGTAAGTTCATAAAGTCCCGCATAAATTCATTATTTCAAAAACGGTAAAAAATCGCTCGGACACGTCGATTTTCTTTTATTTTTGCACTTATTTTACATATACAGGGTGGTCCAACTTATAATAGTAGGACTTCATCAAATGATAGATAACGTTAAAATAATAGCAGTTTCTCAATACACTTATATCCGGGAAAACTTCCTTTTCTATATACAGGGTATTGAAATTTTGGAAAAAAAGTATATTGTTTTAAATATTGCCAAAATGGCTAGTTAGAAAAATTGTAAATTTGGCACACAGTATCAACTAAGGATGCTTCACGATTTAAGGTTTATGGTGAAAAATTACGAAAACCAGCGGCGGAGTTATGGGTATGCCATCACTCCTTTTCAAAAAAATATTTTACGCCACTAACTTTATTGCAAGTACAATAACGTAGTTCAATGCCCCATGCTTTTAGAACAAAAAAGTATTCTTTAATTTTTTTCATACGGCGCGCCGTTTTTGAGATATTTGAGGTTTTATCAGGTAACGTTGGGCCATTTACATTTAGAATTTAATTTACATTTTATGAAGTAGACTGTGACAAGTTTTGACCAATTTAATACTTCCTTATAAGTGTCACTAAGTTACTTTAAAGCAAATCTATCTGTTATTTTGAAACAATAAAATGCCTTTCCGATTTTCTAATCAAGAATATGCTGACATACACTTTATTTATGAATTTTGTGATGGGAATACGGTAGAAGCAGCTCGAGAATACCGCAGACGATCCCCCAACAGACGACAGCCATATCATGTTTTTTCAAATGTGCACAATCAATTCGTTAATCAAGGATTAAGGCCCATACCTAGGAATCCTAATCGTCATAATATTAACACCGTAAGAAAAAATAATCGTATACTGCGTGAATTTAACAAAGATCTGAGGACAAGTCAAAGAAGAGTGAGTCGAACCACTGGAACTCCTAAAAACACTATTTCAAGAGTGTTAAAACGGTATCATCGACATCCTTTTCATCTCCAACCTGTCCATGGGTTACATCCAGGAGACGAAGAATTCAGGATGGTATTTTGTAGGTGGCTTCTGGACAACAATGAGGATTTCTTAAGAAATATTCTATGCACCGATGAGTCATGTTTTACTCGACGAGGTATTGTAAATTTTCACAATCAATATGTACCTATGGGCACATGAAAATCCACATGAAATCAAACCACGAAAGTTTCAACAAGAATTTAGTATTAACATTTGGATAGGGATCTACAATGGAAATCTCTTTGGCCTTTATGTACTTCCACAGCGACTAAATTCTGAAAACTTTCTGGAATTTTTGGAGACTGAGAATCCGAATATGTGGGATGACATTCCACTCCATTTGGGAAGACAAGCCTGGTTCCAACTCGATGGGTGCCCAGCGCATTCTAAATTCTAAATGTAAATGCCCCAACATTACCTGATAAAACCTCAAATATCTCGAAAACGGTGCGCCGTAAGAAAAAAATGAAAGAATACTTTTTTGTTCTAAAAAGCATGGGGCATTGAACTACGTTATTGTATTTGCAATAAAGTCAGTGGCGTAAAAGATTTTTTCGAAAAGGGATGATGGCATACCCATAGCTCCGCCGCTGGTTTTCGTAATTTATCACCATAAGCCTTAAATCATGAAGGATCGTTAGCTAATACTGTATGCCAAATTTCCAATTTTTCTAACTAGCTGTTTTGGCAATATTTAAAATAATATACTTTTTTTCCAAAATTTCAACACCCTGTATCTAGAAAAGGAAGATTTCCCGGATATAAGTGTACTGAGAAACTGCTATTATTTTAACGTTATCTATCATTTGATGAAGTCCTGCTATTATAAGTTGGACCACCCTGTATATGTAAAATAAGTGCAAAAATAAAAGAAAATCGACGTGTCCGAGCGATTTTTTACCGTTTTTGAAATAATGAATTTATGCGGGACTTTATGAACTTACTGTATATTAGATAAAAAAGAAAACATAAGTTTAAGCAAGAAATTGTTCTATTATAGATAATATCAAATTAGACTTCGTAGTTTCCAAAGAACAATTCGATAACAAATTCTTGTAAATATAGAAGTGTATACTTACTTTATTTTTTGTACTTTACTCCCTCATGACGTGCATAAGTATGTAAAAAAGTTTCATTCATCATCTTCGACGATACACTATAACCATCCTAAACCCGGATTCGACCTGCTCCATCATTCAGCCCAGATTTCGTTAGGTTTACTTCAGTCCCTGCCATTGTTTGTCAACATCAAAGGAACCAGTTGCGAGGGTAATCACATCCCTATTTCAGTTAATTAATTGCTGTAATTAATAGCACACACTTGAAACCCCCAGCATTCAAAATTAAACAAAAAAAATGTATTACCTCATTTATAGATGACAACTGTCTAAAATATGGGGCAGTGGAAAAATTATCTTTAAGTTACAAAGAATCAGTCGTTATAACTATCATTATTATGTAATTTTTTGTAAATAAGCAGTAGGTATATTTGAAAATATTATGTTTATTATGTGTAAGATTTTTTACATTTATCAGTTTTTTTGTTTAATGCATTTTCTTCCTTCTCTTTATAAAACATATTTTCAAAAAACACCTTTTTCAGTATTTCCCTCTTTTGCCAAAATTTTCACATCAAAATTTACTATAAATCATAATATAATGTTATATTAAATTATACTGCGGACAACCGTCTTCGCTGATTTTTTATTTATTTTTTTTTTGTACATCTATATCTAATATAGTTTTTTTCTGTCTAATATAGAAGACTTGCATTCAAAGACTTTTCTTTTTTATTACTTCTATTATTTTTTCTCGATTCTGGCACTTCCGGTATAACTGAAAGTCGACACCAACTTGCTTATTTTAAATGGAACACCCTGTATATTTTTGCAGTTTTGGATTCTACCTTCAATTTTAAGTCAACTTTCTGTAAAGTTGTCTATACCTAAATTCCGTTATTTTCGATATGTATCTCCAGTTTCAAGAAAAAAGTGACAGTTACAGCAGCATATTAAAAATGTTGAATCTTGAACAGTTGACCTTTAATTACAATATTTGCAGCACTAATGGTTTAGGCATCGCTACATCTGAAAATGATTGCATAATGTCTGAGGAACATACAGGGCCTTCAAAATTTATAAGCCAATTTACCAATTTAAGAAGTTACAAAACTTGATTTTTCAAATGGAACACCCAGTATATTATTCTACGATGAAAGAAGAATTAAATTCTGATTCGAATGACATAAATTTGTATGCGCCTATCTTTTAAAATTTCCCAGTTACAGCGAATTTATTTGTATAAAAACGTGTAAAAACTGAAATATTTCATTTTGCCAAGTAAACTGTGAAAAAATAAAACAATTTAGTTTGTCTCGAGTGTCTAATTTGTTGTCAGAAGCTTCGTTAGTATTGTTTTGTGTCTACAAAAGGTTTGATAAAGATGCCATCACTATTAATTATACTTACGAAGATTATTTAAATTTATTTGTAATTTATAGACAATGTGACAAAATTATAACAAGAACTTGTGAAACATTTGCTGATAGATATCCCCATAAACAGAAACCATCACATGCTGTAAGACGCATCCTAGAGAATTTCAAAAATGTTGGTATTACGAAATTTCTTCTTTGGATACCTCCTTTCGTAATACCAACATTTTTGAAATTTAATATACTTATACCATTTTTCAGAATTTAATTATTCTTTCGACCGTAGAATAATATACGCTTAGTCGGTAAAGTCCGGAAATTTACCATCTTGAAAAAATAAAAATACACTATCTACTTAGGTATTTATCTTACTAATAGCACATTCAAATGGTTCTTTCAAAACGAAAATATCTGGTTCTCATTTACTCAAATTAAACTGACATGTCATATATTCTAACTATGATTAGTAGGTATGTAATATTTTCCTGAAAAACTGCAAATATAAAAGAAGTGAAAATAAAATAACATTTATTTTACGCACTCATCACTGCCACCAACTATCACATATAATAAAAGGTCTTTACGCTGAACCCACATATGGGGTCTCAAACGAGCTTGAAAACTGCTTTCATTGATCAAATAAATGTTTCAAAGTTATTATAAAAGAAGAATGTTTGAACCAGTTCTCTGCGACGTTTATAAAATATTACATATATCTAATGGAAAATAGAAAGACATTTTCGAGTGCTACACGAAAAATAAAGTTGTTCCTAATATTTTTATGGAATTATATAGAAGCATCGGAATTTAAGGTGCATCGTCTCTATCCTTTACTCGTTCATGTGATGCTTACAGCAATAAACCCCGATGTCTTTGAATTGCATTTTTGTGCTGCTGATGGATTAGTTGGTATGCAACAACAATGGTATGACCGACTAAGCATCAGTGGAGTCGGGAGGGGGTTATGATATATAAAAACAGAAGTTACATAAAGGGACGCCAAGCAATTTTCTAGCTATATCATACCATACCTTAGTTAAAAATTATTAAAATCAAACATTGAAAATATAAAACCAAATTACAAAAATAAATGTACAAGGATACTTCAGTATTAAGTTCTAATCCCTCGAGAGTGCAGCAGTCCTCGATAAAGATAATTCCCTGAAAATATAATAGAGATTTTTTTTCTCAACCCCCAAATTCCTTTATCACCGGACTGTTACAAAATGTATTCAATAAATACCATATGTAGAGACATAAATATAATTCATTAACATTTTCCTGTAATACTTGACCTTTAATTAATAATTAATAATTCAATTTTAATATACACACTGCACACATATGCATTGTACATCTTTAATGTTTGACGTAAAATTGCTGAATGTGCCCACCGTTTTCTTCAATACACTTTTGCAACCTAAACTGCATATTGTTGAAGCCAAGTTCTAATATTTCCGGTGTTGTCTGAAAAACATTAGTTACGTTTTAGTTGTTTTATATTTTGTACAACAGGACTATAACAACGACCTTTGACGTAACCCCATATGAAAAAATAAGGTACCGTTAGTTCGGAAAAATGTGCAGGCCATTCTATTGGTCCGGCTCTACCTATCTATCCTTCGATACATTCCGTTATTCTGTACTGACAATGTAAAAAAAAAAATAAAATGTGATCTTCCAAAAAAATTATGGTCTATTGAAAAGAGCTGGTGTGTAAATTGAAATAACTCCTTTATTTTTTGGTATAACTCCATCATACTATACATTTTTGAAAAAAGGAAAAGCGTCTCTATCGAATAGTAATATAATCTATAAGCTGTTCCATTTAAAAAATGACGACAATTTTGAATTAAAAAGAGGCAATTTTTTTCAAGCACCTGTAGAAATAAAACAAACTAGTACTAATGACAAAATAAAATTTGTTTGTAAAATTAAGAGCACCAGTGAAAACCGCTCGTCGCTATCTCATTTTGCCTTGAAGTTATAAACCTTTAAAATGTGGCACGTTATCTTGGGACACCCTGTACTTTAATTTATAGTTATTTTGTACCATATTATTTTCATCGGTAAATTAATGATAAAATCACTTAGCTACTGTCTTATTTCCTTAACAGAAAAATAAATGAACGCAGAACCTTAATGAACCTAATAAATTATTGTCCTAATGTAGTAGGAATGTTTTGCACCTTAGAGTAATTAATTAACTAGTTCTTATTCTTAACTTATTTCTTTTTATAATAGGGATTTAGAAGGAGAATCCCTAGGCCTTGTATGTTTTCTTTAAGTTGTTTAAATAGGTTTGTAATCAAAGACAAAAGCCACTATGTGGTACTTATCCAGGGAAGTTCCGCAGAAAATTGTGGACAGCATACTCTCTCGTGGTGTCTATTCCGGTGAAAGCAGCCTCCAGAAAAGACCAATAATAATAAAACGCCTACAAAATAAATACCATAGAAAAATAGAATATTCCCATTTATTTCGGAATAAAACCAGCTAATGAAATGAAAGGGTTGTAAACTCACCTCTTCTTGTGTTTAATGCCATAGACAGCAAGAGATGTTTTGTTTCTCCAAATTAATCCAAAAATATTGTACAAATTGTAACCAAGATATGGCCAGACAATATAACCAACTTTTACCACACACCCAAAGGTACCGGCTGTTTTAAGACGCCAAGAAATAAAGCCGTTTACACGTAATAACCAAATTATAGACACAAAACTAGGTGTTTCTGTTTAGCTACTACTAATACAGGACGTACTCTAGAATAGGAGCCCCAGATTTTAATAGGTTTCTACATTCTAATAGTAAATATAATGAAAATCAAGTAAGTAAATAAAAATCGTAATACCTTTGTGAATGATTTCAGCATCACCACCATGCCCAAACTGCTGCATCTATTTTGGCTGTAGAATAGTAGTAGTTGTTTTCGACGTTTACCTTTAAGAGAGATATTCCGAGTATCCAAGAATGCAGGCTTATATTTTTAAATAGTTTTTAAGCTGTACTGTACAATGAAAATGAGATTATGAACAATAATTATCTTTACCTTTTCTCCCTTGTCCGTAATATCATTTAATTATAACGGGATTATGAATGAAGTTGACATTTTCAATTATTGTATAAGTTAGGTGATACAAATCTTATATGCCATTATAAAATCGGTTTTTTTTTTTTGTTAATATCGGTTTCTTGCATAGTTAGCGCCAGAATAAATAAATAACCAGAAGAATACCTCCCCATTTCGCGCTTTATTTCTTCCCGTAACCTCGATGTTCGGTTAACCTGAAGTTTTATCCTGAAACGGACAGTATCATAGCGTCTCGAATGTTGTTAGTATGTTCGCAGCGAATTGTTTGTTACGCATTGGGTTTAACCTATTTGATCTAGTTTTTTAATTATAGTGCCTAAGTTCCGTTAATTTTATAGTTTGTAGTTAAAATCGAATTGGAGAAACTGCATTTTAGAAATGAATTTTGTAAGGTATTTTACAGAGTATTTAATCGAGAAATGTCTCGCTAAACATACTTGCGATGTTTCTGAACTGTATTCTATAGCCCACCAAGATTTGAATGAATCGGTTTTATTTTGCTACTATAAAGCCTACTAAAATGTCAATTTGGATTTATTTGGCAATTTAAATATGCCTCACAATGATTTTGTGAGTTTTGAAAGTATTGTTTTACAAAACAGGGTTATTAAAAGTATTGAAAACATTTGTAAACACGTTAAATTTGTAGACCAATGGAAATGAACACCATAACTATATGTTAGATTTATTGAATTTTGGCCAACACTTGATTAGTTTCTATTGTTATTATTAAGTATTTTTAATTAAGTTTTTATATTGTAGATTCTTATCCTGTGATTCGGAGTTCTCTCTGTTTAGGTAGCGGTAGCATAAATAAATAAAATAAAATATTTAATTATTTAAAAAAATAGGTAAGAATATGGAATAGGAACCGACAGTTTCAAATCAAATATTAATAGGGAAAATAAGATATAATGGTTATTATAACCCATGCCAACCTTTTTAAACTTTTTGACTTATATCACGTAGAAAAAATGTTTTCAGGTGAAACTCTTTGTCTTGATGTGAAGTTTGTTAATTCGGAATAAATCCTGAAAATACTAATATCTGAAATTTTATATAAAATCCACAAATTATTTACAAAACCTACATTTGACGTTTAGAGCAACTAACTGGTCCACCTATTTTGAACTATTTCTGGTTACCAGAAATAGTTCAAAATAATAAATAAATATCATTAAAAAATGGTCTATAATTATCAATTTTAATAATTAACTCGTATTTTTTCATATCTAAATAAATGTAAATAAGCTCACTTGACAGACACTCATGCCGCCGTTTGCATATTTAAAATTTTAGAATTCCGCTCTTAAGTAACAAATTTGCCTTGACGGGAATTGGGATGACATGTCACTGCTGAAATGGTCCCTGCCAAGTAGTTTAGTAGTATAGACCAATAGAAAGCACTACCATGTCTCTCACCACTCAGCTTTAAGTATTATTTTTTATTTGCACTTCTGAAAATATTAAAAATATTGGAAAAGAAACCCCTTCGCCAAAAGAAACAGGCAGCGTTTGATTTTTAAAACTTAGTGTTGTCTAGCCAATAATAAAATTCAAACATCAAATAAGGAGACACCTAATTATTATTAAACACAAACACGTCATGGTTTTGTTTGTTCAGACAATACCACAAATACATAGTTACATACAACAGCTTTTTTTAATTTGTAAATACGCAAGTATTTACGAATTCCAATTACTGATGAAGGCGCTCGATATTGTAAACGAACATGGAAAAGTTTATTTTATATTTTTTCAAATAATGATTTGTGTAAATATTGACACAAAATTTTATTTTCAGTTTCAGTTACACGAAATACATATAAGCTGCATTAACAATAAGGTAACATAAAATATCTACCTCATACAGCAGTTTTTTACTTATTATATCATTTCCAATTTAAGATTTATAGAACCAAGATATTTTCGAGACATACACGCATTTTAGCTCATTTTCGTCTGAGAACCAGAATTCTTTTTAGAAGAACACTTGAATTGACTATAGGTCATAGAAATACACACACCCTCAAAAGGCTTGAGGGTGTGTGTAGGCAAGGATTGTTAACTGTTTACAGGATTGCTGGATCCCTATACTACAATGTAATCCATAATTGTGACGTCATCAAAGATCCAAAGATCTTGAACTTGTAGAAATAGGTACACTTTATACTGTTATTACAAACTAATAAATAATAATATTAATAATCATTCAAATACGAAAATTCTCTTGCAAATGTGAAATATAACAAACACAAAATAGGTATATTTTGACAATTCGATTACATATATCTTCGATGACGTCACAAAGGCGGATGACAAAATTGAGCGATCGAGCAATCCTGTAAACAGTTAACAATCCTTGGTGTGTAGGTACATTATAGATTTGGACTACGTTTATTTTGTTTTCGTTACTAGGCAACAAAGTTGAGTTATTTAGCTATCAAACAAGATAAAATAAATTGCAAGATAAAATATTGTTGATATTTTTTAAAAATAATGGTCAGTTTTATTGCAAATTGAACAAAGCGACTTTGATCATCGTGGCATTAGCCAAGACGTGAGATATGCTTTGCATGATGCTTTTAATAGGGCAAAAATTATTGATTTGCATGAAAAGTAAGAAATGCTGATTTTCTTTCTGCAATTACATATTATATATATATATATATATATTATAAAAAGTATCTATGATAATAAGAAATCTGATATGTTTGCCTTGATAATAATACACTTTCGATATTTATTTTGAATACTTCTGGTTTTCTGTTTTTTATTATTTGACAGGTGGTGTAATCCCAAAAGAAGAGAAAATTAATCAAGGAATTTGTTGTTTTCATTAAATTTTTATTTCTTTATTGCCTTGGTACTTAATGGGGTAATATGAATCTGATTTATACATGCAATTATTGGTGTAACTTGTAAAATGATTTGACTTTACTGAACAAGTGTTATTATTTATCCCTATATATTCAAGAAATAGACAGCCCGCTGTAAATATTATTTTTAAAATTATAGTTTATAAGCTATTTTCACCTGGGAAGGTTTTTATATACCTACCTACAGGCACGCCTCAGGAGATATTTTATAACGGTTTCAAAATGTTTTTAAAACTAGTTTTTCAAATATTGAATAAGTTATTGATACCTTTTTTACTAGTGTGAATGAAATAAGAAAATGTTTGAATGAAATATTTTTTGTTGTTTCGTATATGTCGAATGTTTTTTTATGTTTTTTACTTTTAAGATTTTATAATATGTTAAATCTCGTTTTTTAATTCGTTTTGATTCTGTTGAGTTAAGTTATCAATGTGTTTTTATCTTACTTCTTTTTAATAGCTACGCATTTTTTATATCCATTTTATTTTAATACCTACTAGCCTTATCCTGTAATTGGGCTTGAGCTTGGGCTTGTTGGATATTGTAATTAAGTAAATAAATAACTAAATTATTTTGAGTAAATAATAAAGTTATAAATGGGATACTCGTTAAAATCTCTCCCTGTATTTCGGCGGAAATTGGCAGCGTTCAGCGGAAATCAGCCGGTGTACGTTAGTCTGATGGCGCACACTTACGTGATGAATGGTTTTAATTAATCAATAGCTACTCTTGCATACGCCTGCAAAGCTATACGTGGTATTAATTCAGTTACATGCAGCGACATCTGATATTGCTGAATTAGATGCAGTCACTAGCGACTGTGCGCCAGACGGCTCGAATTGCTTCGACTCTATGCTGTAATTTTACAAAATAAATATGAACCGATATAGACGCAGTGTTCGACGCCTATTTAAAACTATACACAAAAATAACGCTTTTATCTTTTAATTAGTTTTCGAGCTAGCAAATACGCTGACACCTCTTTTGTATATTCTTGTTTGGATATTTTGCCAGTTCTTGAAAAAGCATTTCAACTGAAACGCCCTGAAATAGATAAAGCGTAAAATGCTGGCCATTTAAAATTTATTTTTGTCCCCATCCATTACTCTGATGGTATTCTTATAATTTGTTATTTAATGATTCATTTTTATTTTTTTCAGATCTAAACATTCATACCTAAATATTTTTTTAATTACTTACCAAATTATTTTAATACAACGTATTCTCTTGAATTTCTTCATTAGCCACCTATTATATATACATCTATTGTCTTTAAAGAAGAGAATCCTACTTATTTATTCATCGATTCCACTGTCTATTGAACTCTGACGAGCTTATAATAAGCGCAAAACCGGTCACTGTCTGGTGGTTGGTCTCGATCAAAGATGTGGCAGCTCCTGTGGAGATGCCGGAGTAATACAATGCCAGTCGGGTCACATTACCCCTGACATCTCCTTCAAATAATATTTAAAGGTACCTATTATTATTAGAAGTTCTGATGTTTACATTTTTCAGAAAGCTAGATAGTGATTTACGCCTTATTTAATGAAAATATTTGCTGTGAAGGTGGTTGTACTTGTGATAAGTCGCTACCAACTTAATTTTAAGAGATATGGTATATTTTCTTTTGCATATTTGGATTTGACTAGTTATTTTAGATGGAACTTTCATCAAATTTCGCTATTACAAAATTCAACCATTATGAAAAACAATACTTTTATTTATCTACTGTCGACTTTTTGAATATTGAAGCAGTAAGACTAGCAGATAGAAGAATTCTTAAGTTAGCCACTTATAACTTAAAATTTTCCAAATAGTTTACATGGTGTGCAGCCACCACAAAGCCCCATGTTTTGTGCATATTCTGACGTAAAATTATAAATTTCTATGAGTTCTCGATGTTGACCTATGAAAATTACAACTAATGTCTTAATTAAATGTGTATATAATTATTACTGATAATAATTTTACTAGAGAGCAAAAAAGAACAAAACAAAAAATGCTTAACAAATGAAGAAAATCATAAAAACCGTTGGTCTCTTTGTTGTCATAAGCCGCCATTGCTATGGTAATTTTCATTATACATTTGTACTGGGTAGACAATAAAAGGTTTCTCTAGTCCTTGTTTTGTGTGAACTAAAGTATGTAGTTGATGAAATTTTTCACACCACACCAAAATTCTCCACACCAAAAAGCTGGGGACAGTCAAATCGGGAAACCTTATAGGCCATCTACATTGTACCTAATCCAACTATCTCCAAACATATTAATTAATGGCGGAAGTTCATTTGTTAACAGTTTTTCAATGGTATCTATATCTGTTATTATTGTTATTGTATTAACAATAATCTTCTACCTATTTTATTATTATATTAAAACTATCATTTTCATTACTGACAAATCAGAAATTTATTAATTAATTTATGAGGTCTAGAAAAAAACATTCTCTAAAAGAAGACAATTAAATCTAGGCATAATGTAGAATAATGCATCGATATATAAAAAAAATATGTCATCGTATTTTAAAATATCAAACTTTTGGTGGTTTGAATAACTACAAAAACCAACTACTTTTTGCACACTTTGTAAATGAATAGCAAACGTGAAGTTATAATATAATGTTTATGCTGAAATTTTCAGCAAAAAATAGTCAGTATTCGTAATACATCTATCGAACTGTTTGAATCGGTTACCTTGTATGCATATGTTGACATCTGATATTGCGGAGTACGGTGCAGCCGCTGATGTCGGCTGTGCGGGCTCGAATTGCAGCTGCTGTTCTGTAATTTTGCGAAATAATTATAAACCGATAGAGGCGACCGACGCGCGGTATTCGACACCTATTTTAAATTAATACACAAAAATAACCCTTTCAACCTTTAATTAGTTTCCGAGTGAGCAGATAACACCTATACCTATATTCTTAGTTGTTTCGATATTTTCCGTCAGCTCTGCAAAAAAAAAAAGAATGTGTAGCGTGACTTGTTAGCAGCTCACAAATATTTATCTTGTGTTCCTTCATTTAACTACAACACATGGGTTATTCATAAACTATAGCAAATAACTATGAATAGTAAGGACGTCATTAAGATCACCCTCCATCTGCAAACGCCTTATTTAAATAAGGACTAAAACAAATAAAGCCAAAACAGCTATTCTCCTGGCTATATGCCGCGCCGAGCGCTGAATTACAAAGCAAGATTTGCCGTATTTGGCCTAAACACAGTTAGAATCAAAAATACAAAGATTCGGATTGCAACGAAAACTACGAGGAAATACTCAGACCACACATCGTAGGATGCAGACTACACACTAATTGCAGACCGGTTTCAACCTTTTTATGATCTCATCAGTGCAATATAAGTGGGCATACCCACTATTACCCACGAATGCGAAGACCTGAGTATTTGGCACAATAGGTAAGCCTTGCGTACGCAAGTCCTAATGGCGCCACCTCTGGGTAGTTTTCGCAACACAATCCAAATCAATCGTAAAGGATGGGGTAAATCCCCATCATATGAGTATTCATAAACTGCTCTATTACCCCGAATGCACTCTTCGCACCTCTCGAACAGGCCATAACAATTCAGAACATCAAGCCCATGATCATTAAGTACATGAAGGGAAAGTACACAAGCCTGCATTTTTGAGAACAACGAGGGAGCCACAAAAGTGGACGGGGCGAGTTGGCAAGGTTATCGTTGCGTTTCCCCCTTCAAAGCGTTTCAGTAACCATCTATTCTGTGGTACCCATGGAACAGTGGTCCAAGCAAGAATGGTCGTTCGCCGTGAAAGAATTTTATCAAAGCGGTAGTTATGCAGCTGCTCAACGCCGCTTCCGCACCTGACCGCATGTGATTTTTTCTTGTGAAGCTTCCTAAAGAGCAAAGTTTTCCAAGAATGGCCTCGTACTCTTGAAGAACTGAAGGGGGGAATCCATCATGAAATCGAAAGAATCCTTCAGCAGATGCTCCGTGATGTAATGGTCAATTTCAGACATCGCCTGCAAGAATGCATCAATCGAGATGAACGACATCTTAATAATGTTATTTTTAAACAATGAATAATGTTTCTCAAATGCTTTTCAAAGTAGATTATTATTTCTTACAGTTATTTTAAAAATGCAGGTTTGACTGCCGCACCCTGTACGTACATGTATTTATAAAGTAAATGAACTGGCAGCCGGCATAATGGAACGAAGAGACTGTTTCGCTACGCACTATCTGCATTCTTCTGCTAATTTCGATACATACAAGTTTTTGTATTTATGTGGGGGTGTGTGTAGGTATGTGTGTGTCTGATAAAATTTCATTTTAACCACATATTTCGCTTTCTCGCGCGATGAAAATATTTTAGCAGTTAGAAGTTTGGTGTCAGGCACGGTGAGGTTTCCTCACAATCCGACACACACACAAAGTATCACGATGCGAGACCGCGTCAGCTTGCCACCCACCTACTTTAATTAATTTCATTTATGCTCACTGCTAATTGATTATACGAATGCGGGTCTCCAAAACCTTCGGATAATTAAATCATCTGCTACAAAGCAGATATTCCACAAAGCCGGGCTTGTCTCGGATAGAAAAGACATTATTAGGTGATAATTTCTTCTAAATTAAATAACTCAATTAGGATATGGAGAAGAATGCCGAGTTTGCGTCTCTGCGCTTTGTCAACTTGATTAATATTAATTATAGAGGGTGGCTCGTTAGTTTATAAGGCTCAATGATTCTATTGTGTAGGTAAAAAATATCTCTGCCATAAGTTGATCACCTATGTTTCAAGAAAATTGAGCTTAATTTACATTGACATCGAAGCTTCAATGCACGAAATGTAATTTAATTTTGGTCACCCTTCGCGACATTGCGAATTTGTGTCAATCACTGACAAATGTTCAGTTCTGATTAATTATATAGTATTTTTTATAAATACTTATTTCTTGTATTTATTTTAAGTTTCCAGAAATAAAGCTATAAATTTTGCAATCTACTGTTAGCATATTGTCATCACCACCACAGCCCCTAAGCTTTGGAAGATACTATATCCTGTTACCCGAAGATTATTTGGATCAGAAACAATATCGTCTGTCCCAAAATAATGGGAGGAGATGAGGAAATTAGAAATGTATTTGAAAGGCAACCCAACTCAAAAAATCACATCATTTTCATTGATGAAGCAACTTCTTGCTTAAACGGAACTGTGAACAGGCAAAATACTAGGTTTTGGAGCCCAGAAAACCCTCACTGGATGTAAAAAAGAACATATATGAACGCTCATTTGGATTTTTGAGCGTTTTGAGCTGATTCCAGCCCTAATAAATAAATTTTTGATTACCCTAATGAGCTTGATATGTCTGCTGGTGTTGTCTGATTCCAACAAGATGATGCCCGCCCACATCTTCTCCTCGATGTAAGAAATTACCTTAATGAAGTTTTCCCAAATCGGTGATAGTGCTTGCACTATCAAAGGATTGAAAAGGATCTATCAAAAAAGAAGTTTGAAAATAACCTTGCAAGGGGTTGGAACCTTTGGTGTGAAGATAACACTGACGTAGTTTTGCACATAACACCAAAACACTACACTGCACTCGAGGCGCCTTTCGCTAACCAAGTTGGCATCATCTGGAGATGATTAAAACTGACCGCCAACTTGGTTGGCGAAAGGCGCCTCGAGTGCAGTGTAGTGTTTTGGTGTTATGTGGAAAACTACGTCAATGTTATCCAAATATAACACCAGATATTATTCTAAATGTAATTGATGAATTTGAACACCGAATTGGGCATTCTGCTATGGTTTATGGGGGCCACTTTGAACATTTGCGGTAACAAAATAAAAGGTAGTACTATTAGGTACTATTGTTTTCATTTAATTTCTTCTTATTTTTACATCTTCAACGGCTACGACATAAAAGTGCGTATAATCTTATATCGCTAAATTCGTTTTTAGAAGGTCTATTTATATGTACTGTGTAATATATAAGCGTACTATGAAAAAAAATGTCTGTAATGTTATAGCTCCCTCAAAGATGGCTGAAAAAATAGGAAATATTGCAGAAAAGTTTCAGTGTACTGTACTGCCAGCTTTTTTTTAATCTCAACTAGAAAAAAAACATCATTTTGAGACGCACTGTATATCTACAGGCTATTTACTTATGTCAGTGTTATAAATACGTAGCTGGTTCTACTTCAATAGCGAGTACTATATTGTGTAAAATATAGATAAACAAACAGAGTTATTTCGTATAGAATTATTCAATATTTACACATCAGTATAATACAAGGTAGTATTTCTTTCTATAGTCACTGGTAGTATGTACTCCACAATAACAAGGAGAACGTGTCAAAGTGGACATTATTTTGGTATTTGATTTTCAATACCTAACAAATCATAGTTCACAACATATTTTTTTAAATATTGAAGTTAATCTTTTGCATATTTAGATTATAACTGACAAGGAAAACACAAAGTTCATCAGGTCATAATAATATATAAATAATGTCTTTAATATATCTTTTAGTTTAATTTTTTCAATTCTTATAAATTAATGAGTAAAGACTACATTCAGATATCATTTTTTTAAATTATTTCGCATGCTTGATTTTACAACTTCAAGTAATTATATGGTCTCATTCATAAATAAGCCATTATGTCACCAAAACAAACTGTATTAATAACAACTAAAAATAAATGTCTTATAAGTATTACTCTAAATACTTTTTTCTTTGAAAATATTCTCTTATGCAGGAAAAATATTGTTCCATTTATCTGAAGAATCGTTTATTCTCAATAATAAATCCAGAAAAAGTGTTTTGCATGTAAGCATCATCATTTGCTTTATCCCTAAATGGCCGAATATATACTTAACGATAACCCTAAGCCTCATCGCATGCACGGTTTCGATAAATTGCACCCCTAAATCGATATGCATGAAATAGCCGTATATTTATTTAGACGTACTTGTATTGAATATGTCAATTTGAACTTTATTGCTGTCATTTGTAACTTTTTATAATTTACTATAGAAATACCTACTAATCCCTACTTACCATTATTAAAATGATATTATTTTCCATTTCATTCTTTTAAATTACATGTTTACTACACAAGTATGTGTTTAATTTAATTTAATTGTTGCATTTTTTGTTTGGAATGATATTAATACACCAATCCTTAGATTTACTTTAATGAAAAAGTGATTGGGATAAATAATTAATTTGAAATTTTTAAGTGACCTTGTTAAGTAAAAATAATCGCACTACAGTATATTGCTTATAAGCAATATAGCTGGTAGCAATATAACACTTTAATAAAAATATTGTGATATTAATCAACAAGGATTTTGTTCAAAATGATCGCCTTGTGCCTAACAAACGGATAAAAACTCATGACCTGCAGTAGATACAGTAGATTTCCAAGTTCAAATAAATTAATATTTTGTATTTGAGTTATAATCCTGCAGAATAATTCAAGGAATTCAGATCCGGTAAAGGAATTGAAGCTAGCCCACGGTACCTATCCTGTAAACCCGTTAGATGGTACAAAGCATCCATTTTCATCAAAATCCATGTTAATAAATACCAAACTACTTTTTATTTTAGCTAATTGAAAACTCGTTCACCCTGCACTTTGTCCGAACTCTCGAACACAATTGGTTCAAAAGGCGGAGGGGGAGACTTTAGACGCGTGGCAATAATAATACAAATGTTTTAGAGACCAAGGATTTTGAGAGAAATTCATACTATTCTGAACTTTTGAAATATGTCGCAATCAAAATATAATTTTTCTGATGTTTACTAGATTTTCACTTTTTCAGAATAGAACATATTTCCTTATTTTATATGGGATATTCCTAACTCAATAGTAGATATAGATCTTAGAAGATAAGGTGTTAGGTTAGAAGACTTTGTCTGGCATATTTCTCTTGTATATCTGGTTTTGACTATGTCTCCCTTACTATACCTAAGAGACAAACTAACAAACACTATAAGTATACTATACATACACGAGTAGTGATATATTTGGGTCAGAAAAATTCTTTTAATTAAAATTGAACACATGTCAAAAGTTTAATATTCATTTTTCAGCTGATCTGACAGTCACAGTCAAATCAAATTCGGTAATTTTGTGACATGAAATTAACAAGAAATTTCAGTTGCTATTACATGTGGCTATCAAAAATATATAGGCAAAATTCATCAAATCCATAACTAAAAGTGTGTAAAACATTAATCTGTATACGGGGTTGGACAAAAGTTCCATTCGGGTCGATTACAGCCGAATGGAACGTCATATCAAATTAAAACTCTCACGCTCCCTGAACTTCGGGATATAAATTGAGCTGTTGCAGCTAATATTGCACCCAACTCAAAATGTTCAATGGAAATTGTGGAGAGACTGTGCGACATTGTCATTGAGGACATTGTCAGATACTGGAGGGGTTTTATTTTGGACATTTAATTTTAATTTAAAAATGAAGTACTTTACTTAGATATGAAAATTTGATTTTTATTTTAACTTTACGTTATTACGACAAAAATTACATGACAGAACCTTATATCTTTGAACTCGGAACTGCATAAAAAAATATATAAGTAGGCTGTTCCATAAAAAACCTATTGTTTACTTACACCTCCTTCACCATTAAAGTTCTCCGATGATTACAATGCCGGAAACCTGAATTATACTACATTCTGTTCGGCTGTAATCGAGCCATTCCGAGACTCTTGCCGAACCCTGTATATTAAATTAGTCAATTATGAATACAATATTATAAAGAGACATGTTAAATTGAGCGCGAAATCCTGTGCACGTTTGTGTAAACCAATTAAAAAATGGGAAATGAGAACAGAATGAGGATAATTTCCAACCAACGTTTTTTATTAAATATGTTCCCTTTTCATGAAACATCAAAGGAGCCTACGGTGTTTATCTCTACATTATGCATTTTTTAATTCGCCATTTTACGGGAAGTGCACGCTTAATATTAACAACCGCACGTTGTTCTCCTGCAGCAACGTGCAACTGATTGCAGTGCGTCTTTAAAAATTCATTGAATTGGGGCCCTGGCAGAAAAACAAGTTGTTTGTGCTCTCGGCTGGCTGCATCGAAAACCCCTATATGATATTTCTTGTAAAGGCTGTGCCGTCTACTTGTTTGTCTACGTGTAAGGATTTTTATCGGTTAGAGGGTATAAAGGAGAGCTCATAGTATGCAGGCTGAGTTTTTAGTATGTATTTCTTTTATGAATCCGTTGTTTGTTGGTATAAATATCCGAGGCAGTTTATAAACAAAATTCATAGATGTGAGGGTTTCTAAAAATCTTTTTATTTCATTTACGTTTCGATATTTTGTGTTTTTATGTATATTAATTAAACATTATTGATGAATGAAACCACTTTTACGAATGACAAAATCATATTTTTGCATATTAATTTCACAGAGTATTAAATTTTGTCCCTGGTTTTACTTACACTAAAACCTTACAGTAAAACCAGTGAAATAAATATGTCACCTTCGCGCCATTTGACGTTTTGACGGCACTCGGCTCTTGTAGTAGCTTCTGGAAGCATGGAAAACCACTTTCCCGCCATGATGCACACAACATTTTTTATCCTACACAAGAAAAAAATCATAAACGTCAAACTTTTATAACAATAAATAATTTACACAAAAATTAGTTCTTTGAAATATTGATATTAAAATACAGAATTATGAATAGTGCAATCAGCAAAGGCAATACCTTATTCACATAAACTCAATAACCGGGTTTGTTCTGAAACTGTTGTTGAAATTAAATTATGATATTCATGATGATATGTCACTTCTGGAGGTTCTCTGACAAGTGAAGCTTCCATACAGTTTCTTCCATGCTTTCATCACTTTCAGAAGCTTGCAATATCCCCGGTATACATGTCTCGTCCATTGTTTAATAATTAATGGTAACAATAATGATGTGTTCACTTAAAATTACTTTATAATGTGAAATTAAATGACGCTACGATGACAGATAATGGAGGCACCACTAATTGATGGAAAAGTTAAAAAAATTTCGTGCCTTGACGTGAAAATGCCTACTTTCACGCCGCTAAAGGCTCACGAAAATAGGATTTTCTGACAGTGTAGGATAAAACATTTTTACAGATTTGAATTGATTATTCTATTATAAATAAGTTGATATAGGATTTGATGGATCTGTCTCTAACAGTGACGAAGATCTGCAAAACATCAGGATAGTACCGGGATATCAAAAATTATCTTGGTCAAGGGTGGTTGTGGAATGTAAAACGTGTGTCTTACTTTAAATTTGAAATAATTATGTCACTGTCACACTGACATCATCAATAACCTACAAATTTCATACCTATTTATTTCAGTTGTAAAACAATAATGAACTACAAATTATGAAATAACGGTTTTAGTAACAAGAAAAACTAAATTACAGTAATTGTTGTAAATGTCCCCCGTTTTGTTCGATGCACAAGTTGACGCGCCTCCTCATGCTGTGAAAAGCGTTTTGCGGCACTTCTGGCGTTATAGTTGCACATTGCTGAACAATTCTTTATTGCAGTTCTTGCAAATTATTTACCGGAGTTGCGAAAATCTTGTTTTTAATTGTCATACATAATTGTCAAACAAGGTGATCTCGGAGGAAACTCAACTTCTGTATACAAACTTATCAGCCGGTCATCAAAAAACTCGCGGAGGAAAGCAATATTTTCTCGTGTAGTATGTGCTGTTGCACCATCATGCTGGAAATAACCGTACCGAAGTTCATCATCGTTTAACTGTTGCACAAATTCAGCCAAAAAATTGTGTCTGTACCTTTCTGCGTTGACGGTGAAATCGAAAAAAATTGGCCCAATTATTCTTCTGCGAGAAACTGCCATCCAAACACCAATTTTTTGAGCATGTAGTGGCGATTCAGTAAAAACATGAGGGTTATCATTGCTCCACATTCGCATATTTTGAGAATTGATGTATCCCAAAAGGTGGAACCACGCTTCATCAGAAAAAAAAGTTAAGTCCAGAAGATCGTCATTCATTAAATTATTGACAAACCAATGGCAGTAAGCAAGGCGTCTGGGGTAGTCTGCGGGCAGAAGAGCTTAATGTGCTTGCATCTTATATGGATGCATGTTCAAGTTTTTCTTTAAAATCTTATGACATGTTCCATAAGAAAGTCCAATTTCCTGAGAAAGACGTTTCAAAGGTTTTGCAGGCTCCTCTTCCATGCGTTGACGAACGTCATTGACAACTTCTTCTGTACGAACTCTTGGTCTACCAGCACCTTTTTTATGAGTCACACAACCAGTTTCGCGAAACACTTCAACACAATTTGTAAGGCACGCATAAAAATTGTCCGGTAATATTGCCACGTTTGGGAAGTGCTCTCGAAAATTGTCCAAACACAAACGTTGATTGTATTGCCAATTTCCATTAACTAGCGCACCCGTTCGAAAATAGGCTTCAATCATGAAAATTTTGTGCTGTGTGGTAAGAGGCATGACTCAAAAACTGGATTAGAAAATTTCAGCACAATGACTTGACAGATTCTGACACAACAAAACATATTCAAAAATTTAAAGTAAGACATACATTTTACATTCCACAACCACCCTTGACCAAGATAATTTTTGATATCCCGGTACGTCAGACTAAGATTATCACTTCGCACATGGCCATTATTTTCCATAAATTTCCATTAATTGAACGGCATATAACCGAAACCAAAATTATAATTAGATATCTAAATTACTTTCGAAATAACATCTATATACGTAAATTTGTAAAGTATATGACCTGGAGAAAGTAAAGTGTTAAAAATGTATAAGATACCTATCCGGTTTTTCTTGAAAGCATATGTCAAACTCAAAACGCCAAACATAATGCTTTACTAATTTAACCTATACACTATCTATATCCACGATTAACAAAGTTACCCATTGATGGAGGTACAAAATAGATGCTGACTGTAAGTATAACCAACAAAGAGCCCATTAGAATTATCTCAAAAATTAGTCAGAATTGAAAGATAAATTTGAATTTGAATTTATTCCCGCTTTTAGTTTTTTAAGCTGGTACTAATAATAGATGGGTGATTCCAAAACGGAAGGGGTATGGATATTTGGCGTGTGATACAGATAACATAGAAGCTATAGCTATTTCTGCTTACCATACAAGGTGTGTCACGAAGAGGGTTCATTAGGATTATCTCAAAAAGTAGTCAGAATTGAAATATGAAAATTTGTATGCAGAGGTTTATCAAAAAATCTATTCAATGAAAATAGTGTCAACTTCCTCGCATTTCCGGTTATACCGGAAGTCATCATCAACTTGCTTATTTTAAATATAACACCCTATCTATTATATCACTTCTGGATTCTACGTAAAATTCTAAACACATTTCGTGTTGGATGTCCTATACCTATCTTCAACTGTTTTTGAAATATTGACAGATCAATATTGACATTTTGCAACTTTGACACCCTGTAAAATCTAAACGGCTTGAGATCAAGCGAAATGGTTTGCATATTCCTAATCTTAACTTTTCATAAGCTATCGTTTGACACTAATTTCAGATTTAGCCAGAAATAAAAAAATTTCGATTAAATTTAATCTCTTGATTAAATCTGAAATCTATCGTGTCAAACAATAGATTATGAAAAGTTAAGATAAGAATGTGCAAACCGTTTTGCTTGATCTCAAATCGTTTACATTTTACAGAGAGTCAAAGATGCAAAATGTCAATGTTTCAATTTCAGAATATTTCAAAAGAAGTTGAAGATAGATATAGGACATACTACATGAAATGTGTTTAGAATTTTTCGTAGGATTCAAAAATCAAATAATATATACGGTGTTACATTTAAAATAAGCAAGTTGATTATGACTTGCGAGGAAGTTGACACTGTTTTCATTGAATAGCTCCTTTTGATAAACCCCTGTATACACATTTTCAGATTTCAATTCTGACTACATTTTCCCTCTTGGTGACACACTCTGTATGCTAAGCAGAAGTAGCTATAGCTTCTATGTTATCTGTATCACACGCCAAATATTCATACCCTTTCCGTTTTGTTTATCATTAGTACCAGCTAAAAAAACTAAAATCGGGAATAAATTCATGCTACCCAAATCAAATATGACCCAACGATATATAACAAGAAAATTGTGGGAAAATAAATGTGGTGTACATTACGACTAGAATCTTCGTAGCCAAATCGCGTCACGGTAAGTACGTCGCGAAGTGCACCGCTAAACTGATTTGTAAACCTGCAGACGGTGTCACCAGGTGACAGGGTAATTTGTCATATTAGAATTGAATCGTGAGTCTGGAATTCCACGGCGAGCGTCGGGCGAACATTAATTCAGTTATAGCGGGAGCCGGGGGAAGCAGGGGACCTCTTGTCACGTTTACTCGCAGAACTTCAAAGGGATCCGGGGCCGTTGTCGGAACGCTGATGCGGGAGCGATACGCTGCGAATAATGAGCGAGAGTAATGAAGACATTTTATGCATATTCCGATAGATGGGCGGGCAGGCTGTCCTTGAAATGCCTTCCAGTCCAAGTGAAGTTTTCAGCAAAAATATAATATTTTATTAAAATTAATACTTTAACTTATGTTACTCAGTTTATAACTGAGCTCATTAATAATATAATCAAATACAAACCGACATAATTCACATGCTTTGCAAGCAGTCGATAGACTTGACAACAACATATTAAGTACTTCAAAAGTTTTAACGGTTTATCTGATTTTCTTATATGTCTACTCTCTATTAATTCTTATTTAAGTAATAGACCTCAGTACGTTGTATTTAATAGGTTCAGGTCTATCGAATATGCAACTAGGTCTGGTGTTCCGCAAGGTTCTATTTTGGGACCTTTACTAGTGGTTATCTTTATAAATGACATTGTGAGTGATTTAGATACAGCAAAATATACCAAAGTTACATTTGTTTATAAGCTTTGATAGTCTTCTTTTTAAGCCACCAACAAGTTTTTGCCATTCTTGTGTCATGTTCGACAGTATTAGTCAGTACTTAGTACTGACAGTAATTAGTCATCGACATACATATTGATACCATCATGCAAGAGGCTAACAGAACATACGGTTTTATTGACGTACCTGTCGATTTCACAAACATAGAAATAATACTGTTTATATCTTGCTTTATATAGGAATTAAACCAAAAATTTCGAGAGATAAATTTTAATTATTGATAAAATTATCAAATATGGTCCAATAAAGTTTTAATTTTCCTTGTTATGTATAACCTATAGGTACACAAAGGAATAACCTTATTATTTTAAAGATATGTCGAAAACAACTACTTTGCGTGCTATATTCACTCTCCAATATTGAATTACATCGGACCCTGCGGGAATTAAGTCCATTTATTGTTAAGTCGTGACTATTAATAGTAATAGCTGGTAGTATATATATATATATATATAGTTTCTAACATTATTGTTGGCGCAACACCTCAATCATAGTAAAACTATTTCAAAGCTTGAAGACTATATTCAATTACCTACTCACTTGAATGTCTGACTGAAAAGAGGTAAACGTCGGAAAATCCGTAACCGTTGAACTTCGATTGAAGACGAATACAAAGAATCCTTCTTTTGTTACAGATGGAGACCTGTACACCGGGACTGTGGCTGATTTCAGCGGGATGGACCCCATTATCTACAGGGAACCTCTGCAGACCGAACAATACGATTCGATGAGTCTCAACGGTGAGTTTTCCACCAAATGTCTAAAAATAATTAACGGTTTTTGTCACCGGCTACGATCAATTGCAACGTAGCTTTCATACTCTCTTTCAATTCAATGTCTCGAATTTAATGTGTAAAAAGTTGATACAGTTGCAAAGTCTAAGACATTCATTTTATAAATGAATTGCTAAAGTATATAAATAATAATTTACCTGGTGATCTATAGATGAAGAACGGTTTCACGGTTCTTTACAAATATTAAGAGATCTGCTCATATATACAGGGTATTTTAAATAGCGTGTGCCACTATAAGCACTGTACATTGTGTTACAAACTGTAAGAGATACGAAATTGATTAAGAGCCAGTTTTTCAATGCTCGGTTAACGTAATTTAACCTAGAGTTAACTAACTACAAGATTAGAATGTGAATAGTTTTTCATAAAATGTTCTAAAATCGAAAATCAGATTCTAAACTTATAGCTAGCTTAACTACTGGTTAAACTGTGTTAACCAAGCATTGAAAAACCGACCCTAAATTAGAGAAAATTTGCCCTTTCTAATGAACATTCATAATACGTTTACAGTGTTGCCAATTTGATTTTAATTTCTGATATATTTATTAAGAGGCTACATTTTTATCTACAAAATAGTATCACCGATTTTTTTAAATAACGTTTAACATTTGCGATATCACTACCAACTGACTTTTATTCAAATACGGATGTTAATTTTTATTTCATATTTAACTTCTAATAGGTATACTAAACTTTTTGTTTTCTACTTAACAATATACCACACGAATCTTCTTTCCGGTGTTTCGAACCAATAAATTCATCATAAGTGCGCTTTTTAAATCTGTAATACTGCCCTGTTCCTTTTGTATAGATTTTTAAATAAAAATATTTGGCTCTAAATAGATTTCAAAAATATCGTCAACAGTTTTCGAATTATAAAGGGAAATAATTTTGGGTATTTTCCATATTTTCCCTAATATCTCAGAAAGAAAAGACAATGTTACTGGTTTTCATCTATCTGTCAAATATATATGATCATCTTGTCGATTACAAAACAATACTATTTTATATAGGATGACTATTCTATTTTTTCTATTATTCCTTTGAAGATGATTCTTGTGCCAAAATTTTCAGTAAAAAATGATTTGCAGAACTTAGTGATTGATTTATAAGTAGTGATAAACGATTTCTATTAACCACACTGTGTATATGTAATATTACAATGCAGAATTTACTAAGATTTAGGAGACGGCCTTCTTTAAATCTAAAAAATCACACATATGCAATGATTTTATATTTTAAAGTAATAGGTACAGTTAGGTTAGTATAGGTATATGTTATGATAACTTACTTAACTATAATACTGGATATAAATGGAGTAGGTAAACTTGGTATAAAATAAAAGTACACTTATATTTCTGTAATCTGGCTACTGCTTCAATAGCGAATTCAATAAAAACAAATATTTCGTTGAAAATCTGGCTTAATACAGTTTAAACTTTTCACATTGAAGTTCTCCAACCCCCTAAAATCATGTTGCAGACAGATTTGTATTCATCCAACGTTTCTTCTGTAAAAGTTTTTCTATTTGGGGATAGAATATATTTAGCAAAAATAAAATTAATACTTACGCCAGATATTATTTCCATTTAGAACTGCAATTCAACAAGATTTCAGAAATATGTAATATAGACATGTGTAAGGATGAGAGAGGAATTATAACGAATATAATAGTCATTGGGCACAGCTGCATTGGCATTTCATAGAAGTTGACTGTTACCAATCTTTTGAAATGACTGGTTCATTTCTATGCTGTGTGTCATTATTAGAGTCCCGATCACACATTACTTTTATAACATATGTACATTTTGAATATATATTTGACTATTAACTAAACTAGTTAAAACTTTCATTTATCCACATATTGAATACTGCTGTTGCTGTTATGTGTATTATAATTTTCTAACTCAATGTTACCAACAAAAATTACAGAGAATACAGAACGCGTGCATGAGGTTCATATTTGAGATTCCTTCTAGAAGCCATATAACTCCATATCTAATTCAAATTAACGAGTTAAATATTAGACTTAGAGTTCAATATCTATTTAGCGTATTTGTTTACAAATTATTAAAAACTAAAGAACCAGTATATCTTTATGAAGTTATAGCTAAAAGATTTGATATCCATACTGTTAATATAAGAACTAATAACTTTAATATTCCACAGCACTCAACAACACATTTTCAGAGTCGCTTCTCCCACTTAGTTCCATTTTATATCAATCAAACGAATAGTTATCTCCTAGAGCCTATATCAACCTATAAAATGAAATTGAAATTACAGTTACTAAATAAATTAAAAGAAAATGTATAGCATTAAATTAGGTATATGTATATGTAGACGTGATATGTTAAATTCCTCTTTCAAATTGTATTTCCTCTGTCTATTTGCGCTACGTGTATTAAAATACCTAAGTAATATTAAGCAGGTGGGGTGTAAGAGAGCTTTGGCTAACCTTAACCTTTTAAGTACATATCCACTTTTATTAATAGATTGTAATATTATTTGGTTTATTTATGTACCCAATAAACGATTTATTTATTTATTTATTTATTTATTTATATTAGAGGTGAACCAATGAAATAATATATCAGTGTATTTGTGCTCTATCCAAACTTTTAAAAATACAGTTTCAGTTTCATTCAAAAATACGAACGTTTGTCGATAAGTATATCAAAAATGTGTTTTAAATTGTTTCCGTTTAGCATTACATTACATTAGTAGTAGGTATACGATTTTTTTCTCATTAAATTTAATCAATATCGTAGTTCCAATAATAATAATCTTGACAAAAATGAATTTTTTATTTTTAAAATATTAAGTTATACTCCGTTATTATTTAAAATGATAATCTTGTTTAGATTATGGTACTGATTAATTTTTTATTGCAGCTCCTGACTTCGTCGGCTCGATGGCACAGGGCGATTTCGTTTATTTTTTCTTCAGGGAGACGGCCGTCGAATACATCAACTGCGGAAAGGTAAGCCATGGACGAATACAAATCGACACATATATATCTCGGGCCATAGCGTGAAATAAAATTTAAACGGCCCATTTATATGGGCATATTAGAGTCAAGAATCGAGATCACACGTTCCCTTTTCCAGGAATTTATTTTTTCTTTGTCGCTGTCCGGATGGGCTATTTGCTTTCGCAATTCCTAATGCCCTCTTTTCGCACCGTTTAGTGACCGTTTTTCAGTGGATTTATTTTGACACAGTAGCCCAAGTGGAAGTTACAAAAATGTGTGCGTGCCAAGGAAATTGGCTTTAAAGGCCTTGTTAAAAGGATCCCAATCACAATGGATTGTATTCAATCTCCCATAATTGGTTTCATTCTGAAAGTGATTAAATAACGGTCAAATGTTTAAGTAATTGTCGAATAACATTCTGCAGGGTCAGGGTCTGATTTATTAGACGTTTAGAGAGTTGCCGTGAAACTTTCACACCACTTTCTAGCCAATCAGGTGTGTTAAATTTAGGTCGTTACGTTGCCAACGAAAAAATATTAGCGAAAATTTCACACCGCCATATTTTAACCAATCAGAGGCTTCTTTTTTGTTCAGTTACCATGCCAACCCAAAAAATTTCCGGAAATTTTTAACGTTGTGTCAAATTAATAAGTGGAAATTTTTCTGTCATTTAAAATGTCAAAATAAAGACGCGGGAGTTGAATCAATACCATTTCCTATGCTCGAATTTAAGTAATATTCTCAAAATTAAATTATGTTCCACCAATATTAGTAGATCAAAGAAAAATATATGTTTTAAGTTATTTATAGAAAGTTCATGTAACTAAACTTGGAAAATGGTATGTTATTTGACTAAGAGATTTCGCATTTTATTAAACAAGTAGATACTTCAGAATAATTATCAAAAATAAATGATGTTCCACCAATATTAGTAGATCAAAGTTAATAAGCAACAAAAATATAATGTTTTTAAGTTATTTGTAAAATATGTAGGTATGTAACTAATGTTAGAAAATGACATTATATTTCTCTAAGGAAACTCACATTTTATTAAGCATAATATTTGCAATGCTCGAAGTACTTCAGAATAATTATCAGAAATAAATGTTTCGTTTCCAAAGCGGAACATTTTCTAAAATACAATCTAATAAATCAGCAAATTGCACAAACACAATGACACGATATGACAACTGGTGGAACTTGACCAGGGTACCGTACTTGATAGTCGTAAAAAATGTTTGTTATTGCTCATGGATGGCTCACTACGAGGAATGAATGTTTGGCATTCGTAATTAAAATGTTCAATTTTGGCATAATATTTATAAAATAATGGTGTGAAATTTTCTTACCGAATATCCCACGTGCTTAAATTAAAAACTAATAAAGTAAATAATATTCACTTATAATATCCCTAGTGCTTAAATTATTTTCGGAAATTTTTCCTCGTTCATGAATATTTTAAGAAAATTATTAAATTAATTTTCAAAATATTCATGACCTCAAAAAAATTTCCGAAAATAATTTAAGCACTAGGGATATTATAAGTGAATATTTTTTCACCGTAGGGTACAAATGCAAAATTATAGTGAATATTTTTTGATGTTTAAGAGATGAGTTTAAAATTGACATTATAATATAGAAACTTACCACCAAAATCATGTGTTGCATTTTGCCTCAAATTTTTGATGGAATCTCTATTCTGTGATGTCATTGTAAATTATAATCACGATTTAAACGTGAAAACACCACAAGTTTTTTTGAAGGTTAGACCTGTATGCGTCAAAGTCTCAAAATCCGATAAATAAATTATGACATTAACCTCCTTCGTAGGTTAGTTTCATATTTTCATGACAAAGAAATAATATGACATTGAAATTATAAATTAATTTTTGCTCGGTATGAAATTTTCTTACCGAATATCTCAAGTACACAAATTGATTGCCGGAAATTTTTCACTTGGGATATTATAAGTGAAAATTTCTTTCTGGAAATTTGGCTCATTGAGTGACAATCTAGATTGTCATGGAAAACTTTTTTACAAAAATAAATTCAAGATCGTTGCACTTTCGGAACTATCTATTTTTAATGGAATGATACATTTTGGTTTCTACTTGTTGGTTTAATGGGAGTTTTATAAGCATTTATTAAACATAGGTAGGGTAGATCAGCCAGAGAATGAACACTGACCAGTGAATGAACATAGGCTTAATTTTTTGCCTAGAATAAGGATGCGGTTAATCTTAGATGACGTACTTATATTTTAAGTACAAACTGCGCCTGCGCATTATATTGTTCAGTCATTGGATATGGACTACAAGAGTTGATAGTTTCTAATAGTAGAGAACAGTAGTAGCGTCAGTGTGCGTGTAAAGCTAGGAAGCCATTTTTGTTAAGGTAAGTTAACTGCCCTCCATTATTAATCCATATTTTACTATTAATTGAAAAGAAGAAAATATAACTTTGTATATGTAAAAAGAAAGTAAATTGAATGAAAGAACTATTTTGCAAATATAGGTTATAAAAATTTAAGTTATTCTTAAATTTTATAGTGTTCGATCACTGGTGGTTATAAATTTAAGAAATCCAGTGAATGAACGGGGTGTTTATTCATTGGCATTTTTGAGGTTATCGTAAAATCACGCAAAAATAAGCCTAAATATTCACTGTAATTAGGGTTATGTTCCTGCAGTATTTTAGGTGTAAATTAATGTAAACCAGTAAATGAACACCTGCTTTTTTAAACTTTATTCTAGTTCAATCACTGGGTCCTTTATGTTCATTAACTAGTTATGGTTTTCGCAAATAAATTATTAAATATCAATCGATTTTTTTTAAAGATGAACGCAGAGACGTCTAAAGAATACTGTCGGTTCCGATACAGCGAAGAAGCTCTTGCTAATGCCCTTCAGGATATAAAAGATGGGAACGAAACTTTAAGTGCCCTGGTATAATGGATGACGTTTGGCCAAAACACTTACATTGGCCACACCTAGAGCAAACAACTCAGAAACGAAAGGGTGCTAAAAAAATGCCTTTCGCGGTAACATCGTCAAAATGGCTAGAATAATATGCTCAGCAAGAAAAAGCGAAACAAAAAAAAGACGACGCGATAAAGAACTGAAAACTCAAAAGAGAAGAGAAAATGGCTATGTCTCAAACGGAGAAGAAAAAGGGGACAAAAAGAAAACTCGAGAAAAAAGATGACGATACATCTAACATTTCCGAAAATGAAGGAAACAAAGAGAAGATGAAAACAAGAGGAAAGTGTAAAATACCTAAAAACAAATTAAAAAATGAACAAATTATTAGAGAAGAAATAACAACTTCAGTAGAGATTCTGAAAGTGGGGGATTATGTGATAGTAATATATGAGAATAAGCAGTACCCAGGAGTAATAAATCAATTGCTGAACAGGAATACGAAATAAGCGTCATGGAGGAAATCTCTAAAAATAAATGGAAATGGCCGAAACCACCAGACCAAATTTGGTACCAAGAAAGCAGATAGTAATGAAAATTACTGAACCTCAACCCTTGAACTCCCGGGGCTTTTATAAAATCGATATGTAGTATCATATGTACTATAACAATATGTTTTGTACCATTTTTTAAAATAAACTGCACGTTGTTCATTTACTAGCTTTTTATAGTTTATTTACTAGAATTTATTGTTCATTCACTAGATTTTTGGACATTTACAAATCAATATTTTTATAAAAAAAAGTTATGCAAACATTCCATTTCTGTTTGGATTAATCAATTTTTATATAATACAGGTTCCAAATAGTTCCTTTTGCATTTCAATACATTTTATTACCAGTACGTATTTACCACTCAAAGTCCAATTGGGCCTTAATTGTTCATTTACTGGGCGATTTACCCTACCTAAATGTAGTATTTTTCAAGATATTTTGATTCTTATAAAAAAAATAAAATCAATAAAATTAAGTTAAAGAGATTAATTTCACAAGTCGAGTAATAATCGAATTATTGTGCTATCCATCTAAACCATTAGCAAAACCATCCAACTAAATCATTCAGCGAATCATTGTGACAGCCGGTTGCATTGTCCAATAACAGTAATAAAGGACAATAACCATTGTCCTTGAAATATTATTATAATTAATCCACGTAGTTACCAATTTTCACAAAAATATTTACTAATAGAAAAATAACGTGTTCAATAAAGAGTAGAACCCAAAAATGTAATAAAAATCATTCCATAAAAAATAACGACGTTAACGCTACAGCCGGTATAACCGGAAGTGCAACAACCATGAAATTATTTTCGGTAAAAAGTTTATATAAAGTAAGTATAGATAATTTAGGTAGCCAATAAATTAAAAATAAATTATCATCACAACTCTCCAAACGAATCAGTTGCCTGGGAAGACCATTTAAGCTTCATGTAAAACTATATTATAGACAGAAGATTAGATTATTATCACCACATGAGTTTCAATCACTCCTAACACCAAACGACAGCTATTTCGAACAGCTGTATACCACCAGCACCACCAGAGGCGGTGCAAAATCTGGCAACACCACCAGAGGCGGTGTTGCCAGATTGTGCGCCATTTCCCTAGGGCTGGGGGGAAAAGTAGATTTGGCAACGTCGCACTTCGGCACTGTGTCAGCGTTTTGGTAACAATATTCTTTTCCAAATTACACACAGTAACAGTATGTAGGAACCCATCACGCTTGGACTTTATTGGCGGTGTCATTTCCTTATTTTTTCTTATAAGTATAAAACTGTAAGACGTCGAATCAAACTAAATTATTTCTACAGTTAGTTCAAAAACAAAAATATGTATTATGTAGTTATAATTTATTAAAGACAAACCGCGAATGCAGTAATGTATCAATTAGTTCTGAAAATGTGAGTGCATGCCCTTATTTACATTATATTTGTCTATATTTACAGTAATCAATTCATTCACACCTGCATTATATTAATATCAACATGTTGGGGAATATTAAACAGCAAGGTATCAAAGTAAATATTATATAATATAATAATTCTATTCGTGTAGAAGTTCGTTTGCAGAAAGTTAGTTATGTGCTTAATAATAGTTAAAAATTTACTCAAATAAAGCAACTTATTCATTGTTTGTTATTAATGTTAATTACAATATAATTTTATAGATACATATACAATAGATAGTGACAGGATCAATTTTATATATTTACTGTTCCTGATTGATTAAATTTAATATAGGTATGTTGTTTTCTAAGTACTGAAGGTATATTTAAGTATACTAATAATCATCACAATAACCCTTGCGCGCAAAAAATATAAACTGGCACATAACCTCTAAAAATTCAGTGTTAAACTTGTTACATAATTGTATCAATTAATTGTTATAATATGTCAACGGTCTCGGTATTTCAATTTTGAAAAAATGGCTGACTGAGGCTGACTTAATAGTTGTTGTTCAACTGGTTATCAACTAGTCACGTAAATCAAATTTTGTTCAGAAATCTGGATTATCGTCTGACAAATTCAGATTACTAAAATCTCAACCCCAGTCAGTGGCCCGTAGTCAAAGGAAGAATATAATAATAGCTTTCTTTATCTTTATACTTGTACAGTAGAACAAGTATAAAGAACATGTAAACCATTGTAAATGTGGAACATGATCAATATACGGAGTGATCCAGAATTATTGACCGGATTTTGAACGCACCCTCTCCCAATTGCTATCATAACTGGTTTCTTTATAACAATTCTAATAAAAATAATAATAATTCGTTCTAATATTACCTTATTTTCTTTTAACAACTGATCAACTTCGAAATCGAAGAATTAACAATAGGAAAGAAAGTAATTTTTGCAAACGGAAACCAATTGGGAGAGGGTGCGTGCAGAATCCTGTCAATCATTCTGAATCTCCCTGTATTATATCCTTATATATTATATTCATTGTTGACCAGGATTCAAGTTATGGCAGCGTCATCTGACTGAACTTAATTTTAGTTAAATATTAGATATTATAAATACTCGTTCACGACAGAAATCGACAGTCACGTACAATAACACTTCACAGTTTATTAAACTAAAAGTTGACACATTTTTAAACATTGCAACCGCAAATAATAATACTTTTTGAGAGAATTTTTTTAACCTACGAGAAAATCATGAGAAAGCACGAATGTACCTGTACATAATTTGTGCCCTTTTGATAAATTATGGTATGGTTATCCACAGTCTATCCACTTAAGTACACAAATTAGGAAATGCCAATGCATACTAGGATGGAAAAATCCCTTATAGGGGAATATGCCCCAAAATGTTTTCGAAGATTCTCAAATCAGACAAAAAATTGTAGCATTTTTAACACTGCGTATTTATCTTCTAGTAGATAAAGTTAAATCCGAACAAAAAAATATATTTTCCAAATGAAATATTCTGTTTTCTGTTACTAATTTGTTTAAATTCGTTACTCAGATTTACGGTCGTTATTCGGAATTACAAATAGAAGTAGCAGTTGTGCAGTTGAACGAAAAGTAGACTATAGTTTGTGTTTATTATAGGGAATAATTGAATAATTATTTTAATTATTCAATTATTCCCTATAATAAACACAAACTATAGTCTACTTTCTAAAACAAATGACCAGTGCTTACAAACATTTTTATAGGTATATTTCTTAATGCAAAATAAAAAAATATATATTCTAACTAGTAAAGAAATTAATGTCACTTTTTGGTAATTTTCAAAAACATAACTATTTTAAATAAAAAGTAAGCTTTCAGTAAGTCTTGATATGTTAGCTTTCGAGTTTGAAATTTCAGAAGCTGAAAATTGTCAAAGTTAGATTGCAGGTAACATAAAATCTGAAGGTAGACGTCAATTTGTCACCTATAAACATGCGGATTATGTGGATAGATTTTTCTTTTAAATATATATACCTTGCACTGGGAATTCTAAAATAAAGTTTCTTCTTTTGGTCTGAATTCCCTCCCGGGTTTTTTTTTTTTTTTTTGAATTTATCCCCATGCTTTACGTAAACTTGTATTTATTTATTATTGTTACTTTTTTTTTCATTTACAGGCGGTGTATTCCCGAGTAGCGCGAGTGTGCAAGAACGACAGAGGTGGGCCACATCGCTTCAGGAACCGATGGACGTCCTTTTTAAAATCTAGGCTTAACTGCTCCGTGACGGGGGAGTTCCCCTTCGCCTTTAACGAAATACGTGAGTGCAATATTCATCCTTTTTACCATTAGCAAGGCGTTATGCATGTTATATTTGACCTCCCTGAACGTTACCACCGAAATTTATAGATTAACTCGGCTGGCGAAGGAATAACAATGAACCACGTTTATTTTTTACTCTAAGAAATAAACACGTTTGTCTAGTGCATCGTTTCTCAACCTGGGGGTCGCGGACGGGTATAGAGGGGGTCGCAATCTGTCAAAAAAAGGCATCTATACGAAAACTACTTTTATTAACAAATAAACTTTAAGATATAATCATCGTACTAACTACATCATGTAATAAAACAAACTAATAACTAAATGTGTGTTAATTTATTAATTAATGTGAGTTTGTTTTTAATTTAAAATTTTTCTATATGTGGATCAACATCAGAAGTAGACAATAAATTATTTTCAAGTGATAATAGCCGATTTCTATATTCAGTTTTTAAAGACACCATTGAGGAAAACCCTTTTTCGCACAAGTAAGAAGTAGCAAATGGCATTAATGTTTTTAAAGCTACCGTTACTAAGCTTCCATGTTCACATCGTCGTGCAAGCCAAAACTTAACTAAATCATGAGACAAAAATTCTAGTTGTAAAGTTTTGTCTGCCGATATTTCAATTAGTTGGTTGTGAGTCTGAACAGGTGATTTGGCAGCTGCAACAATATTTTCATTAAATGGATTGAGAACCCATCTTTTTAATAAATCATCGTTATCACCTGAAAACTATTTCAGTAGCTGAATTTTCAATTCATGTAAATGTGTGATAATATAAAATATATAGTGAGGGGGTCGTAAGATTTTTTTCTTTATTTTTTGGCTTTTTAGGGGGTCGCGACTCTAAAAAGGTTGAGAAACGATGGTCTAATGTGATCCAACTAACTAACTAACTAGTAGTTTTCAAGATCTTCAAATCTGTTCAACAAACTTAATAATGCGACAGCTGCCTTCCGAGGTGCTTTTTATCTCGATTTATATTAAAAAATAATATACTTATAAAAACAATATTTTGATAAATTTAACCAGGTTTTTGGGAAAATCATCAATGGATTTGCAGACAAGGACAAAGTCTGACATTTAAACCCGAAACTATTCAATTACTAACTTTTATGGATCGAACAAAATTTCTTTACTTTACAATTTATTAGTACTTTACGTACTAGTTTTATTTTATATCTTAGTTTGTTACATGGACCTCTCGTTTATGTAAAATAAAGTTAAGTAAGTATCTACGTATTTCTTAAAAATAATTAAATATTTAAAGGATATTGGAAGGAGATGCCGAAAACAACTACTCCACGGGCAATATGCCCCGACTGGCGTTGCATTACATCAACATCTCCATGGATGTCGCCACATCCTTCATCAAGACCAAATACCAGACAATGACCGGTTTCGATCTTGTTATGATCTCATCAGATTGCCATAGGTATCGGAATCGATGAATGATTATGTCTGTCAATTAGACAATAATTGTCAGACAGGTAGTAGCAAAGACCCAAAGAGGGCACTGCAGTGTATTTCACTGTATCTCGCCACTACAAACATTTAAAGGATATATTATATTTTAATTACTGTCCCAAGCACCAAGTAAAATATTCATGCCAATGAATACAGTTTACCAGTAAAAATTCAGTGGATGCATAACAGGTATTTAAAATAAATAATTTACCATAAATAAAATTTCTTAAATGAAGCTGTATGCACACATGATACCGCATAATATAATAATTATAATTTAAAGAATAAGATTAAGAAGAATCAAGATTTTTACGTGTCCATAACTTTAGACAGAGTAAAAATATTTAGAAAGACTCACAAAAAACATTTTTGGGAAGTATTAAGCATCTATTATTTCTATATTTGAAGGAGATGCCGAAAACAACTACTCCACGGACTGTGTGCCACGACTGGCATTACATTAACTCTGATATGTCTACAAAAGTCGCCATATCATTCATTGAGACCAACCATCATGCACCACTGAACGATTTCGTACTTACTTATTATGTACTTATTATATGCACATAATAAATGCGAAACTGGTCAGTGTCTAGTTGTTGGTCTCGATGAAGCTTTGGAGATGCCAAAGTAATCCAATGCCAGTCGAGGTACATAGTCTTACAGACAATAGAGGTCACTGCTATAATGGCACCTGCGGAAAAGCAGGTCGTTATCTGCCTGTCAATCTGACAATAATTGTCAGACAGATAGTGGTAAAGACCCAAAGAGGGCACTACGATCAACAGATAATCCAAATGAAATCGTTCAGGAAGGTTTTCATGACAAGAGAGTCACCGTTTGGTGCGGTTTCTCATCAAATTTTATCATTGGACCATACTTTTTTGAGGAGATACAGATTGGAGAGGCTGTATCTGTAACTGTTACTGGTGAACAATACCTGCGTATCGAGATTATGCCATTCCACGGATACAAAACGAGCACGAAGGAATTGAAAACATGATTTTTATGCAGGATGGAGCATCCCGTATATTTACCGATCAGTTAAAGAATTTTTCACTGATGTTTTTCAAAATCGCGTTATAAGCAGACATTTTGTAAATTCATGGCCTCCAAGATCGCCTGATCTTAACCCAGCGGATTATTGACTGTGGAGTTATTTAAAAAAAATGGTATTTAGAACACGACCAACAAAGAATTAAAAGACTATTAAGGAGCAAATTGCTGCAATTCAATCAGAAATGCTGAATAATACTGTGTACAATTTGGAGGAATGGTTGGTAATTGTACAGCAGCAAAATGGACGACATATCGAACATTTGTGTTAAGCACTGTTGGACACAAGAAATTCGCAATCGAATTTCTTTCACATCCTGTTATTAATTTAATTTATTAAAAATACATAGTAAGTTGAAATTTATCCCTTACTTTATGATAACCGTGTTCAATCAATTTTTCCGTTTCTGAGTTCAAGATATGCTGTGATTTACTGATAAAGGTTTTCTGACGTACTTGGGTTGTCTTATACCTTTAGCTCATATATAAATGGAGAACAAACTCACAATTATAATACAACACTAAGGGAACATAATCACTTGAATAAGTTGAACAGAAATAGATTTATCTCCGATTTAATGAAGAATTTAAAAAAAAAATTAAATGTATTCATTAATAAGAATTTAAAGAAAAAGGGAGTTTCCGATAAATTTAGACAATACATTTATGAAAACTTTGGATTCCTTTTTAAATAATCCAAGATTCGGAAAATAAAATGAAGGTAAATAAATATCTTTGAGGACCCTATATAAAGCGTCAGAGGTTATATTCTGCCTTTCCTTTTAATTTAATAACTTCATCGCAAATATTGCTTTGAACTTTTGAAATGTGACACAGGGGGAAGGATTTTCTAAACATTTTATAATTGAAAATTCGTACACTCGTATTTTGGAAATACACATGTGCTATTGCCGCAGAATTTGTAACTCCTCCCCTCATACATCATAACCTTTGTGTCATACAGTGAGTCCCAGAAGTAATATCTAAATTCATTTAAAATTCAGCGGTGTGTTTTTCGGAAAAACGCTCGGACCCGTCGAATTTTATATTTTAATACGGTTTTTTGTATGCTAAATTCATGTATACAGGGTAGTCCAAAAATAAGTTGCGACTATTAACTTTATTTTTTCATTTATAATTGCATAAGAGGTTTGTATTTTACCGGATAAATTTGGATTGTTTAATGAGAAACTGTTGCCTAGCAATTAGACGAGAAAAACTGTCAACTATTAAAAACGCGACACCCAAGGTGGAGCGTTTTTAGGTTGAAAGTTTTTCGAGTCAAATTGCTAAAGGAAACAATTTCGAATTTAAACAACACAAATTTATCCGGTATCAATACAAACATCGAGTGTAATTCGGCAGGACAATTTAATGAATAAGAAATTTAGAAACATATGAATGGAAACTTTATTTATGAAACTCTGAAATAAACACATTTTTATTTGAACATCACCGAATCGATTCATTGTTAGTGTTTAATTCCATAACTTGTTGACAGAAATGTCAAACTATTTATTTTGGCAACGGACAGCGCGATAATTGATAAAAAAATGAATAAGTGAAAAAACCACTAGTGCATTTGTCACTGTAAAAGTTGCAAGTAATTTTTGTCGATGTGAAAGTGACAATTGCACTGTGGCATATGCGATTTTTTATATATAAATTAAATTGTCAAATGAAAACACCTGTTTTATGTACCATGTCCTATACCTACCTTCAACTGTTTGTGAAATATTGACAGGTGAATATTGACATTTTGTAACTTTAACACCCTGTAAAATCTAAACGGTTTGAGATCAAGCAAAGCGGTTTGCACATTCCTATCTTAACTTTTCGTAAGCAAAATTTTGACAATAATTTCAAATTTAACCAAGAGATCAAGTTTAATCGAACATTTTTAATTTCTGGCCAAATCTCCAATTAGTGTCGACAAACAACTAAAATGGAACTTCTGAACTGAAAATTCAGTCAAATGTGATGAAAATTCACATGACTTTTTTCAGTATTGGCAACAGGCTCGCAAAATTGTCCGCCAAGAAGATTTACCCCAAAATATTTGAAATCATAATGCTATTATGCGACCTAGCCAAAGTCTTCGATACTGTTAACCACCAAATTTTATTAAAACGTATGGAACTCGTGGGGGTTAGAGGTTTAAGTTTAGAAGTATTCAAGTTATTTAGAGAAGAGATCCCAAACAGTTAGAGTTAATAATATATATAGTGATCCATTACCAGTTACCATGGGGGTGCCCCAGGGGACGGTACTGGGTCCAATATTATTTTTAATATACATAAATAACATTTCTAGGCAACAAAACACTACGGGGGTGGTGATCTCATATGCAGATGACACAGCCATTTTATTCACGGGCGATTCTTGGCCAGAAGTATATAAAAAAGTAGAGTGTGAACTAGCTATATTTTTTGACTGGTTAAACAGTAGCCTTTTAAGCCTTAATATAGACAAAACGAAATACATCGCTTTCACAACTACTATAACTGATCAACCGGCAACAGATAACATCATCATACACAAGAGAAGCTGTACAGATAAATTAAGTTGTTCTTGTCCTAAAATTCATAAAGTAGAAAACATTAAATACCTAGGAGTAATGATTGATCAGTTTCTACGCTGGACTGAACACATAGAATCTACAGTGAAACGACTTAGGAAACTAATACATACGTTTTACCAACTTAGAGATGTAATAGATATCAAACATATCTTTATGGTCTATGATGCTCTGGCAGTGTCTGTAATAAGGTACTGTATAACTGTATGGGGGGGATCGTATAAAACAGTAATGCATAATTTAGAAATTCTACAAAATAGCATATTGAAAATTATTTTAAAGAAAGACAGACTTTATTCTACTGAAATGTTATACAAAGAAGCTAATGTGTTTAATCTGAGACAACACTACAGACTTACCAGTGTTTACTACGTTTTTTTAATTCTGACATGTCATTCACGACGAATACCTATAATACCCGTGCTATGGCCAATCTTACGACAAACACTCCTCAATGCAAGAAAAGTCATTCTCAGAAATTTTCATCTTATCTTGGTCCTAAATTGTTTAATTTGTTGCCCAAAACAATAAAAAATATTTCAAAAAAATCTGTTTTGAAAAGAGAACTGAAGGCTTATATTATTGAAAATTTTAGTCTACTTAAGCATGTATATGATTAATATACTTGCCCTCGGATTTTGTTTGCTTTTTATTTGCTTATATTTGGTTTTATTTACTCAAGTCTGACTCCTTGCCATACGGCCTTCTATATAGTCCAGAAACAATCTTAGTAACTAAACGATAATGTATTCATTACACAGTATATTTATTTTCTTAATGTACTTAGTCATAACAGCCATAACTACGATTAGAATAAGTTTTTTTCTTTTTCTTTTCTTTATCTTTTAATCTATATGAATGAGTACCACAACACAAGGTTAACTTAGGTGTGACTCATTCATTCTTTCTAATCTATTCAATCGATATGTATTGCTTGGTTATTTGTTTTTTGTAAGTATATGATTGTTATATCTGTACTAATAATAATAATAAAATTATTATGAAATGGAGTAAAAAAAAAAATGATTGTACTATTGAATATATTTTGAATGAATTTGGTTTCATCTCTACAATAAATAAACCAACTAAAGGTAAATCTTGTATTGATCACATTTATATTAAAACTAAAAATATATTTATAGACCGTTTAATGCCAATAGTCAGGCAAATCAATGTAACGGATCATTCTACTACAATATTACAGTTAATTCTAGACATCCAAAATAAAAACAGTACTTATATTGGTTCATTTTAAACTTCTGCCTTGATACAGTGTAGCACATTTTATCCGCCAACGTTTATTTACCCCATTTCTCTGCTGATGATAATTAATACGAGCTAATTAAACCGATGATCCCATCTAAACCCGAAGTCATAAACAACAAAGAGAGGGCGGGCCAGTAATATTTTCCCTATGCTCTGCCCTTGGAAGGAATGATGATCATCTGGGGCTCTGGCAGCGAATAAAATATAATTTTCAAAGTTTCAAGCTCGACTTTCACCACCAGATAATAAAGTAATTTAAACTTTAACGAAGACTGGTTTATTTATATTATAACACAAAAGCGATAACATAGCGCTGCTGGTTGATAGGTGTTTCTCTTTGTTCCCAATTATTTAATTAAGTACCTACTTTACTATATGATTCTAATTAGAAAATTTTATTTGATGCTAGAAATATGCTCTTGCTTCTTGAGGGAGTATTACTACAGCTGATTTTTATTGGGAAAACATACAGAGGAAAGTAGTCTAATTTCGGACAGGTTCCCATTTTCGGATACCCATAATTCTACAAATTATCGCCACGTTAAAGGTAATTTCATTGCTGTCCTGCGTATTTGGTTGCATATTAATAATATGATATGATAAATAGTTGTGTTTACGCCCGATAGGTGAACTGTCAAATTCTTTTGCACAGCGGAGTATCAAAGATTTTTATGTGTGATATTTTGAGAGTGGTGTTTTTAATATTTATTCTCAATTTAAAACGTTGGATAGATTACTTGTTAAGCATAGGATATAATAGTTGTATGTTTATAAATAAAAGTTATTTTCACCCATAGTTTTGACAAAAAAAGTAATTTAAGTTAAAACTAGATTTGCTCCCAAATTCGGATACTAAAATGCACCCAATTTCAGATATCCGAAATTAGGAAATCTAAAACTTTTTTAATTATAAAATTTTATTACATAGAGAAAGATGCTCAAAGTACGTGGCAAAAGCAAACAGTGGAATCCCGTTAACATGAAACGGGCAATAGATGCCGTTAGAAAAAAAGAAATAATTTTAGAAATTAGAATTTCTGAAATTACCCTATCCGAAATTAGAATACCATTTTTAACCGGCGAATTCGCCATTTTTTAGATTGTATTTTTTATTTTCCATATCTACTTAAATTTTTTACTCAATGCAAAAATTTTGTGAAGATATATTACAATAAATGAGGTCAAACCAAAATTCTGTTAAATTATGTTTAATTACGTATTGTATGGCTGATTTAGAAAACTTATCCGAAATTAGGCTACTTTCCTCTACTTCTGCGCCAAACAGCGAAGTCAGTCATGGTATATTTTCTTTTAAACTTTATATAACTAATATTACCCACTTCCTTTACGTTACAAGTCCGGTAGATGGGGTATTATACAGTACGAGTTTTTTTTACGGAAAGTGCAAACGAGTACTGTATACCGTATGATATTTTATTTCATACTGTCGTCGTTTTAAAATAAACATAAATTATTGTAAATTTTAAAATCTCACAATATTCGAATTGCATCACTAGCTTAACAATCGTAACATGCAACATTTCTTATCCTACACAAGAAAAAAATCATAAACGTCAATCTTTTTTATATAACAATAAATAATTTACAAAAAAATGTGTTCTTTGAAATATTGATATTAAAATACAGGATTATGAATAGTGCAATCAGCAAAGGCAATACCTTACTCACATAAATTCAATAACCGGGTTTGTACTGAAACTGTTGTTGAAATTAAATCATGATATTCATGATGATACGTCACTTCTGGAGGTTCTCTGACAAGTGAAGCTTCCATACAGTTTCTTCCAGATTTCTTCCATGCTCTCAGAAGCTTGAAATGTGACTTGACAACGGCAACTTGTAGCTGTACGACAAGATCTGTCACTTTCGGGACTAGTAAGGGAAAAAATTATTTTCGGTACAAAAAAATTAAACCGAAAATCTGAATATGACAATTAAAATTGAAATAAATCTACTAAACAAAAACAACATCAACTTATTTATGTATATTTTCAAAATGTCTATTTTCTTTATCAATCGTGAGTTTTTGATTCTATCCTCGAAAAAAAATACTTCTTATCATACAAAAAATTCTTATTATAAAACCGTTCTACGGACAAAGAGTTGAGGATCAACTCGAAACGTTTAGGAAAAAGCTAGTTAAGTGTTTAATTTCTTTTAAATTTTATTATAATAATTATTTTATTTAGACATTTTTTAAAATATGACATGTAATATATTTCATCTACCATTGATGAAATTTAGTTAATTTATCAAATATTATTTTATCGCATATTATAGGGTGGTTTTTTTGGGGCAAACTTTAGACTTTAGACTGCCCTTAATACCTAATTTGAATATTTATTTAATTTGTATGCTTCTGGTTTCCTGCTTTTTGTTATCTTACAGGTGGTGTAATCTCAAAAGAAACTATGAATCAGCGGTTCTATATAATCTCATAAACATTTATTTATAATTCAAATCATTGATTATTTCTCTTCATAATATGTGAGATGTGTATATATGTGAGATGAGTTTACTCTAGTCGATGAGGTAATCTTATTGTTAACATCACCCGCCACTCATCTGAATATAAAAGTCAATGCGACGAAATCTCTTACAAAAGCGAATAAGAGTCTATAATTTCTATAACGGCAATTTTCATCTTATATTATATGAAGAACTTTACACCATTACACAAGCATAAATGAGTTCCTCCTCTGAGTTACCTTACAACTTTTATTCTACTTGGATTTACATGTGTCTTTAATATAAAATAAGAAGGCTTGTATTTACTCTCTAGTGCGCGTTGAATAACGCAGTAGCTCTCCCAATTTAAAAATTTCGATTTCAAAAAGAAAATTATGCGTTTGAACTTGGTTGCACTAATTCCTTACCTTTTGGCCAATGTTGTGGGCCTGGATATGCTGTATAATTGATGAACCCAAATCCGTATACACTGGTAAAATTTATAACAACGTTTACGAAACATAAAAATTATTAGAAAAACGTGTTAGGTTTTTTGTATACCTAACTAAATACCTACCTAAATAAATCCGATTGTGTGGTATATTTTGGGCAGAAAAAAAATATGAAAAAATAAGTTAACCAACAATTAATAGAAGTCATAAAATCAAAGACTTTCAACGACTAACAAAATATTACTTTCAAGTTGATATGATTATTGCTTATGCAATGTGTCGCAAATTGAACATATCTACCAACATTTGTAGGTTTTTATAAAAAATAAAAGGATTATCAAATTTTGAAATTGTAATCCTCATAAAATATAAAATATCCCATTTTGCTTCTATAGCACGATAAATATTTACTTGACCGGATTCAGACGTAGACCCATACTTATACCCACTTTGCTCTGTTTTGTTTGTCTTATGACTCCATTATTATTTCTTATGCAATAATTCTTTATCAAATAAACTTTTCAGTATCTAACATTTCAACTTGGTTTTGTTATCAAATTTTTTGATAACAAAACCAAGAAAATGTTATATTGTAGTTGTTTATTTATTAATCATGTTTTAAAAATAGTGGTTCTTTACAACTGATATTTTGCTACAAACGAATCGGAGGTTCTCTAGTGTAGAATATCCATTTTTTCTGATTATGCTAAGTGATTAGTTCAGGAATACAAACATTATATATCGTCTGCAAAATGTACAAGCGAAACTTTTATGTAGGTAGTCATTTATTTATTAAATTGTCAATGCAATGCTCCATGATTCCTAATGAATTAATGTTCAGATAAACCTTTATTTATGCTACCAATTCCGTGGTTCTATCAGAATGTCTGCTGATGTGATTGTGATATAACCACGAGACTGTTGAATATAAATAAAGACATGCATAGACCTACATTTACATAAACTTAAAATTATAAAGGACCTAACATTGTTTCAAAAATCCAAGGCAAATTTGATCATCATAAAAATCGAAAAAACTCAAAAATTTCAGACTCTGTAGAGAAAAACATCCTATATATTTTTTCTTACAATTTCGTCCATCAACACTTTGGGTAGGTATATGTTAATTCTTCAACTGTTTTGAAATAATTCCATGGCACGCTTGACGCGCCAGGTGTGCCTTTGAAGGCCTTATTTTGCTTAACTTTAACAGGGTGTAAAACCGAACACCCTCTATATTTCTGTTCAAATTTGGTAAATGGGGGTCTTACGGGTCTTGATTAGCGCCATTGTATCAGATTTTAAATAAAAAAATCGCTAAATAGTTTTTGTGAAAATCGGGGATATAAAAAAATCGTAGCCGTCCCTGGATTTGCATTTTGACCAAAGTGATAGCGTCAAGGAGCGTTTGTTGAAAACATTTCGAACAAAAAAAAAAGTTTCTGAAAATATCTCACAAAATAAACTTTTTATCGATTTGTATACACTTAAAAGTAGACACTCTGTAGATATAGATACTATGTTTTATGAAAGATTAAAAATTGCATAAAATTTTGCGGAGCTTTTGAATTGGCGTTGAGATGGCAATAGAAATCTGATACAAAGAATCGTAGAATCGAATCAACTTTTAGAAAATAGATAAAGTCGACATTGGCAGAACATCTGCTTTCTTTCATTACGAGCCGCCCCTGAGCATTCATAAGGCATGTTTTTGATCTGTTGCTAGATAATTTCTGTTGTCTAACAGTGCCAATTGTAATTTATCAACGTAAAATGATACATTTCTGCTATCAATTGTTTGGATTAATCACGTCAATCACGTCATTTGTAAATTACCTGCCATTTTTAATGAGGGCGCTTAAAATTTTCCATTTCAATTAATAATTTCTACTCAAATAATGCAAATATCGAAAAATAGAGGTCAAGTTTTTTAACGTAGCCTTCCTACCTTATGTTATTAGGGAAAAATTCAACTCGTCCTTTGTCTTTTTGAAAATAGACATAATTTTCGACACCTCCAATGAACAACCAATGAAGCAATGAAACACTCAGCTTCATAACGCGAAACTGGCAGAATCCGAAGTCTGTATAATATAATACTGAATATAGCTCAATAAATCAATCAGTAGCGGATTAATGTCCAATAATCTCAGCATTGGTGCATGCCCAGTCGAGAGTTAAGGGTCCGTATTGAGATCATCTAAGTGAGTTATTAACTGCACTAAATATCGTAACTGCAAAACATCTACTACTCTAGAGGCTATCTAACCTCACCTATGAATTAGTTCATAGTAGGTATATATCAATTACAGTGATACTATAATATAAAATTGGTGCTACTTATAATCAGATTACCCGGACATTAACTAAATATAATCATATATCTATTGTGTATTTAGTTTCATAAATATATACAGACATGTGATTTCAAACTATTTATTTGTGACATGCTTCGTAAATATCCTTATTTATTATGTGATTTGTCACACACTGATAAAAAATAATCGTTTTTTAATAAGCCACTAAATTAATTGTTTACATTTTCCTTGTTACCTATTATGTAATAAGTGGATACACAAATGTTCAAAAATACGTAAGTATATCAAGTTAGCAAGCCACTTTTAACAGTCTGAAGAAAAAACTATTGGAGATTTTTCTCTTTTGTTGCTATTTTGTTACACTGAAATAAATTTTGTACCTTAACGCATTTCCGAAAAATGTTCAGTCTGATAATTTCAACTTCAAGTCTCTGCGATCTCTCGACGCCTAGTTCACGTACGGCAATGGAAAAGGTGTTAAAAATTTGTTTAGATTCGAACTGTTTCTAACTTTAAAATTCCTAAAATTTCGGCGAAAAATAAGTTGAGCAAAAAAAATGTGAAAGAAAAGTGGGTTTTGTTACTTTGTTGATAATAATTTGTTACAATGAAATAAAATGTTTACCTTATCTAAGCCATTTGCGAGGAATCTGCAGTGTGCTGACTTGAACGTCAAGTTGGCAGTCCCCGCGATTTCTTTGCGCCAAATTCACCATACGGCAATGGAAAAAGTATTGGAATTTGTTACATTAAAGGGAAAGTTTACAGAACACTGTAAACATTGATTACTTTCAGAATACATGATGCATTCTGCGCATACAAGTAGATAGTTACTAAGAGATAATTTAAGATATATTGAAAGAACATAGGAAAAAATAAATAATAGTATTTCGAGATCTACAAATGAGAAATTCAAATAGATTTTCTGGCACCAGTATTTGTTTTTCAATTCTGTTGCGCACAAAATTTTCTGTGTACCTACTAAAACATGGTCAATTTGAAGAGATGCTTCAATTTCTATATTAGGTAAGCCTTTTCACACTTAAAGAAAATACAGGATCCCAGAATTTAGAAATTTAGATTTTCCGGCAGCATGATTTTTGGTTTTCACTTGAAATTTTTACTAATAAGGGGTTACCTACATACATTTGAGAAAATGGCGGATGCGCTAGTTTTCGTCCATATATTTTTAATCTATTTACCACATAATAAGATAATCATTTTTAGTGATATATACGGCTATGTACAATGCATCAAATATCTCCCAACTTCAACAAACGGTGCCATTGGATTATTAGGACATTTACAATTAGATAAAAAAGTTTTGCAGCAGATATTCTAAATATCTTGCAATTTTTCCCTGAAAATGTTTCCTTAAAAATAAAAAAACGAAGAGTTTTTGAGACAAATGATCTTCACAGTACTAAAGACAATTTAGTTCGACTTATCGTCACTAAAAAATTGGAATTTCTTTATCAATTAACAAAAAATTACGAGTTGAACAGGTGACAGGTATCAATTTTGTAGGCATAAAACCGTGATTTTTTCCAAAGTTCAAATTTTTTTGCCATTACATTTTTTTAATATCGGTTTCCAAACTCAGGGGTCTATTTCATTTATTTCGATAGAATATATTAAAGTTTCATTGTGTGGCATTTGTCAGCGGTCTCCCCTTAGTATATAAACTGATTTGACTCCCACTACCTACTTACTTGATCTAAACATTTTCTATTTTAAGGACGAGTATACTAATAAACCTTGTTTTATAAACTGAATTTATTAGAATCTGGATCGCTGAACGCCGAATAAGAATGGGTGGAGGGTGAAAGAGAGCAGATTTTATGTCAAATTAAATTTTCAGTAGTAATTTGCCATTAAAAGTTTATATATCCATTAAGCTTCTCAGTGGTATTTTTCAATTATATTTTTAGAGATGTATTTCTAACACGTTCTATTAAATACCAGGTTGGTAAACGTGTAATCTTAATACTCCATTTCGGAATATAGTTTAAAGTTTCTAAAGAACCGCTCCTCTCTTATTTTATTTTTATGGAGGCAATAGCTCTGGTTTATGGCGGGTTTGTATCCATGCATACTGAAGAAGCAAATTGCTCCAATGTTGTTTGCGCATTTTCGCAAATTATAAAACTTAAGGAACACTGAAAGATATAAAATTTTAAGTTGGGTTTTCTTTAGAACTACGAGATTTTATTAAAAAGTTATATAACTTTTTCAACTTTCATCGGATCAGCTTTATGCAATAAATATCGATGTTAGCCACAAAGTAATAAATTTTAAATTTAGTTATAAAAATATTCGTTTAAGTTACATCTATAAATTAAATGTTTTATTAGTTTTAAGTAGGTATATAACTTTTATTAAGTAGGAATAGAGATTTGAGTAAGTTACTAGCGCATATCCCATATATTTAGGATCTATTTTATTGTATAAAAAAAGAACTACCTATAGATAAAAACTATCAACATATGATTCTCGATATATTTTGGAAAGCGACTATATTACTTCAAGTTGAGTGCTGTTTTCCAAATACAACAAAACCTAGTTATTTTAAATGAAATACCCTGTATATTAATCAAATATTGTTTTGGGTATGCGCTACCTGTAAATAAAAAAAAATATTCCAGAAGGTCAGAATTTGGTATTTAAAATAAAGATTCAAATGTAGTGTAAAGGGATTTTTTTTTTTTAGTTTGAATTTTACGTTGTAATATTTTCGTCATATATTAAAATACTTTGTTAAATAAAAAAACACTGATAAATAATTAAATAATCGGACACCTCAATTACCGATGAAGGTACTGGAAAATAATAACAAACATGGAGAAATGTGATTATCAGGATTTATATGAATAAGGACGAAAGTGCATGCAGTATTAATAATTATTATGATAAAATAGACTGTCTTACCTCGTAGAGGTGGATCCCATCCTTCACCAACCCCGATCACAAAAGTGATTCGTGGAGTCTCCTCCTGTGCTGGCTCTACCCTGCAGGCTGGGTAGGATCTTCTGGCGCTCTTCTGTCTTGTCTTCTTTCTTCGCCTGCATATCTAACCCACCGGGGGTAGTTTGTCTCGAGTTAGGGCGGCAAGTGCCGCTCCCGTTCTGATTGGTGGTTTGGGGTACGTCAGGAGTTGCTGTGTAGTCGCGGCACCTCTAAAGGAGCCAATTGCCCCATTTAGCTTTGAGCAAGGTAACGGAGGGGTACTACAAAAAATGACCTTTAATAAATACTTCCGTCACGCCAAATTTGATAATTATATCTAAAAAATAAGGGGGGAAAGGGGGGTATACCATTAATCTGTGCTTACACTCTGTTATATGACTCAGTTCCTTGACTAACATGCAGTGATAAAATTGTAATTAAATAACGCATAATATGGCACTCTTGGATAAAATTGTACAAAGTGGATAGTTATAAATTGGCACCATGCCATTTTATTCAAATGCGTATACGTACTTCAGTTCATTTTTTTTTTTTTTTGTATTATTATTTTCAAAATATGGAAATCTGCTTAATACAAAAGAAAATTCAAATAGTAGGAATAGAAATGGAATCATGCAGATATCTACAGATGGTGCAATTAAAACCCTCAACAAAAAAATAAATTGGTTGATTGGTGAGCTGCTATGTCTATGTCGTGAATCTCACATAGAAAAAGCCATCCGTTGTGAATAAGGATGAAAATGAAGGGCTTATCTCAACTGTAACAAACTTTTCTCTATAAAAAAGAAATCCGTATTTGGTTGTCAAACTTCATAAAAGTTAAGCGAAACATGTAGGTATACAGGAAAGTAATAAAAATCCAATCATAAAAATCATTTAGGTAAAATCATCAACTTTTGCGTTTCATTTCTTCTCTATCTCTTAATATATTCTGATATAAGGGGATAGAGGATATTATTTTGGACTCCCTGTACAACTCCGATCTGTTCTATTTTTACGCTATGTAGAACTCAGAATAAGACAGCTATTTTATTGATTTATCTAAATTTTTTTTTACAGAATCCACGACGGACCTGATCGATGGTAAGTACGGCGATGTGTCAGCACAACTGATATACGGAACCTTTACCACTCCGCCGAACAGCATCTCTGGTAGCGCGGTCTGCGCCTTCAGTCTGCAGGACATCACCGATACCTTCGAAGGCAATTTCAAGGAGCAGGCCGCCATCAACTCCAACTGGCTGCCTGTGCTCAGCAGCAAAGTGCCGGACCCACGGCCCGGTCAGTGTCACAACGACAGTAGAACTCTGCCTGATCTTACTTTGAACTTTATCAAGACCCACTCCTTAATGGACGAGAGCGTGCCTAGTTTCTTCGGACAGCCGATTGTGATCAGGACGAGCTTCCAGTAAGTGTAGGATTATGTATAATTGTATATTATTTCAAAGATTTTGCTCCTGAAGGATTTGTTTCTGGTATATAAATAAGTCAGCTATGTGTGTATTTGTAGATCTGTCAAAAGCATTTGACACGGTATGTCATAAAAGCCTTGTTAGAAAATTGGAATCCTGTGGTCTTAGAGGAAAAGTTAGAGATATAGTAGCTATTTAATTGGCAGAAAACAGAGAGTTAAAATAGAAGATACGGAGAGTGACGACAGAATCGTGTTTTGGGGAGTTCCACAGGGCACTGTTCTGGGTCCTCTTCTGTTTACTATTTATGTAAATGATTTATTGACATCATATTCTACAGGCAAGATTATTAGTTATGCGGATGATACTGCAGTGATATATACTTCTGATAACTGGCAAACTCTGAAAGAACAAGCGGAAAATGATTTTAATGAGATAGTCAGATGGTTTAGTAGCAACAAACTCACGCTGAATTGTGATAAAACAAAATATATGGTTTTTACATCTTACGCTAAATTAGGGCCAATTTTGAAACAGCAATAACAACATAATTATCCCTGAAGCGAAGTCAATGAAATACTTAGGCGTCGTAATAGACAGACATATGAGGTGGAACTTGCAAATTAAAAATATTACTCAAAAAATAAGATGTTTCATCTATCGATTTCACTACTTGAGGGACTACCAGAATGTTGACTATTTAAAGACTCTTTATATCGCATTAGTGGAGCCACTTATAATGTACGGTATTATAAGTTGGGGTGGAGTGAGTGACAGTCATTTAAAGAGTCTTAACGTAATACAAAAATGGATCAAAAAAATCATTTTTGATAAAACAATTAGATATCCTACAGAGTTGTTGTATAAGGAAAGCTAAATTTTTGATAGTCGACAAATATACTGCCTGAGAATATTACTAAATATTCACAAAAATAAAATTACACTTGAATCGGTCACTCATGAGTATACCACGCGTTATAAAGATAATTGTGTTAGTATTCCACGTACCATAAAAACTATAGGACAAAAACATGCACACTATTTAGCTCCAAAATTTTACAATATTCTACCCGAACAAATAAAATTAAAAGTTAACAGCAAGAATTTTAAAAAGAAAGTAAAAGAATGGATAGGAAATGCCGGTAAATAAATTTTAACTTAACAATGAGAAATCGAATAGGTACTTGAATTTGACAAATTACTTACCAGAATATGGACACATTAAACGGGCACTTATATTAGTAAATTTGGAATTTTCCTGGACTTGACGTAACTCTTAAAATATGTATTATTTGTAATTATAGTATTAATGTAGAAACTAATCTGTATTTTGAACTAAGTAAAAGATTTTCATCACACACAAACTGCACATGTGCAGTTTCCGTGATTACTCTTTGTTTTATTTTATAATACATTATCTATTGTAATATATATTGTATTTCATGTTATTAAAATAAAACATATTATTGTTATTACTATTATTATTATTATTATTATTATTATTATTATTATTATTATTATTATTATTATTATTATTATTATTATTATTATTATTATTATTATTATTATTATTATTATAATTATTATTATATTCACGACTGACATCAGTAACTTTCAGAATCATTTGATTTTTTTATCTATTGTAAATTGTACATGTTGCTTCAGTTTAGTTATCTACAGTTGTCTCGTTCAGTTTAGTCTTTATATAAACTAATTGCATTATATCCTTTAGAATATTAACATAAAAGTTTCACATATCTCATATCTCTAATAGATCTATATCATAGATCCACTTTATTTATCTATTATTTTAAATTATATTAATTTTGAATTGCAAATCAAGATTCATAAAAAAATGTATATAGAATGTAAATTGTCCTATTTATTTGGCTTTGGCCAACGGCAGTTTCAAGAAGGTTTTCTTATGAAACATTTTTCTCAAGCTATTATGACATAACTATTAAATCTACCTACTCCAATACTGAAACTAAGTGATAATAGTACATTTGTTTCAGCTATCGTTTTACACAAATAGCAGTGGATCCGCAAGTAAAAGTACCTGGAGGGAAAACCTATGATGTTCTTTTCATTGGAACTGGTAAGACCATCTAAATAAATATTTCCATCTGAATCACAATAATTTTCATTTGTTTTCTAGACAATGGAAAAGTCATTAAAGCAGTCAATGGCTTGTCTGCTGATTCGCGTCATGGCGTTCGACCGGTGGTAGTAGAAGAAATACAAATTTTCCCAGCACATGTTCCTGTTCGTGGTGTCAAGATAATGAAAGGCGGAAAGAGCGGAAAGGAAGAAACTAGACTGATTGTTGTATCAGATTCTGAAGTGCAGTCTTTAAGGGTACATAGGTGTGACAGCAATAAAATATCTAGTTGTAGGTAAGCATCTAAGCAGGAAATACAGTTTCGTTGATATACTTTTTAAATATGAAATATTAATGACATGAGGTCCAATTATTTAAAAAGGACCAATTAAGAAATACTACTTTAAATTGGATTTAATATACCAAAACTATTTACATTATGTTTATATTTTCAGTGAATGTGTAGCCCTTCAAGACCCCTACTGTGCTTGGGATAAGGTGCAAGGAAAGTGCAGGTCTAAAGGATCAGGAAGGTGGGATGAAGAAAGTTACTTTTTCCAGAGTGTTGCAACGGGAGAGCACACAGCATGTCCACCTTCCAAATTGGGAAAAGATGCCAGTTCAGTTGGTGGCTTAAGTTCAAATCAACCTAAATATAATCCTGACCACCCAACTAAAGATTTACCAGATGGACAAGTCATTAATATAATTCAGGATAAACCATATGAAAGTAGTGGTGAGTTTATATTTCGGATAAGGCTACTTTGGCGTCACTTTTTTTACACACATATTTTACATGTAAAGTAAAATTCTTATTTCTTCCTTATTATGGGTCTTCCTTATTATGGACAAAAGATTGTAGTTATTTAATTCTATAAACAATTATTTTGAATTTATGTACCACACAGCCTATTCCAAAACTCCTATAAAGAAAATGTCTAAACATCAAAATAAATTTCAGTTTATTCAAAATACAATGTTTCTATTGAAAGTGGTATGTAAATACCATTTTCCATAGTATAGGTAGGTACATGAAGTAGGAACCTATATAAATTCATTAAATATACAGTGCGAGTCAATAAGAACAAATTCTTTAGTAGCTCCTTAAATAAAGGAGATAGAGCAAAACATTGCAAAAGGGACTTGTTCTGTCACTTTTTTTCTACAATCTAAAATTATTTTTAGATATACAGGGTGCACCGTTGAGTGGTTACAGCATTCAACATTTGTTTTTTATATGGAACACCCTGTAGTTAAAAAAACTACAGTTTTGAACAAAACAAGAAACATTTTAGAAAATGTGTTTTTTCTTAAAATAGTTAATTACATAAATAAATAAATAATAAAATGACAAAGAAGCCAGTGCCATATTTGTATAAATTTGAATATCTTGAAAACTATTAGAGTTAGATATAGCAAACCATATATCATTTGAGAGCTTATTTAATACTCGTTTGTCTGGTGTTATTATATACAGGGGTTCCATAAAAGAAAAACGAGTTTTTACACAATACAGGGTGCGGCATAAGTTCTGCCCCCATTTTGCACGAAAAAGCGAATAATAGAAAAAGCGAATAAAATGTAATTTAATGAGTATGCTACAGAAAATAAGATATTTACAGCTTAGAATAAGTTTATAACAAGTGTTCAAATTGGTGACCATCTTGGTCAACGCATCTGCGGCACCCGTGTGACGACAGTTTGGCACGTACGACGGAACATTTCGTAATGTTCCCTGATGTTGTCGAACTCCTCCTCGATGATTCTTCTCAACTGCTGGACTGTTGTTGCTCGTCTTGCGAACACTCGATCCTTCATCAGGCCCTAGAGAAAAAAGTCGCAGGGTGTTAAATCGCAAGACCTCGCTGGCCATTCAATTTCCCCACGTCTTCCTATCCACGCTCCGAAGTTATCATTGAGGAATTCCCGCACAATTAAAGCGTAATGTGGGGGGGGCACCGTCTTGCATAAAGAGGATGATGTGGGCCAAATCTGGGATGTTTGAGAACGCAAACTAACGAGGCCGAAGTTGTACTGCACCAGATTACGTCGCGCTGTAAGAACCTGATAGTGGGGCGGAACTTATGCCACACTCTGTATATTCAGACCACTTCAGTTGCTTAGAAAAAACACCCTGTACAAGCAAATAATTTTATGATGATATCGGCTTATAGTATAAGGGTTTGATTATCTAAATACCGAATCTCAACCTTTAATTATCAGAAACAAGGCTACTATGATTTTTTTACAAGGTTATGTTTTTTCCCAAATTTTTAGAAAAATCGAAATAACTTGGCAACCCTGCGTACAAGACCAGCAAGCGGGGCACCAATGTATAGGGAATTTCAAGCTTAATCAAAATCTCGTATAAAATACAGGGTGTTCCATATAAAAAACAAATGTTGAATGCTGTAACCGCTCAACGGTGCACCCTGTATATCAAAAAATAATTTTAGATTGTAGAAAAAAAGTGATAGAACAAGTCCTCTTTGCAATGTTTTGCTCTATCTCCTTTATTTAAGGAGCTACTAAAGAATTCGTTCTTATTGACTCACACTGTATAATTTTTTTTTGCTGAATAATCTTTTATTGTGTAGCTGTTATATTAGTGCTATAGTCTATGACCAAAATACACGAAATTCCCACACATGTAAAAACTACCGTAAAAATAATGTAACAACAGACTTCACAATTAACCATCAAACAAACTTGCCTACAAAAAACACACGTTCTACATTACTTGCACCAGAACTTGGATGTTGTTTATTGGAGTTATTTTATATTAGGCTATATTCACAGGTTAAGGATGTCTATAGCGACATCCTCACTTTATTCAACTATCAAACACAGATGGAATGATATTTAACAGAAGGTATTTGTGCTATGGCTATATTTTAATGAAATTATAGTCTCGCAGTCACTATGCGTAGTGCGTAGGAACACATTTAATTTCCATACACAATCATTGTATTTATTATACGGATTATTTTATATGCTGAATAGTAAAAGCGCTGATAGATATTCATGAGTCACTCTACTCTGTTGAATATTGGCAGACTAGTATAGGGAATATTACCTTTGGTCTTTTTTCAGGACCAGCAGTAACGGCTGCAGACACTTTACCTACAAACTACTCTGTCGAGACGCTTATTATGGCTGTCGTGGCTGGATCTGTATCCGCTCTAGTTGTAGGTTTCTTCGCTGGATATCTTTGTGGTAGAAAGTGCCACAAAGATGAAGATGACAATTTGCCTTATCCAGATACTGAATACGAGTATTTTGAACAAAGGCAAAATATGAATAGGTGAGTTTAAATTTATGTGAACCTATTCTTTCATTTATTTATTTATTTTTGTTGTACAATTCCTTACAGGAACTATACTAAATATAGTACAATTAATATAATGCATATTTTGGTATATCAATAGTATTCTATCAATATTTATAAATTTCAAGGTTTTTATTTCAATGGTATTCCAAAAAAAAGTTTACATAATAAAACTAATTAAAGCCATTGCAAGTATAACAATTTTTGTTCTCCATTTCACTTCACCTTTCAGCTCTATATTTTTTACACGTTTTCTATCCTTAGTTTTTTTATGAGCCTGGTATATCCTAAGTACTTAAAGAAGTGCTGATTATTTACTTGTATATCTTTTCATTTCGGCTAATGATTTTTTTGTTTGTTTTAGTCGAATCGCAGCTGAGCCAAAACTTCTTCCACAAGAAGAGGTTACATATGCAGAACCTGTTCTAGTACCTCAACCTCCACCAAAGCTACATTCACCAAAGAATACACTTCGTAAAGGGCCACATCAGAACAATGCTGAAACTCTCTTCCAATTTCAGACTGATGCTGGCTACAATGGTCGAGACAATTTTAGAGGACGGGATAACTTTGGCACCCTCCGTTCCCATCAGGTAAATTTCTGATATAAAAAATTGCTATTTATTTTAATGCTTATATTATAATTAACCATTAAAAGATATTATAAAGAGATTTGGGAACAATTATGAATACCTTAACTTTGAAATATAATTTTTTTTCTACGATAAGAGTGTAAAAGTAACTAATTAAATAGATTATCAAAAAATAAAAATTAAAACATGAATTTGTGTAGTACCTATTTGTTTTCTCTTTGTTACATAATCTTATAGAATACATTAAAAATTGTTACATTGTATAGTTCATCCAGGAAAAGAACGTCTGAGAGAAGAATGCGAAAGGAATTTGGTTCACCGGAAATCTTGGAAAATAGTATACCTACATATACTGAATTATTATTTAATTGAAAGTTAGAATTTATAGATTTAGAATGTTTTAATTGAAAATACACTTATTTCATTAACCCCCTTTTTGGAAAATAATGTTAACCATATGATAACCAAACATCTAAAAATAACACATATGGGTACTTATTTATATATTTTTTTTAAAAACCCATAGTATTTAATATTACAAACAAAATTAAAAAGTAAAATTTATAAATTGATTATTAATGATTTATTTAGAATTTGTTATGTGGTTAAGTGGTTATAAGTTTAATGTTATTTTTAACTAAGTAATTAAAACTGGAGGCTAATTTTTAGTTACTTTATTGATCAAGAATGGTTTTAATATGTTTATACTTGTATTTAATTAAAAAGAAAATACTCAGTAGGGCTAATTTCATGTTAAAAATGCATTTTTTTTTTGTCGCATATGTTATAAATGAGACAATTATATAACTTAAACTATTATGGTAAATAAGCATTATATTTCAAAGAAAAGGTATACATTTTTAAATGTTCTTGTATGCAAATTTATTTGATAGAAATTTTAAAACTAAGATAACTAATAACATATACATTGTGTACATTTGGATTAAACATATTACCATATTTTTTAAGCAATATTAAGATTACCCAAACATTATCACTGTTTTTTTCTTTTCTTACATTTTATACAGTCTTGGGGTTTCAGGCACCCTTAAGTTATCAGGTAAATTAATTTTATTTTCTAAAATTGTATTGTTTGACTTATTAATCCAAATCTTTCTCTCTTTTTGTAGTAGAACTGTAAAATTATTTTTTTAGTAATTTTAATTACGTTAAAAAAAGAAGACATAAATTAAATATTTTGAAATACCTATATCTTCATAGTAAAAAAGTGTAGCATGTTAGATACCTATTATACCTATGTAAACATTTGAAACTTTATTATTTGCAGTAACTTTACAATGTGATAATGAATATTAAATGAACCAACTAAATAAAACATTTATCAAATCTTCATTTCATCCATTTCTTTCATACATCAGCAAATTTACTTTTCATTGACTTTTGTTAGATATAACTTTAGCTGAATCCCCGGTTGGTAATATTAGCAGATGTAACCTTAGGTATTTTATAAGATTACCTTACTTTTTATTTTTATTATAGAAAAATGTTATAATTTCAGATTGATACTTATTACGTTTTAATAATTTTACTTAATTATTTTTTATTTTGAATATATATACGTCTCAACAATCCTTAAAATAGTTAAGCCCTGTCCCGGATGACAACAAAGTACGCATACAACAAAATATCTCTTAATAATTATTTAATTACTTTTTGACAGGACCTAATATCTAGCAATAAATTACTGAAACTGTTTGAAATTATGTCTTAAACAGGAATCTTTTGTGTTATTAATTTTGCAATAATTTGTCATTTATCAATTATTAACAATACATTTTTGGAACAAACAGAATGGAACGTAAAAATGGTAGAGACTAGGTGGCCCTAAGGTCATTATCACTATTATTGCTGCCTTCCATTTTGTCATTTGCAAAAATGTATTGTTACTAATAACAAAAAATAAACTTGTATTGGCCATTCACTCACAAAATTGTCCTAATTTTATTTTGTCATAAGTGTTGTTGAATAATATTTTTCATAAGTGATATCATAAGATTGAAGAGTAGTTTTATCATTCAAGATGCACCTTACTTACAAATTTCGTAGAAAATGTATATAAAAACTATACACACGCATAGCAAATGGTTGTAAATTACATAAAATGTGCAATAAAATAGATTTGCATGTGAATTAGGTATTCCTATACAATGACAAAAACTCAATAACACAAAAGATTCCTACTTAGACACAATAATTGTCAAATAGTTTCAGTAATTTACTCTGTAAGAAAAAATATGATTAATTCGGTCTTTATTTATTTTAAATAATTTCAAATAATTTTAATAAATAATCATTTATACCAAAAATTTTCAATAGTACCTATAAATATTAATCTGAAGATTAAGGGCCGGTTCTACAATCCCAGTATAAAGTCTGGAATAGTAATTCTCAGTATATCTTATCCCTCGAATTATTCGGAGTATAAAAATGCGGGCGTTCTACATCACTTGTACAACGGCGGGATAACTATACCAAGTATAAACGCCGAAAAAGCAGGTAGTAGACCCAACGCACAGATTTAGTCCAAAAGTAACTGAGAATGCAAAGGCGGGAATCAGTTTGTTTTAACCTTCGATACTTCGATCATATAATATAACCTATCACAAGTTGTAATTTACTTACATACTAGTAGCATTTTTTACATTTTTACTTTAATTAGTTTCAAAATAGGAGAGAAAAAAGATTAATGTTCTGGTGATTAACGTATACCCAAAGAGAGAATAGGAAACTTGCGTTTCCACACGCAATATGTTCTTTCTACACAATTGTACGAATATGCGGTTTATTGAAAATAACTTCTGCTGGTGTATTTGGATGATTTAAAGGTGTTACTAAAATATTTGTATTGCCATACTCGCTATCTCCTAATACACTACAAGTGTCAAATTCATTACTTTGTAATCTGCCCTTGATTCGACTGCATTAAAAATTGCCTGGTTACCTATGTGCTGATCCAGGCCACCGTGCAACTATGTTATTCGAAGATGTGCATCACAAATACTTTGTACATTCCAGGAGAAATAATCTTTACGGTTTCGGTACATCACTGGTTGATTCCCATCTGGTGACTGAATGCGAATTGTTTCAGGTAGTTTTGTAGTTTTATATAAGTTCACGTAATGCCGCTATTGCCTCAGATACACCTGTTACAATACGAAGAACAAATATAGGTTATGTTTCTGAAAGGGACAGAGCTACGAGATAACATGCGAGATAACCAATAGAAAGCAAGAATAACTATATTCCGAGTATATCTGGCCGAGTTCGTAGGTATAAGCTATTCCATAGTTTATCCTCAGAATAAAGTTATACGGCGATTGTAGAACGCTCCTTTCAACGATATTCTAAGTATAACTTTATCCGTGGTATATACCTGCTTTGTAGAACCGGCCCTAAGTAGATTCCGAAAGTCCGTCTCTACTTAAAAATGTTTCCTACAAATACTATAATTTCTTTGTTCAATGTTTTGGTTACCTACCCAAGTTTGGTCTGAATACTTTTAGTTCATATTATATTTGACTAGTTTTGTTGAAAAGTTTGTCCAAACCTCCGATCAAATACGTACTTGGTCGGATGTCCAAACAGCCTCGTAAATGGCGCCTTTATTATAACATTTAAAATTATTTAGGTGCCTAATTAAAAATTTGCTTATGAAATTTTGTCAGTTTTAAGTTCTAATAACCTTCAAATTCTGCTAATATTATCATTTTTATGTTACTTATAATCAGGATTATAAAAGACGAGGTTATCCATTATATTTGTTTTTATATAAAGTAGCCATTTGTTACACAAATCACAACTTAGCTTATGTAATCACCACTACATAACGTTGGCTTGGTATTAAAATATCTTAAAGTTAGAGAAACATTTCTATAAACGTAAATTTTAAATGTTTAAAAAGTTGTATCCGATATAATGTCTATGTACAGGCAGAGACTTATAAGATTCTATAAGTCTCTGTCTATAAGTCTCTGGTACAGGGTGATTCATTTATCTTGGGGAAGGCGTTTTTTCTTCGGAAACAGCTGCAGGAAATTAAATTTTGTAAAAAGTATGTTATTGTTACTAACGGTTTCTCAAAATTAAGATAAAAATAAAAAAATTATTTTTTATTACGTATTTAAAAAATTCTTGTGATTCTAAGATTTTCTTTCTATGTTGTTCCTTGAAGGGGCTAGGTAATTTTTGTTTTACACCTCAAAGTAGGCGTAAAAATAAAAATTTTCTGTTATTTTTTACTGACAAGTAATTAAATTTACATCTTTTTAGAGGAAGTTCAATTTAATAACTTAAATAATTAAAACAACCATATAAATAACTAAATAACATAATTTGTCTTAGGCAACATTTCACCATAGGAAAAAACAATAATTATTAAACAAAATAATAAATAATGTAATAGGTATGTCAATTTCAGAATGTAACACTAATTATTGTAACATTTCCTTATTTCATTAAATGTTACGTTTCTTAAAATATCGCCGCCTATTCCTTCACATGCTTCAACAATTTTTTGTTTTAAATATTCTACACTATAAGATTTTGACTTGTAGACAACGTTTTTCACAGTCCCCCATAAAAAATAATCTAAGGGTGTCCTCTGAAGGACCGTAAGTTCCTATCCACCTTTCTGTATATTCCGTATTCAAATAGTCCTGAACAATAGCAGCTTCACTCTACTTAGGAGCCCCAAACACAGTTTAATATTATTTTAATAAGAGTAGTCAATTTATTATTGTAAAAAAAAAGAAAACAATAGAATAGAACACATGATCCATCCCAACATGTGGATGCTAGACATATACACTAAAAAATGCTTGTAAAAGATATCTACAGATAATGTTTGCTTGGTTTACATGTGCATGAATTACTTTGTCATATGAATGACTCTTGATTGGCAGCACAGTAGTGCAAACAAGCAGAGTAGTGACCATTAAAAACTTCTCCAATGGATAACCTGCTAGTCTTTTATACTCCTATTCTCAACATATGTAATTATATAAATATTACAACTAAAATAATGTTTATTATTAATTCTATACTTTATCAGTTTTTCATATTTCCTCTTCTGAGTGCATTTTATAAAATGCTTATAATTTATTGCTATAATTTAATAACACAATCATAGTTATAGCTATCCGAAACATTACTTAGGAATTATTAATTTAGATATTTTCAACCTACCGTATTTAAATGTAATTTAGTTTTAACAATATTATAAAACAAAACTCAGTTAATCATTACTATTTATTTCTGGCCGAATTGTACATTTATCAAAATAAAATAGTATAACTGCCTTTTGTGAAAAGTTAAGATGTTTATTAGTGTTAATTTCAAAACAGATTAAAATCACTAACCAGCCAATATCATGTGTAAGGATACTTTTGGAAATAAGGGTACTTTTTGAATTCTTATAAGGAACATTTGAAAATATCTAACTTTTAGTGTTGTCTTGTAGCATGCGACAAACTCCCATTTGCCGAATAAATCACTAAAACACTAATATTTAGTTGTTGCAGGGCGATAACTACAGGAGAGGTGATGGTTTCGCAACAACCCGCAGTGTCAAAAAGGTATATCTCTGAGAAAACAATGAGGAGGGCGGAGTGGCAGCACGTAGTCTAGGAAGGTCGCGCCCGCAGCGGTCGGGGCACAGCGCGCTGCCCACGAGCAGCGGATCCTCCAGTTCCCCCTCGCCGCCCTCCTCGTCACCATCCCCCACACCCCCCCATACTGCCTCTTACATCTACAGGGCCTAGCTGCCCTACCAGCGACTTTACTCACATGCCAATATAAGTCGATTCTAACTTACAAGAGAATCTGGTACAGTGGTTTCTACTTCCAAGATAAGTAATATTTTTTGGACTAAAATGAAGAACTAAAAATAGTTTTGCTAAACCAATATGGTACTAGTCAATATTATAATATATGCATCTACAAGAAGGAATACAGATATGAGGGTACTTGCACTAATTTTATTTTAGTATAGTATAAAAAAAATTTAAATTTATAACAAAATTTAAATGCTGTAAAAGATTTTATTTGCCAAAATTTTATTTACCAGTGTAATAGAAAACTTTTGTTAATTACAAATCGTATTACTATTACGTTATGATAAAAATAATCTGCATTATAATGGCGTGAACAATGTCTGCATGTTGCCATTGTTAAATAATATGATGACAACTGTCACTTTTTCAAACATTGAGGGCCCGTTCCTACATATTTATATAGTGATTTTTTAATGAAAATAACTTGTATACCTATTTGCTGTTCTTGACATAATTTGGTTGATAGGACTAATTCTCTATTTACCTAGATTATGTTTATTATAACATAAAATAATGTGCAAGGGCCAATTCGTATAAGGTAATTCCAGGTTCATATTGAATAATGGACAACATGCAAAAAATGAATAATTGTTATTTGATCGTAATGTAGGCATTAATCCGAATTGTCTTGTCATTTGACATTAATTAGCTAGTTGTCCCATTGGGAATTAGTACGTACATCAAAGTAAAGTCACTTTCAGTTTAAACGTAGTTTGTGAGGCAAAAGTTCAATCAGTGTCACAAAGAACAATTTATTTTTCACTATCAAGTTGATAGACAATAAAATACTTGTATTGGTGCATTATGCAAAGATTCCTGTTATAGAAACCATCAATAAGTGATTTTTTTCAATTTTGATGTCGCTTTACTATAGTAAACTTCTAAAATAATTTCAAAATTTTGGCAACATGTTTTTCATTGTTTTTTTATTTATTTCTGCTTTTCATTTTTAAAATTTGTTATCTTCATCATGTAGCCTAAAGCTATTGCTTAAAACTTGTCTGATTAATAAAAAGTAGTAATAGTACTTTCTTTTATACTTAAAAATTGAGAATACTTTTTGGTTTTTTTAACGCAAAATATTTCACACAAAAATACACTCATTTTATATAGTAATTGGAAAGATTCAACAACATCAAGTATAACATTATTGTATAACTTCATTAGTTTTTTATGGTATAGAATATTAATTTTACACAAAAGTAATTGTTAATAAATATCATTGCTCAAGTCAACTTCTGGGAGTTACACTGATAATTAACAGACAGGAGTAAACAATTTAAAATTTTAAACTTGCGTTTATATGACAATAAGGGTACATATCAATATCAAACCTACAATAATTAATTGATTGATTGATAACACATTTTTTGATAAAACGGCAAATACTTGACAAGGTTTGTTTTAATAATAAAATTCTTAATTTACATATGCTATTTACAATATTTTAATTGCTTACTGATATTTTAAAATAACACAAATCATTATAACCGTGCCTTCTTCCGACCACACTGTTTTTCATATACCTTTGTTATAAATCCTCACAAACTCTGTTTTCATTACAATTGAATTTTATGATTATACAATGTTTATTAGAATAAAATTGTAGTTGCTGTTTAAATTTTCTTGTAAGTTCGATGAATATTGATATTAAAAAGTGATTTCCCTATATTAATATAGAGTTAGCAAAAATTGATTCAAAATTAGAGGGTGCGCTAGCAAAGTAGAGTAGGCAGTGTATTAGACACAATATGATAGACTTATTTAAGTATTCTCATGATTAATAAGTGCTTCTTATGGATGTGTTAGGTAAGGATGTCCGTATAAAAATAGATTGTTATAATTTAGCGACATTGTGATTAGATTGTATATTCTTTAGCTATAAAGTTGTTCCATCTGTATTTGTCTAGTAAATACAGTAAACATGGATTTAATTGAAACATTTTTTACTTCTAATAAAACACATTTTTGAATCCATCTCCAGGGAAGTATCAATACTCTTACAATAACAACTCAATACTGTGCTTCAATAACAATAAGGTCACTACAGATCAACTGTACTGACAAGAGAATAGCCGAATAGTTTATATCATCATTACTCTGGATGACTCTACATTAAAAATAGTTGATATGTAGTGCTTACAATGTTAAACAGAGAGAGTCAGGTTGTGGCCAAAAGAAGTAAAAGGTGTATTAATTTCATTTTTGTTCATTATTTTTTGGAAGTAAATTTGCTGGACTATGTATTTGTTATCAACTTTCTCCATATTTTATATTTCAAGATACCTCACTTTGTAACGTAGGGTCTAATATATTTTTATCGTATTCAAACCAGAAACAAAAGCAGTCGCATAATTAGATGTTTCAAAGTGAGAGTATTTAATTTTGTTAGCTTGATTTGTTTATTACTGCCTCTAGTAATGTATATAAGACTGAAAATCATAATACTCTATGTCCATGTTTAGTAAGCAAATGCTGATTCAATTTAATTGCATTTTAAACAGTACAAACATAACATAAGACTCTCACACTACAGGATTTCTCCATAAATAAGAAATAATTTAGTATTGCACTAATAAGTAATATACCTGCAAGCAAAAAAAAATTAAAAAATAATATTTTTAAATAGCATATAGCAAAAAAAACTTGTGACTGTTGATAATATCACTTTTAAATAAGACTATGTTTAGATCTTTTTAGCCCTTAGAACCGGTGTTAGAAGAATTATAGTAGATCTTTTAGCTGTTCTGCTATGGTCGGTTAATTGCAGTTAAGCATCGACTTCAGAATAAATTCATCTATTTCTCAAAATACTTTTGATTGCCTATTTAATAAAACTCTAATTTTACACTGTGACAAAAAAATTAAGAGTTCTGTTTTTCTGTAACCAGAAAAACAGAACTCTGGTTAAGGTAATTGTCCCAATTATATCAACTAGTTACACATGGAGTGTAACTGACAATTAAAATTACATGTAGTAATATATTATCTGAAATTAATAGATTTCAAAATGATTGATGTACTTTTATCCATATTAGTAACCAGATCAAAAACACAATGTCCATATTCTAGTTATGAATTATCGACAGGGGTCGCTGCTAACATAAAAACCTTCAAAAAATTGATTTATATAAAAAAATATAAGATGCACTTGATAGTAATTTTAATTATTGTGACACATTATGGACATTGTTTGGATTCAATAGATTCTAATTGTATTAAACGTGTTCAAAAATTGTGCCTTTATTTATGACATTAAAAAATATAAACATGCTTCACATACTTTAATTTTATTTTAATTAACTTGAGTAATAACATGTTAATTAAGTGCCCACCATATATTTGTACCATAAAGTAAGATTTCAAATAGATGTGCATAATGTATACACTTAAAGGTTTAATATCTCCACCTATACACAAAACTGCATTATATTGCTGGTCATTTTCTTTTATTATAATACTATTTAAAAAATAAATTATCATTAAATGTAAATATAAAGTAATTACAGAAATATGTTGCTAGACTTAGGTTAAAGAACAATATGTTGCATCTTTGAATTTGAAAATTTTTAACAGTACCACAACAAAACAGTATAAGTTATCTCCCGAACATAGGGTAACTTTTTTGCAATCATATTTTAATTAGATTAGACTACTATTATTATTAGAAGGAGAAAGTCGGCATACCTTCAAATTTTCGGCGTTATGCAAATGCAAGCTGCTAGCGGTTTTCTAGGAATTCTGGTTCAATAAATATCGTACAGGCTGTATTACAGTCACATATTTAGCTAAGAATAGTTTTGTTAATTTTAGCAAGGCTAAATTGAAAAGTTAATTGAAAGAGAAGCTTAGATCAGCAGGTCAAACCATGTTAATTTTTGTCTTTTTATGTATTTTTTATGTAAAAGTACGACTTTGAAATGATTGTACAAATATAATTAATTTGGTTATTATACTTTGTTCTATGAAGAGCAAAATAAAATTATTATCATTATCATACAGGATATGCCAATAGTGCGTCAAACTCCAACATTGGCACCATTGTAGATTTCTGGGAAAGGTACTTTTATGAAAATAATGCAGTGTGAAAAACCGCACATTTTAAAAATATTTTGAAGCGTTCAAGCCATTCAAGGCCAATTTTATTTAATGGATCATCCTGCATATTTTTGTTCTAAATTAGTTGAAAACTAAACATTAAATCATTTCCTAGTTTTTACGGAAAAAGTATAAATATCTCTGAAAATATCAATTTCAGATACATTATTGTTTACAAAAAATGTAGGGAATTGACAAGTAAATTCAAAAATAAAACAATAATTAAATAATAATAATAATAATAATAATAATAATATGGTGTTGCATCTGAAAAGATTGAGAAAAGCTGTTGCAATATACTAAATTAAAGGTTATGTGAAAAACATCCCGGTGATGATTGTGTACAACAATTGGCAATATGTCTGCTTAATATTTTTTTCCTAATTATTACCAATATCATACCATGATTTAATTTATACTACTGTTTCAACAAATAGTTTGATATACTTTTATTAGTCGGCAATGCCATATCAAAAATAAAAAAAATCAGATATCGTGTAATAGAGAATTTTAAGCTGAATTCAAATATTCAAAAATATAGGTACATAAAACTGCCCTTGAAAGGTGTCCTTCTGTAAGGGACTACCATGTATATTTCAAGATGTTTTTAAAATGTGTGCCTTTTCACATGTATTGCTTCTATGAAATCACTAATTGGGATAGAAACATAGAAAATATATATAATTAAAATAAATATGACATACAAATGTTTAAGTTCGGACATTAAAAAAATACTTAAAACTAACTATTGCACAAAATATAGTGACTAGGCAAAGTATAAAAACAAATCACTAGATGTTATTTACCTAACACTGCTTATTAATTTCTTGTTTTAATAAAATATTTAAAAATGATACCGATAATTCGGACACAGTCAATAATTGGGACTTTTACCTTACATAAAATGAAACAAAAGAAATATTTTTCTTTTTTATTTTTAAATCTTCATCTTACTTAAGATACCTCAGATAATGACGGTTAGATGACTTCATGTCTGCGACTGGTACATATGTATGCACTCTTCGTCTGTGTTTAAATGATGAACTGGTTAAATTATTATTTTAAATGAAACATATGCAGTCAACCGATTTTAACTTGACCAAGATAAAAGCACATATTGTGAATATGCTACAATAAAATAGATACACAAGGACTAATGGAATTATCTTTTGAACTGTGACTACCTGATAGGCCAGGTTGTAATTTTGAGAATTCGAATATATACTTTCACTAAATTTAACATTCCTTATTATCACTAGATAAGTGATACAGTGATACTATCACTGTACAAGATACAAAAATGCATCATCATTGAAATTTTAATAAATATCTAATATCTATTAATTTACTTTTTTCACATTCACTTATACACGGGGTGTCCCACCGGGAAGGGCCGCAATCGATATATGGAAAAGTACATATAGGGTGATTTTGAAAATTTAGTTATTTACAAAGGTCAGTGGGGCCTACCTTTTTAAAATATTTTCAAGTTTCTGGCACTTTCCGGTATAACCGGAAGTCGACCGGACTTGCTTATTTTAAATGGAACACCCTATATATTATATAATTTCTGGATTCTACGTAAAATTCTAAACACATTTCATTTAGGATGTCCTGTACCTATCTTCAACTGTTTTTGAAATATCGACAGGTAGTCTTATTGACATTTTGCAACTTGGACCTCAAACCGTTTAGATTTTCCAGGGTGTCAAAGTTGCAAAATTTCAATATTCACCTGTCAATATTTCAAAAACAGTTGAAGATAGGTCATCCTACATGAAATAGGTTTAGAATTTTACGTAGAATCCAAAAATGATATAATATATAGGGTGTTCCATTTAAAATAAACAAGTTGGTGTCGATTTCCGGTTATGCTGGAAGTGCCAGAAACTTGAAAATATTTTAACAAGGTAGGTCCCGCTGACCTTTATAAATAACCGAATTTTCAAAATCACCCTGTACATACTTTTCCGTATGTAATCACCAAAATCACCCTGTACATACTATTGATCGCGGCCCTTCCAGGTGGGGCACCTTGTATAGCTACATAAACAAAAAATTACGTAAGGCATAAAGCATTTTGGTTTTTCATGTAAAAAATGTTATTAACTATATAAACTTTTTTAGATTTTTAATATTTTGGATAAAATCCTTCATAATAAATCAAGATGGACTGCCCTGTATATAGTATAGGTATATGTACTTTGACTATTGCCACGGAGAAATCACAATTGTGTGAGCTTGTCTCTCATATTAATTTATGAATAAATCATTTGGCTTATTATGATTTGTTAAACATTTTTTTAGTTCAAGTTATTTTAAGGTGTATAACAAATCAGCAATATGTCAATTATTTGGTGGTTGCACCTATAAAGTACCCAAATAATTCTTATTTCTATTGTACATTTGTTACTAATTTTATTATTGTTGCTCAAAGTTTTAATTATACATAAATTTAGTTGTAGTACTGTGTAGTAGGTATATATGTTTTTTAAATATTTTATTTATAATTTTGAAAATCAGTTTCATGTACCTATGTACCGAACCTATTAACTTATTGTGCATATTGTGATTCAAGCTGAGTATAGACATTGAGGCAAATCTCTGTTGAATATTTGTAAATTATTTTTATGAAGTTTTACAAAATGTAAAACATTTTTTGGGTCAAATAGTCAATAAAGATTTGCTACATTATTTGTTTATATAAATTTTTATATAACAATTCCAATAAATTTCAGCGTTCACATTTCCAAAATTGTATAAAGTTGTAGATAGAATTTTAATAATATATAGTATACCTAGTCAAGTTATATATTTAAATATTACAAATTTGGCAGTCAAAAATTTTATAGTATAGAATTAGATTTGTGTTTTTTTATAATATATCGTTTGTACAAAGAAAAATACTCTATCCACAAAGTGTATTTTTATTTGTCATATTGGACTATGAAAATTCTTGTTTTGAACAAAGAATACTTATAGTGATTTGTATATGAAGTGAGTTCTAATAAAACTAGATTACAGATGATATCTTGCTTCTTCCTATTGCCCAGCCCTTACGCAGAAATCTGCAACTAGCTGTGCAAACATTTTATAACTTGTAAGGCTAATGCCAGTTTTTTAAAATATATTACAATATAATTATTATATTTAAAAATAGATTGATAATATAGTTCTAGTTAGTTTTAAGTATTTGCAAATTATATGTATGCAGATCGTACTGATTCCAGTTTGACTTTACTGGATGTTTGCCTAAGAGAGCCTTTAGCATATTATATATAAACATCGTTACATCATGCAACAAGTTATATATACATTAAAACATTCCATACTCATTTAAAATGAGGTATTTAATAATTGATAATGTCCGGAAATGTTTTAACAAATACTTTGTCAATATATCTTAGGGTTAACAACCGATTAACAATTCTAAATATAGATTTAAAACAGTGCTGCGATTGTTAGTTGTAATTATAAAAAATAAGCCTTTCGCAGATGTATAATATATAATTATAATTATTACGCATTTCTTCCAGAATAGAATTCTCTTATTATTTGTATAGATAACTGTTTTAAAATTAATTTGTAACTTTAGCGTATCTACCTATATGCAACTTCATATGCTTCTTGATCCTTACCAAGCCTTAATTTTTATAAACATTTTTATTCTGGATCAAATGTAAATAACAAATATTTAATGATATTGACTTTAGACAACACAATGTATTCTTTGAATAGAAATAAAAAATATATAATACATTGTTTTTTCATTACCTCTAATATCCACTATCTTTTTATAATTCTGAGCATAATTGCTTGATTTAATCCAATTGGCTGATCTCATTCTTTGTGTACAGGTTATAGGTATGTTGTTTACCATGGTCATTAGAAACAAGTGACTATTTTCAACAGATTATAAAGAGATTGGAACTCTATATCTCATTTGTGGAGCTTGAATCAGGATAGTAGAAACTTCTCGAAGCCTACTTATTCGCTCTAAATTAGAAAAGCCTGGATCCCTAATTGGTAACAATCAAATTTATGTTATCGTAACAGCTCATGCCTTCGTTATAATTTTAAGCCAATTAATTCTAATATATAAAATGTCACTATTGTCGTATAAAAGTAAATTATGCTCCATTGCTGGGAATTCTGGTATGTGTGGTTACAGCCACAAATATGAAACAAACACAAAGATATGGAACAGACAATTTCCTTTATTGGGTAGCTTAATTTAGCAAAAAATGTAGATAGGTACTTACATATGAAAAAAAATTTTAAAATAAAATGAGTGTGCCTTTGATCCTATACCTATAGCTTTGGTTGTAATTACCTATACCAAAGTCTATGTATACCGGGTGTCAACGGATCTATTAGACAAGCCATAACTTCTAGAGTATTGGATGTATCAAAATGAGATTTGGTATAGGTAAATGGTAGAGGAAGAGGAAAGTTTTTGCATATTTTTCACGTTTAGGTTACTTCCGGTTTCACCGGAAATGGCTTCAATTTTGAATTTTTAAATGGAACACCCTGTATATTTTTACATATTTGAATTTCTGAGACAATTTTGGATTAGAAAATGACATTTTAAAAAGTTTTTTCGCCTACTTGATTTTTTTAAAGCCATTTTTAATATTGCATCTAGGTGGCCATGATTGAGCTCAAACTAATCTGAAGGCCTTAGATGATGTCAGAAAAATGTAATCGCAAAGTTTTAGTGATTAGTATGATAGATAGGAATGAGACAAGTTGGCAAAATTACTTTTTTATATCTAACTATTTTTTTTCAATTGGCAACACTTTTTAGACAAGCACTTTTCAAAAAGGGATTTTTTTTGCGAATCCAACGATACTAAATTCATTGTGATTGGATTAAAAATAAGCTCATAAAATACATTTACTTCAGTGAAGTTTTTAATAAATTCGTATACGAGAATTATACTTTAAAAGTTTTAATGTCATTTTCTAGTCCAAAATTGTCTCAGAAATTCAAATATGTAAAAATACACAGGGTGTTCCATTTAAAAATTCAAAATTGAAGCCATTTTCGGTGAAACCGGAAGTAACCTAAACGTGAAAAATATGCAAAAACTTTCCTCTTCCTCTACCATTTACCTATACCAAATCTCATTTTGATACATCCAATACTCTAGAAGTTATGGCTTGTCTAATAGATCCGTTAACACCCAGTACTATACTAACAAATTAAATTGATACATCTTGTATTATGGTAATACAAGATGTATCAATTTTAGAAAATTACCTGATTTTAGAAACATGAGTGGTGCTATTTATCTGTTGAAATTCATAACAGATAATCTTCAAGATATACTTTCAGCCACTTCTCTTTCACAAATAATTGTTACTATTTAATGAGCACGACTGAATACGAACGAACGCAGTTTTTCCATATTAAGCGCATAAAAACTTTTTTGCAAAACTTTATGAATTAAGAAAGACTGACGGCCTTAGCAATTTTATTTATAGAGAAAAAATGTATACAAGGTTTACTAGACTTCAACGAAGCCGTTATAAATAAGTTTTCTGAAAAAAAAACAGAAGAATGAACTTTAAGTTAAAGCATTGTAATTTGTAATACAGTGTAGACATTAGACATTAAGTCCATAGGTTAATAACACGAAATTAGGTCAACTTCACTATTGAGTCAACAGTGACTATACAAACCAAAAATTATGGATATCTCCTGCATGTAAGTTTTTTTACGATATTACGTTAAAAATCTGTGTTTTTAATTTTGTAAACCACCTACGCTTTCCATCACGACACGAGACACCACTGGTATTATCTCACAAGGTACCTAATAAATGTGTAAATGTATAGTTACAAGAATTTAAAAAATTTGGAAGGTATATATTGTCAGAATTTTATTACCTTCTTCAGCTTCTAACAGCACCTGTCTGTTAATGTCTAACAACCTATTTGTTGGATATTGTCTCGTCAGATAACCATATCTCAAACCAATGATATACGAAGAGACAACTTTCACGTGATACCTAAGTAATTTATCTATGAATGATGAAACTACTGTGAATTCTATTGTATCATAATTCAATCTTCTGCCTGCAACTTTCCCACCATGTATAAATTGATGACCAGACTTGCAAGTTCTAGCCTAACATTACTATATCTATTTCAAAACAAACTTTCATTTGCTTAATGTAACTGAATTGCCCTTTAAATCAATTCACTGTACAATATTGAGAAAGCATAGTTCTTTTATTTTATATTAACTACTTTCACCGTTAAACCATGAAAAAGTAAACTTGAGAATTTAAATGTGAAAGCCAGGCGCACCTTTTTCAAATAATATAGGGTTTAGAGCGGAGTATTGATGTGGAACTTCATCTTCTTTTTAAGGAATTGGGCTATATGAAGTTTGGTGAGTTTATTTAAGCTAATCACGAATTGTGGTAGGTAGAGACTGGTGACTGGTAGATACATAGATAAAATATATATATACTGAAATAGATTGGTAATTCTGACTCCCCCACCACTTTTTCCTGAAATAGTACCTGGATCAAAGATTTATCACTTGCGGCGCTGATGTTAATTTTTGTTGAGCAGAGAGTTTTAAGTGTGTTAGGCAATTTTTATCGGTTGCACTACCAAAGCTGGTTTATCGGTCAATTTTGTAGGAATAATAGCAATATTGTTATGGTATATATAAAATTTGAAATATGTTTAATTGTTCTCCTTATGTTTTACAGATTCATCATAATTTGAAGAAAATAAGTAAATATTTGGTCGGATAAGTTAACAATTTCGATTTTTATATATCACGCATATAAAATTCAAACTTTATTCAAATGTTCTACTTATTTTGTTCAAATGAATTTCCATTACAAATAGCTGGACACTTGATTGCTATTTATAATGGAAATTCATTTGAACAAAATAAGTAGAACATTTGAATAAAGTTTGAATTTTATATGCGTGATATATAAAAATCGAAATTGTTAACTTATCCGACCAAATATTCACTTATTTTCTTCAAATTATGATGAATCTGTAAAACATAAGGAGAACAATTAAATATATTTCAAATTTTATATATACCATAACAATATTGCTATTATTCCTACAAAATTGACCGATAAACCAGCTTTGGTAGTGCAACCGCGAAAAATTGCCTAACACACTTAAAACTCTCTGCTCAACAAAAATTGACATCAGCGCCGCAAGTGATAGGATCCAGGTACTATTTCAGGAAAAAGTGGTGGGGGAGTCAGAATTACCAATCTATTTCAGTATATATATATTTTATCTATGCCTATGCCAGACTCGAGAAACCTGAACAACACAGAACACTGAATAAAAATCGAAATCGAATTAATTCTTTTTCACAGAAACTGTAACACGATATCCTACCGACTGCGTCAGAAATCTCCTTTTAACAAAAAAACCTTACAGAGATTTATTTCTAGCAAATTTGAGTTCTAACCATGTTGGATATAAAGCGAAGACTGAATACTGAATATATTATTCGAATGCAATTGTAAGTAAAAACGTGCTGGATCTTCATTACGCTGATACATAAATATAACTTAAGATAACAGCTTACCAATCCATTGATATGCGATTATATAACTCGCATTCCACAATCAATCATAATATTTGATAGGTATATTTATATTATTTAGTGTTATTTAATTTAATTCACATTTTCATTTCCTATTCATGTTCAATTAACAGTTTATCCTGTGTAATTATTAAAAATAAAATTGGTTTTGTTTATTTACGCTATATATAATATATTTATATATTATATTGCATTTCTTTTATTATCTATGTATTGCATTAAATAGTTTGACAGCTACTATCCGCATCCGCCATGTTTCTAGCAACTTCATTCATAATTCATGATTCATTTGTTTCATAAGTATCGTAGTTCCAAGGATTGTTAACTGTTTACGTTAACACGAGGATTGTTAACTGTTTAAGTTAACAATCCTTGTCGTAGTTCGACTCGAGTTCGAGATTCCAACCACAGACCACAATGAGATATTCCAACTCTCTTGTTCGAGAGGACGGATCATGGACAAGAATTTTTTTTTTATATGGTACAGAGTACAGACAGATGCAACTCTTTTAAAATATAGCCGACAATTTGGCTGATTTTCCTTACTGATTGATTCTGGATACTGTCGTTGAGTGAGCAAATTATAAAGAGACGCAGCCGTGTACAAATAAACGTGCACTATGCTGGGCTCGAGATTGGGATGGCGTTGCCGCAGAATTGGGCCCGAGATTTCTCAGTTTGCTTCGAACCGTTGTAGACGTAACATCGAGCGCTCGTCTGTGTACGATTTTCTTGGCAAATGGTTTTGCGTGATCTGTAGTTCTATTTAAAGTCTACCTACCTAGTTGTTTTTTTATAATCTATTATAACAATTTTGTGGTAATCATGACAACAGCTAATCACAACTGTGTGTATAAAAACTGTTTAAATAATAAAAGGCGAAATAAAGGAATCAGTTTTTTTAAATTTCCAATTACCGACGGTAAACGTGCCCAGGAGTGGCAAAAAAATTGCGGTAATGTAAATATTGCCTTGATGGATATTCCCGACTTAAAATTCCCAAGTGTCAGACAATTTCGTATTGCTATGCAACACAATATGAATATTAGACTACAAATGAATGTAGAGACGGGAAATTGTGAAATCGTAATGGCGGACCACCCTGTATAAGTTTTTAATTTACTAAAAAACGAAAAGGTACCCACCGAGAGTGTAATTTAAGAATGTACCTATATACTGATAGGATTTCTGTGAATTTGTTATCTAGTAAGTGTACACTCTTATTTCTAGTGTCCAAGTAAAATATTTTCACATTTCTGTTGGTTCTAGATTAACTTTTATAAAGATTTTTTTTATATCAACTAGACAAGTAGATTAATAAGTCAACCTTTTTGTTTTAAATAAACACCCTGCATATATTTGAACGTTTTCCGCATGCAATTCTAGGATCACTGTGAATAATAAACGTTGTTCCCTTAAATTTATAATTTTGGGTACCTACCTAGTTACATTAATTTTTTACTACCAATTTTACAGACTATGTTATAATAGTAAGGGTTCCATGAGTATTAAAAATTGGAAATATTTTATTTCTTTAGTTTTTACATTTTCATTGTTAGGTAGGTACTTACACGTTAGATATGTTCGTTAATTACCTACTACCTTGGATATAAAAAAAATTAAATATTATTTTATTGGGCAAATAATAAGCTTGGCAAAACTATTTTTTATTGGTAGGTATACATAATAAATAGGTAGGTACATAAGAAAATAAATGGTAGTAAAATACAGAACAAAATAATATTGCTTTCCTTTCATATAATGTAAAATAGGTAATCAAACATCAAAAATTAAACAAAATCGGTAAAATAATAGTTATCATTAATTATTGTTTTACTTCAATGAATAGTAATTGAGGTATTAAGCATACAAATGCACGATATATGATATAAATGTAATACCTGCTTCATTAAAAATAAAACGAAACAAATTGAAGCCAAATTTTCCGAAAGCTGCTGCACCGCGCGCCTTTCAACTTTATTATAATATAAAATATAATGTATTTTCTGACTCCAGTTCGTGCTCCCTAAAAATCATGTTATAAATACATGTTTCTATCTTCTCTCGTTGGCGGCGCTTCAGTACAGCGTTGCAGTTTGTGGACGGTGCGGTACCAGGGGTAGAATGGCGTGGGGACCTGTATGAATACGCATTGTGCCATTAGGCTTGCGTCTCTTTATAATTAGCTCACTCAACGATACTGTGCATAATATAAACTTACCGATCAATCACTGAACTATATATAATAACATATAGTTCAGTGCGATCAATGGAGGTGAACTTTGTCCACAGTGATGAACTCGATTACTCGATACTCGATTGCCTCGATTCTCCATTTCGATATCGATAATATTAAAGTTCAATGGTTTATGGGTCCACACTCGTATTTAGTCTATGGGTCCACAATGCAACGAAATTTATTTGACAGAGTAGTAAACAATAAATAATAAATTAAATTGTTTTTGGGCTTCTGTAAAGTGTTAAGTAAAAACCTAAATAATATTACATAGTATTTTTTTTCACGTTATTCGTAGAATGCCTACTGTTGTATTGTTAGATGTGTCTTTGTCCATGACGAGACCGGTACAATTAATTGATGGAACCGAGTCGACAAGAAAACAATTAGCTGAAATAGGAATCAGTGCCCTCTTAGATCATCTTAGCATTCATTCGAAACTTGAATTTATTTCATTAGTAAGTATTATTTTATTTAATTTGAAATATTTTTATTTTGTCACGGTTTCCTACAAAATCAAAGTTTACTTCAGTTGATATGTTGATTTTCAATGTTTCTCAACCTGATTTTTGTGTAACAATTTGCCAACATTGTGGCATAAAAACTAAAGTTACTTTCCTTTTTAATTTGGCATTTTTGACGTACGCCATGCGGGATGTTCGTTTCTTTTACAAATTTGTTTAAGTGTTGAAAAATATTAAATTTCGATTAAGAGTAGTCTCAGAAGAAACTGTTTATTTTTCAAAAAGTCAATAACTGCAGATTAATACTTGAAGCTTTTGCTGTGAATTGAAGGTTATGGTGTATCTATAACACAAGTATAAAGATATATTCTATAACATGGGAGAAGCAAAGATATCGCGAAATAGCTCTTGCAAAGTGGTAGCAGTACGATACAGGTTTATATATGAAAACATTGGAGGCGGAGAGCCTCAACTTCAATTTCTACCTCATCCTGTTATAGAACTGAAAGTTGATCTTCCTAAGAAAGAGTATGAAAATGAACCAAAAGAGGAAGAACTGTCACCGGAAAGTGTCATATATGAAGATGATGTTGAGTACTTAAGGAGCTTAGATCCCAAGGAATGGAAAAGTCAGGACCATTATAAAGTGCTTGGAATAGGTACTCTGAGATTCAAAGCAACTGAAGATATTATTAAAACTGCCTATAGGAAGAAGGTATTAAAACATCATCCTGATAAAAGGAAAGCTTTAGGAGAAGAAGTGAAGGCTGATGACGACTATTTTACATGTATAACAATGGCATATGAAACTCTAGGAAATGTTAATAGACGCCGGGCGTACGATTCGGTAGATCCGGATTTTGACAATAATTTACCTAGTAGTAGTGATTTAAAGGGAGATTTCTATGAAATATTTTCTTATTGGTTTAATTTAAATTCACGTTGGTCAGAAAAGCGAAGAGTCCCAAATATAGGTAATGCTAATTCAAGTAGAGAAGAAGTGGAACGTTTTTATTCATTTTGGTATGATTTTAAGTCGTGGCGTGAATACTCTTATGAAGATGAAGAAGATAAGGACAAATGTCAGGACCGAGAAGAAAGGAGATATGTAGATAAATTAAATAAAGCAGAAAGACTTCGTAAGAAAAAGGAAGAAATGTCTAGAATACGTCAGTTAGTAGATTTAGCTTATAATAATGATCCTAGAATAGCAAAATTTAAGCAAGATGACAAGGAAAGAAAATTAGCTGCTAAAAGAGCAAAACAAAGTGCCGCTCAGGCGAAGAAAGAAGAAGAAGAACGGTTGGTAAGGGAAGCCCAACTAGCTAAAGAACAAGCTGAAGCTGCAGAAAAGGCTAGAATCGAAGCTAAAAGGCAAGAGAGGGAAGCTCAAAGGAAAGCAATTAAAAAAGAACGTAAAATTCTTCGCGATTTATGTAAATCCAACAATTATTATGCAGATACTAATGAACAAAATTTAGTGCATATTACTGCAGTAGAGGCAATTTGTGAACGATTGTCTTTAAATGACTTAGAAGATCTCAATAGGAACATTAAAAACATTGGGAAGCCTGCCTTTCTGAAAGCCTTAAAAGATAATGAGAAGCGCGAAGAGCAAGAGCGGTTGGCAGTTCTCGATGCCGCAAAACAAAAGATTAATTTGGAGAGCAAAACTGCTGCAGTAGTAAAGATGGCACCAGAGTGGAATGAGAGCAATATTCAACTATTAGTAAAGGCCGTAAATTTGTTTCCTGCTGGAACAAATCAAAGGTGGGAAGTTGTATCAAATTTTATCAATCAGCATGGTAGTTTTTCTGACAATTGTAGTCAATTCAATGCCAAATTAGTTCTTGCTAAGGCTAAAGATTTACAAAATGCAGATTTTTCCAAAAATAATCTTAAGGAAGTAGCAAACAAACAAGCATTTGACAATTTTAAAAAAGATAAAAAGAATGTTTTGAACATTGATGAAACCGGAATATCTAAGAATTTGGATGGTGTTAGTGTAAATGGAGAATTGGATATTAAATTGACGAATGATGTTAAAAAAACTACTTCTAATGGAGATGTAAAAGCAACGCCAACAAAAACAGAATTGCCTTGGACAACGTCTGAACAACAGCTATTGGAACAAGCTTTGAAAACTTATCCGTCTTCTACTCCAGAAAGGTGGGATAGAATTGCTGAGTGCATCCCTAACAGAACAAAGAAGGAGTGCATGAAGAGATATAAAGAACTTGTAGAAACAGTGAAAGCAAAAAAAGCAGCACAAGCAGCTGTTGCTTCTAAATGAGAGTGAACATTTACCTAGTTACTTAAAATTGATATTTATTTCTTTGTAACAATGATTTTGTCTGCTCGCTGATAATATCTTTTAATAACATTGTAAATTTAGTAAATTTGAAGTCTTTGTTAATTAAAATTTTTATTTTATTATGTTTCAGGTTCTCATATCTGACATTCTCAACTATAATACTAGCAAATGTTTTTAAAATATATTATTCATCTTCTTATATTAAGTAGTTTTATTTCTTAGTTTTTTACCAACTGTTTTGTAGGGTAAAATTTGCATATAATTAACAGCATTCAAATGAAAAATTTTAAAACAGTTACAATTACACATTTTTATATAAAATATTAAGCTAAAAAAAGAAAAGAGGAATTCCGTAAAAAATAAATTATCGTTACAGTAATACTGCACTAGGTTTGTATATTTTATCTTTTTAGATTGCATTTTCTTCCTTATATGAAGAAAAGTGTCCTTTTACAAGAGATTATACTGCTATAAAAGCAGAGTTAAAGAATGTAGATGACTATGACAAAACATGCATTGAAACTGCTTTACATGGTGTTAATCAAATGGTTTTAGGAGAATGGGGAAATAATACAGCATGTCAGGTAAGTATTACGAAAGTTTATAGTAACGCTTCAAACAACCTGCTATTATGGCCATCATTGTTGATCACATAAGATCAATTTTTATAAAATGGGGACATAAATAATGTTTTTAGGCCTTACTGTACAGCGTGAGTCAGTTTTTTTGTGGTAGGTATCATTCTTAATGATATTTTTGTATTATGTCTGTATTTTTTCGACTGTTGTTGAACAAGTATCTTTCTTTGAAAGCTACGTAAGATATTTCCTTGTGACTTACCTATGAGAAAAAGTTTAAAAATCATAGTGACTTGCCTAGACTGTCTGCGATGTATGCAGTGGACATAGAAAGCATAAAAAATATAATCAATGGCTCATAGCTGTTTGAAAACGCCACATCTATTTCACATGTCAAAAATGAAGAGTAAAACATTGTGAATAATCTGAAGTTCCGTTGAAGTACTCCAGCAACACATATTCTTTTCAATAGTGCTGTGATGTACTACTGTTTACTAATATATCTTGAAAGGGAAAAATATCTTGAAAATACTTAATATAAATAAATTATACTAAAAAAACCTTAACCAATAGTGGAATAAGTAGTGGATATTTTGAATAAGACTTTTCAATAATTATTAATTTTATATTTTTACAAACTAGTTTTTTTTTTTCAATACTTACAAAACATTCCAAGAATGCTAGTATCAAATGCCAGACTATCATCCGTGCCATAAAACCATACCCACAAGCAATACAAGTAAACTGATGTTCACAGTTGGTAAATCTGATGACTAGACCACTCCCAATGGATTTATGTTTCTTAGGGAAGTGAAAATGTGAAAAATCTGTTTGCCCTACTAATATTAAGTATAACACATTTTAATCCTAATGACCCAATTTTTGCAATTGAACTTCATAATATTAATATACACAAAAATCCATGATTTGACAAACTTGTAATATCTCAGTTTCAAACTATTAATACACGATTATTTATTTGAAGGAGATGCCAAAAACAACTACCTACTTCACGGGTTATGTGCCCCGACTGGTTCTGCACTTAGCAAAGACCAAAAGACTACTATTACTATGTGTTTCTCCTCCACTGTTAGTACATGCGTTGCCAATATTTCGGCTGCGAAAAGAGAATATATAATTTCAGGCTAAAATTATGGCCTTGGAGTCAAAAGTCTCAACAGGTGTTGTTAGTTATGATGATAAATTTGTTGAAATTGCTGAAAGGCTGAATTGTGAAAAAAATATTTTAATAATGGCCTTCTTTGAAACTAATCGCGACCAAATTAAAGCAAAATATAGTTATACCAAATTGAAATACAAAAGCAATATAGTCAACCGAATTTCTGCAGAAAAAAATAACCATTAACTTCATCTTACGATGGGGCAAACCCCGTTTAGATGAAAAACCCTCAGAATTACTTTTAACCCGCCCAGCAATACATTTTTTATTCTGAAAAATAAATCTAAAAGCCTCTCAAAATGTATTATCTAAATTTTACATGAAGGCTGACAAGTGATAAGACACTGACGGAAACAAGTAGTTATTTAAGTGACAAGGAATGTAAGGATGTATTAACAATCGAGGAAGGTGTGTACGATACGAAGTATATTGTACACACAATAATGTTGAATAAAAATTGTAGTTTTTTTTTGCGGAGCAAATAAAGATTGAATTGGTCTGCAGGGTATGATTGAGAATATAGCAAAATCTTACTTATTTTGTCATGTGTTCTGAGATAAATATATTTAAGCCAGAAATTTATATCCCAAAAGTAGTTGAAAGGTACTTACAGAGCAAGAGATATAATACAGAAATATTATAATCATACCTTAATAAATTTCATATTTCAAATTAAGGCTGTTGAATATGGTTGGCCTGTGATTTGGCATAATATGGATCCAACGTCATAGATAAGCCCCTGAGAGATAACTTCATACATTTTTATGGCTGAGCTGGATGAAGAGTGTAATAAGACAATATTTGATATAAGTTAGAGGTTTGAATATTTTAAGCACAATAATAAATTACTAAATCTGTGGTAGGACTATATTAATAAATTATTTTGCCATTAGGCAGTTTTTGAGTAAGTAACAGACGCATCCTACATTTTCCCAATAAATAGGATTGTACCTGTAGTTAGCATCTTATAAATAATAAGATACGCTGAATGTTGTGTTTACTAGAGGAAAGCTTTAATGATGCTTCATTCATATTTTAACTATTTCAATATTGCATATTTCAGATTTAAATTTGATATACAAAATTTTACCTATAGATTATAGGCTATAGGAGCAGATTTTTAGCCATTTAACTTCATTTTTTTGAAAAATGTTTAGGTCACTCATTTTATTTTTGAGGAGGGCACTTCACCATCACAATGATATCATTTCTTACCGTGTTTTAAACAATTTTATTATTTATTGCATCCGGAACTGGTCTGCTAAAATTTGGCTCTAACTACATGACATATTTTGAATTAACATGCTTAACCTGCATGTTGTTAGCTGAACAACTAGGTAAATAAGCCATAATTTTAAAAGAGCAAATAAAAAAAATTATTGTATGTAAGCTGGTGGCCGTCATTTCGAATATTATACTAGTATGAAGTAAGAATTATATTAGGAACAGGCATATCCAGATTAATTTCACATATGCAAGTAGCTACGTCATTAAAATATTGTGCTTGAAAATTATTTTTCTTAGTTTTGAAAATAACAACCAGTACAATGAAGTTTAACTGCTTTGAAATAATGTACCTCTTGACCTACCATGCTATTTAAATTTTAAGAGGTTTATTTCGCCATCATCTTCTCAAAACAACTAAGTCACCCAGGGGACGAAAAAAATTTATTTATTATTCTATATGTATTTATTGGGGGACATAGAATTCGAAAAACTATCAAAAATACTCCCTCAACCCCAAGCATCCCTCGAGGGGGTGGCTAGGGGGATGCAATATGCTATATGATAATTAGGTATCTAAATTAAATCGTGAAAAAAAATATTCTCAAGTGTCCAAGTTCGGTCGTTTTTAATATTCACAAACACGTTTTATGTTGTAATAGAAGTCTTCTGCCCTTTTTTAAAATTAATTCTTCAAAAGACAACATTTCAAGAGTAGTTAGTCTATATCCTAACGCATCGTACTCCTAAAAGACATTTTTATACCTTTTAAAGTGTGCCTGTGCACCCCAGATTTGTGCACGTAGGCCAGCTGGACATTGTAGATTGTTAAGGGAAACAAAGATGCGGGGACGAGTGGGGTAATGGTTCCTACAATCAGAGTCCGATGATGCTGGAACAGTGAACGAGAACAAAGGCACTTGCTATTGGACTGGACTGTGCTTAGCTTAGCATTGACATACGCTTACTGCTATAGAGATGTTTCGAAATCAGGATCAAACGGTGAAATACTATTGAATTCATTGCATTTAATCAATAAATTTTAACGGCTTGAAATATGTTTAGAACTGATATTTAGTTGGGGCTTGAGGATACATTATTTGGGGATGCATGTGCACCTGTGCACTTATTGAATAGCCTACTTATATTTTATTCCCCATTTTGTCACTCAAAGTTAGGCCACTATACAGGCTGAACCAAATTTGATTACCACTACTACAGACATCTCGGAAACTATTAAAGCTACAACAAGGCTTAAATGGGGAAAGTAGTGCAGAATTTAATGTGGATCAACATTCTGTTGAGAAAATAATTGAATTTTGTTTCGCTTCGATTTTATTTGGAAAAAATAAAAATCTTCATGTCTTAAAAATCACAAGTAAAAACTCTTTTTTACTTGTGGTCTTATTGAAGAAAATCTTGAACGGTTTTGTTTGGTTTCCTAGGCTTTGCAGTGGCGTAATTATTTATTTTTTTTAGTTGATGGTTTCCGAGAAAATAACAGTGGCTTTATTTTTTCTTATGAGCACCATATTGGATTTTATCATTTTCGAACTTAGCGAATTTTTCTGATTAATTTGATGTAAAATATGTCACACTTCAGTAGTGAGAAATAGACTTGTGGCACAAATTATTTTTTCTGAATATTAAATTTCTTTGCAGGCCATGAAAATGGGATTAGATTATATGATACAAAAAAACTTGTGCATTGGAAAACAAAAAATAACTGCTAGTACAGTACAATTTAAAAATATACTGAAAAAATAACTTGTTATTATTTTATGAAGTTAATATGCTAACCCAGTTCAAGCTGCTACGTAAATGTTGTGTTAGACAGAAGCGCTTGTTAAGCATAATGAATATGCTCTGAAGCACTAGAAACAACTACCATTCCACTGCTGACTGACTGACTGACAGGGAATCAATCTTCTTCATAATCATCTGCAAACGTCATATTAACAGTAATGTTTTATTAATAACGTTAACTTTATAAGTTTACATTCGAATTCATTCTAAAAATAACTGGAAACGTAAATTTTTAGATATTTTTTTTATGATGCTACACTAGCAGTTATTTTTTGTTTACCAATGCACAAGTTAAAGTTATTTAAAAATATTTTTTGTGTAAGAATTTAATATTCAGAAATAATATTTAGTGACACATGCCTATTTTGCACTTTTCAAGTATGGCATATACATCAAATTAATCAGAAAAGTCAGCTGAATCGAAAATAATAAAATCCATATGATGTCCATAGGAAAAAATAAACTGAGTTATTTTCTCGGAAACAATCAACTAAAAAAAATAACTAACTATGACATTGCAAAGCCCTTAGGAAACCAAACAAAACTATTCAAGATATTTTAGATCGGACCACAAATAAAAAAGTTACAGGTGTTTTTAAAAAGACGATATTTATTTTTTTCTAAATAAAATTGAAACGAAATAAAATTCAATTGTTTTCTCAGTGGAATGTTGATCCATGTTAAATTCTGCACTCCTTTCTTTATTTAAGCCTTCTTGTAGCTCTAATAGTTTCTGAGATCTCTATAGTGGTAATCAAATTTGGTTCAGCCTGTATATAATGTTGTATAACGACAATTAAATATCACTGATATTGACCAATAACTATTGTAATAAAAAAATTCTCGATGCTCGATGCACATATTATTAGATTATTCTGTGTTCCAGATTGTGTTGGTGACAGATGGTAGTACAGGTATTGGACCTATGTCTCTTAAGGAATCTCTAAGTACATTAAATCAGAGGACTTCTAAAATTCCATTTCCAGTGCCATTCTCATTCCCTGCCAAATTGCACATTGTTTGCATAACAAATGCAACAGATCCCAATTTTGTCAAATGTGCGTTTGAATAAGTATACCCACTTAGTTTAACAATAATCAGAAAATTTGTGGTAAGAACTGTAACGTGATATAATGAAACGCATGTTTATTACAAAATTTAGCAAGACATTTTAGAATAATTTGTACGGGAACGTTTATGCATTTATTTATGAAAATTTGTTTTATTTTCAGTATTTTTCATTAAAACAAAAACGCTAAAGAAAGTTTCAATAGTGTAAAAGTAACTGCAAATACTTGGGTTAATTAGCCTCAAAAGAGTTAGTTGGCAGAAAACCAATCACTAAAAGTAAAAAATGCTCATTGCATCATAAGCAAAAAATTATATGAACTTATAATTTTAATATTTAACTATAATATTTTTCATTGCTACCAACAAATTATATTTTATATCATGTTATAAATCTTTTAAATGTCGTGTATTTTGCATAGGTGTATATTTTTTTCAGCCAAACCCCTTTATCAAAGATTAATAGACTTGAGCGGATATGATGGTTCCATACTGGTACCAGATAATCTACAAAGTGAACAGAGTGTTATAAGCTTATTTCAGAAACTTGCTGAAGATGTGTATACATTATTTAAAGGAACTCTTAAGTGTGGGAATCTAGAATCCAAAGTTATTTTGTCTCCTGCTCCTGTGGTATGAATTTTATTTTATTCTAAGTGAACATGCAGTGTGAAGCCGCAGGAGCTTACATGACCCATCTTACAAAGTACTGATTTGATATCTCTGAAACTTTGTGTAAGTAAATACAGGATAGCCTATCTAGCTAAAATATTTTGGCAGCCCTATCACTTGGTTGTATTTAAAGTAGATGTCACCTTTCCTTTTTAATGGAACACCCTATATATTTGTATTTTTGGATTCTACATGAAGTTTTAGGGTCACTATGTAGCCTAATACCTTTTTTGCAAAAATGTATAGTTTTTTTATATTAATTTATTTACTGAAAATTAGACAGATACAGATAGAGAGAAATTATTAATAAAAAGAGAAATTTAATAAGACAGTTTAACTATTTTTTTATTGTATACAGGATAAGAACAATAACAATGTGAATTAAATATAAAAAACTCAAATATCTTGAAGTTTTTAAAAGAAAACCCCCAACTTTTATTATTTTAATGAGTTCTAGTTCTATATCCAAAAATATAAGTAATTTGTAATCACTTCCCTATACCCAATCATAAATGTTTTGAAGATATTGATAAACATTCAACAAATTCACTTGTGTTATGTGATTTAATTTTGTAATTAAATGAAAATACCAAATGAAAATGAAATAATACAAAATAGTTGAAAAGTAATATCTTAAAATGTGTTCTGCTTAAACTGATTGAGGTGAGTTCGTGAAGATGAATATACTTAATTAAATAAAACAATACACCTTTCTTCACATATATATTAGCAATGCTAAATGTATACATTTCGAGTACTATGTACTCATCGTCGCTTAAACACTATAGCTTAAACACTAACAGTTAGTGTTTAAGCTACCGAAGATGAGTACATAGTACTCGAAATGTATACATTTAGCATTGCTAATATATATGTGAAGAAAGGTGTATTGTTTTATTTAATTAAGTGTGTTATGCTTGGTTATATAAAAGTGAATACAAGCTACCACAGACTTGGGCATAAAATTCATTAAAATAATGAAAATTGAGGGCTTTCCTTTGAAGAATTGATGATTTTTAATTTTTTTAAATTTCAAATAAATTTTCTTTATAGGTTTGCATGTCATGAGCTTGAGACTTTTAGACAGAACTGTGAGAATATTTTAATTAAAGACAACTCTGATATAAATATTACATTTCAAAAAATCATATTAGTATTTTGAGATATATGGATTATTTATAAGCTCCTGGTTGGATATACACATTATAGATGTCAACATGTGTATTTAGATATTATTAGAGTTCCATCACGTTAAGTTTAAAGTTACGTTTTTAAGTTTTAAGTTAAGTTTATATGAATAAATAAAAACTTGATAATGCAGAGAAGGGTTGCCAAATATAAAACTCTTTGTAAGTGGCAAATGCAATGCTAATTTATTTGTCATTTGTTTATCGAATATTGAAAACAGTTAATTACTGAAAATGATGTCACCTTAAACTTAACGTGAATGAACTTTATTTTGCTATTCCAATAGGTACGAGTTGCGAGTTACCTAACTGAGACTGTGAGTATTTATACTTTATATCATTCTAACTATTAAAAATATATATTTAATAGGTAAAATGATTTAAAATCCGGTAACTAACCTAACTACTACATTATCATATGTATAGTAAAAAGTTTCAAAACCAGTTTATTCAGGTTGTGCGGCTAATAAATATTTGATTTATAATAATAATAATAATATCTCTACCCCTCATTCTAATCACAAGGATTAGCCCGAAAGTCTGAGACTTGTGTGGGAGAGGGGGCGGCATATTATTATTTCGCGGGCCGCATTTGCGCCTCAGGAATGACTTACGTTGGTAGGCCCTAACCACCATTCAGTGCTGGAATGAGGGAAACCTGGAAAACCTCATTAGTTAGGGGGACAGTCAAACATCAACTGATTTTAATCTCTCACATTAACACCAAGTTGACATTCTTCCCATCCTAGGCCATCGTCAGGATAGTTGCCAAGCCATCCCTGCGAATAAGCCTTGATCTACGAGTAAACAATTTAATTAAAAATTGTTGGTGGAATGGCAATTAGAACCCACGACCTCTGGGTTGAGCGATCAAGACGCTAAGCCCTGAGCCACCGGCCCGACTGGCCCGATTTGTTATAATATATGAAAGGTTTGATGAGGAAACTTTGAAGATAGAACTGGGTTAGTGTGAAAGGGAACAGCAGTGTCTGTAAACCTCAGAAAACAGTTAACTTATTGAAACTTATCTTGGACATAGCGACTCCATTGTTAAATACTACTTAATTACTACTGAATTAATATGACACTGATTTCTTTCTTTCAGCCCTATACTAAAATAACAGATTTTGACTGTCAAACTTATAATGTTTCTGAACTGATTGAAGTATGTGGTTTTATCGCAGTGGGTGATGTGGGTTCACCAATGGCTATCAGTAGGCATTTAATACTTCCTTCGAGCTCTTCTATAAAACAAGAGAATGTTGCATCAAAAGCAGATATAGATGTAACAGAGGAAGGATCAAATGAAGAAGGGAAATCTCCATCCTTTTGTGTGCTACTACATGGAGCATTAAAAGTAAAAGACATGGCGGCTTTAGTTAATTTAGGTGACAACTGCTTTGGTTTTATATATTCGTGGGCTGATTCAAAGAAAAAGTCAAATCTAATGTTAACCGTCCTAACACCTGGGTCTGATGCTGTTCCTTGGCTTGGTGATTTGAATAATTTAGGATCTGCCGATTCATATCCTGCTGAACAAGTCAGTAGTTTTCCAATTAGACCAATGGAAAAGAGAAGTTATTCTCAGAATGGTGTAGTTTGGATTCGTCAAGCTGGATTACAGTCTGATATACAGAAAATATTGAGGCACGCAAGAAAATTACCAGAAAAAACACAACAGTTTTATAAGGTAATATAGTTAAAAATTAAATATATAAAATGCAGTATTTTACCTGTTGCTGTTTAAAAACAGATACCTACTAATTTAATAATTAATATTAATGACAAACAAATGTTATTGCAGCTAAAATTTCTTGGATTGTCAGTCTTTCTCCATCCTTCCGTCCATTGTTTATTCCCCCATTGAAATAATAATAGATGCACTTTCTCTCATATATGTTTATATACAGTCTGTCCATAAAGTAACCCCCCCCCTGCTAACTTTTGAACGAATCGAGTTAGAGTTTAACAAAATACAGGGTGAATTATGTAAAATGAAGTTGATTCTGACGATAAATTCAATTCTTCAAATTCAAAGATGGCGCGACGGGCGCTGTCAACTCAATTTTTTTAAATGGCAAAGTGGGCCGTATTGAACCTCATTTAAAAGGTAATTCAATTCTCTACATTCTCGTTTTTGAAAAATGACAATCGAGTTATCCGTTCTCTAGTTACTAGCGTTTGTATTAACGATATTTAAAAATTTTGCATTTATCAAGCCTCCTTGCCTTTGCTTGCCACTGTCACTGAAACGTCAATAAGGTTCAATAAAGTAGTTTAGCGTTCAATTTAAGGTGTTTGAAAGTTTCTACAGGTTTTTTCTTATTTTTTTAAGTTATTCGATTTGATAGATTTGATAGATTTAAGAGAGAAAAGAGCGGTACTTAAGAATGCTGCGGGAGGAAATTTTTCCAAAGATAGAAAGAATAGCAGGCAATAACATTCAAAGTATTGTATTTCAACAAGTTGGGGCCCCGCCTCATTTCTATGGACCTGTTACCGATTTTTTAAATAACCATATCCCGGGCAGATGGATTAGCAGAAGGGGCCCGATAGAATGGCCGGCTCGTTCCCCGGACTTAAGTCCTCCTGATTTTTTCTTATGGGGATATTTGAAGTCAAAAGTCTACAGAACTCCTCCAGTAAATATCGACGAACTACAGCAACGTCTAACACATATGTGTAGAAATATCCCTGCAGAAATTTTAGGAAATATCAGGCAAGAATTTCAAAATAGACTTTTTATGTGCAAGAAGTCAATGGACAACATTTTGAACAACTTTTTAATTCTTTTATTTTTAGTTTTAATAAATATTTGTTCAAAATTTGTTGTATCAAAATATTAATTAACATTTTATTCATGGATCAGATTAGAAACAGAAACCCTTGTAACTAGAGAACGGCTAACTCGATTGTCATTTTTCAAAAACGAGAAAGTAGAGAATTGAATTATCTTTTAAATGAGGCGCAACACGGCACACTTTGCCATTTAAAAAAATTTTAATGACAGCGCCCTTGGCGCCATATTTGAATTTGAAGAATCGAATTTATCGACAGAATCAACTTCATTTTACGTGATTCACCCTGTATTTTGTTAAAACTCACTAACTAACTTGATTCGTTCAGAAGTTAGCAGGGGGGGGGTTACTTTATGGACAGACCATAGATAAAATATATGGACAGACTGTATTTCACATAAGTGTTTCTGCTATTTGAAATTTCATCATTAAAACAGAGTTCAAAACTGCAATCAAGTAATCAAGTAACTTGGTCATTCTGGCTATTAGGTTAATTTTAATTTGACATTATATTATCACTTCAGTATCTCTTGGTTGTACTATTATAAAATTAAAATATTAACAATGTGAAAACAAGTGTACATAAACTAAGGGTAAAGAAAAATATAAAATTATTTTACAAGAGGCATAAAAATGTTTATTTATATTTTTAAAAATCATAATTATTAGGTATTTAAAAACCTAGCACTCACTAATTACTCACAAATTATTGGTAACTTATAAACATTGAACACTGGTGATATATATACTAACTGAAGTTAGTAAACGTCTATAATAAAAAATACTTAAGTAGGATTTGAAGTAGATAGAAAATGGTACTATTACTAACTTAATAACCTACAAATTATCTAATAGAATTAGAAGATAATTTGATCAATGTTAATTTATGGGTAGGTACTAAAAAATAACAAGAAATCAAAGTAATATTCTGAGACAGTTATCCTATAATAAAAAGAAAATCAGTAAGATATTTATATACACACTACACATGTGTACGCCACCCTGTTATATATACAGTGTGTCCAAGATAAAGATGGAATAGCATTGGGATCTTGGAATCGGTAAGAGCTAAACTCGGGAGGCTTTTCCTCGTTAATTTTTAATGGTGGCAACAACAAGCTAAAAACGTAGTTAAACTATTACTTGTGATACATCATTGAATTGAAAATAGAAAATGGTATCAAAATTTCTATTTAAAAATATTATTTTAAAGTAGAAAAAAAAAAAGAAGTTGATGATGGTTTCTCGGAAACGAAACGTCGGACAAAAACTTGATGAATGCCATCTTGTTAAGCTCAAAGAGTGGCAATGGAAAAGTATTTTTTATTTTTTGATAGCTGTTAAAATAACGCCAGAAATAAATAAAAACAAATATCGCAAAAAAATGTTTTTCCAAATATTTCGAAATCAAAAAAAGATAACTTATTTTTGCAAAGTCCATGTAAAAGGTATTCAAACTGCTCAACTTTTTCATAATTTAACCAACTTTGTATCTCTTACCGTTTCCAAGATCCCAATGCTATCCCATCTTTATCTTGGGCACACTGTATACATGTAAAGTATATTCATACCATATACCAATTATATACCATATACGAAAGTACATGAGTTTAGTCGATTATGTTATGAGAGGAATAGAATAAGTTAATAGACATGAGTAAGAACAGAACAGACATTTCTGCATTAAGGTCATAAAATAAGATCTAATGTGTGGCATCTATGAATATGTTATATCGCTATGCAACTGCCTTACACAAAAGTTTCTCCTCTTCTTTCTTATTTTACCCGTTCACTAAACCCTTTCACTTTTGTACATGGTATGTCTTCCTCTACATTCGTAAACAAATTGGAATATATTCATAAAATCGCTATATACCTCTTCTAGTTGCAGTTTCTTTTTTCAAAAAAGAATTTAATTTTAAGCTCTTAATTTCTATACTAAAAAAAAACAATGCAATGAAATAATAACTGCCATCACCCTATAGGTACATGTTATTTATGATATGTTTTATGATATCCTAAAGTTTAAGAAGTCTTTAACAGTCATGTGTCTTTCAATTTTAATTTCTAAAAGCATAATCCATGATAAATAATATTTATGTATGGGAGGTGCAATTTACATAGGATCCCAGGGAGCAATTTTTATCATCTTTGGTTTATTATTTATTATCTGTTAATATGGCACATGGAGATACTAAATAAAAACTTTAATTTTTACATAATTAATTTTAGTAGAAAAGCTTAGACAGCAAAGGCCAACAATTATATGTAGTATTTTGTTGCTCTGTTATACTCTGTTTATATTTATATTATACTATATTTTAATTTTTTTAGGAATTGAATAGATTAAGAAAGGCCGCCATATCACTAGGATTCCTAGACCTACTCAATGGATTGGCATATATATTCGAACAAGAATGTATGCAATTACCTGGAAGTGCCCACCCAGACTGTGCTTTGCAGTTGCAAAATGCTGCTGAACAGTTACGGAAAACACAAAATAGAGATATAAAATATGTTATAATGCCCTTACAGACTAATTATAAAAGTTCTTAGTATTAAAAATATTTTAGTTTACTTACTGTTTCTTACTTCTCCGTTTTACAACAAGTAAAAATCTTACTTCGTACGAGAGTTTGAAATTTTGGCAAGACAAAAATATATAAAAGACCTCTACAAGTAATACCACTGTAATGCAACATAGATAAATAAACAATACTGGATTTATTTAATTGATCATTATAAAGGGGTGGTACTTCAAAAATTACAGCAGTTCTGTCTTGAATATCATGTGAGATTATATGTATAAAATGTAATAAGTTCCTTTGGAATGATGTTACTATATAGAAACTCACGATAGCAATGCAACAAAGCAACAAATCTCTCATCTCAGAAAATTTTTGTATTAAAATATTGTCAATGTCTTTTGGAGATGTTTGTAAAAGCTTAACTATTAAAATTATTATGGTAAATAGTAGCAATGGTATGGGTACTAAAATTCTAAATATAACGAGGAGATTTTGTACAGTATATCCATAAAAATGGTTCATAATTGCACAAATTGTCTGATTTTTGTTCACATTTAAAGTTGAAGATAGTGCAAAGTTTGGAATACTTAATGAAAAACAAACAAAAACTACCAAAATCACTGGTATAATTACTGATATATCATTTTTTCTTTTCCCATAATCAATATTCAACATTCTATTAGCATTTTCGTTTTTTGTAACTAAACATTCATTAGACTCATCTTGACAAGATGTCAACGGATTCATATTTTTCTTCTCAATTTCATTTCTGTATAAATTCCATATAGATATAACATGAAAATTTAGGCAAATGATTAGCCAAACCACCAAAGAATTAACTAGAACTTCAACTCCATTAAACAGAGGACAATTTTCTGAAGAAAAGATCCAAGCTTGGTGATTGAGGGTACATATTTCCATTACTACTACGTATGGAGATAGAAGATCAACCATAGACAGTTGCATAATAAGAGTTAGTGCACCTAAAAAAAATACATATATAAAATAATGTTCTATCTCTATATTCTAGTAAATTCTATCATATGTTCAGCATAGGTACATGCAAAGCACATAAGAATTAATTTGGCTTTAGCAGAATAATCTGCCAAGACTAAGTAACCAACTTAAAATAAAGTTAGTTCACTTGCGTAACCTGAGCCTATACTTAGTTCTAGTTGAAAATAAAGTCATTGAAATTGAAAAAATATATAGAAAATGGCACTAGAGATTATTTGCACAATACTAGCTAGTCAACTTAAATTTGCCACAGTTGGAGGTGCTTCCTTTCTCACTATATATGAAGTCAGGCGTGCACAAGAGTGAGAGATAGTGTAGAGATTTTTAGCAGATGAGTGTTGTACCATATAAACAGCTGCTTCGCGATATTTTTTGTATTTCATTAGTTTATAGTAAATATAAGTAAACATGCCTTTTTAATACTTTCAAATAAGCTCCTATTCACATAATGGATAATAATAATAATAGAGATATATCCACAAACCATTAAAGAAACTATAAAGAATAACTATAAATATAACAACTATAAAGAATATGTGATTTTCTTGCAATATTATTTAAACAGTTTAAAATTAAAATATTGAATTTACTTATACATTTTTAATTAAATATAGGAAATCTTAACTAAATCACATAGACCTATGTGATGACACATATGTTAACCTGAAGCTGTTTTATACCTACACTATAAGTATTTCTTGTCACTAGGAACCAACCAATTTATATTAGTAATAACTTAATCACACATTTACATTTATAATACAATAATAATGATTGAGGATATTCTCTGCTAAAGGATATTTTGAGGGAAACTCAATATTTTCTCTTGACTTTTTGTGAGTAGATAACTATTCTTGAAAATTTATTTTTGTAAAGAGTTCAACAAATAATGAATAGTAAAAAGTGATAGTGATAGTCAAAAACCAAAAAAATAAGAAGTACTACCCTCTAAAGAAATAGGTAGGTAGTTCTATTCTCTTCAGAAGACTGAAAGTACCTATATGAAAGTGTAAAATATTATTTACAATTTATCAAGTTCAAAATATTTGATAGTTTAAACATATTATACCTACTTATATTACAGGAAAACTGATAAAAAGCTGTTTTAATATTTCTCAGTATACAGGGTCCTCAGATATATTTCGCGAACTTCTCCTTAATACATCTATAATAACTGAATCATGATTTTATTATACAAAAATTAAATAAATGTAATAAAAATAAGACCTATACTCCATTTCCATTGTTCAGTTAAATATATATATATATATATATATATATATATATATATATATATATATATATATATATATCGTATCAGAAGCAACAATAAAAAAAGAATATAGATAACTACAGGTGGGAAAAATTTTAATGTTCAGCATTGGATCTCGGAGACAGTAGAAGATACAACGTGGCTCAAATTAGAAAAAAACTGCTCGATTTCATGCAGAAACATATTACTTAAATAGCGGAAACATTACTTAAATAACTGTAAGTGTCCTTTTTGTTTCATTAGCTCTTTAAACTAGCCTGAAATTTAACAAAAACGAAATTCCAAAATTTCGATTTTTCTTCCAATATCTCAAAGAACTAATCATGTTAGCCTTTGATTTTTTTGAGGCATGTTATTCGTCGCCAATTTACGTAATTTTGTCCCAATTTAACTAAGTCTCTATCTCTTAACGGTTTCTATAAGGTGTACCATGCAGTATTATTGCATCCAATTTGAACTGTTCCATTACGCTGTAGAGCGTTCCATTTAAAAAAAATAATTTCTATTTTGCCACTGTTAATTGAAACACCACGGCAGAGCCGTCCCTAGCTATTGCGCCGGTGGTGTACTATGTAATTTGCAGCCTATTATTCTTTACCAACACAAAAATATTTTTTCTCGCTAAATTTAGGAAATTAATAGAGGTCATTTTATCAAAAATAAAAATTTTACAAAAACCAAATAACAAAATAAAACAAATAAATAAGAATTCATTGGCATTTTGGGCCAAAACAAAAAAATATATATTATAATTTCTCTTAATGTAACAAAAAACTTAACTGTAAATTTGCCGGCTATACCAGTTTGCCGCCGATGTGCGAGGCAACCCTGCTTGCACCCTCGGGTAACAGGGTGCTTCAAATTCGATGCAATACATGGGGATCTCGGAAACGGTAAGAGATGCGAAGTCGGTTAAAGGGAGGCAAAGTTGCGTATTCAGGGGGGCAACATAATGGTGAAAAAAAATCAAGGCTAATTTGATTAGTTTTCGAAATATTTTGGAAAAACCAAAAATTTCGATTTTCGTTTTTATTTTTTGCGGGCCTGTTTGATGAGGTATTCAAAAATAAAGAGCACTTTTCTATAGCAACTTTTTGCCCTTTTTCGAATGATGTTAGTGAATTTTCCGAAAAACGTTTCGTTTCCCGGAAACCAACATGAACTTAATTTTTTTAAATACGGACCTGGAATTTGTTTTCAATTTTTTTAAATAATTTTTGTAACTTGATAGAATGCCACCATAAAAGGAATCAGACTTAAACGTTTTGTCTAAGAAAAATCCATCATTAGTATTTTTGTTTCGACTTTTTGTTAATTCTAGATATTGATTAATATTTTAGAGGTTTGATTTTTATTTACGATAAATAAACAAAAGCTAATAATAAAACAACGCATTAACAACTATAAACTTTGATGTAATTGAATAAACAATGAATAAAACAACAAAATATGTTAAAACTATAAAAAAAAATAAAAACAGATGTTGAAATAATCCTCCGTCATTAGATATTCATGCAGATGCGTATTCGTCTTTTTAAGTTTTGAATAGATCTTTCGATTTCCCTTGCAGGTATTGCATTCAGAACACGAATAGTGCAATTTCTCAAATACTCAATGTTATTATATTGATTCTTATATAAAACATTTTTAGTTCATCCCCATAAGAAATAATCTAATGGGGATAAATCAGGAGCTCTTGCTGGCCATTCTATAGCACCATGATTTCCAATCCATCTGTTTGGAAATGTTTCATTTAAGTAGTTGCGCACAATTCCTGAATTATGAGGAAATTTAAATAAAATTAAAAAATTTTAGATTGCTGAAAGCCATTTTTAAGTACCGATAGTGCGTGACACAACATTGAAATGTGTTTGTCATAGAAACGTTTGCCTAGATAAAACTAAATCTAAGAAGACCACGGGAAAATAATAATGATGGATTTTTCTTAGACAAAACGTTTAAATCTGGTTTCTTTTATGGTGGCATTCTATCAAGTTACAAAATATGCTTCCAAAAAATTGAAAAAAAATTTCAGGTCCGTATTTAAAAAAATTAAGTTGATGTTGGTTTCCGGGAAACGAAACGTTTTTCGGAAAATTCACTAACACCATTCGAAAAAGGGCAAAAAGTTGCTATAGAAAAGTGCTCTTTATTTTTGAATACCTCATCAAATAGGTCTGCAAAAAAACAAAAACGAAAATCGAAATTTTCGGTTTTTTCAAAATATTTCGAAAACTAATCAAGTTAGCCTTGATCTCTTTTCACCATTATGTTGCCCCCTGAATACGCAATTTTGCCTCCATTTAACCGACTTCGTATCTCTTACCGTTTCCGAGATCCCCATGTATTGCATCGAATTTGAAGCACCCTGTATAGGGACGAACGTGCCTAAATATCCCTAACTAATTTTAAAAAGATCCTCCCACGTCCGCCTTTAATATTTTTTTTATTTTCCATAACAGAGTTGTACTTTATCATGCACATAGTGGCCAGTGCAGACTCTGTATATAATATATGTCCTACTTATGCTGACAAATAAAAAATATAGGAGAGGAGAGAGTAAGGGGCGAGCAGCCTTTCTAATATGTGAACCCAGTTCCCAGAAGATCAATAATATATAGAATCAATAAATATACCGATTCTATATATTTATTGTAATATAAGAAAAAATATAAAATGGACCGCTTGACAAAAGAAATTGCCGATATCGTGCGCCGTAAAATGAAACTTGACGATAAAATTTAAATGGCATAGCAAACTCTGGCGCCTAAATCGGTGCTTTCTCTTTCTGCCTTTTTTAAATATAGGTAACAATAACTACATCTATCTCTAAATCAAAGTATAGGTACTATCTAATCTTGTTTGTTATCCAAGTCTATTTTTTGATATAAGGAGCGAAAGGAGGAGGAGAGAATATAACCCTCTCTGGTCAATCTGATCTGCATAAAATTATCAAAAATCGTAAGTACGTAAGTATCTACTTAGATTTAAAAATGAAAACTATTAATTATTAATAAAAATACTATTTTTCTGGGCGACTTTGTTAAAATAGGTACCTATTATATTAAATAAAAGCGCTTACCGTTCTTCTTGCATCTCAGAAGTGCTAGGAAATTTACCAGATTTATAACAGCTCCTAAACATATGAATACGAAATACAAATATATCACCCACTCTGGAACAACATGATGTCCCGGATCAAAAAAATCATTCGATATTATCGAGGTATTATTGTTAGAATTAAATTCTTCTAACGTTTCATTGTTGGGCCCCATAACACACCATTTAGGCACGCAACTAAATTGTCTGATAAGAAATTGAAAAGCAAATAAAACGAATAGCAAGAGTTTAATGCTCTTAGGCATCTAGACAACTATAATAAGACGGAGGGAACAAGTGTGCGTGCTTACGCACATGGAATTGAAAATAAGTCTCTTTGTGACTGGACAAAAAGAAAAGAACTGTAGGCAATGCAGATATATTAGTAAGTATGCAAGTATATGTAATGTATACATAGCTGATGCTTTTTTTAGTCTTCCTGCTAGAATACTTTCTCAAATGTAGGTATTTTGCTGCACAGACTTCATATAATACCTAGATTAAAATGTGGAATGTAATCTTGAAAGGGGTTGGAAATTTTGGTGTGAAGACAACACTGACGTAGTTTTTAACATAACACCAAAACACTATACTGGACTCGACGCGAGTTTCGCCAACCAAGTTGGCATAATCTGGAGATGAAAGCATCTCCCGATGATGCCAACTTGGTTGGCGAAACGCGCGTAGTGAAGTATAGTGTTTTGGTGTTATGTGGAATGTATTTAATTATTTTATGTTAAAATAATTAAATGTTACTGATTGCAAAAAATGCAATCAGTAATATTTAATAATTGACATTATAGTGTAAAATTTAAATCGTATGCGTATATACAGGGTGTCTCACTAAAAACTGCGTCGATCGATATCTGGGAAAGTATATAGGTACTTTCTAATTCTAACTAATTCGAAATATTCGACTTCCCGTATAGGTACTTGAAGTCGACATGAACTTCGTTATTTTAAATACCTCACCCTCTATATTATTGCATTTTTGGATTCTACGGAAAGTGTTAGGGTCAATTTATGTGACATTCCCTATAGCTAGAACTTACGCATTTTCAGATATTAATATTTAAAGAAAAAAATTGACTCATGCTTTGGTGCGCAAGAGTGTCTGAAACTTTTTCCGGGAGAATGACGCTAAATTATGGTGTATTCATATGTTCAAAAATATACCGAGTGTTCCATTTTCGCTGTTACATTTTGGAAATTACAAACAGCAAACAGCCATAACTTTCTAAACTCAAATCGAATACCTATGTATTTAAACTATGCCAAACCAATTTTATTGTTTTTGTAATGTTTACGCCCATGGCAAATTTGATAACATTTTAGATAAGATGAAAACTGCCAAAATACTTAGAAATTTGCAAATATTGTCAAAACTAATAATCACAACCCTAATAATGCTTATAGGTATATGGCTTGAAAGAAAATGTCAGTGTGCACAAGATAGACTGGAACAATACAGTGTGTTCAGTTGAGTTTAAAAAGTTATGGCTGTTTGAAATTTCCAAAATGTAACAGCGAAAATGGGACACTTGGTATAATATTTTTGAAGATATGGATATACCATAATTTTAGCGTCGCTTAAGTTTTCTAAGAATACAAAAAATCAACTTAATATTCTTTTCCTGGAAAAAGTTGTGGACACTTCTTTCTCACCACAGCATATACGCCAATTTTTTTCTTTAAATATTAATATCTCAAAATGCGTAACTCCTAGCTAGAGGGAATGTCACATAAATTGACCTTAAAATTTTTCGAAGAATCAAATGCAATAATATACAGAGTGTTCCATGTTTAATAACGAAGTTTATGCCCACTTCGGGTATAATCGGAAATGCTGGGGAGTTCTACATACTTTTCGGCCTATAGAGACTTTGTTGCCAAATTTTCACAAATATTTCAGATTAGGTATACTTTCTCAGATATCGATCGACGCAGATCCTAGTGAGACACCCTGTATATGTTAATGTTTTCTATCACTGGATTTATCATCAGAATAAAAAAACGCAGACGCACACAACCATTCCCTGCTGGGAGAGGTGCCATTTCTCCCCTGGCGAGATTCGAACTCGCGCCGCGATATTCCACTCTGTTAGGCACAAGCTATCACCCAGCACCTAACAGACTGAGCTATCGCCGCGGCCCTGTACAGGGTGGGCGAAATTCGAGCCTCACTATATTGGGATCTCGGAAACGGTAAGAGATACGAAAACAGTTAAATTTAGGCAAAGTTGCGTAATTTTGTGACCAATAATATGCCGTCAAGAAATCCAGAATATCTACATTCGTTTTTGAGTTATTTCAAAAAAACCAAAATTTTGAGTTTTTCGTTTTTAAGACTTTTTCATTGCCACTTTTAATGCTCTATAACGTGGCAGTACAAAATTTCCATTACGGCGTTTCGTCCGATCAGGACCATCTTCAATTTTATTTTTTTAAATAGGGACCCATAATGTTTCTTACGAAAAACGATAGGATTTTTTATTCTGATTCCAATGATGTATGATACTTTATAGTTTTAATAATTCTTTTTGCTCAAATACTAGAAATAACTTTTAAGACGATCGAATCTAGTATGCTTTGGGCTGATGACATTTGTTATAAAACAATTTTAATTGTCAATACAATTTGACGTTTAAAGAGCTTTGCTTTAAATAATAAGTAATAATGCCGTTTACAAATCAAGAAAAATGTGATATGATTGAAATTTATTATAAATGTTACAAAAATTCAACCAGATCTGAACAAACATATTTTGAAACATACCCAGAAAGGCCACAACCACATAAAACGACATTTTCGAAACTGCACAGACAATTAACAGAAAACGGTAGTTTTGAAGATAACAGTAATTACAGGAGAATACAAAATAATACCTAGTCCAAATCATGTTATTGCTTATTATATGAGTCACTCGCTCTATAATTTGGCCCAAACACATATAACTACAAATCCTAAATTTTTAAAAGAATTATTTGAATTTGGGTAGGTAACAATTTGAGATGACCTGTTTTAAGTTAGTGGTAGTTATTTATTTACATTAGGGGGAGACCGGGGCACATTTTGGATACCTACCTTTTGGAATTGTGTGACAGTCTTTTTGTGTATAGAAATATCAACTGTTTTCTTGTGCATGGATAAACTTTATACATTTTTCTAACTATGTGGATTTTTCTGAAATCCTAGTGAATTTTTTAAACCAATTTCTTATTTTTTTTTCTTCGGAGTTCTTGTCCAATAATTGTACCCCAGCATGGGGTAATTTTAGACGTTATTGGGGCACATTTGAACGGAAGCGAAAAATACCACAAACATTTTCTTATAAAACATTTATTCAAGTTTTTTAAGGCACTAAGTTGTCATAGTGCAAGGATTTTTAATTTAAAAATCACTCACTCCTTTAGCTTCTTTATCCATACTTGTCTCCTGTAACTCTGTAATGCTCAACTTATAGTTTCCGCGATAGCTCCAGATTTTCCCGCTTTTGGAAAAGTATAAAACTGATCTCGGGGTTTTTCTTTGTACAAGAGGAACAATGACGCTCACAACAATAATGATTCATATCTAAGCAAAGCAATTAACTAATATAACAACGGATATTTAAAAATTCACAATAGACATACATACGCAAAACTAAACCAATACCCCATGCGTTAGTTGTGCGTGCCGCCAGTAGGTAGCGTATTGCTTAGCAAGAATCGCGTATTGATAACAATGCCGAACTCACCCATAAATTTCTTGAGTTCCATGCACCGATGAAAGATCAAGGTTCCATGTTCCATGATCATGTGTATCATGGTGGAAGTTAGAGGTTAATTTCTTAAGTGTATGTTAAAAAATAATTTTCATTGTTTTTTGAAAAACTGTTGGTGCTGGTAGTAAAGCAACTAAATCTTGGACAATTCTCTCGTTACGATTTAAAACTTTCAGAATTAAAAATTGTGGGTTTATGTTATTATAGTTACTTTAATAATTCTGTAATCTGTTTCTAGTACATAATACTCTTTTTTAATTAAATTGTAGTCAATTTATGATTTTTTGAGTGACACGTCAAACATGTGGTTAGAAGAAGTGGATGAAATATTTAAAGGATATCTACCTTATTATATTTTAATAGTGTTACCAATATTTATTATAATTTCTCCTGGAAATCCAGTTTCTGCCTCTGCTGAATTTCCAGTTTACCGAATGCAACATTATGATTTGCATGGAACTGCTCATGGTAGGTATCATTAATTAATTATCTGATATGATTGATGGTGATATATGGGTATGATTTTTTTAAGGTTGTAGAAGTGCTGGTATCAATTTGGAGGCAAGATCGCTGTCAAGTTGGAGCTCTTCGAGACATTGTGTCATGACCAGGATAAAGGATTTAACTACTGACAATTTCAGAAACATTAAACTGAAGGCTGGAGCTTTGCTAATCATGTTGCCCCAGAATTTGTCTAACTTAAGTGATGAAGATAAACAAGTAAGTTTTTAAATCATTATTTTTGTTTTTGTTTGAAGTAGGTAATTATTTTCAATTTTTCAATATTTTTGAGTTTTTATTATTTTTAGCATCTTCTAGTACTTGAAAATGCAATGATAGCCCAAGAAATTTCAATTCCAGTGTATTTTGCCCAGTATTCAAAGAAACTTAATGCAATAGTAAATGAAATATCTCAAGGTTTGGACACAAATGATATGAGTAAATCTGCAGCTGAGGCTATGTTTAATTCAATTGCTGCCAACGGTTATCAAATTGTAGTCTCGTCGAGTAATCCCAGTATTAAAACCGATGCTAGGGTGGCTACTGTACAAGGCCATTTGTCTGGTTACAGCAGTGATGGAAAAATACCAACTATTGCAGTTGTTGCACATTATGACAGTTTTGGAATTAGTCCGGTAATATTTTTTAACGATTTTTTAAAATTATTAACAATTAACCCTGATAGTATACCTATCTACATATTGTTTCCATCTATATACTTATATGTTACAAGTTCTTAAAGATAAGTAGTTATAATAACTAGGTACCCACAAATTGTAATTTATATTTGTAATGAATCAAAATTCAAAATAGTTAAATAGTTCATGAAATATGTCCTTTAACTAGTTAGTTTGTCATTACTTATTTCCTAACAATTTTGGCAGGATTGACATTTGACATCTGACGACACCTGTTACTGTCTGATAAACATCAATGTATGTCACTCAGTAACATTCATTAGTAATTTTTAGCGAGATACCGAGTTTAACCACTGGTTAAAGGTGGTAATTTTGCCCACTTTCATGAAATTCCGTTGAAGTACTTCATTTGCAAAAATGGAAACTAACCTTGACAGTTTTCTACTCTAGATTCTAACCTCGAATATTCGCTTGTATACAAAAGATGTTCTGATTGTTTTGCGTCCAAAATATTTTATTTGTGTCGTCGGTACTACAGTACATGGCAAATTTTATTATTATTAATTATAAATTATGTTTACGTACCGTTTATTTGTCAACTACTGTCAATTGTCAGACGTGACCGTGATCGCCACCCTTCATAACCGATGGTGATAGCGGTTGAACCCAGTAACAAATTTGGTGATGTCACAACACCTTCCCCTTCGTTACTGCTTTTTGCAAAAATGTGCCGGTAACTGAACTGCCGTTACCACTTTCAACCTGGTATCTCACTAAAAATTACTTCATGTGTTGTATCTGATCATCCAATTACTTATAGATTGCTCATTATAAAACATGTGCCAGTCAATATATTGGCATTATATACGGGGCATTGCCGCCGTATTATTTTCCTTAAATAAGTATTTTTTCTTTTTTATATAAACTGTATTGATGCACTTTAATAGTATTCAACAAGATGTATTAAAATTTAATTTTAGGATCTCTCATATGGAGCTGATTCAAATGGATCTGGAGTTGTTATACTTCTAGAACTAGTCAGACTATTTTCAGGTCTTTACTCAGAAGCTAAAACTCATGGAAAATATAACATAGTATTTCTTTTAACTGGAGGTGGCAAGATCAATTATCAGGGAAGTAAAAAATGGCTTGAAGACCAATTAGATTCATTGGATGGTTCCGTTATTCAGGTGTGTGGGGCTATATTTATCTAAATAATTATTAATTGTATATTTCTTAATTGTTATCATATCTGATAGGTACTAGAAAAGTACTTAGTATTTCATAAAAGTATTTAAATGTGGGGATATCACTAGTGTTAATGCAATAAATAAGGAATGCTAGTAATAAGTCTAAAATTGGATTTAAAAGTTGTAAAATTGATTTGTGGGGTAACATAGTTGTTTAATACATAAAAATTATACTCCCGTGACCTTTTCATAGGAACATTATGTTTCACATTTTTTACGTTTTCACATTTTTAAGTGTTTTAAAAATAAATTTGCCGTACTTATGGCATACTACACAAAAGTATAATATTTTTAATAGTCAGCAAGTTATGGCAAAAGGTTAGTGTTTATAACAAACGGTTGTAAATATTTTCTACGGGGGCAGATTTTCTGAGGATAATTTGTTATAAGATGTTTGATACTGAAATTTTTGATATTTGTGTTACCCCATCTGAAATATTGGTTGCTGTAGAAAATCTAGTATATTATCAATAAAAACCAAAGAAGCAATAAGAAATTGTTTATAACCAATTGAAAGTATGTGTCACATACTAACATATTATATGGCCAGTACTTAACTATAGGTATATACTTTATTTCTAGTTATTTCTAGATTTTATCGCTAAAATATTGATACCGCAACGTTCATAGTATCTACTAGCTGTCGTCGATATTACAGCTATTGTTTTTCTGATGAAATTCTATTTTTCCAGTTATTGAACTTAGAAAATGTGTTTAACACAGCAAACACAAATTACATTGAAACTTCAAAATATAATAGTCTAAATGTTTCCATGGTTACAGTCATGCAATAAATGCAAACAACTAGATATACGAAATTAATACATATCCGAGTTTTTATCTGAAATTCACTTCAGTAAATAAATATACAATAGCAAATGCCTATTGACGGTACAAGTATTTTTTGAACAGTCGGACAAAAATATTGTTTGTATTACGTGACAAAACCAGTTTTTAGTGGTGGATTCAATGAATTTTTGGACTCAACAAAAATAGACTTTCTCATGCATTATTAAAAAAACCTGGTTTTAGGCACTTACAAACATACAGTGCGGTCGTAAATAGTCCCCCCCCCCAGCTAAGTTTCGAACCAGATAAGATAGAGACACCGGACAAAATCTGAATGAAATGGCATGAAGTATACTACTTTTTAGATCAAAATTAAAACTGCAGTTTTCAAAGATGGCGCTAGTGGCGCCATCAACTTTAAAACTTTAAATGGCAAGGGTGGTCATGTGATACCTCATTTGAAAGGCTTTCTAATTCTCTATAAAACGGTGGCTTGATTTTTAAATTTCATTGACTAGTTCCGGAGTTATGAGCATTTGAAAGTTATTTGATAAGTATGGCGAATTATGATATAAAAATTTCATTTGTCCAGAAACATTTGGGAATGCATGTAGAGAATTTGGGAATAGACTATTTTATTGCCAAGAAGTGCTGGGAGAACAATTTGAACATTTATTATAACATAACATTTATATCAGAGTTATACCAATTTCTTTGCTATTACTTTTATTTATTTATTTCCTTGTTTGTTTATTTCTTTAATTTTTTCACGTATTATTTGTGGTTGGCTCAGTAATAAAATATTCATCCATTTAAAAATCTTTACTAATGACATTTCTGTGCGAAAATTAAATGAAAATGAGATAAAATCATTTATTCGCCATATTTATCAAATAACTATCAAACGCTCATAACTCCGGAACTAGTCAATGAAATTTAAAAATCAAGCCACAGTTTTATAGAGAATTAAAAAACCTTTCCAATGAGGTATCACATGACCACCCTTGCTATTTAAAGTTTTAAAGTTGATGGCACCACTAGCGCCATCTTTCAAAACTGCAGTTTTAATTTTGAACTAAAAAGTAGTATACTTCATGCCATTTAATTCAGTTTTTGTCCGGTGTCTCTATCTTATCTGGTTCGAAACTTAGCTGGGGGGGGGACTATTTACGACTGCACTGTACACAATATACACAATGTATACAAAATACACAATACAAAAATAACTATTTTGTTTAAAAGTTGTGTATTTTAAATTTAAAACGTAGTCATTGTTGAAAAGTGTGTAACTTTTTTTTTGAAGTTAAGTTGTTAGCTCACTTTATTTAAATTGCCATTAATTATACTAAAATATTGTTTCAAGGTCACTTGAAGTGTGAAATTTTCACAAATTAAAAAAATGTTACCTTAGTTGTATGCTTAATATTTTAGGAAGCTTCATACGTTATGTGCCTTGACACTTTGGCTACAAATGATTCCTTGTATATGCATGTCTCCAAGCCTCCAAAAGAAGGGTCTCCAGCTTCACATTTCTACAAAGAATTAAAAGCTGCTTCAGAAGATTTGCCATCAGTAAACGTAGACATTATTCATAAAAAAATTAATTTGGCAGAAGATGTACTTGGTTGGGAACATGAAAGATATAGTATAAGGAGGCTTCCAGCATTTACACTATCGTCATTAAAAAACCATAGGGACTTTCAAAGGACCACCATATTAGATACAAGAGAAAGTCTTAGTATTGACAGACTCACTAGGAATACAAGAATTATCGCAGAAGCATTAGCTCGACATGTATATAATGTATCAGGAGGAGACGTTTTTGGACAATCTTGGGTAAATATTGTATCTATTCTTAAAACTACATTAATCGCAATGGAGAATTTCAATTTAAAAAAGTCGCCACGTCCTTCATCGAGATCAACCACCAGACAGATACTGACCGGTTTCGTGCTTATTTTGCGTTCGTCAGAGTGCCATAGATAATGGAATCGAGTGCATAATAAGCGTGAAACCCGTCAGTGTCTGGTGGTTGGCGACGAAGGATGTGGCAAGTTCCAGGGAGATGCCGTAGTAATGCAAAGCCAGTCGGGGCACATCTCAGGTGCAGGTTTCGGCATCTCCTTAAAAGAAATAAACAGGATTGTCTTCCTCAAAAACAATAAAGGTCACTGCTGTAATGACACCTTCAAGAGGTCGCTATCTGTCTGTAAATTTGACAATGATTGTCAGATGGATAGTAGCAAAGACTCAAAGAGGCCACTACGATGTGTTTCTCATCACTACTAATACCTTGTTTTATTTTCGGAATATAAGAAATTTGTGTATTCAAAGGTTCCTTGTTTAATTTACAATTTTCTCAAAATAATAATAATTAAAACTTGTCATTTTGGAGATATCTAGATGAGATGAGCACAAACATACACATTGTTGAAATGAGAAAGCATAAGCTTTTTAATGAGCCCACAGCCAACTATTATTATGATTTAATAGAATGCAAGATTATGTTACATCTTTTAAAATAAATATGTCCTATGCCTAATAACAAAAAGTTCAACTAGAAGCAGTTGCTACATTTTCCCAAACATGAGCCAGTTTCGAGATATTAGGCATGAAACAAATTGATAATTTTTTAGTTTTTTCAGAATATTGCAGGAAATGGAAGGCATATCTTAACTTTGTGCGCAAAGTACTAGCGTGGCTACAGACTATGTACGATGCCAAAAAAATATTATATATTGGCACCTCTTCCTTTTTATATGTATACCGAATTTTTATTTGTATAATTGCTTTTTTAAAAACAAATTAAAACAAATCTCAATATAAAAATCTGAAGAAATTTCTAATAATTACATTAGAGAACATTATTTGTCAAAAGGCGGGTTAATGCAAATGAAAAGAAAAATGCCACAAAACCATATACCCATTAAACCAAATGTGGTAAAATAATGCATGGAATGAATTAGTTATGTTAATAGTAAATTTAATGATTATAGCTAATATATATTATTATAGCTAAATTCATATGATAGGAAGAGGTCCTCAGAAAGAACAACGAAAAAACTAAACCCTGTTTTTTAATTTGCTATTTGTAAGTTGACGTTTATTTAGCCCACGATGACTATTTTTAACTAAATATAGATGTCGGAGACATCTGGTAAATTATTAACAAAAAGGCTAGGCACTTATGCAAAGTAGTCCTTCAGTGAGACAAATGTCTAACTTAAATATTGAGTTGAGTCAGGGACTTCCCTATCAACTTTTTGTGTAAGATCAAATATATCTACACAAATTCTCGCATTGTTTCCTGCAAAATTTCATAATCACAGTATTAGCTGGCTAATAATATTATTAGTCGGTAAATCATTACCTCTAATTGTGGTGTACAATCCGCCACTATATTTGCAACTCAGCACCATATTAAAAGTTTTTTAAATGCTCTCTAGCAAATTTTTTTTTTTTTGAAAATTACTATTTATTTTCCTAATATGAGAAATATTGTTGATATAATCATCTGATAAACTATTTGTATTTTATTTTGTATATATAGAAGTATATATAGAAATAATAACTGTGTGTGCATAAATGTATGAATTTTGTTAATAGATTATACGTAGAAAAAACTATCTGGCTATATTTCCGTTTAATAATTCATTTAAATTTTTGCCTGAACTACTGAGTTTTCAAAAATACTTTGAATTTTATATGAGATTATGATTTTCATGTGGGATTAAATTAATTTATTTGTTTACAGGATGTAAATAAGAAATTTATTGAATCTTGGGTAGACTATTTAACAACTCAGCCTCGTTCCCCACAATTGCTAAGCAATAAGGATAATATATTAGTAAATACCTTTAAAGACACATTCAACAAATATCTTCGGGATATTAAAATATCTTATGCTATTCCTGAAAAAAGAGACCCAGATTTTCAGTTTTATGAAGTTACCAGAGGAACAATGAATGTATATAGGTAAGATAAATTTTTTGTACAGGTTTACCTACAAGTACCCTTAATAGAAAAAACAGCAATTGAACTTCCCTCATTGGTGAATACTTAGGGTTAATTTCAAAGACTCATACTCATCCTTTGTATTGAAATTCAAAAACAGTTTCTCATCTCAACCTGACTTTAATCACCGTTAAGATGGAAGAGATCGAAAAGTGGCAGTGGGGCATAGTCAAACATTATATTTGACAGTGCCCTCATTGCTTCTTTGACTATTGTACATTGTTTTTCCTGTTTTGGAGTAAATATGAAATGTAAATGTGGTGCGCTGTTTTAGAGGTAACAGGAAAAGTTGTGATCAAAAGAGCTATTCATCAAGTACAGAGATAAAAACCATTATTTACAACTGAATTAACAACTGAACTTGAAATAAAATGTACATTTCTTTCTACAATAGTATGTCTAACGTTTAGTATTTTTACTAGTACTTTAAGTATTTTAAAGCAGTAAAATCGACATATATGGGCAGGTTAACAGCAACACAATTAAAAAGCTCGGTTGAAGTACAATCGATTATGTACAGTTAGCTTAAGTTGACCTAATACCTACATATTTGAAGGAAGATTCTTCACTGCATTTCTCAATTTTTTTTATAGAAGTATAATCGTAATATTAGAAATTCTAGTCATGTTCTCGACTATTTTCTTATTTTATATAAACAAAACAGCTGAAATCTTTGACAGTATAGTTTTAACTTTGATCACAGTATGTGCAATGGTAGAAAAGTATGCACGATGGCAACACAAACTTCCTCCTGAAAAATCTACAGAAGTGGGTGGAAAAATAATTGTGTGTTTGAGTTAATCGATGGTAAATACAATTCTATCCCTGGTACAAAATGTTTAACGGTAGTCCTTTGCATGCAAAAACCTGAATTATTTCTACACCCTAACTGAAACTCTAATAGAGACTTCTGAGAAAAAATGGTCAGTACTAGTAAAAAAAGTCTTTGTTCAAGTTGTAATACTGAACTTGACAGCGAACTGAATATAAAGATGACAGTAACATACAATTGCAATTTTTTTCACTAATATAAAATGTACCTGATTTTTTAGAATTCTCTATGAAAAAGTTGCAACATTTGACAACTAATGTGATTTTTGTACCTAATTGAATATACCTATATAATAATAATATAATAATAATAATAATATCTCTACCCCTCATTCTAATCACAAGGATTAGCCCGAAAGTCTGAGACTTGTGTGGGAGAGGGGGCGGCATATTATTATTATTTCGCTGGCCGCATTTGCGGCATATATTTACATATATTTGCATATATTTACAGTCTTTTATTTATTTTAAATAATATATCTTTGTGAATCAGATATATTACTTAAATGCATAATTATTATACTGTGTAATTAATTTTTATAGTAAAATAAATTGAGATTTCAGCACAGCAAAGTTAGATAAAGTTAAAAATAGGTTAAACGACTAGCAAGAAGCTAGTTCTCCTCAGCTGAAAACTAGTAAAACTGTACTTTTCAAAGAATAATTTTTCCCATAAACTATCTCACTCAATTGAGACTGTCGATTGAATAAGTTTTTATTAAAGACTGTATAACTTAGGCATGGACTAAAACTTGCCGAAAGTAAAACCCCAAATACTTCAGGTACCAAATCAGTACCTATGGCTCAGTCAAACTTAAGACTGAGGGTTAGAGAGTTAGATTAATCTGAGAATTGTATATGAATTCCACTAAAAAAAATTAGTATGAGTGGAGGTTAAGGTCCACTCAATGGGCATCTAAGAATTTGATCCTTTATGTATATCTTTGTTTTTCTAAAAGGATATTGAATCAGAAAAGCTATACTTTTAGTGTGCTGTAATTTTTACATATACAATGTAACATATATAATTTTTCTAGTTTACATATTTATTTGTTTTCCTATTATTTATAATTATTTTTTTTCAGTGTAAAACCAGCAGTATTTGATCTCGTGCTAACCGTAGCAATAATTTTCTACCTCGGTGCTATTTATTTCTTCATAGATTACTTTCCATTGTTATATGTATTTGCATGTTCATTAACTTCCAGGAAGAAAGTTAAAGGAAATTAATAATTAAATTTCTTTGCCAAATAAATCTGCCAAAAACAGTTTATTTTAGTATCATATTTTGTGTAAATGACCATCACCACAATATTGTTTAAAAAATATATTGTTTCATAAAGTATGTACTAAGTAGTATGTATGTTTGTTAGTAAATGTGCTCTTTTGAGCACCGATATTGAATAATTTCTTAATGTTATTAGTTTTTTTTTAAGTTATGTTGATTTTATAGCTTTAATAAAATGAAAATAAAATTTATTTGAGCAAATTATTTCAATCATATCCTTCCATACCTATCTTATAAGTAAATTTCCAATTTGTTTTGTAAATATAGTTATTTTATGAAAACTATTAAAATAAAAATGAAGTAGTGATCATAATTCAAATTATAGGTAACAATATATATTTAATACTACTGATGATACTGCAACAATTTAGCCATATCGTAAATTTAATTATTATAGAATATACTTTTAATCTTAGTAATAAATAAATTGAGGTATTATGGTAGGCATCCTTTCCTCATAGAGAAACGAGTTCACTACACTTTGTTAAATGTATTAAGAATAAGGGTGTCTTGCCAGCCTAGGACTATTTAGAATTATATATGTCGCAAATGAAGAACCCCTTACCACCAAAATAACGCAATATAATAGAATACATACTACTTTAACAAGTGAACAAAAGCTACACTTTGACACAAAAGATGATACAGAAACAAAAAATATGTATTGTATATATTAATTTTTTAAGTTTAATCCCCGTTTATCCATCCATCTTCTTAATGATTGACCTATTCCATATGGTACATGCTTAGTTACCTTAATGAGGTCAATAGTTTAAACAAAAATATTGAGATTCTGTCAATGTATATATCAAAAAAGCGTTTTGAACACATAATATGTGTTAAACACGCCAAAAAGTCTGGGTTGAATTTATGAACGGTGGTATTGGTAACTTAATACAATATTATTGTATTAAGTTACCAATACCACCGTTCATAAATTCAACCCAGACTTTTTGGCGTGTTGAATCTATAAAGGAAGTGGGAGTGAAGTAATATAGAACAAATATGCATTATTACATTACTAGGTACTATTTAAGCAATCAATTATAACTTGTAAGAACAAGAAGAAGAAATAGTAATTGTAATTTCTCAAATACAGTCCTGCACAATGTTATTAACTTCGTCTTATCAACACCATTTCTGCTATAACTGCTGCTATGTTGAGTGCACGAAAACATTTGTTGTGTAAAATGTTTTTTAAAACTAGGTATATAAATCTCTGAAACACACAATGACAGTAAAAATAACCTCTCGACTGAATTTATTTCAACACCTGTTCGTCAGTTTTGGCATGTATGATAATAATAATAATAATAATAAAGACTTTATTGCCCAACAGGTAAAACCCAATAACAGGACAAATTAAAATTACAGTATAATAAAATATCTAGCACACATTACATATTATCAATATATCGTATAAATACATAATAAAGAGGTAAGTAAATACAATTTTAAGCATATAATATAATTTTAAGAAAATAACAAAGCAAAAAACAACAAAAAACATAAGATTGCTTACATATAACATAATCACAATTAAAAATTAAAAAAGTGACAGCTACACAGATAGATGCAGATATCATGAGCTGAACTGTGCCAACGCTACACTCCGCAACTTAGAAATAGTACAACAGTAAATGTCGCATACTGGCGCGACATTATTTACATTGTTGCACATAACATGCACTGGAGACTTCAAAAGAATGTTAGTGTGCGGTGTGGTGCTGCTGAGTATCACATGTTGTCTAGCATGTAATCTGGGGATATGGAAATTTAATGCTGATAACAAAGACGAACATTCGATGCCATTATGTATTAACTTGTATAAGAAAACTACAGATATAGTTTTACGTCTTGCTTCCAGGCTATGAAAATCAAAATTGAGAAGCAATGTGATCAATGATGACACTGATCAATCAGTGAATTATGATCAAATCCTCGCGGCGGATAGTAACCATGAGCTCTAAAAGATAGAAATTTTAAAAATTTTCTCTGCACCATCTCTATATGCTGTTTGTGGATAACATAGACTGGGTACCAAATTAATGACCCGTACTCTAGTTTTGACCGAACATACGAATAGTATAATGTTTTTAAAGCCTCAATATTAGTAAACTGTTTACAGTTACGAATTATGAATCCCAACATTTTCATTGCTGAATTTACAGTTGCATTTATGTGTTCAACAAAACTGAGCTTTGTATCAAAAATTATGCCTAAGTCTTTAATAGATTCACAACGTGATAAACAATTCTCATTTATTACATAACTGTATTCAATTGGCGTTGATTTCCGAGAATATGTTACAACTTTACACTTAGACGCATTTAGCTGGAGCCTGTTCAATATACACAAATTCTCGACAATCGTTAACTGTTGTTGCAAGAATTTGCAATCTTCGGTACTATTGATGTTCAGAAAAAGTTTTAAATCATCTGCAAAAAGTAATTTACGGCAAGATAGTTGTAATGCAAGGTCATTTATAAATAAAAGAAAGAGTAGGGGTCCTAAATTCGAACCCTGCGGTACTCCCGATGTTGCAGTAAAACAATTGGACTCATACCCGTGACAAGAGACAAACAGTTGTCTGTCAGACAAATACGAAGAGAATAAATTGACCAGGGGAACGCTGAGTCCGAACCAAGATAACTTCTGCAATAATATGCTGTGATCTATCCGATCAAAGGCCTTCGAGAAGTCTGTATAAATCGTATCCACCTGGCCTTGCAAATCTAAGGCTTCTGAAACAAACTGCGTGAAAGATGCTAAATTGGATACAGTTGACATATGATATGAATATGACGGTATGGATCAAGGATTGTTAACTGTTTACAGGATTGCTCGATTGCTCAATTTTGTCATCCGCCTTTGTGATGTCATCGAAGATATATGTAATCTAATTGTCAAAATATACCTATTTTGTGTTTGTTATATTTCACATTTGCAAGAGAATTTTCGTATTTGAATGATTATTAGTATTATTATTTATTAAAATTTGTAATAACAGTATAAAGTGTACCTATTTCTACAAGTTCGAGATCTTTGGATCTTTGATGACGTCACAATTATGGATTACATTGTAGTATAGGGATCGAGCAATCCTGTAAACAGTTAACAATCCTTGGGTATGGATGTCATTTTTGACTATGAAATAGCTTCTCGATATCATACTACCTTAATAATAAAATTGCCTTGAATCAGAAAATTTTTCAAGCAGTATGTTTTTTTATCATTGAAAATTACACATTTCGACATACCTCTCAGCCACTGAAACTGATTTCTATACACCATGGCTGCAATATATCTATACGAACTTCCACATCGACTAGAAGAGATAATGTATGTGGATGATATGACGTTGCTTATGACAAATTTAAAAACGTATGTACTAAATCTGAAATTAGTGTCAAACGATAGCTTATGAAAAGTTGAGATAGGAATGTGCAAACCGTTTTGCTTAATCTCAAACCGTTTAAATTTTACAAAGTGTCAAAGTTGCAAAATGTCAATATTCACCTGTCAATATTTCAAAAACAGTTGAAGATAAGTATAGGACATCCTAATGAAATGTGTTTAGAATTTTACGTAGAATCCAGAAATGATATAATAATATAGGGTGTTCCATTTAAAATAAGCAAGTTATTGTCGACTTCTGATTATATCAGAAGTGCCAGAAACATGAAAATATTTTAAAAAGGTACATCCCAGTGACCTTTTGTAAATAACCAAATTTTCAAAATCTCCCTGTACCTACATAGGTACTTTTCCATATATCGATCCCGGCGCCCTTCCCGGTGGGACACCGTGTATAATATACCTATGTACTATTATTTGATAGGTAGATGTTTATTTATTTTTTTTTTAATTACGTCCCAACGGACCTCCTGCCAGTCCTGGAAGCAATATTAAAAAACCGTGCCGCGGCGATTCAGCATAAAGTATTCACATATTTCAGTATTCGCGAAAAAAGGGAAGGATGTTTCATTTATGAGAATAATTGTAATTTAAATAGCGAGCGTGAAATTCAAATCTTAGATAACGTCTAACTAATAGGTAGTTATTTAGCCTATTTTTTCACAAACAAATTTCCTATTATCAATGAACATGAACAATATATATGTAGGTAACTTAATTATAATATCAGATAGATTGTTTAAATTACAATTTAAAGGTAGAAGGTGTATATCGCTCAGTAGGTACCTCAGTGTATAATATTACCTACACCTGTATGTTAGTACCTATTGGCAGTCGACATTTTGTGAATAATGATTTCACTCACTAATATAAATATGTTAAGAATAATTCACTAACGTTTTGTGGATAATGATTTTATTAAGGTATACTTAGTGGATAATGATTTCTTTAAGCCTTTGTTTAACACCGACATATGTGAAAATATCCATTAAATCGATCTGAACACGTGGAATTTTCAAGAACAAGAACATTAACAGTATCAATATAACAATTTTAAATGTTCAACACCATAAAGTATTTTATTTAAGTAACCATATAGGTAGGTTATTAACGTTATTACGTAACTTTTATGGAAATAACTGTTATGATTGGTTATCAGAATCAAAGTAACCAATCAGAACAGTTGTTTGGTGAGCGGTCAGGTAGCGCCATATGAGTAACTATTTAGTTAGGTTGTGTTCCGATATTAAGGCTACCGCAACCGGGCCATACAGCCTGTGAAAAACGGCGTTTTACTTCAATCCCACCGCCTTCATTTTTAATATTTTTTATCCGAATTTTTTTTACCTGAAAATACAACATTCTATCTATAGATCGACTAGAAAACATTTTCAATTTTGTTCACCAATTTTTCTAAAAAAAATTGTAAAGACGGCTCAAAATGGCTCTTTTCAAATGGCTATACCTTCCGTTAGAAAAGGATTTTCGAAAATGTTTTCTAGTCGTTCTCTAGGGAAACCTTTTGTCCATAAACACTCTAAATTTCAATGTTTTTCGTTAAGAAATGTAATAGTTACAATTGAATTACGAAACCAATATTTGGACGTAAATAATCGCCAGAGTTTATTACATAGTGCAGCCGAGCTGTGCCGCGTATTCCCGAGACCAGTACAGTCAGTGGAGCAATCAAACATACTCGTATCGTATACGTATACCTACCTAGGAGTGCTGGAGCGTTACCGAGATATTTAATATTTTGTGTAAAAAATGTCAAATGCAGACTTTTGTGAAAATAATAGTATCTTCCTTGGTTTTTACATTTCGATAATAAATATTGGTATTCGTTTAGTATAAGCCATGGCGAATATATTGCTGTATATAAATGTTTTATAAATTATACAGGGTGTTAATAATCTCGTACCACTTTTGGAAAACTGTAAGGGCCAATATCTCGTTTATTTTAAATGGAACACCCTGTATATTTTTAATGGATCAGATATAGAATTGAAAACTCTATCGATCCATATTAGTATGTTATATACCCACTTGAGTGAAGTTACCCATAAAAGTTAGCCATAGAAATTACTATCTGTAGCGGTGAAATAAAAATAATTCTAGTGCCGTTCCCGGTCCCGGACAAGTCATTCTGACTATATAGGACGACACAGGGCACTTCCCTTGACCACCCAGCATATTTTTTTTCAAAATTTCCCATAATTAATTGTTTACAGACTTGGCCATAGAAATTGATATCTTGATCGGTACAATAAAAAAAATTCTAGTGCCGCTCCCGGTCCCGGACAAGTCGTTCTGACTATATAAGACGACAAAGGGCACTTCCCTTGACCACCCAGCATAATTTTTTTTTCAAAATTTCTCATAAATAATTGTTCACAGAGTTAGCCATAGAAATTACTATACTGGTCGATAAAATAAAAAAAATTCTAGTGCCGCTCCCGGTCCCGCACAAGTCGTTCCAACTATATAGGACGATAAAGGGCACTTCCCTTGACCACCCAGCATAATTTTTTTTTCAAAATTTCCCATAAATAATTGTTTACAGACTTAGCCATAGAAATTACTATACTGGTCGATAAAATAAAAAAAAAATCTAGTGCTGCCCCCGGTCCCGGACAAGTCGTTCTGACTATATAGGACGACAAAGGGCACTTCCCTTGACCACCCAGCATAATTTTTTTTCAAAAATTTCCCATAAATAATTGTCCATAGACTTAGCCATAGAAATTACTATATCGGTCGATACAATAAAAAAAATTTTATTTTACCGATCAATATAGTAATTTCTATGGCTAAGTCTGTGAACAATTATTTATGGGAAATTTTGAAAAAAAAAATTACACTGGGTGGTCAAAGGAAGTGCCCTTTATTGTCCTATATAGTTGGAACGACTTGTCCGGGACCGGGAGCGGCACTGGAATTTTTTTTATTTTATCGACAAGTAAAGTAATTTCTATGGCTAAGTCTGTGAACAATTATTGATGAGAAATTTTGAAAAAAAAATTATGCTGGGTGGTCAAGGGAAGTGCCCTTTATCGTCCTATATTGTTGGAACGACTTGTCCGGGACCGGGAGCGGCACTACAATCTTTTTTATTTTATCGACCAGTATAGTAATTTCTATGGCTAACTCTGTGAACAATTATTTATGGGAAATTTTGAAAAAAAAATTATGGTGGGTGGTCAAGGGAAGTGCAATTTGTTGTCTTATATACTCAGAACGACTTGTCCGGGACCGGGGGCGGCACTAGAATTTTTTTATTGTACCGATCGAGATATCAATTTCTATGGCGAAGTCTGTAAACAATTAATTATTGGAAATTTTGAAAAAAAAATATGCTGGGTGGTCAAAGGAAGTGCCCTTTGTCGTCCTATATAGTCAGAATGACTTGTCCGGGACCGGGAACGGCACTAGAATTATTTTTATTTCACCGCTACATATAGTAATTTCTATGGCTAACTTTTATGGGTAACTTCACTCAAGTTATATACCCAAAGGTAATAGTTTTCGAGTTATTTTGAAATTTAAAATATTTTACTCTTTGGTTACAAGTAAACATAAATTATGAGCCTAGATGGCTTGGAAAACAATAAATTTTCATTATCAAGTGAAATTAGATCATAATTAAAATCATGATTTAAATCAAACTCTTTTAATATATATTTTTTCAAATTTATTCACATAAATTACTAACGTAACATGATATTCTAAAAAGTTATCAATACAACGTAATAAAAATAAATTTTTGATTTTTTTAATATAAATGAGATTTTGCTCAACTCTTCTAAAGATTAACGTAAGCTTAAACAAACAGTCTCGTCAAATTTTATTTTATTTCATGTTCAAACAGTTCACCCTGTTGTTGAATGCACAGTTCAAGTCTTGTTCTAAATGAGACTTGCACATTTCTTAGGATATCTGGTGTAATGTTTCGGAAGCAATGTCTAATTCTTTCTTTCATATAGTCCGCTGTTGTCGGAAGCATGCTGTATACTGTATCTTTGACGTATCCCCATAGAAAAAAATCCAGATATGTAAGGTCTGGAGAACGCGCAGGCCAATTTACTTGGACCCCGTCGACCAATCCATCTATTTGGAAAATGTCGGTTCAAAAAATTTAAATTTCGAATTCCCTGTCTTGAGTGAGTTTTATTTTTGGTGGTTGCTTTTTAGGATATGATATACTGCCTGTTTCATCGAGTCTGGTTTTAAGCCTTTGAAATGCTTCACCACGTGGATGCCTGCGATCTGGATATTTCTGCGCATACAAACGTGATGCTAGAAATGAATTTGCGGATGCCTCACCAAGATCATACATCATGTCTTTTCATTCTACAAAATTGTAATTCATTTTATAAAAATACCTACTATCATGCAACGCGTTATTTAACAATTATTATTATCAAACTGACAGAAAATTTATTGTTTTCCAAGCCATCTAGGCTCATAATTTATGTTTACTTGTAACCAAAGAGTAAAATATTTTAAATTTCAAAATAACTCGAAAACTATTATCTTTGGGTATATAACATACTAATATGGATCGATAGAGTTTTCAATTCTGTATCTGATCCATTAAAAATATACAGGGTGTTCCATTTAAAATAAACGAGATATTGGCCCTTACAGTTTTCCAGAAGTGGTACGAGATTATTAACACCCTGTATAATTTATAAAACATTTATATACAGCAATATATTCGCCATGGCTTATACTAAACGAATACCAATATTTATTATCGAAATGTAAAAACCAAGGAAGATACTATTATTTTCACAAAAGTCTGCATTTGTCATTTTTTACACAAAATATAAAATATCTCGGTAACTATAAAGTTTAGCTATAACAAATGTTATATGGACTGAAAGCGCTTGCGATGAGGAATCCAATAAGCTAATAATATACAGGGTGTTCCATTTAAAATAAGAACGTTTTTATACGTTTAGAAGGAAATGAACACCCTGTATATCTGTAACTAATTTTAAATTGTAGACCTTATCATTTCTGAAAACTTTTGTATTAGATATTTTTTTCTAAAGTTGGTAATAGTGGAGAAATAAAGGAATCCCAGACGAATGGGTCACCCTGTATATACCGAAAACTATAGGAGAGTCTCAAGACAGAGAATGAGCATTCGAGGTGCGCACGCGTCATTGTGTTTTGAAACTCTCAGTAAAAGGCACAACCTGGCGTTGCTGTGATTGGTCAGTGCGCGTATCGTAATTCAAATTTCGGCGGGTTCCATGTTTGTAACTATAGGGATATACGATATTTTTCATTTTACAACTTATTATATAATGAATGTCTAAATAAGAAAAGTTTAATTATATCTACCTATTGGGTACATTCAGGCGGTCCCAGCCGCTAAGTTTCGCTACTCAACTGTTGGGGCCACTGTTAACACAAATTACTGAAACAAGTTTCTACGCTTAGCAAAACACTCAGCCGCTATCGAACAGCTTTTAAGCAGCGCTACATTCAGCCAGGTTTCCTACCAAGCAGTCTAAGCCGCTGGGACACAGATTTATAAAATCTGTGGCTGGGACCTCTTGAATGTAATTATTTCATTAAAAAAATGTTATGTTGTTATACCTAATTGGAATGAAATTTAGATCTAAAATGTAAAGTAGTGTATCTGAATAAAAAATATATATCCTTATTTATAATTAATTGAATTATTAAGATGTGTATAATTATGCAGAAGAACCGAGCTATCAAAAATTATTTTAACAAATGTTGGCCATGGCATGGAAAACACGTCTCTCTCATGATTAATAGTTTAATGTCAAGCCTAAAAATGTTCAGTCCTAAACCTAAACCAACCTAAAACCTAACCAAGCAATGTCAAACCTAAAATCAGAATTTTATTGTCAACCCAATGTCGAAAGAATATTCCATTGCATAATTTTTTATATCTGGATATAACTAATAGTTTCATTGTCTTAAATAAAATTTGATACGCATAAAACAGGAATAACTGTCGTTAACCCAAATAAAACAATAGATAGACGTTTAAAATGTGCTTTATTGAAAATTCGGAAAATCAGAGGGGGCGTCCATTTGGTGCAATGGCAGAGGTGAAACCCCTCTAAACCTCGCCTAGGAATTCCGTTTTCAAACTTTTAAAAAACGTATGTGGTTACTGACTTTGAAACATCGAAAAGTCTGTAAAACTAAGTATACAAACAAACACACAAATTTAAACCTATAACAATCTTAAATATGTATGTCCACTATTTATAGTTTATTTTTTCATATAAGCAATCCTAAAGGTGAAATAAAAATTTAATACAGATAAAATAACTACGGGTATGTTTAGGTGGGAAGGAAGATTGTATAGATGGTAGGAATTAAAAACATTGTAGGATAATTTATATTTTAGGGTGTTTGTTGGAAGGAAAATAGTCCTGTTTTTCTATTTTCCGCTTCTGTGAAGTTTTACTTGTCTTTTCTTGAAATTTACGCACAGTTCCTTGGATGTCTTTCATAAACTCAGTGAAATTCTCGTCATCTAATCCTTCTACGAAGTTTTGTAGGTTGTCCCATTGAAGACTTCGTTTGCTTTGTGCCTGGACCTCATCGGTTGGCCGATTTATCTCTCCTACCTTCTCTCTGATAAAATCGTTTATTTCCTCTTCGTGCTGTGGTTTGATAATTGAATTTTCTCCTAAACATTTTGCAACTTTATCTAAAACAGAGCTAGTGCCCATTCTCTCCTCATACATTCTTACCGAGTGCACGTATGCTTACACAAGGTATTCCTCAATACATATTCAGTACACACACTGGTAGCGATGAATGCAAATTTTGCATACTCTGCAATACAGTGTCCTACATTCATTTTCGCACACTTTCGCACACAGAAACTGAACAATGATATTAATATTAAACCAGGTATTCACTTATTACCGTGTCTGTGAAACTCCAGCTATAAGTTTTCCAGGTATATTTTGTTTGTCCACTCTAGGTAATCTTATATGTTGTAAATACTTTGTATGTCCATAATGAGTTATTATTCTCCGAAGAGATAGGGTGTTATTAGGATGTTTGTGTAATGTAATTTGACTTGGGCATTCTTTATTAATTTTACAGGTTCCCTGAGATTTCAACATTCGATCTCCCTTTTGTGCCTTACTTTTAAAAATGCCTGTAAACATAAATCTCGATTAAATATATTAATCTGAAGTATCATTTTAACACATGTGACTTACCAGACCGATTGCATTTGTAGTATGAAACAAACATCTCCTTTACTAACTTAGTAAAGGTACTTAGGATTTTAATAACTTAGAACCAGAAGTAACATAATTACAATTATCAATGATCTCAGTTTGTTGTTTCCAGGAAAGGAAATCTAAAATGAGTAATAAGTCCTTATCTACTTTAAATTACGTAACTTTTTATCACATTGCATAAATCAAAAGAAATAGGTATGTAATATTTACCCTGTAACGACGAAAATTCTTTTTCTTCACGTTCAATACTAATTAAATGTTTGTTCTGTAAATGGTCAACAAAGTCTGAATTACGTACAAACTTGCCATCACAGCCTTCTTCCATACATACATAATTGCCTTTGTTGTAATTTTCCTGCTTTTTATTATGTATTGTTTTTAAATGTCTTTTTTCACAATTCTTGAATTTAAAAGTTATTCCACAAACTTCACATGCGAATTCCATTGCTTCGTAAAAAAACAAATCGATTTATAGTCTATTCACCGAAGAATACGTACTTAAAATAATAGCAGCCTTTTTTATCCAAAATACAGGATTATATATCTTTATACTCGTGATAATATCAAAGAATATAAATTATTATAATTTATTGCCTTTGTCTTTTATTGCACAGAAGTTTTATTGCCTTCAGTCAGTCAAGTCAAAAGCCCTAAAGCCCTACACAAATTAAACCGAAACCGAATAATATTCAAAAGTCAAAAATCAAAACCTCAACTCAACAGAAACAAGTATGGATTTCACGCATGCGCACCTCGAATGCTCATTCTCTGTCTTGAGACTCTCCTGAAAACTATTCATAGGAAAATTTTGAAAATTTGACAGTATGTATACTAATGTCGATGGGTGCAACTCGCCTAAGATATTTTCAAGGTGGTGGCACTTCCGGTTATACTGGAAGTAGGTGTCAACTTGCCTATTTTCAATGGAATACACTATACAGGGTGTTACAAAAGTCCGGGCCGCTACTTCAGGATCATATTCTACACATTAAAATAAGAAAAATGTTCAAATACATTTTTTCTCTAAATTGCCTCCTAACGGAGATATGACCATTTGAAGATGGCGCCTCTAAAGTGGTTTTTTTATTACAAAATTACCAAATTTTATCAGTGACACAACGTCAATCTCTGGCAGATATTGTCAAGTACAATTGTTTTCTTTACGATCAGTTTGTATGGCCAACTTATTTTTTCTTATCCAAATTAGTTAGAATTTCGAAGACGGGATAGGATTTAAACGCTTTTTTCTCGGAAACGGTTACTTTTAGCGACTTTGAGAAAGAGTACCTTTTTTGTATAAAAAATGTTGCTTTTTACGATTATGGCACTTTCGTGTCGAAACTTTGCAATACAAAAAAGTTACGGCAAAAAATAATCGCGGGCACCCCCCTACACACCACGCTACTGCTTATTTAAAAAATCTGTTACATGAGAATATGCCTCATCCAATTCTTTAACTGCTTGCCCAATTTCATGACTTTGCGACTAACCGTTAACTTTTTGTAATAAAAAAACCACTTTAGAGGCGCCATCTTCAAATGGTCATATCTCCGTTAGGAGGCAATTTAGAGAAAAAATGTATTTGAACATTTTTCTTATTTTAATGTGTTGAATATGTTCCTGAAGTAGCGGCCCGGACTTTTGTAACACCCTGTATATTATTTTATTTCTGGATTCTACGTAAATTTCTAAACATATTTCATGTAGGATGTCCTATACCTATCTTCAACTGTTTTTGAAATATTGACAGGTGAATATTGACATTTTGCAACGTTGACACCCTGTAAAATCCAGACGATTGGAGATCAAGCAAAACAGTTTGCACATTCCTATTTTACCTTTTCATAAACTATCGTCTGACACTAATTTCAGATTTAGCCAGAAATTACAAATTTCCTAAAAATTTTTAAAATATTTAAGTAGGTATAATTTCTATATTTTAGGCGAGTTGCAGCTATCGACGTTAGTATACTGTCAAATTTTCAAAATTTTCCTATGAATAGTTTTCGATATATAGATTGATTTGGTTCCCGGTGGGACACCCTGTATATCGGAATCGGATGGACGCGACGGTATGTAGCGGAAAATAGAAAGTAGGTAAACTCTTTCTAATATCAGCTGACACATTAAAAAAAATTCCGACAAACGACACACGTGCGTAAATAAAGAGGCCGCCATCGAAGTGCAGGTGTTTCCTTTGTCGAAATTTTTTATAATGTTTCAACTGATATTAGAAAACTACATGTATTGTTACACCCAACGCACATTCACGCGACGGCAATGCAAAAATCCGCTAATAGTCTGGCCGTTCGTCGACTACGTACTGTTCGTCGGATTGCGATAGATATGGATTTATTTTTAACTGCATGTGTTTTTATGTGATAAGCGAAATTATTATTATTGTTATTATTACTTTTATTATTATTATTATTATTATCTTGGCTACATGCCAAATCAAAAATTTCAAAAATAAATAATATAAATTCTTTATTCTCTTATTTGCCTGCATACCCACTTTATAATTTTATAAAAAGGGATTATGTTAAAAAATGCAATTCGCCATCTAAGGTTGTGTTCCGATATTAAACTTGGTTAACCAAAATCCCGGTTAAGCGTTCCATTAAATAAAAATTCCTGAAAATTGTTTAATTTTGGAACTGTGGTCACCTGAAAAAGGTTAACCAAACGTCAAAATATTGACCGTGCTCTGGGAGCGGTACATTGGTCAACCGAAGAGTTAGCAGGTTAGGTTTTAGCGTTGAGAGAAGAAAAATCAATTCTCTCAACGATTTTAATTATATTTTGTTTATATGGTGAAGGCAGATGGGGTGGTGTTCTTGCGTTAAGAGTTATAATAAATATTTATAAATTCTACTTTTCTGTATTGTATTCTGTAGTCCACTTGACCAAGTCGACTGAAAGCTACACTTATATCTACTTATAAACTACTTATATCTTACTATAATATACCAAATTATCTGCTGTTTCATTTATTTTTTGACTGAAGACTAGAGTAATAGTTAAGCACGGAATATGAAGGTATTTAAGGTTGAATGAATCCCAATAAAAACAATTCATCATCCATGTTGATTAACCAGCCAGTTCCTTAATTACACATTTTTCAGGTTTACCAATATTTCGGTTAACCTAAATCCTGGTTGGTCGCGGATAATATCGGAACACAACCTAAATATCACTTAGGTTCATTCATTAGGTTTCAAAATATCCTGCAAAGTAGAATTCATCACCTATTATTTATTATTAATTATTTATTATTAGTCATTATTAATAGTAATATCAGTAACAACCAATATCACAGTTATACTGGTTGCAACTCTAGGAGAGCATCGAATTTCCAATGCAGTATTAATTTTTAATTCTCCTATATGTATTCAGCCGTTTTGTGCTTGCTATCCGGACTGTACTCGGGATCAGTTATGTGCGTTCTAGTGGTGGGGCATCTGAACGATATGAAACGGCGAAAATCGTACACGTGCTTACGCTCCCGGTGCTCTTAAACTTGGTTAACCAAAATCCCGGTTAAGCGTTCCATTAAATAAAAATTCCTGAAAATTGTTTAATTTTGGAACTGTGGTCACCTGAAAAAGGTTAACCAAACGTCAAAATATTGACCGTGCTCTGGGAGCGGTGCATTGGTCAACCGAAGAGTTAGCAGGTTAGGTTTTAGCGTTGAGAGAAGAAAAATCAATTCTCTCAACGATTTTAATTATATTTTGTTTAAATGGTGAAGGCAGATGGGGTGGTGTTCTTGCGTTAAGAGTTATAATAAATATTTATAAATTCTACTTTTCTGTATTGTATTCTGTAGTCCACTTGACCAAGTCGACTGAAAGCTACACTTATATCTACTTATAAACTACTTATATCTTACTATAATATACCAAATTATCTGCTGTTTCATTTATTTTTTGACTGAAGACTAGAGTAATAGTTAAGCACGGAATATGAAGGTATTTAAGGTTGAATGAATCCCAATAAAAACAATTCATCATCCATGTTGATTAACCAGCCAGTTCTTTAATTACACATTTTTCAGGTTTACCAATATTTCGGTTAACCGAAATCCTGGTTGGTCGCGGATAATATAGGAACACAACTTTAGTCATATGGGTAGCGTTATGTTTATATTTTCTTTTATTATCTATGGCGCTATGTCCTGTCCTGATGAACGCGACCATGCATTGTCATTTGACATAATGATAATTCTTTTTAATTTGTGATAAGAATAATATGTTCCTTGATCTTGATTTCTTTAATTATTCTGTGATCTTGATAATAAATAATGAATATTATGCATAGAAATTATTATAATTTCTATGACATTATGTGGCATATGTGACTAGATTATTATATAAAAGTATAACTTTTTCTATGGCATATATTATGTGGATGCCGAGCAAGGATTGTTAACGTTAACAGTTAACAATCCTCAGGGCCGGCTGCAGGAATTTCGCCGCCCCGTGAAAAAGTTAATTCTGCCGCCACCGTGAAAGCGTCGCCGGCAATGCGCTGCAGGCAAAAAATTTTTCGGTGCCACGCTCAAGTTTTGTCAGGAATTTAACCAAGTATTAACGTAATAATAGTAGGTACTTTTAATGTCAAAAAAATATAATAATAAAAAAAATTTCAAACAACAACTAAATAAAATATCCTCGCATTCTAAACAAAACAAAAATATATTCTAATTTAAAAATCATATTTAAAATAATAATTGGGTTAAAATTTAATAAAATGAGTGCCTTATTCTAGCCTTTTTGTTCAGCAAAAGTTTTAACCAAATCTGCGAGACATCTAATTTAGAACCTATATCGTGTTCAATGGAAATGGTAGTCCTTCTAATCTGTCTTGCGACAATTGTCGATCGTAAGTAGGTTTGGTTTTGATTTTGAAATTTTCAACGCCCTTCGATTTTTGCCGCTATGCCGCCCCCCTCGACGTTAGTCGCCCCGTGCACGGGTGCTGGAGCCGGTCCTGGCAATCCTTGGGTGACGAGACAGAACAGATAATCTATGCTAATATTGCTAATGAATTATTTTGTTTCGCATTCGTAGTGTCATATCCATATCAGCCATATCAGTATAGATAAAGAAGGAATACATCATATCAGTCAGATATAATTAATTATTGTTGATGTGTATTGACGATAGCATACCTACCTCTTTTATTTTCATGATTTTTGTTTGGTTTAGTTTATATGTCATAGGTTACTTACCTTCTACACGCCTATACTGTTCTTTGAACATAATTTTTATACAAAAAAATACTGATGTCATGTACTTACGTCAACATTTTATACCTAGGTAAATGATTTTTGTATAAATATAGGTCCTTTTTTATAATCTGTAATAGGTGTAATTGAATGATTGATTATTAAATATTTAAATGAGGCATAATATACCTAATGATTTCCTGACCTTTGCACTGTGCCAACTTGTGGCACCACAATAGCCTTGTACTTTATTAGTTAGTTCGCATACATTTACTCAACCATCAACATTTAGAACCATTTTCTATTTTGTGCAATAAGTAAACTGATTTATAGGTATTTTATAAGTGTAGTAACAATAAAATAAAACTCATGTATATGAAATGTAAAACACAAAATGAGTAAGTTATTGAATTACGAAACTTTGGTTCATGCCACTGCAGGTGCTACGGTGAGTTTTCACATTTGACTAATTCAAATTTTAAGTTTATAAGTATATTTATTTACTTTTAGGGAAGTGTAATTGCGCTGGCATGTTTTTATCCTCTAGATAATGTTAAATTCCGTGTACAAGGTAAGGAGTGTATCTATATGTACTTAGGTACATATAATGCTTTATTTTACGTATGTAACTATAAAAGCTTTGGTTACTAATTAGTCCTATGTAGGTAGTTGGTAAACAGAGCCGGATATGAATACTGAATGTACCTGGGTACTCAATACATATATGTAATAATTCGGAAGACCTACCTATACGGTATAAAAAAATATTCATAGTAGGTTATAGGTATAGGTACGGTGGACTCAGAATTCTTATTTTAAAAATTACCTATTAGAATTGTGGTATAGGTACCTATATAGGTAGGTATATACTTATACTTATTTTAGCACTAAATCTTGTATTGGGGATATTTTATTGGGAAGGTCATATGAGTAAACTAAATTAGTCATATGGGGAAGGTACAATGTTTTTTTACAAAACAAATGCAAACGTTTTTAAGCCACGCACAATTTCCCGCTAAATCCAATTCACGCTACCCGCGAAAATTTTAGCTAACTGGACCAAACCACAATTTACGAATTTACTTTGTCAAACGATGTTCCATGTTAGTTGCACCGTTGAGTGAGCATATAATTAGCTCACTCAACGGTTGCACGTATGTACAGGGTCATTGGTTGTATTTTAGCTTAGCCACCCACCTAGAGGTTCTCCCTTTAATCTGAGGAAAAAAAGTTAAATACAAAAATTGTAGAAAATCAGGTGTAGTTTATACTAGAATGTAAAATATTTATACAGGGTGTTTCAAAAACGTGTGACATGCCAAATTTGCATTTTTTTAAATGCAATACCCTGTATATTATAAAGTTTTCCGATTCCACGCAAAATTCTACGACTTTTTCATATACCATACCTTCTGTTTAAAGTTAACCGTTTTTTAATAAATGATGGTTAAAGATATAAAATATACCTATGTATACCTATAAAGATAAAGGAAATGATAAATAAAATAATTCGGAATCGGAAAACGAAAATGTTTGACAATCCATATGACAGGTACCTATCGCTTTTTTGTTTTCATGGCTAACCATGATACATTGTATCATAGATATAAAATATATATTGCATTGTATCATGTGGCTAACTAGGAATAGTAAGCACGCGTCGCTCAGATCAATTAAATTATTACAAAATTATGGTATGTACCTAAAAAACGGGTTAACTTTAGATATATATAGGGTATGGTATATGAAAAAGTCGTAGAATTTTGCGTAGAATCAGAAAACTTAATAATATACAGGGTGTTCCATTTAAAAAAATGCAAGTTTGCATGTCACGCGTTTTCGAAACACCCTATATTAAGATTTTATATTGTAGAATCAACTACACTTGATTCTATACAACTTTTGTATTCAACTTTTTTTCCTCAGATTAAAGGGAGAACCTCTAGGTGGGTGGCTAAAATATAACCAATGACCCTGTACATACCTACTGTGTCATTTCAACAGAGAGTTTGCGATGTATCTAAGTATAGGTAAACCACAGTATAACATATACCGTGAGGTAAACCTCATGATACAATTTCTATCATGGGTAAATCTATATAAACAGAGCGTCTCATCGATAGTGCGTGGGCGGAGTATAGTTCCGTTGCTATTTGCAATAAGCAATTATCCTTTGGTATAGTCAGAGCAACCACTAAGAGTCATTTTCTAAAATTATTTGTATGTATATACAGGGTGTTTCTGCACGACCGTCAGTTAGCCAAATCTCGGGAACTGTTTGAACGTCATTAAATATTTTTAGCTGTGACGTGCTTCCGGTCGTTCTACCGGAAATTCATACTAACTTCCTCATTTCAAGTGGACACCGCCTGTATACTTTTACATTTTTGACACAACCATCCAATTTGAAGTTGAAAACGTAAAGTGTATCCTATACCTAAACCTAGCCGCATACCACAATGCTACTATAACTTCCCACAAAATTACACTGGACATTTTTCTGTCATTTTAAATGTCACAAAAATGTTATTCGTGATAAAAAGGTTCAATATTTCTAAAATTTTTATAGGTTCGAAATTTTCTTACCGAATCCCCCTTGTGATTGAATTAATACAGTAAATTTTTCCTCGGCCACGAATATTTTAAGAAAATTATCCCTCGTGTGCGACTCGGAATAATTTTCAAAATATTCGTGCCCTCGGATAAATTTCCAGAAATAATTCAATCACTAGGGAGATTACAAGTGAAAATTGTAAACTTATCCCTACCCTACAATCAGTGCCTATAACTGCTACAATGCCTATACTCGAAGAAAGAGAAGTATTAAATACATCGGAAACGGCTACGTTTAGGTAGGTATAGGATACACTTCACGTTTTCAATTTCAAATTGGATGGCCATTTCAAAAATGTAAATCCTATATAAATATATGTATAATGCAAATAGACAGGGTGTTCCATTTGAAATAACGAAGTTTGTATGAATTTCCGGTGCAACCGGAAGTACACGTCACAGCTAAAAATATTTTCATTGAATTCAGAATCTCTTAAAAATCAAGTATGCAAATTTTCGCGAATGACTTTCAAACAGTTCCCCGAGATTCGGCTAGCTGCTGACGGTCGTCCAGAAACATCCTGTGCAGTACAGGGTACTAGGTATTGTATGTATATACTATTTGAATGTTTACTACTCCACTGCATATTCCACTTTTATAAATTTCAGTGCTTTTACAATATTAGTCATTCACTCTTTTTCTATATCTCTCAAAATAAGAAAGATACAGGACCTTGTTGAAATAGGCAAAATTTCAAAATTCTTCTCTGTAATTCCTTCCCTTCCAAAATTTCTCCCTGTAATTCGAAAATTGTAATTGTAATTGCCACTTTTCTGCAATATTTCCTATTTTTTTGAGCCATAAATGTTTGGCGGAGCTATAACATAACGGTGTTCAAATTTATCAATTACATTTTGAATAATATCTGGTGTTCTGTTTCGAACTTCTTCTCGGATAGCTCTTTCAATCCTTCTATAGTGTCTGGTCTCTTTACTTACAGTTTGGTTTTTAGATAACACCACAAAAAAATCTAGCGGAGTTAAACGGTCGTCCTCTGCCTATTCACCGATTTGGGAAAATTTCATTATAATTTCTGACATCGAGGCAAAAATGTGGAGGGACATCATCTTTTTGGAATCAGACATCGCCAGCAGGCACATCGTGCTCAAAACTAGTTCCAGGGCTGGAATAGCTCAAAACGAATTTTCTGGGCGGAAAGAGCATGTTCTTTGGCTTAGATAGATTTACTTAAATGGATGAGTGAAGATTTTCAGTAACGACGAGCATCACATTTTGACGGTCATTTTCACTTACCGTTCTTCTTCCTGACGCAGCAGGTAAATCTTTTACACTTCCGGTTTCTTCAACGTTTGTAGATATTTTACTTATTGTAGCTCGACCAATTCTCTGATTTGGATACTTATGGTGAAATAGGTTATTTCCTCATCCAATTATAATTAAAATTACAATTCTCCGTTTCTCGCTTTAATAATGGGCAACCATTTTTCAAACTAATTTAATAACGAAATAAATTAAACTGCGTGCGTTTATGTCAAGCTGTTTATTTTCCTAGGTTTTTTTTAGGAAAAATGTTTAAAGTACGTATAGGTATGGTACGCAAAAGATTAATACATACAGTAGATTCTTACGTTTTTAAAGTAGAGTCCATAAACAAATCAATGTAACATAAAAGACATTTTTTAAAATTTTTTAACGGTCATGATAAAAAGAAGTAGGTAGAACCTTATATCACTGAATTAATTTTTAGGTCTACCTATCTATTTATACGATGAAATAGATAGAACGTCCTATTTAAAAAAAAATAGGAGGTATTGCAGAAAAGTGGCAATTATATATACTAATTGATTTGTTTCAGTGTTTTTTTTTTATTTCAACTAGAAAATAATATGAATTTTGTTTCATCATTTTGGGACTCTTATTGTTATAACCATCCAGTTGGAAAAAAAGCAAATATTTTATTTTATTTTGTAGCTGACGATAAGGGATTGCTGAATAAATCAACATTCCAAGCTATTTCATATGTGATAAAAAACGAAGGCATGTAAGTACACATAAGTACACCTAAATTAAATGTATACCTATCTAAATAAATTTTATATTCTATTTTCAGAGAGTCTTTATACCGAGGTTTAAAAACTGTGATAACAACTGTAGGAATATCAAATTTTATATATTTTTATACTTTTCATGGTTTGAAAAGCTTTATACCAAAACATATAGATAAAAGTACTAAAATAGATCTTGCTTTAAGCATAATAGCTGGAGTCGTAAATGTAGTCATAACTACACCTTTGTGGGTTGTCAATAGCAGATTGAAATTTCCACAAGATGTATCATACAATGGACTGATTGACGGCGTATTTCATGTTGCAAAAACTGAAGGAATAAAAGGTCTTTGGAGTAGTCTTGGCCCTTCCTTGGTTTTAGTTTCAAATCCTGTCATACATTTCACGGTATATGAATCTTTAAAGCGCAAAGTTACTGTTAAGTCAGCAACTGCATTTTTCCTTTTAGGGGCATGTTCAAAAACAGTAGCTACGGTAGTTACATATCCTTTGCAACTAGCCCAAACAAGGCAAAGATTAACCAAAGATAACAATGTCAATATGACCACATTGTTATTTTCAATCCTGAAAAATAATGGACCTAAGGGTTTATATCAAGGTTTGGAAACTAAAATGTTACAAACAGTTCTTACTGCAGCCTTAATGTTTATGACATATGAGAAAATTGCTCACACTGTTTTCAGATTACTCCTTCGAGATAAAAATAGTTAGTATTTTGTTCAATATTTAATTTTTTTGGTAAGACGATTTTGCACACCATAATCTGCATCACAGATATTTTATCAGTATGTTGTCCTAGGTTAAGTGACATTAATTAACTTTAACTAACTGCCTATTTGTTACCTTGAAGAATAAGCAATTATTATATAATGTGATATTTTTTCGATAATGTTATGACAAAAGGTAGAATTTTGGGATTCATTCCAACCAGCGTTACTGGGGTATGAAATAATTAAAAAGAGTTACATATATCTATATAAATATAGTTAAATAAACTTGCCCGTAAATAATATCATTATTTTATATCCTCATAGTAACGCCCGTCGGAATGAATCCTAAAAATTCTCTTTACAGTGATGTCATTAAAAACTGAAGATTATTTATTGATCCTAACTCTGTGACGATAAATAATATATCAAGGCCGGATTTCATAATAAAAAGTAATGGACATTAAACGCCGGTTTCACAATAAAATTTAAAGTACCTTTAGCTAAAGTTACTTTTAAATACCTTGGACACTCTATTATTGTATTCAAAGTATTTAAAAGCACAAAAGCTCTATATTAGCACAAAAGTTTATTTATTTTTGATTATGAAAATCGGCCTTACCTAGTTATTAATGTCGCCTTAAATGCCTTGGATGCTATAATTGAGACAATATAGTATCCAATATGTATTAAAAAGCAACTTTAGCTGATCCTTTAAGTGCAAGGTTCATTGAAATTAGCTAAAGCTTAGGTCGATTTTTCGCCATTTTTTCATTTCTGTTGGGCCGAAAACTTGGCCACTGCTTATTTACAAATATACCTACAATTTATAAAGTAATATTCACTCATCAGAAAAGAATAAAATCAAAGATACCGACTTAGTTTTGCAATAATTAGTTACAATAGGATCACGTACATGATCGCAATGGTTATATAGGCTATATAGGCTATATAGGCTCAGGTATCTCACTCAGCAGATAGCTCATTCATTTGAAGCCTAACCTAGTTTTGTATATTTAATATTTTGTATATTAAAGTATATTTGTACCACTTTTAATTGGCAAGATTTTGCCGAATGCTTAATAGACCAAGATTGCTTTTATAAGGACAATATGAAACTGATTCGACCCTTTGAAAGTTAAATGGAACACCGGACCCTGTGTATTTTATGTACATATTTGATTCACCGTTTTCTTCAGACACAACTTGAATCTACTAATACCATTATTTCCTATATTTGTCAGCTGAATGTAAAAATTTAAAATGTTTTAAATGTACGTTGGTAAATCTAACGTTATGTATGAGTCATGAAAATGTTCCTTTTCACTGCCTGGTATAAAGCAAAAAAATATTTTCTTAAAAGAAAACTTGGGGTCGGGTCACTATCATATTGCCCTTAAATACATTTTTTGGTCTACTAAGCTTTTCCCAAATTTACTTTGCATCATGTCTTGCTAAATAAAAGTGGTACAGGGGCGAGCTACTTTCTTGTTCCACCCGGTATATATATATGTACGTATTTCTACCTACTTTTTGTTACCTATATGGTGAATAATGTTTGCACTTATCTTTTTTTTTTAATTAATATAGTATTAATAGTCACGTATTTTTAGATAATTACTTTATTTAATTTAATTTTTTTCTAAATTAAAATTTTAAGTAGCTAATTAAAATTCACAAGGTATAGGAATAATAATAAATGTTATTTTTTAATGTTTTGTTATTGGCCTTTGATTTCATATATCGCATTAATTTATTTCAATTTTATCTGATTGTTGATTTGTTTGTTTCATGTTGTTGTTATTATGTTGATATTATGTAATATTTATTTAAATAAATATACATGTTATATAAAATATTTCCTATTTACTTTATGGGCTTATGTTATATAAAGTTTTATCTTATTCAAATGCAACGACCTAATATAGCTTGCATAATATAAATGTGAATTGCATTTATGCACATCCGGTAGTTATATCTTACTAACCGTTTTTAGAAACCAATGCGAGTTCACCGCTACTTTCGATACCTCCCAACAGTTAGTTCCATAATTATATAGTGTGTAGTATCAGTTGTAATTGTGAACTCGTTCATAATATAAAAATTACCAATACAAAACTCTTCGAAGAGTTTTTAATAGAAATAAAAAGTTTTTAAAAACTATTTGTTAAGTTAATGAAATAACAAATTTGCGCAGTCGGTAGAATTTCATGCGTTATTAGAACAAGGATTTGTCTCACAGTGACGTGGAATTCCAATTCTTAAGTGAAAATCGAACAAAACCAAGAATAATTAAAATTTAAGAAACAAAAAAAAAATTCAGGAGTCCAGTGCTAGAACACGGAAATCACCCTTACTAGTTGCCGATCTCTTGTACATGAAACAAAGAAACAGAACAAGATTCAGGAGCCCAGTGCTAGCTAGAACACGCCAATGACCCGCACTATTTGTCGGTCTCTTGTGCCCGAATTCTTCCACACCGAGTTCAGAGTATCCTGCTCAGAACACGGATCTACTTCACTGAATGAGAACCCTGAGCCCGAAAACAAGGAAGGAATGAAAACAATTTGGTAATAAGTGCTTAAATAATTGTCAGGCTTTGCCTTACTCACTGTGTAAAATAGACAATCTATTTTCAACCTTTCACCCAATTTTAATTTTAAATTACCAAACATTGCAAAATGTCTAAAGAAAACGAAGTTAATCATAATCAGGTTGACGAAGTAGCCGTCGAACCTTACAAATTATCAGAAATATTTTCCATTATGCCAGAATATGACGGCTTTCAGATTTTTTTACAAATCTTATTTGAACACTGTAAGATGTGCCTTCAACATGGCCTTAGTTAACTAAAAATTTTACTTGAGACACATTTTGAGGACTCTAGAGACTTAACTTCTCTAATTCAAGATCATCGAAGAATCACCCAAACATCAAATGAGTCCGCATCGAATTTTGTAACTTGATTTCAAACACATAATGCAGAAATGCATGCCGTTGTACAGAAGCAACAACTTAGTATTGAACAAGGAACAGCACAATCAAATCTTATAGAAACAATGACACTAAATACATTATTGACTGGCTTAAGATCCAAAATTTTAGGTTTAACTATTGCGCTGGCAATTCCAAAAATATGCTACAAGTAATATAACGCATTAAATGAGAATTACAGTTTATCATACTTCGAGTCTCAAAAATTGTCAAAGTCAAGCAATCATTGTAGAATTAAGAAAATCACAAATCGATATTACTACTAACAACCAAAAATATTTTTCATTTTGCAAACGAAATGGTCATATAATAAGTGAATGTCGGACAACAACATTCTTCGAATTTCCAAAATTTTTCCACACAAAATAATTATCAATAACCTACACCCCATCATGTTATCGAAATTGTTATCAATATCGTTCCAATTGGAACGATGAAAATTGTTTTGATGATCCTGCTCACCACTTACCTTGCCTGCAGGATGTGTAAAGTAGGTATAGATAAGTATAACTACAAAAATATAAAATCTAGTAAATCGTTGATGTCAATAAGACACCTTACAAGGGGTTGGAACCATTGATGTGAAGATAACGCTGACGTAGTTTTCCACATAACACCAAAATATTATAATGCACTCGACGCGCGTTTCGCCAACCAATTTGGCATCATCTGGAGGTGATGACAACTAAAGCTATGCTAACACTATGTCCTATTTACACCTAAACTATTATTACGGTTCAGTGAATCGTTGCGACGGCTCAGCAGTGAATCGTCGCGACGGATCAGACGAGCACGAGCAGACTACACTGATCCGTCGCGACGTTTCACTGAGCCGTCGCAACGGTTCACTGAATCGTAACAATAGTTGAGGTGTAAATAGGACATAGTGTTACCTAGCAAGGTTTAGTTTTAATCACCTCCAGGTGATGCCAATTTGAATGTCGGAACGTGCGTCGAGTATAGTATAATATTTTGGTGTTATGTGGAAAACTATGTCAGTGTTGTCAATAGGTAAGTAGATATACCATAATATACATAAAATACTTAACATATACCAGATGTAAAAATGATTACATTCTGTTGATATGGAATTGATACGTACACAGTACTTTAAGTGATCCATGTACTGATAACATAACACTGCCTACAGACAACTGAACCGGATGGTTTTCGAAATTATCTCCGTATGGATGAAGGTATAGCTCAGTGGCGGCGCGTGAACATTAATTGTATGTGTTCTGCTTAGGGTCGTCACATTGGTCGAATTCAATTCCGGGATATTAAGTCTGGCCGGAACCGATAAATTTTTAAAATTTTCAAGGTCACGCGTTTTCCTGGTACTTCTGAACTTCAACCGGCAATTTCAATCGGGACCGTACAGCTAATTCCCGGTACAACAATCACAGAAAATCCCGGTCATGCCCATGTGGCAATCCTATAGGGTTCTAATCTAACTGACTTTCTTATGTTTATTTTACCTAATAGGGCCAAGTTAACCTCATTTGACAAATGATTTGATTGTTATTTCATGTCTCTTGATGCTCTGACTTAAATGACTTAAATCTGTCCCGCCGTATATTGTCCATGCTTTATCCCCACCGAAAAGTAAGCACGGAAAACAAAAGAGTGCATTTTTTATATCACACCCGCATATCCACTCTGTTTTTTTGTTTACATTATTGTTAAATTGTCTTTTGTAACACAAAATTTAATTGTGATGCTGGCCTACCTAATTCTTCTATTTTCAGTTTATCCTCATAAGGCAGAGAACCAAATAAAGTTTTTTGTAAAAACGAAACGCTATTCATTTTAGTAACTAGGTATAATATCCGTGGACGCCTAAACGAAAATATTTACCCGTGCCGCTCACAGAAATAAACGACCACGTACCACGTCCTCAGTGTTGCCAATGGCTGAAGATAAAAAGATCCACCTTCCTACTTAAAATTATCCGATTTTGTTCAATATTATCCGGTTTTTTTAATAGACATAATATGTGATATAGATAGATACTAACTAAATCTCTAGATAAAAAACAGGCTTTTTAAGTCTTTCACGAGGCGTTTTAGTTTCAAATTTTAACCCATTTTGTGCGAAAAGAGAAATAGGGTGGTACGGGTAACATAAAAGCACAGTATAAGGATAGTAACTAATAATAAAAGCATACATTGGTTCCTTGTTCTTTACACCAAAGAAAGAACTTACATCCTAGTTCTTTGCCTTACCTTACACTACCTTTCTTCTTCTTCTCTAATCTGTGACACTACCGTTATAGGTATGTTCATTTGTGATGATTTAAAACAGCTTAAGTAGTTAAATAAAGATAGTGCTATGGCAGATACTGTGAGTGTGAGAGAGGTAACGTATTTTAAAAATGCTACAAATCAACGCAAATGAACATACCTTATGTGTGTGTACTGTCTGTAGTACAGCTACCTCTACCCTCCATAAGTACAACTAAGATTAATTTTCAAGGGATAACATAGAATTCTACACAGCACAAAATGCACAGCTGACTAGAGTCTAGTCATGACGCCTAGAGGACAGAGAAGTGAGTTGCATAAAGAAGGGGTTAAGTTAAAAGTTAATACAAGAAGTTTCTTAAGAATTTTGAAGGTCGCTGTCGGTCGGTTTATTTTATTAGGAGTATTGTTCCAGACAAGCGGATTCAAATTGTCCGTTTTTTATCCGATTTTTAGTAGGGTGAGAAAATTATCCGCCATCATCTCAAATTATCCGAAAATCACACAATTATCCGCCAATCGGCAACACTGCACGTCCTATTACGATTACGAAATATTACTGAATTTCAGTGTTGCCAATGGCTGAAGATAAAAAGATCCACCTTCCTACTTAAAATTATCCGATTTTGTTCAATATTATCCGTTTTTTTAATAGACATAATATGTGATATAGATAGATACTAACTAAATCTCTAGATAAAAAACAGGCTTTTTAAGTCTTTCACGAGGCGTTTTAGTTTCAAATTTTAACCCATTTTGAGCTGGTGAGAAAAAGAGAAATAGGGTGGTACGGGTAACATAAAAGCACAGTATAAGGATAGTAACTAATGATAAAAGCATACATTGGTTCCTTGTTCTTTACACCAAAGAAAGAACTTACATCCTAGTTCTTTGCCTTACCTTACACTACCTTTCTTCTTCTTCTCTAATCTGTGACACTACCGTTATAGGTATGTTCATTTGTGATGATTTAAAACAGCTTAAGTAGTTAAATAAAGATAGTGCTATGGCAGATACTGTGAGTGTGAGAGAGGTAACGTATTTTAAAAATGCTACAAATCAACGCAAATGAACATACCTTATGTGTGTGTGTACTGTCTGTAGTACAGCTACCTCTACCCTCCATAAGTACAACTAATGGCCGATTGCACCAACGATTTTAAGGAATCCTTACAGCTAAGTAACCCATAAAATCGATATTTCGCTTGCACCAACATTTAAGAATGCTTATACTATCCTTAAGCTTTCCTTTACTAAGTCTTCGCCAGCGACCACTTAAACTATCCTTGCTGAAGTTTTTAGGTTGTTTTATCGATTTGGGAGTCATTTATTTATCTTTGTAATTTGGAATCAACTTTTTAATATGTTCAGGATTATAATAATTATATTGGAAATGGAGTACCTAGAATTATTAGGGGATGAACCAGATTTCATTGGAGACGACTTGGAACTTGTAGATATAATTGAAGCAGGATTACCTAGGAAAATTTATGATCGGTCAAATTATTTTGAAGGAATGGATCCTATGGGATTTTTTAGAAGGTTTAGGTTAACTAAGGAAACTCTACTAAATATTCTACCTCAGATAGAAGACCAGCTAGAATATCCGCATAATAGGTAGGTAGCCATCAACTAAAGTAGAAACTTCTGAAAATATTTCGGCTCATATTTTAGCATAATAGAAATGAAAGAATGAAGTTAAGTAATAACATTTTATATTCTAGAAATAACAGTGTTTCACCTATGAACCAGGTTTTGTGCTGTCTTCGGTATTATGCCAGTGCAGGTCATCTTAGACAGGTAGCCGACTTTATGGGAATGGACATAAGTACAGCCTGTAGGATTGTCAGTAAAGTGTCAAGGATAATAGCAAGTTTATTTCCTCATTATATTAAAATGCCGGAACAAAACAAGTTTATACAAGAACAAAATAAATTTTATAATATCGCTCGGTTTCCCCGTGTGATAGGGGTTGTTGATGGCACTCATATCAGAATACAATCTCCTGGTAAGAATCAAATTAATAAAGAAATGATTACTTACAGTTCAATTTTTTTTGACAGAACAGGTGACAGTTGTAAATGCATTTTTCAGACATCCTGTAATATTTAAAATCAATCTAATTGTGTAATGATGCAGATATTCCGTAACTAACTGCAAACTTACACTTAGTCGGAAAAATTGCAAAACTGGTACCTACACCTATCACTTGTTCCGTCTAAACCAAAAAGTTCTACCTACTCTACATTCAATAAACTATTTTGATTTTAGGAGGTGATAATGCAGAGGTGTTTAAAAATAGAAAAGGTTATTACTCTTTAAATGTTCAGGTTGTGGGAAATGCAGATCTACAATTTTTGGACGTGGTGGAAAGATGGCCTGGATCTACTCACGATGCCACAATATTTGGTCACAGTAATTTAAGAATTCGTTTTGAAGCAGGACATTTTCCCAACAGTATTTTGTTAGGTATGATACCATAAATTAATTTAACTAAATGGTTATTTCATGGGTTTAAAATAAAAATGTGTTTAAAAGTAAAATAATGCTTTTTTCGAATTCCCTGTGGTTTTTACAATTGATATTACTGCATATGTAATTATTTGTATTTTTTTTATTACAGGAGACAGTGGATACCCAACGAAAAATTATCTTCTTACCCCATTAATAAATCCTATAACAAGAGCTGAACAATTGTATAATGAATCATTAGTGCGATCTAGAAATATCATTGAAAGGATTATAGGAATATGGAAAAGAAGATTTCCTATAGTTGCATATGGAATGAGATTAAACTTAGAAACCACAAAAGCAGTAATAATTGCAACAACAGTGCTGCACAATATGGCCAGACAAATGAATGAGCCAGAACCACCACCACCAGAAAACATCAATTTAAATGAACTTAATTACTTAATAGAAATAGAAAATATTGAAATACCTATAGTTAGAAATTTTAATGTAAATTATGTCCAACGAGAGATTATTAACTTTTTTGGAGGTTTATAGATAAAATTAAGATACCTACCTAGTTGATAAAATTTGTATGTACAGGGTGAGTCATTAGTGCGATAAAGTTCTATAACTCCTATACCGTTAAAGTTAGAATAATAATTTTTTGTATGAAGTTAGATGCCAATGGCGTGCACATTTTCAAATTATTTTGATACATACAAGGTGTTTAATATTAAAATGCCAAATCTAACATACATTTTTTAAACCCTATATATTACTTCATTTCTGGAATACACGTAAAATTATAAACATATTTCATATAGGATCTCCTATACCTATCTTCAACTGTTTTTGAAATATTGACAGGTGAATACTGACATTTTGCAACTTTGACACCCCGTAAAATCTAACGATTTATTATTATTTAAAATTATTATTCTAACTTTAACGGTACAGGAGTTATAGAACTTTATCGCACTAATGAACCACCCTGTACATCACAGAAATGAAGACTATAGAATGGAGAAATTATATCAATAAATATTAGTATATAAAGAAACTCGGTATACTATCGAGGTCTCATAAATATTCTGTCATTTCATGGTGTTGTCCAAAGTTCCTAGAAAAATGCAGTGTTCAGTCATCAAACATGAAGTGGGCAGAATTCATACCCGATTTAATCCTTCATTTCCAGTCTTCAAAATATCAATACTTGTTCCAAGACTTCCATTCTAGTCTTTATTTCTGTAATGTACATACGTATCTGCTCAGTTAAGTTGTATAATTTGTTATCTCCTACCCAGTAATTTGAATATACTCTGGTAGTCTATGGTAAAAATAAATAAATAATCCAAAAATTCATGTTTGAATCTTTAGTTTTTATTTACAGGTAACATTTAACATTTTTATTTAAATAAGGCAGGTAAGTAATTAGTTTTGTATTGATGGCAAGCCTAGTTGTTGTTTTTTTAGTTCTATATCAAGTTTTTTTTTTTCAATATCTAATTTAAGGGTTTGAGTTCTAAGATTGTGCTCTTCTTTTGAATGCTCTAGATCCAATTTAAGTTTTTTCAATGTATAATCTGCAATCAAATTTTTTTTGTCCGCAAGTAGGTTATATTTTTCGGCCAGCTGGTTTGAGGCCAAACTTCTTATGACAGTTTCAGTTGGCCTTCTTCTATTAAGGGGCCTTCGGCTTTTATTTGCATCCAAGTTGGTATTAGAGTCAAGATTATGTAATGGCTAAAAAAATTTACATAAAATAAAATTTAAACATTTTTTTTTTTCAATAATACTTAATACTTACTAGTTCTTCTCTGGGCCTACATAAAGGTGTTGATATGGGTCTCAGTAAATCTGATCCTTTCTTCCAATTAGTTTGGTTACATTCACTCGCATCATGGTTTTGTTCGTTTCTCGCATCCTACGACATTTAAATGTCATATTATTTTATAAAAATTTTGTTTATCAAGAATTCAGTAAAAAATACATTTAAGTTTAAAATAAACGTAAAATAATGCTCTAGTTTAGTGTAATTTTATGCCCTCAAATAAGGGCGTAAAATAACAAAAAAAAAGCTAGTTTGAACAAAAACTAATATATATTTATAGTGCATTTGTACCTACCTCATTATTTATAATTATATTTTCATTATTTATGTTTACATTTTCATTAAATTCATTTGGATTTTCGAGTTCAAATGTGAAATAATCATCAATGTTGCTATTATTACTCGTATTATTATTGAGTGGCAATGGTAAGCTGTCGGAACCATATAAGCTGGTACCTCCAACCACAGAAAGTGGATCAACTATAGATAGAATTAATTCATGGGCTGGATCTTTAATAATTTTTTTTGTTGTGCCACCTCCAGTCAACAAAATCTCTTTCCTTTCTTCAGACTTTTCTTTTCGGGTTTCCCTTTTTTTATTATCGTATAATTTTTTTAAAGATTCTGTGGCTCGGAGCCGACCTTCAGGACAAGCTGAATTAAATGCACTAGTTATTTTTTTCCAGGCATTGTTTTTTTGTTGTACTGACACACCATCTGTTTTTTTATTTTCAATAATGTTTCTGAAATCACTGATCAATGACATTAACAAAATTGTCTCATTGGGCGTGAAATTCGCACTTCGTTTTTTTCGTTTAATTTGGCTGCAAGTCGCCTCATTTTCAGTTTCACACATCGTAAATCGTAAATAATTTCAAGTTTCACGAGCACGAGACACTTTCTTATACACAAATATAAATAATAAATATAATATAATAACAAAAATGTGAGGTTAATGTTAATTTCTACAATGTACCCAACATAAAATTTGAAAACGGTAATATTTACTAAATTTTTGCAGCGTTGCCAAGTGTAACAGATACTTAGCTAAGGAAACCTGAATAAGTGATGGTGCAACCAAACAATAAATTAAAGACAACTTAACTTTATGGATTGCTTTGGTATTCTATGCTTAAACAGAAATTGGTGCAATCGGCCATAAGATTAATTTTCAAGGGATAACATAGAATTCTACACAGCACAAAATGCACAGCTGACTAGAGTCTAGTCATGACGCCTAGAGGACAGAGAAGTGAGTTGCATAAAGAAGGGGTTAAGTTAAAAGTTAATACAAGAAGTTTCTTAAGAATTTTGAAGGTCGGTGTCGGTCGGTTTATTTTATTAGGAGTATTGTTCCAGACAAGCGGATTCAAATTGTCCGTTTTTTATCCGATTTTTAGTAGGGTGAGAAAATTATCCGCCATCATCTCAAATTATCCGAAAATCTCACAATTATCCGCCAATCGGCAACACTGCTGAATTTACTGCAGTCGCTGTTGTTGTTGCAGCCACATAAGCCCGTATGATCGTGTACTGGGTCACGTGACTGATTGGCCAATAAACACAAAGGATGGATCTAATTGTTCGCTGTGCACACATTTTGTATATAAGGTTGCGGTTGCATAAGGGGCTAACTCGCGTCGTAATAAATAATAATATAAGCTCCTATAGATTTATTTTAGCGCGAGAGCATTTGGATTCTTTAAATTTTAAATATTTTGTATTTTGTTGGTATTTAATATGCTTCAAAGCTTAAATAGATGGAATTTTATGTGTTCTGCAGCTCTTATGGTAAAACCGCCACTGGTATATAGCTTATATGTATTACTTTTAAATTTAGTATATACTTAACACCAGTAATCCAGAAACAAGACACGTGCATGCGAGGTCTGCCATATCACCATTTATTCCTTCCTATTTATGTAGTATTTGGATGAATATACCTAACCAACCTAACATCGCCAATCCCTTGTCTATGATTTGGATTTAGTTTTCCATAAACAGTGGTGACATATTTATAAAACTCAATAAACTCTCTTAAAAATTCTTTTGAATAATTTCTACTATCAGCAATGGTTTTACGTAATCACAATCACAGTTAACAGCTGGAGGTTATGGTTAACATCAGTGACTATATAGAAACATGAACCGCACTGCACTGATATTATCCCCAATTATCCCCAATACGAATAATACGTAAATGCCACAATGTAAATGCGTTTTGCTTTGTTTATTGCCTTACACTAAAGGGTTATATTATCTAGGCCTTACACACGCAGAGATGTCTAAGTGCGACCGTGCAACTCGTACGCGCGTGCAAAAATTCAGGTAGTGAGTGACTATATATTTGTTCGGCAAATATTTTAGGCAGGTATTGTCTACACACTGACCGACGACGAATATGTACGCGTAGACTTGTACGCGCGTACATATCTTGAATGTTTGTGGGTCTGTAGTCTGTAGGCCCCTTTCCCCTTTATATAACAAGCTGTCACTACCTAAAGATAGTTGGAATGAACAATCAACCTAAACATAAAAGAGAGTTGCATGTCTAGTTATGCATTTTCTGGTTGATAGGAAACTGTGATCAAACCATAGAAATTCTTGAAATTCTATGGGTCAAATATTCTTTGGGTCAAATTGTCAAAATGTCACACCTTGACATCAAGTGTCAAGTGTCAAGTGTAATTTTTTAAATGCATACAATCATAACATCGCACATCAAAAAAGACCATAATTATGTACCAATATAAAAGACATATGTGTCTATAATTCTGGTTTTAAAATGCAATATAAGAAATATTTTGTGAGACTTCAGATTGGCCCAGATTATATTTTTTTGTTTCAATCAAGATCTGTGCGACTGGATATTGGTTTTATTTTGTAAGTTGTTTCTATTTTTTTTTTTGGATATGCGTTTCAAACCGCTTACTGTACATATTTTGCTTTTATTTGTAATACTAATCAAAGTTGTTTTGCTATATTATTTCGTTTTTCGTTTATTCATTACTTTTGAGACTGAAAAAATGCCAACTCCAAAAACAGTTACTAAAAGTCCTACGAAGCATTTAAGTAAAATGGTTACAGTGATAATTAGAGACTTTGAATTGTATGAAAATGATGTAACATTAACAGCACATTCCTTCTTAAATATATTTCCGACTATGCAGTTATTTATACTGTATGATGAACTTCCATATCCACCTTTAGATATAATGTTAACAAATTATTCATTGCCAAATGTGAAGTTTATAAATTTATCTCCAAGCCTTAAAAGCTCTTTTATGGATTATTATCCTGTTGCACAAATTAGAACAAAATATGTTTTGTTCGTACCTGATTCCACTAGACTTACCTCCAGACAGAGTCTACAAATAATGATTAATGAATTGAGCAAGAGACAAGGAAACATAGTAGTAACACCTGTAAAGAACCAGAGGAAAGACTTACTTTGCTTGAAAATTAATATAAACATTCGTGAATGGGTGCTTAAATATAGTTCAGCAAAAAGTTTACAGTGTGACGGAGTATCAGGAAAGCATGTTCTGCTAATGGAAACTGACTCCCTTAGAAATTTGCCAAATGCTTTCCTTGCACCATTTCCGGAATCTTTGTATATTCAGACAACGGTTTCAAGGTTAAAGGTAAGTTTATCAGTTAGCAATTTATATATTTTCATTCTTATTCAGTTTAGATTTAAGATTTAAGCAAGTGGAAAACATTAAACCTATCGATCATTTTTAAACTTGTCCTAGTAGAACGGATTAAACAGTATGTAACAAATCCGCAGTACCTATTATAGCTTCGCGGCATGAATGTATATGATTTTTATTAATTTATTTGTTTTATCGACCGATCATGGATAGATGCATTTATAAGAAAAAAACTGCCTTTTTGAAACAAAATCGGTCCTATCTCTAAAAAGAAAAAGTATAAATATACCTACCTAGTGAGTATACTTGCTTCATTTTATTATTATTTTATGTTATTAGTTGTCAGTTATGAATAGGGTGTAGAGTGGTAGATTGTGACAGATTGAGTTATTAAAAAAATATATAACTATTTTAAAGGGAAACATAATATGATTGTAATAAGTTATAACAATTATAATAACTTGCTGAATATCTGACAGAAAAATAGGTATAAAGCCAACATAGAGAACAAACACATATTCAAAATATAAAATTTATTAGATGATATTAAGATTTTCATTAGACTCCTGGAGTGAATACAAACTTACATCCCTACTTCTAGTTAAACGTGAAACAGCTGTAATTGTTTTGCACCTTATTTTTTATTTTGATAGCTTATTATTACTCCAACTCAAATGACTCTTCGAACCATCTTATTTTAAGAAAAAGTAGGTATGTTGTAAGAGGAAAAAATTGTGTTTGCGCCGCTATAATTATATCTGCTGTACCCTGTACATTCCGATTTAGAGAGGTAAATATACCTACATAACTAAATAAATTTATTTTCAGGTTAATATAGTTAAAGGACTGTCTTTTCATGATGGCAAACCTATATTGCGCTCTCACCACGCTCAATGGAAGCAGAAACAGGCCAACTCTCAGAGGTTAAAGAAAGTTTATGGATTATTTAAAATAAAACAGGTTGTCCGTGAAACAGGAGCCAGTGAGTGGTATGGTTGTTCTAAAGAGACTGCAAGATGTTTTGGAACAGTATTAGAATCGATGCCTTCCTATTTATTTGAGAAAAAATGGATGCCCCCTTGTTGTTTGGCAAATTTAAGAAAAACTGCACGCCATGTTTTTAATAATTTAGATGAATCTGGGGTACGTTACTGGCTGGAAGCAGGCAGTTTATTAGGTGCTATGCGCAGTGGAGATATATTACCTTGGGATCATGATGTAGATGTTGGTTTTATCCGTGAGGACTTGCCTAGAAACACATGGCTAAAAAAAGCTAAAGATAAACCTGTGGTTGACTCTAAAGGTTTTCTTTGGGAAAAAGCTACTGAAGGTAATTTTTACCGTGTACACTTCAGTAAAACTAATAGAATACATGTAAATCTATTTCCTTTTTATTCTAAAAATGGAACAATGACTAAAGACTCCTGGTTTACCAGCCATAAGAGGATGGAGTTTCCAGATAATTTCCTACATCCAATGTCCAGCATAGAGTTTGCAGGCCGTAATGTGCCAAGTCCTAATAATATTCGTGATTTCTTAGAATTAAAATTTGGGAAAGGTGCTATAGAGAATCCGGAATATCCAGATCCTAATAAGTTAACTTTTCCATGAGGTGTAAGATATTTTATGATCTGCATTCATTACAACTAGTTTCATTACAAAGTTAACTGTAGTTTCTATCCAATTTCAGTATTATAAATACCTGGTTTTTATATTCTGTATAGTACCTGTCAAACTATCTTTTTTATATTCCGTAAACCGTATTGTGATTTTCTGTGTATTTTAAAATGACAACTGATAATAGAATTCCTTCTTTATTTTAATAGAAACTTCAAATGATTTACACTTATTTTAATACGTTTCTTTTCATAGTTAATTTACCTTTATCATACTAGTGCATACTGAGTGTCATGTTTTAATATATATACATACAGTGGTTGTTTTACCATAAGAGCTGCGGAGCTGCAGAACACAGAAAATTTTATGTATTTAAGCTTTTAAGCATATTAAATATCAACAAAATACAAAATATTTAAAATTTAAAGAATCCAAATGTTATCGCCCTAAAATAAATCTAGGAGCTTATATTATTATTTATTACGACGCGAGCTAGCCCCTTATGCAACCGCAACCTGATATACAAAATGTGTGCACAGCGAACAGTTAGATGCGTCCTTTGTTTTTATTGGCTAATCAGGCACGTGACCCCGTACACCGAATATATGAGCTTATGTGGCTGCAACAACAACAGCCACTGGAGCATAGAGAAACTAAATGTTTTTAATTTCTCTATGCACTGCAGTAAATTTAGTAATATTTCGTAATAGGACGTGGTTCCCTGGTTGTTTATTTCTGTGAGCGGCATGGGTAAATATTTTCGTTAGGCGTCCATGGATATTATACATACTTACTAAAATAAATAGTGTTTCGTTTTTACAAAAAACTTTATTTGGTTCCCTGCCTTATGAGGATAAACTGAAAATAAAAGAATTGGGTAGGCCAGCACCACAATTAAATATTGAAGTTAGTGGAACAAGCCGAAGTAAAAGTTACAAAAGACAATTTAACAATAATGTATACACAAAAACAGAGTGGATGTGCGAGTGTGATATAAAAAATGCACTCTTTGTTTTCCGTGCTTACTTTTCGGTAGAGATAAAGCATGGACAATATACGATTGAGAACTATATAGGATTGCCACATGGGCATGGGGGATTTTCTGTGATTGTTGTACCGGGAATTAGCTGTACGGTCCCGATTGAAATTCCCGGTTGAAGTTCAGAAGTGCCAGGAAAACACGTGACCTTGAAAATTTTAAAAATTTAGCTGCTCCGGCCAGACTTAATGTCCCGGAATTGAATTCGACCAATGTAACAACCCTAAGCAGAACACATACAATTAATGTTCATGCGCTGCCACTGTATACATATATAGAGAAGCACAGAGATACACTCGACACTCGATAATATACACTAGTGAAACAGGTAAAACATGCTATTAAGTTATTAGTTAATAATGTCACAGGTTTTTATATGTAGATTGTGAGATTGATTTTTCAATACAATGTTGTCTTGTTCACTGTAAAAATTAACGAATCCAAAGATTATATATTTTATATTTGCAGTAGGAAAAGTAAGGTATATAAATAGTTAATGGTTGCCAGAGGGACTCAAAGAAATAACCTTAAAGTCGATTTAATAAGAACTTTCAATGTTGTTTAAAAATTTTGGTATGCTGATGTATCAATTATTATTAGCTGATAAAAAGTATACCATGTATTTTCTAAACTGACTTCATATTATCTATTATGGTGTAATAATATGGTCTGTGTTGGTTGCTTTATGTATAAAATTAAAATTGCAACCCTGTCAGGTCACATCCAGTTGGTTGTTTTATACTTGTCTGCCGATTCAAATGTATTTACATATGGGGGTATCTAATTGTTTACCACATTTACTTCGAAAGCTGCTTAACTGGTTCTACAATATTCTTATATTGGGAACTACAAATTCCAATGTAAAATGTCATTATTCTCAAGTCAATTTACCAAAAACAACTAGTTGACTCATTGGCTCCTTGAGTGCTGCTAATACCGGTAATTACGGTGAGATGCTGAAAAGGGTAGACCATGGAACAGACAAGATAACAAGAGTTCCCAGTTATATGTCAAATTTTGTCAACATGAGAGCTTAACTCTATTGAGTTTGTGGGATGTCTTGTTATGTATAGTTAGTAAGCAACCTTACCCTTTAAAAAAGTTTGAGCCGGAATATTTTTATAGCTGGATGGAGTATCTATTGTGATTAGTTTGTTATAGTTGAACACTAAACACTCATGCCCATTTAAAGTTCTAGTTTCTATGCTTGACCATAATGACAGGTTGTGGTCTAGTTAGTAGGGTTGATAGTACATTTGCACGAATGTGTTTAACAAGATATATTTTTGTCTTGTTTTGTGTTTCCTTAAAATTTGGACCCGTCTGAAATATGTTAGTCATGATTTTATGATAAAGTTTAGAAATAAGATTCTGCCAGTGTCATTAAAAGTCTCCTAGGCCTCATACCTTTTTCTTATTTAAAATTTACCTTTGAGTTCCCCCAATTACAGTGAATTCTAATATGTGCAAATATGGGTTTCATGATTTTTTAGACATTTTGTAAATCCTGCTGATAATGATAAGATAAGTGGGTAGATGCATAAAAACAATTTATTTTTAAAATATAAGGCTCTATTGTAAAATATTTCAAGAATGTTTTATTCAATATAAATAAGTTTAAACAAACGTCTATGTAGATAAAATGTGCCAAATCGCTTATTTATTTTAAAATTCTTGCTACTCTTTAAAAATTATATGTATAGTTTATTCAGTGTTAATAAAGTTATAATAAACATTTGGTTTAAGATTCTTCTGATCCTGCGGTATCTTCGGGTAAGGTTAATGTTACAGGTTCTCTAACTAATGATAATAATTTATCTAATTTCATGCATTGTAGAGTCCATTGATCTAGGTGTTGTTGCTTCTTGGGTGCCTTACATGGTATCCTGAGATTTGGAGATAATTTTAATGTCGTAATACACCCCCTGAAAGAATTTATATTAGAGTAGAACATTTCTTTAGGTGATTATATTGTACCAAGTCGAACGAGAACATTGAGTGACAAGCTTTATCTTTTTTATTTCTCTATACATGTCAGTTAATAAGTTGATTGCTAAAGATAGCTTTGAATGGTAGAGGGAAATGGGAGTTTCCTCAACGGGCAGTCTTAAGTATTTGGTGTCGTCAGGTGCACCAGTATATCATGTTATTTTTGATAGAAACGTGTGAGTTACAAAAAGTAAACTAATATAGTATCAAATAAAGGCTAATTAGAACAACATCAGGATTCCAACAATATTGAGAACCTCAGAATATACGTGTGAACGTGAAAGTCGGTGACTCTAGTATATATCAATATTGTGCCTTATTTGCGGGATATTATTTGTGTTTACATATCAATTTCAACTGTGTACTTACATCTTCATTAAGTTAATCAGTGTTTCGTTTCTTTTGGTAAGCTGATAAGACTTCTTGCAATTCCCTGGTGTTTTTGTTTAGCGCCGGCCGCGCTGCTAATTATTTACGGATGTCAAGCTGTGGTAAATGTAAATACAAAAAAAATGACGGACTTGTTGGGTGTGAGGGCCCTTGTCAAAGATGGTTCCATTATACTTGCGTTCAAATGACTGATGCTGAATTTAATTTTGTGCAGAAATGCAGAAATTTGCTATACCTTTGTGATGCATGTAAGTTAAAATGCGATGTCACAGCTAAGACGGATGTTGCAAAAATTGATTCCACAATGAAAACTATTAATGATAAAATTGTCCAGCTTACTTCTTCCGTTGAAACTAAATTTAATGAGATCACCACATCCCTTAAAAATTCTTTCGAGGCAAAGATCTCTGAGTTAAATACGGACATACATGTTTTAAAAGAAGGTTTACAGAATGCATTAGTCAATACCCAAGTTTCATCTAACTCCATAAACCCTAAACCGTCCTACTCTGCTGTTGTTGAGAATAAGGCAAGCGTTATTGTGAGGCCAAAAAACATACAAAATGTATGTGTGACGAAGAGTGATGTACTGAAATCCATTAACCCTGTTGAATCTAATATAAATCTTACAAATATTAAGAATGCGAGAGATGGCGGCATCATTGTCAGTTGTTCTACTTCTGGCGACTGTGATAGGTTTAAGAACTTGGCTGGTGATACTCTATCTAGCAAGTATGATGTTCAAGAAATAGCGGCCTTACATCCGAGGGTTAAAATTGTTGGTATGTCCGAACGTTTCGATGATAACTCACTCACAAATTTCATTAAGAGTCAAAATAGTAATGTTTTTAATATAAATAGTGTTTTTAATCTGTTAAATATTGCTCCTTTAAAGAAAAATAAAAATTTGTATCAGGCGTCTTATCAAGTCGATCGTATTACTTACAGCAAGATTATGGAAGAGGGTAAGTTACTGGTTGGTTATGATTACTGCACTGTATTCGATGCTATTGAGCTACGTCGATGTTTTAAATGTTGTGGTTTTCACCATTTCGCTGATAAATGTAAATCTAAAGAGTACATATGTCCCCGCTGTGCCCTAAACCATCCGGTGAAGGAATGTAAGTCTGAAGTTCTCTGCTGCGCCAACTGTTGCAATTTAAAGAAAAGAAAGGACACTAAATATTCCAGTATTGATATCAACCACGCGGTGTGGGATAGCCAGTGTGTAGCCTACAAACAGACATTGGATGTATTTAGATCTAATATATTAGAATCGAAGTAGCAATCAGTGTCACCCGCCCAATTAAGAACTTGTTCAACCCGGGATCTTACTTGTTATTACCAAAACGTTCGTGGATTGCGTACCAAAACTGAACGACTTCTTATCTCCTCGACCGCTGCCACAGAATATGATATTATTGCTTTTACAGAATCATGGTTAAATAGCAATTTTGCAGACCCTGAATTATTCGATGTCCTCGTGTATGATGTATTTCGGTGTGATCGGCGATATGATTGTACTAATACAAGCAGGGGAGGGGGGGTGATATTAGCAGTTAATAAATCGCTAAAACCAGTTTCTGTTGATCTCAACTCGATCTGTGATATTTTTCCTGAACTAGTCATTGTAGATTATCTGTGTGTAAAAGTCAACTTTTTAGATAATATATTATATATTTTATTATTATACATTCCTCCCAACGTAAACGGTCATGTTTATGATTCTTTATTTGATGCCATCGAATCGTTGTACCATATTTTTGATTCCAACTTTTTAATTATTGGGGACTTTAACATACCAAGTTTTATCACTAACTGTAGGAGTCCTATTGTTAATTCATTAAATAACTTTGCACAGTTTTTTAATCTTATTCAGAACAACCAGATTTTGAATGCAAATAATAGAATTTTAGATCTTGTTTACAGTAATTACTACGATTGTTCGGTATCTAAGGCAGATGATCTTCTTCTTAATGAGGATCCTCATCATCCTGCTCTGATAATTACATCAAAATTCTCCAGTAACGCCAATACGGTATTTCCTCTGCCTTCCAACAAATACAAACGTGGCCTTAATTTTAAAAAGTGTGACTTGAATATACTTTACCAGAATATCATTGATATTGACTGGGGACCTCTCTCTAACTTAGGAAATGTAAACCTAGTTGTCGATGAATTTTACAACCTGTTAAATACGTTGCTCGTACAACATGTACCTGAAAAGAGAGATACTCGGGGTCAATTCCCAGTCTGGTTTAATGGCAATATCATTAAGAAATTGAAACTCAAAAATAAGCTGTGGCGTACTTATAAATTGTCCTCTAATGCAGATGATTATAATAAATTCAAGGTATTAAGATCTGAAGTCAAATCCCTAATTAATTTCGCCTACAAGGACTACTTGGTATCTATCGAGGAAGACTTATCTATACATCCTAAACGTTTCTGATCCTATATCAACTCAAAAGCAAGTTCCACATCTATTCCCTCACACATGAGTTATAATGATATTACATTATATGAGCCTTCTGATATAGTAGATGCATTCGCCGATTATTTCTCGAAAGCTTTCAGCGGAAATACTGCCCCTTCTTTCAACTACGACACTGTTACAAATTGTGACCTATTGTGCATTCCCGAAATCTCTGAAGATGATATAATACAAGCCATTAAAAAAATTAAAGGTAATTTTACAATGGGGCCTGATTTAATACCTGCCTTTTTAGTAAAAGATTGTGGAATAATCTTTGCCAAACCTTTAAAAATGATTTTTAATGCCATTCTTAAATATAGTGTGTTTCCAGACTCATGGAAACTTTCTAGAATATGTCCTGTTCACAAAAAAGATTCCAAAAATAATATAACCAACTATAGGCCTATTGCAATTATAAGTAATTTTTCAAAAATTTTTGAGATAGTCATTCACAATTATTTATACTCTCATGTGGAGAGATATATCTGTGAGCATCAACATGGTTTCGTGAAGGGGCGGTCGACTACAACCAACCTCGTCAACAAAGTGCAGTATATATCTGAAGTGCTCGATAGAGGTAGTCAAGTAGACATAATATACACCGATTTTTCTAAGGCTTTTGATCGGCTTAACCATGATCTCTTAATTAAGAAGCTGTATTTAACGGGTGTATCTGATTCTCTCTTGACTTTGTTTCGCTCTTATTTTACAAATAGATTCCAATTCGTTCGGTACCGGGGCTTTCAGTCAAGTAATTTTTCGCAATTGTCAGGTGTTCCACAGGGATCGATTCTGGGACCTTTATTTTTCATTATATTTATCAATGATTTGACTGATTTGTTCGATGTTAATTATTTAATGTATGCTGATGATCTTAAGTTATTTATTGAGATAAACACGGCATCTGATTACTCTAAATTACAGAACAACTTATCTGTATTAGATCGTTGGTGTGAAGATAATTACTTACCGTTGAACATCAGTAAATGTAATATCATGTCTTATAGTCGTCGGAAAAATGTTCAACGTCTTGATTACATTATGCACAACACTATTTTAAATAGAGTCACTCAATTCAAAGATCTAGGTGTTACATTTTGTGATAATTTATCATTTGACACACATATTCAGTCAGTAACTGAATCTGCATTTAAAAGTCTGGGTTTTGTCTTGCGCAATTCTAAGGGTTTTCGAAATGTAGCCACATTTAATACGCTCTTTAATTGTTTTGTTCGCTGCAAGCTGGAATACGCCTCCATTGTTTGGAGTCCAATTTATGACATTCATATCACACAAGTAGAAAAGGTGCAGCGGAGATACTTAAAGACATTACATTTCATCAACTTTGGCACCTATCCGGTTCGTGGTATTCCGCAAGACATTTTGTTATCCACATTCAACTTAATTAGCTTACAACGTCGGCGCATTATGTACTCTCTAATCTTTTTGCATAAAATTATCAATAATTCTCTGAATGCACCTTCTCTGCTGTCTCGAATTTTATATCGTGTTCCTCGACTCAATTCTAGATCTAATTCAGTGCTGCAATTGCCAACACCCCGTACAAACATTCTCATAGCCTCCCCTCTTTATCAAATTACTGTTAACTATCAAATGTATGAAGATCGACTTGATATATTTTTTCATTCAACTGAATATATTAAAAATTTATTTGCATAGTCGTCTGTATATTGTATTGATGATATATCTTTGTATTTCTTATTTGTTGTTTTGTATTTTTACTCATGTTGTCTATATTATGATTTTATATTATGTATTTTTAATGTTGTTTTTCAAACCTTGTTCTGTAACTGGGATTCGTCCCGTTGGACATTGTACTCTAAAATAAATAAATAAATAAATAAATAAATAATATTGCCTCAAAAAGCTATTATTTTATGCAAAGTTAACAAATATCAATTTCTATCTAATTAGACTATCGGTGGCCCATGTGGCATCTACAAAATGTAAGAACTATCAGGAATGTGCATGTATCATGGTGGTCATTAGAGAACACTAGATATAGTATACAGTGTGACATTCATGGTAAGTATATCACTTTTTCATCTTATTTTTTTAGATACGATTTTGAAATTTGGCATGGCGGAAGTATTTATTAAAGGCCTCTTTTTGACATAAAAATTACCTTCTTACAATTTCTGGTTTTACCGGAAGTAATACCTACTCGCGATTGTTATATAGAACACCCTGTATATTATATTTTTGGAATAAGTGAGATTTGAGCTGCCAAATTACTTCTTGGACTTTATTTTATTTTTGAATTTGGAGTGCCTTGACCATCCCCAATTAATTCTAATGGACCATAGCAACCATAAAAAATAGAGTTCGGGCCAAAAACATTAAATTTTTCTACTTATAGGGCGTTAAAATTCTTCAGAGTGGTTATAGAGCTGAAACTAGTTTTTTAAAAATAGTATTATAATGGTACTAAGGTACCATTAGAAAGTACAATTAATAAGCAATCTACCCATATGCTTATTTTATCTATGGGACCAATATAGAACTTAAATTACAGTTGAGACGAGGCATTCTAAATTCAAAAGTAAAATAGAGTCCAAAATGTAATTTGACAGCTGAAATATCACTTATCTTAAATCATTGAATTCAGAAAATGATGTAGATTCCAAAAATATAATAATATACATGGCATTCCATATAAAATCGAGAGTTGGTATTACTTCCGGTGAAACCGGAAACAGAAAAAAGGTAATGTAAAATTATGTAAAAAGTGACCATTAATAGGTACTTCTGCCTTGCCAAATTTGAAAATAGCATCTAAAAAAATAAAGGGGTATACCATGTATCTGTGTCACACTGTATAGAAAATACAATGATATCAATAGGTATGTTGTATATTGATGTACAATATTAGAAATAGGAATTATTTGATGATGAACTTATTTAACATTTATAATGCAATTTTAGGAAGTCACGGACAAATTTATTTGTCATCAAATTACTACACCAAGAATGTGTTCAAAGGAAAAGGTACTATGCAAGATTTTCAACTTTATATATAACAACTTTCAATATTTTTTGGATACTACATTCCCCTCTCTCAGAACTTTATTGTTGAAGAGGTTAATAGATCTATCTAGGTTAATAGAATAGTAGGGGAGTTATAACCAAAAGATTGTACCTTAAGAGTAAAATGTAATGAGTAAGTAAGATGAAGAGTTCCTAATAAAGTAATCTCTCTCTTAGCACATTACTCTTACGGTACAATCTGTTGATCATATCTCCCTTACTATTAGAGGTAGCCCATTAATATGTAAAAATATAGAGCTTATCCTATTGAATTTACAAACATCAAAGTTGATGCGTGAGAGTTTTTTGGTTTCTTGGTTTCTTATTGTGATTTTTTTAATATGCACGTTTTGATCTCATAGACACTTTCCTCCAAATTTTGAGTGGTATGTGGTGAAAAATAAAAGGTAAGGAAGAGGTGAGCTATTGTCCTGTTTCATCCGATATTTGATTAATGAAAATAATAAGCTTATCTGCACCGCTACACATTTTTTTTATGATAGATAATATTTGAATAGTGTGAGATATAACTTGAGTGCATAATGATGCTTTTACTCAAAAATAAAACTTGTTTTCTGTTTTGTTAAATACCTAGTTATTATTAAAAATGTATCTCTGCCAATAATTTAATACTTAACACCTCTTTTGTAAAGAAAAATGTTTCACCTCTGTTCACAACTTTTTCGATTATTAACTATGTTTGGATAATTCAACATTTTTTGTTTTATCTTCAATAAATTAATTTTTATTATATACTTACTTGTCATCCCCAACAATAATAATAGGTAATTTAGGATTGAAACTAATTCTCGTAAGTTTATTCCTTCTTCGAGACACTACTGCTTGAATACAAACTGGTTTGTATTTATTAATATTTAAATCAAAGACATATACTTTTCCCTCTGTTGTAACTGCAGCAAAAACAGTAGATGAGTAAGGCGCCCACTTTGCGTCTCCAACTCTATCGCCAACATCAAATACAAAGAGTGGTTCTCTGGAAATTATCTAATTAGTTTCCATATTGTCTATTTAATAATTGAAGTTTAAAAATTCAACAATTATATGAAAAGCAGTGGTATTATTTTCTAACCGAGAAAAGTACCTATCATCTTTTTAGGGTATATCATATTCACAGTGATGTATTTTATTCGTCCATTGCTGCTACCTTTCACATTATTTAATTATGTATTAGAGATGGAAAGTTGGTATGATGAAATAATACACAGCTGTATTAAAACTTTAAAAAATCTGAATAGTTTTGGATAATAAAAAAAATTGGTAATATTTATTTACTATCTTAATTATCTAATTTTTCAACTTTTATTGATGAACATTTTTATATAAAAGAAACTGTTTGATGTGATTTGCTGTCATGGCAAGTTTTGGCCAGGCGAATGACACATTTTTATTTGTATGGGTTTTGTTATTAAGCTGTTATTGGGTTTTGCATAAAAGGCAATTCTGGAAATAAATAAAAAATGTAATTTTAACATTTTTATAAGTAGCTCATGTTACCATCAAAATTTTCTTTTTAAGATACTGGTAATAAAAAAATGTTATTATTTAACAAATATAGAAGTATTATTTACAGATTCAATAAATTAACGAACAATTTTATTATAAAAATGGTCATGTCCTCAAGGATCGAGAGACAGTAATTGAGGGATTCTTGGTTTCAAATAAATTTTTTTGCACATTTATTATTTTGAGGCGTTAAGGAAGATTTTTCAATGAATGCGGAACTGAGTTTCACTGAAAACCAAACACAAACAGAAACTTATAAATTATCCGTTTTAAACAAGACTTCAAAAATATTAATATTATTTTCCATTATTTAGAATAACTTCCCATGCCCATTGAGTATCAATCATTATCTAGTTTTAGGAGTGGTAACTTGATTTTTGATGAACAAATTGAAAACGTGTTTATTCAAATTTTTTTATAGGAACATACATACTTCAGTCCATGATACAACTACACAGATATGCCAATCCGCATAGTGACGTCAGTTACGAGGAAAAAACAATTGATAAACACGAAAATAATTATATCACTGCCCATAAGAATTTTCGCATCGCATTACCTTTTTTCCCTCACGAATGACGTCATGCGCAAACAAACGAAAGTTATGAGCATATCTGTGTAGTTGTATCATGCTTCAGTCATGGTTGTTTAAAAATACTTTGAAATTGAATAAGTATTGTTTTGGTGTTTGTGATTTAATCACATTCCTATTCCTTGTAATAAAATAGATAGCTATGTAGTGGGCAAATAAATAAGTTAATCTTAAATAAATTAATATTTAGAAGGTACTTACAGTCTATTGTCCTCCCAAACTTTTATTCTCCAATCTCCACTACATGATAAGAAGATGTCTGTATTATATCTGTTAAAATCAATTCTACAGACAGGCATTTGATGGGCTTTATAAGTTAGTAAATACATGGAACTATACTGGGTACTACATTTATAGATGAGTCCTTCCTCTGTCCCAACTAAATATATTATCGGGTTTTTTGGATGAATTTTTACACAACTGGCACAACCTGCAATATAAATGGGATTAATATGTCAGACTTGACATGACATATATGTATTTTCACTTATAGGTTTTTTTAAGTTACCATATCAAATATCTAATAGTGAATTTGGGTGATATGCTCTGGCTCTGTGCTACTTTGCACCAAGTTTGCATTTGCTTTGATTCCGAGTGCAATAATAACAATCATGAGATTGGAACTGTAATAATTCAATCATTCCAACTTTTGATTACAAAACATGTTCAACTGGTTTTTATTTTTGGTTTTAAACCTTAATTGGCATTGATCTTAACCTATACAGTGTGACAGATTCATAGTATACCCTTCTTTTCTGCCTTATTTTTTTAAAATATTACATTACAAATATTAAATTGTATCAATTTGAAAATTGATACAATTTTCAAATTTGGCATGGCAGAATTACTTATTAAAGGTCACTTTTTTACATAAAAATGACCTTTTTGTCACTTCCAGTTTTACCAAAAGTAATACCAACTCTCGATTTTTATATGGAACACCCTGTATATTATTATATTGGATTCTATGTCATTTTCTGAATCTAACGATATAACGTGACATTTCTGCAGTCAAATTACTATTAGACTCTATTTTACTTTTGAATTTAGAGTGCCTTGCCATCACCGGTTAATTTTGATGGACCATTGGACCATAGCAATCATAAAAAAATAGAGTTGGCATAAAAAACATTCAGTTTTTCTGTTTACAGGGTCTTAAAATTCTCCAAAGTGGTTATAGAGCTGAAACTAGTTTTTTTTTAATAGTACCCATGGTACTATTTAAAAGTACATTAGAGGTACCATTAGAAAGTACCATTAGAAAGTATAATTAATAAGCAATCTTCCCATATGTTTCCTTTTTTTTGGAAACTACAAAAGTATACATATATATTTTAAAAATGGTGCCAACAATTTATCTACCGCAAGACTGATATGACTTCAACATCAAAATTTTCTCGCCATGTTTATCAAGAGTTCTAGTTTATGGAATTATAAACAATACATGGCAGATCTGAGAAGTTTTATATTTTAATATTTATTATTAGAATCCGAATCTAGCTGTGAAAACAGAAAGAGATAGTATCCTTGAAAAGGAAATAATTACGTGAATATAGTCGTATCTACTAAGTGAACACAAATTTACTATTGCGTTAACTTCATAGATAAGACCATATTTACATATTCAGTTCCTAAATCAATGGTGATGGTATTATGGTGTCAATGTAATTTTCTCAATTTTTGCATTCTCCTGTAGAATTGAATATAAAAACACTTCCTTTTCCAGGAAACTATCTCCTTCTATGCTGTTATAGCTAGATTCGGATTCTAATAATAAATTAATAAAACTTAAACTTCTCATCCACCATATAATTTTTTAATTCTGTAAACATTATCAACAATACGAAAATAGCTCCATCTTAAAATTGATAATAAAAAGTTTTATCTAATATGAACCTATTGCTCTCAGAAGGGTTCCATCGGGACCAGGTTGTGGGTCTTTAACCAGAAATAAGGTGATGATGGTAGTAACAGCTAACTCATTTTGCATTAGAACCCAGTTATTTATTTTTCCATCTGCTGCAACTGAGAAGAAATTCAACTCCCCATCCGGCAAATTGAGTGCCCATTTAACCTAAGATAAATAATAGTAATAGTAATATGTCTAATGAATAAATAGAGAAATACCTCCCACACTATACCTCTATGTTTGTTGGTAACATTATTGCTTCTATAGGCTGGATATTTACATGTTGCATGTACATTAAAAATTAAAACGCTTCCATCATATAAACCAACTACAACCATATATGGATATTTTGGGTGAATGTCGACACACATCACTGCTGATTCTGTCATGCAAATGTAATCTGGGAATGAGGGATTTTTTAAGGTAAAAAGACATACGGCCCCCTGGGCAATAGGCTTCATGAAGTCCACTACAAAATTATAAATTCTTTATGATTGTTAGAAGTTTATAAGTGATAATCTAGGTAGCCATATTTTCAAAAATAAAGTATTGACCCAACTTTTCGAATGTTTTTGTTATCGGTTTTGGGTGCTGCGCAAATTTGCAAACCATAATAAAAATTGCCACTACTAATAATAACTGTTAACATTGTTGATGGTACTTACAAAATCCAAAGCATACGGCAAACAGATCATAATAGTATGGATTCCATTCTATATCTGTCACTGTATTTTTCTTTGTTTTATCATAAGAAAATTTCCAAAGTGGTAGAAGAGTGCCTTCCTCTTCCCTGAACTCATCAGATGGATCGTCCCAGTATCTGTAGTCTTGAAATAATTATTGATCATAATTATTTTTATACCAGGTAAATATTTTTACCTTTTGCTATATCGTCATATGTGTTTTGATTAACCATACGTTCTAAAACTCTCCAACATTCAAGCATTTTCCCTTGGACTGCCTCACTCAGCTGTGCCCTTCCAGATATCTTTTTGGCTACTTTTATTCGACCCACTGGTGCTTTGTCTTTTTCTTTTCTTTCTCTCTCCAATTCTTTTTCTAGTTGTTGAGCTTCATAATCTTGTTGGTATCCATCGTAAATTACCCATTGCAGAACATTTGATGAGAAATTTGCCATAGGTGGTGGGATTGTTTGAGTTTCCAGTGACTTGAAAAATTATTGTTTAAAACAGTAGTGATGAATTTATGGTAAGACTGAAATTCAATTTTATTAATTAATTAATTAATTAATTAATTAATTAATTAATTAATAATTAATTAAGCTATATAACAGCTTAATTTCCTCTATCTTAAAAAAAACAAATAAATTAATAAAAATATATTTTCTATAAGTATAGTTTTACGTTAACATATGTATATTTTTAGAAATATATTTTTCATTATTTGAAAATTTTGTAAATGGATATAATAAATTATATGTACTATGTTTTGTAACTATCTAAGAAAAATAAATATTATGAGCTAATGTCACTTATGTGTCTGCAGAGAATATTAAATTAATGTTGTGAATATTTAGCTCTACAGAGTCTTTCACCAAGAATTATGTGTAGTTTATATTAAAATATTTCTACTTAATTAGTAAAAACTCTGAATCTATAACTCGATATTGATATAAAGAAACTATTTGGTAATCCAAGGTTTTTGTTTATTTACATATGCAAAGAGATGTAGGCCAGAAGTAAATATGCCCAGTGACTCCTCAAAAATCTAATATTGATCACAGAAATGGTATCTTACCCTGGTTGGATTGTTATAAGTTAAAGCAGCTCTTTCAGAAAAATTGAATTGATTTGTTAATTTCCTAGGTCGGCCACCTTTTGCCGGTGGCTTTGCAGCAGTTTTAACCTCCCCCTCAACTTCTTCGCCTTCACCTTCGCCTTCTTCTTCAGGTTTTTCCGTTTTTTTTTCAGTTTCTTCATCATCATCTTTTTGCGCATCTTCATCCTCTTTACCTTCATCTTCTGTTGCATCCTCAGGTTGAGTTTCCTCATCTTGTTTGAGTTCTTCCATCACAATCTCTGTTTCGCTATAAGTTTCAGAAAACTCAAGTTCGGCAGCTAAAAAAAGGAAGAATTCATAACTTTAGATCCTTTTAACCATGTAATTTATTAATTTGATAAATTAGGAACCTATTTACTTATTACTTATTACTTAGTACCTAAGTAATAAGTCTACTAACTTATTACTTAGGTACCTACTTAATATTTACTTGATAAATAGAATATTGAATAATGCAAGGAAAAATGTATGTTATTTAATTTTTAAATCATATTTAATAATTTTCTTTCGAATAAGGAAAATGTTATTAGATAGTGTAACAAATAATGTCACAGCTAAACTCTTCAGGCCAATTATTTACTTGAGGAGTGTTGAGTTGTACCTCATAAGTTTAGTTTAATTAATTAATTTAAAAATAAAATTTTATCTTGAAAATTTATAAAATAAAATATGCATGAGGACATCGTTTATGCATATATTTTGTATACAGATAGAGCTGTATACACCATCACGACATGAGCGCCAGTCTTTGACGTAGTCTTTCACGATATATTATTGTTAGTATTTTTGAAAATCTCTAACTGCAAAAATTTTACATCACAATTTTTTGGAATTAAAAGTTTTTGTTAAATATCATGTTTCTAAAAAAATACTATAAGTCATAATAAAAGAATTTATTTATCATTATTAATGTATATTTCTAGTTACCAGTAGGGGAAAAGTAACAAAAGAATCTTGATGTCTTATATAAAATTACTTACGATCAATGCCTTGTTCAATCAACTGTTGCCTAGCTTCTTGGGAATCTTTAGGAATAAGTGTACCTTGAGACTCGTATACCACCACCATGTTACCGGGAGATGGTAACAATAAAAATTTTCCTTGGGCATAATTGAACTCTACTAGACTATCTGGAATTTGTGGATTAGTTGCTGTTAGTACTTTAGGAATAAGTTCTTTCAGTTCCTGCAATAAATATATATCTTTTGGAATGTACAGTTTATATCTCGACGACCTTATATTTTACATTGTATTAGATATGTTCCTTTTATGATAGAATGTACCACATGTGTAAATATACATTGTTAATAATACTAAGTCTAGAAGTAAGTATGAAATACTTACAAAATCAGATATTTCTAATTGGTCTTTAGGCTTTAAGAGTTGTTTTGCTCTTTTCCATTCTTCAAGATCATCATTGATTTCAGTGTTTATTTTAGTCAGCCGTTTCTGAAACACAGTGGGATTAGATTCGTTTTAATATAATGTAATATAGTTATTTGTATTTATTTCATTATAAGATTTGTTATATAAGAAGACCTTCATTTCTTACAATTATGCAAGATTAAAAGATATAACGTGTATAACTAGAATATGTGCTGGAGGCCGAATATTTTGAAATAGTCATAATTTTTAGTCGTTCAAATTGATGTATAACATACATTTTTTCATTGTTAATTACTATTAATTTCAAAATTTCTGGAAAATTCTTTAAGTGCTAATAAATTAAATATTAAGTAGGTATAGGTTTATATTAACCTTTGTAGCTATGCCAGTTTTTGAATTTGTTTGCTTCACTTTAGTCGCTGCAGCTGGAGGCATTGTAAATATTAACAGGAAACCAATTTACAAACAAAGTGGATACAATAGAGACAGGCTAAGTTTCGATTTGACAAATATGTGACACATAAGGATGTTTATTTGTTTCCTAGCAACTCTGCTACGCCTGTCATAAATTAATATTTGTGGTATTGTTGAATAATTTTGATAAAACAGTCTGTAGCTAAAATTTACATCCAAGCAAATAGGATTTTGACTATATTAATTTCCTTAAATTTTTATTTTCAATAGCCTAGTATAGAACCACATGTAGTCTATATTCAAACCTTTTTATTGATTTTCCCTACAACAACAGCTCTCACATATTTGTGGAGGGATGTCCACATCCAGTTAATAGAAACATATTGAGACTTATTTACTTACATTCAGACTAAAGAAGTTATATGTCAAATTTATCTATATTAATCAAAATAAGTACCTATATAATTGCATAAAATGTGTTTTTTAAATTGAGTATACCTATGGTTTTTATTTTAATTTACAAAATGTGATAATATATTTAATTAAGTTGTACTAAATATATTTCTATAAACAAATATATTGTTATTAACGTTATGGAAGATAGTGGAATTGACAGTGGAGATCACAATGGGGATCCAACTTTTAAACCAGCAGTATGTTATTATTATTTATTACCTATAACAATTTAATGTATTTTTGATTTCTTAGAGTACCTATGTCCAATATTTTTAAAAACCAAATATATTTCAGCTTTTAGCATGTTTTCTGCCAAAATATTGCAAATAAGATAGATATAATGTATGTGTATCTATGTAATTTATACAAGGTGTTTCAAATTTCATTATATTTTCTTATAGCTATCTACAATATAAAAATGAATTAACCAATATTTAAAAAAGAATATTTATAATAATCGTTAATTGTTATGTTATTTTGGAATCTGCTTTATACATTTGTTTAAGACTTTCTTTCTGGTTTAATTTTGAAAACGAGAAAAGGGCTTATTTTAATCAGAAAAGAGATTATTTTAACTCCGAAATATTTACGGAAGACTTAGAATTTCAGTACATCATTGTAAATTTACTCCAGGTTTGGAAAAAAAAAATAATATTTAGAGTAGGTAATAATGTGCTAGATATCTGCTAATTTTAGAACTAATTTCATGTAATTTCTAATAGTTCAGTTCAAATAGTTGACATTTACTTCCTGTTACTTGATATTTACAGCTATTTTATTTACATCTAAATGTCAGAGATATTTATATTCCTAGTGGATTAGCCTATTAATTGAGTCAGGGATTTTCTTGCAAATATAAGCTTGGAAACTTGTATGTTTTCATGGCTGTAACATTTAGAAAACTTTAAGTTAGTCGGTGTTCTTATTTATTATTCTTCATTAGAATAATAATTTTTTAAGGTACTGTATCACCAAGAAAAGTATACAAGAGTATTTAGAAAAATATCTTTATTAATTACACATATTATCATAGAACTTACTACTTAAAAAGTAATAATTATATCACAAATTTATATTTTACCACACTCAAGCAATTGGTGTTATTAGGTATAGAAAGGCTTAGGAAATTTTAAGTAGGTATCTTATTTTAGGGAAGTGATTCATCAAGCGCAGGCAGCAGTAGATCACTTCCAAGGCCATCGGCTGTTTCTACATCTCGTCAGCTACACAGAAAACTTGAAGCCCGGATAGAGCATGCTAGAAGATTACACCAAGAATATAACTCCACTCCTGGACTGATTCCTATACAGAGGCTTCCAATTCCCGGTGCCAAAGATCATCAACCACTTGTACAGTGGGAATCTGATGACAGGTATAATAATAAATTTAAAATATTCCTATATAATATGAAATTTTCTGGTTACACCCTATAGTAATCTGTAAGGGGTTGAAAGTAGGCCAATGTAATTTAATGCTTCATAAAATAATGGTTTTAGTGGAATAAGAATTTATAACTTTTGCTGCTGCACAGAATACACAATTGGGATAATCTCTCTGGCAATATCTAACTCGCAATAGATTCCAAAACAGCATATTGGTTTTTTGTAAAATTTTAAGATTTATTCAGGTTTTATTATTTTTTATAAGTTTATTTATATAGGTTGTTGATGACATTTTATATTCCATGCCCATCAGAATATCACTCTCATATAATTCCTGGTATTGGCTTCAGCGCAGTTTTGTCAGAAATTGATATCACTCACCATATCTGTAGCAAACAGCTTATCAGGAATGACTTATCTAATTGATCAAAGTAATCATTAAACAAGGTTATATACAGGGTCATTCACGGTGACTGCCTGTTAGGCGTATCCCCAAATCTAATAGGGATATAAATTTGAAATTTTAACAGGAGCTCTATTTTTTAAAAATATTTTCAATTGTTTTCTACTTCCGGTTATACCGAAAATCTTTATCAACTTGCTTATTTTAAACGAAACACCCTATATATTTTTGCATTTCAGAAAATAGCATAAAATTCTGAATCGAAAATATGTAACATACCTTATAGCTAAAGCCAACCGTTTCAGAGATATTTTTCATCTTATAAAAAATTTTACAGGTGCAAAGGTTCGCGAGAACCTTTGTAACTTTTTTCGTTTAGCATGGGTTTATGCGGTTCTTGGCAAAAGGAAAGAGCCAAAGTTATGCCACAGTTCAGAGTGAAGACAAATTCAATAGTACTATACCAAATGTTCTATATCTCCCGTTACATTTTATAAAATTTAAGTTGCAAAAACTTGTTTAAATCAAATGGAACACCCTGCATTTTTTTACATTTTATTTAAAATTAAATTCTCTCTCTTCTAGTATATTAGTTGTAGGGGTTAAAACTACAGCTTTTTGAGATATTTCTATTTTCTTCAATTTTATAAAATTGTTCATAGAAATTGATACTACATTAGAGATACTAATTAAATCTACTATCTACTCAGCTTTTTTATAAGAGATGCTCAAAAACACCAATTCTAATAAATCAGGTGGAGCCAAGTTTGGCAAAGGGGAGGGCCATTAAATAGGACCATTTATTACTCAGAAAAATATTACTAGTAATTCGATTCAGAAAGTCCTTCATAAGCTCTCAGGTACCTTTTCCCCGTAGAGTGCCCTTATAAAAAATGAACCAACAATTCTTGAACTTATTAAACCGCAACAAAAATTAAAAATGAAACATACTTATGGACCTCTGATATATTAATAAAAACATTTCTCTTGACCACTGAAGATGGGTGGATCCCTCAATAGTAACGCCCGAACTGTGAATACGATCAATAAAGAAACGAGACTCATGCTCCAATCCTTTATTGAAAAAATCAGACAATTGAAATGTTATGCCCTTCAATGTAGTCCCCTCCATGATTCCTGCACTGTTCCATGCAAATTTTCCATTGTTGGAAGCAGTACTGCAGTTCTTCTTGTGTTATGCTGCTCAAGAGTTGCGTCGCTTTTGCTTTCACTGCATCCACGGACTTGAACCTGGTTCCTTTGAGCGCAGACTTGACTTTCGGTGAGAGAAAAAATTCGCACGGTGCTAGGTCCGGCGACTACGGTGGATGTTCCATCACTAGAATATTGTTTTTTGCCAAATACCTCTTCACAGATAGCACGTTGCGTGTCGGCGCGTTGTCCTGCTGAAGAACCCATGAGGCATTCTTCCACATGTCTGTCGGGAGGGTATTCAAAACATTTTTATAATAAATCTGTTTGGCAATTTGAGCTTCTGGCACCCAATCAATGTAGATAATCCCCCGGATATAAAAAAAACAATCATCATTACTTTGAATTTGAACTTGCTCATGTGCGCTTTCTTCATTTTAGGGGTTGAGGTCCCCTAAAATACCCAAGCAATGTAGATAATTCTTCGGATATAAAAAAACAATCATCATTTCTATGAATTTGAACTTGCTCATGCGCGCTTTCTTCATTTTAGGGAATTGGGGTCTCTTCCAATGCATGGATTGTCGCCTAGTCTCTGGATCATATTGAAAAATCCAAGTTTCATCACACGTAATTACGTGTTGGAGGAAATTAGGATCATTTTTAATGTTTTCTAGAGCGTCAGCATATCAATTCACTTGACGTTCCTTTTGCTCGGGTGTGAGGATTTTTGGCACGATTTTAGCACACACCTTTTTCATGTTCAGATCGTCGTACAAAATCTGTCTGACAGATTCCTTATTGATGTTAGTAAGTTAAAAAATTGCTTGAATGCTCAGGGAGCGGTCTCCTCAAACAATTCTACCGACTTTCCCCACATTCTCTTCAGTTTTCGTAGTGGTAGGATGGCCCGATTTTGAATCGTCTCCAACATCTTGCCTATCCCCCTTAAACATTCTAAACCACTCAAAAACTTGCATGCGAGATAGACACTGATCACCATAAACTTCTGTTAATAAATTGTAAGTTTCTGTGGTGTGTTTTCCAAGTTTTGTGAGAAATTTGATGTTAACACGTTCTACATTAGCACATAACATGATTCTGACAGGTCAGATGCACAATCCGCTTCTATCAACAGTTATGGCCAGACTAACAGCAGCACATGAACAAAAATTTTATTAGAAAGATTTTTTTAAATTCGAATTGACAATATCTCTTATAAAATTCTTACTGTAAGCTTCAAAAATCCAATAACTGCTATTTCCGGGTCTCCCTTATTATAAAATTATTTGCCCATTTTTTAGCAATAACAATCTCATTACTTCTAAATTTTCCATAGTCCCAAAAATTATCAATCCTACGGTTGAATGTGACATGGATATAATATCATGCTTCTCTGTGTGGGAAAATAATTTTTTAAAATACTGGCAACTACCAGATGAAAGATGAGATCACAAAATGACTAAATATGAGATAATAATAATATTTGATATTATCATCTGAATGACGGTACATAACAATGAACTACTACTACTTAAATACCTTAAAGGGTCTAGTCCTAGTCAATAACAACTGAGTAGAAGCCTTCTAGGTATTTATGTAGTAAATTTTTTATTTACCATCAAAGTAAATAATATGAAAAAGTGTATTATTATAAAGCAAAGAGATATACATTTACATCTCCAGTTCATTAACGAATTGTAAAAGGGTAATTTGCTACTAAGTGATTTTTTTTGCATTATTTACTACATTTTTCAGCCAAAACTTTATGTTTCACTCATGTCGAGATTTTTTCTTTCATTTACATTTTTCTCACACTTTTCAGTTATATTTTTCATAACTATATTTGTCTCATTTATTTATTTTAAAGATATAGCTTATATTTACTTATTTCTTTTATATTTTTTATCTTTCGATACACTGTTCAACAGGTACCAGGACCCAACTACCGAACAGTATAGTCATTTAAACTACTAACAACTCAGTATGACATTACCTGCTTTTCTAATATAACCATATCATTTTTAGTGAAGAAGACATAGTGAACTTCTTTCCCCTCTCCAGAAAAGAGTCTAGAGTTCACCATGAACTGACAGATACATTTAGTATAGAAGAGATGAGTATATCTGGTGATGATGATGAGGAAGAAGATCTCCATTTAGTGCCACCGCAAACAATATATAAAAGATTTGATTGTTGTTCCTTCTCCTGTTGCGTAATCATGTAAACTAAATTTTGTATTTAAATGTAATTCGTATCTAAAATTCATTGTTTATTAAGATCGGTTACACACAGGATAAACCAAATCTTTTTGCAGCATGCTGCCAGAAAGTTATTTCATCATGTATCAGGGCTGCCATACATGCAACACAACATTATGTGTCAATTATGTCATCTTATAATCTGTGTGCTTACCATTAGAGTTGAAAATTGGTTGCTGAAATATACTTTGTTTTTTTTTTATGAAACAACCTATTTACATATTTGAATAGAGCGTTCTCATGCCATAATGATATGGCAGTCGTTGGATGCATATGAGAGAGGGGCATATGTAGGGGTTGATGGATCTATCCACCAAAAGAGTGTATCTTAAGAGTAATTTGTTATGCAAAGAGAAACATACAGTGCGGATAAAAAGTCTGGAACATAATTGTAATTTCGGAATTTGAAAATATATTGGGAAATTCCTCAGACAGGTCGATTTTTTGAATTTTAATTGCGCATCTTTTGATTTTGTTTTTTTAGCAATGATGTCATCACTGCTTGGGTTATGACGCCATCTACTGTTTTTCTAAATGGAACACGCTGTATATTTCTTCATTTTTGGCTAGGCCAGTATCTCACAAATACATTAATATAGGATTTGATGGATCTATCTATAATAATAAGAAAGTTATGACCAAAAGAGCGTGCCATAAGCGTAGTGTGTTGGAAAGAGAACATAAATTGCTTGCTAGGCTACAGGCATTAAAAAGTCTTTTTCCAACACATTATGCTTATGGCACACTCTTTTCGTCATAACTTTCTTATTATTATAGATAGATCCATGAAATCCTATATTAATGTATTCCTGAGATAACGCTCTAACAAAAAATTAAAAAATATATAGGGTGTTCCATTTAAAAAAACAGTAGATGACGTCATAACCCAAGCAGCGATGACGTCGTTGCTAAAAAAACAGTCAAAAAATGCGCAATTAAAATTAAAAATCGACCTGTCCGAGGAATTTCCCAAAATATTTTCAAATTCCGAAATAATAATCATGTTCCAGACTTTTTATCCGGACTGTATATTACTCTTAACTCTCCTGGATTTTTTTGTTACTATTTGAAATAGGCGATTGATCCATATATCAATGTATCTATATGAGACTTTAGTTCAAATATATAAAAATATAGCTGATCACTATTCTATTTAAAAAAAAATTTTTTATACTCCCTGCATCATTGTTATTCTGATACAAGCATAATTAAACTCATAAAAATATCTAAAACATTTGTAAAATGTTATCATGACACATTAAATCATAGTAATATATTTTTTTAATGCAGCCTGGTGCTAAGCATTGTGTTTTATCCTGTCTATGGTCGACATTTAGGAGAATTATAACAAACAACCAGTATTCTATCAAATAGGAAATTTTAAGGTTTAGTTTGCTATATAATTCTGAAATAATAAATTTTTATTGTTTTTACCTGTGTTTTATTAGTGAAATAGCTTACGTGCTTATACATATAAATTCCTTAACATTATATCTCAGAGTTTCAAGCACCTTGAACTTTAATTTTAGGGATGGGCGGTTACTGTTAAATAACCGGCTATCGGATAACCGACCAATTTTCACGGCCAATTTAACCAGGCTTGGTTAACCTGCATAAAATAACCAGTTATCAAATGACCGGTTAATATCCTTAATTATTGTTTATTATTATCTAAGCTGTTATTTCTACACAATATATATTTTTACATCATATTTATTTTATTTTAAGTGTTAACTTGATTTAAGTTATATAATTATAAATTCCGGTATATTTTATCTAGAGCAATATTATATTGTTTTTTTCATAACAAATTATCTATCATTTTGGCTTGATATCCATTATTTACTGCTATTTGTTTTATTATATTTAATTCTTTATTACTGCGATAGAGGGACCATTAATAATCTATGTACCATACTAATATGCTCCCAGTTTATGATGTTTTGGATGAATTGATCTATAGTTTATAGTAGTATCAGTATGAGAAGGTTTATGATAAATTGAGAACTTAAATGAATTGTCCATTTTGTGAACGGTAAGATCTAGAAAATGGATTTTATTATTTTCCTCTAATTCTATGGTGAATTTGATATTTGGATGTTGTGAATTAATGAATGATAAAAAGTTATTCAATTGCCTCCTAATGCCTACGAATATTGATAAAATATCCACATATCTATACCAAAACACAACGCCTTTATGCAACTCTCCATTTTTATGAATATTAGCCTCTAAATAATCCATAAAAATTTCTGCTAATAAAGGACTGAGAGGATAATAATTAAGCCTTCTGTAGAGGTATAAATATTGTTATTGAACTGAAAATAATTGTGGTTTAAGCATACCTACTACTGATAAATTCAATAAATCTTGTTTTTCAATTACATTTATGTATGCCTATCTCATATCAAATGATATGAGATAGGCATTATTAGGTACAACATTTTGGATATTTGTTATTAGTTCGTATATTTCGGTGTAAAGTGGCATTTTTGTTTAATAAATTAACTAAAACTTTTGAAATTTTAAACATTGGAGCATTTACAAAAGAAACAACTGGGCGAATGGGTACATTTATCTTTATGAAGCTTAATTAATGAATTAATTAACGCAAGAGATTAAATTTAATCGATTTTTTTTTATTTCTGGATAAATCTGGATATTAGTATCAAACGATAGCTTATGAAAAGTTAAGATGTAGGAATGTGCTATGTGGAATGTGTTTTGCTTGATCTCAAATCCTTTAGATTTTACAGGGTGTCAAAGTTGCAAAATGTCAATATTGACCTCTCAATATTTCAAAAACAGTTGAAGATAGGTATAGGACATCCTACATGAAATGTGTTTAGAATTTCACGTAGAGCTCAAAATTGCAATAATATTCTGGGTGTTCCGTTTAAAATAACGAAGATGACATCAACTTCCGGTATAACTGGAAGCGTTAGGTGGACGCCATTATTTTAGGTGAGAAAGGTACGTCCGAAAACACTTGCACAAATTTTCAAATTCAAAATCGAAGTAGTCTCTGAAATATGTCTAATGTCTGGTCACCGTGGGACACCCTGTATAGATATAGGTAGGTAGGTAATCTGCTAGATCACAGTTTAATTGGCTGTTTTATACTTCGAATTTATTTTTTCGAATTTCGACATTCGAAATTACAAATTTAATAGGTAGGTAGGTACATGGCAGGTACCTACCTATTCAAATATCACAATAATTGGTCAGTCGTCTAACTGTCAAAATGGATAGGAAAATCGTGAACTGGTTTTTATTGTAATTTAGGTACAGAGTTTGTTTAAGTTAAGAGTCCATTCACTGCTAGTCCGAAATAAGCCCAAAATCGGCGTTCGTCTCGTGTCTCATTATAAAAAAAACTATAAAAGATAGCGACTTTTAGTAAAAAAGTATTGAAAGATAAGACTTTAATCTAAATCCCTATAGTAGTAATTTTTTGTAATTCTTTTTATTTTTAAAATTCCAGGCAAACAATCTTGTACTAAAATAGGGTATTTTCAAAAATTATTTTCTCTAAAATATATGTATTAAACAAAAATTTGCTACTATAGGGATCTAGTTTATCTTTTGATCTTTCCGGTGATATATAATTTGTAACATTAAAAAGAAATTTTGTTGCAATTATAAGACAAATCCGGTACTCTTGCAATGAAGGCTAACTTCATTTCCATGTGCCTTTTTACTTCGGACTTCGGCTTTACGTGCACCTCCGAAATCTAAATAATTCGGTAGTGGAAATATGTAAGTGTTCACCCATCGGCTACCCAACCTCTCAACCCGACCCCGAATTCATGTCTGTCAAGTCTACAGTGAATGGACCCTTTATTTGTATGTAGGTACGTATAGCAAATGTTTTCTGAATTTTGTAGGCGACTGTAGAGCGTGAAGTTGGAATAGTATGCAAAACCAGTGGCGGCTCGCGCCTTTCTGGATTGGGTGGACAAATTAAAATTTTTCTTTTCCTTATGACTAAACACCTAACGAAATCTACATTTTGTACTTCGGTGTACATTTTGTACAGGGTATTCGCGTATATTTTGACACCTCTACCTAACAGGGGTTATTAAGAAAGTTAGAAAAAAAGTTTAAATACAAAAGTTGTTTGGTTTTTCACGTATTATATTTTGGCTAGGTCGAAAAAAAAATTGCATGTCGTAAATTTCAGGAAACCAATTGAACATAATATTTTTAAACGAGACACCCTGTACAATTTTAGACACTTGGCAAACAAATTTTTCTCTGATTTAAAAAATATATATTTTGTTGACATTTGCACTGACAGTTTGCGAAATATTTAATATTTTTTAATGTTTACAATAAATCATAAAAAAATACTAAAAAATTAATGAATTAGAAAATGTTTAAATAACTAAGGAGGCAGTTAGTTACATCGAAAATCGTTAAATATTTTTTATTACTGTTGGTTTCTACTGTTAAATATTTTTAGTTCTTTGTATTTTTTGTATTTTTTTATGGTACTCACTGTCGAATATTTCGAAAACTGTCGGTGCAAATGTCAACAAAATATATATTTTTGAAATCAGGAAAAAATATTTCCCCAAGCGTGTAAAATTATACACGGTGTCCCATTTAAAATTTTATGTTCAATTGTTTTTTCCAAATTTACGACATGCGATTTTTTTTTCGACCTAGCTAAAAGATAATACGTGAAAAACCAAACAACTTTTGTTTCAAAATTTTTTTTCTAACTTTCTTAATAACCCCTGTAGGTAGGGGTCAAAATATACGCGAATACCCTGTACACCGGTACCGCACATAACCTCTACTCTCTACACAACCCTTACCGTTGTTTTGTTTTGTAGCAGTCATAAAATATATAAGAAAGAGAGTAGCAGTGCTGTGAGAGAGACTAGCCGATGCGATGAAGCACGAATAGGTCCGACGGGCAAGCCCCAGATAAAGGTGCCAACCCAAAGCACCAATAACAAAAGTTAAGTACTTTTGATTAATTTAATTAATTTTAATATTTTTTCTAGTTATAATTTAATACACCGATAATATTATTGAGGTACCTACCTACTTCATCAATATTTATTATTATTATTATTGTTACTATTATTATTATTATTATTATTATTATTATTATTATTATTATTATTATTATTATTATTATTATTATTATTATTATTATTATTATTATTATTTTTAAATCCAGTCGACCGGTTCCCTGGCTTGGATTCTCAGGATCGCCGCTGGCGGTTATCAGTAGCTACTCCCCGAGTCCGTGGGGCGAGTAACTACTGAGTTCGGGAATCGTGTGCCCTGAGTAGACGTAATGAGCCCAGAATGACCGCCTTCGGCATTCTTTCGGCTAGAAGATCTGCCGAATTTCGGCATGCCAGTATGATCTTCAGTCCGAAAGCGTGTCTCTTGCTCCACCGGGGGCTCCTATTATCAGTACCACAATCTTCACAGTACGTTTTGGATGGAGTTTGCGGAGTTCGAAGAGAAAGTCTCGATATTTCGCCCGTTTCTCCTCCTCTTTCAAGATAATGTTGGTCTCGGCAGGAGCCGAGAACTCAATGACAAACATTGTCTTGAGCTGGTTGTCGAGGAGGACTACATCAGGCTTATTGGCTCAAATCTGCCTAAGCGTGGGAAATGAATAGTTCCAATAAATTTGGCACTTCTCTCAGCACTTGTGTTTCGTCTATCTCGTACGACTGCCCAAGAAGGAAGGAAAGCACTCGTAAAGCCGCATTATGTCTATGGATATAGGCCGAGACTGCATATGCCGGACAAGCGGAGAGCAGATGCATAATGGTTTCTGGCGCCCTATGGCAGGCCCTGCAGTTGACATCAAGAACCTCCATACCCATGACACGGATTCGATAAACGAGGTGTTAAATACACCATCCTGGCAAGCCATTATAAATCTCTTGGTCTCCGACTTAAGCTGACCTTAAAAAAGCAAAAGTCTGCGTTTCGGATAAGCCATGGTCTTCAAGGCTTTTATAGAAGATACCGTGTAATGGCTTGTTCTTATGCAGCTGCAGAAGCTTTGGACCTTCTGCAGCTTCAACTTGGGCTTTCACCTGAACGGGTCCCAACTCGATGACAGAGTCTGGGTTTCTCCGTTCAGCGTCGACGATCAGACCAAGTTCATCAGCTGCTCTTCGTGCTGCCATAAATAGAAATGCTCCGACCCCTGCATTTTCATGGTCTTGGACCATGCATTATTCCACCTCCATTTCATGGTGAGTTTTGTTACTTATAAATCCTATTAAATTTTTGTTGCTCATATCCGGCATACAGTTTATTCTTAATAATAAATATATAAACAGTGACACTAGGAGTCGCAAATAATAGAGCAACAAATGTTTATAAAAGTGGTATGTTTTTGTTTAAAGCTTACACAACACATAAAGATAATCGTTGAAAAACTGAATTAGTTTTTATCGTATATCGAACCGAAACAATAGAGAGTTTTTGAACCCCTTAAATTTTAGCATGTCGTTATCGTTATTCTGCGCATGCGCAGTGCCTAAAAGAGTATCATTTTTGGCACTGCGCATGCGCAGAATAACGATAACGATAACGCCGTGCTAGAATTTAAGGGGTTCAAAAACTCTCTCATGCAGCATGAACTTGAGTGTTATACTTTTTGAAAACTGTTCTAATTCTTTGCTACCAACTACACAAAATCTTCAAAAAGTCAGCCAAAAAAACTTACAGTCATTTTATCCATAGCTCATCCTTAGCTATTACCCTATATAAATAACTCGAAATATATTAGAGAGCGGAGTTTTGCACAGGACGATTTGTTGAATGCATTTAGATTTAAGATACTTATATGAGGTACCTACTAGAGGCTTTGTTTCCCGATTGTGCCAGTTTTTAGTTTTGCAACGCTCATATGGTTAATGACCAAGAGACAGACTTACTAGGGCCCGAATTTATAGTCGTTCCTTAAATGTTTCCTTAAGGCTTCCTTGGTTAAGGATTTCTTACACTTCTAGGAATGTTCTATTTTATAGCGAAGAAAAGTTAGTTCCTTGACTAAGGATAGGTATATACTTGACAACAGCGCAATACTTGAGTTTATGATTTATGACACGAGGTAAATGGAGGTTGTTCTATGGGTAAATGGGTCCTATTTCTTGTGATTTTTAAATAATTATTTCACATTCATAGTTTTCTCTGAATTCCACACACTTCTATCCAACTTACGATTTTAGAAAAATTGATTGTGGTGGTGGTAAAAAAAACAGTACACACAAAGTGGAAAACTATTGATTCTGTCTTGTGGACAGGTATAAAAGTGTGATTGAGAATAAGAAAACCGATGGGACAAATAATAAACAGTAACCTGGCAAAAAATTACAAATTTGTTTAACGCCTCTTCATCAACGCAAATATCTATCAAGCAGTTAAAAAAATTGTAGGATAATTTGAAACAAATGGGTGCAAATGGGTGCAAGTCGAAGAACTTTGGAGTTTAGATGTAGAACAATTTGAAAATTTAAAGTTAAGATTTTTCTAATTTGTTTATTGTTTCTCAAGTAAAACTTGGCGATATATCTTTTTGGCAGACGTTGATTTTCACCTACTCTTTCAATAGATTCCTCCATTTTTCTTAAATAATAAAATGTGAAATCAGGTATAAAACCCAGTAATTACTAATTTAATATCAATTTCGCCAAATTTAAAATAAGTAGGTACAACAATGGTTTATAACATTAACAACTCTAACCCCAATATATAACAGTAAGGAATTCTTGAAGGGAAGTGAGAAGTTACCTTAGATCTAAGCATCCCTTAAGGTAACCTTGATCGACTATAGAACAAAAACTATATACTAAGGAAGCCTTAAGGATGGAGGGTGCCTTAAGGAACGACTATAAATTTGGCCCTAGAATATATGTATACCTATTCCACATCTTAGCAAGAGTATCTTGATATTCCAGTAGGATAGATATTACATTTTTTATGATTCGAATAAATATTACTTCTGTAAGTATCTAGGTCAGGGTAGGTATTTAAGATGGAGGAACTGCCAATAATGAAGGTCGTTGTCATTTATCATTTTCAAGAAGGCTTATGAATGAAGTCAGCTATTAATCGACCTAGAGTTGCATGGCCAATTTGCTGTCACAATAATGTAACAAATATTTTATCTCCAGTTCACAAACAAATATAAATGTAATATAGAGTACTGGAAAAGGCATTCATATTTATTATAATTCATAGTTTCTTTTGGGATTACACCAGCTGTAAAATAACAAAAATCAGGAAACCAGAAGCACACAAATTAAATAATGTTAGTGAACTATTAAGGCAAACTTCTAAAGTTTGCCCCAAAAAACCACCGGATAATAACCAATAAGTTAAATATTTGATAAATTAATTAAATTTCATCCCTGATTTTTTAGTTTTATACAAAATTCCTTTATACAAGTCTATTTTAAAATATGTCTAAATAATAATTTTGACATAAGTTTCTTCAAAATAGTAAATAGTCCATAAAAATATTGCTCATTACTGGAAATTCCTTAATAGTATTTATGTTTAGTTTGGTCCTATTGTTAAAAGTATTGTCATTTTCTATTCTTTCTTTTACAATAGTGTTTTATCAATAGGAACATTTGTAAATAAACTTATTACTACATCTAAACTCACTAATAAACCATTAGAATTAAGTTGGATGGTGTATTAGTGTTGGAAAATGATGTGTATTTTTTATAAATGAGTCTGTATTACCTGACAAAGAATATAATAATATTATAATATTATCATTGTTTATTTCATAATTGGTGGTGTAATTCCAAAAGAAACTATGAATCATGAAAACGCATCATAAATAAGTTCCAGACATTACATATTTATTATAGGTAGAAAAATTTCATACAGTCTACTATTTGATTAGGTATATAACTTTAATGGAGGCCATATAACATATGTCCATTTTTAACTTAAATTTCACTAAACTTCAGAAGCAGGTTTAGACAAAATCGTCGACAGTTGAATGTCGATATAACATTGGTTAGCAGTTAATAGAAATTAGTGGATAAAGAACACAATTAAATTTGTAATTTTTCATCATTTACTGCGTTACACAATGAATTGTTTTGATCGTATCAAACAATTATGTTTTGTCCAATCTCTTGCTTTTATTTAAATTTGAAATAATCATTTGAAATAATTAAATAAGTAAATGTTGAAACTTGAAATATTTACTCGTAAGGAATTTTCTGGAAGCTTTTGGAGAGATAGTAGCAGGAATTGTTATACAGTTATAATTTACAGTTTTAGTCAAGTTAAAAGGTTTTCTTCAAGGTATATTAGTAGCCGGTCTACACATTTGTCGCAAGTGGCAACGTTTTTCCTACTCGATTAATGAGGACGGGCCGCGCGCGACTGACCGGGGCGGAGTCACTCAGCTGAGTAAAAAAAAATTTCAAAAAACCTAGATACTTATGTCTGATTTGGTTGAGAAATTTGCAAGAAGGAAGGTCCGAAAAATTATTTTTTGAATAATGACTTAAGAAACTAAGTATTTAAATAAAAAGACTATTTAAGTTCCTGCCTCTTTTTTGCTTTTTTAATATTGTTGCTTTTTTGTTAATTGTTGAAGAAAAACACATTTATTTTTATTATTATGAATGTTTATTTATATTTACATATTTATTTTATATTTATTTTATCGAATTATCTCTTCATCATTTGGTGATTAACCTAGAATGCTGCTAGGGCGGTAGGAAAAGTTCCGCACCCTGGTGGCAGCTACCCTTAACGCGGCCCTGCCCATATGTATGCAATCCTAGAACCTACGCTGCACTGAAGAGGAAAACAAATTCGGGAACTATGTCGATGTCTTTATCATATTTTGCAAGCTCTCGTGGCAGGTGTTGGTCTGGAAATAGAAGTCGTTTACTTGCGGTGCAGGCAGTGGATCTCAGAACATAAAAACAGAACAGAAATAAAAATAACTGCGATTAATACGTGTTACTGCTAATAGTACTAATAGGCGATAGTTTAAAATTTATTCTAGATGGCCAGTTGTGCACATTGATCCACATGTATAATATAATAATTTGAAATAAGTATAAATTGTAGAACTGAATGGTCTTGAAGAGGGTTGGAACCTTTAGTGTGAAGATAACACTGACATAGTTATCCATATAACACCAAAACATTATACTGCACTCCAATGAGTGCAGTATAGTTGTGTAAAACTACGTCAGTGTTAGCATTGAATAGGCTTATGATCTTATGTGGAGACTGCTGTAAAGATTATTTTCGACAGACCGGATGGCAATAAGATAGCGGTCGGGTGTCCGAGAATCGTCTAAAGTAAACAAGTTAACATATATAACATATATAACATAACAAAAAAAATATTTTTTTAGATTGATTTGAAGTGTGTGTGACTCAGACCCGGCGAACTGAAAGGGTGATTGGGAATTTTGGGTAAGTTTGTATTTTTGAGTTTCAATTTGTAAAATACATTTATTTCTAAATATAGATTTTTGATCTTACGCATATTTGGTAAATAACCAAATTCCTAAAAAAATCTTCAGTTCTGGATTTTTGTCACTCCAGTTCTTTCATATTAATACATCTAAGAATTTTTTGCTATACGAAATCTGGTTAGGCTGTTCTTGGTAAGTGGCGCTACTATACAGTAAATACAAAGTATCTAATATTTAATTAGGTTGAAATTACAAACCTACTTAAGGATATAATGTAACAAATATCAAGAAGTTTGAAACATTATCGATCATTTATTTTATATTAGTCTGTATAATCCATAAACATTAAATTTAATTGAATTAGGTAATATCTTAGTCAATTAATTCCGCATAACTTGGCTGTTTCAAATTATTAAAGTGTAACGGCCATAGATAGGAATATAATCCATAAAATGAAATCCTGATCTCGTATTCCAAGAAATAAACTTCATTTTTGGGAAACCCCTGCATCTGTCAAAACTATTATAAAATGTTCAGTACCTGGAACACAGCTAAGTTAAGATATATACGATATGCTAAATGTTTTCGACTTAGAATTATATATTTCCGAAAATATAAAAATATACAGGATGGTCCATAAAAAAATAATAAAGTAAGGTGCGGCTATTTTGAGACTGAGCACTCAGTATATCCCTAGCAGAGCAATGAAATTCTGAATTTTCAAATTTTATAATCATGTTTCTGAATGGCGTTACAGTCCGTATTCACTTCGATCATGTATACTAACTAGCAAACTAGCCATATACTATATAGCCAGGATAATTCTAAAATCAACAGTGAATGGATACGTAAACATAAGCGAATCCAACAAAAATTGAGTATATCGACGAATTGAGCGAACTAACTAATCAACATCTGGGGCTCGGTACCAACATCTTGGCATCAGGTTACGTGGTATCAAAGACAGGGTTGCTATTTAAATATTAATATCTCAAAATGCGTAACTCCTAGCTATAGAGAATGTCACATAAATTGACCCTAACATTTTCCGTAGAATCAAAAAAATGCAATAATATACAGGGTGTCCCATTTAAAATAACGACGTTCATGTCGACTTTCGGAATAACCGGAAATGGTGGAGAGTTCTACATATTTTGGTTACGTTCACCCTAGAGATTTTACCATGTTGCCAAATTTTCAAATATTTTGAATTATTTCTTTCCCAGATATCTATCGACGCAGTTCCTGGTGAGAGACCCTGTATAAAGCATAAAAAATGAAAATTATTGGATAAATAGATCTGGATAGTTTCTATTTCAGGATTAGCTATAAGAACGGTCAAGACAAGGTAGCCATAGTATTTAAAGTTCGTCTGTATGAAATGCTAATATAAACAACTAGGTATACTAGAACTTTTCTTTTGATCATGGCATCTTAGTTTTCAGCACCACCATATAAACTAAAGTTTGGAAGATTTTAGGCTCAGTAACATAGTGTTTATGTATCAGTTTTTCTATATTCAAACAGTAGATATTTAAACCATCAAGACGAACTACCTACATCACTACAAGTTTCCTCAACGTGTAACATTGACACTTTATCTATCCATGTTCCACAACATATATTATATTTTATTTGTAGTGGCGAGGATACAGTAAAATACACCGTAGTGCCGTCTTTGGGTCTTTGCTACTACCTGTCTGACAATTATTGTCTAATTGACAGACAGTTAACGATCTGCTTTTATGCAGATGCCATTACAGCGATCTCTATTGTCTTTGAGGAAGACAATCCTACTTATTTATTTATTTGGAGATGCCGAAAACAACTACTCCACGGGCAATATGCCCCGACTGGCGTTGCATTACATCAACATCTCCATGGATGTCGCCACATCCTTCATCAAGACCAAATACCAGACAATGACCGGTTTCGATCTTGTTATAATCTCGTCAGATTGCCATAGATATCGGAATCGATGAATGATCTGGCATATTGCCCCTGCAGTAGTTGTTTTCGGCATCTCCAAATTAATATATTATATTTTATGTTCAGAATTTTATGTTGTTTCAGAAGCTTTGCACTTGCAAATTGAAGATTTTTAAATAATTTTCTACAATTTTGCATAATTAAATCCAGACCATCACAATTCCTGAATGCATTACATAGCGTTGTGCCTAGCTCATGGCCATAAGTTGGCACAGTCCAGGTTTTACTGATGATGTCGACGCGAGTGTCTATTTCTATACATTTTTTGAAGGCATTTTACTGGAAACTGGAAAAGGAGTGGAAGTTGTAGACAAGCTTGCAACTTTATAGTGGAGCCAAGCAAGACCAAGACGGCCTGGCTGTTAAGTCGTAGCCGGAAGGCTCTAAACCAGTTGGTGGGAGTTTTAACGGGTCACTGCAGGCTTAGAAGATCTATCATTGATGGGTGTTGAGGGAGACCCTATCTGTAAAAAGTGCGGGGAGGGCGACGAAACACCTTCCCACTTCTTGGCAGAATGTGTGGCTTTCGGAAGAGGTCAGTTCCCTTGAATGGACCGATATTCTGATCTACATTAGAAGGTCGGGAAGGTTCAACGAGGGAAGAGGAGACGGAGTTAGTTAGGGGACGACAGGGGTAGGCAAAAAGGGCCCGCTTGTGGCCTACTTGCCAGGTCTTGGCCGCCCCATACACACTACTACTACTACTGATTAAATAACAATTTCTCAAGAAATTGTTAAGAAATATTACATGTACAGTTTTTTTAACTGGCTCACTAATTGCACAACTTTTCTATTTGCTACTTTGAAACTGAAAACTGTTTCCAAACTGAAAATTCCCGATGATTCCAAATACGGCTTCAAAAGCTTCCCCTGACGTAGTTTTTGACAAATATGACGCCATTTTGGATTTTTGTAAATGGCAACGTAGGAACAGTTTACCACCATTCCAAAGACTCCTTCGAGTTGACTTAGAAATATATCATTATGGACAGTTTGCACCAACGATTCGCGATTTACAGGGCGACAAACTTACTGAATGTCGATTATTTTTTTAAATATTGTATATATATAAATATATCTAATTATAATTTATATTGCACCATATCCATAAAACTATAGTAGCATCCGTGTAATATGCAACCAGTACAGGAATCTCACTGTATAAATGGTTAATAAAATACTGTTCACTTTAATTAATAGGGTTTTCCCGATTTTCCTTATTCTTGGACTTCATGGTACTTAAGTTACAATATCGTGAATCGTTCCTGTATGCGCGCTCGTGGCCCGCAACATAATAATATGCCGCTCCCTCTCACACACAAGTCCTTGAGTTCCAGGCTCATAATTACAATGAGATTGGAGAAATCTATTGAGACGGAAATATGTTTTACATGGAATATATTTCACACACTGAAGTTGTGGAAATTACATGACTGGTTGAATTATGGATACTTACTGGTAGGTAGGCTATCTAGTGCCATTTCGAAATATAGTGATTACGCCATATTGGTATTACTTCTTGTCTTGTCTTGTGTGGCACGAAGTTATGGATAATAAAATAAATAGTATCCCGAGCTCTCTTCTTGCAGGACACGACACCCTTATGTGATAGATGTAACGCATTTAATATATCCTTGGACTGTCTTTGGAATTTCCAGTCTTCTCCGAGTAGGATATTTTCATGTAGATAAATGTTGTTGAGGACGTGATGTATTATATTACTACTTTATGAATTTTCGCAATTTAGGAGGAACTAGAGTCACTTAACTTCATGTAGTTAAATTGTATTACAAGAAAGTTTTATAATTAGTACACTGTAGGTATATCATGTATCCGCATTACACTACGATGCACTATGCTCGAGTAGGTTATATATGAGATAATTATTACTTTGCTTAATTAAAACCTTATTACTTTAATTAAAAATATTTTCCAGGTTTCCCTTATTCTCGTACTAAATGTTAGTCAAAGTTGTAACATCGTAAGTCGTTCCTGGGCGCATTCGCGGCCTGCAAAAATAATAATATGCCGCCCCCTCTCCCATACAAGTCTCTAACTTCCGGGCTCATCATTAAGATGAGAATGATGGATAGAGGTATTATTATTATTTATTTATTTATAAATGCTATGATATAGGTATTACAGCACCCAATACAGATATTAAATTGAAAGCATGAAACATTGACACGAGGTATATTATATCAGATTAGATAATGTGTTTGTGATTATAGCTTTTTTAGCCAGAAATTTATTGTAACAAAAGGATATAAGTGCGGTATTTTTGTTTGAATTTTATGTAGCTGTTACTTATACAGAATACTGAACTTTCACAACGATGTTATATCTATTCAAAATTTTCATACGACTATGGATGTTTCCATAATGTATTTTTATATATCTCGGGTTATCAAAAATAGTAAAATGCCTCGTTTTTATTTGAGAGTCTGTATCTTTTTTTATTATTTTATTTATTATCATTATTTTCTTTTTTAATAGACATTTTCTTTGTCAGTTTTTAATGTACTAATATTGTTTATATACTATGTTTATATACAGGGTCTTTCAACGAAAACTTGACTCCCCTTATAATTATAAAACCGAAAAAAAAATTGCATTTGCCGAGACCAGTCGGTTTCTGTTCTTGGGAGGAGCATTTTTGACAGCCAAGCCAACTTGATATGTTCATCCCCCTAACCCATAGCAACCACAACTTTAAAATTTCAAATGAAACTACGCTACTTTAATACATCATTTTAATACCCTTTCCATTGCGAACACATTGGTGTATCGTTTTTGGAAATCGGTTGAGATTTGATAGAGTTATTGGCTAAAACTGAAAAGTTGACAAACCGACATTCGCGTACTAATTTTTCTACTACACAACCACATAACTTTTTTTGATGTGTCGATCAGTTTACAAAGAAGTCTCAAATTAGAAAAGCCGAAGCAAACCAAAAACAAGTCTTATTTAATATTGCTCAAAGTGAGCCCCACTAATTTGAAAACTATAATACAGTCTGTTTTAAAATTTTATTCGAACATTATTAAACATATCCGGTGTTATTAATCGGCATTCTGCACAATTCTCTGACGCAACACCTCCAGTGTTTCGCACGGCCCGATACGAAAAAAGAGGGGATAGAGCAGGTGATCTTGGTGGCCATTCCTTGGGACCTCTTTTACCAATCCAATGTCTTGAGAAATGGCCATCCAAAAATTGCCGCACAGCAACAGCATAGTGAGGGGATGCTCCATCTTGTTGGAAAGATATTTAATTTTCTATTACATTTTTCACTCTCTAAAATTTCTGTTATCATAGGTAAATAGGTTTCCCATCGAGATTTCCTTGAAAAACAAACGGCTCAATAAGATAGTTGACCAAAATTCCGGCACAAACATTACATTTTTAAGGAGTCTGAGTATAACATTCCTTGATTAAAAGAGGATTAGAGTATCACTGCAATAGCGACAATTGTGTCTATTCACTTCACCATTCAACATAAATGTACGTTCGTCTGAAAAACACGTATTGGAGAAGATTTGGGTTCAGTAGAAGTCGCTCACTAAAATATTCATAAAATTGGGTACGGCGATCAAAATCATCTTCATGTAACTCTTGAACCAGCATCATCTTAAATGGATGAAATTTGCACTTTTTTATAAACACTTGAACTGGAAACACGAGAGGCTTGACACATTGCTTTGATCGACTGATTATTGTCCATCTGCAAGTGACCCAAAACTGCCACTTCAACAGCTTCATTTCGAACAGGACGATTTACTTCGCGTTTCTTGTTTGGAAGCGAATCCGTTGCAACAAACTTATCCATCAGTTGTTTAACGTACTGATGGCTCACATTTTTTTTTTGATGATTAGCATTAAAAATTCCTACTGCAGCTTTAGCGCAATCTGGATTTCGATACCAAATTGCAACAATTTCTACTCTTTTTGCGATAGAATAAACTATTTCGAAAACTCGTTTCAACAACAGACTGAAACTAACGATTTGATGGTCACAAGCAAAAAATAGCAGTGACATTTGACAATACGCATCAAAAAAAGTAATGTGGTCCAGTGGCGGCTCGCGGGTTCAAAAATGCGTGAAGAGCTAGCTAATATTTTTATATTTTTAAGCACTCACCTAGTTTTTATATATACGTAAACTAATAAAAAAATACGTAAACTAAATGTACGATCGTTAACATGCACAATGCAGTAATGCAAAAAAAAATGGCTAACGGCGTTTGCGAAATCAAAATTACATCTACTTCACAACATACTGACAAGACAAGTTAGGAAAAAATGCGAGCGCGAAGCACACTCCCACGTGATGGCCGAACTCTTCACTTGCACCGTAAGGAGTGGGAGCTCGTCTTAGCTCGTCCCTTATAATGACGTCAGCTGTAAAAGCGTTCCCATGGCAACGCAGTGTATGATGCAGGTTTAGCGGTTTTTACACGACGCCTCTTCACCACAAACGGCTACGTACCTATTGTTTTTATATTTTGTAACGTTTACGTGTGTGTAGCGTATGATAAATATATTACTATTAAATATATTTACTTATTATTATTATTATTATATTACGTTAGTAATAAAGAAAATGTATTTTGGTAATATCTTCGCTATTCATACTGAGTTTAAAAAATAGCATTGAATATTTTTGGTGAAGAGGCACTTCACCTACTTCACCTGAATAGCCGCCACTGATGTGGTCGTGTAATAGATAAAACGCTTATTATAGGTGTAGTCCGTCGGAAAGTCCGCTCTAGGATGCACAGAAAAAAAACCGAGGTATAACCAAATGGGACTTTCACCAGTCGAAAAGGCATGTTTTCTTACATAGAAAATCGAAATTGACGACTCTCTCCATTGGTCGAGACAAAAGATATAGACAAAAAACTGGAAAAATAGGGAAATATTTTTTTTTAACTTTGAACACTCATACCTTTTTTTCTAAAGAATGTAGAACAACAATTTTTTTTAAGTTTTATTCCTCATTCAATTTCCTTTCTTTTAGTATATATTTCATTAAAAAAAATTATAAACTATATTAAAAAAACAGTAATATTTAGAAAAAGGCAACAAATTGCCAACATTTTTTTAAACTCACCTCGCCATAACTTTCTTATGCAAAGAGCTACATCAATGTTTTTTTTTTCAAAAACTGCGCAATTTAATGGACCTCATTTTGTCTCTATTAACATGGGGTCTATTTTTAAAAATAAAACCGGTAGCGGCTTCTAAACGTCGGGGCGCATGCCTCTGCGGCGGGTTAGACGGCGATTTTTCCCATCGCGATCGCTGCACCCGCGCCTAGTTACAGTATTTAATTTGGTAAATTTGCACCTTATAGTGAGTAGATATCGAAAATTTTATTGTCAAAAATTCTGTGTTTTGTTTTACATATTTATAATTTTGTTGAAACATTTGTGCAGGTTTTATTTGAACAAATTTTAAAATTTGGTGATCGATAGACAATTATTATTAATGTTTTTCTGATATAAGGATTATTTTCCACATGCTATCCTTCAATAAAAATGGTAGACTAGTCGTAAAGTGTGATGACACTGATGTTCTAGTACTATTAATTTATTATTATCCTACTCGCGAAAATTTTAGTAATAGTAATACCAAAGAATTATTCATGGAAACTGGTCACACAAATATGACAACTAACAATAAAAGATATATTCCTATTCACGTCATTTCAAAAAAATTTGTGAATTTTATTTAATTTTAAATTGGCATGTAGGCTTACCAAGTTTTCACAGCCTCACAGGATGTGATACGACCAGTTCCCTTTAAAAAAAAATGAGGTAACGTCTGGGCGTATCACATTTAAAATACGGAAAAAAAATCTTGGGAGGTGTACTATAAAAATTGCGACACACTCAACCTTCACAAATTTGCCAAATTTGTATAAAAAGTTTTTTATACAAAAATAAAAATGCAAAACATCTCATTTTTTCTACTACTAGAAGATTAGTTCAATTTCCTTTTTTTTTTTGTATATATTTTATTAAAAAAAGTTGAAAACTATATTACAAAAACACAACGAATAGCCAATATTTTAAAAAAAGACAACGAATAGCCAATATTTTTTTAAACTCACTTCGCCATAACTTTCTTATGCAAAGAGCTATTTCAATGTTTTTTTTTTCAAAAATAGCGCAGGTTAATGGGTAGAAATCGCAAGTCGTTAATTTTCTTCTAAAAAATTGTAATGATTTAGAAAAATAATAGATAATTGTGGAAAGTGTATTAAATAAAAATGTTTATAAACAAAACAAAATTTTTAAAGGGGTTGGAACCTTTGGTAGGTAACACTGACGTAGTTTTGGAAAATGTGGAAAACTATGTCAGTATCAAAACAAAATTAAAACAAATTATTTTTTGGAAAAATTTTGATTTTCTTCGGGTTCGCGATTAATATTAATGCAATTCATTTTGCATTTGCAATTTGAGCTACAAAATACCCTTTCTTTTTTACACTGACATTTTTGCGTGTTGCAGTACTTATTTATCATTGCATAATAAGGAAATAATTTTCCGTATATCTTTTGGAACTAGAACTTGATGCATCATTTTCGGAACCCTAAAGTCCATCCATAAGTATAACAGGAGATCTTTTTTGGTTACCTCACCATTTGGGCCTACTGACCCATATAAATGTTTTATAATTTGACCTAAAATTGCACATTATAATAAAATGTGCGTACATTACAAATTTTTGCTTTATAAATTCACCTAAGTACATGTAGTTTGAAACTATCTTCTGTAGGGAGCAATTCCTGAGTTTGTATTTTGCTCTGATTTGTATGGTTTAACCGAATTTCATTCAGATATTTTGTATTTTTCTTTTTGTATAAATAACTTACAAATCTTCTGGCGAACCTTATTCCTTCGTCAGATGCCACTTCGGCAAATTTGTGAAGGTTCAGTGTGCCGCAATTTTTATAGTACACCTCACAAGATTTTTTTTCCGTATTTTAAATGTGATACGCCCAGACGTATCACATCCCCATCACGTTGTATCACATTCTCATGTGATACGAACAGTTCAAAGTGAACTGGTCGTATTACATCCTGTGAGGTTGTGAAAACTTGGTAATCCTTCACATGCCAATTTAAAATTAAATATAATTCACCACTTTTTTTGAAATGAGGTGAATAGGAATATACCGTTTTTTGTTAGTTGTCATATTTGTGTGACGTTCCATGAATATTTCTTTGGTGGTATTACTATTCCTAAATTTTTTGTAAGATAATAATAAATTACAGTCTACCATTTTTATTGGAGGATACCATGTGGAAAATAATCCTTGTATCAGAAATAAATTAATAACTGTCTATCCATCACCAAATATTAAAATTCATTAAAATAAAACCACGACAAACGTTTCAGGACTTATAAATAAAACAAAACACAACATTTTTAGAATAAAACTTACGATCTCTTCTCACTGCAAAGAGCAAATATACCAAATTAAATACTGTAACCAGGCGCGGGTGCAGCGATCGCGATGGGAAAAAATCGCCATCTAGCCCGCCGCAGAGGCATGCGCCCCGACGTTTAAAAGCCGCTACCGGTTTTATTTTTAAAAATTGACCTCATGTTAATCGAGAGAAAATGAAGTCCATTAAATTGCGCAGTTTTTGAAAAAAAAACATTGAAATAGCTCTTTGCATAAGAATGTTATGGCGAGGTGAGTTTAAAAAAATTTTGGCAATTTGTTGTCTTTTTCTAAATATTAGTGTTTTTTTAATATAGTTTATAATTTTTTTTAATGAAATATATACCAAAAGAAAGGAAATTGAAAGAGGAATAAAACTTAAAAAAAATTGTTGTTCTACATTCTTTAGAAAAAAAGTTATGAGTGTTCAAAGTTAAAAAAAAATATTTCCCTATTTTTCCAGTTTTTTGTCTATATCTTTTATCTCGACCAATGGAGAGAGTCGTCAATTTCGATTTTCTATGTAAGAAAACATGCCTTATCGACTGGTGAAAGTCCCATTTGGTTATACCTCAGTTTTTTTAGCTCCGAAACTAGAAGGCTTTTCGCGCTCCATCCGACGGACTAGTGGGTATTTCTCTAGAAATTAGTAAGCGAATGTCGGTTTGTCAATTTTTCGTTTTTAGCCTTCGGGCCTTTCGTTTTTTGGGCTTTAAAATGATAGATGTAGCGTAGTTTCAATCGAAATTTGAAAGTCAGGGTTGCTACGGGTTAGTGGGATGAATATATCAAGTTGGATTAACTGTCAAAAATACCCCCACCCCCAAGAACAGAAATGTATGGGTCTCGGCGAATTCTATTTTTTTTTTTAGGTTTTATAATTATTATAGTGGAGTCAGGTTTTCGTTGAAAGACCCTGTAATTTTTCCTGTCATCTATTAATTATTATATATTTTTAAAATATGTTTATTTATAAATATATCGCGGTTTATAGTAGTGCTTCTTTTTTACATATTTTTTTTTTCATTTTGGTTTCCATTAGGTTTTGTTCAACTTATACATATAATCTTATGACTATAATTAATCCATAAAATATTGGAAGGAGATGCCGAAAACAACTACTCCACGGGCAATATGCCCCGACTGGCGTTGCATTACATCAACATCTCCATGGATGTCATGGAGATCCAAACATTCACATATGCCCCTTAGGCAATCAATGTCGCCAGATCATTCATCGATTCCGATACCTATGGCAATCTGATGAGATCATAACAAGATCGAAACCGGTCATTGTCTGGTATTTGGTCTTGATGAAGGATGTGGCTACATCTATGGAGATGTTGATGTAATGCAACGGCAGTCGGGGCATATTGCCCGTGGAGTAGTTGTTTTCGGCATCTCCTTCCAATAATTAAGTAGGATTGTCTTCCTCAAAGACAATAGAGGTCGCTGTAATGGCATCTGCTTTCTGCAGATCGTTATCTGTCTGTCAATTAGACAATAATTGTCAGACAGGTAGTAGCAAAGACCCAAAGAGGGCACTGCAGTGTATTTCACTGTTTCTCGTCACTACAAATAATCCATAAAATGTTACAATTACCTAGACCAACGGTTCCTAGATACTTATATTCGACTGTTTTATGTATTTGTATAAACTATGAAATGTATTTGAATATCTTTTAATGAGTAAGATATTTAAATTTAATTTAAAGTGATTTTTGGAATACGTGGTTTGTGAATCTATTCAAAGATAATGCATTGTAATTCCATTTAGAAGGCCTTTCTATTTTATGGAATATTATTAATATAATTTCTGTTAAGGGTGAATGACACTTATATGGTGACAGAGAATATAGCTATCCTCTATAACTTGCATACGTTTTGTGTGTTTAAGTTACGAAGGTCTTATACAATGCGCTCTGCGCTCATATAGCTCTGGGAGGGATGATAGTGTAATAAAAATGAAAGCAGACTAATATTTCCAGGTAGAAAATCACCAGGAATAGTTCGGGAACGTAAAATGTCTGCTTACTTTGTTATATTTTTCGATCTTAGATCGTAAGTTATGACGTTGAGCATAAAAAAATTAAATTTTCAGAACCACAGGCATCCACGAAAGTTAATTGTTTAAATGCCTATTAGCTGATTTTATCAACATGTAACTTCTCCTGCTCCTGGGTATTTTTAAACGTGATTCAGATGTAGCAAAACGACATTGATTTTAATAATAATTTAAAACATAAGTTTCCCTGAAAGAATACCATTTATAGTCATAGACATTTTTGATTTCGTGTTTAAATAACCTCAATACATTCAGCATCTATAAAAAAAGTGAGTTACACAACATAAAATCGTGCAATTCGCGATCGGAGCTCCCGGAAATGGTGTCTAAGAGTCTAGGTAGTCACCAAGCACGTAACCTTAGAGGAAGTTTACGATACATAAAAATAAAACTGAATCGAATCATGCAATGGCCAAAATCTATTTTTCACCCATTTTCACACAAACAGGGTGAAGTAACACCGTAGTAGGCCTAATTGTACGAAATTGTTAAACATATGACTGTGGAGCGGGAGCATGCGCCAGTCGTCCGGACCATCGTCGAGACGGGCAGTCAGCGGAGTAACGGGGTCGCAATAGGAACCCCCACGTAATGATCGGGAGTGAGCTCAAAGTGAATGCGGGGAGATGCTAGTCAGCTCTGACCTATGTCTGTCAGGAGTCTACATCGCCGGGTGTCAGGACCCGGTGGATATGTGCAGCACTTCCACAGCCAGTAAGTCCCTCGGGATGTGCCTCTTAGCGGATGCTCCAGATGGGATGATCGAGGCCTTTTATCTCTATTCGTCTTTTGTGGATTGTAGGCGTTATGTAACACTCCAAGTTGTCTACTGGGGCTATAACGATACAATTCATAACAGACTAGCACGCAATATCAAGACATTTATAGTCCTTATACCCTAAAATCTAAAATTATCACAAATGATTGCAATTTTAAAATTTATAATAACAAACAGCGTCTACATCTTTCGATCTGGAGCTCTGCACTGTCGCTAATAAAATTATTCTAACATGTAAAATAATTCGCATTACATTATTACGTAAATATATTGATATTTTTGGCTTCCTAACCCTTGAAAGCGGTGTGGAGAGAGAGTAGCTGTCAAAATATCACGGCGTAGGATTAGGATAACAGGAAGTAGTACCATATAGTTTTAGTAAAATTCAATATTTATTCTTCTTGTATTCTTACCTATTGCAATCGATATGTGTGTTTTATTTCTATCGAGAAAGCGTTACTTTGTTAACTGGACGAATAACCGGTTAAATGAACCAAAATCGATAGACATAAATTAATAAAATGAATTTTTACTTGCCGTGTTATTATGCCATTATTTGAGCTTTATATAAAAGTATTTTCTCTTTAGTCAAACTAAATATAGATATGAATGATTTGAAGTAACTTAACTTAAAAATAAATGTATTAAGGAAGCATATAATATTATCATCGTGTGTTGTAGTTACTGTATACTTCTGTATTTTAATTTTAAATTATAGAATTGTAATGGGTTTACCTACTATACTATACTATCGTAGATAATTATATTGGTGAGTATATTGTATATTTAGTATTCAAGTGCCTATAAATATTATGTATTGAAAATTTTGTTTATCACTTGCTTAGTGAACACGATATTAAATACGCACATTTTCTAGTTCACAACGTACATATGGAAGTTGACTTAATAAAGTGCTTTTATACCCTATATTTTCCGGTATATTAATTTCCATTTTTTATATTAGAGGTTTTTGAAGTAAATGATACTTTCTTGCTTTTAATAGGAAATCTTAATCAGAGGCAGACTAACCTAACCTTATTGATCATAAAGGAATCGGAAAGAATCAAGTATAACACTTGAAGCTAATGTTAGCAGTGGTGAGAAACACAGCGTAGTGCCATTTTTGGGTCTTTGCTACTATCTGCCTGACAATTATTGTCAAATTGACAGACAGATAACGACCTGCTTTTCCGCAGGTGCCATTACAGGAGTGACCTGTATTACTATGGAGATGCCGATGTAATGCAATGCCAGTCGGGGCATATTGCCCGTGGAGTAGGTGTTTTCGGCATCTCCTTCAAATAAATAAGTAGGATTGTCTTCCTCAAAGTTAATAGAGGTTACTGCTGTAATGCCACCTGCGGAAAAGCAGGTCGTTATCTGTCTGCCAATTTGACAATAATTGTCAGACAGATAGTAGCAAAGACCCAAAGAGGGCACTACGGTGTGTTTCTCATCACTACTAACATTCACGATGCCCATTAGGCAATAAGTCGTATCTTCGTAACTTGAACCTAATATTATTGAATATTATTGTTACTATTTCCATCCAGCCATGTCAGTTCTGAAAACTGTTACACTCATCGTTCAAGTAGTATAAGAAATACAGCTGTCAAACCAGATTCATATAAAAATACCATATGACTCACTAAAAGTGTACTTAATATTTAATCAGAAAATTAAAATGTGTTCCAAACACATCAATAGTTTTCTTGAAGTATCTAACTAAACGGTAACTAAACCATATTCTGTAATATACCTATACAGTCCTTTTACAATGAGAGGAAAAAATTGGTATCTTCTTAGCAACGTGTTTTTTCCAAAAACGTTCGGACAGGTCGATTTCAAAGTTTTAATTAGTGCATTTTGAGACAAACAGAAAGTCAATGGCAGTGTTTCGGTTTAGCCGGAAATTACACCGGCTTTGTTATTTTAAACGTAACACAACATATTTTTTAAATGATTTGGATTCACAATAAAAAGACATGCGCCTCTAAAAACGTTTTTATTATGAATAGTTCTTGTAAAATTGACAAAAATTGAGATACTAACTTATGCATTAACTACGATAAAACATTTTGTAATAAATTATATTTCATGTCCAACTTTGGTGCCCGTTTGCTTCAATGCATCTTTAAAGTCGAAGAATGACTTCTCGTTGGACATTTTCAGTCATTTCAGTCATTTAAGTCGTATCCTGTTTTGTGAATAATTAATGATGTCTGGTCTATTAAAATAAACTTTAAATTTAGCCACCCCTAGAATAGGTTCCTTTCTGATAATCCAAAAATGTCATAATTCTACGCATACTACATGATTAGGCTTGTTTTGGTTCTAACAAGAACTAGTTCTGAAGTGTACAGAGTGTGCGCGCAGTTTGAATAAAACCTTCGAATTTTTAAACTGCGCGTGCTCAGTATGATTCAGAACCGGTTCGTGTGAGAACCAAAACAAGCCTATATGTTTCAAGTCAGTACCTGACAGTTTTTGTCAATATTACAAAAATTGTTCATAATAGAAACGGTTTCAGAGTCTGCTAGAGAATTTGTCTGGTATATTGTATTAGCTCATTAATAATTGCCGTAATTAGCCGATATTGCAAGTTGTAAAATTGCTGATCGGACGCGTCCGTTTTACCGTTCAGTGAGCAAATTCTGTCACCTAACGTGGCTTCACACAATAATAAACATATCACGCCGCTAATTCAAAGATAGTGATAGTAAAATAATATATTATTGTTATTATAAAAATAATATACAAAATGTATAAATAATTAGATAAATATAAGACATTTTTGGCAGTTCTGCAGTCTTTGATTCTAGGTCTTCTAGGTAAATCTTTCAAGATTATTTCCCAGTACTGGCGACTTCGCCATTTTCTCTGATAAGAATTGTATTAGAAATTAGGTACTTACATCTTATATTATTTTCATGACTAATAAATTTTTGCAGTTTTTATGCTTTAAAAACATCACCTCGCACTTTTTTAACAGTATTTGACTTTAAACAAAATATTGAAAAGGTACATTCACGATAAGTTATATGATTTTGGATTCAATCGTATAAAAATTATTTTTTTCGCTACTCGCGACTTCTCCATGGTTGGTAAGATGTGAGTCATAAAATACCGTGTGATTCCGGTAAAGTTTGCACGCATCTATATCTTCATGCTGCACTCATGAGAGTTAATAAATAAAATATATCCACAAAACATAAAATTTAGGTTTAAACGTTCACCGCATTTAGAGTGGGCTGCTTCTTCAATTTTAAAAACTGGTCAGTCCTTAAAATTACATAACGTTTCGAAAAGGTATAAAATTGACAGTAACGGTAAGGTCTGTAACTTGTGCGTTTTCATGATTCATAGTTTTCTTTTGGGATTACACCATCTGTAAAATAACAAAAAACGGGAAACGAGGAGCATACAAATTAAATATTCAAAGTGCAGTATCAAGACATGCAAACTTCCAAAGTTCTCCCCAAAAACAACCATTGTATAATATGCAATAAAATAAATATTTGACACATTAACTAAATTTCATTAGTGGTATTATATTCACTGCGAAGTGAATAGAAAAATTGCATTTTGCTGTCTGAAAGCAAATTATAACAAAAAAATTATTTCGCCTCCCTAGAGATTTTGGAGGCGACGCTCATGGTTATGCCGACTGTGCAGTATTCTATCCAGTCAGTGTATGTAGTTTAAATTAAATACCTGGCCGACTAATTATGGAGCTTTAGGAAGCGCTAACGATGCACCCACATTTTGAGAACACGGCATCATCTTTTTAGAAATATAAGCAATTCTCAATAAATAATAGGAATATATGTTCGGATATGACAATGGTTATAAAGGCAGCTTCGAAAGCATCTGAGCACGAATGCATATACGAGGCAGGTCTTGGTATAATGAATGCTTTGTGAACATTTTATACCTATACTTAGCTGAGGTAAAACATATATATGTTTACAGTGTTACATAATAAGTTGCATAGTGCATATTACATATTAGTGCATAGTGCATATTACAATCTTTTTTAATTTCTTTTTAACTTCTAAAAATTTAAGTACAGGGTGTCCCAAGCTAATGTGAGACATTTTAAAGGCTTATAACTTCAAGGCAAAATGTGATAGCGACGAGCGGTTTTCACTTTCAGTAAAAATTTTTGTAAAATTAAGAGCACCAATTTTACAAAAATTTTTACTTTGTCATAGGGTTTAGTTTGTTTTACTTTTACAAGTCCTTGAAAAAAAAAATTACCACTTTTTAATTCAAAATTGTGATCAATTTTTAAATGGAACATCCTGTAAATTATATTACTATTCGATAGAGACACTTTTCCTCTTTTCAAAAATGTATAAATATATAAATTTTAATTTACACACTAGCCCTTTTCAATAGATCATAATTTTTTTGGAAGATCACATTTAAATTTTTTATATTGTCAGTACAGAATAATGGAATACATCAAAGCATAGATAGGTAGAGCCGGACCAATAGAATGGCCTGCACATTTTCCCGAACTAACGGTAGATACCTGATTTTGATATGGGGTTACGTCAAAGGTCGTTTTTATAGTCCTGTTGTACAAAATATAAAACAACTAAAACATAGCATAACTAAGGTTTGTCAGACCATAACACCGGAAATGTTAGAACTTGCCTTCGACAATATGTAGTTTAGATTGCAAAATTGTATTGAAGGAAATTGTGGGCACATTCAGCAATTTAACCTCAAACATTAAAGATGTACAATACATATGTGTGTATATTAAAACTGTATTCTTCTTAATTGGTGTTTTTGTTTCAATAACTTGGTAATTTATGCTGTAATGTAATTTGTATAAATTTGTAAAAAATTAATTATTTTCTTAATAATAACTTTAGTTGATGCATACCCTTATTCTGTACTGACAATGTAAAAAAAATAAAATGCGATCTTCCAAAAAAATTATGGTCTATTGAAAAGGGCTGGTGAGTAAATTGAAATATGTAACTCCTTTTTTTTTTGGTGTAACTCTATCAAACTATACATTTTTGAAAAGAGGAAAAGTGTCTCTATCGAATGGTAATATAATCTACAGGGTGTTCCATTTAAAAAATGGACACAATTTTGAATTAAAAAGTGGAAATTTTTTTTCAACCACCTATAGAAGTGAAACAAACTGGTACCAATGACAAATTAAAACTTTTTGTAAAATTAAGAGCACCAGTGAAAACCGCTCGTCGCTATCTCATTTTGCCTTGAATTTATAAGCCATTAAAATGTGTCACATTATCTTGGGACACCGTGTATAATTAAATATTATGTGAAATACTAAAAAATTTTAAATTTTTGAGAATTTCATTTTGGTTATTTTGAAATTGTACGATATCTTCAATTACTTTAATTTCTAATTAGGCCTCAATCTGATCTGTTATTTACCGTTTTCATACATTGATTAGTAAATCCAATTATTAAAAAATATAAAGCAAATAATAATATAAAGCAAACCCTTTCACGTGGAACGGACACATTTTTCCTACCCTCGAAGGATAATATAGCTTTACGTTCTCTCGTACGCGTTTGTGTTCGTATGTATACAAGGATTAATATTAATGCATAATATATTACTCCAGTGAAACGCCCCGTATTATTTAATTGTACTTCCTTAATAAAAAACACGGTTGACGGTTGCTTTGTGCACTGGTGGCTAATTTAAAATTCCATAGAGAAAATGAGAAGGAAAATTAGCCCAGTGTAATGATAAAATTAAACGATGGCAGCAGTTTTTCGACATGAAATTAAGAGTAAAACAGCTACGCGTAATTTGATGTAAATAGTAATTACAGCTGGGAATTTATTAAGCCAGATGTGTTTCGCGACAGCTGGAGTGTCAAATATGGTTTGGCACCCTTTACGATTTTTTGCTTAAACAAAGGCTGCCTGTATTTTCCATGATCTCCTTTTGTAAATTATACTAAAATCTCATTTTACCAAACAATAACGACGTGTGAAACTGTGCCGTCGAGGGCCCTAGGCTAAGAGCCTCCTTTTCAGCCTTCTTCACATAACAATAACACTTCTCCTCCCTTAAACTTGACCCTCTATACAACTAATAAAGCTAAACCCTTTGACCTTGTTTTTCTTTGGATTTTCTAAATTCCTATGCATGGCTATATGTGGTTTTCCGGAGATTTATTCTTGTTTGTCTATTTTTTTTCTAATATTTAATTTTGATTGTTATAAAAAGTCTTAGAAGAGCATCATTACTTATTTATTATTTTAGTATTATAACTTGGTACCTATATAATCATGCCTGCTGTTAAAAATAGTAAAGTTTTTTAACAGTAATTAGTTTGCTACTTATAAATCTGGGTAACTGAAGAATTTTTAATAAACATGATTCCTCCACCATCCTATACGAGTTGGAATTGTCAAGAAAAATCAAGCAGAAACTGCCGTATGAATCGATATTTTGCAGAAGTACGACCATTACACACGTTTAGCTATCACTCCTCGACCCAACCATTCTAAGTCTGATATATTAAATGGCAATATGTCCCTTGTGGGTCTTGTGAACCTCAAGAGACAACTTCATTAAGAATGTGAAACTTTTTCGGCGAATTAATGCCGGAAGAAGTACATGCAAGAAAACTATTAATAAAGTGAATACGTAAAACGCAAGAATAATCCTCATATTGCTTCTTACATTAATAAAGCCGATAATTAATAAAAACTGAATATTAGTTAGTAGTGGTGACAAACACAGTAGCGCCCTCTTCTGGTCTGTGCCTGTGGATCCGTCTGATTCTTATTAAAGCAGGTACCATTACAGCCTTAACCTCTATCGTCTTTAAGGATTTAAAAAAGACGAACCTCATTTATTTAGTTGAAGGAAATGCCGGAAATAACTACCGAAACAGTACCATAGATAGTAAACTCGATGAACGATGTTGCGACATAATTGCCTAAAGGCCTACTTATATTTAACCCAACAGGTTCAGCCTGTTAATGAAGCTGATAACCTTATTTATTAGATAGGAACTTATTCAGATCCTCTGGCAGAAGTTGTCCTTTGCCAAATGTCGTGTGTTAAGATCCCTTCCCCAGCGGGACAGGTACTCACCTGTTTTTATAGGTGTTTTACCGTTTCATCCTCTTTTAAGCGTACGTGGCACTCAGCATCTTCTACTAGGCCGAATTGGTACAGATGGTATTTTAAACGGTAGTGCCCAGTATATTGTCCAATTAAAGTTCGTAGGTGCAACCTGTTTAACTTGTTTTTGAAGGGTTTATTATGAACGCCTTCGAACGAACTAATCTTGGTAGTTCTTGCCAGTACTGGAGGATTTACCCCTTGGTCCAGGTCGAGAGAGTTGTTTTGGCAGTACTCCAGGTACCAAGCAGCATCCTCCCAAGCAGCATCCTCCCTGGCTAGAGAGTCGACTGCTTTATTCCCTATGTCTATGACTAGAGTTGTTCTATTTTTCCTGCCTAAATCAGGGAGCACCTGCTGACAGCTCCATATCGTTTTTGAGTTACAATAGTAGCAGCCAAGACCTTTAAGAGCTACTTGGCTGCCCGAGAAGATTTTTATCGCTTTGCGTGTAAGTAGCGTTTGTTCCAGCCTCTGTATACACGATCTGATGGCATAGATTTCTGACTGAAATTAATGTAGTTGCAAATTACCAAGGCTTGAGTATAAAGGAGGCATAGAAGTATTGAGATACTACCAGGTACTCAGGTATTACACATTTTGTGTATCAGAAATGTTAAACGATTAATTAGCCAATTCGTTTGTCTGCATGGTATTTCTATGCCTCTAATATTTATTCTAAACTCCCTTTGGCATATGAGCATTTTGGATTTTGGTTTAGAGGGGCTGCAATCAGTGAAAAGGTTGGAAACGGAAAAAAATATCAGCGGGCAGCAGACATGTTAAACAAATTAAAAGTAATCCTTAGGCGTTGGCACATATACATATAATTAAAAATAATAAATAACAATATCTGTGAACATCATAGCTTCAAGCTATATTTTCTTCTTTACTAAAAAAAATATATTATGAAATATTGAGTTTGCAATAACGGAGACAGAAAGATTGTTCACAGGGTAGGAAGATACAATATATTATTAGATTTAGTCTCAATTCAAGGCACGTGAACGTTTGAAATATTATAGCCATACATTACATTTAAACTAAATGTTATCATTTTTTCTCTAAAAGTAAAATATATTGTTACGTAAACAGTGTGTCAAATCATACGTCATCGTGAGAAAATTACAGTTTCGATGGTGTTGAAATGTTCTACGAAATAGGATTAGGACCACTTTTTAAAAGCTGTATAAGGGATTCTTTTAGTCAACAAAATATTACAGTAGGATTCTACACTCATCCAAATACAATAAATTTACTGGTTACTTTTCCACTGGTTCCTAAAATTCTTATTATTTATTTATTTTGTAATTACTCCCTGTGATTTAATTATGTATTGTAAAAAGTTGTTTAAAGTTATATGTTGTTTTCGGTTTCATGGCATTAAATTTCATAGTTTTTTTATTTTTGCACCTAGCAGAGTAATGGTAAGTTCATATTGTTTAAGCAAAATTATCATATGAGAATTTTAAGGAGTCTGTTGAGTTCCACATTTTACATTTATATATTATACCATTAATTTATAGGTGTTGAACCCCCACATCACAAGTTGTAGATATATTATACACAGGGCATTTTTAAACTAATACTCTGAAACGTTATTACTGGTGCAAAATACTAAAAAAGTATTAGACCGGCAGTTAATGACAGATTTTTTGTTGTAATTTTAGTCAGTATGCCTTTCAGACGGTATTATAAGGCGTGTATTCTCATAACGAAAAGGAATGAATCAAAGAGTCATCCCGGGTTCTTCATACAGAAAAGAGAATTTTCACTTTTTGTTTCAAATTATGCGTTTTACTTCATTGTATACGTTTTATACTCCATTGTTTCAGGTTTGTAAACTATTGAAAATTGACTTTCATTTAGAAAAAAAAAATACTTTTTATTGTCACATTCTCACGATTTTTTCAATTTTTAAAAATAAGGTTATCGTTATTTGTGAAAGTGAAGATTTGAGAGATATAGGTAATTTATTGTAGTCTTTGAACAAAGATAGCAGATTTTGGACAGATATATAATAGACTATTGACAATATAAAATGCATATAAATCACAAAAGTACGCAAATATTACAAAAGAAAAAACATTTCTTGTAAGATGATGGTTTTAAGATTATTTAGTTCCTATATGGTAGGTACCTACATATATTAAATATGCTAATGTACTAATGTTGTAGAAATTCCAGGAATAAAGTATACTACAGGCAGATGATTTTTGTACGATATATTCTTCTAATTAATTAGCCTCCTGTTAATTTACAATACTTATATAACATACTATATAAATAATGAACTATAAGAAAACAAGGTATATATACACACAAGTAATTTTTTTATTAATGGCACGTAGCTTCTTGCTGCTTGCCGCTATTACTGTTAATTTATTTATTTTTACTATATATCGTTTATTAAATTTGCATTATTCTCAATAATACTTTGATTAATCATACTAATTTCCGAACCTGTATCAATGAAATCCCCATATATCTTCATTATCTAATTTTGTATTTATATAGGTTAAATGGTCAGTTTGTTTTAAAGTTACATTTTCTTCTTAGCTAATATATTCATGTGGATGTTCAAAAGTACAAAACCAAAATTAGCCTGTACTTCATTTTAGGTAGGTGCTCTTCATGATTATGTAACCACCTCATATTCTTATCCATATTACCATCCTTATCGATTCAGGAATTACATTAGCCTACATTCTATTCATTGTTATGCCAAGATATTGCGGTAGATTCTGCGTATTCAGGAGAAACTCTTCAAAATGTCCATGCATTCGAATAAGAAAATCCATCAGGATTAAATATGATAAAATTTTTCCACATCTTATCTCTTCCAATTATTTTTAAAGCTAACTCTTCCTTTTTTTTTAGTTTATGTTTTCTATTGCAATGCATGAATTCTATATATGTACCTACATACAGAAGGTATAGCATTTTTACCATAAAGCACATATGTATAAATGGATCCAGAAGATTATAAGATTCACTGATGACCTTCGTAAAAGTCGAATTTTCGAATTAGGTAGTACCTAATATTAAAATTTTTTATTCATGGAGAATATAATAAGATTCTAGACAGGATAGGTACGTTTATTGAAAGGTATCTGCATCTGAAATAATCACTTGTTTCGTTTCCGTGCTTCGGAGCTCAGTAGACGAGCGGTTAAAGACGTTAAGTTTTGAATCATTCTCCGCGATTGACGGCGGTTTGAATCTCACGGCGGTCAACTTTTTCTAAATGCTCCTAAATTAAATCTGTGTATAAAAAATTGGCAGCGTTCTTAATATGTAACTAGTACTGCAATATCACTGTATAAATGGTTAACAACCTACTGTTCACTTTAATTAATAAGGTTTTCCGGGTTTCCCTTATTCTCATACTAAATAGAAGTTAAAATTATAACATATATAGTAAGTCGTTCCTGGGCGCGCTCGCGACCCGCAAAATAATAATATGCCGCCCCCTTTTCCACAAAAGTCTCTGACTTCTGGGCTTATCATCAAGATGAGAAAGATTATTATTATTATTATTGCTAACATAGTTTTGTTTGCGTGACAGATACAGACATAGATTAATTTTTGATTGCACAGGTAACTACGGTTTTTTAAAATGATCTTTAGCATTTTAAACAGAAAAGTATTAATAACAAAAAAAAAAGATCAAGAATAACTATAACAACCCTTATACATATGTACTGACATCAATTTTTCAATTTCCTCAAGTTTGTCAATTAATTTTGAGGACCCCGTATACAGCTAGTACTAACTAATTTTGAAAACATCTTAAGATTCTGAAGAAATTGTAACTTCCACTCTCACTGACCCAAAAATGAAAGTTTCTACTTCCACTTTTTCTGAAATATAAATTTTTGAAACCAAGAGTGCAGCAAGCAATTGTTTTTTAAAAATCGCATTAACTGGATAACGGTATTAAGTATGCCAAAGGTTACATAAAGTGACCCTAAAATTTTACGTAGAATAAAAAAATTCCATAATGTGCAGGGTGTTCCATTTAAAATAACAAAGTTGGTGGTTCATTCCGGTATAACTGGAAGTGAAACTGCCTTGTAAATATTTTATTTGAATATATCAGAGGCAACCTAGGCAACCAATTTTCAAAAAAAAAAGTATCATTGTAACTGTCTATCCCAACGAACCAGTTGCATGAGTAACCCTGTACATAAGGCCGTAGATGATAAGTAAATCATTCTGTAGACATTTCTTCCACATTACTTTATATTAACGTACTTAAACTTAATAGTTAGCAAACGTACTTAAATACAAAGTATATCTCGATTACCTTTATACCCTTGTTAGTTGGCGATATTCTCATTACTTAGGCTAAATAGCCTGTAATAAATTTAGTTAAGTCCTGTTGGCAAATTAGTTACAATATAGACGGCAAAATAAATTTGACCTCTAAATCGCTACTTGGGGTTGAGCTATTAACGCACAATTACATTAAGGGCCAAGTTACTCCGCTGCTATCAGCATTAGTCACCGAACTGGGTAAATCGTAAATCAAATTTCCAACACGAGATTGGCTGTTGATACCTGTGCTTGCTTTGCAGAGGTTAAAAAGGGTGGATATTTGCTTAAATTTAAGCGGAATGGATTATATGTTTAAATGAAAAGTTGAGCAGCGGCGGCTCGCGGCTTTCGGATTGGGTGGGCAAATTCAAATTTTACGTACGTAAAGAATGAAATTATTTCTGACGACGGTTAAGCTGAAGAAGGGTAAGCTTGTTATTTTTTTGTAAAAAACATTCGCAGGATAGCCCATTTTGGAGCCTCATCATTGCGATCTCGAAAACCGTAAGAGATACAGGGTCGGTTACATTATGGCAAAGTTCTAAAATTTGATGCTTTTCAAAATGCTGAGTTGTAATTTGGAAAATTCCGAAATATTTTCTTTCGGAAGTTCCGAAACATATTTATTTACATACGCTATAAAATAACTGTCTTTCTGTATAACCGTTGAGTGACGAAGTTTTTCACTCAACGGTATAACTGTCTTTCTGAATACCAACTGTTAGTTGTTTTCTTTGACATTACAAACTTCAGCTTCCACTTAATGCAATCGTTAAGGTCTACGTAAAAGGTTATTTATTTGTTTGCTATTTAATTCCAGCATAGAACGCGACAAAGAAGAACAGTAAGATGTATAATTGAAGCAATCGTAGTTATTTGCGTATATTTTTACAATAACCTTAGTTATTTGATTCATATATTTAATATTAAATCATTACTTTAAATTTTGGTGGTTAGTAAGATTAGATTGGTATGAGTGTCATAAAAGTACCGTACATTCATCGTAGTTTCTTTTAGGATTACACCACCTGTAAAATAATAAAAATCAGGAAACCAGAAATATTCAACATAGAGGTTGAAAGTTGTAGCATCAAGGCAAACTTCTAAAATTTGCCCAAAAACCCAAGTATGCAGTAAAAATAAATATATATAACAAATTAACTAAATTTCATCAGTGATTTTTATGGATTTTATTATAAAATTCGGTAATATTACAAATGATATTGGGAATTATGTTAAAGTAAAATATTATATAATAAAAATTATAAATAAACACTTTGCTTTGTTCTAAACGTTTCAGTCGGTCCTCGGCTCTTCGTCAGTAGTTTAAATGATAAAAAGGTGTCAGATTGACATTTTTAATTCACAAGTCATTAATTTACAACTTGTAACATCCTTTTCGAGAAAAAGCCAACAGGATAAACTTTAGAAGTTTACCTTGATACTACACTTTCAACCTAATCTTTCCTTCTAATCTTGGGTGGTGTAATTTCAAATGAAACTACCACAATGAATCATACAGCTCGCCCACAAATAAGGTACAGGCACTACTAAATTAATATTTATATTGCGTGAAACTACAAATCTATTTTAAATAAACAGATTTTTCTTTAATTCAATTAAATATTTTTATCTGTGTAGGTACTCCAATTCACGAGCAGTTCATACACTTTATTAAGTGCTACGATCGAATTTTACCCAATTATCTTAGTTGTGAGTTGTACCTACATCTCTGGAACGTACTGAACTTTATTTTATTACCGAACAGGTAATAAAATAATACACACAGGATTTGTGACGGATACTTCCCGATTTGCAGGTAGGAAGTGTCACGTTAGTGCCCGAGGATCGGTTTCTCTTTTGCCTCGGGCGCCAGTTCCTGTTTACAGTGCAGAAACACCACTACACAGGTAGCTACAGTGAAGATACGGTAAGCCAGGCGGTCGATAGGGAAAATTAGACTTCACAGAACATAACATGAGGTAAACTCAGTAATGGGACAAATTAAAACTATAACAGTAAAATAATACATATTAGTAACATATAAAGTGGAAACTTTCGGAAATATCCTGAAAAACTCAGATTTCATAAAATATTTTTCATTTTTTCTGACGTTATTTGGAAACAAATTTTGAAACGAATAACATTTCGTCATTGTCTTTTTATCTTTTAGTAGATGACACTGTCAAATTTATTTTATATGCCATATTTAACCGGTCCTGTATCCCTTACGGTTTTCGAGATCGCAATAATGAGGCTCGAGAATGGGCCATCCCGTACATTACATACCATTAAAGCAGTTTTATATTTTAACTGTTGGGATTGGGAATAACTGCCTATATCAGAAGATAAGGATACACATTGTGTGATGCAATTAAGGTTTGTACATAATGTAGGTATAACCAGTTATGGGTCATAAAGATAGAATGAGACCGTTATCGGAGGAAGCTAAGCACAAATAAAAACTGTTATTATTGAATCGATGGTGCTATTCTTGCAGTTTGTGTGTCGTCAGAGAAAATCGAGTGTGTCGAAAAAAGAAACCGTGGTAAAATTTAATTCTATACGTGTCACAGGAATTAATTCGTGTTGTAATGCTGTTCTTATGGACACATTACACTTATATTTTGTTACAAATATGATAGTTATTTGTTTAGTACAAAAAATATACTTTTTCGAGACGAGTGAAAGGGTTATCGAGTCGCGAAATTTTACGAGTCTCGAAAACCTTTTTGTACGAGTTTAGCATATTTTTTTCCAACCGTTTTTAATTCATCATCAGTTTTCATATTGTAATAGTTATTTAAAATATAAGTGTTGTAAAGATTCATATTACAACACGAGATATTAGAGTTATTAAAGGATGCGTTCGACTCTCGTATTATGAAATTAATGACGTAATTTACGATATAAGTAAATTATTCCAATAAGTGTATGCACCAAAATAAAATTTAATAGGAACAACTAATCTCATCTTGGAGAAAGTCTGCTTGCTTATCAGTAAGAACCAACAGCTGTATTTCGTTGCACATTCTTAACCATGGAAAGTGTCAATGTGGGACACTGTCGCTCTCGCTCCCTTCATCTCGTTTGTCGAGGTCTTTAAATGTGCATTTGTTTATAAAGTGCCAATTTATTTTTAAACAATAGATTTAATAGTATGTAATACAATATTGTACGTAATGTTTGAGAAAAATTTAAACAAAATTGAAATAAACAGGGTTCTATAAGGTTCAATTACAGTGCCGGCTGGTGAAATTTGGATATGGATATCGAAAATTTTGCATATTTCAAGGTCAAACCCCTTAAAATTATAAATTAGAAATTCGCAGAGCAAAAATATTTTCTTTAAAAAATAACTTTAGTTACACAAATATCCTCCTTTTTAATCGTACGGAAATCTCGACAAAAATTGTTTAAAACAAGATTTAAACAGGTAATTAATATTTAGATATAAAAAATTTACATATACGTTAAGTACCTTCAAAAAGCTGTAAATGAGAATTCAGGAAGCAGGAACATAACTATTTTTAGTTTTTAGATATCCGTTAATTAAAAACGATATGCCACAATCACAAACTCAAAAGTATTTTAGTTATTCAGTTTATAGTTTTCAAACGACACATTAAATTATTACGTAGGTAAACAAACTTCATACAATTATTTATACACGGGTACACCCACTTTTTAAAATTGAAATCTCTACGGTATTTCATAGAAATCAATTATTCCATAACTTTTTCATCGAAATTATTTATTGGGCAGGCAACGGCCAATTCTTTTATTTGTACTTTATCTTCCAGTGGAAGATTTGTAAAATTAGCTCTAATTATACTACTAACAGTATTCATGTTAAGTAATATATAAAATTGTCTTTTCATAAAAATTAAATAAGTATTTTAATAATGTTAAAAATATGTTATAATGTTTAATAATGTTCGTGTAGGGCCGCGAAATAATTGCGGCCAAATCTGCGTAATATAAGCATATGGAAAGTATCTAACGAGTCTAGTCGAAAAGAAGATGGGGTCGGTTGCTATAGTGTGCTATAGTTGCTCACTGTGCAGTGTGCAGTGGTGATGCAGTAATGTGCACTGTGGCATTATGGGTACGATAGCTCAAGCGCTCGAGCCCTTTCTAATAATAGTTTTGTACCACAATAAACATATTTTAACATTTGCATTTAATTTACAATAATGATAGTAATAAGGATTTCTTTGGTATTTTTGGAGGAGGGGCGCGCGGCCATGCGGCCTTAAGGAGAAGCCGCCACTGTTCATTTAACAGAAGTTGTGTATAAATAATGTATTGGTTTGTTGGTTGGTTGGATAACCTTTAATGGTCTCACTAACGACTGCACATATTAGTGATACACAATAATTGGTGTCAAGAAAAAGAACAATCTATGAATGATGAATACCTCGTTCATATTAACAAGCACACCATGGAAATAGCCTCAGATATTTTCAAAATTTTTAGGACACCTAATACAAGCTAGAAAGTTTGTAACTACCGAAATTACTTGACCTTGTTAAAAGAGAGATGGTGGTAATATTATGTCACAAGTTCACCGAACGGCTGATTCAAAACTATTCAAATGTAGGTATAATTACAATTTTTTCCAACTTTAGTGGAAATAATGTGAATAATTATTTATTTGCAGTATTTTTATAGCCACAACAAGATTTTACTTAGATGAATTGGAAACTAATTCCTAGACTGACTGACTTTTACGATATAATTTTTCGTACATTTTTAACGTTATATCTTACATTTAGAGCATCAGTAAGTATTCAGGCAATTTCTGCAGGCAGTAAACATAGGAATACATAATTCACGCTAGTAAGACAACGTATCGAAATAAAATCTACAAGCAACATTACATGAACTTACCTTGAGGAAAGCCTGCTTGCATACCAGTTTACGAGCTACCGCCTGGATTTCGTGGCTCATTTTCCTGGCGTATTGGCTTCGAAAGTGTGAAACAGCAGGCGATGAATATACATATAGACGCTGATATATTGGGCTGTGTACGGAACGCCTCAAATTGGGGCACCGCCGCCTTGCTCTCCTTTGCGGAGGGCCTCAAATGTCATTCCGCCGCTGATTCCTATAATAAATAGGGTCACAAGTGCGGGCGTACTCTCCAATCAATAGACCTCGCTCCCACACTTTACATATGCACCATCGTGTGTCGGTTCGTGGCTCCAGTGGTGGACTATGTTCTTCTATAGAAAAACCTGAAACAGATGAACCAGAAGTAATGTTCGTTAAAATTAAAGGATTGTAGAATTTTATGTGTAGTTTCATATGATTTAACATGCCACGTATACAACATTAATTAAAATTCGACTGGTGCGGGTTTTGGATTAATAAAAGTAAAAACATACTATTTTGGTGAGAAACACACAGTAGTGCCCTCTTTTGGTCTTTCTCACTATCCGTCTGACAATTCTTGTTACATTAACAAATAGGCAGCGACTAGCTTTTCCGCAAATGTCATTATAGCAGTGACCTCATTTTTCTTTGAGGAAGACAAGCTTATTTATTTGAAGGAGATGCCGAAATCAACTACTCCGGGGGATTTGTGGCCCAACTGGCATTACATTACTCCGACATCTCCATGTAAGTGGCAATATCCTTCATGGAGGCCAACCACCAGACACTGAACGGTTTCGCACTTATTTTGTGGTAATCAGAGTGCCATGGGTAGAGGAGTCGATGAACGATACTGCGAAATGATTGCCTAATGAGCATCTGTTATCTTAGTTGTGGTGAGAAAAAACTACTGTGTGTTTCTCATCACTAGTAACATACAGCATCGTTCATCGAGTCCACTACCTATAGCACTCTGATGGCCACAGAATAAGTGCGAAACCAGTCAGTGTCTATAGTGGTTTGTCTTGATGAAGGATGTTGCGCGTCCATGGAGATGCCGGAGTAATGCAATGCTAGTCGGGGCACATAGCCTGTGGAGTAGTTCCTTTCGGCATCTCCTTCGAATAAATCTTTAATCTGGTGTTTTATTGAAATATTTGTGTTACCTATGGTAAATTGTATTGTACCTATGGTAATATATTTGTAAATCCTTAGTAAATATTAATAGTTCTTAAAGTTACCTCCTCTTTTCCAAACACAGGTAATGTGTTTATATTTTAATATATGCACTGGGTATCAAACTTAAATTGTAATAGAATGGTGAAACATGGGTAATATCTTTTGGGGCAAACTTTAGAAATTTGTCTTGATACTACACTTTTGATCTTTATTTTGAATACTTCTGGTTTCTTATTTTTTATTATTTTGCAGGGGCCCAAAATAAACTATAATGAATCATACTGCACCACAAATAAATTACTACATTATCTACCAGATTGATCAAATAATATATAGTTTGTTTCATATAAAAATATAAACCGGAAAGTGATGGAAAGTGATGCATTTAAAAAATATCGTTGTATATCACTTAATTATACCAAAAAAGTATTTTAATAAACGTTTTGAATTTTTGGTTAAGCATTTAGGTGCTTTTTATAATTATAATATTATAATATTTTTTTTAAGTGCCTTAAAGGTGATATTTTTTCAAAAATGATCTCTCGGAAGATTCTACCAATTACTGATCAATCAAAAAATAATTTGTTATTAAATATTAAATTCAAATACCCAAAGTAAACATACATTTCCTTCGAATTCATAAAGAATTCTTAGATGGAAAAAATATATAATATTAGAGATGTGAGGGTAGATTCGAGGGTGGAGGGTCGAGTGGGTTCTTCCTCTAAATCACTGATCGGAAAATAATAAATACAAGGTATATGTAATTTACTAAATTAAGTTCTGACTTAGTTTCTAATAAAAAGAAACGCATGGTTAAAAATCTCAAAATTCTTCCATTTCCTTGTACGTAACGAATCATTTAGAACGGATGCCACTGACTATGATTCACTTTGTCAAATATTAATTACAGGAGAAATAATAATGTACCACTTTACAGATTTTTGTTATTCGCTATGAGCTGTTATGTTACCATAAGCTCTAATAGGTTAGCATTCATATACAACTATTATAGGTACCTTTTATATGAAAACTCGATAGGCTGAAAAGGGTGAGAAACTTGAGCGTGTCAGCTATATTTCTAAATGGATTTTTCGATTGGGAAGAAAACTGGAACAAATGTTTATTGTGGTGAAATCCACAAAAGTCTTTCTATAGAACCCCAAATCAAATAATTCCCTGGAAAATATTCATGTTAAAAGAAATCGGAGAAATGTGAAATAAAAATGTGAATAAGATTTTCGATTATCGGATAAAAGGAATTTTACATTTAGTGTCAGATAAAATATTTAATATTATCACTTTGATGCTTATATACAGTTCACATTGGTGTTAAAATGTTTGAATTGATTCCAGCAAAGGGAAACATATATTTTTTATATATTCACAAAATAATATAAATTTTAGTCAACGCGACAATTTCATAAAAAATAGGTAGGTTCTATGTATATCAATCACTTAACATGGCGATGTTTATAATTTTCCACACTCTCCTCCAAAATTGTATATATTCTTGGGGCTGGTGATATATTAAAAGAGATAGAAAGCAACAAAAAATGAAAATGCTCCTTACGCCCTAAAAGGCCTTACGCTCGCCAGTGATCAACCCACTTTGTGAATAGGCCTTCATATCTTAGCAGACAATTTTATTCAAAATTATCCAAAACAACTTTATAAACACAACTATTTATTGGATACAAAATTAACCATCTAACCACCTCACCCTGCTAACGTGACATTACATCATATAGACTAGATTACTCTTAAACTAAAGTAATGCATACGTATACAGGGTGCCCATTATCTATCTCCTTACGTGGCTAACTTTGTTAATAGTGGAGATAGAGAATTGGTTAAATTAGCAAAATTGGGCAGAATTACAAGAGGAATTCAGTGTCTCCTTCAAACTTAATTTTAATTTTCAACTTTTCGAGATATTTTGAAAAAACTGAATATCGCCAAAATTTTTAAACTCGAATATCTCGAAAACTATAAAAGATACAAATAATATAAAAATACTGTGTGATAGTGATTTTTACGTAAAATTAAGCGGTGAATTCCGTGGAACTCTCGAAAAGTTGAAAATTAAAATTAAATCTGAAGGAGGCACTGAATTTCCCTTATTCTGCCCAATTTTGCTAATTTAACCAATTCTCTATCTCCACTAGTAACAAAGTTAACCATGTAAGGAGAGAGATAATGGGCACCCTGTATATATAGTACAGTATAGTAAAGTATATACAGTATATAGTAATATACAGTGTGGAAAAGAAATCTGGAACATAGTTCATAACTAGATTATTTAATTTTTAAGTAAATCGTTCGGACACGTCGACCAAAATCACTAATATACAGGATGGCCCAACAAAGTTACAGACCAAAGTTAAATTTTTTAAATAGAACACCCTATTACTTAATATTTGGTTAGGACGTTTCTTCATGAATATATTGAGGGGTTATCTACAGTGATAAGAGTTATGAGAGAGTGCCTTAAGCGCAGTGTGTTGGACAAAGACTTTGTAACTCCTGTAGCCTAGTAACCAATTTCTGTTCTCTTTCCAACACATTACGCTCATGGCACGCTCTTTTGGTCATAACATTCTTATTATTATAGGTAGACCCATCAAATCATGTCAATGAATTCATGCTTCAACGCCCTAACAAAAAATGAAGTAATATAGGGTGTTCTATAAAAAAATTATAACTTTAGTTTGTAACTTTTTGTGCCATCCTGTATATTAATGAATTAGGTCAAAAACTGCTCAAGAAAAAAATAAAATCGACGTGTCCGAGCGATTTTTTTATATACCTACAGCAATATGAGGGAAACCTGAAAACCTGGAAAACCGCATTAATTAAGTGAACAGGCCAATAGACAATTTCATTAAAAATTATCTGAGACCATGGGCACTCAAACCCGCGACTTTTGGGTTAAGCCATCGACATTAAATTCTCAGCCGATATGTAAATATTTGGGTTTATAATAAGCAGGATATATTTAATTTTATCACAAATTAAAATATAAAATGCTTATACAAGAGTCCTGCTTCTGTATTGAGAGAAAACAATAAAAATATGATTAAAAGACTAGACAGCAAAGTAAAACAATTAGAATACATCTCATACATAATAACATAATTTTACAATATAATAAGGATATTTAGACAACTAAATAGGTTTAGTTGTCTATATAGACAATAGTTTAGACAACTAAATTACCTTTGTTTCGTATTTAACACTGTCTTCCAATTCTAAACAACTTTTTTAAATAATCTTATCTCATAAATAAAATTTTTTGGTCTTAAGAATATGCAGAGGCTTTTACTTGTATTTTCCGAGATTTTTACTATAAAATATATCCGATGTGAAAATTCTTGGACTGCCATCTTATTTCATTTACCTTTATCTGGTCTCAACAAGCAAAATTCTTATCATCGGTTCAGAATTTGAACTGCTAAAGACTAATTCTCCTAAAATTAATTATTAATCTAACATCTTTTAAATTTGATTTTGTGCAATAAAAGAAACCACGGTATACTTATACTAACAAAGTTTTATAGATATTATAGGTTTATTTTATTCAAAAGATTTGAAACGTATTTCAATTTGAAGCTACTTTTAATTAAAAAAAATATGCAGGGTGTCCCATTTAAAAAAATATAAGTTTATTTCGTAGCCCAAAAAACAAAAGTAGATACAAAAAAGTTTGCCTATACATTCCACTTAAGTGGATATTATATCTCTCTCAAGTGGATATTATATCTCTCAAAATAAGATAGATACTGCCTTGTTGATATAAGCAAAATTTCAAAATCACCCTGCAGTTCAAAAAACACGTGACAGTAGAATGGATCTGATAACACCATTAACCTGGAATTGAAAAGTAGGTCGAGACTGTGCAATTAGTTTATCCGTAGCTTTTACACTTTTTGAATTACCCTTGATTGCCAACAAAATGGACTGCTGTGTACAGTGTAACAAATGATGACTAAAATGTATAAAAGAAGAAAAGAACAACGTAAATATTATTAATTAAATAATAATACAATGTCCACAGTCACTGATGCACACTTACACAGTTTATGAATATTTCATTATTTAAACGATGTAGATAAAAGTATTAAAAAGAAAAATATATTAAAGACAATAAGTTGAGGTTATATGAAGATATGCGGTTGTAATTCAATTTTGGGGGGTGCATATTGTACGCAAAGTAGTAGTTTTCGGCATAACCTAAAAATAATAAGGTTATTCCTTTGCTTACCTAGGATTATAGGTAACGAGGAAAGTTAAAAACTTTATTGAACCATAATATTTAATAATTTCATTTATTTATCTCTTAGTCTTTTTGGCTTAATTTCTATATAAAGAAATGTATAAACAATCATCTGTAGACAAACACAAATTTACACACTTTTTAGTATCGAAAGCATTATACTTTTAGGGCGAACAAAGTGAGTACGAAGAAAATATTTCGTATGTTTAAATTACTAACGTTGACAATTGACCTTTCAGCATCCTTTAGAGGCTGCAAGAGCAATCAAAAGACTTACTTACGGTTTATACTAGACCGTGTCCACAGTCACTGGTGCACTCTTACACAGTCTATTAATTCACAAGGCTCCTGAAAGCACGGAAACAATATGGCTGGAGTAACAAAGAGACTTATGGTGTGGTGGTGTTGCCACCCGCAAACTGTACAGACAATGTATCAAGAGTGAAAAGCAAATTGCCAGAGTAAGAAAACTATTGACATTTCTACGTAGTGCGGTACCTGCATAAATCTATTTATGTTTATTGCAATTTTAACTGATGGATTTACTTGCGATATAACTTTCCGCCAGCGGTAGTAAAACGTTGGGCTTATATATATTTTATATAGAAGGCAATTCAATAAAATAACTCAACGACAAAAATTTGTCACTATTGTAACTTGTAATTTTATGTTATAACATAATATTTAGAGGGTGAAATTTTATGTGATATCAGATTAGTTAAGAAATACTACGGTGGATAATATTCATTTGTACTTATTTTATTATTGGGCCGGTGGCTCAGGGCCCGATCGCTGCGTTAGCGTCTCGATCGCTGAACCCGGAGGTCGTGGGTTCTAATTCCCATTCCACCAAACAATTTTTAATTAAATTGTTTACTCGTAGATTAAGGCTTATTCGCAGGGATGGCTTGGCAACTATCCTGGCGATGGCCTAGGATGGGAAGAATGTCAACTTGGTGTTAATGTGAGAGATTAAAATCAGTTGATGTTTGACTGTCCCCTTAACTAATGAGGTTTTCCAGGTTTCCCTCATTCCAGCACTGAATTATGGTTAGGGCCTACCAATTCGGGCGTAAGTCATTCAACTTTTTTAGTAGGACAATTTTTTTTAAATGCCCTTAGAGTGCGTTATATGCATAATTCGAAAACATATGGTTCTGATTACATACATCGTCACTAAAAAAAACGTCTAGATTTATCGCCCTAAAATTTTAAATACTTATGCACAAAACCTAAGTGCTTCGACTGGTATAAATCTTTTTTTATGATAGTACACCTATATATTACCAAAAAAGTGACGCGCTCGCGTTTATCACAGAGTGAAGTATTACGGCGCGCTCAGATTGGGTAGTCTTTGCTGGTGCCTCTATAGATGTCTGCCTCTAGAAAGAAGCGAGTAAGACTGGCGATCTTACTCCACTAATTATAGATAGCGCAGCGCTCGACCGGCGAGCGGCGTGGAGAGTAGTGAGAAATGTTCAGTTATAATACCGTACTCGCTTACGGGAGTAGCGTCTCATTTGGTAGGAAAATGAGCGCGCTTATAATTATGTTTCATATTTGGTGTTATTCAATGTCTCCGATGGTTGCAAGGATTGCGAAATCTGTCAATTTTCAATAGTTTTCAGTAGTATGAATAGTTTTTAAATTATTTCCTTGACTAAAAACCATATACCACAGAGTGTCTTCCTACATTTTTTCTTTCTTCTAGTTCAAAATTTTCTCTTAAAATATATAGAAAAAATGGATGAGAATATTATTCTAATTGGTAATACAGTGCTTCATATCTGAAAATGTCATATTAGTATCCTAGACAAGATGTTTAAGTAATGTGACATTTATAGAAAACATTTATTAAAAAAGTTGCTGGTATGGCGTAATTCTGTTTGAATACCTATATTCCTTCTGTTGGATATCACTGGTTAAGAAAGTATCAATATTTAAAAGTAATACTAATAATTTGGAAACGTTATTACCAAATACTATTATTAATAACAAATCACAAAACACTTGGCAAATATATCTAAGACACGCGATACTTAATCAAATAGTTGACGATTATGGCTTATTATCTGAACTGATTTTAAATTTCCTATAGATAACAAAAACTATGTTAATATTCTATGTTAAGTGCTTAAATTATTATTCGATTTTGAATTTTGGAAATATTTCAGTAGTTATTCTCATTTTACATGAAATAAATATTTTTTGATATGCATTAGGTATTATAATCTTGAAGGGGTTAGAACCTTTGGTGTGAAGATAACACTGACTAGTTTTCCACATAACACCAAAACACTATACTGCACTCTACGCGCGTTTCGATAACCAAGTTGGAATTATCTAGAGACGATGAAAACTAAACCTATGGTAATACTGTGTCCTATTTTTACCTAAATTATTGCTAAGGTTCATTGAACCGTTACGAGGGATCAGTGAAATCAAATCTCGACAAATATTGTCACTAAAGAGGGCTTTTATGAAAGGGCAGACAACCTGATTAGTAATGGCCCTTATAATAAATTTTCTAGAAATAAATTACCAAAAATGATTACTGAAGTAAGAAAGAAGTATTAAATCCTGCAACAACCTTATTCAGCAACCTTACTCCGACTTTAAATAGGAGGTTACATGTATCTAACCCAGGTGTACCTAGATTGTACTGCTTGCCTAAGATTCACAAACCAGGAAAGTCGGTGCGTCCTATTGTTTTATCAATTGGACCACCGACTTACCACCTATCAGTTCGAAGGTTTACCCATTGCACCACCTAGTTTTTCTATGATTAATTCCATTGATTTCATTAATAAGGTGAAAAATATTCAGTAGCAAGAAGGTGAAGTTTTAAACTTCTTTGGGTTTGTTCATTGTTTTCAAGTGTTCCTATAACACAGATCTTGGACTACCTTAAAGATCTACTCGAACCAAACAATCTCAGTCAAGATGTAGTAAAAGAATATCTTCAACTCACTAAACTTTGCATGAAACAAAATTGCTTTCGATTCAATGGTAATTTCTTCGAACAACCTGAGGGTACAGCAAGGGGTAACTCTTGTCACTATTCATTGCCAATCTCTTCATGAACAGATTCGAAACGGAGGCAAAAGAAGAATTCGAGTATTTCCCCAAGGTTTGGTTTAGGTATGTGGATAATACTTTGCAGTGTTTGATACAAAAGTCATTGATACTGACAATTTTGTTTCTAAATCAAACCGTATTTTCGCGTCAGTTAAATTTATATATGAAATTGAAAACTCTGGACAACTACCATTTCTAGATATATTAATAATTAGAAATAGTGAAAATAAGTTAGAATTTGACATTTACAGATACCAGTATTTTAAGATATATCCCTAAGGACTCTCACCATTGTGCTCAACACAAAATGACCAGTTTCAATTTTTTTATTCATCGCCTATTAAGCTTCCCTCTAAATAAAGAGAGGCTTGAAAAAGAAAAGGCATTGATTAAGGATATAGCTGCGAGTAATGGCTGTTCTGTAAATTTAATTGATAAAACAATTAGGAAACGCAAATTTGCAGTCCAGTTATCCTTTGAATAGTATTAGTACATTATAATATTAATGTTAAATACGTTGCTCGTACAACATGTACCTGGAAAGAGAGATACTCGGGGTCAATTCCCAGTCTGGTTTAATGGCAATATCATTAAGAAATTGAAACTCAAAAATAAGCTGTGGCGTACTTATAAATTGTCCTCTAATGCAGACGATTATAATAAATTCAAGGTATTAAGATCTGAAGTCAAATCCCTAATTAATTTCGCCTACAAGGACTACTTGGTATCTATCGAGGAAGACTTATCTATACATCCTAAACGTTTCTGGTCCTATATCAACTCAAAAGCAAGTTCCACATCTATTCCCTCACACATGAGTTATAATGATATTACATTATATGATCCTTCTGATATAGTAGATGCATTCGCCGATTATTTCTCGAAAGCTTTCAGCGGAAGTACTGCCCCTTCTTTCAACTACGACACTGTTACAAATTGTGACCTATTGTGCATTCCCGAAATCTCTGAAGATGATATAATACAAGCCATTAAAAAAATTAAAGGTAATTTTACAATGGGGCCTGATTTAATACCTGCCTTTTTAGTAAAAGATTGTGGAATAATCTTTGCCAAACCTTTAAAAATGATTTTTAATGCCATTCTTAAATATAGTGTGTTTCCAGACTCATGGAAACTTTCTAGAATATGTCCTGTTCACAAAAAAGATTCCAAAAATAATATAACCAACTATAGGCCTATTGCAATTATAAGTAATTTTTCAAAAATTTTTGAGATAGTCATTCACAATTATTTATACTCTCATGTGGAGAGATATATCTGTGAGCATCAACATGGTTTCGTGAAGGGGCGGTCGACTACAACCAACCTCGTCAACAAAGTGCAGTATATATCTGAAGTGCTCGATAGAGGTAGTCAAGTAGACGTAATATACACCGATTTCTCTAAGGCTTTTGATCGGCTTAACCATGATCTCTTAATTAAGAAGCTGTATTTAACGGGTGTATCTGATTCTCTCTTGACTTTGTTTTGCTCTTATTTTACAAATAGATTCCAATTAGTTCAGTACCGGGGCTTTCAGTCAAGTAATTTTTCGCAATTGTCAGGTGTTCCACAGGGATCGATTCTGGGACCTTTATTTTTCATTATATTTATCAATGATTTGACTGATTTGTTCGATGTTAATTATTTAATGTATGCTGATGATCTTAAGTTATTTATTGAGATAAACACGGCATCTGATTACTCTAAATTACAGAACAACTTATCTGTATTAGATCGTTGGTGTGAAGATAATTACTTACCGTTGAACATCAGTAAATGTAATATCATGTCTTATAGTCGTCGGAAAAATGTTCAACGTCTTGATTACATTATGCACAACACTATTTTAAATAGAGTCACGCAATTCAAAGATCTAGGTGTTACATTTTGTGATAATTTATCATTTGACACACATATTCAGTCAGTAACTGAATCTGCATTTAAAAGTCTGGGTTTTGTCTTGCGCAATTCTAAGGGTTTTCGAAATGTAGCCACATTTAATACGTTCTTTAATTGTTTTGTTCGCTGCAAGCTGGAATACGCCTCCATTGCTTGGAGTCCAATTTATGACATTCATATCACACAAGTAGAAAAGGTGCAGCGGAGATACTTAAAGACATTACATTTCATCAACTTTGGCACCTATCCGGTTCGTGGTATTCCGCAAGACATTTTGTTATCCACATTCAACTTAATTAGCTTACAACGTCGGCGCATTATGTACTCTCTAATCTTTTTGCATAAAATTATCAATAATTCTCTGAATGCACCTTCTCTGCTGTCTCGAATTTTATATCGTGTTCCTCGACTTAATTCTAGATCTAATTCAGTGCTGCAATTGCCAACACCCCGTACAAACATTCTGATAGCCTCCCCTCTTTATCAAATTACTGTTAACTATCAAATGTATGAAGATCGACTTGATATATTTTTTCATTCAACTGAATATATTAAAAATTTATTTGCATAGTCGTCTGTATATTGTATTGATGATATATCTTTGTATTTCTTATTTGTTGTTTTGTATTTTTACTCATGTTGTCTATATTATGATTTTATATTATGTATTTTTAATGTTGTTTTTCAAACCTTGTTCTGTAACTGGGATTCGTCCCGTTGGACATTGTACTCTAAAAATAAATAATATCGTACAGAAATTAAAAGTGTTTATGTAAAGAGTTTAATATGTTATTTTGATTGGTTAATTTCTGGACTAAAGTGGATTTCGCCATGAAAAAGTAAAAACTTTTCCATTACAAGATATAGCGAAAGCGCCGGCCATTTCCTGTCAATAAGTTTTAGTTTGCTTTTAGCAGTAAACAAATGATCAGAAGGGCCAGAAGTGTTGCCAGTATTCAGTTATCCTTTGAATCGTATTAGTATTAGTATTAGTACATTGTAGTAAGTATCGTACAGAAACTAAAAGTATTTATTTAAAGAGTTAACATGTTATTTTGATTGGTTAATTTCTGGACTAAGTTGATTTCGCCGAGAAAAAGTAAAAACTGTTTTATTACAAGATATGGCGAAAGCGCCGGTCATTTCCTGTCAATAAGTTTTAGTTTGCTTTTATATAAATGATCAGAAGGGTGGGCAGTATTCAGTTATCCTTTGAATTGTATTAGTAAAGTATATTCTGTAAACACTTCCCTTCCGTTTTACTACAGTTTCAACTGCGCCTCTGAGCCTATTGTTTAAAGTACCTTTTCGTTTAATCCAATAAAGGACGTTCCCCCGGCAGCAATAACCCTTTCTCTTTGAGAACGCGTGGGCTACAAACACCTATCATCTACTAAAGTCAACAGCGAACAGGTCACCTCTAATTAAACTGCTTTAAGTTAAAGCTATTTGCTTATTTTCAATTTACTGTAGTAGAGCTTAGAAATGCGTCGTTTTATATTCGCAACCCTTTGTGCTTCTAAAAGCGGTTACTGGTTTTGATTGGATGCCTACAGTCATGGTATATTTTGCTTACTATATTTAGATATTCATGTATTTGGGAATAGAAAAATAACCTTGGAGGTATGGAGGTGTAAAAATAATGGTTTTATTTATTTTTAGCAATAGTCGCTGATACATTTTTACGCCAAAAAGGATGGTGATAGTGAAAAGAGCCCCGTGACAGTTTAATCATAAGGGTAAAGGGTTGATCTCACAAAACTCTTTTAACTAAGTGAATATAGTAATTTAAACATTAGATGTGAAAAATTGAGGATACTCGGTTTTCGAGATATTTGCGTTTAAAGTTTGCAATGCACTTATATTGTTTGTATCAAAGGTGGAGTATCTAGGTTTGACTAGACGAGTTCCTGTTAAACTATAGAGATTAAAGGGCCGGCCTTTCCATCTCCTTATAAACATCTTTTTAAATTTATCTTCCTTGTAACTACAAAATGGGTCTTTTGACTGTGTTTTAAATTAAATCCTGCCTTTATAGTTATATCCTGCCCTATCTGCTCTTTAACTTATCGGTCACTCTTTTACTGGCCTATAAGTAGTTACAAAGAGATTTCTAACCTCAGAAATTATACAATTTGAGTATATTAATAAACAATTTGATTAATAAAACGTCAAAAAATATATTTTTATAATGGAAAACATGATTGATTTTGAAGAAGAAATATTATTAGATCATGAAATTAAAAACATGGTAAATATTGCAAATCGCGAACGAAAAATATATACTGTAAGGCCTCATATAGACAATTTAAACATCTGGGATTATGAAGAATTTATGAGGAGATTTAGTGTATCAAAAATAACGGTGTTAAATGTTCTAGAACAAATCGAGCAACATTTAGGGCATCACACTAACATGTTAATAATAAAAAAGAAATGATATCTATGTATTTGTTAGATTTTATGACATGTTTCATTGAATCATATTTTGAAATGACGACTGAACTGCTACGATTTGTACTAGTGAAAATTAGTGATTTGTAGGGCCTCAAATTCTTGGGCAATTTGGTTCCAAGTCTTTTTACTGTACCATCCTGGAAAGACATTTTTACACTTCTGAATATTAAATTTAAACTAGAGATCCCAGAAACGACTAGAACTTAAAAAAAGTTATATTTAGTTGGTTATAGCCACAGTATGTTATATTTAGCTAGGTAATGTTGTCATAATTGACATATTTTGTTGATTATGATTGACGCATTTCATCTGTCTCACTTTATTATATAGACTTTCTTATTTAATCAGTATTACCAATATCATTAAACAGTCGTTTTAGAAAAGAGCAGTTAAATTGTGTTGGAAAGACGCAATTTTTTAACTGCCAGATAAATTCACTTGTTAACTTTAAGTTTCTTTTAGTTAAAAGCAACTTTATAAAGAGATGGAAAGACCGGCCCTAAAAATTTGTCTATTTAGAAATTGTTTTTTTTTTGTTGTCTACAACTGAATTAAACATATCTATAAATGGAGATATTGTGACATCATCGGAAAATTTTCCAATTTCAACCTTAGGTAATTTGATATTATTTGGGTCTGAGCGTGTTGCGTCAGCGAATGCATTATCCTTAATTTCTTGTTTAGTTTCAAAGAGATAATAATTAATTGTACTAATATATGAACAATTAAATTCAAATTGTCTCCTAATTACCCCCTCTAAATCGATTTCTTCATCTTGAAGAGCCGTAATGGCCAATACCGATTGGTTTTGCTTTTTGAAATCAGAAGAAATTAATTTAAGTTGCGTGAACAGCATTTTAAATTGTATACTCGCGATGAATCCTCTGCTGCAGCTCTATCTTTTAATTCATTTATTTGATTAACCCAGATTTGGCGAAGAGCCTTAGAGTGACTTAGATTTTATTGGCTGTGGAGGACATTTTGTAAAAATATACAAAAAATTAGCTGAAAGTGGAAATCCTGAGATGCGTGATTTAAAAAACTGAGTGAATGTAAGTAAGAATGAATTAAATGAGTGATAATTACTACAAATATATATTATTATAAGCGATATCTGTATTATAATATTCAAATAAATGAGGTCAGGTATCTATTTCCCTCCTTTACCTATTATGCCAGTTCTTTAATGAAACAGATATATGTGAAGTAAAAACTTAGCCAGAAAGAATGTTTATTATTATAATATATTATTATTTATTATTTTGAGCTATCCTTGGCTCGTAAGGACAGATTTATGTTGCGGAAGGTCAAGAAAGTCACAAGTTGACACAATTTGCACTTACCCTCGTTGATATCTTCTGATTAACTAACGATGTAGTGGTAGCGCAACAACAGGATGGACGCAGGCTTTTCTGTCTAGCGGTGCAGGAGCTGAATGTAGATATTAAGCGTGGAAAGGTAAATTTAGCTGCTTTGGCATTTGGTGCGGACTGACCAATAATAACGCGAAAAATAAATGTTCATATTGCCACTATTTGAAAATGAGAAATTTAATATAGGTATACAACCATCATTGCGAGAGTATCAAAGAGATACTTTTAATTATATTTTTAGATATAGTATCACCCCTCGAAGTCCAGCAAATATTTTTTTACACCCTGTATATTACACAGGAAAAAATATTCAAATTAATTTAAACAATATAGAGATGGTGATAAATTATGGACATGTTGCTTATGCTCTCGTCGTATTAGAGTGGAAGCTATTAAGTCTTGAAATATTCTTGAGTAAGAGGTGTTCCAAAACAACTTTCAAAACAATTGCAGGGCGTTTAAATTAAATAGATATAACTAAAGTCTACATATATTCTAATTGTGTAGACTTTGATATAGACTATTTTTTTAAAGATATTAGAGTGAACCTTTTGAAATAAACACAGTATTAAGGTGTATATGTAACTCGATTTTATATTCAGTCATTTAGTTAAATTTATTTAAAACAATTCATCGATAAATAGATTGTTTGAAATAATAACGCGTGGTACAATTATTAAAAAGAATAATTATTTAAAAGTTTCCTTTTGTTTTATTTAACTGAGAAATACTTCAATAATATTTGAGATGTATTTGTATCAACAATTTATTTGCATAACAAAACGTGTATTATGATATCCAGTATATGGTAAAGAAATATTGCAACGAGCAGGTACTGAAACGGAAATTACTGTTAGTAAACATACAAATAGTCCAACACACAATCCTCTGGCTGCTATTTGATTGCTAAAAACACGAAGAAAAAATCGGTGCTACACCAAAGTACCAGTCCTCGCATTTGAACCCCAATTAAAATCTATCAATTTGAGCAATTAGTGGGCAAACAGAATAGTTTGTTGTGGAGTTCTACAATAAATTATTGTTTAGGGGTTAGTTTCCGAAACGGCCCGAGGGTCGTTCGACGTCAGGTGATGAATGTGAATCGGAAACTCTGTTGACATTCCATCGATAATATTATATGTTTCTCACATATAATCACATCGACAAATGCGTGTATTTAATATATTTCAGTATCAAATATAAGAGTTGAAAATAGTTAATAATATCTCACGTTAGTTACGTTAGTTGTCAAGTGCCAAAATATAACTTTCTATAATATGTAGATAATACATTTTTATTTAAAAATAATATTACATATTACATTATTTTATTTAACCCTACGTATTAGATGTACTTATATTGAAGAAGTGCGTTTGATTATACAGTGTTATTCAGAACTTATCCATAATAAAATTTGGGGATGTTCGACATACATGTAGAAATGTGGTAGTGCAAAAAAAATTTTTTTGGCGGCTTCTGAAAACTATTTAAAAATTTTTCATTGCACGCCACTTGATACTGGTCCACTGCAATGGAGTGACCTTGGGACTGACAATGCAAACTGGCGCTAGCACGAAAAAAACTTCGGAAGTTCTGAGAGTATACAGACACCCGGCGCAAGAAAGATTTGAAGTGTTTTTACTTTAAAATAAACTTAAAGATAGATAGATGTGACCAAAGTGACGTGTCTTTAAAATGAATAAAATTTTGTTACACTAATTTTGGAGAATTGCGCTACTTGATTACTAGGTATTAGAAACATGAAATTTATAAAAAATTTGCACATACCTTGTGAGCACGCCTTATCCAATTTTGCCGCACTAAACCGAATGTTCCTCCTGGTTGCTGATCTTGTAAACGCAAATGATTAAGTAAATTGGGGATTTTCACCATTTTGCTGCAACAGCCACTCACAAAACCAAACTCGTAATTAATAATCCACTGGTAACAGTCCATTAACTCAGCATTACTCTACACATGAGCCATTTTGAAAATTTTACAGTTTAACACTCTTGCGATAAATAAAACACCGGCACACAGAGAGTACACACATAGACTGATGATTAAATAGACAATAGAGATATTATCCCCCTCCAGTTCTATTCGCTCGGTCGTCGTTCGAGGTACAAAAACGTGTTTACTTTTTTTACCACATTCTTAGGAATGTGGTAGGTATATCAGATGTTGAACTACAGTTGCCCATCTACGTAGTCTTTTATAATGGTATAACTTTAAAAATTGTTTACGGGAAATCCTAAGACTTTTATTATAAATTTTTTTGGTGATATCGATTTATTATTTAAGGATGCACATATCCTCAAAGTTTTAGAGATAAGTTCTGAATGACCCTGTATATTATATGCAAGGACCAAAAACGGAATATTTATATGACGTTTATAATCATTTAGATTTGTTGTGATATTACCCACAATATAAATTAATTAATTATTAATTAGATCCCACTCTAAAACCGATTTATTTTATTTATACGAGGTATAGGTTTAGACAATTTTTATAATTAGGATATAAAAATATTGGAAACCTTGCGCCCAATAAGGCATTCCAGAACACCTGACAAAAAATGGCGTCCGTGGGTCAAACAAAGAAAATTTTTGTGGTTTTATGACGAATACCTCTTATTCAGAAATTCTAAAACCACTTTTTATCTTCAAATAACGTTAAGGAAATTGAATCCTCTATTAGAATTCAGAAATATTGATGGGAATGAGTTTTATGGTAAATTTTTGTCTGTCCTAACAAAAAAAAGAGAAATCTAACAAAATATACAGGTAAAACGCACTTTCATGTATTTATAAGATGTATCCGACATTTAGCAATTAAAATATGTTTGTAAATAAACTTGGAGGCACTACTATACTTCTTCACAGACATTTATGGGTTCTGTTTGACCCATGGAGGCCATTTTTAACAGCTCATTGGAATGCTTAATGGGTCAGTTATACAACAATAAACGCGAATAAACAAAAACCATTGTCATATCTAGCCCGTTAGAAATATCTTTAAATATCAAAAAGATGTTTCGACAAGGGAATTAGATATTTTTTCCGTAACGTCAACAAAAAGTGCTTTTTTGTTTAACAAAATTTGTCTGCTTCTTAGGTGTGACAATTTAATTTTTATTTTTTTGAGGTACGGTTTTATTTTACCTCGTAAGTAGGGAAATCTTTTGCTTATAATTTTAATTGTTATAATAAAAACGAGTACCATATTGTTGTGCACACAAATATTTACTAAAAAAGTTATTTCCCTTCGTCCATATATCTTATATATCTTATATATCTATCTCTATAGTTAAGAGCGCCCTCATCGGTAACTGGAATCGCCAATAAGCGCGGTAAAATGAGTCGTCGCGTCTCACAGTTTCGATTTATTTGCAGATAACTCCATCAACCGAGTAGTGATTGGTTTGCGCTATATAAAAACATAAATAATGTGAACCCGGAATTTATTTAGAGACACAAACAAGAGTCGATTTCTGCTAAAGACAATCAAAGAGTCTTTTGAACTACATTAGACCACTAACATTTACGAAATTTATCAAATATGAGAAAATGCTGAGCTTATTCAATTAAGTAATTAACTAATCATTTAACTTACCTTTTTTCCATGTTCTTTCTGGAAAATTAAACTCGGTTATCGTTAACTTTTCATTCGCAAACTGATATAAACCGACGTCGCGTCTTCGTTGTTTGGAGAACACTAACCAAACAACGCTATAAATATATATACTTATATGAGAATATCTACATATAACACCGCGAGCTTTGAATCGCTCACAACTCATCGGTTATTGCTTTAAAATAAGCACGCCACCTTATATCTGGTTTCAGATATATAGTTTTTAGATATAATATATTATATTTAAAGCTAAAAAGATAAGAACCGCCGAGTGCGAAAGAGAGCTATGGTTGTAGTCTAGCGATACTTGTTTATCTTAATGTTATAGTAGAGCCGCTAACAGCATATAAAAACGTGTTCACAGGTTGTTAAAATCTTCTTATACCTACTCATATTTATTACATTTGTATCTCAAAATATTTAAAGCAGTAAGTATTAAGAGCTATTTTGTTAATTTCTACATACGATGTGTCCCAAATTCGATGCTCATCATTAGGATCTCGGAAACTGTAAGAGATAGAAAGTCGGTTAAATACGGGGAATGTTTTAGACATTTTTATGCTGATCCCAAAATTGTTTAGAAATCATCGCCAACTGCGCCAGTTTTTGAAATATTTCAAAAAACTTAAGGTTGGTAATTTCTTTTTCTGGATTGATCGATAGCTCTAGATTTGTACATTATTAAGACACAATTTAGAAAGAAATATTTTGCGCAATAATCGATTATGCCTATGTTCACTTGATTTCTAGATACTCTTGTCAACTTTTGTTATTAAAAAGGTTTTCTTAAATTACCGCATTAAAAATTATTTATTTGTAATGATGCATTATTAGAAAGCTCTTTTTTTAACTAAATTAGAAAAATTGATAATTCAACATGACCGCCATAAGAAAAACAAAAGTTGACAATCATTTGATCGACTTTCTACCTCTTACAGTTTCCGTGATCACACTGGTTAGCAGCGAATTTGGGACACATGGTACATTTTAATGTGATATCTAGTGATAATATGATTACTACTACAATATACAATTAGCTTAGTTTAAAAAATATTCGAAATAATTAAAAATATACTTCCATCAAGGCAGTCGGGACTTGGTACTGGATACATCACAGCTTTGTGTCTGAGATAAATGATTATATTAGTACCTAGTGGTGAGAAACAGAGTATATGTATAGTGCCCTCTTTAGGTCTGTGCTACTATTGATCTGACAATTACTGTCTAATTGACATGTAGATAACGACCTACTTTTCTGCAGTAAATATTTTTATAAAAATTTCTTTTTACCTTCTCTTCTTTTTTCTTTTTTCCAAAAAGATCCTCTTCCAATGAAAAACAGTTCTGCAGGTATTCTGCTTGGTATAGGAAACTTATATGTCAATTAGACAATAATTGTCAAATGGATAGTAGTACCGACCTAAGAGGACATTATTGTGAGTGTTTCTCACCACTAGTAACCTAACAGATGCCCTTTAGGCAATTATCTCGTAACATTGTTCATAGAGTCCCCTAGCTGTGGCACTAATCAGCACAGAATAAGGGTGAAACCGGCCAGTGTCTGGTGGTTGGTCTCGCTGAAGGAATGCAAGGCCTGGGCACATAGTCTGTGGAGTGATTGTTTTCAGCATCTCCTTCACACTCCATCCAGCGCAGATATTCGCAATATCTCAGGCTTTAAAAATATCCTCTTCGGAAAATATTTATCAAATAATTTTTGTGGATTGACCATGCCCAATATTATAATGTGCCCAGTATATTGTAATTGTCAAGTATGTCGTATTTGTCGTATAAATTCGTAATTCGTATCAATGAATCAATCTGAAATTGAATTTTTTATTATAAAAGTGCCTTGAATCAGAATAGTGCATAATAACACTGATTTAGTCGTTGCATAAAGTGGAACAATTTAGTTAGTGTTTAGTTTAGTGTGTTCTGTCTTCCTGCTCACATGTATCCAAAATTACATTATAGACTGTAACTGAATGTCGATTAATTCACCGGTGGTTTCTCAGAAAGTCCCAATTGCCACGTATCACGCATTCCGAATATTAATTTTGAATTTATAATGTCAGATATCGAAAATTAAGCATTAACAGCATTATTTGCAGTTGCAGAAATTAGACTAATATATGACAGAAACCTTTTATTATCCCATTCCATAAGAAAATTAACTATTTTATTATTACATTTTTCAAACTGGTTAAAGTTGTATTTATACTGTCTTGTATTCAATTGCTATGGAAGATAGGTACTTTATTATTCCTAAAATATTCTTAAAACTTATTTTTTTGCTTAGATGTGTTTTTTGCTAGAAATACATTAGGATATACCGATATTACTAGGATTATACTACTATATATTAGGGTAGGAATACATAGGATCAATAAGGGAGTGCTGATGGAAATGGGAGTGACAATAGTTATACACGATTATACCTATATGTATTTAAAATTTTTGGTAACATAACTTAAAGCTACTTTTGCCTGCTTCTACCTAAATGGTTAAAAATCAGTGATTATTTGATAACAAACTTTTCTGTAGATTTATGAGAAAATGTGCAGATCGTTTCGTTGCAGATTATTTCTTAAAAAGAAATATGTACGAGTATGTAATAATTAATGTTGACAAACATGTAGATCAGTTATATTTTCTGTTTGATCAATAAAATCAGTCCAAAAAAGCAAGCTTTCCTCTCTGATCATTTGAAATATACTTTGTAGGTAAACAAATATAATGAGAATCTTCGATGTGTCGCAGACAAATAGTTATTATCGACCATTTTCTCGAAGTACCTGCTTAGGCGAATGTCATTCATCTAGGGAATCGTTCTTTGGTGAATAACATTGAATTTAATATATTATTGAACGAGGGATTAAAGAAGAGGTGCAGCTAAGTGGGGTTTAGACTTTTTTACACTATAATACTGCATTACTGAAAAAATAATAATAATCGAATCTTGTTAATTATTGTCCCATTATGGAATTGGGTACCAAGTAGTCACGTTATACAAAATTTTGATTACTTAAATACCTAAATAGCATCTTCTTTTTCCTTAAGGGTCCATTCACTGTAGACTTGACAGACATGAATTCGGGGTCGGGTTGAGAGGTGGGGTAGCCGATGGGTGAAGACTTACATATTTCCACTACCGAATTATTTAGATTTCGGAGGTGCACGTAAAGCCGAAGTAAAAAGGCACATGGAAACAAAGTTAGCCCTCATTGCAAGAGTACCGGATTTGTCTTATAATTGCAACAAAATTTCTTTTTAATGTAATAAATTATATATCACCAGAAAGATCAAAAGATAAACTAGATCCCTATAGTAGCAAATGTTTGTTTAATTCATGTATTTTAGAAAAAATAATTTTTGAAATACTCTATTTTGGTAGAAGATTATTTGCCTGGAATTTTAAAAATAAAAAGAATTACCAAAAATTACTACTATAGGGATTTAGATTAAAGTTTTATCTTTCCATACTTTTTTACTAAAAGTCGCTATCTTTTATAGTTTTTTTTATAATTAGACACGAGACGAACGCCGATTTTGGGCTGATTTCGGACCAGTGAATGGACTCTTAACCAATTAAATTATAAAGAACTTGTTCAAATAGGAACAGGCCGTACAAAATTTGAAGGCATATAATTTCTAAAGCAGGGTACAATAGATTTCTAGGAAGTCGTAAATATTGATACAGATCTCAGTGGCGTGCTTGGAAAGTGACTACTGAAATACATTATGAGTGATGATTTTTATTAAAAGGTAATTTAAATAATTATTAGCAATAAATAATATATTTATTATGTCACACAACTATTAAGTATAATTTACTTATAATTTTTTTGAGAATTTACTCAATTCCAGTTTATTTCAAAATATTACCGCGATTTGGGACGTTGTTGAAAAGGATTGTTCTACTCAGTAGGCTATAAAATCAACTAAGATGAAAGAAACAATGATGAATTTGATACTAGAAATTCTATTATTAGAACAGTAGAAACTGCAATTTGTAGACCAAAATGGAGTTTATTTCGTACTTGGGAAGCCGCCACCTTGAAAACATATCAATTGTCATTGTTTTAAAAAGTGGTTATGCTATCTGGGAAATGCCTATAAATTTACTTACAAAATATCATAATTCGTGAAACGTTAGTTAGTAGGAGGGAACTAAGTTTACGTCCTTACTGTATAAGTTGTTTGATGATATATCGCACATATTCTGATATTACCAGCCACTAAAAATTTAATGTTACTTTTGAAAGACGGTTCCTACTACTTTATCAAATGGAAATAGAAAGATTTTATTTTATTTCGCAGTCAGTTCGTGTTTGACGGCCGATAAAAAAGCGTTTCCCTCTAATTATAAAAATGATTCAGGCGTCCTTCCAAGGCAGCCTACAGCTCGCGTGCGAATTTAAATTAGGCCAAATGAATCCAAGTCGGCCGTTACAAGGTGCGTCTGGCGTTTCGCGTTACAGGCAGGGCAGCCTTGATCGCAGGCTAACATCGATCAGGCCTGACGTCACGGCTGGCAGGAACATCAATCATCGGAGACTTGGAAGCTTCGAGTTCTTCAGCATTAACATAATCGGGCCCAGAAGCGCCCTTACCAGCGGCATCGAAGAATGAATTTCACATAGAATAAATGCATCATTTGTAACAATGAATCAACACCGGTTTATGGCATAATTCCGCTCTTTCATAGTCCGATTACGGACGTTGAGAGCAATAAGGCGATGAAGGTTTCGGTGGAAATATTAATTGGAAGGAGAAAATGCCTTTGTTGGAATTTTTATCGGATTTTTATGGAGATGCTTTGTTCTCAAATTAGCTCTGGTACAAATAGACTTAACGTGGATTTCAATAATTGTATATAGCTTTCTGCTTAAATTAGTAGCCCCACCAAATATTTTTGGCCTACAGATAAAAAAATTGAAAAATGTATGAATTCGGGGTCGGTTCAGTTCTAAATTACTTGAAAAATTTATATTAGAATCTATTAAAAAAGATACATTGGCGAGGCATTTCTATATAAATATCCACAATACATGTATCTGCGTTACCTAAGAAGAAAAGGCAGTTTGTTACATTACTTAAACATCATACAGTAATTGTTTTGTTTTGAAAAAAAAATTGTTTTGAAAAAAACATTGATCTCATTTAGATGTTCCAAGAAATATACAGGGTGTCCACCTAGTGCGCGTAAGTCCAATATCTGGGTTAATAAAAGAGATAACTTAATTTTTTTTTCAACAGGGTTGTCTAATATCCCGAGCTGCACAAAATGAAAATATATTTACATATTCAGGGTGTTCAGTTTTTCCTGGACAGGTACCAACTTCATTTTTTTAAATGGAAACCTATATTTTTTATGGCATTATCGAATTCTACGTAAAAAATTAGTGGGACTTTGTGCATAACACTGCTATTGAAATATTGATAGTTTTCGAGATATTTGACTTTTAATTTTTTTTTCTTATGTTTCGTCACTTCTAATAGTTGACATAATTATGGTTGTATGACAGCTAGAAATTATTTTTTTTCAGAAACTGTAGAGTGAAGATGGCTCTTTCGAAAAACGTATCAAAAGTTGACCTGCGATATACAGGGGGCAACAGAAATCGTGCCAAACCTGATGGTTTAAAATTTAAAAAATCTCGACTTCTTCAAATGGAACACCCTGTGTTTTATGATTTCATTAGATGCCTTTCTGTAGACTCTACAATTTTATAATAGCTTTCCCTATACCTAAGTTGCGTAGTTTTTTCAAAAAACCCACTTTTATGAAAAATACCCGATTTGCGCACTCCTTTGACGGAAAAAATATTGTAAGGCTATTTATTTTTATAAAATGTATTAGTTTACACTTCTTAAAATAAAAATAACTGAAAAATTTAGATAATTTCAGTTTAATAAACAAGTCTTTATGGAAAGTTACCATTTATTTGTAAATAAAAGTAAAAAATCATAAAAGCTCTATATGTAATTAAGAATTAGCAAAACTGGCGTATGCTTTAGAAGAAGTTCATGGGAATTATTTGCTAGCAGCACGTATTTATAGAGATTCCCACGTGCTGACTGTTTTGAAAATGTGAAAGAAAGATTTTAAAGAACAGCAAATGGGAATTATGAGAAAACTACCAGGAGACATGGGAGTAACAACGATAATATTTAGTTTAATGTTGTGGTTTCTGCTGTTGAAAATCCAAAAATATTAGTATCAGAAAATCAGTAGAAATCTTGGAGTTTTCAAAAGCTCGACAAATAAGATATTGAAGAAGAAGTTTCATACGTATCATATTGAAAACCAAACGGTGTTACCGTAGTTAGAAAAATTATTAGTGAAATGGATGAATATACATAGAGTATTGAAAAAAGAATACGCAATACTCATACAAGCAAGCTAACCTAAAGTAAATGCTCAAAATGTCCACCGTTGTTTTCAACACAAAGCATTAATCTACGACGAAAATGAATGTGAACATTTCTTAACATTTCGGCTGTTATGGTTAGAAACTCATTTTGGATCTTTTCTTTCAAGTCTTGCATATCCGTTGGTGGTACTTCGTATACTCGCTCCTTGATATAACCCCACGAGAAAACGTCCAGAATATTTAAATCAGGCGAACATGCAGGCCAAGGAACTGGACCACCACGACCTAACCACTTATTTGGATATACGTGGTTTAGGTGTTCTCTAATCTGAAATATGAATAGATAATAGGAAAAGTACTACAACAATAAAATAATCACAGTACCGCCAAAGTGGAATGTGGAGGGGCACCATCATGCTGAAACCATTGTTGAACCAAATAATCAGCGGGCATATTCTGTAGCTGTAGAAGGGGAAGTTCGTTTTGCAAAAAATGCAAATACACATTGGCATTTAAATTGCCTTCAAAAAAGTACGGTCCAACAATATGTTCTCCACAAATTCCAGCCCACACGTTCACTTTGAAACGATGCTGATTATCTAGTACCCTCAATAATCTTGGATTATTGTCAGCGTAGTGATGAAAGTTGCGACGATTGGGTAAGCATGTGTTTGAAAATGTTGATTCGTCAGTAAACAAGACATTCATAAAAAAGTTTGGACTTTCCTGAATTTTATCCAATGCCCAGTGGCAAAATTGCAGGCGGTTTAGGTGATCTTGAGGTAACAGTGCTTGATGGTTTTTAATATGATACGGATGAAAATTATTCTTCTTCAGTATCTTGTTTGTCAAGCTTTTGGAAACTCCAAGATTATTACTGATTTTCCTGACACTAATATTTGGATTTTCAACAGCAGACGCCACAACATTAAACTGAATATCGTCATTGTTACCGTCATGTCTCCTGGTAGTTTTCTCATAATTCGCATTTGCTGTTCTTTCAAATCTTTCTTTCACATTTTCAAAACAGTCAGCACGTGGAAATCTCTGTAAATCTGGATTATTTGCTTTGTAAATACGTGCTGCTAGCAAACAATTTCCATGAGCTTCTCCTAAGGCATAAACCATTTTCACTAATTCTTCTTTCGAATAGTTCATTGTATGCACGCTTAGTACTTACTCTAAACTCGTACGTGAATATTCAGTAAAAGAAGAAATGACATGTAAACTGATTGTCACAAATTTTATTGCGTGACAGACGCTCACTGCGTTTTTCCCGAGAAAGGAACGTGCGCAAATTGGGTATTTTTCATAAAAGTGGGTTTTTTGCAAAAACTACGCAACTTAGGTATAGGGAAAGCTATTATAAAATTGTAGAGTCTACAGAAAGGCATCTAATGAAATCATAAAACACAGGGTGTTCCATTTGAAAAAGTCGAGATTTTTTAAATTTTAAATCATCAGGTTTGGCACGATTTCTGTTGCCCCCTGTATATCGCAGGTCAACTTTTGATACGTTTTTCGAAAGAGCCATCTTCACTCTACAGTTTCTGAAAAAAAAAATAATTTCTAGCTGTCATACAACCATAATTATGTCCACTATTAGAAGTGACGAAACATAAGAAAAAAAAATTAAAAGTCAAATATCTCGAAAACTATCAATATTTCAATAGCAGTGTTATGCACAAAGTCCCACTAATTTTTTACGTAGAATTCGATAATGCCATAAAAAATATAGGTTTCCATTTAAAAAAATGAAGTTGGTACCTGTCCAGGAAAAACTGAACACCCTGAATATGTAAATATATTTTCATTTTGTGCAGCTCGGGATATTAGACAACCCTGTAGAAAAAAAAATTAAGTTATCTCTTTTATTAACCCAGATATTGGACTTACGCGCACTAGGTGGACACCCTGTATAGAAAATACTCTATACATATACTAGTATTTCGGCTTGTTAGGCCTTTTTCAATAGAGTAAATGTCTATTACTAAACATTTCCAAGTGCGTTTTTGTTATTTATTTGTTTACAAGTCTACCTACCCCCTGTTCCGATCCTACCATCTGTTAAAGCTCGAGTTTTTATTACATTTTCTAAGAAGGGCGAGGGTGTAAAATCTATCTGATCATTAGTAGTAGGTACACTGATTTACAATTAAAGATTTTTTAATTTCTAATTGTTCTAACAGATCTAAGCGCTTTCCTTTCTTTTCACTATGCAGTACCTTTACATTTCTCTGATCTATAAAATGATTGTTTTCTATGCAATGCGTGGAAAACAATCATTTTATAGATCAGAAAAATGTAAAGGTACTGCATCGTGAAAAGAAAGGAAAGCGCTTAGATCTGTTAGAACAATTAGAAATTAAAAAATCTTTAATTATAAATCCGTGTACTACGAATGATGGTAGGATCGGAACAGGGGGTAGGTAGACTTGTAAACAAATAAATAACGAAAACGCACTTGGAAATGTTTAGTAATAGACATTTACTCTATTGAAAAAGGCCTAACAAGCCGAAATACTAGTATATAGAGTGTTTTCTATATATTTCTTGGAACATCTAAATGCGATCAATGTTTTTTTGAAAACAATTATTTTCACGATCTTTCATAAAGAACCATCCGCTTCGAGTATCCACTTTATCATACAGTAAGTTCATAAAGTCCCGCATAAATGCATTACTTTGAAAATGGTAAAGTTTTTGAAAAATCGCTCGGACACGTCGATTTGCCTTTCCTTTTACACGTACTTGTTCTACTTATTAAATTTTTTACAGGGCGACTCATTGAAGCTACGTCGATATAAACTTTAATATTTTAAATGGAACACCCAGTAGGTACTGTTTTACGTATTTGGAAAGAACTATTTTTTTACGAATACGGTATAAGGTTTTATGGGGTATCTCTAATAATAAGGGAGATATGCCAAAAAAAGTGTCATACGATCAATGTGCTAGAAAGAGAATTTCGATTCGTTGCTAGGCACAGTCTTTCTCCAACACATCGCTCTTAAGACAACCTTTTTTGGCCATATCCCCCTTATTATTAGAAATAGACCCATAAAACCTTAATGACCGTATTCGTAAAAAAGAGTTCTTTCCAAATATGTAAAACAGGACTGGTTGTTCTATTTAAAATATTAAAGATAAATCGACGTATGAAGCTACGACGTGAGTCGCTCTGTAAAAAAATAATATATGTTGTAAAACAAGTCTAAAAAGAAGAGAAAATCGTCGTGTCCCAGCGATTTTTCAAAAACTTTACCATTTTCAAAATAATGAATTTATGCGGGACTTTATGAACTCACTGTACCTATAGGTATTAATTATGTTATTTTCATAAATTAAAACGCCTTCATTATAATTATTTAATTTAAAAGCCCTGTTTACATGAATTGTTTTTAGGTATTATTTTTTTTTAAACTAAATATATCCTCCAAATACTGATATCAATATCAACGCTTCTACTCGTCTCATAAACTTTTGTTTCAGCTTTCTTCCTTTTTGACTGATAAATATGGATAATTCATTTTTACTTCACTTTATTTGGAGAAGTTTTCTGTATCAATTATATGATTTTTTTGATTTTCTGTGATGTTTAACATTTTCGATGTGGAAGTGATGGCACCACTAATTCGTGCCATTCATTAATTTTTCGTCAAGTACTCAATTACCTTTATCAAGTATAAAAAGTACGCTACAAAAATTGGATTAAAACATATAGGTTCGTGTGTTTCACCGAAAATACTAATTACTAATTAGAAAACTACTACATCAAATTTAATACGGTATACAAATAATATTTTTGACTTTCGACAGTCCGGTCCTGATTTTATGTGAAATTTACCGTATGTAACACTGATGGAAGATGTTGGGAGAGTTACATGCAGTGCATAATGGTTCCCTAATGGCATTACATGGCAGACGGTTACACGTTTGCGAACTCATTGTAAAAGGAGATTCCCGGGATGCAAGGTAACTCGATCATAATAGCGAGGCTCTATTAGGTGATGTATCAAGGCTCCCATTGCCGAAAGAACTTACATCGTAATTGTTCCACCCTAAGCCTGGAAAGATTTACAGCGAAGAACTTCTTCAATCAATATGTAGCTAAACTATTGATTGAAGAAGTTGTTTTGCACTTTCGAATTTTTTTTTGTGCAATCAATATTTTTTGTTACAAAATAATATATATATATATATATATATATATATATATATATATATATATATTTTTCAATTTATATTTTATTATTTTTATATATTTTTTATAGACTTTCCATATTTGAAGTGCAACATTTAGATATAATCAGAATATAATAAAATATAATATTTTATATTACATGCAAGGACATAAAAACTGGTGTTATCAATATCTGTTTATTTTTTATTATATTAAAGATTTCATTCTCTAACAGGCATTCTCAACATAATAACATATTATATACCTATAATATAAAAATGAATAACAATAGATGAGTGATATATTATATTATTGATAAATAATATAATAATGTATACATCATTAATACAATCTATTTTAGAATGAAGAAAATGCTTCTTTAATTGACTTGGGCACCGGGTCATCACAACATAACAGGAAATGAGGAGACCGATGCACTGGCTAAAAGAGGCCCAAGTATACAGTTTACCGGGCCTGAACCAGTTCTCGGGCTTCCGCCTAGTTGTGTAACAAGGTCTACTGAAGACTGGATCAAGGAAAGATCAGAGGAAGAATGGTCGAACGGGACTGAGTTGCGACAAGCCAGGCTCTTAATTGAAGGGCCTTGGCGGACGCAGCTCGATCAATAGTTACACAAAGTCGTAACAGCATATGGATTGTCTCAGGATTGGTGACAGGTCACGGACATCCCAACAAGCACCTTAACACTATCGGCCTTAGTGAAACTAGAAGGTGCAGGTTTTGCGGACACGATGACGAGGTCTCTATTCACATCCTCTGCCGCTGTGCCTGCCTCATGGTCAAGAGACACAAACACCTGGGTGCAGCATTTTTGCTGCCCCAGGACATTCCCCTGGAACAGGTGTTGGCCTATGCGTATAGCACGGGTCTCTTCCAATAGCTCTCGACTAACGGCAGGCACAATGGGTGGAAGGACCTGAGTGCTGCGGGTAACCGCGCCGCCTTTCAACAACAACAAATGCTTTTTTTTATTGCAGAAGCTTGCGCGGGTTTTCATCAGTCAGGTTAGACTTCAGCGTTTGAGAAACTGTGGCGGGAATTTTAAAATTTGTTGTTGATCAGTACTGGCCCAAATGCATAATTGACTTGATCGATAATTTACCAAATTGACTAGTTACTGACCATTGTAAATTTACCACTGCCCATCACTACATTGAATACTTGTAGGTAAATATATAACACAGGCTTTGTGTATCCATGACTGTTCCAAAGGTAGGTTTTATCCGCATGAAATGTTAAGCGAATGTCATTTCGAAGGAAAAATTAAGACAAATTCAAACAATAAATCGAAGTTTATCTTTTAAATGGTTAGTTTATTTATATTGTTACAAAATCGCCGACACAGTCCCCCAAGTGCGGCGTTGCCCAATCTACGTTTTTCCCAGCCTTAGGAAAATTGTACACAATCTGGCAACACCGCCTCTGGATGTGCCAGGGACAACCCCCCAAGGGCGAAGTCTCCACCCTCTAGGCCGTTAAATTAGGGAGATAGGCCCTTTTGCCCACATTTCCTGGATGTCACCAGCAGTACTCATCGAATATCTCTCGTATAACTTAGCTATGGATTAGTTGGTATTGAACTGTCCTGGTATGCGGATTACTCGTGAGTATTCCATGGAAATTTCTAAGAGAATCTAGAAGCCTGGTTTACCTATATAAAGGCCGCGGCATGCCGGCGAAGAAGTCAGTCTTAATAGAACAGTGATTAAGGGAAGAAGCAATACTTAATTGAAATAAGTGCGATTCTCGAAGTGTTTAGTGTTTACGGTGTGTAATTATTTAGATATTGTACAAGAAGTGTTGTATTGTGTTGGTAGTGTCTTTAGACCCCCCAAAAGGAGTAACAATATTTTTAAAATGATGCCATGGGCAACCTTGTAACAAATGCATTTACATACTTTTATTAAAATGTTGTACGAGTTACCTACTGGATTTCCCAATAAATTTTCGTAGTGGATAATGTAGTTTCTTTATGATCAACATTTGGTAAAATATATAGATTGTTTTTGAAACTGAGTGAACTTATTAGTTTTCCATTATTATGTATTTATAAAAATAAATATTATATACTTATATAAATTTGAAACAAGAATGAACATGTGTTCAATTTGGAGACAAGGACGGATTGATAGTAAGTAAAGTGCGTGTTAAACAGAGAAAAGAATGGAGCATGGGTGGGCGCAGGTATCAATATCGATGGGAGGAAGAGGGGGTGGGGACAGAGGTCAGAGGTGTGGCCAAAGAGGTAGTCTGTGGTATTTAGAAGTATTTTTCCAGTACCTATTAGGTTATTTATCTTTATTTAACTATCATAATATACTAATATCTTATGTATTTGTTTTTAAATTGAACATATTTTTATTTGGGGAACTGTATGTATTTTCTTAATTTTGTTGTTCCTCAGTATAGCTTACACTAGTGTAATTTATTATGATTACATAATTACAAGTCAATACATTTTATTGGCCTTTTAACGTCATGTAAATTATTACATAACTGATGTCGTGCATGGCTTGGATTGTTATTTTGACCATAACTATATAAATTTAAGGGTATAACATATAATATAATTGATAATAAAGATAAAAATTCAGATATTAAAAACAAAATTTGCTCACCTAATTTGGAATGCATTTAAAAGTTCAAATATTAATGATTTCATAAATCAATAACCAATGTTATTGATAGAATTCAACTAGTGAAAATAATTTTTTAGATAACCTGATAATTAAGAAAAAACAATATTTTTATTAATTTAAAGAGACCGTTATTATTTGATTAAATTTATTTTACAAAATGAATTCCCAAAAGAAATAAAATAAATTATTTTGAGAGTTATAGCCAGTTATAATAATTATTTTAAAGAATAGGTTTACTTAACCATATAGAAAGGATACAATTCCTTTATTTTAAAGGTACATTATATACCTTATCTTTGAGTTCAGAACGAAATCTCTGTAGTGTGCAACATTAAATCTAATACTTTCTAAACTCTACGCTCGATATACTACAAAAATACTAGTTTTTCACTAAACAAAATTCTTGAGTAATTTAGTATTTCAAAACATCCTGTACATATATTGTATATGTACATCCTGTACATGTATTGTCCGTTAAGTACAAATATAATTAAAACAAATAGATTAAAATGACGTAAAATATTCCAGGAAATTGAATACATTTTTCTCAGTTTTCAATGAAGCAATCACTGATATCTCATGTCATTATTCTGCACATATTGCCAGAAGAGTAAAACGTGATCTATTGTGGAGATGGGAAAAGGGATGAGACAGAAAGATGAAACATGGAAGTCGCTTTGAAATTCACAGATAAATGGGATAAGAAGAGCAGGAGAGATGGACAAGAATCTTAATTTAAAATAAACGAATAGGCGGCACAAAATAACATTTAGCATTAGGATTGCCATCTAATCCAGCTGAAGACGACAAGGTAATTTTTAAATCTATTTAAATAGAATGAAAACAAAGAGCCGTGCTTATACTGTTGAAACATATGCTCTTCCATTGTACGAGGTGGCCGCAGTGAAGGAGACGGCCGCAGAAATTGTTGGAGCAAATTTTCTTGAAGAATTCGTCGGGATGTAATATTGTAAATAGACCTAGAAGGAATCGATGTACGATCTCGAAAAAAATTATCTAAACATTAGAGAAAGGACGGAATTTTCGCTTGAAACTGTTCTCGAAGCCGTAAAATTAGAAAAAGGGTCTAGGGAGTCCCCCGAAAAGTCGGGATTTTGGCAGGCGTGACGGGGCCCTTAGGCGCGAGGACAAACGCCGGTGCTAGCTGCATCTCTCTCGCAGAACGGCGATCGACGAAAATTTTGCAGAAGTTTTTTGAAAAGGCGTTTAAATTGGGAAAACGCGTAGAAAACGGAACGAAAATACCCCTACGCATTGGAGAAAGGCCGAGGGCGACCTCTGGTCGCCCACGGGCATCTTTCCGTGATCCCCACTCGAAGGAGAGAGCTTTGAAACCGAGTTTGAAACTTTGTGGATTCGGCGACGGAATTTAGAGCGAGACAGAATCGACGCGTTTTAATATATATGGATATAACATATTTCCTATATATAGGTATTTACCAATTTGCTGATATGAATTTGATAACCTGGGTCCCATATAAGAGAGGCATATTCTAATTTTGACTGTATCTAATTGCTTCGATTTAAGCTCAGGCAAATTATTAACTGTTTTCAACCTTAAAAAGTTTGTCAAAATAGCAGTTACAATCCCCTTATCAAATAAATCTGAAATGCACGCCTAAACACTTAACACTGTCTGTACGAAAACTATCAGTACAGCTGTTAATATGTGCAGTTACCTTATCTACATTTGTGTTACCTATTATGAAATTTAACCATTTGCGTATATCATATATTGACAGACGGTAGTGAATCATTCAGTACTTTACTTAGATTGTAGTATTTAAAACACTTTTATCTACTAGGTGGCCTAATTGAGGATACCATTGTAAGTCTTAAATTCTAGTGAAATATTCAGCAGTACTCGAGGTTAAGAGCAAAAACTTCTGTTTCAGATATAGCTCATGTTTAATTAAGATCCCAGTCTTCATAATTAATCATGTATGTCATGTAATAATTTCGGAACGGGAACTGCCACTGAAACACTCATAGTTCATTACCCTGAGATCAGCCCACTTCTTCTAACAAGAGAAGAAAATGTAGTAGTATCGGCGATAAAAAAGTTTTACTAGCGAGCAAGCAGAGGATACCCTTCATCTCAAGTTATTAATTATTTTGAAATTTAAATTTGGGATATGAATTTTGGTTGGAGGGATAGGAGTTATATTATTTATTTTGTTTCTTAGTTTATATATGGGAATATTACGGTTTAGTAATTGTTTTTTATACTGGGTGGAACAGAAATGTAGTTCCACGTAATTACATTTTTATTTATTATTTTTCGATAGATACACTGTGTCCCAGTTTTAGTCAAAAAAATTCGGAAGCATGTTGATGTAGAATCAGTAAAAATAATGGGACTTTGCTATATAAACTTATTCCCAACTGTGAAGCGTTTTCTAGATACAGGGTGTTGAGGCTGAAAAAAAATTGATTATTTATTATAAAAAATTACACCTATTATAGATATAATGTTATTTTAAGGTACTAAAATAATTAAGGTTATAAAATATCGATTTACTCGGTAACGGTGTTTTGTGAAAAAAATGTAAGTATACTTTTTGTAGAAAAATGGATGGGACATCGAATTTTAAACGTTAGTCAATGGCGTAACATATACTTTTTAGAACAGGGGTCCCAAGAGTCACGCAACTGGCTATTCTCATCGAGTGGAAATTTTTTGTGGAAGGAAAGATTCATAGTAGGATCTACCAAATAAAATTTTAAAACAATTAGTTTATTACTGTCAGAGATATAAATAAAAAAAGATTTTTGTTTCAATCTGTATCTAGGAAACGGTTGACATTTGGAAATAAGTTAAGTCCCAAATATACAGGGTGTTTCATAATATATGCGCAGGACTTCAGGATGTTATAGCTCGTTCAAAAATATGAAAAAAAGTTCCTATTAACTTACCCTCTAAAATGCACCATTTTAGAGATACAGGGTGTTGAAGTTGAAAAAAAAATTTCGTTTTTTGCGAATATCTCCGGAACCGTTTATAGCACAGAAAACAGATTTTGTAAGCATTTTCTACTCATAATAAACTATGTTTTGTGCGGAAATATTTTTTTTAAAGTCATAATTGGTAGTGGTAGTGGTAGTGGTAGTAGGTAATTTTGAAGGGGTAGTGGGTGTTTTTTCTCTTCAACTTCTACGCTACTGGAAAAAGTACGATTTTGAGACGCCCATTTGAACCTCCAATGTTTTCTACACAAAAAAGTACTCTTGGTCATAAGCTCTAAAGTTGATCGTTTTCGAGAAAAATCAACTTTTATGTTGAAAAACATGGTCAATTTTTTTAAATAAAATTTTTTTCTTACTAATTAAACAAAATTTATTTAAACGTTAGAACAAGTAACGAAACCAAACGTTAACTTCATAATTGCAAAATTAAAAAAAAAATGAAAAAATGATACAAAAGTTGACTTTTCAAAATTCCCCAAACCGTAAAGGTAAAATTGACCATGTTTTCAAAAAATTGACCATGTTTTTCAACATAAAAGTTGATTTTTCTCGAAAGCTATCTATGAGATGAGGTAGAATGGCCCCCACGATCACTGAAGTTTTTGACTCAAACATCTCAGAAATTTGTCTGCAATATTCAATCACATAATATAAATAATTTAAAGGTGAAAATTGCAGGCGAAGTACGAAGAATCTGGTCGAATACATTAGAATATGCGATATGTGAATATGTGTCCATTTAATGGCTAGTGGACAACAGTTTGAACATTTATTAATAATCCTCTTGTCTAAACTTTTTAGATACAGTTGTTTTCAATTAAATAACATTTATAAAAATTACTGATTCTGTGTTTGAATATCAACTATTTGGTTAGAAATAGCTCACCTAAGTAAATATTGCTTGAGCGTAATCTTAAAAAAAAATTTCTGTTATATTTCGTTCTTAACATTTATTATGTAAACTGCCATTGAATCCATATGCTTCATTGAACAATGAAGACAATATAAAGACGAAACTCAGTTTAGTTAAAACCACGCTGCGTTATTTAATTTGGTTACACCGTTTCCTAATTAATATTACCATAGATTAAACCACCGGTTTGTTTAAACCTACGTTGTTTCACCTACGTTGATATTTGATAGCTCTCTATAGTACTAAGAAGGACAAAGGTGCTAAAAAGTAGTATGATAGATGAGTGTTAAATGTATCTTCAGATACATCGCTCATTACTCTTCTGAGCGTATCTTGCTTGTGAAGTGATCTTCAAGAGGGTTGATTCTCTATGGCAAGCAGTGAATACATAAAAATAAATAAATGTGAATACCAGCTGTTGAGTAGATTGCTTTTGCTATTGTGTTGTTGCCATTGAAATTTGTTGTAGGTACCTAATAAGCATACACCAAATTTACTCAAAACGTAATAGTTCCTAAACACGAAATACGAGTTAAAAATAGAAGTGGAAATATATTTCATTCTATAACCAAAACATGTAAACTTATAAATATATACTATCAATAATTTGAGACAGTGCTTCTCAAACTGTGGTTTGTTGAGCAAAATACAAGAAGATATTTCAGATCTAGGATATGTTTATTGATTCTAGGTTTTCAATAAGGCTTGAAAGATGAAAATATATTTTCAATTGGTATATTCATATTTTAAAATCCTTGAAATTAATTTTGATCTACCATTTGATAAATACGTTTGTGACTTTTCAACTGTGACCAATTACTGTTGATTTTAGAGTGAATACCTAATTATTTTCTCATTAACTGTTCTCAACCCAATAAAAATGATCATATCTCAGCGTGACAGGTTGGTTACCTAGCATGAAGGAATGGGGAATTCATAACTTTTACTTAGTTTGTAAATGAAAAACTACTAAGAATAAGACTAAAATAATGGACCGAATATTGACTATACAGTTTATGGGTACTGAGGTCAATTTGACAATACTTGTCAGACAGATAGTAGGATAGACTCAAAGAGGACACTATGGTGTGTTGCTCATCACTACTAACATTCATGATGTCCATTAGGCAACCACGTCGCAACATCGTTCATCGAGACCATGGCACTCTGATGAGCCCATAATAAGCGCGTAACCGGTCAGTGTCTGCTTGTCGGTCTCGATGAAAAATGTGGCGACTCTTATGGAGATGCCGAAGTAATATATAATTCCAGTCGGGGCACATTGCGCGTGAAGTAGTTGTTTTCGGCATTTCCTTCAAATAAATAAGTAGGATTGTCTTCCTCAAAGACTATAAATGTCACTATAATGGCGCCTACGGAAAAGCAGGTTGTTTTCTGTTTGTCAATTTGACAATACTTGTCAGACAGATAGTAGTAAAGACCCAAAGAGATTCCAAGACCTTACGGTGTGTTTCTCACCACTACGAGCATCTTATAGCGCTGAATATAGGGAAAAAATATGTTTTTTGGAGATACTGTTAGCCTATACAGGTGTAAATGTAAATGTCTATAGAATATTCTCTTGACGAAATATTGCAGTCTTTAACTCACTCACCATTTTTGTATCGAGCTCAACATTTTCAATAATAAAGGCACACTTATCAGACAATCCTTATGCAAAAGTTTAGCGCTTGTGTATAGATAGAACGGATAGTTGAACATCATTTAAAGTCAAAGATAGATATTGATACTTTGAAGAAGTCAGGTGTTTATAAGAGAACAAGTTTGGATGGTTAAACCTTATGTAAGTCAAATTGATTATACATTTAAAGCTCGATATATAGAGCACAACTGTCCCTTCAGATTTCAGAAAATAGTTTATTATAGATTTAGAATATACATATTACATACAAAATACAAAAATTTCGAATGAATAGAATTGACAGAAATTTTTAAATCAAGCAAAATTCTTCAGGCTTATCTTGATTTTTTAATGACAAGGTAGATCTTTTCTATACACCCATCTTTGATGTATTTAAACTAATTGCAAATACAATTGTAGTTATTAAATTTCCGGTAATTTAAAATCATATTATTTAGTTATAGGAAAAACTCTACCTTTGTATGTTCATTTGAAAATGGCACATTAAGTATTGAACCTACAGTAATACTTAGTTACAATTATTAAAGAATTAAAAGAAAACAGAGTAGGAAAGTGTTTTAATATATGTCACCATGATTGATTTTCACAACGGTCTCTACATTCAATTTTTGCATGAATTATATGTATAGCTGTGCCATAAATAAACTGTAGTCGCAAAACTGCGAAGGACGGAGTTTGCAATTAGACGTGGTAAATAAATTAAAAAAACCGATCGTGCAAAGGTGATAATTTGGATCTCATGAGTCAAATTTTGATAAATACTGAATAGTCTATCTATATTTTACTGTAGGTGTTCTATAAATGTGTAATGTAAATATACTGAGGATGGTAGGATTTATATAAATAGCCTGTGCAATTTAATCAAAGGATTGCAATCTATGTTCGGTAGCTTTGTTTTTCTTAGTCAGCGCCAATTACAATTTTCGACAGACTAAGACGAATAGCGGATTATCTTGTTCGGCAGTGAAATTCTTTACTTTAGATATAAAGATCAGTGGAAGTCTGAAAGAATTATTCACAGTCTTTATTTAATTCGTTTAATGCATTTCACTTGGAAAATTTTTCAAATGTTTACTTTTGCATCATTAAGTTAGCCTTATTATAGGAAACGTTTTTAATTGGATGGTACTTCTAAGAAACTGCAACTCCATAATTTAAATAAAGGTGTATTTTCAGTAGGACATGATCGATTATAACGGAAGATATTTTCTACAAATTTAAGTAGTATCTATGATATAAAGCTTTTAAAATCACATACACAAATCTGTGGAGAGTTGGATAGGATGAACACTAATAAATAATATAGAAGGATGTGGGAGGTGATGACATGTTAGTAGGGTCGCTGACGAGTGATTTGTTGTAAAGCACCAATTCTATTTTTGTGCAAGTTTAGCTACGCACACTAGTTAGCGTTTCTCTAAAAAAATGTGAAACAAGTATCAATTATACTTTTTAAAAAGTGAAAATTATAAAAAGTAAAGTACAAGTTTGTGTTCTAATCTGAAGAGTGTAACACACTGTGGTTTAACTTTCTGTGTTTTGAAAGAATCTTGAGGAAAAATAAAAAAATATGCTAGATCATTATATATGCTACCTCTCTAGAGCTCTTATCAGTTACACTCTAGGTTTTCAATCCTGCTTTCAATTCTAAGAAAGAAAACATGTTATTGAATGAAATTTGCAACCATATCAAAATTGTTTTTTTATATCATTGGATGTATTTTATCAAGGTGTCTGTATGGCAAAATAGAGAAATATATGGATGTGCTTTGAGCCATATGACAGAAAAATTATACCCACATCCTTGAGATTTTGGATACTTTAAAAAGTGTAGGGTTTATTAAATTGGGGAAAAGTTCTGCAGTTTTATGTTTAACTATTTGTGGCAATAAAAAACAGTTTTTGAGTACTGAACGTATTGAAAGAAATAAAATTTTTATTTTACCAGCTATCGTAAATCGTGTTGGTCACAAAAAGGATTGCTGAATATAGGTACCTATATTATGTTCTTATTTATGGTAAACAATAATAGGAAATTTGTTTATTTGCTCGTTGCAAAAGTTTACATAAAAAATTAAATATACCATAAATGTTCTTTAATGTCATGTCCATACTGTAGGAGCTAATAATTTGCGTTCTATTGTTCATTGACCAAATTACTGTCTTTCAAAATAAAAATTATATGGCACTTTCTCAAAACAGACTGATGACAGTAACTTTTAATAAATAAATAAATAAATAAATAAATAAATAAATAAATAAATAAACTTTAAATTCTGTATTCTATAAGCGCCTGGCTTATATCACAATAAAATATAGGGTATTGTATATCGCTAGAACACAAATTTTGAGTAGTTTTCAGAAAAATATGCAGAGATTTATTTGAAGAAACTCAACCTAGCAACTTTTAAATGTTTGGTAACAAAACTGCGCTACCAAGTCGGTAATATGGTAGGCTAGATCGTGTTGTGGCAGCATTTTTCGGGCGCAGTGCCTATAAAGGTCTAGGTTGGATTCCCAGCTCCGGCACTGGCAACGGATTGTTTGTCTGCGTTGTCTGCGTTTGTCTGCGTTTGTCTGCGTTTTTCAATGTGTAACCCCCTTCAGGACAGCTTTGGCTTTGGATTTGGATGTTGTGTAATTTATGTGGTGTTTTAATTAAAAATTTTAATAAAAAAATTGTAAATCCACCATAAACTTCTCCATAAAAGGTACGTTGTATGTTAACGGTTACCGTTAAAATACAAATAAGAGAATACCGAAATGAAACTACACATTTTCAAAATCATTCTCGGTGCACCTTAAAATCACTAAAATATGTCTATCCCAATTTGTTTTGACTATTAAAATCACTTGAAAAGTGGCTAACTTCTATATGTCAATTCGTTGTGTATATTTTGAGATTCTCCTCGAAAATGGAACAGTCTACATATTTGAGGTTTGATGTGATGATTTTACTTGAGTGATCAGTATTTAATACGAACACTATCACTATATAAGATTGTGTTCGTGTTCCTATAAAATTGTACTTAGCTTTGAAAACGGTTAATGCACCAAGTACAAAGTCATCGTTTATAAATATCACTTTTTTATAAAATAATGTTACAGACAAAGGTTGTGGATACCAATTTTGTTATGATGATATTAAACTGATATTCTTTTTTAAATTAATGCAACGGTTAATGCACTAAGACAACAGTTAATGCCTGACAACCTCTGACAACGATTAATGCACAAGCACAAGATGATCGTTTATAAATACCTATCACTTTCACATTCTTTCACATTCTTTTTATAAAAGAATGTTATAGACAAAAGTTGTGGCTACCAATTTTGTTATGATGATGTAAACCGATATAATAATAATAATAATAATAATAATAATAATAATAATAATAATAATAATAATAATAATAATAATAATAATAACATAATAATATAATAATAGTATAATAATATGCTTTTTTAAATTTCTTATGAATATGTTAGACTTGCCGGGTCTTCTTTAATTATTAGAGGGATATGCCTAAAAGACTATTGCCAGGAGGCAATAGTCTTGTAATGTCTTGAATGTTGAAATGAATGGAGTTGAAATGATCGAGAGAAATTGGTGTGTTGGAAGCGAGAGAAAATATTGTGTGATACATTTGCTCTTATGGTATATTGTTTGCGCTTATTTTCTTATTTTTAGAGATATGCGTAGAAAGCCCCATATCAATCTATTAGTGAGAAAACGATATATTTCATATATAAAAATTTCTTGTAGAAAAATTAAACGATATACTTCTATTATTAAACATAAAATTCATTACAATTATAAGAAACTTATGATAGATAATTAGTCTGAACAACTACTGCATTTAAAATTTGGTTCCAAATTTAAAATTAAAAAATAGTTGAGGAGTTGGTGTGGGTGTGACATTTCTAATTCAGGACCCTGTACATTGCTGTCGGAATTGTTTTAAATTACGGCCGTATTTTTACACCCTTTTTCATGAAGACTGATACGTGCCGGAGGCATATTATCAAACACGACGTTAAAGTCCGCAGGGTCAAATTACCACTTTAACCCTATTAGTTACACATGATATCACCAAATGCAAAGGTCATTGTGTTGCCGTGTGATGTGTGATTTTAAATGTTTTCAGGTTATTGCCTTGAGATTCTTTTTTATGTAAGAACCAGAATAAAATGCCTCTGAATGTCTCTGTGGAATTCATGTTTAGACTTTAAGTTTTCAAAATTTAAATTTTTGTCAACTTAAAATTAAGGAAATAAGAAATTCCTAATTAGCATCTGATTAAGTCTTTATCCGAGTCTTTATCTGCAACCTGAGACACTATGTTTATTTTAAGAATACATTCGTTCAAACAAAATCCGCCGACTTCAATATGGGATGTCACTCAAATGTATATACCTGGGGATAACTACTATAAGTTCCTGATGTTAAACTTTAACTTTATTTATTAACTTTATTAACGTTTTTAACTTTGTCACTTTAACCTATCTAATCGTTTTCTATAAAAAATATCAGTTATGACAATACAGAAAATAGTCTTCGAAAAAAAGCTTTAGGCGCGTCACACGTTTTGGATGGAAACAGTTTTAATGGTTTGAAGATCTTATTGATTAGTTTGTCAAAAAATTTCATTGTAGTATGCGGATTGCATAGGGGTATTCACATTATCTATGAATAAGAATTTTACTGTTTTCGTCAACGCTTAAATATATAGCCCTATAGCTTTAAATTTAGATATACATGGTGTCCCAAAAACATACCGATAAATTTTAAGGCGTGGTAGGGGAAATGACAACAAACCTTTTTTGTTTTATAAATATGTCCGCAGATGAGCCGTTTGGGCGGTAGTCCAATAAAATGTTTCAAATTAGACCCAAATAACTAAATTAATTCTTGATTTAGTTGGACACCACTGTATTTCATTTTTTGTTTCAACTACGCTTCTTGTTGGGAGAAAAAAATTTCTTTATCACAATAAACATTCCAAAGATGCCAATTTTAAGACCGTAGTATTAGCTGTGACTTATTTAGATGGCATCAGAACATTAACTTTTTATTGTTTTCTTGTTTATTTTTTATTAAACATTTGTATTGAAAATGGACGATAATTTCGCATTTCAAGAACTTACCGATATGCACCTTACTTAGGGTGCAGGAAATTGTAAAGGAAGAAAAGCTGCACGCTTGTATGGACAGAGGTATCCGAAACGCCGGCAACCTCATTATAAAACCTTTGCTTCCATCCATCGTTGCCTTAGAGAAAGTGGGAACCTAAAGCATCCTGGTGGTCGTGGTCGTCCAAGAACAGCTCGTACGGTTGTATTTGAAGAAGTTCAACACTATGTGGAGGAAAATCCACAAGTGTTCGCGCAATTGTACACCAAATAGGATCCTCCAAGTTGACGGTACACCGTATCATGCATGAACAACTCCTCTACCCCTACCATTTACAATGCGTACAAGCCTTAAATCCTGAAAATTATCCACACCGATTAAATTTATGCCAATGGTCTTTGGGTCACAATTTAATAGGTCCTCACTGCTGGAGATTTGTATTGTTTTCTGATGAAGCATGAGGCATCACGCGCAATGATTATTTTAATAGGAGAAACAGCCACATTTGGCATGATGAAAATCCTCACTCTGTGGTCTCTAGAAGACACCAGTAACAATTTTCTGTAAATATGTGACCTGGTATTGTTGGAGAGAATCTAATAGTTCACTTGCTGCCTGCTCGTTGAACGCAAATATTTGTCTCCTTTTTCTGCAAAATGTTTTGCCTCTATTATTAGAAAATGTCCCTTTAGACATTAGAAATAATATGTGGTTTCAACATGACCAGGCACCTCCTCATTTTGGTTTGAACGTACGCCAGTATCTGGACCAGAAATTTACCCGCCGATGGATTGGAAAAGGAGGTCCAGTGGCCTAGCCCGCGCGTTCTCCCGATCTCAAACCCCTGATTTTTTTTCTTTTGGGGGTCATTTGAAATCTTTAGTCTAAGAAATGCCTATTCGTAATGAGGAAGATCTCTTAGCAAGAATAATGGCCAGTTGTACACATTCAGAAGGTATTCCCGGAATATTTCATAGGGTCCGCGAGTCAATGAACCGACGGTGCAATCAAGTGATTTATTAATGTAGGTACTCCTGAACATTTTTCGTAAATGAATATTAATTATTTATCACTGAAATAAACAGAACTTACCAAAACCATTGTTCCTTTATTCTGCCAAAACGGCTCATTTCCGGACATATGTTTATTAAACAAAAAAGGTTTATTTTCATACTCCTGTAACAGGCTGGTCGATTTACTCTACAGGCTTCGCGGAACTTACTTAATTATTCCGTGATCTCGAAAGGGAGTCTAAGTTTTAATACTGAATCGATTTCTCTGTCGCTGGGTTCGAGATATGCTGTGATTGACGTATAAAAAGAGTATTGACTTACCGTGGGTTATCTTATCCTGAATCTCGATGTAGGGACGTATTCCTGGGACACTTCGTATATACTAACACTGAGAGAGTAGTTGGGCGGATTTGCACGAAAACACAGCACTTTTAGGCAAGGGTTTTTAATAACAAATAAATAGAATTTAGAAACGTAAACAAAATAGAAATGCAAAATACTGAAATAAGATTTGACCTAAGAAAACGACTGAATACAATACTAATGAACTCTAAACTGAATGACTCTATATAAAACAACTAACGGCGTCTACTTTCGAGCCCGAGAAACGTACTTTACCCTGCCTGGGTGGTGTGCCCTCATACCATGGGGAGAAGCCCCAAATAAATACAAACAACAACCTATTCCGAAGTAGTATCGTGGGAGACTCACTTTTCTTCAGTCGAAACTTTCCAAGTAAAGTTTCTTTGCTATGAAATTTACATACACTAATCCCATTGGTTGTTAAAGTACGTTTCTTCTCTCTGTCTAGTACCGCGAACCATGACCTGTTTCTGTCACGGTGGCCAATCAAAATACTGTTTACTAGCTAGTGACCTAAAACCCTTAGATATTATCCTCGTCTCAAAGTGAGATGGGGTTACGACTTACTCTACTGTTATTATTCCTGGAAAACCCCATGAAAAACCAGGAGGACCTATGCCTTTGCACTATTGTCTATATGAACATACAAAAGATCTTACTTCGAAGAACTTCCAAGTACCACCATAATTCATTACAATTTACTGGCTTTAATTAGTTACGCCCAATTGGCGCTTTGTGTCCTCAACATTGTTGAGGACACACGCGGATGCACGGAATTAGACATCCATAAAATGTTTTACTAAATCTGTTACGCCCGAACAATTATCAATACTATTTATGACCCAAAATGACATCTTTGCTACAGAACCAGAGATGGTTTTACAAAATCTATCTATTTGAGCCAGATGTTACTTTCTAAAGATATTTACTTTACTTGACGTTTACCCTGTGTGCTTTTGTTACACTCCCCACCAGCTTTTAAAGTTTGTCGGTATGTTTTTGGGACACCCTGTATATATATATATATATATATATATATATAAAAATAGACGTGTTTCCCCGTATATTTCACTTTGCAACCACAACTACCCAGCGCAGACTACTCGTGTTTGTGTGTGATAGTAGCCTCAAGTCTCCCATCGTGCACTATGGTGGTTGCATGTCGGTAGCTATAGAGCTGTGGAAGATATAGAGGTTGAAAGTGGTCGACTTCGAATATGTGAGTCGTTATCGATTTCAACCAGCGAAGCGGGCTTTCCGCAGCTAGTGTATAATAAATATAAAACTAATGAATCAATAATAACTTAATTTGCATATAATATCCGTTTGGATGTAATAAACTTTGTAAACACTTTTTATTTCACAAATTATAGTAGTATACCGGGTGACACAGGAGAATGTAACACCCCCTAGCATATTTATTTAAATAGATATTATTTTGAAATTTGGTACACTTATATAATGCGTGATTGTCCTTTTTTAAGTACAAAAAATTTTTGTCCACCACTTCCGGTTTCACCGGAAGTGACATCTACTCTGTTATTTTAAGTGACACCCTGTATATTTTTTTTACCCATCTGATTCGTCTCTAGATTCTCTTTTCAACCATGTATCGGAACATGGCATTTGTTTTTAAAATGACAGGAGTCATTTGGAATGAGGACAGTTAATATCAATTTTAGTTTGTTAAGTCTAGGTGGCCCTGATATGAACCTTGGCGGATATTGATGCGTAGTGTGCCGTGATATCGAAAGACCTCTGGCATGCAACTTTGTGCCTCATATTTTTTTGGGAATAACCAGTAGATGAACAGTCTAATAAGACCTAACTTATTTAAAAAAAATATCTTTAAACAACCCACGATATCTTAAAAACCAAGATAGGAACCACATTTTTTTAGTTCACCTAGTTAAAAAATACTTATTTATCTTTTATTTTTGTCCAATACAATTGCTGTGCCTATCATATTTTGCTTTCTTCATTAAAATTAGTATCGAATGTTATTGCATAGTAATGAATAACTTAACAAACTAAAATTGATATTAACTGTCATTTTAAAGACAAATGACATGTTCCAGTACATGGTTGAAAAGAGAATCTAGAGACAAATCAGATAGATAAAAAAAATATACAGGGTGCCACTTAAAATAACAGAGTAGAACTCACTTCCGGTGAAACCGGAAGTGGTGGACAAAAATTTTTTGTACTTAAAAAAGGACAATCACGCATTATATAAGTGTACCAAATTTCAAAATAATATCTTTTTACATAAACATGCTACGGGATGTTACATGTCTTCTGTGTCACACGGTATACCATCATTTCCATTAATGATTTTTTTAAATTATACGTTGAGACGTTACTACAACAGAGGTTATTCAGAACTTACTAATAAACAGGTTACATGCAGTATTTATAAGATAGTTATGGGTAATATACCCCTACTTTATATTATCTATTAACGATTTCAAGAATTACTTGGAATGTTTCAGATATGCTGACAAAAGGTTTGTTCGGGTTCTCAAATTATCCGATTCTGAATCGTTCTGAGGATGCATAATTTGAAATATGCGTTCGAGTTTGAAGCGAACGATTCAGGACTTTGTGGTTGACTGTTTTGGTTTAATGTGGACTTGATTTGGAGCAATTTTGAACTATTCTTACTAGTCCTTACTCTAGAGCTTGACTACTGAGTCCTTACTACTGAGTATTGATTATTTAAAACATCTACATTTTGTAGATAATGTCTGTAACTTATTTGTAGTGCATTTAATTTACAGGTGGTGTAATCCCAAAAGAAACAAACTATGAATGTACATTTTGTATTAATTATTCCGGCAATAATTTTCATGTGCAATTTGCATTTTGTAATTTTAGTGATTGTAAATTTTGAGTAAAATCAGAGTTAACTTGTTTATTTTAAAATCATTTATCAGCGTCTAGAAAATGGATGTATAATTTGCAAGTTCGTCATTCTCAAGTTCGACGTCCGAAGATACCGATGTACTTTTTGGGGGTTATTTTTCAGGAACTGTAAACTCCTCATGTTAAAAATTAGGGTTTTTTTGAAAATAAAATGAATTTGTTAAATATGTAGTATTTATAGTCATGTAAAATTACCGGTAAATAACCATGATTTACGTAACCCCATAATAATTTAGCGGCTACTTTACTCCATTAAAAATACTATTTACATTACCTACCTAAAGTGTTGTTTAAACTCTTTGTCAGTTAAAAATTCATTGTATTTAGATGAAGATAGAGAAAAATGAGTATAATATCAATATACGATTAAAAAAATAATTATTTAAACCCCTTATTTAAACTGTCACTGACGGCCCCAATTTAAATATTTTTTCCTGAATTCAGGGATTTTTTTTTAATTTTAAGAGATCGAGTAAAATACTTCATTTTTCGATATCCTGTCTCTATTAGACTCTCCGAATACCTGGTTAAAATTAATGTACTAATCACTGAATCACTCTGTATATGCTAGAGTATGTGTATATTAGAGCACTCGTATATACTGGGTGACCCAACGAGAAATTTCCACCTTGAATAACTTGGTATAGGAGTTTTTTCAAATAAATTCCAGAGATTCGATTTTTATTTGAAGCCGGAACCACATTTTCGAATTATTGACATTTACAGAGAGTGTCCAAAAAACACCCTATTTATTAGTAAAAATATAGAGAGAACGTCATTTTGCAAATACATTGATATAGAGTTTTATGGATCTAACTCTAATAGTGAGGGAGATATACTTTAAATAGTGTTCCATAAGAGAAATTGTTGGAGAAAGACTTTGTAACGTCTGTTGCCTAGGTACAAATCGATAATTTTCTCATGAATTATGGTTATTGAACATTTTTTATATATCCTCCTCACTATTAGACTCATCAAAAACTATATCAATGTATTCGTGAGGAAGTTCTATCCAAATTTGTAAAGTTCTAGTAAACCTTTCATTTTTAGGACACCCTGTAGGCATGTCAATAATATGAAAATATGTCCTTCAAACATAAATCGACCTGTCTCCGGAATTTATTTCGAAAAACTTTTACACCAAGTTATTCAAGGTGAAAACTTTTCGATAGACCACCCAGTATGATATTATTCGCTAATTCGATTCGATAATTCCCCCGCTAATTAAAGCTCGGACAAATCAAATAAATTACGGGTTTACTAAGTATACAATACAGTACTTATTGGCTCAACCGTCTAGATCAGGGGTTCCCGCAAAGTGCGGCCCGCAAAGCCTGTGAATGCGGCCCGCGATGTCGATACGATATATTATATTTTTATTCAAAAATAAATAAGTAAATTGTAAAATAAATAATAAATATTACAAATAAAATATAATAAAATATTTTGAATAATTTTAATAAATTCTTACAGAACTTTGACCATAAGGCGTTTGTATTAATAAAATATTGAGTAGTTTATATAATTATAGTAGTATGTCTAGTCTAGTTATTACACATTAATACAGAAAAATAATATAGTAAGTAGTCTCAAATAGATACAGAACTGTTAATCATTTCTAGCGCTGGCGCATTTCTGGTTAATCATTTTCGTGTTAATAAATTGTGTGATTTTATAATAATTGTTGTTACAGTTAAGGATTTATATTATTATATAATAAGATGGATTTCAGTTATTTTTTCGTTTTAATAAATATATAATTAAAGATTTATATTTATATTAAATTTAGTATACTAATAAAAAAATAAGAGAATAAATAAGAAATAGTTAAATATATTTAAAACAAAAAAAATCGTGGTTATTGTTTTGATTTTATCCCGTTTTTTTTGGCCCGCCTAAGAAAAACTTTGGGAACCCCTGGTGTAGACCATCACAGAAAAACAGGCTAAGCAGTCTCCTTTCGCGTTTGAATGATATGGATACTACTTACCTATTAGTTATTTATTGCGCCAATATTATTTTTCCCATTTCTATTTATACTCAATTTAATTAATTTACTTTTTACTGTCTTTTCTATTATTTTACGTTTCTTGTTATACTTTTGTCTGTCCTATTTCCTGTACTAATACTGTCTCTTTTATTGCACAGAAACGGAGAGAAAACTTTGCTTATCACAAAGGCTAGGTCAGCAGAACAGCCGGTCATATGGAGGTATGGATCGATGTTTAATGTGGCGAACTTACTGAAACTGAAAAGATAAACCCAACTTCCGGATTAACACAATAATCAGGAGTCGAGTTTCCTGAAATATATATATCTCAGAATTTTGCTGATATCGATTTCAGTGTGGGAGGAAGCAAAGATCTTAAAAGTGATTGCGGTATTGGTTCTTGATTAATATTTTACTTGCTGGTTATAGATGTGGTAAATCTGTGTACTAGAAATCTATAAAGAAGACATACGAATCAATCAACTTCTAAAAGGTCTGCAGTTTGATGAATAACAATTCTATACAGAGTGATTGCTCTTGAAAACATTTGTTTTTTTTTTTACTAAAATGACCTTTCCATGATAATAACGGGAGGATTCAAAGAGATTCTCATAAATATCATATAAATGTTATTGTTTTTAGACTTCTATGAAAAATAACTGATTAATGAAAGACGAAAAATTGCTTAGGCTGTCTTATTTTAGATTTTAGACTATCTTGGCCACTCTATTTATTATTTGTAGCACAGATAATTTACATCAAAGCATAATTTTTATCTGAGAGTTATAATTTGGTGGATACAGTTTCTACAGGGTACTTTTATTTATGTACAAAATCTGTAAAACATTTATTTTCCAAGATAATCAATTCAATTTTTTTTTTGTTTCAAAGGGCATTAAAAACTGCTTCTTTTGACCTTACTACCTCTTTTCAGACGAACATGCAGGGCCTGCTGCGATTTTTTTATTCCATCTAAATTCAATATAACCATTTAGGGATTATTTTATTTAAAATCTGACACGATAGCGTTAACCCCTCAAAACCCCCGAATGCGAAATCTGAACAAGAAATATACAGGGTTTTCTCTCTACATGATATCAAAATTAAGCAAAATATCGAATTTAAAAGGCACTAGACGAGTCAAGTGTGGCACGGAATTATGTCAAAACAGATGAAGTTATATGGAATTACTCAAATTTAGTTTTCTGCCAATACTTTTCTCATAATTTTTATTCTTATCTTGATGCCGCACATTAATGTTTTTCTATCTACTAAATATAGGCAAAAACCGACATATTTTACATCGATTTATCTACATCCTGTATATATGTGTAATAGTTTAGTAATCAGAACATTTTGCCTTAAACTTTGACTAATTAATTTATTGTAGTATTTTAGTTATTTAGATACACTTTAAAAACTCTTTGTGCTTTAAAAACAAGTGATAGGATTTAGCTAATCATCCCGATACATTTGTTCAGAAAGATGAGTAGATATTTATGCCACAGATTTACTTAAATTGGCTGTGCATCAGAAACCCATATACAGTTTGCCATGTTTTATAATAATCATATAATTTTGTTTTCTCTTATTTATGTAACTTTAATCATTATATCAATCAATTAATCCTGAAAATTGAGAGATGTACCGTGCGTGAACTTTACTTCTGGCATTGAAATAGAACATCTACTTAAGGTGGCGATAAAAAACTTTGGGCCAAATACCCTAATTTCTATGTTTATTTGAAAATAGTCGAATTAATGTAGAATTAAATAGTTTTAATATGTGAACTTTGACCAAATTTTGTAAAAACTATAGAAACGGACCTTAATTTATGTCGATTTTTAGCTAAACCGGTAGATTATAGTCAAATTAAACACGACACAAGTATTTATTTTTAAATTTAATTGGAATATTTTGCAAATAACCGTTGAAAACAAAACACTTCACGCAGAACTTTTGATCGTCACCTTAAAAGTAATCAACAAACAGTACAGGAAACGGTATATTTGAGGTTTTATTGACACTAATTGGTATTTGTTTCAGGAAGTTGGGTTTTATTATCTGTTTCAGTGAGACCTTATATTATGCCTATGTATATTTGTGCTGAACTTTCGTAGATTATTTGTAGGCAGCTTAATATTTTGATGTTGTCGCTTAATGTTTCACGACACAGGCATTGGAGAGTGTAAATAAAAACCATGTAATACAACGATTGTTTATTGTTGTAAAATACTTGGGTCACGCTTGCCATATATTATTTGTAGATGAAAGCATTTTAATTCTCGTAATGATGTTAATTACTTTGTCAAATGTATAATACCACTATTAAAATTATTTAATGCACCCAAACTGAGTAAATAAGGTATTATTGTTTCTGAGCTAAATTATAAATAGCATAGATAAAGAATAAACTTAAGGTAAGCAATCTATTTATTTCCATTGTATTATTAGGGGTTAATATTGGGAGTTATTCCTAGCTTTGAAATTATTGGCAAAAGTCTTAGGGCCAGTTTCATAATCAAATTTAAAGGAACTTACTTTTTAATACTTTGGATACAATTGTCTCAATAATAGTATCCAAGTATTCAAGTAAAGGCAACTTTAGCTAATTTTTTTTTAATTTTATTATGGAACTGGCACTTATTCTAATTTTAATGTTTGAGAAGAAAGAATAACTACACTGGAATTTTTTTAAGAAGTAATAACCTTAAAATAGCAAAACTTTTCAAATATTAGATAATAAAAAGTAGCAGATATAAATATTGTTCAGTAATTTCTTTTCTATTGTCTGATTTACAGAACATTATTCATGTATGTGAGGAGTTAGCCATGTGATAAGCGTCTATCGTTTATATTTATTTTATTGATTTCCTACTATTTAATCAGTTGTGAATAAATTGATAATGCGCCCTATAATTATAACTAAACTACTTTATTAGCATACCAACATTTTAAATGGTATACCTACCATATGCATTAGGTTATTACTACATTTCCCTCTAGTTCATTTCCACTTCTGGCTAACTTCATAGTAAATTTATAGAAAGTTATTTTGGATAGTCTCAGTTATAGATTGTAAAATCTCTTGGTACTTCTAAATTACGGTATGTCCTAGTTACTGAGAATAGTGTCGGCTGATGAGATGATTAAAACTGAGTTTAAATCATCTCCAGATGATGCCAACTTGGTTGGCGAAATGCGCGTCGAGTGCAGTATAGTTTTTTGGTGTTATGTGGAAAACTACGTCAGTGTTAGGTGAATATTGACATTTTTCAACTTTGACAACCTGTACAATCTAAACGGTTTTTCAGATTTAACCAAGAGATTAAATTTAATAAAAAAAAATATTCCTAGAAAATATCTGCCAATCTCTATTACACTTCCCTGTACCTACAGGGTGTTCCACGCAGACCTTCCATTAGACGTTTCTAGAATACTACATGCACTGGAATTTTGAAAATTTACATACGGGGTTTCTCACAATTTTCTGTTGATTAAAAATATTACCGATGACGTCACACTTGCGGTTCTAATGGAAGTAGACATCAACTTGCTTATTTTAAATGTAACACCCTATATATTATTCAATTTCTGGATTATACGTAAAATTCTAAACACATTTCATGTAGGATGTCCTATACTTATCTTCAACTGTTTTTGAAATATCGACAGGTGAATATTGACATTTTGAAACTTTGACACCCTGTAAATTCTATACGGTTTGACATCAAGCAAAACGGTTTGCACATTCCTATCTTAACTTTTTATAAGCTATCGTTTGGTACTAATTTCAGAATTACCCAAAAATTTAAAATTTTCTGAAAATTTAGAAAATTTTTAATTCCTGGATAAATTTGAAATTAGTTTAAAACGATAGCTTATGAAAAGTTAAGATAGGAATGTGCAAATAGTTTTGCTTGATTTCAAACCGTACCTATAGATTTTACAGGGTGTCAAAGTTTCAAAATGTCAATATTCACCTGTCAATATTTCAAAAACAGTTGAAGATAGGTATAGGACATCCTACATGAAATGTGTTTAGAATTTTACGTAGAATTCAGAAATTGAATAATATATAGGGTGTTACATTTAAAATAAGCAAGTTGATGTCTACTTCCATTAGAACCGGAAGTGTGACGTCATCGGTAATATTTTTAATCAATAGAAAATTGTGAGAAACCCCCGTATACAAATTTTCAAAATTCCAGTGCATGTAGTATTCTAGAAACGTCTAATGGAAGGTCTACGTGGAACACCCTGTATATCTTTTCGTTTTTGCGTTATTAAGATTTTTAAATACAATAACAAAACTATTTAAATTTCTTGCAAAGATTGCAACACCGGGCTTCACCCGGTATACAGAATTACTACCTTCGCTTAATCTAGAAATTATAACATGGATTGTTTTTGGGCTTTTCAGTATATTATTCGCAACAAACTAGCACTTGTCCGATGGTTTCACAAGACACTTCAGATGAATGTACACGCTATTGCCAAGTTTTAATTTAATTTCAAATCCATTAATTTTGCATGAAATTTAAGCTAAAATAGAATTAGGCACTGTTACTATCAAAACAGTGCAGTTCGTTAAGAGTTTGGCGGAAAATTATAAAAATTGAAGCAGAAGAGATATCGAAAAATTTTAAGTAGAAAAGTTGTTGAAGTTTTACAGCTGGAAATAAATTTGGAGAACAATCGAGGAAACAATAGAATACAAACTTCCTACAAGCTTTTTTGTGTTGTTTAAATTTTTTTATATATCTTTTGACTTGGCAAATAATCCTTTTTTACGTTTTAAAACTTTATTTGGAAAAATTTTTGGGGCTTCTGATGAAGCAAAAATTCCACGTTGATACTAAATATTTTATAGCAAACTGCTTCCATATGAATACTTTATGTGAGTGACTATACATAAATCAACTCTTACCATTAATGACGACTCCATATAGTGAATTTTTAGTGTTCGTTTGTGTTTCACTAGGCGGTTTTAATTTATTTAAAAACATGTTTCTCTGATCTTGTTTGGAGTCCTTTTTGTTTCATATTTCAAACACTTACTATCACATGTAAAGGCTATAAACTTCCGCATTCATCATTTTCAAAGAGACATCCACATTTATGTTGAATGATGTGGTATTATATGTATCACCTCTCCACTTTACGCGGAAGCGTAATCTTATTTTCTATAAGGACGAGGCAAAGCGCCTCTTCGGATTTACGTTACAGTAGATTTCGCCGGAGTAATTCTCCCGTTCACAGTACAAACAACAGTACACATGCAAACGTATTTCTTATAAGCTTAAGTAAACAAAAGAAAGCACAAAAACATATAAACAAAATGCGCACGAAGTGGCCAAATCGTGCTATGCACCTGAAGTCTATTCAGATGGTGGATAAAACCAGTAAGAGACAGACAGCATTTTCAATGAGTTGAACAGAGACACGTTTCATCCACTCCTAGCATGTTGACCGACGTTGCCACTTCTTTGAGATAAGTCGTTCAGTTCGAGAAATGAGTAAATATAAAATTTTGTCGTTAAAGAAAACAGCGCGAGGTAAATGCACTATCAAAACATTTCAGATCGACTGTAGAGTATACACATTATATGTAGGTACATGTAAGTATACATGTAGTATACTTGCTGTAGAGTATACTACACTCATAAGTAGATATTGTCAACCGGAGCGAATGCGAAAATTTTTGGGTTATACGTGTTACAAAGTAAGATGTACCTAATTTGTCAAAACAACGATATTTAGTTATTTACCTATTTATTTAATTATTTAAAATTACAAGCCCTGACAGAAAATAAATTCCAATTATGGGGCAGGAAATACATACAATTAGAGTATAAATATCACTTCAAATAAAGTAAAAACATCATAAACATAAAAATAATTATAACAAAGACATTATACATTAACTTGGGAATATAAAATACACTTTTTAATGTCCAATGTTACAATTGAATATATCAAAAGCAGACTGATACTTTGAACTTTTTCCAAGGCAGGTATATGAACTTCATAATGAGGATTCCAAATAACAGAGACATATTCCAGTTTAGACCTCACAAAAGTACAAAACAATACCTTTAAACTGGGAGTATTCTTGAAATACTTTGAGTTTCTCATAATAAAGCCAAGCATTTTGTTAGAGCTGGCTACAATACCATTAATATGCGGAACAAAAGTAAGCATGGAGTCAAATACAACACCTAAATCTCTAAATTCAGAACATTTAACAACTATTTCGGCATCAATTTTATATGTAAATGCAACTGGATTAGATTTTCTTGTAAAAGTCATAGCATTACATTTTGATATGTTCAGCGATAGCTTATTAATTGTACACCACACGCTAATTCCAGATATATCATTCTGTAGCTTAACACAATCGGATTCAGAGTTGATAGCCGAATATAATTTAAGATCAACAGCATACAAGAGTACATTACTTTCAAGCTTTAGACAGATATCATTGACGAATAGAATAAACAAAAGTGGGCCAAGAACCGATCCTTGTGGCACTCCTGATGTGGCAGATACTTCCTAAGAGGTAAAACCAAGATATGATATGTACATTGATCTGTTTAAAAGATAAGATCGAAAACATTTAAGCCATCGAGTGATAAATCCGAAATTAGACAGTTTTTCGAGTAATAAACCATGATCAATTCTGTCGAAAGCTTTAGACCTATCAATATAAATAACATCTACTTTAAACTGTTGATCTACAAGCCAAAAAACCATGTTGACTGAAAGAAATATGCGATTTAACATGAACCAAAATATCATATAGTACGTTTTCAAAAAGCTTACTAAAATTACAAAGAATGGCTATAGGTCTATAGTTTTCAATATCGGATTTCTGTCCTTTTTTAATAATAGATCTTTGAATTATGCCATATATGGGGAAAACAGACTGACTTAAGAGCTAAGTTGAAGATACTGGTCAAAGGTGACGCAAAAATAGTGGCACAATCTCTCAGTAAAAATGAGGGAATTCCATCCGGGCCAGTAGTCTGTTTATTTTTGAATCGTCTTAAAGAACTAACAACATCTTCTTCTTTGATCATTGGCAATTCTAACTGGGGGACATAACAAGTATCGGTATGACTGTCGCTCGTATAGGACGAGGAAGATATAAAAGCGGACTGAAAATAGGTGGCAAAACCATCTACTATACTCTGAGGATTATTAAGAGGAACATTGTTCAAAGTCATTGACTCAGGAATCGAAGAACTCCAGATATCCAGTATCTTCTAATCGAATTTTTAATGCAGAACGTTCCTTCATTGTAAATATGTATCTACTAACCTAATAGGACGTTTGTTTTTATGTAGGTATATACAGGGTGTTCCACGTAGACCTTCCATTAGACGTTTCTAGAATATACATGCATTGGAATTTTGAAAATTTATATACGGGGGTTTCTCACAATTTTCTATTGATTAAAAGTATTGCCGATGACGTCACACTTCCGGTTCTAACGGAAGTAGACATCCACTTGCTTATTTTAAATGTAACACCCTATATATTATTCAATTTCTGGATTCTACGTAAAATTCTAAACACATTTCATGTAGGATGTCCTATACCTATCTCCAACTGTTTTTGAAATATCGACAGGTGAATATTGACATTTTGCAACTTTGACATCCTGTAAAATCTAAACGGTTTGAGATCAAGCAAAATGCTTTGCACATTTCTATCTTAATTTTTCATAAGCTATCGTTTGGTACTAATTTCAGATTTATCCAAAAATTTCAAATTTTCCGAAAATTTTGAAAATTTTTAATTCCTTAAATCTGAAATTAGTACTAAACGATAGCTTATGAAAAATTAAGATAGGAATGTGCAAACCATTTTGCTTGATCTCAAACCGTTTAGATTTTACAGGATGTCAAAGTTGCAAAATGTCAATATTCACCTGTCGATATTTCAAAAACAGTTGAAGATAGGTATAGGACATCCTACATGAAATGTGTTTAGAATTTTACGTAGAATCCAGAAATTGAATAATATATAGGGTGTTACATTTAAAATAAGCAAGTTGATGTCTACTTCCGTTAGAACCGGAAGTGTGCTGTCATCGGCAACATTTTTAATCAATAGAAAATTGTGAGGAATCTCCGTATATAAATTTTCAGAATTCCAGTGCATGTAGTATTCTAGAAACGTCTAATGGAAGGTCTACGTGGAGCAGCCTGTATATGCTTCGCTAAATTTCATTATCGGTATTTTACGGAATGTTTTGGCTGATCGTATTTGCTCAGTATAATGCAGTTGCCTGAGCCTCTGCCTGAGCCTCTTCTGTTCGTTTTTAAATCCTATGAAAATTCAGTAAACGATGAATGGCGCTTCAGTTCATTAATGCTGCATCACAAACTCGTGCGGGTGAGGATTTTCGTTGCACAAAAAATGTAAACATTGAGTGTGTCAATTAGTGCTGAATGCAACGACATTTTACGCATTTATTCGAATTGCAGTTGACAAATCGATGTTTCAATTACCAAACTACGATATGCAACAATTTCATTGTGCTTACAAAATAAAAGCAGTATATAAAAAATTTGTGGTAATTAAAACTGTATGTAAGCATTACCAACGTTACGTTACTAGTTACGAATAGTAAACCTAATAAACCTAACTAGATAATATTTCCTATAACGGCACTAGAGAGAAAAGAGTAAGCACTTTAATGATATAATGGAAACACATATTGCTTATTTTATTTATAAGCCATATACTGGGTGGCCCAACGAAAAATTTTCACCTTGAATAACTTAGCATAAAAGTTTGTTCAAACAAATTCCAGAGATATTTCTATTTTTATTTCAGGGGGGGGGAGGCTTATTCTCATATTATTTCCATTTATGTAGGGTGTTCCAAAAAGAGCATTTAAGAGCAAGTTAAAACTTACATTTTTTAAAGGGTACACCTTTCACAGATTTGGATAGAAGGTTCTTTCACGAATATAATGGTATATCATTATATCATCAAACACTATAGGGCTTGATGGGTCTAGCTCTAATGGTCCAGTAGATGACCATAAATAGTTATTATAAGGGTAAGTTTGTAACGTGTATATAGCCAGTAACGAGTCGATATACTCAGTCTAACAAATGATGCTTATGGAACACTTTTATGAGTATCTCCATTGACCATTTACCATGTACAAGGTGGCCCGTTTAATATGGGCCTATACCTTATCTCAGAAACTACAAGTTCTATAGAAAGAAAATTATATGAAATGGTTTTTTTCAAAGTTATCTTCAATTTTTTTATATTTTCAAACTTATAACCTGTTTATATACAGGGCGATGAACTAAAGTTCCTTTTTTTTAAATAGCACACCCTATATATTATTACATTCTCAGAAAGCCCTTCTAAAGACGAGTTCAATGATATATGATATGATGGGTCTGACACCCGCCGTTTCGGAGTTATTGAGTATTATCTTCAGGAAATAGCCCATATTAAAATCGTGCTAGAAAGGTTAATAATTAAGTTTTTGAGCCTTAACTTGCGCCAAGAGATTTCTAATTTTATGTACTTTATTATGTAATTACTCAATATTCAACTTCTAAAAAAAATTTGACCGTGTTGCCACATTTCGAAAACCATAAATTCTCACGATTTTTTCAAATGGAACACCCTGTATATTGTTACATTTCTAGAAAGCCCTTCTATTGACCAATTCAGAGATATATGATACTCAGAATTTGACCAAGATTGAAATAGTGCTAACCAAGATCCCAAATTATCATTTTGAACTCTTAATTTGCATAAAAAATCTTATTGTTGAAAAAGTCTAGCAAATAATTTCTTTTCTGGAATTCGTCTCACGGGAAATTTTGCTCTATACTCTCTAACAGCAGGAGCTGGACTTTTATTATTTGATAAATAATATTTTAGCATATCAACTTTCTCTTCCACACTATACACTATCATTAATAAATACTTCATATATTAAAGCAATGTCAAATAATTTTTCAGTTTACCCGGGTTGTCAAGGCAATGATAAATCCTATAATAATTGTGGATATTTTGTTTACAAAGGCCACTCTGACTAAACGTTAAAATATGGTCATATTTAATGAAATTGCCAAATAATAAAGACAGAGTAGGTAGGTACATCGTAGAATTATCTGTGCATCTTTAGTCACTAAATAAATTTTTTCAGGGGCTTTGAAAATCAACTAGTATACAATAATCTGATATATTTCACCGAATAATATCAAATTTATGTTGAAAATTATATAGCAACCAAAATTAAATACGTGCATTTTACTGTTTTATTATAAATATTAATAATGAAAATGTCCCTATACTAACGTTACATCAATTACATCAAAGTGATAGATCATATACTACCTATATAACTTTTTTTGGTGCAAATTAGAACTCAAACACTTAATTAAGTAATAATAAAAGTAATTTTGTTAGTTACAATTTGAATATTGGAGGTTTCCTGAAGATAATACTCAATAACTCTGAAACGGCGGGCGTCAGACCCATCATAACATATATCATTGAACTTGTCGACAGAAGGGCTTTCTAGAAATGTAACAATATACAGGGTGTTCCATTTGAAAAAATCGTGAGAATTTATGGTTTTCGAAATGTGGCAACACGGTAAAATTTTTTTTATAAGTTGAATATTGAGTAATTACATAATAAAGTACATAAAATTAGAAATCTTTTGGCGTAAGTTAAGGCTCAAAAACTTAATTATTAACCTTTCTAGCACGATTTTAATATGGGCTATTTCCTGGAGATAATACTCAATAACTCCGAAACGGCGGGCGTCAGACTCATCATATCATATATCATTGAACTCGTCTTTAGAAGGGCTTTCTGAAAATGTAATAATATATACGGTGTGCTATTTAAAAAAAAAGGAACTTTAGTTCATCGCCCTGTATATAAACAGGTTATAAGTTTGAAAATATAAAAAAATTGAAGATAACTTTGAAAAAAACAATTTCATATAATTTTTTTTTCTGTAGAACTTGTAGTTTCTGAGATAAGGCATAGGCCCATATTAAATGGGCCACCTTGTACAATTTAAAAATGTAAGTTGTAGTAAACCGCTCTTTTTTGTGATACCTTTTCAATGCCAATAATATGAAAATGTGTCCCCCTTGAATTAACCGACATGTCTCTGAAAATTTTTTGAAAAAACTTTTATACCAAGTTATTCAAGGTGGAACTTTTTCAAGGTGGAAGTGTTTGAATATCAGTCCATATAAAGTCAATATGTATACATTCATAAAATTTACTATGATTTATTTAGATCTAAAATTATATAGCGGAAACATTCAACAAACACTTTTTCTTATATACCCTATGTATTATAACAGGTGGAGCAAAATCAACTCCCCGATTGGATTTTTATATAAAACTAAAATTAATTAAAAAACAGACCCAAAAGTATTTTTTTAAATCCTAAAAATTTTTTTTTGTTACATACTAAAGATAATATCCATCAAATGACCACCGCATTAATGCAATAATGAGCTCTTTTTAGAGCATTTTTATAACTTTTTCCAGCAGTTCAGGTAGTTTTGTGCCAATTTCTTCCTGGATGTTGCCTTGTAGTGCTTCCAAGGTTTGAGGATGATTTGCAAAGACCCTATATTTGAAATAACCCTATAACCAAATGTGGACAAAAGCCGAATGATGCACCAAGGAAACATTCTATTCAAAATGGCCTTTGTCTCACGGGCTGTGTGTGCTGTTGCACCATCTTCTTCATGATACAACTACACAGATATGCCCATCCGCATAGTGACGTCAGTTACGAGGAAAAAACAATTGATAAACACGAAAATAATTATATCATTGCCCTTAAGAATTTTCGCATCGCATTGCCATTTTTCCCTCACGAATGACGTCATGCGCAAACAAACGAAAGTTATGAGCATATCTGTGTAGTTGTATCATGATCTTGTTGATACCACATATCCTCCTGATTAAGTTCTTCCATTTCTAGAACTAAAAAATTCAGCAGCATGCTTGTGTAGCGATCTTCATTTAACGTAGTGGTTCTTCCCCGATTGTCCTCCAAAAAATAAGGCCCGATTATTTTTCTAGCGTTAACGCTACACTATACTGTAAATTTTGGCTCATATAGCGGTTGCTGGTGAACAATTTGGGGGTTTCGCTACCACAGACGTGATGGTTTTGTTTATTTACAGCTCCATTCAGGCAAAAATGAGCTCCGTTGCTCTTTATGATTTTATTCCAAAATTCATCAATTTAATTTTCAAGGTTCACGATAGCACTACAATATTAAAGTCTTTGTTCAAGGTCTACAGGCAGAATTTTATGGGTTACCTGTATCTTGTAGAGGAACAAGTGTAAATCTTTTCACTAAAATTCGCTGTAATGAACGTCGTGATTGTTTTCTTGCTGATGTTCTTGGCTTTTCCATCACATCTCTACGAACATGGTCTATATTTTCCCTTGAACGAGCTGAACGAAGTCTGCCAATATGTGGTTTATCAGATATGGACCCAGTCTATTCAAAGTTTGCAGCTAACCGCCGAAATGTCTTCGCAAATACAACACGGCGTCTACCATATTTTCTCCAATATTTTTGTTGCGCTAAGATAATCGAGGAATTATTTAGATTTAGAAAAAATTACGATTTCAGGGCGTTCTCGAGGCGTATATCGATTCATAATGAATTTCCCAAGTGTCTACTAAAGAAACTCTGACAGATGTCAACTACAAACCAAATACTAGCAACATTTCATAGGGGACTTGATTTTACGCGACCTCGTACGAGATCTTGTATCTAAGGGAAAATCTTAACATATCACTCAAAAGTGACAACAAGATTGTATTGGATGTCCATTTTTATTTATTTATAAAATACAAACGTTTGCAAACTAGATGGTTCCATTTTTTGTAAATCACCCTATCGAAATACAGTGCTTGGAATCCACTATACGTATCATAAGACAACATACATTACAGGGTGTCCCAAAATTCATGCCCGTACCTCTAGGACCTTACACAGGAAGTCAAAACAAATCTAAAAGAATGGAAAAATTGCAGATTGTTCTTTGCTTTCGAGTTATTCATGAAAATTAATTTCAGCGTTTAGGTGCTCTTTAATCTTCATTATAAAAAAAATAAAAATACAAGGCAAATGCATGATCTGTTGTACAAAAGGTGTTTAAATAAATCGACTCCTGACTCAAGGCAAACAATCACACGATTTGTTACGAAAGCATGGATATAAGTTTACCAGTGCCATTGCTTGATGAATTCTCTTTACTAGATAGATTAAATTACTGGTTCCAAAATAATGATGCGTCAGCTCATTATGAAATTGCAATGAGAAATTTCCTAACTGAAAATTTCCCTAATAGATGGATCGGAAGAGGTAGACAGATACCATGCCCTCCTAGATTCCAGGATCTTAATCCATTAGACTTCTTTTCTGGGGATTTTTAAAAGAAAACGTTTACCGCGAACCTGTTGTGAATCCAGAAGATGTAGCTCGAATTCACGCTTCAGTAATATTCATAGATGAAAACATGCTATAGAGGATCCGTGCTTCCATGGTAAATCGTGCGACTGTTTGCTTTGAGGGAGAAGGCGATTTATTTGAACATGTTTTGTAACAACAGATCATATATTTATTTACCTTGTATTTTTATTAATTTGTTTTTAATAATAAAGATTAAAGAATAATCGTTACAATTTTTTATGATTTTGATTTTCGATTTGTTTTGACTTTCTGTTTAAGGTCCTGGAGGCACGGGTGTGAAGTTTGGGACACCCCGTATAAATAAATGTAACTTCCCTTTAACAAATTACCTAATCAAAGATCCGTTTAGAGTAAGGAATAAATTGACGTTTTTGTTAGAGGTTTTATTGAAACAGGGTTTTAAAATAAAAAGGAATATGGGAGGTATAAAAATGTTGTGCATACGTGCATGGACAATTACTGTTATTTTTTTTCTCGTATCTGCTATATCAACTATTAATTGACTCTTATTAATTTATTTTTTGTGTGACCAAAATCTTTTTAAAACCTTTTACTGGAAATGATCTTATTATGTATTTTCAAGATTTTAGAATGAATGCAAAATTAATAATAAATATGTTATGTTTTAAATCCTTTCCCTCAACAGTTTTTGAAATATGTAGTTAAAGTCAGACCTCAATAATATCCACTATATTGTTTTTCGATCTAATTAATTACGTTCATTGTAACATAAACAGATGGACCACGGAGTATATAGTGTATGTCTTCTCTGATGTGGATGTGGATACTAAATGAGACGAATATAAATCATATCGCGGGTAGAGGCCCAAAAATTCTGAAAACACCACGGCACCGACATACTATCTCTATCCTTATCGAGAGTACCTTAGTCAAATATGCGCATGCGCACGAATATCGCAAAATCCAATAAGCATGCAGCATCTGCAACTGCACCTCTGCATCTCTGCCTATCGACTTTTCTAAAAAAAAGTTGAAAGTTGTCTGTCTGTCAACCTATAAACAATGTGTCAGCTTCCGTAACCATGGATATCGACAATATCTGCGCATGCGCAAATCGAACAAAGGGTCTCTGGAAGAGACAGCACTATATCTTTTGTCCTTTGGTGTTTTCGGAGAAACCGCTTATGGGCTAACATAGGAAATACGCGATATAGTATATGTGATATAAATCTATTCAGATTTATATACGTCTCATTCGTTTTCGAAACGTTAGTATGAATTCACTTCAGACACCTAATGGCCGGCTCGCGGCGTGGACGTGACATGTCCTCTTTATATCTATCAATATTACAGGCTGTGGCTGAAAGTGATACGATCAATGAGGACTTCTATGTGCATTTTACTGCCCTTCCGGCTTACCAATAGCCGGTTATAGTGTCAATATAGGTGAAAAATCGAAGGGATTTTCAATTAAGATTGTATTGACACTGGGTTGTAAATAATATCATAGAGAACAAAAATCTTCAATTGGTTTGGCGCATTCTCACAAAAATCCAAACTTTGAAAATAATAGTGAATGTTTTTTTATTTAAGTAATAATTACAATAATTAATAATTTAATTTTGTTTTGGCTCTTTCATAAATTGTAGTTTTTTATATAATTGAGTAATTCATTGACTTGATATATTTAAATATAAATATATTCTTTTTGTTTCAAATAAAATGTCTGATTTTTCAGTTGTTTTGATTTTTTTTGTAAACAATTTAAATTACAAATGGGTTCACAATAAAAGATACCTAATTGAACCTTTGACTGTACATTTCTCATCTTTAATCACATTTAAAAATTACCGTTTTCAATTGTTTCGTATAAGTACATACTTGTTATCCTGAGAATATGTCCTTGTCCCTGGCAATTAGCATCTAACTCCTTGATCTTTTATTTTACAAAAAACTGCTATTGGGTTTATTAGTGTAATGTGGGAGAATACATGAATATTTAATATTTTGAAAACTCTTAGAGATAATTTATTAAAATTATATATTTTTAAAACAGAAGTAAGAGGCCTTTCCAGATTTATGAAAATATGTCGTATGTTCTATTTAAAAAAATCAAGCTGACTTCAAGTTAACACTGACTTAGGTTTTCACATAACACCAAAACACTATACTGCACTCGACGCGTGTTTCGCTAACCAAGTTGGCATTATCTGAAGATGATTAAAATACACCACTCGGATGCCCAATTGTGTTTCCCTTAGATACCCACTCAGACCCACTCATCTTTCTTATATCATCCGAATCTTCAAAAGATACCCGAATCCGTATTAGAAAAGTTTTTTTGTAAAATCAAGTAGTAACCTGGATAATATTAATAACTTTTGGTTTGAAGCTTCTAATAATTTTCTTAAACCAATGGCATGATCGGGGTGTACAAGTTGAAGAAAGAAATTGCTTAGCAACTAGCTATGGAATTACTTAACGTAAAATACCTTATTGGCTGGTATACCCTCAGTTTATACTAGGCTGCGAATCAGTTCTTGGGAATGATTCGATTAAAAGTTATTTTGCAAGACCGACTGTAAATAAGAATTTAAATAAAAATTATGCTTCTTCATAATTCATTGTAGTCTCTTTTGGGATTACACAACCTGTAAAATAACAAAATATAGGAAACCAGAAACATTCACATTAAATATTCAAAGTGCAGCATCAATGCAAATTTCTAAAATTTGCCCCAAAAACCACTGTATAATATGCAATAAAATAAATATTTGAAAAATGAACTGAATTTCATCAGTGGTTTTTTAGTTTTCTACAAAATTCTGTAATATTACAAATCATATTTTGAATTGTCTAAATAAAATAATTATTATAATCATTATATTATTATAATTATTATAACATCCCTGGAACTTACATTTAAATAACAACTGGCGTATTCGCCATAATATCGAAAACATAATATAAGGATTATCTCTGATTATTATTATCAGAGATATCTTACACATAAAATAATTTTCTCGATGATATGAAGTTGGCAAGTTTGCATTAGCAGAATATATAAGCATCACTACTGGCTTAATTAGGTACAAGCCCTGCTTAACCCTTCAAACTACACGTACATTGTATTCTTAAACAATAAAAAAGATGAAAAACAAAATAAAACCAACCCATACAATAAAATTAAAATAGGAAATTGATATTAGCTATTAGCTAACCTTGAAGAAGTCCGATTACTCGGACGAAACGTAAGATATTTGTCCATGTATCTGGCTGAAAGTCCTCTCTTTTTGTATATTGTTGAAGAATTAAAGAACAGCATTCAACTTTATTTTTGTATCTGGCTGAAAGTCCTCTCTTTTTGTATATTGTTGAATAATTAAAGAACAGCATTCAACTTGATTATTGTATCTCACAGGAAACTGAAAATTTTTTATCAAACACAACTCTTACGGCTTCCTCTTCTCCAAAAGGATGTTTAAAATTGTTTTCGCTGTTATGCGATGGTCATATACAAGGTGCTGAAGTAAATTTATATTTTTTTAAATGGAGCAACCCAATTTTCTTTTCATATTTTGCTAGCCCTGACGAAATACAGTAAAATGATATAGTATTTGTGGGGGTTTTATTTAGGATAGGTTTTTTCTAAACGATTCAAGTCGATCCTTAACTCGTTATCACTAGAAGATTTCTATGATAAAAAAATTGTCAGATTGACATATTTATAAAAAAAAATGTCTATGAAACTAAAAAACCACTGATGAAATTCAGTTAATTTTTTAAATATATATATTATTGCATATTATATACAGTGGGTTTCTGGGGCAAACCTTAGAAGTTTGCCTTGATACTGCACTTTGTATATTTAATTTGTGTGCTTCTGGTTTCCTGTTTTTCGTTATTTTATAGGTATTCGTTATAGTATCCAAAAGAGACTATAACGAATCATGAAAACGCGCCACAAATAAGGTACAGATATTATGTTTTTTCATAATTTTATTGTACTTAGTGTCAAAATAACCAATTTGTTTTTGGAGTTCCGAGAGGACCAGGATGCAAGACATCTGTATAAGCCACTAGGCTGCTAATTCGAACCCAATAGCAGTAGAAATTCTTGACCATGGAGGTTTTATGTATCCAACTATCAGGGGTCACACAATCAATTCAAAAGGGTACAGTTCTTAAGTAGCGAGAGGCATGTATAGCCACAGTAAAAAACAGTATCCTATTATTGCCCCCTACCTTAAATATTTAATTATTCCTGATATTCCATTTCATACATGATTTTAATAGAAATTTAATAGACATATTATTAATTGTTTTACTAATACTGGTTTGTAAGGCTAAGGTACACCCTTAAACCTTATTTGCAGTGCTGCAGTAATACTTACTATCTGCAAATCCCAAAGCCCAATCCAATCCCAATGATTCAATACGTATATTAAAATTAACGTTGTAAATCAATAAATGTGGAAATACGGTGTAAATAACTAACAAACTCAAATATTGTAGATTTAGGATATTGGGTTGATGTGTACAGTAGACGTGGAAATAACACTATAATACACATAATGATTAATGCTATTAGAGTGGGAAATACATGCTAGAAGTTATTTATTGGAGAAAGGTGTGGAGTGTAATTAGGTCTTGTTTACTCTTGGCTACCTACAGGCCTTTGTTTCCTCAAGTTGTTGTATTATGTGGATGTAACGTCTTATTTCATGGTAATTCCCAGACCATGTCTTCATTATATTTCCTTTAAGATAATTCAAATCAGCTCAGCTAACTGAATTGTTACATTATTGATCAATGTTGCGGTCCTTTGTCAACTAGGATCGATCCCTGGCTAGACAATTGATAACCCGTTTCCAATAACTCATTGTACTAAGATAATCTAGATAGTCGCCTGTATTTCTTTTTGTAAATGAGGGAAGTGAAATTTTGAGCGCATTGTTACAATAACATATAACCCCGTTCATTCGCTTCCAAGTGTTATTTTGTCTTTTAAATTTTTGTCAATAATAACAATCCTGCTAAACTTATGAAAAGATAACTACAGAGTGTCGTTTCCCTTGTATTCAATCTTATTTTAACAGTATTTTTATTCATTTATTTTTTGACTTGTCCCCCTAACTAATGAGGTTTTCCAGGTTTCCCTCATTCCAGCACTGAATGGTGGTTAGGGCCTACCAACGTATGTCGTTCCTAAGGCGCAAATGCGGGCCGCGAAATAATAATATGCCGCCCCCTCTCCCACACAAGTCTCCGACTTTCGGGCTAATCCTTGTGATTAGAATGAGGGGTAGAGATATTATTATTATTATTATTATTATTTACGTTACGTGATTAAAAAATATATCAGTATATAAAGGAATCTATGATTTTCGTACCTTAAATTTTATTTACATATAATGGATATTTTCCGAGATATAGCCCGTTAAAATCTGACGTGATTATAATCTAATGATTTCAGTAAAGGGATGAGATATACATATAATGAATACTAAATGGGGTCTTACACCAATACATGTCACCGTGTCGTTTTCTGCAAAATAATTGTGGACTATTTCTCCTTTTTTCAGTACTTTGATTTTGAAGCCTCCAATAAAAAAAATATTAAAATTTAGTTATTTGAAGTCAGAATCCTTAGGCGGCGTCATTTTCGTATGAGTATCTTTATCCTCTCGTAACTTCCTCAAACTAAGAGAGACCGTTTGCCGTATTTTGCAAATAATCATACTATTATTAGTTGCAATGTTGCCAGATTAGAAACTTATGGCAAAGATTAAAGAGGTATAAATATAGATACATAATGTTTGCTTACGGGGATGTTTATATTATTACAAATAAAATACTGGAGTGTAAATTTAAATTTGTAGTTTTACTTTGGAATGTGATGGTTGTGGAGGTGGTTAAAGTAAGCAACAGGGAAAATAATTAGAAAAATATCAAGATAATGTGGTGGTGACAGTAAGGCAAAGTTGTGCATGATAAATTGATCTGTCAAAGATAATCTTACAATTTGAGAATTTTGACAATAGTAAACAAGATACAGATGCCAGTAAATAAGATATTTTATTTACTATAGTATATAATTTTACTGTTACTAATCATTGAGCCTTAACATTACGATATTCAGCGCTCTAGAAATCTGCATTGGTCATGTACAGCGTATCCTAAATATGATTCATCACTCAATGATTTTTATACTGGGTAGTCTATATGCGATGGGGCTTACGAGTACCAAAGGAGAAGTTGGGAGGCTCAATAATTTTCGAGAGAATTGAGATTGTTTGTTTTGGGTGCTATGGATTTTCATCCCCTGGGATCCATTTCAAGTCGTTCATTTTTATACTGAGAAGTCTATAATATGATATGGGGATTACGTGTAGCAAGGTTGAAGTTGGGACGCTTAATACTTTTCGAGAAAATTGAAATTGTATGTTTTGGGTGCTATCTGTTTTTCACCTCTTGGGACCCATTTCAAGCCAATGATTTTTATACTAAGGTGTCTGTATGAGATGGGCGTTACGTGTACCAAAGAAGAAGTTGGGACGCTTAATAATTTTCGAGAAAATTGAGATTGTTTGTTTTGGGTGCTATCTGTTTTACAGGCCTTGGGACCCATTTCAAGTTAATGATTTTTATACTGAGTAGTCTATATAAGATGGGTATTACGTGAATTTTGTTTGCAAGTGCGAAAAGGTGGTTTTTTAAAAAATATAGATTTATTTTACAAGTACAATATCTGGTTAAAAATAACAATAATATTGACTAACAACTAAGAAGAGCTAAACCGAATGATGCGCCGCGGGCTTGTCCCGTCGTTTTATAGTGGAGGGGCATCACATGGACCGTGGACTTCGTGTCACTGATAACGCTGTTGTGGCGTACATGACTCGTGTACCAAAGGAAAAGTTGGGACGCTCAATAATTTTCGAGAAAATTGAGATTGTATGTATTGGGTGCTATCTGTTTTTCACCCCTGGGACCCATTTCAAGTCATTCATTTTAATACTGCGAAGTCTATAAGAGATGGGGATTACGTGTTCCAAAGGAGAAGTTGAGACGCTCAATACTTTTCGAGAAAATTAAGATTGCATGTTTTCCATGGAATTTAAGGAGCACTTAGGAATTGAGGTTATGTTAATGCCTCTAGTATTTAAATTTAAATAAAATGGTATATCTATACGAATTAAACTCTTTTCAGTTTATACTAACATTATACATATTTAAAGAGTAAACTACTATGCACTAGGACAGGTATTTTCTGCTTGTTGTACTTACCCAATTTAACGCACGTCTTTGGATGTTCGGTTATCTCCGGGAATTTCGGGTGCTGTTTTCACACAGGTCTGGTTTTTATATATTTTTTTTAAAAAACCAATCTCATATACACACGATGTTTAGTTTTTCAGGTGCAGATATCAATTTTAGTTTTTCAAATGGAAAACCCTGTATTATGACATTTTTAGATTTAGCATAAAATTCTAGTCGGTTTTATATGAAGTATTAACTATCAAAAATTTAAAGTTTTCAAAATATTTACGATTTTTGTAAAAATTAACAGATGTAGACATTTTTGAACCGGATTTATTATATAACAATACCTTATATATTTTGGGTATTTGGTGATAGTGAACATAAAACAGTACAGTGTGACCTACATACATAAAATTTAAAATTATTTAATACAGGGTGTCCGGTATCCTAGAACCAATATCAGACTTTTGAATTACATTTTTCACAAAAAATACAAAGTGTACCCCTTATATATTTTGATACTATTCAATGCAGAAATATGTTTACTTTCAAAAGTTAATATAGACTATAAACTTTACTATAAATTTTTTACAGTTAATACAGTTTGTATTTACACATTTCTCTACCTTTCACAAGTTCCGAGATAAGGGAGTGGTAAATCATATTTGGGATACCCTATGTAAAATTTGTTGACCATATCCTTGACAGACGTCAAGCCCGCCCAAATATCTGATCTGCTATACGATTCTTATGAACCGACCTATTGCTACGCCGCACATACATTTTAATTGCAGCGCTCTTATAAATTGTTATTAATTAAAACTTTTTCGGAATAGTACCTACTAAATATCTGCAACTCAACTAAGGTGTAAGACCCTTTTATTGTGATATATGCAGCCAAAGTGACGGCTCAGTGTATTGAATCCTATAGTAGTTTGTGCTATTAAATGGTTCTACGGATACAGCATTAAAAAACTTAAATGAAAAAATGTTAAAGTGGGAGGGATGCATTTCTATAACAAGGTGGATGAGTAATATGCTAAACCAATTAACCTTGGTTTTATCTACTCCCTGTAAATGCTAATAAGAAAGTAACTAAATACATTTCCTCAATCTGGTTGGATTTTGTTTAAAAAATAAAAATATATTTCGCAAACCAATAAAAAAAACAGATTTCGTAATCCTTGCAACCATCGGAAAAGCTACTTCATTAAGCGAGTATGGTATTATAACTGAACGCTCCTCACTACTCTTTACGCCACCCTCTGGTCTAGCGCTGCGCTAGCTATATTAGTAGAGTAAAATTATGGAAAAATCGCAAGTCTAACTCGCTTCTTTCTAGGGGTAGACATCTACAGAGGTACTAGTATTCGCACTATAAGCCTGAGCGGGCTGTAACATTTCACTCTGATAAACACGAGCGTTGTTTAAAAATTCGATAATTCGAAAACGGTTACAGATATCAACGTAATTTCTTTGGTAATATATAGCTGTAGGTACTACTAAAAAAAAATTTATACCATTCGAAGCGCTTAGGTTTTGTGCATAGTGTAGGGCTTATACACTTTAAATGCACTTTAAAATTTCAGGGCAGTAAGTTTAGCCGTTTTTTTTAATGGCGATGTATGTACTCAGCGCTAAAAAAAGTTCTAGGTCACACCACATATGCCTCAGAACATGTTCTAGGTTTCGTCTATTCCACTATATATATTGACCTTGAACGAAAATGCTAACTTGTATAACCCATATACAAACATAAACATTTCCAATATTAAAAAGCGATGAAGAAGGTCGATTTGCTAGGAAGAATTCACTTTATACAGGGTGTCCACCTAGTGCGCGTAAGTCCAATATCTGGGTTAATAAAAGAGATAACTTAATTTTTTTTTCTACAGGGTTGTCTAATATCCCGAGCTGCACAAAATGAAAATATATTTACATATTCAGGGTGTTCAGTTTTTCCTGGACAGGTACCAACTTCATGTTTTTAAATGGAAACCTATATTTTTTATGGCATTATCGAATTCTACGTAAAAAATTAGTGGGACTTTGTGCATAACACTGCTATTGAAATATTGATAGTTTTCGAGATATTTGACTTTTAATTTTTTTTTCTTATGTTTCGTCACTTCTAATAGTTGACATAATTATGGTTGTATGACAGCTAGAAATTATTTTTTTTCAGAAACTGTAGAGTGAAGATGGCTCTTTCGAAAAACGTATCAAAAGTTGACCTGCGATATACAGGGGACAAAAGAAATCGTGCCAAACCTGATGGTTTAAAATTTAAAAAATCTCGACTTTTTCAAATGGAACACCCTGTGTTTTATGATTTCATTAGATGCCTTTCTGTAGACTCTACAATTTTATAATAGCTTTCCCTATACCTAAGTTGCGTAGTTTTTGCAAAAAACCCACTTTTATGAAAAATACCCGATTTGCGCACTCCTTTGACGGAAAAAATATTGTAAGGCTATTTATTTTTATAAAATGTATTAGTTTACACTTCTTAAAATAAAAATAACTGAAAAATTTAGATAATTTCAGTTTAATAAACAAGTCTTTATGGAAAGTTACCATTTATTTGTAAATAAAAGTAAAAAATCATAAAAGCTCTACATGTAATTAAGAATTAGCAAAACTGGCGTATGCTTTAGAAGAAGTTCATGGGAATTATTTGCTAGCAGCACGTATTTATAGAGATTCCCACGTGCTGACTGTTTTGAAAATGTGAAAGAAAGATTTGAAAGAACAGCAAATGGGAATTATGAGAAAACTACCAGGAGACATGGGAGTAACAACGATAATATTTAGTTTAATGTTGTGGTTTCTGCTGTTGATAATTCCCATGAACTTCTTCTAAAGCATACGCCAGTTTTGCTAATTCTTAATTACATGTAGAGCTTTTATGATTTTTTACTTTTATTTACAAATAAATGATAACTTTCCATAAAGACTTGTTTATTAAACTGAAATTATCTAAATTTTTCAGTTATTTTTATTTTAAGAAGTGTAAACTAATACATTTTATAAAAATAAATAGCCTTACAATATTTTTTCCGTCAAAGGACTGCGCAAATCGGGTATTTTTCATAAAAGTGGGTTTTTTGCAAAAACTACGCAACTTAGGTATAGGGAAAGCTATTATAAAATTGTAGAGTCTACAGAAAGGCATCTAATGAAATCATAAAACACAGGGTGTTCCATTTGAAAAAGTCGAGATTTTTTAAATTTTAAACCATCAGGTTTGGCACGATTTCTGTTGCCCCCTGTATATCGCAGGTCAACTTTTGATACGTTTTTCGAAAGAGCCATCTTCACTCTACAGTTTCTGAAAAAAAATAATTTCTAGCTGTCATACAACCATAATTATGTCAACTATTAGAAGTGACGAAACATAAGAAAAAAAAATTAAAAGTCAAATATCTCGAAAACTATCAATATTTCAATAGCAGTGTTATGCACAAAGTCCCACTAATTTTTTACGTAGAATTCGATAATGCCATAAAAAATATAGGTTTCCATTTAAAAAAATGAAGTTGGTACCTGTCCAGGAAAAACTGAACACCCTGAATATGTAAATATATTTTCATTTTGTGCAGCTCGGGATATTAGACAACCCTGTAGAAAAAAAAATTAAGTTATCTCTTTTATTAACCCAGATATTGGACTTACGCGCACTAGGTGGACACCCTGTATGTATTGTCCTGTAAACTCTTTTTTAAATTTAAACTATTCTCATATTGGCACAAATACTATACGCATTACATTTTTATAAATTTTATAGTGATAGTAATTTGTAAATTTTAAAAATTTAATTATCTGTTTCAGAATCATCCCCGTTACATAGTATTAAGTAAGTGGAATAGTGGTACCTTTTAATTTTATTCTCTCTTAGGTATCTGTCTACTTTTACTTACATACTACTGTAGCTGCATGGAAATACTGACTAGAACAGTTTCCTAGTTTTCCTTTTAAATTCTTAAGTAGTTCTAGTTCTTACATTTTTAAGATGGTGTGATGACACATTTTAGAACTATTATTTTTACTTAGGCACTGATTTATGGCAGAAAACTGATATTAAGGTTAATATTTCTTTTTCTTTAATGGCGCATGGAAGTGAAATATTTTGAAACATTAGAACATAAACAATTATAACACAACCTATTCAAATTTAACATTTTGGGCACATAATTACTGAAAAATATATTTAGTTTGCTACATATTTAGCTGAATATTTTCCAAATTGCACATATTTACGTAGGAAACTGTAGGTGACTTTTTATAAACTTCATAAGTTGGTGTTCTAAATATTTTAAATTTTAGAAAATAATTCCTTTTCGACATTTAGTGCCACAATATGGTCAGACTATCTCCTTTATGAGAAGAACGCTAGCTCTCAAAATATAATATAGGAGGTAGTGAACTAGAAGTTACAGGAGACATTTTTGAATGCTGGTTATTTTAAGCATTGAAAGTTTTTTGGTCATAACTTTATTTATGTGTTTTTATTTAATAGCGATGTTAAAATTTTTGATTTTTTTTTATATAGGTATGAGATCTGTGAGCGGTTTAAAGGTATCTACAAAAGATGAGGGGTTACAGAACAGCTTTTAGTTCTTATATCAATCTCGACATTCATCTCAAAATGTTTAATTTTCATTACCAGATACCCAGAAATTATTACTTAAACCATACCATACCATTATCCATTATACTCTGTATTTATATTTCGTATACTATCGCTCCTATTTCATCTTAGAAAATCCCATCCAAATTAAAAAGTACAAAACGTAGAAACAAATAGTTTCTACTTCAAAAGTTTATTTTTTATTATACCTAAAGGCCGTTTGTCACTTTATGATATTTTTCCAATAATTCTTAAAATAATTACTAAAAAAATTTCATAATGAATATCCATCAATTGCAAACAGTAAATTTATGTATAAATTTTTCAAGAAATTTTTTAAGAAATTATTTTCAACATGTTCTATTTTCTCGCCGAAATCGACGCGGATATCTGCGCATTGCACGACTTTCAATTATAGTCAGCTGTTTGAGTTTGACTTGACGATTAACGATAACGAATAGGAAATAACCTCAAACCTCAACTTAAATTAACTTTATCTATGTGCGTGCATGTGTTTTGTTTGTAATGTACCTTATTATTCTGATCTCAGGATCAAAAAATCTCAGGATCGTGACCTATATTCTTAAACTTATGAAAAATAACAACAGATGGTGCTGAAACAAGAAGCTTACTGCGATTGCGTATAAATGAAAAATGGAAAATAATTTAGTTAACATTGCAAACAGGCAATTTACAATTTTCAAAATAATGTTTTTAAAAATGCACCAACAAATTTTCTGTGATATTATCTGATAAATATCGTGAAGTTACAAGCGGCCTTAAGACAATTTTCAGTAGAATTAATTGATCCATATTAAGAATGAACTGCATTTTTCTTAAAAAATCACTTGTTACGGGATATTATAAGAACGTACTTTGCGGGACTAAAATTTTGGTCTTACCTCGAAGAGAAAATTACGTCAATCCCAATTGCTACAGGAAAAATCTTTTGTCTTTTGTATACAATATAAAAAATCGGATATATTAAATAAAATAAAATTTTTTGTTATAAATATATCTCCAATTCTTTTGTTGGACACAAGAAATTGCATTATAAGTAGCAGGATACAATCTTACCATATTCCATAACAAGTTAATATTGAAAAAATAATTAACATTCCATAATGGAGCAAAAATTAGAAAAACCAATGATCTTTTTTTTAAATTATCACATATTTGGCATGTTTTTCAATTTTCAATAATATGTTTCAAACAAAATGTTTGTATATTTTGGGAAATAATGGCAAGTACTTTCCTTTTTTGCAAATGCACTTTATGAATGAAAACAAACTTTTATCGAGCATAAAATTTTCTGAGAAATTGGCTAGGTAACTATAAAAAATGTCCAATATATGTAAAAATTTCTGCCGAATATGGTATACATAAACCTTACCCTTAGGGATAAATTTTATGTATTTAAAATTGTTTCAAAGATTCAAATGACCTCTCTGATTCCTCTGTGGGAATGTTTAGTTAGACATACCCACGTACATACACCCTTTCTTTACGTAATCGAGTAATCATTAATTCTCTGCTAATTAGCCGTGGGTTTGCCATTTGCGAGCAAAATGAAAGTTGTATGAGTACAGAGTTGTATGTAAAAATCACATACTCTAGGTTTCAAGGGTCTTTGAAATGATGGAAACAACGAGATCGAGGATATTCATATTTGAATACCAATATGGCACTAATTGGATTCCTAGAAAATGGGACAGTCTATATAGGTATACTACTAATGATCTAATAGAGGTTTCGTATACATATACAGATAAATTTAGCTACTAAGCATACTTAAAATAATGGGGCATACGATGTAAATATAATAATTAGCATTCTTCTGCATTTTGTAAATGGGCTGCATGAATAAATAACTTTACAGTAAATTAAATTAGGAGTTTCTATATAAAATTAGTGAATTCTTGAAAATGCATGGTTTAACATGGCTAATGAATTTTCAGCACACAGTTATGTTTTCGCAATCGCACTAAATTAATGATCGTGTGGGTCTGATCGTCGATTGTCGCCACTGGAATCTAGGAACATAGAACAAATCCATCTGAAATATTATTTCCGAAATTAATACAACAAGGATGTATTAAAAAAAATGCTCTCAATTTTATCAATATCTTTCTTCTTTTCAATAATAATTTCTTACTAGAATATAAGGTATACAGGGTCATTACGTAATAATTACGTATACAAAGTCACGTAATACTAATTCGTTATTAGTATTACGAATGAAGTCGGGTGGATATTCTTTTGCTCAAATATCCTTTATTCTTTTAGTCCAGGCATCGCGGAGGGCAACCTAGTTAATATGAATAGCAAAGCAATTACTTTTTAGTAAGTTTAATATTTTGTTTCTATAAAGCAAGTTAAAATACAACTTGTATCTAGACATTATGATTCCAATTTTCTTTTGAAAAATCAATATACGAATAAAGCGAAGAGATAAAAAAGTTGTTTTTCTGTTATTAAAAAATTTTTTTTTTATAAAATTTTAATATTTAAAGAGGTTTGGAACCTTTGGTGAGAAGATAACACTGACGTAGTTTTCTACATAACACCAAACAACTAGAGTGCACGCGCATTTCGCCAACCAAGTTGACATCATGGAAATGGTTGAAACTGGCCATCAGTTCTAATTTGACCAGACCAGTTTTAATCACCTCCAGATGATGTCAACTTGGTTGGCGAAATGCGCGTCGACAGCAGTATAGTGTTTTGGTGTTATGTGGAAAACTACGGCAGTGTTATAAAATTATAACACATTGTATCTAAAAAATTAAGCGTTTTCAGACATGTGTCATGACACAAACGATGTTTTTATTTTCTAGATCCGTTATTGTATTTGCCTTGAATGTGCTAATATGAATGTAATGGACCTACATGATACGAGATAAATTTAATCGTTAATTTTCTTTATCTATCTAGTACCACTTACCACTCTTCAAATTTGCTTAAAACGTTAACATGTGTTTATGTCAATTTTTTAACGACAGCTTCATTTAGAGACCTACTATTTAAATAGTACCTAATATTTACGACAGTGATACCATCAAGTTGAAAATGGGTTCAATATGAATCGAATTGAGTCGGTTATTGAAAGGGAATAGTACCTAAGCTTTACAACATTTTAAAAATGCTTCTAAAATCTCAAGTTAGTTGAAACGTTTTTCAAACAAGTGCAATTACATTTACAATTATTTTGAGAATTCAAAAATGTAAAAATACCTATACAGCGTGTTGCATTTAAAATTTCAAGGTTGAGATGGGTCATCATGGGAAAATGACACTTCTCGAAAGTTATTCCTTTTACGTAAAAATAATAAAATATTAATAATATTATTATTTGTGAAATTACAAAAATATTTGACCGATTTAATAGAACTTCATATCATAGTATCTCCTCCAAATTTTAATTTTTTATCTAGAAAGCTCTAGACCTTATGGGCTGTCCAATAATTTCATTGTCACCCGGTATCTCTTAATGTAAAATTAAGTTTAAATTAAGTGACCATAGTTGTTAATTTTTTAATTACTGCTACAGGTGGCGTTTTCCCATAACAATTATCAAGGCATCATAGCGTTGAGCTAAGCTATAAATGAGTTATAGAAAATATATGAATTCAGATATTACAATGGGATTCCTTCAATAGGATTGTAAATTAAATTGTTTGGTAATTTTTCTCAAAAACATAAAGTTCTTAATTATTTCCTCGTATTTCCTTTTTAGAATTACACCAACTGTAAAATAATAAAAACAGGAAAACAGAAGTATTCAAAAGAAAGATTCGGAGAGGCAAAGTTTAAAGTTTGCCCAAAAAAATTTAAGGACTGACTTGAAACATGTAGAATAGAGTTAGTTAAAGCGTTGAGTGACGAAGTTAAAAACTTCGTCACTCAACGGTTAAAGGTTGAATTTATTTTAATGTTTTTTATAATTTCTGTTTAGACATAATTCCAAACGTTATTTGTATTATTATATAAAATATTATGTGTCCGCATCTTCATTTTGAATACTCTAGTTTCTTGTTTTTATTATTCTACAAGTGACGTAATCCTAAAAGAAATTACGATGAATCATACAGTTACACAACGAATTAGACACATTAGAGAGTTATTGGACGCCCCATGCTTTCCTTTAATTTAACATCTAAGCATGCGCATGTGTATAGTTTTTAATAAGGGAACCCTTAATAAGGTACCTACTGCTTGACCCTAATTCTGCAGGTTATGTGCCCTTTATTTGATGCTTTGGGAGTAACCTTCAACAATTGTGAAAACGATATAACATTTACAATATTGTGTCTGTAAGTTATTTGTGGTGTATTTTGACGATTCATAGTTTGTTTCTTTTGGGATTACACCACCTGTAAAATAACAAAAGGCAGAAAACCAGAAGTAAACAAATTAATTATTCAAAGTGTAGTAACAAGGCAAACTTCTAAACTTTGCCCCAAAAAACCACTGTATTAACGTGTGATCAAATAATATTTGATATATTGACTAAATTTTATCAGTGGTTTTTCAGTTTTATACAAAATTTTATAATATTACATGTCATATTCTAAAATATGTCCAAATAAAATAGTTATAATAAAAAATTAAAAGAAATTAAACACTTAACTAGCTTTCGTCTAGACGTTTCGAGTTGATCCTCAACTCTTCTTCTGTAGACTATTTTTATGTTGAGAACTCTTTATATGAACGAGAAGTAGTTCTTGTCAGATTGACATTTTTAATTTAAATTGTCATCACATGCACTGATCACTATGATATTATTAATTTTCCATTGGTAACATCTTTTTGGAGTAGAGGAAGCCATGTTTGATCTATGAATATTGTTTCCGACGAAATACAATTATCACCATTAAGTTTAATGAAAGCACTTTCTTTTAACCGATTTTTCTTCCTTTTGTAAAACTTTAGCCTGTGTCCAATCAACTCGGTGACCGTTATCCCATACATGTTTTACTAATGTAGACTTATCAACTTGGTAATCCTTAACATAATTTTTATGTTCGCGGATCCTTATTTGTAATGGTCTAGATGTTTCACCAATATAATGTTTACCAAATTCACAAGGAATCTGGTAAATACAATTTTTTGAATTTTGATCATTATTAATTGGTTTTGTTTTAGTAAGTATTGATCTTAAAGTATTTTTCGTTTTAAATGTCGTTCTTATGTTAAAATCATTACCAAGCCTTTTAAGTCTTTCAGAGATTTCTGCAATATAAGGAATTGTAATGGTTGTTATTGGATTTTCTCTATTTATTCTGGGAATATTATTATTTTGCCTATTTTCAATTTTTATCATCACATAAGTATCAAAAGAGGTAAACAATAGTTAAATGTTTATATGACAGAGCAAAATTAATATCAACCTCAGATATTTTCAATAAAGAAAAAAACGTTATTAAGAATATCTTACAGAAAAATAATTATCCTAATGATTTTGTTGAGGAAACATTTATAAAAATTGAAAATAGGCAAAATAATAATATTCCCAAAATAAATAGAGAAAATCCAATAACAACCATTACAATTCCTTATATTGCAGAAATATCTGAAAGACTTAAAAGGCTTGGTAATGATTTTAACATAAGAACGACATTTAAAACGTAAAATACTTTAAGATCAATACTTACTAAAACAAAACCAATTAATAATGATCAAAATTCAAAAAATTGTATTTACCAGATTCCTTGTGAATGTGGTAAATATTATATTGGTGAAACATCTAGACCATTACAAATAAGGATCCGCGAACATAAAAATTATGTTAAGGATTACCAAGTTGATAAGTCTACATTAGTAAAACATATATGGGATAACGGTCACCGAGTTGATTGGACACAGGCTAAAGTTTTACAAAAGGAAGAAAAATCGGTTAAAAGAAAATTAAAAGAAAGTGCTTTCATTAAACTTAATGGTGATAATAGTATTTCGTCGGAAACAATATTCATAGATCAAACATGGCTTCCTCTACTCCAAAAAGATGTTACCAATGGAAAATTAATAATATCATAGTGATCAGTGCATGTGATGACAATTTAAATTAAAAATGTCAATCTGACAAGAACTACTTCTCGTTCATATAAAGAGTTCTCAACATAAAAATAGTCTACAGAAGAAGAGTTGAGGATCAACTCGAAACGTCTAGACGAAAGCTAGTTAAGTGTTTAATTTCTTTTAATTTTTTATTATAACTATTTTATTTGGACATATTTTAGAATATGACATGTAATATTATAAAATTTTGTATAAAACTGAAAAACCACTGATAAAATTTAGTCAATATATCAAATATTATTTTATCACACGTTAATACAGTGGTTTTTTGGTGCAAACTTTAGAAGTTTGCCTTGTTACTACACTTTGAATAATTAATTTGTATACTTCTGGTTTTCTGCCTTTTGTTATTTTACAGGTGGTGTAATCCCAAAAGAAACAAACTATGAATTTACAATATTGTTTATGATTTTTTAGAGTGACAAGGGTAAATACACAACTAATACATAAAAAGTGCTAACAATAATATGCATATGAAAATAAAATGTAGGTAGGTATTTCAATAACTGAAGCTGCGGCATCAATACAAATGTTTACACATGATTATAAGTAATTAAACACAAATATTACAGTCTTATTACCTTTGCTCTTTTGTAAGTTATAATATTTGCTTGGATTTGGACAAGTTTTCGGTTAGAAGGAAAGTGTAACATCAAAACAAGTTAGGCTGTTTAGTCTATTCCAATAACTAACATTTTGTAAACACAATGAGACGTAATATTCAAATTAGGTCGTCACTAATACTGCGCGATAGGATTAAAGGGATTTCCAATAGCTCTCTATTAAGAATACTTATTTTTATACATTATTGAAAAAAAGTGTTTCTTCAGAACACCAAAAAAAAAAATATATAAAAAAACAGTACGAACAACAAATATACAAACAATTGACACACGCTGACATATGCCACAATATCCATATATTATTAAAATGCGCCAATTCTGTCTCGCTCTAAATTCCGTCCCCAAATCCACAAAGTTTCAAAGCTATCTCCTCCGAGAGGGAATCGCGGAGCGATCCCCGCGGGCTACCGGAGGTCGCCCCCGGCCTTTCTTCATGCGTAGGGGTATTTTCGTCCCGTTTCCTATGCGTTTTCCCAATTTAAACGCCTTTTCAAAAAACCTCTGCAAAATTTTCGTCGATCGCCGTTCAGCGAGAGAGATACGGCTAGCACCGGCGTTTGTCCTGGCGCCTAATGGTCCCGTTACGCCTGCCGAAATCCCGATTTTTCCGCAATACTCCCTACACCCTTTTTCTAATTTTACGGCTTCGAGAACTGCTTCACACGAAAGTTCCGTCCTTTCTCTAATTCTTTGAGATTTTTTCGAGACCGTACTTCGGCTCCTTCTACGTCTATTTCGTCTTCGAAAATCTCGAGTCGCGTCCGTCTCAACTTTTTTCTCATTTTATCTACCGATGTGAGATTGCACTAACGAGACAAGCACCTCCCACGAAAACTGTCAAATTAATTAAACTTCAGATAGGTTATTTTCATACGAAAAATATTGCTAAAGGAATCAATAGTACTGACTGCCAAACCCTTCTGATTACCAAAATACTGAAGCGACATGCTTTTCTAATTAGAAAATCGATAAAAATTATTTTTCAGGTTGACACGTACAGTTTACATACTTCAGGACTGACATCTCAAGGTAAACATTTGACAACAGGCGTGGTAGCGCAACGGGAAAGTCGTGCGATTGCAAACTTGATAATGCTGATTTTTCGAGTTCGAATCACACTGGAGGCACATTTTTTTTTACTTTTTAATTTCAATTATTTATTAGTATTAGTATTTAGGTAGTTATTCTGTTTCATTATCTGTTGCTTTCATTCTTTCTGCACGTAAAGTTTAGAATTAATTCGCTCATTAAGGCAGTCTGTTAAATTCATCATTTTAGCTTACAAAACTAAATATCTACAATATTTTTGGTCCCATTGATAAAATTGATAATAATGTTTACTTAAAAATAAGTTCTACTTTCAGTACTTAAAAAATTATGATGTTTTACCATCAAGAATAGACAATTCATCAATTCATCAAAATATTAAGAAAAATCATTTAGTATACCATCATCATTCCAGATACAAAATTTCTTTAGTATGTATTTTCTCAAAAATAATATTATTTTAGATGCATTTGTCACCTGAAGGGTGACTCTAGGTCGCAGGCCTGGGCCCCCGGTAGGGCTAGAAATGGGAACGAAAATAGCGATAGCGATTTTCTCCCATTTCTAGTCTATCTATTAATTAATCCACAGTCAGTGTGAAGTTGACTGTGGATTAACATCAATTGTCATGTCGGTTAGATTTTTCAACATTACCAACACATGTTTCCATCTAACTCAAAGTGTGGCACAAAAATTCCCTAAGTGATGGTTCGCGTGTCCTGCGTAGATTGACTATTCTTAGATATGTCGTGTAATGGCTTTTGACATTCTATATTTTTATGATTTCTCTGAGTTTGACCAATTTGTACTCTTGGAGGAGAAGAAATATACATAATCCATAAAATAAATATACTTAATCCGTTTTCTACTTCGTAAGCTTAATTAATAAGAGCATCCCACAGCTTCGCAGTTAACACAGAAAAGATCTTACTTCTAATCTGCCGAATAGGCACATTGAGCGCAATCTCATGTCAGACTAGGATAGGCAGTTGATGGGGACTGGATTAGCTCGGAATTCAACAGACACTCAGCTTTGTAGAGCCTCTCTCGTTCTTCTTCTATCGGTGCTCACATCTTGCATGAAAATTAAATTTGAGGGACGACTTTCTTTTCATTAGGCGAAGGTACTTCAAGTTGTTGTAAAATTTAAGAGTAGCTGCGAATTTCTCGTCAACGCTTAACAATGTTTCGTTGAAACTTTTTACTTAGGTACCTGCTTACAAATTTGCAAAGTCTGTCATTATCTGTCGTCTTGGAACATTTCTTAATTTTTATTCTAGCAGTAGAAAAACGTGAAAATTATTAGGTTGTCACTTTTTATCGTCACTTAAAGCAACATCAACTTTCTTCAGTCTTGTTCTGTTCATGTTTTTTGATTACTTGTTTTTATGTAGGATTTTTATATAGACAGAGAATACTTTCTTACTAATACGTTGATTGATTATGGTTCATTTCTTTGGATGTACCTATTTTTGTTATTAGATGCAGACTTATTACTGACACAGTGGAGTGAGTGACAATTCGTTTACGTATTGTCACTATTGCGGAGCTATGTTTCTATATTATTTCACAAATTAACTCACTAATTCAGTCGAAATGTCATAATTTTTTGTCCAAATTATTAACCTTTTATGAAAATATGTTATTTGCTTATACTCACTTGAGCGGAAGATGTTGCATTTAATTTTGGCCACTATCGGGATCTCGAAAACGGTAACAGATACAGGATGGTTTAAATTAGAAAAAATTTGGACAATTTTATGCTGAATTAAATGGCAAAACTTTATCTGCTATATATATGCACCCATTCGTGAGTTATCGGGGAACAAACGAAAATTGATGATTTACAAAATGCTAAATATCTCCACTATAAACAAAGATAAAAACTTCAAATTTAAAGCTTATATATTCTTGATAATGGCGAGATAAAAAATTTAGTTAGATATTCTCTAAGCATGCTAGATTCTGAGATGCAATAGTCAACCTTTTTATTTCTTATGGTCGCCATATTGGATTTTTATGTCATCAGATGAAACGTTTTATTCTCTTTACAATGATGTATTATATGACATATTAAAATTTAAAAAATGAGGGGAAATCAACAAATAATGTATATTTTATAGTTGGCCGTGGAAAAAAATATTATTAACGACATATTCCCGACACATATCCAACTTTTGAAAAAATCCCACAGAATAATCGAGTGCAATCAAATCGGGTAATCTTGCGGACCAGTTTATGTGACCATGGCGTGAGATTAGATGTACAGGAAAAGTTCTCTACTGGCAGTTAAACTTGCATCTGCGGTATCACTGGTAGCACCGTCCTGATAAACCAATCCTGGCATTCATCGTCATAAAGTTCAGGTTCAAAAAGTGTTCTTAACATATCTGTGTTATTAGCTAGACGCTAGTTATGTGCTAGACGTAATAGCCACTGCACGTTCTTCTTTCTCAAAGAAAATGTTGCCCAATTCATCTTGTTGAAAATAAAGGACACCAAACAGGAACCATTTGCGAATGTAGAGGTCGTTATTGAAGTTCAAGTGGATTTTCTGGTCCCAGTGTCGACAATTTTGTTTGTTAAAAAATCCGTCCAAATAAACATGAGCTTCATATGACATCAACAGACGGTGTTCAATATCTGGATGCTGTTATCGTAATTCTTGGAATCTTACGAAGAACTATATTCGATTTAGTTTGCCTTGATTACTTAATTTTTGCACAGTTACAATTTTGTAAGAATGAAATTTCATGTTATTCTCCGAATACTTCTATCGGATATACCCAGGAATTGGGTATACTGCTTAATTAGTCTTGTTGGACTTGCTGTAAGTGTATCACGAACTCGACTTCCGCGGAGAACTTGAATGTTTAGCGTTGACAACGGATTTTCCAGTTCGCTATTTTCTGAGCCAACACATAATTGTTGGATGCGACGGAACATTTCTCACGCCAGAGTTTTTCTAAAATCATGTTGCATTTGAATAATACTATATTTTATTATTTATAAAATCTTCAACACAAAAAATTCGTTGGTGTACACGCCAGTCAATCATTTTGACAACTGTCAAAGAAACTCAAAAGCATATTTTATTTAGTGGATAGAAACGTCTTAGGTTTGCAAATAAATATACTGGCACATTGAAAAACGTATATTGATTTCAGAAAAATTTTAAATTATAAAGTCTATTTTGCCGATCCCTGTACATAGATATTCCACATCTGATATAGATAAGAGATAGACTTAAGGAGTCAATATAGTCGGAATTGACAGATTTCTATAAATTCTCCTTCAATGAATTTTAAAATTTCTAAATTCAGAAGTTTTCATAAATTTGAATAAAGCAATATTTATATTATTATGTAGATAGTAGTGAAAGAAAAATTAAATTTTTCTCCAACCGTCACAAACTAAGGCATTTTCCTTACTGGAAAAAAGTTTATATCTTAGTAACAGAAGTAGTCAGTTTTAATCCTAGGAGCTAAAGTTGACTCTTTTAATCCTGACAACGGTGAAATAATTTAGTAATTTCAAAGCACAAATTAATAATTAAATGGGGGATTTCGGTTGGAGAAAAAAATAACGTGTTATATTCGGATTAAAAGTGTCTTTTTTGTCTCGCAATTTTGCATCCGCCAAAAAAGTGACACTTTTAGTCCTAATATAACAATATACTATTTTGTGACCATATGGTATATATGAATAATTTTATGATATTCTAAAGTTATACTTGAACCTGAACTTGAACCAAAAATCGTGCTTTTACTAAATTTCATAATGGCAGTAAACAATATTTATAAGTTCAGAAAGTATTATAAATAATGTTCTTGCGTTATCTTAGACTGCATCGGAAAACAAAGAAACGATTTAGGGAGCTACCAGGCCTGCGTTAAGAGATTCAAAGTGATTAATAGTAAGTGTATTTATTATCATATGAAACAATACGGCACGAGTATCTGGAAATAATGGCGGGAATATTAATTAGTTTGCTACCCTATAAGAACCTCTAATTATCTTTCGTTTTCTTACACAACAAAGAGAATACCTCTAGTCATGTTATTCAGATGGGAATTTTTAGAGACAGCCCAGGCCAGGTGTTCATTTATAATATATACAGGTTGATTCAAATTTGAGTCTATGCATGGGGATCTCGGAAATGGTAAGAGATACGAAGTTGATTAAATGGGGGCAAAGTTGCGCGTAATCAGGGGACCAACATGATGGCTGAAAAATGTCAAGGCTAAGTTGATTGGTTTTTGAAGTATTTGAAAAAATTTAAAATTTGTTTTTATTGTATTCCAACTTTATTCGCGTAGATACTGAAAAAACGACAAAGGAAGTGAAAAATCCACTTGTTCACAGCAACTTATTATGCTCTATCGAATGGCATAATTATATATTTCCTAAAACGTTTCGCCCTTCCAGGGCTATCATCAATTCAAATTTTTTAAGTTCGGCCATGGAGGTTTATGACACTATTCTGGTATCGCCCAAATTAAATTCAGTCGTTTTGTCCCGAAGAATCCACCTTCAATATTTCCATTTAGATATAGCTGAATCTAGAATACACTCTGATCCAAGTACTTTTTGGTCTTATGTCAACAATAAAAGACGTACCTCTCCCATTCCTTCAAATATGGTACTTAACGGCGTTGAATTAAAAAATACTCAAGACATTGTTGACGGTTTTGCCAACTACTTTGAAAGTGTATATTCAAGTAGTTCTTCTGATCAGTCCGCAATATCACATACAGAAGTCACTAATACCATTTATATCAGTGACGTAACTGATAAACAAGTCTTATCAGCATTAAAAAGTCTCAAACCTAAAATGACTACAGGGCCCGATTATATTCCTTCTTTTCTAATAAGAGATTGTGCTGCAGTATTCCTAGAACCCGTTAAATTTATTTTTAATCTAATTTTTAAAACATCAGCTTTTCCAACATCCTGGAAAGTATCGCGCATCTGTCCTGTTTTCAAAAAGGGTTGCAAGCAGAATGTTAGTGACTACCGGGCAATCGCCATCATCTCTAACTTTTCAAAAGCCCTCGAAAACTTGATTCATTCCAGTCTCCTGTTTCATTTCAAAAATATCATTATTCCCGAACAACATGGTTTTATGGCAGGTAGATCCACGACAACCAACTTAACCTGTGCCACACAATTCATATCTGAGGTAATAGACAAGCAAGGCCAGGTTGATATAATATATACAGACCTTTCGAGGGCTTTTGATCGTTTAGACCACAAAATATTAGTAGCTAAATTAGAAAGTGTTGGACTATCAGATTCGTTGATTAAATTATTCAGCTCATATTTAGAGAACAGAATCCAGTTTGTTCAGCATAAAGGGTACATATCTAAACATTTAAGTGCTTCATCTGGTGTTCCTCAGGGATCTATCCTAGGACCTTTGTTGTTTAATATTTATATAAACGATATCGCAACTAATCTCAATATAAGATACTTATTATACGCAGACGACATGAAAATATTTTACCAAATTTCCTGCATTGAGGACTGCATAAAGTTACAATACAATTTGGAACAAATAAACAATTGGTGCGGTCGAAACAACTTACCTCTGAACACCGACAAATGCAATGTTCTTTCATTTTATCGAACGCATAACCCAGTAATTTTTCCCTATAGCTTGGACAAGGTCTGTTTAAAGCGTCCCAATTCTTTTAAAGATCTTGGGGTAATTTTTGATCCCCAGTTGACTTTTAATAAACACATTTCTTCAATTGCTGCTAAAGCTAGCAAAAATATGGGATTTATTATTCGCCACTCTAGAGAGTTCCATTCTAAGGATGTTCTACTTTCTCTTTTTTATTCATTTGTTCGTTCCCATTTAGAATATGCTTCTATTGTTTGGTACCCCAAATATGGGGCTCAAGAACAATTATTAGAAAGTTTGCAGCGTAAATTTCTGAAATATGTTTCTTTTAAGATTAGTGGAGCCTATCCGCCTATTGGTTATCCTCACAACATATTATTATCTGAATGTAACGTCACAGCCTTAGATATACGCAGGCAAGCACAATCAGTTATTCTGCTGCACAAAATCATTAACTCTACTGTAGATTGTACCGAATTATTGCATAGGTTAAACATAAATGTACCTCGCATGAATGCAAGATACTCGTTGCCCTTTAACTTAGCAGTGCCTCGTACACGAGTCTTACAATCATCGCCAATTTACACCATGTGTCAAAATTATATGACAGTGCAAGGTAATATAGACTTGTTCAACACAACCGATTCCAAAATAAAATGTGTAATACTTCATTAGTCTTATTCTGTTTATAAGGTAGATGTACATACTGTACATAGATATTTATTGCCCTATTGCCCTATACGTACTTGTCATATACTTTATATTTAATTTGTTTGTATCGTACTGTATTTGCTGGCTGTTATTTTACTTAGTTTAGTTTGCTGATATTGGTTAGTGTTCAATATTATTGTACTTGTTTATTTGCCCAAATGCATTTAGTTCATGTTTGTAAATCGTTTTTTAAGTAATTATTGTTCTCTTAACTGTGTTATATTACAATACTTTTTGTCAACTCCTATCCTGTAAATGGTTTTTTACTGTTGGATAGCCGTAATCTAAATAAATAAATAAATAAATAAATAAATAAATAAATAAATAAATAAATAAATAAATAACAATTTTTTCATTTTATTTTTTATTTATATATTTTTATCGTTTTTCGGGGTTTTCCTTCCTTCAATGTGTCGTATTGTCAAAAAAAAAGTCCAAAAAATTATCAAACCTCACAAACAACCCCTCACACACCTCACTTTTTCCCCTCATCCCCAACACAAACACCTTATTTTTTCTAATCACATTCAAAACACTTCAAGATCAGCATATAAAATGTTAGAATTTACTCGTATTATTAGAAACTGTAACGGATTTGATAATATTACTGCACTAAAATCACTGACTATTTTTCATATGTCAGATCGAAGCTTGAGTATTGCAGTGTTGTTTGGTCTCAATATGGCGCCCATAAGAAAAAATAAAGTTGATTATGGTTTATCGCAACTGAAACGTCGCAATAAAAATCTAAATATGTAATGAGATTCCTCGGAAGAACTTGCTGTGAAGAAACGTATTCAGCTTTTAACAAATTCTCTAAATAAAAAAGTTACAGACAATTTGCGAAATGGCCACATTTACTTTTTTTTTAAACTAGCCAACTCAAAAACATGAAGGGATAGGACCGGTCTGCCAGCGCCATTAAGTTATCAACAGAACTGTCTAAAACTTTCCCCATTTAACCATTTTCCTATCTCTTATATTTTCCAAGATAAAAATATATGCTTCACCACCAAAATGTTTCACATTCTATATATAATAATAATAATATATACATGGCAAGTCCAGGTATTTACTTTGGAAAACTTATTCTGCACCACTAGCTCAATATAATTAAGTCTAATGGTGGATTGTAGAAAAATTAACGAATGTTTTGTGTCTCTTTGATTTTTGGTGACCACTTCTTCAATAGATGGTCACTTCAGGTAGATATGGACATGCCATCAAAGTCACAGAAGCCGTTTGTTACTTCTTAAATGGTACTAAATTTATAAATTCATTAGACGTAAAAATTAAAGAACGTAAAACGTAACTTAATAGATCTTACTCAAAAAGCAGACCGTGACATTTTTTCTTTCTCCTGATGTTCGAAATATTTCTGATTTTAAATGTAAAACCATCTCAGTGACTAGCTAGCGCCGCCACTGGTGCCCGAGGAGGTGGTGGAGATCCGAACGATGGGCGCGTTCCCCGGCCTCCTGGGGTATTGATCGTTCCTCTTTACGCGACACATTTCTTTTGTTGGCACGGCCTCCTGTGCGAACTCCAGATGTTATTTTTCTGTATCGTGACCGAGAGTGTTGAACAGTCGACCTCAGAAGGGCCGACATTGTACTTGGACTATCGACGTTTCTTCAAGCACGGCGGCGGTGTTAATCAAAAGCGCGCCGTTTGATTTTGGCATTGTAAAATAGCCGCCTCATCCGAATGTTCGCAAGGATTTATGGCCTCTTTTAATTGTTTTAACCCTTTGTCTGCAATACATATTTCCAATTTTTCACAATTTTGAAATTTTCTTTATTGGTAAACACAATGTTAATTAGGTATACAAGATAGACTTGAAACAATAAAGTATGTCGAGTTATTCAATTAATGATAATTAAGTATGGAAAATTAGGATCAATTAATGACCGAACTTTTTAACAGGATTATTTTCCTGTTAAAATGCATGAAACAAAAAAGTTATATTTGAAATGGTTTCAGTTAAAAAAATCCAAAAATTGTAAAAAACCAATGGTGTTCAATATTTTTTCCCATAAATTTGAAATAGGTTACCCTCCTGAACGCCACTGGAGCGAACAATTTCAATCCTTTCAAGTTAAAATAAACCCCTTACTACTTCAAACCAACGTACCAAGTTTCATCCAAATCGGCTAAAGATAATAATAAATAGAAACCTTGACCCCATGTAGCTCGAAAACAAGGCAATTTAGGACACATGTTTATTTGGACTCTTAGTCATAAAAGTGGACAAGGAATTAGCTCGTACAGTATAGACATAATATTAAGGAACACCCTGTATATCAGAATACTTTAATACGTTGTTCTGCAGAGTATATGCCTGGTTGGTTCTATTTTATTTATCTTCTCCTTCGTGTACAATACCTTTATTACCCTTGTTTACTATTAATAAACAAAGGTATTACCTTCGATTAGTTGATGAAAATGTACCTATATGTATAATAAATTTGCAAAAAATGAAGGTAAAGATAGATAAATTATGCGGGTATGTGGAAACAGTAATAATGATGTTCTCCAGAAAAGGCGTTTATGGTTTATTTGAAAAGAAAACTATTTAAAATTTCGTACAGATGGGTTTTGGGTTGATTTTAATTAGTATCTGGTACTATTTTCTCCGATTCGATTTTTCGCTCCAAGAAACGGACGTAGTTGGTGTGTCATTCGTCTACGAAATAACTGAGACGTATCAGCCTACAAAAAGAATTTTTATGAGGTGGCTAGACAGTAAGTAAGATTCATTACACATTCTGCATGTCTTACTGTGTTCACAAATTACGAGTAAAATGTCGTAGAGGTCACTTTGATTTAAAAATATAACATTTAAATCCTAGGGTTTTCGAGTATGCTCTACAAATAAAATATTTATTTATTTTATTACCTAATTAGTTCAATTAATGTTATTTGTAACATTATTGAGAAGTTATCTTATCTATATCTTTATTCTTAATCGTTTTCGATATATTTTGATTTTTTCAAAAATTTCTCAAAAAACACAGTTGCATTTGTCCCGTTCTATCTCTTTCAGTTTCATTGACATGTATCAAAACATGTATGCAATACAAAAGCTAGTGCAAATTACACAGGGTGTCCAAAAAGGGCCGACCAATTGTGACAAATTCAAAACCCACAAACTCACTTATTGTAGATGGACCACTATTCTCTTTCGATTGGTATTAACATTCCCTAAACCTAAATTCGATACCTATATCGATTTGAAGATATGTGGACATTATTGCCGGAACAAGATTAATCGGTTAGTTAGCCGTCAAGTTGGCTATGAAACGAAACATTTGAACGTCATCTAATGTCATTACTTATTAAGCAAAGTGACTGACATTGCTGTAAGCTGTAAAATGAGTTTGCCGATTTAGTGTCAGTAAAAGCGAGTGTTAATAATAATGGCTCACTCCGGTTACACAAACGACGACTTTTTAAATTTAATTATCATCTACGGGGAGGGTAATCAAATTGTTAGCAGAACATGTCTTGTGCAAACACAGACCAACTCACGATTTGGTCAGAAGGCTATTAAATACTTGCTCTGAGAATGGAATAATACAACGTTGTAAGGATAATAAAACGCTTCATCTGACGACATAAAATTCAATATGGTAGCCATAAGAAATAAAAAAGTTGACTATCGCTTTCACAATCTAGAGGGATTAGAGAAAATCTAACTGAATTTTTACACTCGCCATCAGTCCATATTTTGATAGTTGTTGGAAATGTCATTGAATCATTTTATTAAAAATTATTATTGTTTTTTTCTTGAGATATATCAGCTGCCTAAACAGTAAAAGTATTTAGTAAAAAACCTTAATAATAAGAGGATGACCTTAACGGAGATGTATCTGTTCCATCCCAACTGGAACGCTTTATTGGTGTAAGTGCAGATATCTTTGAATCTTTGGCATTAACTTCAACTGAGATTGTTTCCTCTTCTCCATGTGGAACCTGAAAGACTTTGAAATTTGAAATATGGCTATGACTATACAGGGTGGTCCACCGGGAACTGCATCGATCGATTGTGGGAAAACTATAATTAGAAAAAAATCTGAAAATTTGGTACTGTACTAAAGCCATTGGGGGACACTTGACTGAATTACTTTCAAGATGATGGCACTTCCGGTTATACCGGAAGAAGATCCAACTTCGTTATTTTAAATGGAACACCCTGTATATTATTACATTTTTAAATTCTACGTAAAAATCTAGATACATTTTATGTACAATTTCCTATACCTACGTTAGATTAGGTTCAAAAGTGAGTGAGCCGAAAACCAGACCCTGCACCGCGACCATGTGGTCTATTGTGGCTCACACCTACTTATATTTCACCCAACAGGTCCAGCCTCTTAATGAAGCTGATACTGATCACCTTATTGGATGAGAACTTATTCAGATCCTCTGGCAGAAGTTGTCCTTTGCCAAATAATGAGTATCTGATCCTTTCCCCAGCGGGGCAGGTGCTACTTCGAGGCAATTTTCCCCCAGTCGAGGACATTTTGGTTTTGCCCATCTAGGTTGGTGGTTTAGCCTCCGACCTTTTAGTTGTTGGGGCAGGTTTTTCCCCTTACCCCTTTGATTGTTGGGCGGAATTGCACCTGCCCGAAACCAAATTCCCCCTAATTCCCCCTGTTACAGCCTTGAATGAAGGTTTGGTATATCCATCTTCCAGGGCTCCCTGCAGATCTGGTGAACTACCGTCTGAACGCATGCATTTGCTCGTTCCCGATGGCAAAGAGGAGGATTGGTTACCCCTCTCTTCTGCTGGGGATCAAGTTTCGGCTGGTTCAGCACTTTATTTAAGGTGGTCTAGTAAGGTATTCCGCTCATAAGCAATCAAGTTAGGCGCTTCCTTGTAGCTCCTCCTAGTCGTCTCCTTTTAAGGCAGAGGTTGTCCAAACATGTGGATGCCTCATCCCCTCGACTGCCTCCTCCTCCGGTCTCAGGTGTAGGAAACTTTAGCAGCCTCATCTCCTGATCCGATGAGATCGGGCTTTTATTAGGAGTTGGATTGATCCCTATCTCCATGAATTTCTCAGTTGCCTGGGGATCGAGGGTTTGACCTCCCTCGTTAGGTTGTTTTTTTTGTTACTGTGTGATATAAGTTCCACGAGTAGCAAGGGATTCAAGTCCACCACAGCAGAGCCCCGCATTACTGTGGCAAGGCAAGCATATTCTGGAAGCTTGCCCGGTATTCCAGAGGCCCCGTTAGTAACACCTATCACCCAGGTGCCATTCGGCCATGGACACAGGTTGTCCTGGATTGGGGGATTTATCGACTTTCCTTGTCTAGATCCACCGTGTTTAGTCGTATACAGGGCCACCTCGAGCAGGATGTGGCTCTTCACCACGCACAGACGGTCTTGAGAGAAGCTTTCTCATGGGATTGCCAACTTCCCACTTAGCTATTCCCTTGGAGTCAGTGGCTAGGTACTAGACTCCTTGACCCTTTCCTATACCTAAGTCTAACAGTTTTTGACATACCTACCTATTTCAAATTTTATGTCAAAAATGACGTTTGCAGACCGAAAAATGATTATTAATTTTTCCTATACGGAAGCCTTTATTATTTCATTTGGGTTGGTTTCCTTGTAGAAGAGGACCTATTTTAGTAGTCTTTGTATGATATTTTGGATAATTATTAATACAGAATGATGAAAAAAGAAGAATAAAAATACAATTGAAAAAACTGTGAAAAGTCATTTTTTTTAATTATTTTATCTTAATTAACATTATAGTTTCCACAATTTTACTCCCATATTCATACCACTATTTGGAATGGTTGCACACTCATTTGTCATATAAATGATAATAATTTAATGTTGGACGGCTTGGACGACAATTAATTAAAGAGAATAATTAATAGTCACATGCTTTTTTTTACTGTTGCGGAAACTTTTACACTCCTTTTATGATATCATTATTAATTTTTAATTAGCGAACCAGATATTAACCTCTAATGCAAACTTTATATTTTGTAGTAGGAAAATCCCTGGCATTAATCGCTTTAATTTTGAAATCACTTTAAATTACGTCTACTTGCATGTAGTTCGTTCACTCCATGTAATAAATTAGCTTAATAAGACGGCGCTGCAACTAGATAGGAGATTTTCAAATGCAGCTAGCTGATCATTTAAGTTTCTTGGGGTTAATGGATAGCGACTGTGGTACTGAAGGAATTACAGAATACTTTAGGAAAAATGTTATTTTCTTTTATCCATTCCCGACTAAAAAGTATTTAATCAGTGACAGTATATAGTCATAATAGTTTATCTAAATAACTATACTTTACTAAGTCTGTCGCTTGAATATTCATAATTAGACTTTTAATTAAGTATACGATATTTAGTTTAACTTGTTAAGTTAAATACATACTTAGCGTGAGCTGTACTAGTAGCCATTTAGCATTCAAATAGTCGATATGAAGGCTAAGCAACGCGTTTCGCAGTTAGTACTTGGATGGGTGACCGTGTACGTCGGTGAATTCCCAGAAGGTTTCCATGAGATGATAGGCAAGTAAAAGGTCCATCCCACACTATAAATGTGGGGGTTTGGGAACATCTTTAGGTTGGGAGTTGCTTGCCTCCTGGCATTTTTGATTGTGTTTATACTCGCATAACAGAAACAAAAAATACATACCTGATTAAATGTTTATAAAATATGTACTATAATAAATGTAATATATAAATGTAATAACAATACCGAACTTATGTAATAGCCTAAAGTACACAAGGCGAGTATATTTTGTTACGTTTTCCTTAGATTGCGAATGTGTATTCGACAAACTAATTGAGTAACTAATTGGCATGAGGGGTTCGCAATAAAAATCTTTATTCAGTTCTTCAGATACACCAAAACACTTCTTCAACAATATTAAATTAATTATATATATATATCGTAAAAACACAACAAAAGACTAGTTAACCCTCCGTCCTTGGATATTAATGGTACTATTGTGCCCAACGAGAATAACGCCAAATACCTAGGCATGACCCTGGATGCCAAGCTCCGGTGGAAAGAACATGTGAAGAAGAAAAGAACCGAACTTGGTTTGAAATATAGACAACATTATTGGATGCTTGGAAGAAATTCTAAGTTGTCAATACATAATAAGATATTAATTTACAATCAGATCTTAAAACTAGTTTGGTTATACGGTATTCAACTTAGGGGTTGCGCCAGAAATAGTAATATTAAAACCATTCAGACTTTCCAGAACAAAGTGCCGCGTAACATAGTAGACGCTCCATGGTATACCTATACGTATAACTCCGACTTGCATCGAGACTTGCATCTTAATAGTTAAAGATGAGAGCAAGAGGTTTACTGGCAGACATGAGGCCAGACTTCACCTTCACATCAATGCAGAAGCTCTTCAGCTGCTGAACAACCAACATATTGTTCGAACATTGAAGAGACACAAACCATTTGAGGTGGTGCAGTGTGCTGTGTAAAAGCATGACTAAGTGCGCCAGTTAAATTGTTAGAAGAAAATAATCTAAAGGACATCGTTGGATGAACTTTAGTTAATAAATATTTAGTTTGCAAGATTATTAGGAAAAAATTAATGGTTGGTCATTAGACCAGTTTTAATAGCAATAAGATTCCACAACAAAGAATTTTAATAAAAAAAAAGACAGAACCATAAAACTATAAATTATTTAGGTATGTCTATGGAAAACCAATAAAATATCGTCAAAAATACGTCTCCTTTTTGGAACCGAGGTCACGAATCCATCGTTAACCCCATTGAAGTTGCCGACTGCGTTCTTCTGATTTTTTATTTATTCTTGTGTTAGGAGTATCTGAAAAGGGCTGCCCCAATATTTCCCAACAATAATTTGAGAGAAAACGATAGATGCGTTTTACATTTAAGGCGTCCTTTGTTAAAACCACCGTTTGGTTTCCCAGAGCTTATATGCACTAGATTTGGAACGTTGTAATACAGTTTAGACTGATATTATTTGCATTCACAGAAAACAAAATAGAACAAAATATTGTTTTGCAACTCTTAGTTTATCGCTTTATGCAAAATAATATTTGGTTCCATAAAATTATTCATATGGAACAATTTATTGAAACGCTTTTACGGCTAGCTGCTATCCATAAAACATAAACTGATAGGCAATGCTCACAGCACGTTCATTCAGTAATGATAAATGCATCGTCAATCATTTTTTTTTTTATTTAGAGTGTGGTTTAAATGGGTTTTATCAGTCACTAGTTTATTGTTTATTTCGTATTGTTTACCGTTTACCACTTCTTTCTAGAGGTAGACATATAGAGGCCCCAATATTCGCGCTACAAGTTTGAGAGCACCGTAATACTTCATTCTGATAAATATGAGCTCATTTTAAAAATTCGATAATTCGAAAACCGTTACAGATATCAACCCAAACGTTTTTAAAAATTGTTTCAATAGCTAGGCTACATTTCATTCGCTGCATATACCTAAATACAAATTTTCAATATTTCACATTGTTAACCCCATATTGATGTTTGTCATGAATAATTTTAGAAGTTTTAAATATACGTAATTTTTTTGTTAATATCGTACTACCAAAAAAAGGTCTATACCATTCGAAGCGATTAGGTTTTGTGCACAAGTAAAATTTCAGGGCGGTAAGTCTAGCCGTTTTTTTGTTTTTTAATGGTGATGTGTATACTCAGAAATGTTTTCGAATTGTGCAGAAAACGCACTCTAAGGACATTTAAAAAAATTGCCAAACTAAAAAAAGTTGTAGATCACACCACATACGCCCCAAAACATGTTTTACAAGATAGTAACTCGGTCCCCATATAAGAACATAAACATTTCCAATGTTAAAAATAATATTATCTCCTTTACATATTAGTCTTATGGTACAGCTTATATGATTGTATATACCGAGTGTAGGAATTGAATATAGCTTAAAATAGGCACACGGTTTTTCGAATTTAACTTTCGATTCTACTCGAAATTGTATCATGATAAGTTTTTTCGACATCTATATTATTGCAGATGTTGGTTCCTCGTTTCATAGTTACTAGTTATTTTATGCGATTGCTCCCATTTGTTGAAAGATCGATGCATTTATTTTGACTTCAAAAGAGAAGTTGTAAGCTTAAATGGGGTGTTTTCCTATTTTTTTTACATCGGCAATAGAAAGTATTTGGAAAAAGAAGAGATACGTATTTCTGGAATTTTAATATTGGGTTCATTTAAGTCCATAAATTATTTTTTTATTGTGCGCGATATCTATGTGACGTCACTAAGCGAAAATTAAAAATTTGCGCCATTTTTTAGTGATTTCTAGGATATTTTCATATATGTGATTGGTGTCACTGCGTGACAACTTTACGTTTGTTTATGTTTGAGTTTGAATGGTTTGGTTAAGGTAAACGTTATGGTCATGGTAAACATGAGACATTGTTTTTAGTTTATATTTTTACCTGTGAATTGTTGTCTCTGCCTGTGACTGATTATAAGTGTATTTATTAGTAATAGAAAAACATCGTAATTTGTAAAGGTAATTTTTGAATATATTTAATCGACTTTGCAGTAATACTGTTAAGTTAAATACTAACCTTACATTTTACATCCCTTTTTTTTCTGAAAGGATCTATAGGATCTTTATCATAAAAGGATCTATAACCGAAAATTGTCGGACTTAGTCTCTACAAAACCTTGCTCCATGTTTACTAAAAGTTTACTTCACATCACAAGAAAACAACAATACAACAAGCCAAGTTGTCAAGCCAAACACAAACAGGAAATTTCAAATGTCAATTATCGAGATGTCAACTGTCGTTTGTGGTCGTTATAAACTGAAACTAGCCACATATTATCAGTGTGGCCTCTTTATAGATACATATTCCCTAGTTTTCGCTTAGTGACGTCACGAATATAGAATAACATTTCAAAATTGAATTAAAAAATTTTCTACCAACTCAATCTTAATAATTTTTATCCTAATAAATATAAAAAAATATATATTTTATAAAAATACAGGTTTCCACTTTCATTTCGATTGAAGGAAAATACCCCATTACAGAAATAGTTTTACCATCTTTTAGAAACATCTTTAAGAGGAAATCTTATATTTCACTTTAACATTTCTAGCGAACATTTAGAAAAGATTATAAACCGTCTGATTTTTTTAAACATATGCGAAACGTTTGGATTTAACAAAAGCTTTAGTTATTATTTTCGGATATCGTGCTCCTGTACCTCGGAAACTAATATGGTAAATGCTATAGCATCATATAGATTGTAAAGAAAACTAGAATTTGTAACAATATACGAGATGTTTAAAAAACTGCATCTTAACGTCACTTTTGCACTGAAAGCTATAATCACTTATCCAATAATTCAGTTGACATTCCGAATGCAATGATCAAAAAGCTTATAATACCTGTTACGTTTACATTAATAATTAAATAAAGAATATAAGATAAGGGCTGAACAATATGTATATAACTAACTACTTTTAACTTGAAAACGGTATAGAGATACAGGGTAGCTTACATTATAAAAAGTTGGAATCCATGCCAATTCACAGGACTAAACGTAATTTTTCTAATTGCATCCGTTGGTATGTTATGTAAAAAACTGAAAATGAAAACTTTCGAGTCATTGGTTCTCATTGACGGCATATTGGACTTTTATACTAGTAAGTGCAGTATTTTTTCTTATAAAGCATATATTATAATCTGTTAAAAAAATTTGGTGTGCATGCTCTACGAAATTAAGGTAAAATAATAAAGTTGTGAAATCTTCAATTCGATAACGTGTCTAAAATGAGTAAAGGTAACTATCAAAAAAACATTTTAGGATATGTTTACCTTCCTTTGGTAATCTATACTTTAAGTCAAGTTATTTAAGATGAGAATAATGTATTACTTTTTAACTTTTCACTTTTGGTGATATATGAAAGTCTTTTCGTATCAATGTACTTAAAAACGTAACATCATAGAAGTTTTCAGTCCATGAATTATTTACTTACTATTACCGTAAACGAACGAAATGTATATTGTATTTACAAATTTACAAAAAAATCTGTTTCTAGTAAAGATTTCCTCAGAAGCTATTTTGTATACATTTTCATGCATATTCGGAAACTACTCGAGCCTTAAATTGAAAATAACTTCACATAAAATGATTATGATAATATGAACGTATGTATAAAGTTGAAGCAGTTTTACCGCATATTAGTTTTCTTTTCATGTTTATGCCACTTAAATAGAGTTTACCACTATTATCAACTTCATAAAGAAACAACAAATTGAATATAAAGTTTCTGTATGTATTTAGTACTTCACACTATGCATTTAAGAAACAAAAAATTTACTTGTGACTTTGTCTCTCTATGAAAGTAGAATGCTAAAAATTAATATGTATTAAGCTTACAATAACTAAAACTATAAACAGTAATTGAAATTGCATTAATAAAGTTACTACAGCATACATTAACTTTTCTCACATTACAGAATACAAGCTATTTTAAAACTTAGTGCTTGTTTTTACAAATTAACACCTATTGAATCGATATCCTCGAGCTTTGTATATTCACCTCTTTGCAAAAAGGAAAGGCCTAAAGCGTAAACCACCCGACCAAATCCTGCTTTCACGAACAATTTATTTTTATTTAAAAAATAGCAAAACTGTTTGTAATTTGGTTCAAGTTATATTTGATATAGTTAAATCTATTTGTTTAAACTATAACAAATAGAACTTAAACAAAATAGTACTACTAGTACTATCATACTTCTTGCCTTAAAAAATCAACAGCTTGTTGGAAATTACACAAAACACAAATTACATTAAAAATCAGGGGTTTTTTATATCAAGAAAGAAACTCAAGTCCTGTAATTTTATGCTTATATTTAAATTAGCTACTGGTTTGATGGTACTGGTACTAGTACTGGTACTGATATTAAATTTTAATGGTTTGTATTTAATTCGATGTTATAGTTCATTAATTATTGATTGCCACACACAAGAGCTAATGTTTGTAAATGCTATTAAAAGAGGGTTTATTATAAAGTTTTATTATATGTTTAGAAGAAGGTTATAGTGTTTAAATTAATTTTATTGAATCCTATGATAATTTTATACTGAAGGATAAAAATTTTATAAAATATTTTTTTTATTAATTTTTTAGATGTAATGTGCTAAAAAGTGGACTAAAATAAAATAGTTTTAAATTATGAAAAACTGTGTTCTAAATGCTCCATAATGTATGGTGTGCTCCATGGTGTATGTAAATAATAGAGAACTGCTTTATTCGAAAGATCGTTTAATACTACAATATTTACAAAGTGCGTAACCAATGTCTGGGCAAATATTTAATTTTACAAATACAGATTATTATTTTATGCAGGCACTTTCATTAACATATAAAGTATCTTTTGTTTGAAACTTTTTTTATGTTAATTACAATTAATGATTCTACAAGATAATATGGAAAAAACACCAGAAATTATCTGCGGTTTTTTCCATTTATTACCTGCCGAGTAGTCCAAGGAAATGATACACACTTTCACCCAAAACAACACCTATATTAATTCTTTACAATAACCCTTGAGCACATCTTGAAACTGTTAACCAATAACACAACCACGTTACTACAATAATAGTTATATCAACGACTAGGTTCGTACAATACACCTATACTTTTATATATGACTCGAGTGCGAATCCTAACAGTAGTTTTTCTGTCTAACTCGATACGCCGTGGTTTTTAGAGACCCGGCCGCTTTTTGCTGGCTTTCTTACATTCCTGCCTCAGCCAGGCGCTGGATACAAGTTGTTCCTAATAGTCGGCCATCCTGGTTCCGTTTTGTCCCCAAAACTTAGAGTTCATCACCTGAGGACACGTCGGACAACCTATGTTTACCATTTAAGAAAATTTTTATTAGCGTGACATACTTAGTGTATACACTTCCCCCTCCCCCCTCTTTTTGGTTTAACTACACATTGTAAAAAAATTTTTTTTCTTTCACTAGAATGCTAGTGACTCCAATTTTTATTTTCAACATCTTATTGTACTTATTATTCGTATATACTTATATTTTCTTTTCCACACATCTAATCGTAACTAGTCCAAACTTTCTTCTGATAGTATGCAGATACTTGATTCTGGCCATACTCAGACACCCTGGTCGTAACCAGTTCCTTTTATGTCATCCTGGCCGTAGCCAGCTACTTAACTTTCAATACCAGAATTCTGGATATTTGATTTAGTACCAACTCAGTCGTAACTGATTCCAACCTATGTCACATTTTTACTGAACACCCTTTATAACCAATAAAAAGAAAATTTGACCCTGATTTTCTTTGTACCTTTTTATTTTTGTGAATTATTGTCCCTGTTGTAATTTGCTCCGGTTGCTCCCATACTGTGGAACTTTTATGGTAATAATACATTTCTAAATATAACCATATTATGGAAATAATACATATGAGACAAAATATAGGCATTCCTATCAAAGTAGAAAACATTGCAAACAATATAAAAATGTCCAATATACGCAGGTACCTACAAGAGAGGATCAAAAACAAAAATACCAACTTATCCCTCTCATGTTTCTACACCACATGATGGCATTTCAGGAACTTTCCACAAAAACTTGAAACACCCGTCCACTAGTCTCAAGTCTAAGTTTCACAAAAATATAGAAGAACCACTTTTTCTGTTTTTATGATTATCAAAGTAGACATCTACAATAATACAAGGCTTTACTGCCCAACTGCTGACAAATACCTATTATCTGTTAACTAACAGGAAACAGAGCAGTGAAAAGCAAATATGAGAAATAGTAACAATAAAACAGGTTTCAAAAATGTCTCAGACCATCCATGAATAGAAACATTTTTTTTTGAAGAATCATAATCGGGCACATTTTCCCAAGTTACCAATGGTTCATCGCTTACCTTGACTGTCGATGATTTTTTTTTTTCAATTTTTTCCTGTAATATTTTTAATTGTTTTTTAATCTGTCCCATACATATTGGTGGTTGCGTAGGGGGTGTAACCCACCTTCTTGTCTCATCTGGACCTTCAGACTCGCGATTATTCATTATTGAAATGTTGCTTCGTCACTTCTGACACCACTTGTTAGGATTTGCCGAGTTGTCCAAGGAAATGATACACACTTTCACCCAAAACAACACCTATATTAATTCTTTACAATAACCCTTGAGCACAACTTGAAACTGTTAACCAATAACACAACCACGTTACTACAATAATAGTTATATCAACGACTAGGTTCGTACAATACACCTATACTTTTATATATGACTCGAGTGCGAATCCTAACAATAGTTTTTCTGTCTAACTCGATACGCCGTGGTTTTTAGAGACCCGGCCGCTTTTTGCTGGCTTTCTTACATTCCTGCCTCAGCCAGGCGCTGGATACAAGTTGTTCCTAACATACCTAAGTATGTGTCACGAATAAATGAAGATCCGATACATTAAGGTTGTGTTCCGATATTAAACTTGGTTAACCAAAATCCCGGTTAAGCGTTCCATTAAATAAAAATTCCTGAAAATTGTTTAATTTTGGAATTGCGGTCACCTGAAAAAGGTTAACCAAACGTCAAAATATTGACCATGCTCTGAGAGCGGTCAGTTGGTCAACCGAAGAGTTAGTGGGTTAGGTTTTAGCGTTGAGAGAAGCAAAATCCATTCTCTCAGCGATTTTAATTATATTTTGTTTAGATAGTGAAGGCAGATGGGGTGGTGTTTTTGCGTTAAGAGTTATAATAAATATTTATAAATTCTACTTTTCTGTATTGTATTCTGTAGTCCACTTGACCAAGTCGACTGAAAGCTACACTTATATCTACTTATAAACTACTTATATCTTACTATAATATACCAAATTATCTGCTGTTTCATTTATTTTTTGACTGAAGACTAGAGTAATAGTTAAGCACGGAATATGAAGGTATTTAAGGTTGAATGAATCCCAATAAAAACAATTCATCATCCATGTTGATTAACCAGCCAGTTCCTTAATTACACATTTTTCAGGTTTACCAATATTTCGGTTAACCGAAATCCTGGTTGGTCTCGGATAATATCGGAACACAACCTAAGTAAACTATACCGATTCTGTTGCTTTTTTCTTTGCACCCTGGGAATACGTTAGGTCATCGTATACTTTTTATATTTGATAAATTAATTATATCCGGACAACAGGGCTATAATAATATCCTGATGCGAGACTAGGGAATATAATTCTATATAAACTGACAGGGGCCTGTATCAAACATGACATAAATTATATTATATATATGTAAGATTTTACAGGTATTATAACATTATTTATTTTGCCCCTGAAACCCGATTTAGAAATGAAAAATTTTATCTTCAGTTTATTTATATCTGAACTCACAATTCCGCACTACTATCACTATTTTAAACTATATTAGGTTATCAGCATTAGTTGTTACAACTAAGATTATACTGATTAATTCTGTCTCAACAAGTACAGGGTATTCGCATATATTTTATACAGGAGTTATTAAGAAAGTTAGAAAAAAGTTTAAATACAAAAGTTGTTTGGTTTTCCACGTATTATCTTTTGGCTAAGTCAAAAAAAAATTGCACGTCGTAAATTTGAGGAAACCAATTGAACATAATATTTTTAAATGGGACACCCTGTATAATTTTAGACGCTTGGGAAAAAAATTATTCTCTGATTTCAAAAATATATATTTTGTTGACATTGCACTGACAGTTTTCGAAATATGTAATATTTAATATTTACAATAAATCATAAAATAATATTAAAAAATGAAAATATTAGAAAATGTTTAAATAACTAAGGAGGTTACATCGAAAATCGTTGAATATTTTTATTACTGTTGGTTTCTACTGTTAAATATTAATTAGTTCTTTGTATTTTTTGTATTTTTTTATGGTACTCGCTGTCGAATATTTCGAAAACTGTCAGTGCAAATGTCAACAAAATATATATTTTTGAAATCAGGAAAAAATGTTTCCCCAAGCGAATGCCCTGTGCATAATTGCAAGTAATAATATATTAATTATTAAAACTTCAAAATGAAACTAAAAAAATTAATATAAAAAGCAGTAATTACCTCTGTCTATCAAATGACACAGTAGAAAGCCTAAATTTTAGTCTTTCCGTTCGAAATATCGATTTTCTCCTACTACATACTATAAAAGTAACATGCTGAAATTTAATTGGACCAGCTATTGTTGTAAATAGTATATATTATGTAGTAGTGGCTAATGCTTGAAACATAGTTGAAATTTACAAACTTTTCGTTACAAAATCCACAAAGCTAAATTCTAATAAAATAACTGCCCTGTTGTTCTAATACTATACAGGAACAGAGTTTTTTAATGTGGACCTTTCATCGAACACACACTGTATTATTAATATTGATAGATTTCGATTGACATCGGGATAATTTCAAATTTATAAACTATAGTATTCTCCTGCAACCCAGGAATCAAATATTTTTTATAGACACAAACAAATTTTAGGCGTCAGGATAGTGTTTGCCTAATAAAATTTTTATGAAGCTGCCCAACTCACAAAATACATTCGGGAAGGATATAACATTTTGCATGAAGGAAAACTTAATTTAGGCCCGAAAAATTTCCAGAAAACATGTTTTTCTTTCGTATTCATAAGATTTGTGGCTGATTTCATAATTCCGTTTTTAGCCTTAAACTATGTAAATAATTCTGGAAATTACCTGTATATATAAAATCATATTACAAGAATATTAAGAATATATTTATTATAATGACTAATTTACTGGTGTAAGCATAAGTTGCGTAAGATGGATGTTTCAGAAAATTACATTCCTGGTGCATATTGGTCCATGTTCAAGATAAAAATTAATTATAATTTTATGGAGACTCATGATAGGTGACATATATTTTTGAAAGGAGTGAATATATTTTACATTCATAGACTATTTACAAAGTAGTTCGTAGGAAGGTGGTTGGAATTTTAAATTCAAAAGTTTAATCTGGGTTTAAGCACTAATTAACATGTTTAATTAAAACGAAAACTATAGAATAAGGGCATTAGGTATCTTCTTTACTAAAATTGCAACTAAGCACTTAACGGTAGTTTCATTTAGAAAATATATAATTTTATTACTCCCAGGACAAAAACTTTAAAATAATAACTTAATACCCTAGCGTAATATTTAGTCCTGACGATATTAATGAGCAACTTGCACATTGCGTAATGTCCATGAAAAGAAATTAGTTGTCGTTAGAGAATTCTCTCCGCAGTCTCAGAGAAATATTTTAACGGTTTTAAAGGTAATATACACTATTACTTGGTTCAATTGACGCTGTTAATCTGTTTACATTATACATATTGGTATTTTTTAGGTGCATAATATTATTATTACAGTAGTTATATAATTTCAAGGAGATGTAAAAAACAACTTCTTCTTGGATTATGTGCTCCGGTTGGCGTTAGATTACTCTGGAATCTCCATGGAAATCGCAACCTGTTCATCAAGAACAACCAGCAGACTCTGACCGGTTTCGCACTTATTATGTGCTCATCAGAATACCATAGCTAGTGGAATCCATGATGCGATGACACGATTGCCTAAAAAGCAATATATATCAATTGAATAATAATTGTCAGACGGATAGTAGCAAAGACCAGAAGAGGGCGCTACTGTGCGCTTTTCACTACCGCTAACATTCCAGATGCCCTTTAAGAAATCAAGAGCTGTAAGCCAAAAAAGTAACAGTTTACCAGATATTATTTTTCTAATTTTAGCTAAATAGCGTCATGTGTATTTACCTCGAAAACGTGTTTTACCAAAAAATGCAGTATAATGATGTCTACGGGCAATAAGAGTGTCTCGAGGAGTCTTTCCTCTCACGGAAATTGTTTTGGGAGAAAATATTTTTATGATATTAAATGGCACTTTCACATCATTAGAATAAACTTCGGCATTTTTACAATATGCTATTAATTCTATGTAAAGCTATTAGGTTAATACACTTATTTCACTTGCTATATGTGGTGAGACAGAGACTTTGACTGGATAATCATTAAAAATAGTATTAAAGAATATTAAAATTACAGTGATTATGTGTAATACCGTTTACATTTATGTACACTCGAAACAAGAATCCAAGCGGCGCACGTCATCAGATATAAAATTAGTTAAAGACGTTAAAGTGTTACAAACATTTGTTTCCTTGTAATTATGTAATCACACTAAATTACACTAGTGTAAGCTATGCTGAGGTACATCAAAATTGTATATATTTTTTATATTTCTGGAAAATAACGTTGTGGATGTGCATGGATGTGGATGTCCTTTATGATGTGCACTGCTTGGATTCTTATTTCAAGTTTATATACGTTTTATATGATAGTTTCATGGACTTAACTCAAATATTTACTTCATTCCATGGACCTTATAAATTCCATTTATTAAGGATCTTCCATTGTTACATTGTTGACTCGTGGATTATAATAAGATGCATGACTGGTGGCTGAGTTTTTTGATATTGTATTTTCCAAGAAAATATATGAATCTTGATAATATTTTTGTCCTATATGGAGGCGGCTACATCAAGTATTTGTGTGATTCGCTAAATTTTGTTCGGAAATTTGGTGAATTATAGGAGAATTTACGTTCTACTACGATGCGCTGTTACGTTCAACTGTTACACATAATTTATATATTTTTACAGAAACAAATATGACTGGTGAATTTGTAGCTATAGTTTGGGTGCCTGGTGTAATATGATCCTCGAATTAAACTCAAAACAAGTCCGGAGAGTCGGCAAACCCGCAACCACAAAATATTCCTCCTGAAGTTCCGAGCAGACCAGAAATTATTTCAACTATATAACAAATATGAATGGCCACAGCAATTCTTAACTTTTTATCCAATAGTTCGTTTACTGTCGTTACTAATAGAAATAACTCACTATTTGTATTTACAGGTAACTAACATTATTAATAAAAGGAGAAAAACTTTTTAATTTTTGTCTCTAATAAAACATTAAATTTAAAAACTAAGTATAGTATCCCCCCCGGTGCACTATGAACACTAAATGTTATACTAAAGTTTAGATTATACTACGTTGAATACATTATAACACTTTCCTCATTCCATCCCAAATTATGATCATATGTAGTTAAGTAGTAAATAATAAATACAAAATAAACATTATTTTGTCTGTAGTAGTAGGTATATTGGATGTTTCACCAGAAACTGCGTCGATCAATATCTGGGAAAGTACTAATCCGAAATATTTGAAAATTTGGCAAATGGTAAACTCTCTAGGGCGAACGCAACCAAAATATGTACAACTCTCCACCACTTCCGATTATATCGGAAGTCGACATGAACTTCGTTATTTTAAATGGGACACCCTGTGTATTATTGCATTTTTGGATTCTACGCAAAATTTTACGGAGGAAATTTATGTGACATTCCCTGTAGCTAGGAGTTACGTATTTTGATATATTATTATTTAAAGAAAAAAAATTGACCGGGAAAGTAATATTAAGTTGATTTTTTGTATTCCTAGAGAGCCTAAGCGACACTAAATAATGGTGTATTCATATGTTCAAAAATATTATACCAAGTGTTCCATTCTCGCTGTTAGATTTTGAAAATTCCAAACAGCCATAACTTTAAACTGAAATGAAACACCCTGTATTGTTCCAGTCTATCTTGTGCACATTGAAGATTTTGTTTAACACTTACGTAGTTTTCCACGTAATAAAAAAACACTTCGACGTGCGTTTCGCCAACCAAGTTTGTATCATCTGGAGACGATAAAACTGTTTGAGTAAAACTCAGTTTTAATCATCTGCAGATACCAACTTGATTGGCGAAACGCGCGTTGAGCACAGTGTAGTGTTTTGGTGTTATGTGGAAAACTACGTCAGTGTTATCTTTACACCAAAGGTTCTAACCCCTTTCTAGATTTTGTTTGATTATTATAAACCAATTATTGTGTTTAAGTAAACTGTATAATAATAATATATACCTAACAATAATATATCTCTAACCTTCATTCCAATCATAAGGATTAGCACGAATGTCCGATACTTATGTGGGAAGAGGGCGTCATTTTATTATTCATTATTATTCAACCTGGCACAATAGCCCCTCAAGAACGACTTACGTTGGTAAACCCTAACCAACATTCAGTGATGGAATAATGAAAACTTTGAAATCGTCAAACATCAAACATTAACTGTCATTAATTCCTCATATTATCACCAAGATGACATTGTTGTTAAAAAATGGTTCGGAGGAATGGGGATTCGAACCCACAACCTTTTTCTTAATTCATCGAGACACTAAACTCGGAGCCATCGAGTCGACTGTATCTTAGAGTTAACTTAACTTAATAAGAACTTTTACGAAAAACACATCATTACTGCAAATAAAATAAAATAAGTTTTAATTGACTTAACCAAAGTTAAATGGAGGTTCTTGAATGAAACACATTCACACGTTTTCTAGATACAAAACTATTTATTCAATTCTAGGTACAATTATACTTATTGTAGCATGGTATGATTAGAACTAATTTGTTATTTGGAAATTACATATATTTATACTAAGTCTTATCTTGTTATTATTTTGGTATGCGGTTAATTATTATTCATAACATGTTTATTACGCTAATAATGAGATACGTTCACAAAAATAAGATAAAGCATGAAATATAGAAAAGGTATAACAACAATTAATTGTACCCAAATAAATCGACAATTTCAGTATAACAAAACGGTCTTTTCAGTGGAAGAACTATTTTTAATAAAATAAGCTTTTCCCTTTTTGTGTTATTATGCAATATTCTATATGCATTATTATGGAATATATGTTATAGAGATTATGTAATTCTTATGTATGAAAATGATATAAACTGTTGGCTCCCTAGTACCTAAGGTTCAACCGAAAATTAAACTTAATCGTTGGCTGAACGTTTTAATAGGTATATGACACGCATCTGAGTAGAATAAATAATATAATGGATATTTGAATTTTTTCGACAATATTTTAGATCTCTGATCAAAATTTGGCATTGTAAATTTGGCAATTATCAAAATTTGGTTTTCTACTTAAAAAATACAATGTACAAAAAAACTTATATTTTCTTGATTATATTTATATGATCCAAATTTATTATCCTGTATACACATATTGTGTTTTTACTTTCGTTTTTACTTACTTAAGCTTTTAAATGACAATGTAATACATAAGTTTATACTTAGAGCACGTTATAAAGATTTCAACCTATAATATAACAACAACTCATAATCGACAATTCTCGTTAATCGGTAATCAATTAGTGTGAAGTGGCGAGGATTATGTTGTTTACGCATCCGATAATAGTTATTAATCGTGGCGGCTTGCTAATATCAACCTGTATATTGACAGAAGCTACCTACATCACTAGGGTAAAGTGGTAAATTAATCAGTGAACATTATAGCATAATTATTAATGATTATGTCTTCTTTCACATTCCTTATAATGAATTACTTACGTTAGTTACTGAACTACAGACTCTTGGTGATTTCACTTTAGATAAAGTAGGGAATAATTCAAACAATGTTATGCCAAGAGGAACCTAAACAGTACAGACAAATAAAATTCGAATACTGTTGTTCGAATTTGGTTATTTTCGGCTTTTGTTGGAAATAAGTGTTGCAAGTCTTGAAGCATCATCGAATCAGAATATTTGTTGTTCTTAAAAAAGGTGGATGTGCCAGTGAAAATATTTCAATATTTTCATTGGCGCATCCGCCATTTTTAAGAATAACAAATATTCTAATTCGATGATGCTTCAACACTTGCAACAAATTGCTCTTAGAAGCGCAACTGTTAAAAATAATTGTTCTTTACTATTAGCATTATTATAAGTGGTAAGAAATATAGCCACTTGCATTGAATATAGCAGAATATATATTACCCATATTATAACTCCCAGAAGTCATATCTATATTTGTGTGGAAAAATTGGAAAGGGAATTACTGGACTTCTGTCACTCCCAACAAGTTATTAAGCGTGATTTAGGTATTTAAAATAATTTTTTTCGTCAGTGGGATTTGAAATTGCTTTGACTAGCTAACTGAACTCAAAATCAGACGCGATGGGACATTAGGATATCAATTTCAATGTAGGCATTATCATATGTATAAGTTAGGTATATGTATGTAAGTATATACAATGGTATAATATTCTGCTGTATACAATACTAGTGGCTATATGTTTTACCACTTATAAAAGTAGTTGAACACAATTCCAGAAACGTAACTGTTAAAAATAGTTTTTTCTACACTATTAGCATTATCAGTCATTATTCTAGGATAACATTTTAAAAAATTGAAATATTTTCTTTGGCGTCCACCATTTTTTAAGAACAACAAATACTCTGATTTGATGATAATAATAATAATAATAATAATAATAATAATATCTCTACCCCTCATTCTAATCACAAGGATTAGCCCGAAAGTCTGAGACTTGTGTGGGAGAGGGGCGGCATATTATTATTTCGCGGGCCGCATTTGCGCCTCAGGAACGACTTACGTTGGTAGGCCCTAACCACCATTCAGTGCTGGAATGAGGAAGACCTGGAAAACCTCATTAGTTAGGGGGACAAGTCAAATATCAACTGATTTTAATCTCTCACATTAACACCAAGTTGATACTCTTCCCATCCTAGGCCATCGCCAGGATGGTTGCCAAGCCATCCCTGCGAATAAGCCTTGATCTACGAGTAAACAATTTAATGAAAAATTGTTTGGCGGAATGGGGATTAGAACCCACGACCTCTGGGTTGAGCGATCGAGACGCTAAGCCCTGAGCCACCTGCTCGGTTAAGCTCGATGATGTTTCAAAACACTTATTTCCACCAAATAAAATTACTTTTAATTAAGAAAAAATATTTTATATTGTAATATTAACATTAAAGCTTATTTTTACAAACATGTCATCGAATATCCGAAGATTTGTTAGCAGTTATGGTGAAATAAACCTGTGTTTTATCTATAAATTATTTTTTTATATGAAGTGGGTACAGTATGAATTTGTTCATTTGTTACAAATTTTAATTCTGTATAAGTCAATCATTCATGTGTTATGAAATTACTAGAAGATTTTATCATTGTTGCTTTATATTTTTTTAGTTCTATATATTCAATGATAATGTTAATATTTATTGCCTTCCTGAGAACTACTGTAACTAACTAGTTGTTAAGCATATAAAAGAAAAATCAGTTAATTAAAGTTGGCGGTGTTACTATAGCGTTTTCAAAAATATACAAACATTAATTATTAAAATTAAATATATTACAAATGCGTAGCGTATAAAGGTAGTTTTTACTTACTTTTACTTACCACGAATTTAGTGTTTATAAATTTACTCGTGTATTCCGGAAAATCAAACACTTAATTATCTCATTGTTCTAATAACTATTCATCTGTCAGGTACATGATAAACTACTCTTTAGGGCAATGCTTCTTAATACGGAAACAGGTCTCCGGTGACAATATAAACAATTAACCAACATCTTCTATGATTGAAAACAAAATATCTATGTCGAGGCGGTGAAATGGAAGCAGCTCGTAAATTATAGGAAAACTAGGAGATGGATATTTGGCAACATTATGTAATATGATGCTCTCAGGGAAACATACAAATAACGGCAGGACAATTTGTCTCATTTCAGATGTATTGCGATATAATCTGGTTCGAGATGCTATTTATATTGTGTGTTCATATAATATGGTTCATAATATACTGTCACCATCAGATCTTACGATTGATTGATTGGTTTCTGAAATCGGTATAATTAAGCAACGAAAATATTTTCTTTATAATGTTACGTATTTTCAGAATGATAAAATTAAAAAGCATGCAGGAAAAGTTATAACGGAGATAAGTAAAAATTATAGAGACACCTATAAGAACTTAAATTAAATAAAATTAAATAAATTAAATAAAAACTCAATAGGTATTTTCACTTGAGTTCTTTAATTGATACATAATATAATAATAATAATGATAATAATAATGATAATAACAATATTCTTTCTCATCTTGATGATAAGCCCGGAAGTCAGAGACTTATGTGGGAAAGGTGGCGGCATATTATTATTTTCGCGGGTCGCGAGTGCGCTCAGGAACAATAATAATAATAATAATAATAATAATAATAATAATAATAATAATAATAATAATAATAATAATAATAATAATAATAATAATAATAATAATAATAATATATGACAATATATTATTATTATTATATTACAATCCTCTTCATATGACAATAGCTGGAATAGATGAGAAATACTCACCGTTGACACTTGCTGTCCCGAATCCACACCAACGAGGTGAAAGCTTACAGCAGATGGAAGAGGAGTGGAAGACCAAGGCATTGCGTGGAAGATATGCTGCAGATTTAAATAAAGATGACGTAGATCGGAAAATGTCCACCCTTTATCTCTCTAATGGTCTCCTTATGTCTGAGACAGAAGGATTTATTAGTGCTATACAAGATCAAGTAGTACCAACTAGAAATTATAGAAAATACGTGCTGAAAGAGGCAATACCCACAGACAAATGTAGATTATGTGCCAACACTACGGAATCCATACAACATCTAACAGCTGGATGCAGTTACTTGGCGCCAAAGGACTACTTAGATAGGCACAACAAGGTTGCTGGCATCATACATCAAGAAATCTGTAACATAAAGGGGTTACTAGCTGTAAAAAACCGTATTACAAGTACTTACCTCAAAATGTACTTGAAAACGATACCTATAAAGTGCTATAGCGAGAAATCTTTAACAAGCGAGAAAAAACTGCTCAGATCTTAGATATCACTGTTCCTCTAGACAATAACATCGCGAGAGCCAGAATAGAAAAATTATTAAAATATCAAATTCTGGCTGACGAACTGAAAAGGATATACCGCTTAACGGAAGTAGATATCTATCCCATAGTAATTTCATGTAATGGGCTGGTTGATAAATACTTACCACATACGTTGGAGAGAATTGGATTAAAATACATCCAAAATTTAATTGCTTTGTCCCAGAAATCGGTAATCCTTTCGACATGCCGTACTATACGTCGAATAATGGCCACTGGCGCTCGTGTTGTTCCGTAAAGAACCCACGAGATGTTAGTCAAAACCAGCATTACGCTGCGAAAAAAAAAAAAAAAAAAAATAATAATAATAATAATAATAATAATAATAATAATAATAATAATAATAACTCTCATGGGTTTCTGACTTGACGCGGCGGCAAGGCTCAGTAGCTCTGAAAGCCAAGCTAAACGCAATCCAACAGATATAATATAACCAGGGTATCTGCATTTAGTGCTTAACAAAAACGTCTCTTGACATTTTTTGATTTATGATATTCTTTAAATCAGGGGTTCCCAAAGTTTTTCTTAGGCGGGCCAGTTTAATATTAGCGAAATTTTTGGCGGGCCAAAAGAATAGAATCAAAACAATAACCACGATTTTCTTTGTTCTAAATATATTAACTATTTCTTATCTTTTCTTTTATTTTTTTATTAGTATACTAAATTTAATATAAATATAAATCTTTAATTATATATTTATCAAAACGAAAAAATAACTGAAATCCATCTTATTATATAATAATATAAATCCATATCTGTAACAACAATTATAAAATCACACAATTTATTAACACGAAAGTAAAATCACTCTTATTGTAAATAGAGAACTATAACTATAGCAACAAGTATTACAAACTAATAATCTTTTATTTATTAACAAAAACAAATATAACTGGAACTAAACTTATAATTATAAATATAAATTTTTAATCATTGCAACAATGATTACTGTCGGAGTTCTGTCCGGATAACTGTCGGACATTTGTATTGCGCGACTTGTGTAGTTGTTTTATTTTAATGATGTCATTAAACTTTGCTTGTATGTCAGTCGAATGTAATCTTATAATACTGCTTGTAAATGATTATCACTCAATTCTGATCTTAATTTTATTAATAAAAACGCTTATGGTTAAAGTTCTGTAAGAATTTATTAAAATTATTCAAAATATTTTATTGTATTTTATTTGTAATATTTATTATTTATTTTACAATTTACTTATTTATTTTTGAATAAAAATATAATATATCGTATCGACATCGCGAGCCGCATTCACAGGCTTTGCGAGCCGTATTTAGCCCGCGGGCCGCACTTTGGGAACCCCTGCTTTAAATAGAAAACGTCATTTTAACGTCAATCGTCAAAGACTAAGCCACTTAGGAAAACATTTTATATGACCTTTTCTTCATAGAATCAGTTGAGCAAGCGTTTTCTTCACTGTTAATGAGAATTTCTCAGGTCCGCGAGCAACTGAACTCGCTAACTAATGGAACTCGATAACTATTTAACTATTTAATCTTTATTATTATTAAATCATTACATATAACCTTAAAATGTTTACACAAAATCAAATATAATAATAATAATAAACAGGGTGTCATAGAGTAATCTCTCAGACTAGAGACATGACCCATTTAGGTTCAATGAAGAACCTGTCTATGGGTATACAACTTTACACCATTTATTTTAAAAATCAGAAATGAGATTGCATAAGTAGGTATAGATAATTAATTTTACAAATTATATGTAGCACATACTATTAAAACACATAATAAGTCTGTAGTACATATTTAAACTAAAATAAAAATAAAAAAGAAAACAACAAACTTCAACAAATAATAATTACACAATGTAGAAATATAGATATTAATCAGAAAAAAAAACAATTATACTATAATAGAATGTATTTTACTTCTTTCTTCAGAAATCAGCCATTGTTTCAACTTTTTTTTAAATAGATTCAAAGAATTCAGTTTTATCAGAAAGTTTGGCAATTTGTTTCGCATTCTAGGCCCTAAATAGGTAAAACATCGTTGACCTATTGATTTATTTGATCTTGGTAAGAAAACCTTAGCATCCAATCTGCTTCTGGTGCCATATTCGTGATTAATTACTTCTAAGTAGCGTGGGTTAGAGTATAAAAATACAACTGTAATCTTAAAGAAAAGCTGACGCAGATCTAGTAATTGAGATTCTGAGTACAATTGATTTGATGGATATCTTGATGGTTTATTAAGAATTATTTTCAGAAATCTTTTTTGTAGTATCTCCAAAGGCAATAAAAAATTTTCTCTTATGACTCCCCAGCCAATAATCCCGTACTGTAGTACAGATTCAACAAGAGCATAATAAATTGTTTTGAGCTGACATATGGACAAAAACTTGGAAAATTTATAAAATCTGTATATGAACGTGAACATGCCATCTCAGGAAGGAGTCGAAATGTATACCGAGGTATTTTACAGTAGACGTAAAGTTTATGATTATATTTTCATCAACCTTAATAAGATTTACATCAGGCAAGTATTTCTTATATGACGTAAAAGGTACTATTTTTGTTTTAGCTACATTAACTGTTAATACATTAACTTTAAAATAGTTAAAAATATTTTTTAGGTCTGTCTTAGCAGTAGTGATAACTTCATTCCAAGATTTAGCCATATATACAACTATGATATCATCTGCAAACGAGAGAATTTTACCAGATGAATTTAAACTGAGTAGGGAGTTAATATATGTTATAAATAGAACAGACCCTAAAACTGTACCTTGTGGGACTCCATAAGATATCGGCTCTTCGTTACTCAGCACTCCATCAACTTCTACTCGTTGTTTCCTGTTTTTAAGAAACGATTCTATTAAATTATATACTTTTCCTCGTATACCAAGATGTTCTAATTTATCCATCAAAATCCCATGACACACAGTGTCAAAGGCTTTTGCCAGATCAATGAAAACCCCCAAGCATGGCATTTTTTTATCTATAGCGTCATACACAATGGATGTTAAGTGAGCAATTGCATGTTGTGTCGACATTTTTTCACGGAAACCGAACTGCATTCTATTTATTATTTTATTTCTTTCCAAATATGACAATAGTCGGGTTTTTATTACTTTTTCAAAAATTTTTGATAGAGCAGAAGTAAGAGATATCGGTCGATAATTCGTTATTTGAAATCTATTACCACCCTTGAATATCGGTTTGACAGTAGCACATTTTAACTCATTTGGAAATATACCCTTCTCCATCGCAAGGTTCACTAGATAACTCATAGGCTGTGCTATGTAATTAAAAACTACTTTTAGAGCTTGATTCGTTATTTTGTCTGGACCAGTAGCCTTTTTATCTTTTAAATCTGAAATTATTGATATAATTTCGGTAGGGTTAGTAGATTCTAGGAACATTGATTTAGTTTTGCCAGTGTCATTCGTCTTAACATAAATATTACTGCCACCAATTCTCTTAGCCAATTTTGGACCAACAGTAAAGAAAAATTTGTTACATTCATTAGCTATCATTTCTTTGTCGGTTATCTCGACTCCGTTATCAAGAATTAATTTGTTAATGCATTTATGTTTATTTACATAAATAATGATACAATTCGTAAATAATATCTACATAAGAGAGAAATAAATTCGAACTGAATGGTACATTTCAGTGGGTATACTTGTTGTGTATGATTTCGCTATTTTCTCAGAATATACGTGGGAGGTGAAGCCTACACAAAACAAGTCTCAAACAAAGAACGCCTCTTGGAAGTGAATTGACCCTTATTCCAGTGTTGTATGATGAATCTGACAGGAAATGATAAGCGTGATCTGTTTTTATAAAGATGGATTTGTTCCACCGACTATTTGCAGGACCGAACAATAAGTTTCTGCTATTGAATGTTGCTGTAATTTATCAAAGTTTCTGATCTAGACAGAGCCCACATATTTCTTATCTAGCAGCTGTAACCCTAGCAGTTAAATTGAAGCTTTAGTAGCCTTAGTGACAAATTGTGTGGAATTGTATGTATAATTAACAATAATTAGAAATAATGAAAGCCAACATGTGTACTATATCTCTTTAGATATACTCTTGTTATGCAATAATATCTATTTTTATAAAAAAACTATAATTACGAAAATCTGAACGTTTGGTACCATATCAACGTCCCTATATATTATTTCATTTTTAGACTCTACGCGGAATTCTAAACACATTTCGTGTATAAAGTCTAACCATTTTTGACATATTTAAAATTTTATGTAAAAAGTAACAGTTGCAGATTGAAAAATAGTTTATTTACTTGATATTTATATACTTTATTTGATATTTCAGCGTAACATGGGTGCGAAATTTAAATTTCAAAAAATTTACGTTTTCATCATAGAAAATTTTCGCTTTTGCAATTTTGCAATTTTGCGAAGGTTTTTCAGATGCCTTTATACAGTCGAATTTATACTATTTTTAAAAATATTCAGCGTGGTTTCATGGAAAAAAGATCAACCAACACAAATCTTAACCAGTTTATTTCTAACGGTCCGGTGTACGTATTGTATACCGATTTCTCAAAGGGCTTTGATAGGATTGATCATAACATACTTTTGCATAAACTTACGGATTTTGCCATAACTTGCAAAGCTCTTTCGGTCTTATTTATCACGTCGTGTCTAATATGTCGCATATAATGGATATAACTCTAGTCACTACCTTATTACTTCTGGAGTACCTCAGGGCTCTAATTTGGATCTTCTACTATTCTCTATTTTTATTAATGACATTATCAATCTTCTCAATTGCAATCAGGTAATCTATGCGGATGATTTAAAACTATATTTTTCTATTTCGAGTGTAGATGATTGTGCTTTTCTTCAAAATTATTTGAATATGGTTGCGAGATGGTGTGATTTAAATAACTTACATTTAAATATGTCGAAGTGTGAAGTCATTTCTTTTACACGTAAATTGAATCCTATAGTTTTCAACTATGAAATTAACTCAGGTTAGGTTAGGTTAGGTACATGGATAAAAATATCCGCTATGGATATCGCTAAGTGCCACTTATAGTTAAACACCACCAAGTTATGCTAATCCTGATGACTTAGAAATAAACCGTCAATACGAAAAGGGCAACGTAAATCTCTGCAACTCTGTCACGTATAACCAGTGGAGGAGATGCGAGTTCTTTTTTCTTTTCAGGCAATGCGGAACAGACTAAGCTGCCATGTATTGTATGTGATTAGGATTTCGCCACGTTTTATTTTCCGCATTATGCATATAACGGAGTTCTTTATTTAAATAACGAGACTACAAGGATTTGGTCCAGAATGATTTGTCAAGTGTGGAGTGGATAATTTTATTTTTTTTATCAGTTATACTGATGGTGTCTCATATCATAAGTATCTATTTCTTAAAATTAACGGGTATCATATCATGTAAACCAGTGATTCCCAACCTTTGCTGGACCATCGCCCTCTTTAGAAGAGAACAAAAATTTCAACGCCCTCCTAATCCATAATAGTTAATTTTATATGAAATATTAAAATATTGTTGCTTATAAATATTGTACCTAATTTATATGTTTATCCACGACCACTATATTAGGAAGGTTTAATATAGCTGTTTTCCGGGGATTAGAGGCCTTTTGTATGAGAAGGAATAATTATAAAAAAAATATTAAGTGTAATATAGTATATTGTTATAGGTATTAGGATTAAAAGTGTCACTTTTTTGGCGAGCAAATTTTGTTGTATTTGCGAAGCGAAGCGTAGCGTAGCCGAGCGGATGCAAAATTGCGATACAAAAAAAGACCCTTTTAATCCAAATATAACATGTTATTTTTTCTCCAACCGAAATCCCCCATTTAATTATTAATTTGTGCTTTGAAATTATTGCGTTATTTCATCGTTGTCAGGATTAAAAGTGTCAATTTTAGCTCCTAGGATGAAAAGTGTCTAATTTTGTTACTAAGGGTCGGTTTTTCAACGCTTGGTTAACACGATTTAACCAGTAGTTAAGCTAGCTATAAGTTTAGAATGTGATTTACCTCGAACATTCTATAAATAACTATTTACAATCTAAACTTGTAGTTAGTTAAGTGTAGGTTAAATTACGTTATCCGAGCATTGAAAAACCGGCCCTTAGATATAATTTTTTTTCCAGTAAGGAAAATGTCAACCTTACAGCCTCCTGACATATCGTTGGAGAAAAAATTAATTTTATTTATTTATTTATTTATTTGATGGCCCCCATGGAAGGCTCCAGCCCCACTGGGGGGCGATATCGCCCCCGTTGGGAATCACTGATGTAAACGAATAAGCACCTAGATTGAAATAATTATTAGAATTAGTAGGTAATGTAGGTAGCCTTCATTTTATTAGTTTTCAGTAATTGAGGAAATATTAAGTACAATTGTGACATTTTAAGTATTCTTGTTACTTATGGTGGAGGCATTGAAGTGTGTATGTATATTTTCAAATTCTGAATTTAATTATGCACTTATTTTTGCTATCTTCAAATTCTGAAGGGAAGTTTTGTTAGTTACGACAAATATGTCTAACAAAGATTAATAGAAATATTATTCTCTATTAATGTCGAGCATAAATCAATTACCAATTACCAATATCAAAGTATAAATCACCTATCAATGTTAATAACAGCACAAGGATAGGTATTATTATAATTATTGGCGTATTTTGAGACTCGGTTGACCGATTTTGTGACTCATAGGTCAAAAGACGCGCCATTGGCATTGTTAAGGAGATTTGTCTTCTTATTTTGGTCTCCTGTTTCTTATGTTTACTTAATATTGTGAGTTGGGTTTCAGAATCATTTAAGATAAGAAAGATCATGAGGTTTTGATACGAGAGAGATAGCGACTAGATCCACATCACCGGAGGATTGCTAATGGGACGAAAATCCCTAGTAATTAGTATTAGATGGATTTCTGTTTTTAGGGATAGGGCTAATAAAAACCTCTTTTACATGTACAAGGTGGCCCGTTTAATATGGGCCTATACCTTATCTCAGAAACTACAAATTCTACAGAAAAAAAAATTATATGAAATTGTTTTTTCAAAGTTATCTTCAATTTTTTTATATTTTCAAACTTATAACCTGTATATATACAGGGCGATGAACTAAAGTTCCTTTTTTTTAAATAGCACACCCTATATATTATTACATTTTCAGAAAGCCCTTCTATCGACAAGTTCAATGATATATGATATGATGGGTCTGACGCCAGCCGTTTCGGAGTTATTGAGTATTATCTTCAGGAAATAGCCCATATTATTAAAATCGTGATAGAAAGATTAATAATTAAGTTTTTGAGCCTTAACTTGCGCCAAGAGATTTCTAATTTTATGTACTTTATTATGTAATTACTCAATATTCAACTTTTAAAAAAAATTTGACCGTGTTGCCACATTTCGAAAACCATAAATTCTCACGATTTTTTCAAATGGAACACCCTGTATATTGTTACATTTCTAGAAAGCCCTTCTATCGACAAGTTCAATGATATATAATGTGATGGGTCTGACGCCTGCCGTTTCGGAGTTATTGAGTTTTATCTTCAGGAAACCTCCAATATTCAAATTGTAACTAACAAAATTACTTTTATTATTACTTAATTAAGTGTTTGAGTTCTAATTTGCACCAAAAAAAGTTATATAGGTAGTATATGATCTATCACTTTGATGTAATTGATGTAACGTTAGTATAGGGACATTTTCATTATTAATATTTATAATAAAACTAGTTTCAGTAAAATGCACGTATTTAATTTTGGTTGCTATATAATTTTCAACATAAATTTGATATTATTCGGTGAAATATATCAATATCAATTGTATACTAGTTGATTTACAAAGCCCCTGAAAAAATTTATTTAGTGACTGAAGATGCACAGGTAATTATACGATGTACCTACTTACTCTGTCTTTATTATTTGGTAATTTCATTAAATATGACCATATTTTAACGTTTAGTCAGAGTGGCCTTTGTAAACAAAATATCCACAATTATTATAGGATTTATCATTGCCTTGACAACCGGGGTAAACTAAAAAATTATTTGACATTGCGTTAATATATTAAGTATTTATTAATAATAATGTATAGTGTGGAAGAAAAAGTTGATATGCTAGAATGTTATTTATCAAATAATAAAAGTCCAGCTGTTGCTCTTAGAGAGTATAGAGCAAAATTTCCCGTAAGACGAATTCCAGAAAAGAAATTATTTGCTAGACTTTTTCAACAATAAGATTTTTTATGCAAATTAAGAGTTCAAAATGATATTTTGGGATCTTGGTTAGCACTATTTCAATCCTGGTCATATTCTGAGCATCATATATCTCTGAATTTGTCAATAGAAGGGCTTTCTAGAAATGTAACAATATACAGGGTGTTCCATTTGAAAAAAATCGTGAGAATTTATGGTTTTCGAAATGTGGCAACATCGTCAAATTTTTTCTATAAGTTGAATATTGACTAATTACATAATAAAGTACATAAAATTAGAAATCTCTTGGCGCAAGTTAAGGCTCAAAAACTTAATTATTAACTTTTCTAGCACGATTTTAATATGGGCTATTTCCTGAAGATAATACTCAATAACTCCGAAACGGCGGGCGGCAGACCCATCATATCATATATCATTGAACTTGTCGATAGAAGGGCTTTCTAGAAATGTAACAATATACAGGGTGTTCCATTTGAAAAAATCGTGAGAATTTATGGTTTTCGAAATGTGGCAATACGGTCAAATTTTTTTTATAAGTTGAATATCGAGTCATTACATAATAAAGTACATAAAATTAGAAATCTCTTGGCGCAAGTTAAGGGTCAAAAACTTAATTATTAACCTTTCTACCACGATTTTAATATGGGCTATTTTCTGAAGATAATACTCAATAACTCCGAAACGGCGGGCGTCAGACCCATCATATCATATATCATTGAACTTGTCTTTAGAAGGGCTTTCTGAAAATGTAATAATATATAGGGTGTGCAATTTAAAAAAAAGGAACTTTAGTTCATCGCCCTGTATATAAACAGGTTATAAATTTGAAAATATTAAAAAATTGAAGATAACTTTGAAAAAACAATTTCATATAATTTTTTTTCCATGGGACTTATAGTTTCTGAGATAAGGTATAGGCCCATATTAAACGGGCCACCTTGTACATGTATCAAAAGTAGGTAGGCTACACTTCATTATTATACTTACATATACATACATATACATGTACATGTATGTATATGTATACGTTTTAAATTATTTAGTTGTCAGCGAACTCAATTGATTCGATTTTGAGTATTTTAGAAGATGTTGGATAACTCTAATGTGATATTAGATTTTTAATATAATTTTCCTATAAGTTTTAATTGGAAAAAATCAGAGTAAATGAATTAACTCTAACTCTTAGACGTCAAAGTCTCTTAAAAAATATTTGTAATTGATAAACTACTGAATTGTAATCAGTAATTTTAAAGGTTATTCCTATAGCTAAGACACTCGATGGACGAAAACTGATAATAATTTAAAATTATGAAATGCAAAAATATTTGTTCATGTGTAACAAAACTTATTGAAACCTTGAACACAATACGTATATATTTATCAGCTCACTTCTGGTAGATAGCTTATATTGATTAAACTCAACCGCCAGCGCAAATATTTGCTTTCTTTGTTTCCTGCAGCCCAATTCGTAGTCTAAACATACTTAGGATTTTGATATGGCTACTGCTGAGTTCGTGATGTTATATAGCAGAGAGACTATATAAAACTCTACGCTTATCCTTAATTTGTTGCTAATTGAGGAGCAAATAATAATCTAATATATTGTTATGATCCAATATATTCTTAATAAGTATAATCAGTTACAAATATATAATTGTGCACCCAATAATGTTAAAAATTACACATTATGAATAAAGTTTCAAACCGTAACTTTGGTCACTCAACGTTCAAACAGAAAATTGAGAGGCAAACAGCAGATAGTTGAGCGCCATCTACTGTTGATTTGCTAAATTATGAAATTATCGTCCTTAGACTATTGAGTTGCTAATTTGGTTGCAGGAATTCTAGAACGTGAAATTTTCAAATGAAAATAGTAGAAATAGAACAGAAATTTAAATAAATACTATTACTTATTCTGTAATGCAAAATCTGAAACTAATAACTTGCAATTAGTTAACATAAAATATATAGTAATGATGTCGAGTTCATTACACTAGAGAAATTACTTTTTTGGTAGTTGTAATAAGAGGTTGGTTACTAATCTTGACTGAACATTTTGTTTCATCTTGAGTTGTAATCTGGAAACGCGATACGTCTCTAGTTGTTGACCAATATTGACCAATATAGAAATTAACCAACATAGTATTTTAATGGACTTAATACATTATTGAGAAGAAAATTAATTGATATTTATTATTTAACACATCAAGATACTAATACTTTATTGAGAAGAAAATTAATTGATATTTATTATTTGACACATCAAGATACTGTGTCCAGATTTTGATAAATGCCGTTTTTACAAATAATAAGATAGGTACCTGAATAGATTACCTGGATAATTTTACACTTATATAGGTATATCAGCCAATCAGAAGCTTTGTATTTGTTTGGTTACCATAGCAACAGAGAAGATTTCCGGAAATTATCTCTTCTCCTTCAGACAGGTGGAGGTGATTATTGCCGAAATTTTTTGACAGCCAAAACATCAACAAAACAAACTTGCTTTAGATCTCTTCGTGTTGTTAGTCATTAAGTTTTGAATTTCTTGGTTCTACAATACGAACAATCCAGGAGCTTTCTTGAATTACTCTCTTTAAATATATTTGAAGTCTGAATGTCAACTTTTATCTGAATAGCACAGCCTACTATAATCACTTTAATCAATTTAAGTAAGTGTGAAATTTTCTTACCGAATCCCCCTCGTTATATAATTAATAACCGGGAAATTCTATTCGTGCATCAATTTTTTAAGAAAATTGATGCACTCAAAAATTTCCGGTAATAATTACAAAATGAAAATATACTACAAACTTTATGCGTCGCTGCCCAAAGAAAGAATTTTTTATATTTAATTTTCGGAGATTATCTTGTACTATGGCTCCGATATTGTATTGGAGTGATAAATACGGCAGATCGTCACTCTATTGACTTAGTTTTACTACTTTAAAGCTCGTATGAGTATTATTTTATTGGTATACCTATTATTTTCTATTTATAAAAAATAATAAACTGGATGTCAAAAACTGAAACTGGGAGATGTTATTATTGAAAGTATTTAAATAATATTATCATTTATCAAATTTTCTGTTATTTGGTCCTTGTTATCTACCTATAACGTATATTCATATTTAAAGGAAATGTATGCAAAGGAATGCCAATACATACTGATCAGATCATACTGTCAGTATCATTCAATACTGTTCAGGACTTTTGCCTGTACGCTTCTCTGATATTTCCGTTGAAGTAATGAGGTTATTTATTTTGCATACCTAGTTATAGATTTCCACGACAACATAAACTTCATTAGGTCATAATATATAAATAATTTCAGGGCAAGCCCTGGTAAGCTACTTAACTTTAGTATTAATATTGTTCGATATAAAGGCTAAGCAACGTTCTCGCGGTTAGTTCTTGGATAGGTGACCGTAGAAGGAAAGACCCGTAATCCTGCCTGCACATTCTAATGGTCTAATTAACTCTAATTTGCAGAAACTATACAAACTTAGGCGAGGTTTGCGTAGAAATTTGTCTAACAGATGATAGGCAAGTAAAAGATCGCTCTATCCCGCGACAAAAATGGGAGTTCGCCAAAATTTCCAGGTTGGGAGTTGCTCGTCGCCTGGCGTCGGTGATTGACCTTAGCCGCGGAAAACAGCACAAAAATATTGCATTAGTAATGTGTTTAGGCAAATACTGAACATGGAAATTCGTTATGTATGTTTCATAACGTGACTGAGTTTCTGTGATGTTAATATTTTGGTAGCCACCTGTATATGTTCGGAAAATACCCTACAAATCTCTTTTGTAAGGCTTTATCAAAGTAAGTTTTCTCAACAGAAAATAACTGAAACCATTAAGCAATTAACGCAGTGCATTCTAAAATCTTAGGATAATAAAACTAATCCAATTTAAGAGGCGACTAAACGTGCTTTTTTCGCTGTTAAAAGTAACTTACAAAAACATCCTTATCTCCTCCTCCCTAATCGGATTTACTATTTATTCCATCCTTTCCGCTCGCCTGCCACCCTTACATCTAATTATTCCTCTCTCGCCGTCGCCGTTCCGGCTCCTCCACCTCCAGGCGGGAAGTGACGGCGGGCGCATGTGCGTTGCTACCACCCCCAACTGCCAATTTCCAGTCCACCCACGGTCAGTGCAGTGCAAGCACGGGTCGAAGACGGCCTCATCACAGTGGCGCGCTACAACTTAGTCCGCCTGGTGGCGGCCCGCCACGCCATCTGGAGACTTCGCCGGACAGGATCCCAGCCTTGCGATAACCCCACGGATACGGACTCGTATGTACTGCACTCCTCAAAACTGCACTTGCTTCGCTGGAACCGAATGCCTCGTCGAATGCACTCTCGAAGGCGTCACAAGGGCTGTTATAGAGTTCGATGCCTATGATGTGACAGTGATGCCTTCATTTTAGTTACGCATTGTTGCTTCGCTGCATACCTTCAGTAAACATTAGAACAAGGTCATTTTAATTTTGGGCAGTGCACTACTTATTTATTAATATTCTAATGCGAGTCTATGATTTGATTCAAACAAATGCATCCATTTACTAAATAAAGAAAACATAAAGTCTTCTTTACCTAATTGGTGTTTATTTTATGCACTTTATGCACGCAGGTGGCCCCCCCACTTAAGGATTTCCCGGCGCCTAAAATTTCCCATTTCTGACAATATTTTCGGTACACAAATATCGTAATCTTTTGATTTAATGTAAAAGCAATATTAATAATTCAAAGCTCTAAAGTTGGAGTTAGATATTTTCAATATTTAAATTCCCGTAAAACGTAATTTTAATATAAAGACAAGAGTGATATTCTCGATGATAAAATATGCACTTTAAATAATTAATTTTATATATTTATCCACTAGTCTAAAATGTTTAATAAGCACATACGTTCTAATGTTTGAAACAAATAGATCTTTTGGGAGTGCGATTATAGAAAATTAGATATGAAATAATCTTTTGATTTTAAAATATTTGTGAACCTAATAATAATCAATCGATTATCTACGACTGTACAAGTTTTTTTGTAGAAAGTATGATTTCCACGTGCTTTAACTTTTTAATAATAATAGATTTAATATTAATTTTTTATATTTTTAATAATAATGAATTTTTAATAATAATGCCGAGCTCTGAATTGAAATATAAATTTCAATTCAGAGCTCGGCATTGCTTTGAATTAAATTGCTTTTACAATTAATTGAAGCAATATAATTGCTTGTTGCTTGAAGCATTTTATATCATAATTAATTTACATTTGAAAATGAAACACATTCGTACGTTGCTTTGTATTTGTTAAATGATACAAACATTTTTCAAACAATACTAAATTAGTTCAAATACTTTGGAATTAATTGAATTACTTTTAATGTAATTTAAAGCATTTATGATAACTCCAAGCAGTTCATTACTGCAGTGGTACTGCACTTGCTAGCTGGAAACTCTGCCACACGCTGGAAACACTGCCACGCCACATGTCGGAAAAACTGAGTGTATATGTGACAGCAGTGATGTTCTTATTTTGGTAGTTTCCTGAACGCAGCTGCTTCTGGTACTGCGTTCGATTCTGTACTTAACAAAATGAAGGAATTAAGAGTGCGTTATTTTTGTTTATTGAATCAAGTAAATTAATATAAACATCCCCAAATTTAAAAAATAAATAGTACTCAATTTGGTAGATAACAGATAATCTATATTAGATATTAAATATTTTTTAAAATACCTAACTTATTCAAGATTGTTTCATTTTATTTAATAAACTGTTATCTTTCTATATACTTCTTTCTTTCTGTATAAACTATAGTGAGCAGTAAAAAGATGTATCTACATCGTATAAGAAATATTTGTAGTATTACATTATTTTAATAATAATTATAATTATAGATATGGTACATAATTGTTTCGACATCTGCAAGAATAGGTAGTAAGAATTATTTTACATGAAAAAAAATTATTTGGAGTACCTACAGGAATACAGGTAGAGCAACAAAGAATATCTTTTAAAGAATCAGTTTTTGATATAAAAAATTATTTTTAAATTAAACGATTGGAGCTGGCCACCACGTTGTTCATTGGTATTATAATATGATAGAAACAATAATACTCGTATATTAATAATATTTTATGAAGCTGCTGAAGCAAAGAACAGGATTTCGCACATTTTATTAAAATTTTTATGGGTCAAATTCAGCGATTGGATTATAAGATATAAGTTTCAATAAGTACGCACTCAGTTTCAAGTTCAACAAGTTTATAGTAAAACTAATTCAATAAAACTTCTTTTTTAAGTTACACGGTGATTTATTTATTTATTTATTGAGAGAAACAAACAGGCTACATAACCTAATTACATGTTTCCCTAAATTAACCTAATGGGAATAATATAAAAAATTGAAATTTAGCGCTCTAAATATAAATGTAACAAAAATAAAGATATAGAAATAAAAAAGGAAGGAAAAATGAGCTACAAGTTCAAAAAATGCAAAATTGCGCAAAGCTACAAAAGCAAAAAATGCAAAATTGTACAAATTAAGTCAAATTAATGGTACAGTAGGTACCAGTGGCGGTTGCTGACATTTGAGCATGGGGGTGCGCACAAATAAAAAAATTCCACACAGAAGAAAATTTTGCATTTTTCAAGGTCAAGTACCCTAAAATTATAAATTGGAAATTCGCAGAGCAAAAATATTTGCTTAAAGAAATAGGTTTCTGTTGATGAATATCCCGTATTTTGATGCGATTGACAGAAATCTCGATAAAAATTATTTAAAATAATATTTAAATAGGTGTATTTAACATTTAAATATCAAAAAATTAAAGGTACATGCTCTCAGATTTACAACATTTAAGATAAAAAGTATAATTACCCTAGAATTTCTAGATATATCCAAGCTTGATGTTATTTCTTGCTTGAGGAAAATCCATTCGTCTATTTTTGGAATTCGTAAAAACGTCAGTTACACGATTATTAAAATCTTGAATCGCTGCAATTAGTATAGTAGATTAGATTAGATTTCTGTAGGAGTCGGCCTCCTGGCCTGGTCCACCGCGACCTAGAAGATCTATTGTGGCACTCCCAACCTATTTAGAGCACTCTGTCCAGCTTTGTCCTTTGCATTAGACTCCACAGCCTTGATAGGGGCTCTTCCATGTAGCTATTGGCTCTTGGTCTTCCTTCCCCAAGTATTTGAAATCTCAGTCTTGTCAGGCCCTCGCACTGGCATAGTACGTGTACTGAGGTTTCCTCTTCTTCTTGACAGAATCTGCAAGTTGCATCTTCTGACAGTCCCATAAGATTCATGTGCCTATTTACCCTACAGTGTCCTGTTAGGAGACCTACTATTATTCTGATGGCCTTTTTATTCTGGCCTAACAGATCTGCTGTGAATTTAGGCATCCGTCCTTTAATGAATAGCTTTGCCTGTCTCAGTTGTGGCAGATTCCTCCACCATTCTAGAGATTTGTTTCTCATCCATTCCTCCATGGATGTTTTAATGCATGGCTTCGCTATGCCGCAGAAGGGTTCTGGTCCTATGAGGTCTTTTGATGCGCCTTCTCGGGCTAGTGCATCTGCCTCCTCATTACCTTTGTGCCCCTCGTGCTCAGGTACCCAAGCTAGTGTCACTCTATTCTCGTTCCCTAGCTCTTTCAGGGTATTAAGTAGTATAGTAGTAAGTGAATAGCGTTCACTTTCAACACTCGACAACACATAGGTCGAGTGCGATGGTCAGTGATGGTGATCTGCTGTTTGTTGGTCGATAATTAAAATATACAGTGTTTTCATGTAATAAAGTAAAACATGTAAAAAACGGCCCACATTGATAAGAAAAAGACAGGAACTTGCATTCATTTTCAAAATATAATAAAGTATGTAATACCTACTATAACAAAAAATTATATCAACTTTGTAATAGCTATGTATAAAGACGACCTTTAAGCAGTAACTATTCAATCTGCATTAATTTAACTGAAAATCGATGCATTATGCACTGCGGAAAATATGCTGCTGCCTTTATTTCAATTCAGCGTTTATTATGGAAGTTTACTTTTTTAAGGTCAACTAATGAATAAAAAACACATACTCAAAATGCAGATGCAAGCGCTAATTTATTTGCATTTTAAAATTTGTTTTACTTCCAGCTGCAGGCTGCACACCACATTGTGTTTCACATGGAATATTAAGGGTGATATAGCTATAACTAATGAACAAACACGTTTTCTAATTAGTAATTTTGTCTACAACCAATGAAACTTTTATAGAATTTACACTTTATGATCTCGGTGCAGTCTAGTCTTATTTTTTTGTATCATAGTTTTACCTATTATTGCATTTTTTATACTGAAGTTGGTTTAAACATAAACAAATTTAAAACTGGTTCTACATAGAAATTTAGTTATGATGAGTATATATGAAATAAATACTTACTTTCGTAAATATTGTCCAGCACCTACCAGTGCTGGAATACATCATACTGCGCGTTTTTATATTTTTAATGATGAAAATTAAGTAGGTCTAAATACCTAGGCAGTTGCTAGGTAAATATTTTAAAAACTGTTTTTTTGGGGGTAAAATACTTAACCTAACTCATAAAAATACGTCCTTCAATAGTATTTTACGTTACAAGCCCAGTAGGTTCAGTACGAGTTTTTTTACATTATTTACTTCGGAAAGTGTAAGCGAGTACTGTAAACACCTACCGCACGAGTATCGTATGAAATTTTATTTCATACTGTTTTAAAATAAAAAGGAATTAGTGTAAATTTTAAACCAATCATTAAAATAAAATCTCACAATATTCAAATTGCATTGCTATCTTAACGGCCTTGACATGCAAGGTAACATTAAAATGACATTAACCTTCTCTTGAAGTATCGTAATTTTCTTTGGTTGTAAAATAATGCGGTGCTCAGAGGAAACTTTAAATAAATTCATAAACATCGTAGCTTGACTGAAATGGGTAGAAAAGCATTACTTATATTTGCCTGACTTTTAGTAAAAATGTCAAGAATTGATTTAAATTCAAAAACATAACTCCCTAATAACAGTCCGATAAAGTATTGCTAGGCAACAACATTTCAGTATCAGGTACTGGAATTTTCAATTTATCGGCCGCAAATCAGTGCGGGGTAAGTGGATCTATTGCACAGTATGAAATAAGATATATTACACCTGTTTTAAATAAGCCCATTTTCCATAGAATTAATAATATTTTTAAGCTTCCTGCCGATCTTGCAGCGTAAATTATCAGCTGCAGCAGAAAATTATTTACGGTTCATTACTATATATTAATATTTTTAAATGCCCCACATCAACATTAAGAGGATATAAATTATATCAGGATATAAAAAGGATATATATATATATATATATAAATATAAATGATAAAGGATAAGTCAGGAGGCCGCCGCATATTTCCCATAAATAAAGTATCACCGGTAACTAAACATAAGCTGCAGTGGTATTACATACAAGTGTCTTAAAGTTGAGACGTAAGTTAGGCAGATTTGTTCAAGACCATTAAGAGTCAACTTGAAAATTAGGCTTAAAAATTGCCTGTATTGTTAGTATTCTCGCCTATACCTACAACTACATAATATCAAAATCTCCCAAAAACTTAAACATCCAGAATAAAATTAGAATCGGGACGAATTTATGTTGCAAATCGTGAGTTCTAGCCGTCTAAAAAAGTACATAATACCACTGCAGGAAACCAGAATTATTTCTAAACTTCTAAAAGTTTGTCCCAAAAAATCACGGTATAATATGCAATAAAAGTAAATATAAGACAAATTAACTAAATTTCATTAGTGGTTTTTTAGTTTGATATTAATTTTTTAATTCGTTATTATTATTTGTGTCCTATACGTTTTACTAGTTTTACACTTTGAAGAGTTTATACTTTTTATTGTTAAAAACTTACCGTCGTTAATTACTACTCATAAGGGCTTAGAGACTGCCAGTATTAATTAATTATTTCGAGCATATCCAAATAAGTATAAATGTATAGCACTCAGAAGTAATTTACGCTCGATGTGTTTATGTTAGCATGCAGAAGTATCCACACTCCAATAAACCAGTAGGCAGATATATCGACATATTAAATTGGCAAACAGCCAGGAAAAAGCTTAGTCACCAAATACATTAGCCAATTTTTCAACATGTTCCTGCTCGTGTCTCTGAATTATAGGTTTGTTGCTCCACTGCGCCACGTTTTCCAGTTCATTATTATATTAATTAAATACATCATGAGCATATTATAAATATAATATTAAACATTCATAATTACATCATATACAATTACTAATGAATAATTATTATCTCTTCTAAATGTTTTCCTTTATACCCTGTTCCAATATATAGTATATCCTATATCATAAAAATCATGTTAAGAAAGATTACAGACAGATAAGTAACAAAAAGTTATATATAACCTTAACATAACACTGACGTAGTTTTCTACATAACACCAAAACCGAGACCAAAACACTATACTGTACTCGACGCGAGTTTCGCCAATCAAGTTGGCATCATCTGGAGATGATTAACTAAACCTATGCTAACATTGTGTCCTATTTAAACCTAAACTATTTCTACGGTTCAGTGAACCGTCGCGACAGTGAATGTTGGGCGGCACTAGATTTATCTGTTTTATCATATTTGAGAAACCACGGGTGAAACCAGTTTCACCCGTTACTTGGTAAGGTTTTTAAAGATATAGGTATGTCAGTAGTTTATTCATCGGGAAATAAACTGCAACAACTTTTAAGCAATCCAAAAGACAAAATAGAAACTAAGAAACAGTCGGGAATTTACGAAATTAGCTGTAAGGACTGTAATCAAAAGTATGTTGGACAAACTAGGAGGTCAATTCAAACTAGATTCAAGGAACATATGGCTCATCTTATATATGGTACAATAGATAAGTCTAGTGTCACTCAACATGCGTTTGAGAACAACCATAAAATAGATAGTAGCAATTTAAGACTAATTAGAAATGTAACTAATTCAAGATAGCTGGATGTGCTTTTGAGAGTTTGGAAATTGCTAAATGTAAAAATAGTATGAATGATAATAGAGGGTCAATTCCATATAGCCCGCTTTATTTGTTAGTAAATCACGGTTCACTGATCCGTCGAGGCGGTTCACTGAACCATAGAAATAGTTTAGATATAAGTAGGACACAATGTTAGTATAGGTTTACTTTTAATTGTCTCCAGATGATCTATTAGCTGAAGAAATGCGTGTCGAGTGTAGTTTAGTGTTTTGGTGTTATGTGGAATATTACGTCGGTTTTATCTTCACACCAAACGTTCTAACCCGTTTCAAACAAACCTTAAAACAGTAGTTTTTTAAATTTTGAAAGTTTGCCTGCCGTTGCCAAAAAGTGGAGTAATTTCCAAAAAATTCAAACTAAATCACCACCCGGTAGATTATTATGAACTGGATTTTATTCTTAATGAAAAATAAACACAAAGTAAAACAGCACATTTAATAAAAAGTTAAAGTCTGTGGAAATAAAAAGATCATATGAAAAGTCTTCCATTTGTATAATTTTTGAGTACAAAATTATTAACAATGTTAATAACAAAATCTTATTATCATTAAAGGGGAAGAAGTGTTCCTATAAACTAGCCTTATTCTTAATTAACATTCATATCGGTAAAAACTATCCATTGACGTATAACGAAGACATACAACTCTTCGATCAAGTTCCCGAATTTATGAAACTGTTCAGTAAATTTCTCCAATTTATTACTCCTTTTATGTACAATCAGTTTATTTTACATAAGATATGCTATACTATTTTTCCAATAACTTCTTCTACCCTAACATAACAGTCTTACCCTAACATTTCCATACTCTGTCTCTAGCACCCCACCTTGTAACAAAATATTACCTTTTATTGACACTTCCCTATATACATATAATAAATATGATAATCCAAATGTTCTGATACTTCAAAAAGGGAGAACGGTACTGGCTGTTCAGTCATTTCATTGGATTCAGCAATCGCCCAGTATAAAGCTTCCCATCCACTGCAGTGTTCATACTGGAGAACTATATGGAATTATTATGGCAATTAAAACAGTGACTGGATCGAATAAAGTAATCCGTTTTCCTCGATAGACACTATTCAAAACATATACTTATAGGTACCCAAAATGCTGTAGTCGAAAAAATACATGAAACCTGCCAGCAACTTGCCAAACAACGAAACATATCTATAACAATCATTTGGGTACCATCACATGTACTCACGAGCAACGAGAAAGCCAATCAAGCAGCTAAAGAAGCCTTAGCAACCAATTTGCCCGAAGAAAATGTCCAACTTCATACGATAAGAAAAATATCCTGAAGAAAAACATTTCTGATAAATGGCAATGTCATTGGTCTCAGTCAAATACAAAACTTGCTGAGATATATCCGATCCTTATCGCTAATAGACCAGCATCTATGAAAAGACGCGATAAAACTACAATCCATAGACTAAGAATAGGCCACAATCGCTACACACACGGTTATCTCATGGCAGCAGCAACTCCACCCTTTTGTGAATCCTGTAACAGACGACTGAAAGTACCTTATTCTGATAAAATGCCTTCAATGTGCTTCTGTCCTAGAAAACTATGCCAACGGCACAGTTTTCTAGGAAGTCTTAGAGAAGTTCTATCTCACAACAGTCTGAAAAAGTCATCGACTTCCTGACAGGTATTAATGTTTACTGTAAATCTGCCGACTTTAGCTATTTTTCAGTTCTTTCTCTCCTTTAAATAGAAATAATATATACCATTGCAAATTTACTTTTCTGGCCAATGACCATCATAGCTGTCGAGGCACATTTCTTTAAATAAATAAAATAAATAAGTTCATTCCTATTTTGTAATATAAGTTACATCAACTGTAGATCCTGTATCAAAACTGCATACATCAGGTCTAGCGATAAGAAAATATAAATATATGTAGTTTGCATTGTTCTCGTCACATTGCTCTCGTCACTTGTTCTCGTCTCAGCACTTGATTATTTTTAAAAGTATCAGTTTTGAGTCTACTCAACAATTTACGTATAACATTCGTTTTAGCGTTGATTGAGTCAAATTAGTTTTTATGATAAAAATCATAAACATCATTAAATTAATTAAATCTAAGCCGAATGTGTAAGTTGAATTAATTCCGTAGGGAAAATTGACTCTCCGTCTCTTCAACTTCAATGAATTAATCCAGGATTATAAAATTCCGCACCCACTTAAAAATCCATTAGGTTTAATTATCCTACCCCTCTAACTGAAAATCTGCATACCTTACCATGATTTACATACCCTAAAATTTGATGTTCCCTTAACATCACATCTTATATTGTGTTTTAGATTACAAAAGGGGACTCGCTTCCGAAATCGAATTTCCATATTATCCCGGACTGGTGACGGGCACAGATAATATTTGCCCAGTTGAAATCGAATTTGCTTCACTCTTATTTGTTTTGTATTGCTTAGATTATCTTTACGAATGGAATCCGTAGATATAATAATGAAAATTGATTGATGATGTTGAAATTAAATGATACAATCATACTTCTTTGATCTTGAATAAATATTTTCTCAGATATCCTAGTTTTACAATTCTCTTTGTTAATTTAAAGATAAAAGTCGTTTATTCTCTTATACTATGAATATATTATGAAATATTAATCTTAAGCATTTTCTGAAAAGTTTTTTTCTGAAAGAAGTTTCCAGTACCTTATTGGTTACAGCGTTTTTCGATAGGTATTTTATAAATTAGAAATTATTTTCTCATTTATATCTTTTTACGCTTAGCTTCTCTATAAATTAGTAGTACAATTAGTTGTACGTGTCTTGAGCAAAATGCAGGAGTGAAAATTGTTTCTAATGCACAGAATTATCGTCTAAAAATACAACATGGCCTTAATGGGGCATTGTATAAGGTGGAATTATGTCATATGTCACCTACAAGAACTCATTAGTTAAGCCCGGTTTTTCAATATAGAGTTAACTCACAAGTTAAAGTTAATTTTGGGTTATTTATTAAAATCTGTTTTTCAAGTGCAAGTTACCTTCCAGCTTAAAATTAACTCAGGGTTATATTGACTCGCACATGAAGGCAGAGTTAACTATAAATGTTAAAGTTAAATATAACCAAATAGGTCTTGAGTTCTATGTTCAATAAGTCTGTGTATTTGCTATATAAAATTCTTATAATCGATTATGAAATAAATGCATACAGTAGTGATGAGAATGCTAGAAGACTGAAAATATTTAAACATTTATCAAACTATTTTGAAGAATGGGTTCGGTATGATTTTGTGTACGCTTTTATTCTTATTATTTTCGCTTTTATTATTTTATTCTGTCGGAAATTTTATAGAAAAAATACCAGATATTGTATTTATTGTACCAACAACATTCATTTATGTGAATAATTGCAATTCGTGATTAAAACTGGCTTGTTTTTTGTTTCCAGCATACCATTCTACTTTTTGGGTTCTATAATTTTCTTTTCAATTACCTACCTATAGTCTATTAATTGATTGTTTTGAAACATAACATTTTTTCAACGTTTTTTATTTACCTACCTTATTCATTTTTAACAACAAATCATTAAAAATTAAAATATATTTATTAATACTTACACAAAGACACTATTGAACCTTATTCAACTTGACAGTCCTGTCATAGTGCTTTTAATACAACCTTTTTCTGCAAATAACAGGTGACAAACTGAAAAATTACAAGATAATTCCCAAAATACTACAAAATCCCGAAAAACTATTGTCAACTTAATAAATTTTTTCGCAAACTTGAAGTCTATTAACTCGAGCAGATATTGTTATAGAACAACACTTTCAAATATATCCTAGAGTTACTGTAACTCAGAGTTAACACATAGGTATGGGTTACTTATCTCGTAATTTACCTTCCAATTGAAAAATCGGACATAAGTGGTTGCCTTCAGCACTAAATACATGCATTTCAGGGACACCGTTTTTGTGAATGAGAGCAAGGCATGGGAATCCTAATTTTTTCCGATAAACTTAATAATAATCATTCTTACGCATCGTAAAATCATCTGTTCTATCTTGCTATAGATAGAATGCTATCTATCTATTAAATCCCAAAGCGATTATGAATACCTAAAAGAATTATTCAACAGAAAAGTGATGAAAGACCGAAGAGGTAGCAGAATCAGATGACTGCGCGGAAACTTTATAATGGTCCTTTCAAGGCAGAAGTATACGCACATGTATACACAATGAAATCGTAATTTAGTTATTATTCTCATTAATTTCAATTAGACCTATTCAGGTTTATAACTTTGTTGCCGAAGCTTTAATTGGCTTAATTTTTTAACTACCCACATTACGATTTAGTGCGAGTTATGACAGGACAATATAAACCACACAATGCGTACGTTAATCAGTTATTTTACAAACAACGGAAGAGTTGTTACTGTGGCGATAATTACGCAATACAAAGCACCAAGTACCTGTATTGTAGTTTGGTTTCAATATTGTATGTCTACGTTAAAAAATCATATGTTGCACTGTAATACAATTTTAATATTCACTTCAGAAATATACTCGTATACCGATAAGTGGCAAATAATGACTCGATGTTGATGTTGCTGTAATACTAAAAAATATTATCAATATACAAGGTTATCTATAAAGTAAGGGATATATTTCAGCTTATTATGTACTTTTAACAAATTAGGTTAATAACAGGATGTGAAAGAAATTCGATTACTTAAACAATGAGATTTCTTATGTGCAACAGTGGTTAACGCAAATGTTTGATGTGTTGTCCATTTTGTTGCTGTACAGGGTGAGTCAACCATAGAGTAAAGTTCATTATCTCATTTGTTTAGAGAATTACGAAAAAACGTTAAATACAAAAGTTTTATAGAATATTAAGGTGCACAGTTTAAAATTATTTTTGAGTATACAAGGTGATTCAAAAAAGCGTGGCGAATATAACATAAGTTTTTTTAAATGGAACACCCTATTTTTTTTTTTATTTTTAGATTTTACATGAAATTCTATAACTTTTTTGTTAATAATGTCATATTCCTAAACCCAGTAGTTTTTCTAATATTTTAATTTTTTTAGAAAAATATTAGTTTTTACTCTTATAAGAAACTGACAGTACCGCCATTGTTTCTAAAGGTGGAATAATCAAATTTGGTACAAACGTTCTATAAGGATGACAAAAAAGGTATATGTAAATAAATTTTAGTTAAATGCTACAGGGCCTTCAAAATAAATTTACACATTTCGACTATTTTAACTTCAAAAATTTCAATTTTTTTAAATGGCACACCCTGTATATTATTATTTTTTCTGATAGATTTTACAAAAGCCTTCAACTTTTATTGACTATGTCATATACCTAGTTTTCATAATTTGCGAGTTATTTTGATTTTATTCTTTTTTACACTTACCCTATTGTGGAAACATAAACTAATATAAATAATAATAATTTCCCTACTAACTACCTTATTTTTAATTATTATGGAGTAATCAATGATCAAAAATATGCCCGTCTACTTAGATACACATGTTTAGTCTTGTTACTATATTTTCTTGCATGTTCCATAGCATAAAGGATGTTTATTGTCCTCCAGGTATCTCGTATCCTATTTTCGATATCTTCTGGTGTTGTAGGGGAATTCACATAAACACGATCTTTAAGGTGGTTTAACAAAAAGAAATCTGAAGGTGTTAAGTCACATGATCGAGGGGGCCACCCAATGAATCCGTTAGTGTAATAAAAACAAGTGTAAAAATGAATAAAATCAAAATAACTCGCAAATTATGAAAACTAGGTATATGACATACTCAATAAAAGTTGAAGGTTTTTGTAAAATCTATCAGAAAAAATAATAATATACAGGGTGTGCCATTTAAAAAAATTGAAATTTTTTAAATTAAAATAGTCGAAATGTATAAATTTATTTTGAAGGCCCTGTAGCATTTAACTCAAATTTATTTACATATACCTTTTTTGTCATCCTTATAGAACGTTTGTACCAAATTTGAATATTCCACCTTCAGAAACAATGGCGATACTGTCAGTTTCTTATAAGAGTAAAAACTAATATTTTTCTAAAAAAATTAAAATATTAGAAAAACTATTGGGTTTAGGTATATGACATTATTAACAAAAAAGTTATAGAATTTCATGTAAAATCTAAAAATAAATTAAAAAATAAGGTGTTCCATTTAAAAAAACTTATGTTATATTCGCCACGCTTTTTTGAACCACCCTGTATACTCAAAAATAATTTTAAACTGTGCACCTTAATATTCTATAAAACTTTTGTATTTAACGTTTTTTCGTAATTCTCGAAACAAATGAGATAATGAACTTTACTCTATGGTTGACTCACCCTGTACAATCACCAACCGTTCCTCCAAATTGTACACATCATTATTCAGCATTTCTGGTTGAATTGCAGCAATTTGCTCCCTAATAGTCTCTTAATTCTTCTCTAGTTGGTGTTGGTTTTTAAAAAATTTGGTGTTATAAACACCAAATTTTTTAAATAACCCCACAGCCAGTAATCCACTGGGTTCTTGATCAAGCAATCTTGGAGGCTAGTAGTCATAGCGAAGGTTGAGCCAGACAGTGTGACGTCACACTGGCACCAACTTCAGGGTGGTCGGTAAGTATACGATCTGCATTACCGGCCGAACACAGGTGTCAACTTCAGACTATGGAACCACAGAATAGTATGAGACCATGGAACCACAGAACAGAATGAGACCATTGAACCACAGAACAGAATGAGACCATTGAACCACAGAACAGAATGAGCCCCACAACGACACCCCAGAAATTTAGACCCCCGAAATTTAGAAAAGGACACCCCCGGAATTTAGAAAAGGACCATCCCAAATTTAGAAAAGGACCACTTAAATTTAGAAAAGGACCACCCAAATTTAGAAGATGACCCGGAAATTTAGAAAAGGACCCCCGAAATTCAAATATTGGTATACAGGGTGCCCCAAAAAAAAAAAGGTAGTTATAGGGTGAGCCAGAATAAGAAGTAACCTACCTATTAAAGAAAAATCACGCGCAGTGTATCCTCTACTATAACAGAAAAACATGCGCAACAGTCCTGTTTATAGAAAAAACATGGCTGTCAGTAAAAAATAGCGGGAAATTCAAATGATTAGTATACAGGGTGCCCCAAAAAAAAGTTTAGGGATAGCAAGAAAGGGAAGGGGATAGAATAACATAAATATTTGTCAAAAATTATTTTATTTAGGTAAACCAGCAAACAACCAGTTATAAAGACCCGTACAATTCCTTAAGCTACACATACTTGTAGATATACAATGATAAAAGCAATATGAACTATTTTTACTAAAAACAGGTGGCGGGCCAAAGGTTCCACCACCACAGATTACATTCTCAACGTTAATTATAGTCGGCACTGATGATGTGGGATACAATTCACATAACCTTCGTCTGAGAAATTCCTCTTTTTGGCGTCCCTTTACGTATACTATACTGGTATTTCCATCCATCAGGTGAGTCTTTAATATTTCATTTAGCATAGCATAATCGATGTATCCACTCGTGTATTTCAGTCCATGATGAGATTGTTCCAAATATTTAACCTGTCTCGTGGCAGCAGCGTCTAAGGCGTTGAATGGCATTGGCGGTTTCAATAGGTAATGCGCCGAACGCTGACCGCAGATAAAAGATATCTCTTTTGGATGAAAATCGGGTAGATTGAAACCCTGCATGTCTACGGCCAGGCACTGCATCTTGATCGAGGTCTTGATTGAAACTGAGCTGAAGGCTGGAGTAAACTCAAGCTTTAAGATTATTTACAATATTATCGAGTGGGAGGTATTCCATAAAACAATCATGTATAATTATGCAGCATGCTCGGGTATTTACGGGAAAACCTTCGGATGCCTCTATTTCAAGCCTCACGTCAACAGTAGATGGCCTTTCATTTTCGTCTCGCCTCGAGCAATCAAAGACAAATAACGCTCGTTCCTTGAATTTATCAAAATCTAGTAATGGATGCTTCTCGAAGCAATTTATATAGCTGGTATAGAATTCGGTGTATCTGTAATATGCTTCATTGTAATCATTTTTTGCAAAATTTAAGCGCATTCTTTCTGCGGGGAAACTTTCGGCATTCAATGCCAGTTTAATATTGGTGATATTTATATGATCAAATTTCGTTGGATCCTTTCTGGTAGTGTCTATTTTCTCCGTCTGGAAGCAGACAATGACATATCTTGGGCTTTCAACGTGAGATGTAGTTTTTAAAGCCCAGGCATCTAAAGTATACCCCTCGGGTAGGGCTTTTACTTGTACATCCCACAGCCTATATGGCATTACGATCGGATTATTTGTCAAATATGAATTTACAAAATGTGAACTCTTTTGTTTTCCATAGATACAGTAAAATTCAATTATTGAAGCAACTAGATCCATTTACCTTTTGCTACTAACTTGATTTCGTAAAATTATATAAAGCTTTAAATTATATAATTCAATGTATATTATTTAAATAAATATTTGATATTATTGAATCCGCGGGAGATGTATCTACTTGTGAGGGGTGTAAACTTCAAAAGACTAAGCGGACTGTTGCCCTGATAAATGTCACATTGTCATTCACTTAAGACAATGTATATTGTAGCATAATATGTCTATAGGTTGTAGTATTAGGTATGGTCGTGTCGTACCGTAGGTTGAACATAGCTAACTCTATTTAATCAACCAATTTTTTAAAACCAAGTTTTACTCCAGATTGCGATTAGAAATAGATTATCCTGTTAAAAATGTATCCTTTCAACTGTTATTGAAATAAATAAATAGCTTAAAATTGAAGTTTGCGTTAAAAATATACTACATTCGTTCCATCAGAATACGTTCAAAAATTCGTTGTAATAAATTTGTTTTTAACACTTTCTGATGGTAATCACCCCCCAAATTATATATCAGAATTATGAAATTTGCATCTATTAAAACAATTCATTGTTTTCATAGTTAATTTCATTAATTGAAGATTACAGAAATAGTTTTTATTAAAAAACCACAGGTTTATGTATAAACTCAAATGTGACAGCTTGGAAAAAAATTGGATCGCACTGTCTTGTTGTAAATACAATTATTTTCAACTTTTATGATTCACTATTTCTGCAAAACCTAGATTAGAGGAGCTATATGAGTTTGCAGAAATATTATCGAAACAGTATCCTAAATATCTAATTAGTAATTAGTCCATGACTTTTTTAACATTGGAAATGTTTATGTTTGTATATGGAAACCAAGTTAGGAGTTTTCATTCAAGGCCAAAAGACAGCGGTGTCACGATCGATTGTCGCAATACATACAGTGGAAAAGATGAAATCTATGCCATCTTGTAAAGCATTTTGGAGCATATGTGGTGTGATCTGAAACTTTTTTTATTACAGCAATTTGTATTAAATGGCCTTAGAGTGCGTTATCTGCACAATTCGAAAAGATATGTTTCTGAGTACATACGGTGATACAGCGGTGTCGTGATCTAGTGACGCAATACATATAGTGGAACAGATGAAACCTATACCATCTTGTAGAACATATTTTGGGGCATATTCCCACACCAAATAATTTTTAATTCAATTATTTGCCTAGATAACCTAGATATTGAAAATGTTTTTAAAATAAAGTTTGGGTTGATATCTCTAACCGTTTTGGAATTATCGAATTTTGAAGAAGAGCTGGCGTTTATCAGAGTGAAGTATTACGGCGCGCTCAGGCGTATAGAGCGAATACTGGTGCCTATATAGATGTCTACCACTAGAAAGAAGCAAATTATACTTGTTACATTAAAAAAATATAAAATTCTGGAAAGTATCTTCGTATAGATTTAGTATCTTCTTATTGTTTTAGACAGTTTTAGGCATATTAGTTACATTTTCTAATAAAAAATGTAGGTATATCGAAATTTATATAAATTTCTATATTTCATATAGAAACACTGTACTTTCCATAAAGTTATAGGTATAACTATTTTGTTTCTCATATGAAAATAATAGTATCGTAAATCAATACCGAATACAAATAAAATAAACTTTGACATAGGTCAGTGAATCCGTGTCGAATGCACACTGGACTACGAACTGGATCAATACAACAAATTATTACTGTTATAATGCTTTCGTATATTGAAACTAATAACAGTAATGCCTCATTTATATCAATTTAATTTAAGGCTTCATCATTCATTTGCAAATATGATACGTGTTTGAATTAATTGCCCCGCCATTAGCAATAAAACCGTAAATGCCGTAATTACTTCATATATTGATTTACGAGTACAAGTAAATCGCCTAGGATTTAAGGAAGAGGCAAATATGTATTGAATAAAACCAGTGGACCATTTTCGCTGATGAATTTAAGCGTATTTTTTCCATACTTCTGTCGTCATCATCATCTATATAGCATCACGCTACTTCTTCTTTATTCTTAGTTTCAACTAGGAGTTATAGCTAAATCCCAGATTAAAATGTGAGGACCAGTAGAGTGATATACATTCCTAATTAGTCTTAAATTGCTACTATCTATTTTATGGTTGTTCTCAAACGCATGTTGGGCGACACTAGACTTATCTGTTTCACCATATTTGAGCTGAGCCATATGCTCCTTGAATCTAGTTTGAATTGAACTTCTAGTTTGTCCAACATACTTTTGATTGCAGTATTTACAGCTAATTTCGTAAATCCCCGACTTTTTCTTAGTTTTTATTTTGTCTTCTGGATTGTCTAAAAGTTGTTGTAGTTTATTTCCCGAAGATATACTTATATCTTTAAAGACCTTACCAAGGCCAGGGGCGAAACGAAGATTATCTCTTTCATTCAAGGGATTCTTTTCAAAGGAATTAAAAACAGGCCCATGTACTGTATTAACTCGCCCAGTAGAAAGAGATTTGACTGAAATTCCTGAAAAAATCATCTATCCAAATATGTCAAAATATAAAAGGAGCTTCATATCAGCTTCATCATTCGCCGTCCTGTCTTTGATGCTAATTTGTTTTTACTAACTACATAGCCAAATATATATTAGATATACGAATTTATACTTGAAATACAGGACGATAGTGATTTGATTACGTTCATAATAAAACAGAACCAAAAAATTTCATTACGAATATTTTATAATAATTCGTAAATCCGTCCATGTTTGCAAATGAGGCCAGACAAGTGAGTCAAGTTACAATATAAACATAAATAAAATATTAATATTTGTTAATACAATACATTTGTTTTATAAACAGTATTTTGACATATTCAAGCTGTACTCGTCTGAAAATGTCTTACTTTATGTAGGTACTTATGTTTTTATAAGTATCTATTATTCATAAGTAAAAATGTCATTCTAAATCTACTATACGTTTCCATTATAATTTAAATTACCATTGCATAGTAATAATGGATCCGTTTAAACGTAATCTTGGAATAAAACACTTTCTAGAAATTAGAAGAGGAAAGCCGTAGTCTAATATTAAGTTAAGCAGAGCGCGGACTCATTACTCCTAAATTATGCGGGTATTTTATTTAATAGTCGGGAATTGTCTTTAAGATGAGCAATTTTCCTTTGAAAATGACACGGAACCTACATAAATTGCCCTAGAATGATTGCTTTTAGTGTAATTGCCTATAAACATTATAAGGTTTAGAAAAAATTAAACGTACAATATCTACGGTTACTGAACGTAAATTTTTTTCGTATATGTACGCCAAAGTGCAACTTTGTTCGATCGATGTTATGAACACTATCTAGACTTTGCAGATTTGCTTACTAAATTACTATCACAATAACAGAAAATAGTTGAAGTCTGATTTGGTATCGAAATAAAATTAATAAAACATATTCTTCTAAATTTTTGTCAAAACGACATGCAAGTAGCTGCCGCCTTATTGCAGCGTCGCTCAATTTGTTTCTCTTTGTTCTGCTATTGCGCTGTTTTTGTGTAGGTAGTTATGTCCTTTGTAAGAAATTATTTTGTCAAAGTTAATAATGTGATTTAGCTTAGTAGAGTATGTTTTCTATTATTACAAATGCATCTCTTATATCTGTAATGTATGCATAACGTATTCATAAATAATTGAAAAACTAGAATAACCTTCAAAACGTATTTGCTGCAAAACTCCCAGCTTTATATCTACTAAAAAAAGTTACCGTAGCAGCCGATTTAAGAGTCCATTCACTAGTCCGAAATAAGCCCAAAATCGGCGTTCGTCTCGTGTCTAATTATGAAAAAACTATAAAAGATAGCGACTTTCAGTAAAAGAGTATTGAAAGATAAGACTTTAATCTAAATCCCTATAGTAGTAATTTTTTGTAATTCTTTTTATTTTTAATATTCCAGGCAAACAATCTTGTACTAAAATAGCGTATTTTCAAAATTTATTTTCTCTAAAACGCATGTATTAAACAAAAATTTGCTACTATAGGGATCTAGTTTAGCTTTTGATCTTTCCGGTGATATATAATTTATAACATTAAAAAGAAATTTTGTTGCAAGACAAATCTGGTACTCTTGCAATGAGGGCTAACTTCATTTCCATGTGCCTTTTTACTTCGGCTTTACGTGCACCTCCGAAATCTAAATAATTCGGTAGTGGAAATGTGTAAGTTTTCACCCATCGGTCACCCAACCTCTCAACCCGACCCCGAATTTATGTCTGTCAAGTCTACAGTGAATGGACCCTTAAGAACCAAACACTTATGTAGAGCAAATTTCATTATAATTGTAACTTTATTGTGAAAATATTTCTAGTATTGATATATTCAAAATTTTTACCCAAAGGACAATTTCTATAGTTAGAGCGTCGTTTCTTAACCTGGGGGTCGCGACCCCTAGGAGGGTCGCGGACACATATAGAGGGGGTCGCAATCTGTGAAAAAAAGCATAAATTATGTGAGGGTTGCGTTTGTTTTTCATAAGTTTTTTTTTATATGTGGATTAACATCGGAAACACACAGTAGATTACACACAAGAAGTTAATAAATTATTTTCAAGTGATAATACTTAGCCGATTTCTATATTTAGTTTTTAAAGACACCATTGAGGAAAACCTTTTTTCGTGCAAGTAAGAAGTAGCAAATGGAATTAACGTTTTTAAAACTTCCGTTACTGAGCTTCCGTATTCACATCGTCGTGCAAGACAAAACTTATCTAAATCTTGAGACAAGAATTCTAGTTGTAAAATTTTGTCTGTCAGGGGGTCGTAAGGCTTTTTACTTTATTTTTTGGCTTTTTAGGGGGTCGCGACTCTAAAAAGGTTGAGAAACGATGGTATATAGTATAGTATATTTAGGTCTGCCCTTATTTGAACATTTAAACTGCAGCCTTTAATAACTGATACTATAACTATTAATATTTTTTTTATAAATTAATATATGCTAGGTAAATCTTTCAATACTCGTGTACCTTAAGGGTCCATTTACTCTAGATTTGACAGGCATGAATGTGGGGTCGGATTGAGAGGTTGGGTAGCCGATGCGTGGAGACTTACATATTCCCACTACCGAATTATTTAGATTTCGGAGGTGCACATAAAGCCGAAGTAAAAAGGCACTTGGAAATAAAGTTTGCCCTTATTGCAACGGTACTGGATTTGTCTTATAATTGCACAAAATGTCTTTTTAATGTTATAAATTATATATCACCGGAAAGATCAAAAGATAAACTAGATGCCTATAGTAGCAAATTTTTGTTTAATACATGTATTTTAGAGAAAATAATTTTTGAAAATACGCTATTTTAGTACAAGATTGTCGGTCTGGAATTTGAAAAATAAAACGAATTACCAAAAATGACTGCTATAGGGATTTAGACTAAAGTCTTGTCTTTCAATACTTTTTTACTAAAAGTCGCTGTCTTTTATAGTTTTTTTATAATTAGACACGAGACGAACGCCGATTTTGGGCTTATTTCGAACTAGTGAATGGACTCTTAAGACGCCAAATGTAAAAACACGTGTCGTAAGTATCAAGGTACAATGTTGAGATTTGTCAGTCAAGGAATGAATAGAGTATAAACTTTTTCAAAAACTGAACTTCCATTCAGAAATCATCAATCATCAATTCAATCAATCAAGTTTATACAATTTGTAATAGTTACTTTTCTTTAAAATACGAGGTTAGATCATAATCCTTACAGTTACAGATGATTAACTTAAAAACATATATTTCCGTATATTTAATTTTGGCCAATATAAATATGTTTTACTAATTAACAGCAACATTCTCTCATGTAGTGTTCATTAATATTTGACTGTTTGAAATTATGTTCAAAGTTAATAATGTGCATTTTAGTTTACTAGTGCCTACTTTCTATTACACAAAGTATAGCACGAAAAATCTAATAATTCCCTAGTCACCTCTCAGTTTATCGTAATTGCCATTGGCGTTAATAACTTCGTCCCGTCTTTAACTGTCACAGTTGGCTATAATTAACTGATGAGATATACAAATTAACTACGTTTACTTCAGAGTGAATTAGAGCTGGGAGCGGGATAAGTAACTGAATTGAACTAATGATAGTTATAAATTATGGATTGCGTCATCAATTTTTTACCCATGGTGACTAGCGTATTTAAATTTACTCTTGCAATTTATTCATTCAACGTTGACAGTCACTAGTACCTTCCTCCAAAATTACATAATGTAGGTACACATTTCATTGGCATTGTCTATAAAAGATACATATATGTTATATTAACAAAATTTGTATCTATCTAATGCCATTTTGCAGTCAGTTTTTGAGGTATTTATTAAATTTAGCATTAGATATATAATAATTCAGAAGGAATTGAAACAAACGCCTTTTTCAAATTATGGACTTACGAATTAGGCATTAATTTACGAATTATAATTCGAATATTAGGTTCGCTTATACGAATTATATATTCGAATAAATTTATATTCTGCATGCATAAATTTTTGATTATATGTTTGCGTCGTGCCAAATTTGTTCACGATAATTATCTATCTATTTAATTATGGATATAAACTGTCATTTCTATAGTTATAGCAAGTGTAAGTTTAATTGATAAAATAATTAGGAAACGTAAATTTAAAGAGACACTTTGAAATTCCTCGACTTTTCAAGATGAGAGAAAATCCAAAATTCATATCCATTCCATATGATCCTCATTTGACTCGTGGTTTTGCTAAGGTTTTTAAAGATATAGGTATGTCAGTGGTTATTCTTCGGGAAATAAACTACAACAACTTTTAGGTAATCCAAAAGTCAAAATAGAAACTAAGGAAATGTCGGGATTTACGAAATTAGTTGTAAAGACTGCGATCAAAAATAATGTTGGACAAACTAGAAGGTCAATTCAAACTAGATTCAAGGAATATATGGCTCATCTCAAATATAGTAGAACAGATAAGTCTAGTGTCGCCCAACATGCGTTTGAGAACCACCATAAAGTAGATAGTAGCAATTTAAGATTAATTAGGAATGTGACAAATTCCAGACAGCTGAATGCTTTTGAGAGTTTGGAAATTGCTAAATGTAAAAATAGTATGAATGGTGACAGAGGGCCAATCCCATATAGCCCGCTTTATTGGTTAGTAAATCATGGTTCACTGAACCGTTACGGCGGTTCACTGATCAGTCGCGATGGTTCACCGAACATTCGCAGAGGCTCACTGAACCGTAGAAAACGTCTAGTTTTAATCATCTCTAGATAATCCCAACTTGGTTGGCGAAACAAGCGTCGAGTGCAGTATAGTGTTTTAATGTTATATGGTAAACTACGTCCTTGTTATTTTTATAGCAGGCTATCGCGAAATCATGACAATTTGTTACTAATTTTAGGTAAGGAAAAATCCATGATAATTGTCAAACAGTAGAAGATCAGAAAATGCCAATATAAAAACTGAGCTCAATACAAAAATGAAATTATGTCTTCACACCCTGTAAATGCTATAGGAAATATCAAGTCAAAAAACTACATAGTGTATTATAAGTGTGAAACCAATTATTTTCAAAAAATTTAAATATAGTTGCATGGAAGTGTAAGGAAACTTGATAAAAGTCTCCACAAAATATAATTAGAAGAATACCAATGCATTAAAAATACATTATTTAATTTAAAATAAATTAATTGTTGGAATAACCGAAAGTGCACCAATTTTGAAAGTGTTTTCTTTAAATATGACATGAACCACTATGTTCATGTTGCAATTTTCAGAAAAATATAATGAGTAGAATTGCTAATACTTTCAGCGAATGGATTCAGTTAATCATTCGGTAGATTCCTAAAAAAAAATGGTATTTGTTGGCGATATTGGCGACTCTGAAATTATTAAAAACGACCTACAGGAGATAATAGCACACACATGCATTAAATGTCAAATAACTCATGTCTAATAACTACAAAAATTGACTTATTTCGAAAATGAAAATGCAGTTTTGAAAATAGACAGACCTTCTTAATTTATCACTTTGTATAAGGTTTTAAAGTAGTTCACTATAATATTCACGAACTATAATACCTACAAGACAAACGTATTTAACTAATAATGCTCAGTTCAGAAGTTATATTTTTTTAATAAGGCCCGCAACCTATTAACATTTTTGAAAATAGAGTAACTCAAGATGTATACATTTTAGACCCATACTAGCCTATATATTTGAATTCAGAATTTAATGAAAAATTAAAAGCTATACAGGGTATTAAAAAAAAACCTGAGTACCGTGTAGATGTCAAGAAAATTTTAAAATGTGTGTTTTATCTCCACAAATATGTTCCTAGGTATAAAATATTTTTATCAATGAACGATATACTGAAGTTCGACGGATGTATAAATCACACCGTACCTACACTTAACGTATATACATGAAAGGTGTTCTCAGGAACTCGTACCTTTTTCATATATTTTTCATGGCTGGATTTATAACATCACGTATGAAGGTTCTTGCTGCGGGCATGCAGTTTTGGAAGAATACTGTAATAAAAAAGTTAATCCACGTAAAATTAAACCTTTGTGCGTTGCTCTTTTCCATCTTAGATGGCGTTGCTTATGTCCCACACTTATCGCTAACTGTATTATCTGCCATATCTCAGCCACAATGAGTTGTCCCCACTTTGAGACCTGTGGGAGACCTATTAGATCTCCGCACTGCGGAGATCTAATAGGTCGAAACAGCTGTCTGTCGGTTGGTGGTAGGATGACTGATACTAATGAGGTACATACACTTCTGTATATTTACTTATTATATACAATAGTAACACCATTTTGTGTTCAGTTACTTTGTAATATTTAAATGCTTTAGATATCAGTAAAATCTCATTAGTATTGCAAAAAACTAGTAGCAGCAATTAGAAGAAATAAAATGAAAGGTTTTAAAAATAAACAAAGTGTTTGGGGTGGATACAGTACCCATTTATCTCCTTGAATTTGACCTGTAGCTTACAGGATGTGTTCCTTACTAATTGTTTAATTGTACCAAAAGGCGTAATATACTATACTTACCATAATTGAACAAAATTGTTCACCCAATCTAATAAATAAATTGTACCCATTTGTCTGTTAAAAATTACTTCTAAAATTATTTTCAAACAGTCCGACTCCGGTCTATTTATATTTCACATCGCCTAATACGTTGGTGCGTTTATAAGAGTTTAGTGTCGCTTTGTTTTATCAAAGAAGGTAAATATACACTCTAATTATAAAATAGCATACTGTATACTGTAAAGTACATTATTTTTTTTAATTATCCATATCCAACCGATTTGCTAGCTTTAATATAATAATTAGTGTCACATTAGTTAAAGGGTTAAAGCTTTGTTTGTTCATTCATCAATTATTTTCAATTCACTGATGATACTATACAGGGTGTCCACCTAGTGCGCGTAAGTCCAATATCTGGGTTAATAAAAGAGATAACTTAATTTTTTTTTCTACAGGGTTGTCTAATATCCCGAGCTGCACAAAATGAAAATATATTTACATATTCAGGGTGTTCAGTTTTTCCTGGACAGGTACCAACTTCATTTTTTTAAATGGAAACCTATATTTTTTATGGCATTATCGAATTCTACGTAAAAAATTAGTGGGACTTTGTGCATAACACTGCTATTGAAATATTGATAGTTTTCGAGATATTTGACTTTTAATTTTTTTTTCTTATGTTTCGTCACTTCTAATAGTTGACATAATTATGGTTGTATGACAGCTAGAAATTATTTTTTTTCAGAAACTGTAGAGTGAAGATGGCTCTTTCGAAAAACGTATCAAAAGTTGACCTGCCATATACAGGGGGCAACAGAAATCGTGCCAAACCTGATGGTTTAAAATTTAAAAAATCTCGACTTTTTCAAATGGAACACCCTGTGTTTTATGATTTCATTAGATGCCTTTCTGTAGACTCTACAATTTTATAATAGCTTTCCCTATACCTAAGTTGCGTAGTTTTTGCAAAAAACCCACTTTTATGAAAAATACCCGATTTGCGCACTCCTTTGACGGAAAAAATATTGTAAGGCTATTTATTTTTATAAAATGTATTAGTTTACACTTCTTAAAATAAAAATAACTGAAAAATTTATATAATTTCAGTTTAATAAACAAGTCTTTATGGAAAGTTACCATTTATTTGTAAATAAAAGTAAAAAATCATAAAAGCTCTACATGTAATTAAGGAAGTTCATGGGAATTATCAACAGCAGAAACCACAACATTAAACTAAATATTATCGTTGTTACTCCCATGTCTCCTGGTAGTTTTCTCATAATTCCCATTTGCTGTTCTTTCAAATCTTTCTTTCACATTTTCAAAACAGTCAGCACGTGGGAATCTCTATAAATACGTGCTGCTAGCAAATAATTCCCATGAACTTCTTCTAAAGCATACGCCAGTTTTGCTAATTCTTAATTACATGTAGAGCTTTTATGATTTTTTACTTTTATTTACAAATAAATGGTAACTTTCCATAAAGACTTGTTTATTAAACTGAAATTATCTAAATTTTTCAGTTATTTTTATTTTAAGAAGTGTAAACTAATACATTTTATAAAAATAAATAGCCTTACAATATTTTTTCCGTCAAAGGAGTGTGCAAATCGGGTATTTTTCATAAAAGTGGGTTTTTTGCAAAAACTACGCAACTTAGGTATAGGGAAAGCTATTATAAAATTGTAGAGTCTACAGAAAGGCATCTAATGAAATCATAAAACACAGGGTGTTCCATTTGAAAAAGTCGAGATTTTTTAAATTTTAAACCATCAGGTTTGGCACGATTTCTGTTGCCCCCTGTATATCGCAGGTCAACTTTTGATACGTTTTTCGAAAGAGCCATCTTCACTCTACAGTTTCTGAAAAAAAATAATTTCTAGCTGTCATACAACCATAATTATGTCAACTATTAGAAGTGACGAAACATAAGAAAAAAAAATTAAAAGTCAAATATCTCGAAAACTATCAATATTTCAATAGCAGTGTTATGTACAAAGTCCCACTAATTTTTTACGTAGAATTCGATAATGCCATAAAAAATATAGGTTTCCATTTAAAAAAATGAAGTTGGTACCTGTCCAGGAAAAACTGAACACCCTGAATATGTAAATATATTTTCATTTTGTGCAGCTCGGGATATTAGACAACCCTGTAGAAAAAAAAATTAAGTTATCTCTTTTATTAACCCAGATATTGGACTTACGCGCACTAGGTGGACACCCTGTATACGTTATTGTGCCGGAAATGTGTGGAGTCACTGAATTAATAAATTGAAAGAAAACTTACAACTGATATTATAATTGTACCTCAATAGTATTTGTGTATAATCTAAGTGACAAGGAGATGTTTCCTTATGGTTTTTATAATAGTGGGTTTGCTAAACTCGGAATGTAACTACAACATTATAATTTACTTAATGTTATAAAATATGCTATTTGATTTGATGACAAGAAATCACTGGAGCAAGGATGTCGTATGCAGGTTATCAGGACAACTATTACGCGATTTGACAGCAATGTACTCATTTAATTTTTTTAATTCAAATAACTTAAAACACTACAGAAATTAGAGAACCCTCAAATCCAAAAGAAATGGCTGCCTGAAAGATGAGCACGCACATTGAAAAACGCAGACCCCACTCCATATCCACTGATATTCCGCTCTAGAAATACCCCATATCCACTGACATTCCAAAAACTCAATTCCTCTAAAAATTGGAATAATTTAAAGAAAATAGTATTTATTATTTTATCACATGAATAATGAATATGAATACAAAACCTGTAATAAGTATAATATAAAACTAGATGAATGCAGCTGAACTCTGGAGCCAATTTAGATATACGTAATTGAAATTTGGGTTGTGCTCAAATAGTCTGTATATTAAAATTACTTCCGTTTCTATATCGATCGGAAGTAGACGTTGGCTTTTTCATTTTAAACGAACGACACTGTATATTTCCGCATATTTAGATAAAGTGTTGCCCCGCTAATATATTGGATGGAGTTTAGATTTATCTCTAATAATGAGTGAGATATGTCCAAAAGGGTGTGCTTACAACCAATATATTGGAAAAAGAACTTATTGCCAACTTAACGTAGCAATGTTTATGTTAACGTAGCAGATTATGTTTATAATTATGGATTAATGTATGTATTCTATGTATCAATATATTTCTCCCTTACTTTTACAGACCCATGAAACTTTATATTAATGTATTCATGAGAGGGCACATTATAGAAATCTGTAAAACAGGGTGTTCCATTTAAAATAAGATGTATTTATTTATTTATCCATTAAGTTGATATCCACTTACGTGGAAAACAAAGTAATATGGTCATTATTATCAATACGTGATATTCTATAACCTAAAAAAAATTTGAATTATTTTAGAAGTACGTTTACTGTCAGCTCATATAAACAATATGTACAGGGTCATTGGTTATATTTTAGCCACCCACTTAGAGGTTCTCCGTTTGATCTAAGGAAAAAAAGTTAAATACAAAAGTTTTAGAAAATCCGTTTTTTAATAAATGATGGTTAGGTAAAGATATAAAAAATAAAGATAAAGGAAATGAGAAATAAACTAATTCGAAATCGAAAAAGCAAAATGTTTGACAACGCATATATGACAGGAATCGGTTTTTTGTTTTCATGCCTAACTAGGAATAGTAAGTAGGCGTCGCTCAAATCAAAATTATGGTAGATATATCTTTAACAATCATTTATTAAAAAATGGTTAATAATATACAGGGTATTCCATTTAACAAAATGCAAATTTGGCATGTCACAAGTTTTCGAAACACCCTGTTACAAAATTTTACATTCTGGAATAAATTACACTTGATTTTCTACAACTTTTGTATTTAATTTTTTTTCCTTAGATTAAAGGGAGAACCTCTAGGTGGGTAGCTAAAATATAACCAATGATTCTGTCACAGGGTCATTGTATATGTACAGTGTGATTCATTTTCGAGTGTGTAACATGGGTATCTCGCTTATTATAAAAGATAGACTGTAGGTTTAAATTCGGCAAAGTTGCGGAATTTTGTGCTCAATAAGTTGGCGCAAACAAAACCCCCATATCTGCTTTTGTTTTTGAGTAAGAGGCAAAACAAATTTTTTTCCGGTTTTCGTTTTCTGGCCATAACTTCTATATTTTTGAAAATATTGGCTTATCGTTTTCACATTATTAGGACACTTTCTTGAGACAAATACGATGCCGTAAACCGTTTTTTAAAAAAATGTCACTTCTATTGTAAATCATCGTCAACTTTATTTTTTCTTATGGGCGCCATATTAATTTTTCTCATATTTGAATAAACTGATTTTTTCTGAATACAACAATATAATATATGTTAATATTTGTCTAAAAAATAAGGGCATTATGAAGGAAAATAGGTATTTTTTTGAAAATGTCTAGTTAGCCATGGCCATGACAGTCAGTTCTTGACAAACCACAAATATCACTTATAATTTTTATAAACTGCATCTGTGGAGTATTTTTTACATTGACTAACGATGTATTCAACCGAAGAGAAACAAGATATTATAGATATTTATTACAGATGTAACAAAAAATAAAACAGAACAATTGAAGAATATTTAAACACATATCCTGAAAGACGACAACCATGCAAGACATATATTACTAAACAGCACTGTAATTTAAGAAATTATGGCAGTCTTTCTAAACCAAGAAATAGGTATGGATCTGCCATAATATCTTAAATTACACTGCAGTTTAGTAATATATGTCTTGCATGGTTGTCGTCTTTCAGGATATGTGTTTAAATATTCTTCAATTGTTCTGTTTTATTTTTTGTTACATCTGTAATAAATATCTATAATATCTTGTTTCTCTTCGGTTGAATACATCGTTAGTAAATTTAAAAAATACCTCACAGATACAGTTTATAAAAATTATAAGTGATATTTGTGGTTTGTCAAGAACTGACTGTCATGGCCATGGCTAACTAGACATTTTCAAAAAAATACCTATTTTCCTTCATAATGCCGTTATTTTTTAGGCAAATATTAACATATATTATATTGTTGTATTCAGAAAAAATCGGTTTATTCAAATATGAGAAAAACTAATATGGTGCTCATAAGAAAAAATAAAGTTGACGATGATTTACAATAGAAGTGACATTTTTTTAAAAAACGGTTTACGGCACCGTATTTGTCTCAAGAAAGTGTTCTAATAATGTGAAAACGATAAGGCAATATTTTCAAAAATATAGAAGTTATGGCCAAGAAACGAACCGGAAAAAATCTTTTTTTGCCTCTTACTCAAAAACAAAAGCAGATATGGGGGTTTTGTTTACGCCAACTTATTGACCACAACATTCCGCAACTTTGCCGAATTTAAACCTACCGTCTATCTTTTATAATAAGCGAGATACCCATGTTACACACTCGAAAGTGAATCACCCTGTACGTATTATAAGTAAATTAAATGTAGGTACTACACCTATCCTATAAAGACAGTTTAGATATAATTTATGTGTTCCAAAGTGAAGCTCGTTGAATGTATAATAGCCATATAGTTTTAGTTAGTGGAATAATATGAAGGCGTATCACGGAACAGGGTCAAAATTGTACCATCAGTTATTCTGTACAAAGAGGATATATCGTTAAAGTGTCATTTCAGGATGAAATATAGTAAATAAATGGATGTGTATATCCTATTTTATGCCAGACATAATTTAAAATTTCAACACTTTTATGTTTCATATACGCGATTTTTCTTTGTAATAATATTAAAATTGCTAAGGCTTTTCATTACTTACCTTATTTGTATCAATTTATATAGTATACATTTTTAACAATTTACTTATATAGATATGTTAAAGAGTTAGATGTTATATAAGTACTTAATTGATAGTTTAATTAAAATGCTGGGCTTATCTGGGTTCAACAAAAATTAAACTTTTTTAATTAAATAATTTGTTTGTTCTAACTAAACTGATTTACATATTCACAAGATTTTCCTGTCCACTTTGGATTTTTCTTAATGTAAAAAAATTTTGTCCTGTCTTAATTTTGTTAAGAATTTTTTTCTGGAATATCCTCTATATTTTGATTTTCTTTTAAGGTTTCATCTTAAGCCTTGCAACGATAGGTACTTAGTTTTTCTATGTATCTACAGATACATTTTTTTCAGAATTCAAAACTCCTGGATTACATTACATTAACATTATTGGTCTTTTCACTTGCAGAATGAGACACAGGAACGCATGTAACTCGAAGATATATGACTCGATTTTAATTTATTAACAAATGGTGTGAAGAGAATTGAAATACCTTTCAAACGATATGCGATACGGCCTACTATGCTAAAAAAATGTACCGACAGTGACTTTGGTGCTATCTATCAGTTGTCAAAATTCCATTTGCGGGTAGAAAGTAGTATTTTTTATACCATTCATCCTACATTTTGATTGAGGTCGATACCTCAACTCGTTCATAAGTTAATGTGGCAGAGTTACTTTAGAGACGGACTATATATAAAGCCAGAAACTTTCCTGGGAGTCATATACTTACTTCAACTTGATTTACATATTATAAGAGATATAAACAAAACCTGTTTATACTTTTGTTCCGAGTAAACAGATGGAACTTTCAGCGAACAGCTAATAAACCTTTTCGGATGTTTGAAATTGGTGTTTAGTTTATGTGGATCTATGTTCATCCTTCCATTTTCTATATCCTTCATTGTGTGACGTTTTGCTTTCCTATACCCACAAAATGATTCTGGTTAGGTGACTGCAGATTATTATCTTTTCAGGAAAGACATTGTGCAATAAATTTTCGATTCCTTCAGATCCTGACACCTACATCAGGTCCTTCACTGGCCCTGTTGCTGTTTGCAATTGTGTGTTTGTTTCCAAATACACCCATGCTATTTTAGACTTAAAATTAAATTATCTTAAACCTTTAAATACTGTCTGACTATCCGGTAGGATATAGATTTTTACTGCATTCGCGAATACGAACAAAGATGATGTGAATGCGGTCACTGGTAAGTATCAAGTGAAACTATGAAATCATATTATTTGCTTTGATCACCACAACTTAATCGTAGAATGGTGTAGATTCTTAGTTATAAATACAATAAATATATTCTTTAGTAAATCCTATCCTAAAATTTGGGCCTATAAGGGCTATATTTTCTTTAAAACTTCTAACAGTTTCAACACCAGAAATTCACGTTTTTCAATTTTACGAGATCAATGTAAGTACAGGGGTATTTTGGTTTGAAATACCTTATCTGAATAAATAAATATGACTGGATATTGTCTCATTTTATCCTTCATGCCTTTAGCACAAAAACAAACACAAAAGGGACGTCGTCTCTGTCCTTTGCCTCTGGGGAAACCTCTGTAAATTGATATTGAACCTACAGGCATTTCTTAGAATGATAGGCACTCATACACTTTTCCCCTTCTGATATGTATCTTCTGCCAGTGACAGTTATCACAAGAAAATTATGTCATTCAGTAGTGACACATAACGATCGACGTATATTTTTCTCATACTTATTGCTTTCTCTTTATAAAAGGTGCAAAGTGGATATAAAATTATCTATGATGTTATATTTGACGGAAGGAATGGTGGCTGCAAGACAGGGTGCTTGGCACACATTAATCTTGAAAAGACTGCAAAACAAATATCGGAAATTGAATGTAAAGAAAAGTATTTCACCCCTATACGTGGATAAACAGAGTAAAAGGAATATTTACAAATTTATCACCTTATTTATAAATAAGGACTGAGGTTCTGTCATACCGTCGAAACTGAATAAAAATCGATAGTTAGATTTATGTCTATTTGTTTGACTTTTACTTATTTTTATTTATTTAGACTTTGTCTATTTGATCTATCTGAGCACATTATTGTCTTTGCGAAGTTATATACCACAGTTTCCGACTTTGTAAATACTTGGTTGATTACTAAATTTCTGTTTTAGTTACGTTTATTTTTCTAACAGTACTATTTGGAGGGTAATTTGCAGTTTCCATTAATCAAATATAATGGTGTCAATTTAGGAATCGGTAGAGCATAATTTGGATCCACAATCTAGTCAACTATACAGTGCTTTCGAAAAGTAACGAATAAATTCATTATTTTAGAAATTGAGAAGTTTTCGAAAAAATCCCCTGACACGTCGATTTTGTTTTTAAAAAAGGCACTTTTTGACATAAGACCCATATTTGCGACGTCATCGTTGTTCGAGATATGACGTCAGCGACAATTTTTTTAAATAGCAACCCCCAATTTTGACCACGCTATTTGAAAGAGCGTATCATTCTACATACGCACCATGATACAACTACACAGATATGCCAATGCGCATAATGACGTCAGTTACGAGGAAAAACAATTGATAAACACGAAAATAATTATATCACTGCGATGCGAATTTTCGCATCGCATCACCATTTTTCCCTCACGAATGACGTCATGCGCAGAACAAACGAACGTTATGAGCATATCTGTGTAGTTGTATCATGATATGCATCATGATTGCCTGACAGTAGCCTTAGCGACCGAGAATGTTTTTTATTGCTGTCAGATAAAAACTTGAAACGTACTTTATTAAATAGTTTTTTCTGTTTTTTGAGTTATTTCTTTAGTTCTTATCTTTTGTTTGGCAAAAGCACTGCATTTGAAGTGTTTATTGAGTAGTAACCTTGTCATTTTATAAAAAAAAAAAAAATGGTTAAATTAACTGAACGAGAACGAATGGAAATTCTTTGCATGATCGGATTTGGAGACAGGATGCGCACCCAAAGAGAAGTAGTTGAATTGTTCAATGAAACTCATCCTGATCGACATTCCTTTAGCCAAAGCATAGTAAGCAATATTGAGTCTAAATACCGTAACTTTGGACATGTTCGTGATCTTCCTAAATCTGGTCGACCGTCAAAATCAATAGATGATGAGGTTAATGTTTTGTTGGCAATACAAGAAAATCGTCACTCAACACTTAACCAATTGGCTTCTGATTTCAATATGGCAGCGTCCACAGTTCACAAAATTATCAAAAAAGCAAAGTATCATCCTTATAAGGTATGCCTTGTTAATAAGCTATCTGAAGACGACTTTGATCGGCGAAATCAATTCTGCGAGCAAATGCAAGAGCTATGCAATAATGATAATAATTTCGTAAAAAACGTAATTTTTTCTGACGAGGCTACGTTTGTTTTGAACGGCCATGTCAATAGGCAAAACTGCCGTTATTGGGATATTTGTATACAGATATGGCAATGGTAGACTTACAAGCGTAAAACCCGTGGGCAAGATAAAGTAACTTATATTTTTAAGAATGTTAAAGAGAGTGCAATATATTACATTGATGCCACACTCATGTGCCTCTTAGAAAGACATCCCTACCAGCAATCCCTTAAAGCGGGCAACAGTTGCGCGCGCATCGATACCCAGCCCCCACAGCCTGTTCGATGTTAGATGTTACATGGACCTCTCGCTCGGTCCTCCCTCTCGATTGCCCCCACTATTGTACACGGGGCGGTAGTGACTTTTTCAACAGTCATCAATCTCATCAAATTGACAACAGCGCGATTATCTATATCTCCCTCTAACTTTAACAATTCACATATCTTTTTCGTCTTACGCATTACAAACAGCTTTGTAAGTCTACCATTGCCATATGTGTATATATTCTTTAGAAAAATATCAGCTTTGTTCAATTCTCTTTGAGACACCTGTAACCCCGACACCTGTAATCCCCGATTGATGATGGAGTATCACACTCAAAGTCCCCAGAAAGTAAATGTGTGGTGCGGCATAGTCGACGGAAGAATTCTGGGTCCCTATTTCTTTGACGTCAACCTAACTGGTGCAAGATATTTGGATTTTCTTCGAGACGACCTCATTCCTGCACTAATAACTGTATATCCAGATATAAAGGGACGTAATCTTCCAAGAAATGACATGTTCTTTCAACAAGATGGTGCACCTCCCCATTATGCATCACCTGTCCGTGTTTATTTAGATGAGATGTTCCCGAATCGTTGGATATGGAGAAGAGATTATTTCCCCTAGATTATTTCTTGTGGGGATACCTACTTAAAAAGCAAAGTATACGTTACTAGACCGGTTAATTTAGAAGATTTAAAAGCAAGAATTCGTCACGAGATACATCGTATACCTCCTGAAATTATAGATAATGTCCTAAAACAATTTATTAATCGTCTTGGCTAGTGTCAGGTAGCCAACGGTGCACAATTTGAACATTTAATTTAGTCGATTTTTTACATAATCATTATCATTGTCAGTATTGTGAAAATTAAATTTTAAGATCTTCAAACATTATTTTCTTGAAATTTTTGTTATGTAACACCATAATTTTTCATGATGCGTATGTAGAATGATACGCTCTTTCAAATGGCGTGGTCAAAATTGGGGGTTGCTATTTAAAAAAATTGTCGATGACGTCATATCTCGAACAACGATGACGTCACAAATATGGGTCGTATGTCCAAAAGTGCCTTTTTTAAAAACAAAATCGACGTGTCAGGGGATTTTTTCGAAAACTTCTCAATTTCTGAAATAATGAATTTATTCGTTACTTTTCGAAAGCACTGTATATACCCAATATGACGAATCAAATGAATTTGCATACAAAAACATGTAAGGTACGCGTCCATTGGAGATGGGCCGAGTAATAAACTGCGTTTATTAGTGACGCATCGAGACGGATGGACATGGACGGATTTGTCATCCATCGCAGTTTGCTCAGTTTGTTGTAATGGACGAAGAAAAATAATTCAATTGCAGGTTCAGTAGAGCACGTCGGGTGAGAATTCGTTTGCAATTTTTACGGGAAAATTCGGACTTATGACTTATGAGAGGCGATTATCAATGTCCCATGAGCACGTGAATGTTGTACTGACAGCTACATACTGCCTGAATAATTTTCTAATAAATAGCTCAATATACTGGCCTTATGATTACTATTAATTTAGTGAGCTACCTATATAATATTTATTTTTGATCGATTGAATCGTATATTATATGAAATATACTATACAGGACTCACGAAATTATTTCAATATTTCTCCTATTTTTTGTTCTATATTTTTTCTTCGTTGCTCATCATGATATCTCCAGTATCATAGATCTCTTTATACTCTGACACCAATGAAATTAATAATTCCTCATTCATTGTGTAAATAATTAATTAAAAATGTATATTGATAAGACAAATTTCACCTGCTAATCATCCATCAGTACTGCGTCTACTGGAAGCGGACAAGTCGCAGCGCCTGCATAAATCCGCCTTGCGACCAATCCTGCGAGAAGCCTTCCAGTAGACGTAGTTTGAATCTATGGTAGGATTTCGATTCTTCAGTTGTGTTACCATGTTTTGTCATTGGGAATTACGAATATTAATTTGAACTGCCTTTAGTATCATAAAACTCAATTTACTTTGAAAACAAATAATTGAGAACACCCTGCTCAAGAATTGACAATTCTGGTGATAGCATAGGTGAAGACAATGACAGACAAGAATTTCCTTGGGCAGATCAATTTAGTTACAGAATCTTATATGAAATTCGTTAGATTTTATCGATACTTTGGTTTACTCAGCCGAGTAGACTATTGCTTTAGTTATTCTAGCTAATTAGGATAAATGAGTTTTAGTTTCCTTGCTCCCAAGTGTATGTAAGTAGATAATATTTATATATTTTTTTTTTCTGTTTCAGGTAAGTTATAAGAATTTTCTTCTTCCTACTATTTCAACAAAAACGAAAGGCCACAACAGCTATTCGGTAAGCTGCAGTGTAATTTTCTAGATATAATCAGCAATCATTAATCAATGTTGAAGATCACTGCAGAAGATTTTCCCAATAAGAGAGTTTAGGTTTTAACGCTTTGAAGGTTCAACGATCTGAAGATGCCACTGACATGATACTGCTTTTGTCGCTATTCTATGGCTTCTAATAAAAATCAGTTTTCTGGAATAACTAAATTTGCTAGCGTTCCAACAATTACCCAGTGTCTCTGAAAGGTATAAAGTCGCCAGCACCTGAAGAAAATCGTTCGCTAGTTATTTAATTCTACCACTCGAACACGCTACTGCTAAAATCAATCAGTCAACTACTCTCTTGATGCTAGAGTTAAACTCGGTTAGTATGTTCATAAAGTAGGTTCATAAAATAGGTTATTTATGGTATATTCAACTTCCCGTATCGTTTATTAGTAGGTACAAACTGGATTTTTTTATTTTTTATTGACGAGAAGTACCACCTTCGATATTTCAGTGGCACTTCTATGTAGTATATTTTTAAATAACTTTCAACACGTAAGAGTATCTACGTCTTTGTGATAAATTCTAAAGTTACCTTAGGCATTATGCCTGTCGTGCCATTTTATAAATATTTGCACAAAATTACTCTTTTATTACTCTGGATCTATGAAAACAGTTTGATCAATGAGATGTTTTAATACTATTTACGTAAACGATAAATATAAAGAGGTCCTTAAATAATGATAAGAAATCAGCGGAGGAATATTTTCATGAACCATTAATATGAGTTATGCTTCAAGTGAGTAAAAAAATTATATTTAATGAATATTGGACACGGCCTGTACCAGGTCGAATTGTAATTACGAAAAGCCATCAACGTAAGCACTGTACCGACATAGGTACCGATTTCGAAAGAATGAAATGAAACGGTATGTTTAAAAGCATCTGCTATAAATCATATCATTACTTACCTTTGCTTACTGTTATGGACAAAGCCAATTGTCGTTGATTTTCAATAGATCGCCGCTCTAGATATTATGGCGGTCCAAGACACTACGTGCATTTGGCGAATGTGCGAACATTCGGACTTTGTACTACGCCTGCGGCCATCTTCCCACACGCTACAATATTTTTAAAATGCGTCCTGTTTGACAAATATTTCCCATATTGTAGAGCATACATACCACTGCATACATATACGAACTGGGCGCTAAACAAAAACACTATGTTACTTCTCCTACTGTATCGAAGCGTATGGGAGCAGTGCCGAAGTTGACTACGCCGCATTAGGGGGTCCTTTACTTCGTGCCAGTTTACCGACAACCGCCGGGAAAATGACGAAGGACAAATCTTCGTCGAAGGTAACTTCCCACACGCTACGCAAATAAACCCGAATACCGAATATTCGCCAAATGCACGTAGTATCTGGGACCGCCTTTAAAATTAAGATGTTCTAAATATGTCCGAACATATTCAAACTCTCTTTTCAAACATAACCCCTTCCCTGCATCTTGAGTATGTCTAGGTTGCATTTTACTTTACATACATTTTAAAGTAATTTAGAATATTCCTTTGAAATTAAAGTTTCATTTGTTCTATTGTAATTTTGGAGTAAAATGATCCAGGTCCCGATGTTGTCCTTATACCAAAGCGTTCTATCCATCTATCCAACAACTATCTATACATACATCGAAAATAATTTTCAATATAGACGCTAATATGCCAAAATCTTAAGTAATAACTACTTAATAAAATATCGATGCAGCTGCTATGGGGTTAGAGAAGTTATCGGATACAATGTATTATTATATTATTGCCCACTTTCCATAACGTCCATATTAAATGAAAGCATCAAATAGTTTTAGATGTATATGTGATTGTCTCTATGTTACACTCATGTACCTGAGCAATAACAAAAATATGTTCTTCAGCTGATAGTTTCATGTTATTTGCTCGTCATTTTATCACATTTAGGCCTATGATGTATCCCGTATGTTATTTTATAACGAGGGTTGTTAAATTCATATCCAATTAGAAGCCATGTTTTTGAAAAATAATAATTTCTGAATGACTGTAAAGTTTAACATCGATGTAATTTAACTTCAAACGATACATTATAAGGCCGAATAGTAATCCACCAAAATGTTGATTTGACATCAGGTCAATCTGTTGATATTTCTTTATTGATATCTTGGCTCTTTTGATATCTTGGCTTAGAGTGGAATACAGGATGTTAAGTCATAGTATAGCTACATTTATACATGGTGTCTCACCGGGAAGGGCCGCGATCGATATATGGAAAAGTACATACAGGATGATTTTGAAAATTTGGTTATTTACAAGGGTTAGTGGGTCCTACTTTTTAAAATGTTTTCACGTTTCTTCGAATTTTCTTCTAGAAGTTTATTAAATTATCGAAGTAAATAAATCGAAAATAATAAAATTTTCAACAGTAATAAAATTTTCAAATTTGCGGTAAAATAATATTTTACCGCAAAATAAAATAAATTAATAATTGCTAAATATGACTAAGAAACGCAGAAATAATGTAGTAAGAAATAGAGATTAAATAAAAAGAAAAAAAAATAAAAACGATATTGTTCTTAAGCCACAAAGCAAAATAGTGTAAATGAAGAAAAATTAAAGATAAAATGTAGATTGTACTTAGATAGAATTAAAATATCAGAGAATACCAAAGTCCTTGATTTACATAATGACATGTTCTTTTAAATATATTTAACCATTTGGTTCATTATTTTAGACGTTCAAATAATAAGTTCATTTTTTTTTAAATTATTTCTTTCAATAAATCCGTATGACAATTAGTGCATCTGACATATCACGAGCAAAATAAAATCGAATTTCGTAATGTGTAGAATGAAGGATATCACGTAAATTATCCGAGACTTTTGCAAAAAATAATCAAGTAAAACGCCAAATACGTTTGCTCAGCTGCAGTCTATAACGGTTTAAATTTAAGGACTGGCACAAGTGGCAGCAACAGTTTTACGACTCAAGGTATTTGGGGGTAGGAATTGTTCTCTTGACGACTATTGTCTAAGTCGTCAACACTCTCAATGCCAGACTAGGCTATTACCATTACATGGTTTCTGCTTGTTCTACATTTAACTACTTTTGTTTTTAACAATAGTTATTCCATTTGTTGAGAGAAAAAATAGTATATAGGCGATAAAATAACTTCACAAAAGTCCTTGAAAATTGTTTCACCCATGATGATACAAGGCTTTCCAGAAAATTCCAGCTTGTTAATTTTTTTTTCTTTTAACGATAGGTATCTTCACAAATATTTTAAAAGGAGAATAATTATTTTTTTATAAGAAATAAGAATAGTCTACTTGATATGGTGTCTTGGGTCTAATTTTTTATAATTCATGTTACCTAATGATCTTTAACATTATCTGTTCCCTAATAAATGTATATTATACACTGATGATACTTCTTTTTTAACAAACACATGACAAACATATTTTATACTATCTGAAAGATGAATGGCATCCAGGCCAAGGATGAAGAGTGGTCCTCTAAAAACGGATTAAAGTTAAACCTTAATAAAACATAAAATTACGTTCGCAACTAATAATTTGAAGATTTCTGGAAAAACTGCTGAAATATTAGGTATCATATGGATAATTTTTTTATCGGTAGGGTGTGAAGCTCTGTTAGTTTTAGAACTTACTTACTGCATATTTTTCTGTTTTTCACTGACATCTCTGCTACGGCGTTATATTGTGGGGCAACTATTCTTCAGTCATAATACAAATATTTTGATTACAGAAAAAAGCTATTCTAGTTGGCGCTAATGCAGGTTTTTAGGACGACCCCTGCCAGTATATTTTTGAAAAATTTAAGATCATGCATCTTGTCACTCTATATATTTAGTATGATCTACTCCAAATTAGTAGAAATGGTAAAAGTTTTACTTCAAATTGATTTTATCACAGATATTCCACTAGAGATGTTCACACTTTTTATGAACTCCAGTGTTTAAACTTCAGAGATCGGTTGATAACAATACATACCTATACATTTTTACACATTACCTCGTAGTAAATGTAAAAGAGCTTCATAGAAACTGCCACTACTATTTCTATTGGATGGATGAATTTGTGCAAACGATTTTCCGTGAGAAATTTTTTTGTTTTAATTTCGTTTTTAAGGCCAGTTTTCATTATTAGTATCATGCTCATGTCGAGCTCGTGTCGTGTTATTGTCGCCAGAATCGCCTATGCGCAGTTTTACATAAAATTACAGTGGAAAACCGCATTCCCGTTTTAACCAGACCTATCGTGTTCCTGTCGTGCTGCTGTCATGTCATAACTGTTTGCCAACAATCGCTTGTGGAGGGGATCGCGATTCGCGACAGGCGACCGGAGCACGACGCGAGCACGGTAGCAATATGGTGGGTTAATGAAAATGGCAGTGTGTGAGCCCACGAGGCACCTTACGACCTCCGATGGCCGTCCACACGAGGTTCGGCTAACAACGCTTGCCGACGAAAGCAGCCGAAAAATAATAATAATGTGCTCCCCGAGGACCCCGGAATTTAACTGGATCATCCTGTAGTCTTCGAAATATAGTGTGGAACTCTCTTTCCTCATCTCTTGCTCTGTATAATGAATGTTCCCAAAACCGTTTCCTCTTCCGGATCCTCTTCTCCTTGCGCTTCAAAAGAATGTACGCCGAACAAACTATCACAACATCCTCCTCGTCTTAATCCATTTTACTTACTGACACCGTGTGATTTTTGCTTACGGTATGAACACGATCGTATCGTATATGAAAATGCATTGCAAAACGACACGACACGAAAGCGGTAGGAACACGACATGAGCATGATACTAATAATGAAAATTGGCCTTAATCTGTTATTTTATGTTCTGTTCTAGTTTTGTTTTTATGTAAGTATCTATTACTTTTTTTAATTATGAAATGTTAGTTATAATAATTAATATACATATAATTTTTAAATATATTTCTATGAGATATATAGGTATATGAAGATTGTGCCTTGACCTTACACTTAAATGGGAAAATCCATGAGTCCTTTCTCAAAAGATATATTGTTCCAGATTGCAAAATTCTTAGATTCATGAACAAATTCATGAAAAGGTATTTAAACTAAAATATTACCTCCCTTTTAAGAATTGTCGGAAATTTAATTTGAAGAATAATTTGCTCCTAGGTTTTATGATATACTTACCTTAATACCAATTTATACTAACGGTTGATTTGGTTTTATTTTCACTACTTTATTTTCTAGTGAATATTTAAAGAACTATCAGTTTTTTCTTCCAAGTTTCTGCGTTTCTATTTCTAGCATTTTTTAATTTATAGCTGTAAATATAGCGTTTTATTTTAATTATATATTATTCAGTTGCTGAATACTAATCAACTTTTATAAGATTCATATTCATTTCTCTCGAAAGTGGTAAAAGTAGCTACTATGATATCTACCAAATGTCAAGTAACAAATAACGATTTTTATATTCTAAAGTTTAAAAACGTGTACGTTTTCTCTCAATCATGTCAAGTATGTAGGTACTGCATTTTGAATATGGTCTTCTGATCTTTGTATCTTGCAAAGCCTTGAAAATAAAGAATTATATGCAAAGGAGATATAATTAAAAATGAATAGGCAAGTGCCACTTATAACGAAATACTTTTAAACAAAGCAGATTGGCCTTTTCAGCGCCAACTAATTATAAAGTTTCAATGGAAAGTCGTTTCGGGTTTAGGCAGTGGCGAAGCATTTAATATTTCCAAGTTGGCAAATCTGGCACCTATTCAGCCTTTTATTTATTGCCATGGGTATAAAAATTATTTCACTGTTGTTTTAACTTATTATTAGGTAATAGGGAGTTTTTGATCCCCTTAAAATTTACGTTATCGTTATGGTTATGGTTATTCTGAGCATGCGCAGTGCCGAAAATGATACTATTTTTGGGACTGCGCATGCGCAGAATAACGATAACGATAACGACGTGCTGAAATTTAAGGGGTTCAAAAACTCCCTATTATGAATTTAGGACCTCTCTCTTCGTAATATAGAACTATTATTACCTATGTTTCCTTCAATAAATTATTATCATATTTTAAAAGAACGAGAAGTTCAAGGACTTTACTGCATCTGATAGATCTAAGATTCTGCGTCAATTATTTGTAAATAATAGGGAGATTTTAAACCCCTTAAATTTTACCTTATCGTTATCGTAATCGTTATACTGAGCATGCGCAACGCCAAAAATGATAATCTTTTCGGTACTGCGCATGCTCAGAATAACGATAACGATAACGCGATGGTAAAATTTAAGGGGTTCAAAAACTCCCTATTCGCTCTAGTATAACAGCGGCGCATAAAATTGTTAACAAATTTCAAAATTTGGGCTCTGGCTTTAAAGAAAGTTAATAAATATATTTCATAATTTTAGTTTCCATATTTCTATAGTTTAAAATTAAAGGCCCCTAACAATGGGAAAGTTTTAAGATATGAAAACATTTCTTGGAACTTAATATACAGACAAAAATAAATTTAACCATTTAACTTCTCCGCCTATGATTTCTCGTTTGCACTCTGTGTCGCAAATACCCCTAGGTAAACACTATCCACGGAGTCACGTTTGTAGTGTATATACTTGACTACCTGTACTCTGCCTTGAATAATGAGTGCTGCTGAATGAGACTTCATTATGATTACTATTCTTACCTACCCAGCTGAAAAGGTAGACTTTTTAAAACGGAACTTTAATTAACTAAATCGCATTAACACACTTTGTTAGCTCTTCATTCCTTTAGTAATTCCAGGGAAGGTTTTGTTAGTTGTTAACTATTGATATTTAAAAAAGGATAATTATTTTTCACAACAAAATATATAAAATAGGTTATATCTATTGTACTAGATACTTCAAAATAAAGAAATTTTTGTTTTGATCTTCATAACATTTTTGGGGATCTGTGGTGATTTAACATAGAAATTAAAATTAAATGTTATTAATTAATGAGGATGTATGTACTCGTATTTTAATTCTGAATAAAATAAAAACGAAAAATGGGAATTCAATCAAAGCTACTAGAGAATTTAAGAAAAATCTCTCTGAGCTCATTTGATGAATTACAAATTGCACAGGCTTATATCTATAGTAAATTTTTATCTCCGAAAATGTAAGATATACGAAATCGGTTAAAGATTGCTTCCTGATGACCGTTTGTAATACTTTTACATTGTTGCCAAATTACTTTTAGTTTCTGAGATATTACGGAAAATTTGAAGAATGTCGAAAATTATTTGTCTTACTAACTCCAAATCTATTAATGTGATCCAAGACAGCTAAATGAGAACCAACCACAACTTTTTTCTGCTCTGCAGAATGGTATTACCGGGTTTCTGAAATGACGTTTGACATTTGAGATACTGAATTGGATCCGAATTTTTTTTTCATATTTTATTTTCATTCTTACTGCCGATACCGATGTATACTCGGATACAGAATAGTATTATAGACCAATGTTTTTCCTGTATCTTTAGCATATATTACATTCAATTTCAAGTACTAATAATTTTACAATCACATGTGGACAGGTTCTAAAATGTTTCATGTGTGACTGTCTCTTTTCGGCGGGAAGTGATTCTAGGGAAACTCGAATCTTTAGGGGTACTGTAAACTCTAACGTACTGTATTCAGAAGCGATATGTTCTACTTTACTACTCAACTAAACTTTGAACATCGTAGACTGTTAATTTTAAACATTTTTAATAGTCCAAACATATCCGAAGCATTATTTACTATTGGATTGTTGAGATAGGTGTTTTTGAAAATGTATATATATTGTTACGTTCTTTGTTTTAAAATGGGTTATTTAAATGTAGATAAATAATAAAGTCACAATTGTTTTACAGTCACTATTTATTAAACATTAAATATAACAAGAGTCAATGGATTTACAGTTGTCACACTACAATTATTACAGTTGTCACAATACAATATACACGTATTTATATTCACAAGTATTTATTGAATTATCGTCGACAGACCGAGATACAACTAACTGCCTGAAGATCCCGTGTGCGTATTTATATATTCTCCTCAATGACTCACGCCTGTTCCATCTCGAACACACCAGAAACGTCGATTAGCGACCGGTAAGATCTTCGTCGTACATACTGGGCATCGTTCTCGATGCTTTGCGGCAATTCGCTCTGGGTCTCGAAAGGACTTTCGTCTTAATATTTTTTTTAAATTTGATACCTCGAGAAGTTCTAAGTTGACAGGTTTAGAGATATTGCATTTTGCCATCCAACAAATATCTTGCAATATTCACATACGCTCGGAAATTATTCAGAATGCGAACCTTACTTGGCAATGATATGTAAATAATAATCTTTAATAATAGTAATAATAATAATAATAATAATAATAATAATAATAATAATAATAATAATAATAATAATAATAATAATAATAATAATAATAACAATAATAATAATAATAATAATAATAATAATATTTTTTTCGAATAGGCTAGGAATTTTCGGAGGCTCATAACGTAAGAGTTATCAAAACAATGGTTTTTAACTGGAACATTTTAGGAATTTAAAAATGTTTTAAAACTATATTCTGTAAAACATTTAAAAATATGAAATTATCCTAGAAACATATAAGTATATTTGCCACTGCGTATTTAGTTTAACATTTTATACCCCTTGACCCTTGAGTTGGTTATTAACAGCTATTTTTTTTAAAAAACACTTTATTATACCTAACTCATGGAGGTGAATTAAAATCTCACAGAGTGAGGTGAACAGGCGAACTCACAGGGGTGAATATTAAAGTAGACTAAATGTGAATTTTTTTGTACGTATGTGTAGTCGATGCCATGGAATGCTTAGAACTTGTTCTTGAACATCTTTTATTAATAGTTTTGCATTTTGCAAACAAATTGTGGGACGTTACACATTTTACTCTTCATGAATAATAATAGAACGACCCCAGAAAGGAGCTTTGAATAAAAAACGTTTGGATTGCTCTCTCAACCTTAAAATCAAATTCATTATTTAAGAAATCGATATCGCATTAAAGCTTGTGCGAGATACTCAACATGTATCAAAGCAATGGCGAATGTTATGCTTTTTGGTGACATTCCAAGAACTACTTGATGCTACCTTATTTATAATAAATTTATGCTACAATTTCTTCTTCATTCGGTAACGATACAGTGTGGTCTACATAGAACTTCCATCCAATATCAACATACTTTTTTGTTTAAAAAACCGGATGTGAAAAAAACAGGTGATTTTTCCTATAACATTTGACTACGATTTAGAAATTTTGTTTACTTCAAAAATATATGGAGTGTACCAAAAGCTATTCCATAACTTTAACTTTATTTATAACTTTAAGCTATTTATAACTTTAACCACGGATGACGTTATAATCGGACCAATTATTATGTTACAAATAAAAAAAGATGCGTTAATTAAAGTAAATATCAACCTATTCGAGCACATTCTCGACATATTATTGATTTATAAAAGTATGAAAATTAAGTAGGAATAATAGAACAACTCTCCCATTTTAGTTACATCATAGACGTTTATTACATCTCAGACTACATAGTTAATTTTTAATTTTTGATTTAAAGTAATTATTATTATATTTATTTCTATAACTTTTACTAATTTATAAATTCACGATTTTGGATGCGTGCGACATCTTCAGATGCTTCAACTGGACGTACTTCAAGTAGGAGGGTTTTTTAAAACATACAGGGTGTCCACCTAGTGCGCGTAAGTCCAATATCTGGGTTAATAAAAGAGATAACTTAATTTTTTTTTCTACAGGGTTGTCTAATATCCCCAGCTGCACAAAATGAAAATATATTTTCATATTCAGGGTGTTCAGTTTTTCCTGGACAGGTACCAACTTCGTTTTTCTAAATGGAAATATATATTTTTTATTGCTTTTTCGAACTAAACCCTTGATTTTAGTAGGACTTTCATCAGCCTTCCCTATACCTAACTTAAACTGTTTTTGGAATATTGACGGGTGAATATTGACATTTTTGCAACTTTGACACCCTGTAAAATCTAAACGGTTTGAGATCAAGCAAAACGGTTTGCACATTCCTATCTTAACTTTTCATAAGCTATCGTTTGGTACTAATTTCAGAATTATCCAAAAATTTAAAATTTTCTGAAAATTTTGAAAATTTTTTATTCCTGTATAAATTTGAAATTAGTACCAAACGATAGCTTATGAAAAGTTAAGATAGGAATGTGCAAACCGTTTTGCTTGATCTCAAACCGCTTAGATTTTACAGGGTGTCAAAGTTGCAAAAATGTCAATATTCACCCGTCAATATTTCAAAAACAGTTTAAGTTAGGTATAGGGAAGGCTGATGAAAGTCCTACTAAAATCAAGGGTTTAGTTCGAAAAAGCAATAAAAAATATATATTTCCATTTAGAAAAACGAAGTTGGTACCTGTCCAGGAAAAACTGAACACCCTGAATATGTAAATATATTTTCATTTTGTGCAGCTCGGGATATTAGACAACCCTGTAGAAAAAAAAATTAAGTTATCTCTTTTATTAACCCAGATATTGGACTTACGCGCACTAGGTGGACACCCTGTATAGTCAATATTCTATAGATGTGCCCTGTCTTATGAAGTTAAGGATTTACTTTCTTTACATTAGGTAGTGGAACTTTGTGTTCACTTGATTTTACTGGAAATATCTGCATTGTAAAAATATACTGATTCCCAGTATGATTGAAGTTGAACATTTTTTTATTTAAAAGCTCACTGCTTTACTCTAACATTCAATTTAAAACACCCAGTTTCAAGTTTACTTACTAATAATAAGCTTACATGCGTTCTTTACGGTCTTCTGTTTTTATGTTACGTACTTTTCATGATCCATGATCTGATCTAGTTTTAAAGCGTAAAATAATATTAAAACATTTTCGAAGTTCAGTTCTAATATTTGGTTATAACTTTTATGGAGCGGGACATAAAACTTTAGGCACATTTAACTTCCGAGGATATGGAGATTAAGACTAATTAAATTCAAATTAGGAGTAAGATATTTTGTAGTGCATATTATTATATTATTTTTAACTATTTAGTGGCAATTTCTAACATTATGTGTTATAATTAAAAATATACCTAAAATAAGTCTATTGTTTCGTCCACCTACTAAATATTTACTTCATTACTAATTCAACAGGATTACTAATTATTAATGATATGCATAGTTCCAAGAAAATCATAATATCTCTGTCAACTTGTTGCAGTTAAATGGTGCTAATGTCAAGGTGTAGCCTTCTACCAATTTGTATACTTCATATCAATAAATAAGTTTTTATGTGACTTTTCATGTCAAAATGGTATATCATTGTAAGACAATTTATTTTGAACTGACTCTAGCTGGTCCAACATCTTGTATTATTTTTTCTAGACGATATTTGCTGACCTCGATTGTATTAATAATTTGATTATAAAATAACATTAACACTATTCAACATTCAAATCTGTTATGTACCTACATAAATATTCCAGTAGTTGTTTTCTATGATTGTATCACTGACTTAGTTTTCCACATAACACCAAAATATCTTCACACCAAAGGTTCCAACCCTCTTCAAGGTTATATGATTGTGTTGATAAATAATTTTATTAATTCATTTATTCAGTATATTATTTTCGTTCCATATAAAATTAAAACTAATAAATTCTTACGTTCTATTTAATTTATTTTTAATATTAGGATATAGAATTTTTTATTCTATAACTGTTGTGCTGTAACTAAAACAGGTAAATTATTTAAAATTTTCTGTTTTTTTTAATGCCTATTTGTACAGAAGAAAAACTGTTTATCAGACAATTGTTATGATATAAATAAAAAAAGTAACTTATAGAAACATTCAGTTCCAATCAATTTATTATTTTCATTAGCAAAAATAACATTTACAAAAGTAATTTTACGAGTAACTGCAGTAAAATAATAATAATAACAAATCAAGAGACCCCCAAGCCGACATGAATACAGCTAAGCGTAGACGCTTGTTCCTGTGCATCCCATATCCGCCTAGACGGTTTCAGTCTCTGTATACACAATTCAATGGTATATATTTCTGCCTGAAATATAGTTGCATAACTACCAAGGCTTGAGGATATTTTGCTGATGTATTGCAACTATACACTGGGTCTGTGATCGGTACTCCCACTACAAAAAGTTTAAAGATAGTTTAAATGAAATTTCATTTGAATAGTAGCATTATTAGCGCTGTATTAATACAACGATGTTCAATATTACAAAATCATAATACAATTATACAACTAATATTTTTGCATTAAGAATTTTGGTTCATCCCGGACTATTAATAGTTTTTTTCTTTTAGATAACTACATTTAATATTCATACCTACATGTAGGTTTAAACACAACACTTTCCTTTTACATCTACATCGGCATTTAAATAAAAAAATATTATTAATTAAAAAAATATAATTTAATAACACTAAAAATTAAATGTTACTGAAACAATTCCGATAATTAAATTGCATTGCTCATATTCAGCAGAATTCCTAGAACAAAGGTGTTGGTTGATAAGTGACTTGCAGACCCTTTGTAATGCCTGACAAAAAGATGTAGATCTCAATAGTTAATAAGCCGAGAGACCTCAAAAGCCTCGTTACAAAGATACGCTTGCTGCAGATGGTTTGTTAGACATAAAATGTGCTTCTATATCTCCCACTCTCCTTTTAATTCTGTTGTCCTAGGCCATTTATTCTGCTCTGGAGATACGTTATGCATGGAAGCTTGGATTTGTCTATTTTCCACGGAATTATTAAAGAATTATTACCGTAAAGTTTGAATATGGTCCCCTTGCGGACGTAAATAACGGATGTCGTTGCAAATTATTTCAGTACTTTTTAGAATGTATGAATACATGGATAAAGCGGAAGCGGAAAAGCTCCTATATATATGACGGTATAGTGGCCACATGGTAATTTCATTATAGTGCAGTGAAAATTATTTTTATGTTCCATCAGCCTAAAATGATTCGTTTTCGAGATAAAGATGTAAATTTTACAGTTCATATTTAATAAATGAATAATTGGTACGTACACCATTGTAATACGTACAAATTATCGAATTTTTAAGTACGGAGGTTGATTATCCAGAAAGTACAAAACTGGAAAACGACAGAAATTGCCGGTAATATACAGGGTGAGTCAGTTTATACTAGCAGGACTCTGGCATTTGATAGAGCACCTTATTTTAAGTGAAGTTTGTCATATAAACATATGTCCGGAATCGCTTCGTTTTTGAGATACAGGGTGTCAAAGTTTTTTTTTTTTTTTTAGTATTTTCCACACAGCTCCTATAGTTTTTAAGATAATTTATTCAAATATTTACGGTAGATTACCTATGATGGTCCACAAATTTTGACATATGTAAACAATTTGAAAACGTACAGGGTGATATTTTTTCGGGGGTCAGGCCACCTTTTATCGTCCAGAACTTTTTTCTGGTGCGCCACTGACTGCTAATTTGCCAAAATTTGGATTCCATGTTCAATTTAGAAACTTTTTCGTCTCTTGCATTTTTATCGTAGCTGTAACAGTTGTCGAGTAATTTGAAAAAGTCTATGAAAGAATATTTTATTAAAAAAAATATATTTTCACTTATAATATCCCTAGTGCTTAAATTATTTCCGGAAATTTTTTCGAGGTCATGAATATTTTGAAAATTATCCCGAGCCGTAGGCGAGGGATAATTTTCTTAAAATATTCATGAACGAGGAAAAATTTCCGGTTTTTAATTTAAGCTCGTGGGATATTCGGTAAGAAAATTTCACACCATTACTTTATAAATATTATGCCAAAATTGAACATTTTAATTACGAATGACAAACATTCATTCCTCATAGTGAGCCATGAGCAATAACAAACATTTTTTACGACTGTCAAGTACGGTACCTTGGTCAAGTTCCACCACTTGTCATCGTGTCAATGTGTTTGTTCAATTTGCTGATTTATTAGATTGTGTTTTTGAAAATGTTCCGCTTTGGAAAGGAAACATTTATTTCTGATTATTATTCTGAAGTACTTCGAGCATTGCAAATATTATGCTTAATAAAACGTGAGTTTTCTTAGTGAAATAAAATGTCATTTTCTAACATTAGTTACATACATATTTTACAAATAACTTAAAAACATATTATATTTTTGTTTCTTATTAACTTTGATCTACTAATATTGGTAGAACATCGTTTATTTCTGTTAATTATTATGAAGTATCTACTTCAAAATTTATATGTTTAATAAAATGCGAAATCACTTTGTGAAATAACATACCATTTTCCAAGTTTAGTTACATGAACTTTTTATAAATAACTTAAAAACATATTATATTTTTCTTTGATCTACTAATATTGGTAGAACCTAATTTAATTTTGAGAATATTACTTAAATTCGAGCAAAGGAAATGTATTGATTCATTCAACTCCCACGTCTTTATTTTGACATTTTAAATGACAGAAAAATTTCCACTTATTAATTTGACACAACGTTAAAAATTTCCGGAAATTTTTTGGGTTGGCATGGTAACTGAACAAAAAACAAGCCTCTGATTGGTTAAAATATGGCGGTGTGAAATTTTCATCAAAATTTTCACTAAAATCAATTATTGTCAAACGAAAGTTCATTAATCTAAATTGTCAAAGGTTACATACTTACAGTACAACTTTTGCCACTAATTATTTATTTTTTTGTAGCATTTCACAGACTTTTAATAACTAAGTAAAATAATTAAGAATTAATAATAAACCAAGGTCTACGTCCTGGCAACGAACAACGCAGAGTGAAGTTTTGTCGTTGGATCCTTAACACATTAGAAAATAATAGAACTTTCTTATCCAACGTATTATGGACTGATGAATCTTGCTTTACCCGACGTGGGATAGTAAATTTCAAAAATCAACATATTTGGGCAGAGCAAAATCCAGCTATTAGGCCAAAAAAAAAAATAAAATAAGTTTAGCATTAACGTATGGGTAGGAATTTTTGAAAATCGTTTATTTGGACCATATTTTTTGCGGACTATATTAAGGGTCAGTTCGTAAAACTTCTTAGAGTTTCTAGAAACCGAGCATCCTAATATGTGGGAATATGTCCCTCTAAATTTAAGACAGCAAGCTTGGTTCCAGTTGGATTGCTGCCCAGCTCATTTTGGAAGAAATGTATGAGCTTGGTTAGACGACAATTATCCAGAGAGGTAGATTGGACGTGGAGGTCCAATCACACGGCTCCCAGGTTCCCCAGATATAACACCAATGAATTTTTTTGTGTGGGGCTTTCTTAGAGAAAAAGTGTATGCACCTCCTGTTCAAGATGTTGACGATCTTAGAGGGCGTATAAGACATGCTTGCGAAGACATATGAGTTCATCACTTAGTTTCAGCAAGAAGGTCTATTGAAACGCGATGCCGATTATGTATCCAACAAAATGGATCACATTTTGAAAATTTTAATTTGAAAATAAAATTATTTCGGGTTATTTGTAAAGTTATTTGTATTTGCCTTGGTTTATTATTAGTTCTTAATTATTTTACTTAATTATTAAGTCTCTGAAATGATATAAAAAATAAATAATTAGTGGCAAAAGTTGTACTGTAAGTATGTAACCATTAATAATTTAGATTAATGAACTTTCGTTTGACAATAATTATTGTTTTTAGTGAACATTTTCATAAAAATATTTTTTTTAATAACATATTCTTTCAGAGATTTCTTCAAATTACTCGACAACTGTTACAGCTACGATAAAAATGCAAGAGACAAAAAAGTTTCTAAATTGAACATGGAATCCAAATTTTGGCAAATGAGCAGTTAGTGGCGCACCACAAAAAAGTTCTGGACGATAAAAGGGGGCCTGACCCCCGAAAAAATATCACCCTGTACGTTTTCAAATCGTTTACATATGTCAAAATTTGTGGACCATCATAGGTAATCTACCGTAAAAATTTGAACAAATTATCTTGAAAACTATAGGAGCTGTGTGGAAAACACTAAAAAAAAAAACCAAAACGTTGACACCCTGTATCTCAAAAACGAAGCGATTTCTGACATATGTTTATATGACAAACTTCACTTAAAATCAGGTGTTCTATCGAATGCCAGAGTCCTGCTAGTATAAACTGACTCACCCTGTCTAATTGTTAGTCGTAAATGTTCTTTTATACATAATATCATTTTTCATGACATTATGACATTACAACAGCCAATGTCTGAATTTATCAGTAAGATTGGTGGAAGAAACAAATGCTAGCATATATTTTTTTTCTAATGGAAACAAAGTAAATAAAAGGTACATTGTATATGGCAATAAATACATATTACTGGATATTTTTGTTCTCATAGTAATAAGAAGCTTGAAAACCTTTTTGTATCTTTCTTTATATAGGATTTAAGCCAAAAAGTTAACTAAGAGATACATTATTAATGAAATCAGCAAATATTATGGTTGAATAAAGTTTTTAATTTTCCTCATTACCTATAATCCTAGGTATGCAAAGAAATAACTTTAATATTTTTAAGATATGTCGAAAACAACTAGTTTGGGTACAATATGCACCCCCAATATTAAATTACAACGTCATATCTTCAAATAGCCTTTGAAAACCTTGTCTATATTTCCTAAGCACTATTATTCTCTGCTGAAGTTTTCATAAATTATTTCCAACTATTCTCCACCTAAATTAACTTTGCTTTTGCTACATTGTTTAGTCAATCCGACATGAAGCTCAGCTTGTTTTGCAAACTTTTGTAATGGAATCATCGTTAGTAGGTATACCATTCCATAAGTTGGTGTTATGCAATCCTATTAGCGATTTTAAATTCAAGATTTATGTGGCGTCATAACGGATATAAAACAGACCATATTATATCTGAAATCCATGAATTCCGAAAAGTGTGCAGGCTAGGAAGAGTTCGTTATTATTAATTTGTTGATCACAAATATTGGATTTATGGTTCAGACTGTCTGTGATCATGTTACATCCATTGAGTGTGAGTTAAAATATATGTTGAATATTATGTCCTACTATTTTGTCTTTCGTAAGGTCAAAATTCGAATACGCTCCTGTAGTGTAGAATCTGAACTATAACATTCATATCTCTAATTTGGAGCAGTTTCAACGCAAATATGCTAAATACTTTGCTTATAAAATCGACGAAGTTTACCCACCTATTGCCATACTACACTCAGAGTTACTATCTAACTATAGGTTTAATCTAACTGACCTAGCGCAACGACGGATATACTTTGATGTAGTTGTTTTGAATAAACTTCTAACTAATAAATAGATTCTCCTGATCAACTTAGCTCCATATCTTTCAATATTCCGTCATTTCAAATTCGTCCTTATTCCTCGTTTTATTTACCACTCCTCGAAACAATATATTAAAACTCTCGCCCATTTTCAACATGTGTATTGTGTAATCATTATGACTGTTATCAGTGGTCTCTTGATATTTTTAATTATAATATTTGCAAAATTAAACGATGTATTTTAGATAAATAATTCTCTATTCTGCTTTACTATCAATCCTTTACCTTATCATTGTTAGATGTTACTACTTATCTTTGTAGAACAAATTGTTGTTATATTTATGTACTTATGTATGTATTATTTCCTGTTTGTAATTTCCTGCCCTTTAATTGGATATTTTCATCTGTCTGGGCAGTTGTATCTTTAAATAAATATCTTTATTTATTCTAAGCATTATTATTTGGAAAATATATTATTACTAGTATTTTTAAATTTTTAAATTTTCATATATGTGTATCTACTGGCAACAATTTGTCTTCAATCAAACTGATATTCCATAAAAATATTCCGGAGTCGATGACATCATCATTCGATACCTGACAATACAATTTTGCTTAGATGAGCTTAACATGCTTAAAAAACATTTCTTAGATGTCTTATGATTACCGTTACAAATATTAAATAGGTGTGTATTGCGAAGCAACTCTGAAAATTATTTATCCAATGATATTCACCCTTTTATAACGGTCACTTTGAGTTTTGGTGAGATATTTCTTAATCGTCTAGGGATATGTATCTTACTTTGACATGCACCTCTGTATATCCCGTCAACATTATTGGAAAGAATAAATAGGTCAGATTTTCAATCCTGTTGTTTGGTTAAAGCGGTTTCGATTCCTGCTGAGCGTGACATGATATTTTCGTTTTCTTAAATCTAATAAATAGATTTAAGAAAACCTTGTTTCTGTATAAAATATTTACTGGTATTTATAACTTTTTTGTAAATATTTAAACACAAAACTGAAAACAATGTTAAGAAGTTAGTTATGGCACCCTGTACGCTGTTATATGTATCTGATGTTATTCCCAGATGTTTCAGGAACTGCCAAACAGGGTATCATACAGAAGTTTATTAATTTTTTACAGCCGGAATTTCCATCAACATTTTCTTTTTGGCAAAATAGAGTTTTAAAATTTGATGAATATTAAAAATATAAAAATTGATAAAGAATATTACACAAGTTACAATGTTTGATATTTCGATCATTCCCTGCTAGTATCCAAGAGGGAAAATTAAAGAAAACAGTGCCTTAAGAGAAGGAGATAAATAAAAAGAAAATAAGTGTTATTATCCTTACGATAAGAATACATGTCAATGCCTCTTTTGTTACCCCGTTTCTCTCCATTTAGGAAAAGGACGTCCCTAAACGGCCATATTTTCTTTATACTAGACTTCCTTGATTCTAGTTAATAGTTGCTAGCTAGTGATATCACAATCAAATAAATCTCCGCATGGTATCTCTTCCCTTCTCCGAGGGAAACTGTTCTCTAAAAACGTTTACAGTTTACTAATAAAATTCGGTGAAATACAGTGAAACAGTAATAAATAAATATGAAAACTGATAAATAAATAAACATATTTGATATATTTCACTATATAAGGTCGAATTTATTTCGTATCACAATTTGCTACAATATTTAAAACATAGTACAAGTAAATAGTTTAATACTCCTGTTAATATAATAAATCTGTTAATAAAGTGTTAAAGTATGTACTAAAATATACTTAGGTATTCAATTTAATGTAAAAAGTTGATATTTGAGTGTTTGATTTCTTCTTCTAATTTCGGAAAAAAATTACTGTTTTTCAAAATGAGAATTATATGGTGATCTTTTGAATGATTAGGAACCCACTGTTCTGTTATAAATGCCACTTATATCATTTGTCAATAAGAGGTCATGCACTTTAGCTTCAATAAAACTTAAATTTGAATCTGAATGGCAAGTCTGAATGGCAAATATTTGATAAGTAGGTAATCAAATAAAAGCTTTATGACATGATTAGTCTTATTACAATTGCGTTTTCCTCTGCAGGCACTTAGCAGATCCATAATATTCCCTCGTTACCTCTTACTTCCGAGTTTTATCTATTGGCAAACCTGATTTGATAGATATTGCATAATCAATATTCCAGTTTTCGCGCAGTGCACGAGTGCATACCTTATGTTTAAAGGCTTTTACGAGAAGTTGATATCAACAGAAAAATAACGTGACATAAGGGTAATACATCACATATAAATTTTCTTGTCTAGGAACCACACCTAAACCTCTATGCATTGATGTTGGGGGCACTGGTTTCGCTACATCCGCTTCACTATTATTGATCAAAGCAATTGAATCACATACAATGCATTCCATTTCCATAAAATTCCATTTTCTTATACATAATTATCACCACTAAGGTCGACGTGTCATTCCTTACTGTCGTTTAAACAATGTTTGAAATTTGTAGCTTTGAAACTGCACATGTACATCTCAACATTTTACGCTATGAAAGAGGCCACTAAAAAATTTAAAAACTGTATAAACAATCACGATGGAAGGAAAGATATGCCCTGATATCCTGGATGATATGTAGATCTAGATGATAGCCTAATAACCTGGAACAAGAAGATGACTGACCTCCCTTCCTTTGGTATTCCTATAGAATCAATCAAATTTGTACGGTGAATTGACTCTATTTTGTAAAAATAAAATAGAGTTTTCTGTACTCGTTAATATAATAATGTCTGTAACTTATTTGTGACACAGCTCTATGACGACTAATCACAATTTCTTTTTGTGATTACACCAGCTGTAGAATAGTATGAATAGGAAACCAGAAGTATTCAAGATAAATAATTAAGGTGTAGTTTAAAGGCAAACAAAACAAATTAAGATGATCGGGAGAACGGGAAGGAGATGACAAAAAGAATGGGCCATAAGCGCAACCATAATACCAAGTAGCGGGTCCGGGATTGAATAGAGAGAGGTGTAAGGATTAAATCACAATTCGTGTACTTAGTCATCTATTTTATTGCAATTTACACGAAATATTAAAATTATCCAAGTATTAAATAACTAGAGAATTATTAAATTCAAGAAAAGATATTGGTTATTTAACAATAAATAAATTTTTTACTACCTCAGAATTAAAGAAGCTGTTGATGCTTACACATTTTTCTTACATCTTACGTTTATAACGGGCGTGGCGTGAACTTTATCATTAAATAAATAGGAAGTTGATGTAAATTAAAATCTGATACTTTATATTCGGGGATTTCTGAACATGATCGATATTAGATGAATATATTTGTGAATGTTTGGTTTGCCAAAGTGGTACCGGAAGTAGTTATTAGCCACTAAGGGTTAATTTAAACGTAACACCCTAGCATTTTTCATTTTAGCACCGGACCTTCGAAATTAAAAAAAACATGTAGTAGGTATGTTATATACCTTAACCCAGCCGTTTTGGAGACATTTGTCATTTTAGTTCTGAATGATACAGAGGTCTATGAATCACTTGCTATTTTCGCATGTGGAAACACCATAAATTGTGGCCACATTCAGTAAATGAAATAAAAAAAGTCTGCTTTTGGTTTTCTTGATGGATTTTTATTGAATTGTAATTATGAAGTCTGCAGATTGTGATCAAGAATCAAGTGATGTTGAACACTCATTAATTTTGATAAAACTGACATTATAACTATTCATTACACAATTACACATTATAACGAATTTTGAAATCATTATAAGCTGTTTCAGTTAGTGTTTGATACCATATTTCAGACACTAGAAACTAAAAATTCAATTTTAAAATGTCCCAATAATTGTCAATGTCGCCAGTCAGTCAAAATCGAAAAAAAATAAATTGATATAAAAATTGTAGACCAATTTTCATCGTAATTTATGAATCTGTATACATAGTCTGTTTTAAATTGATTTGTATGCATAGAAGAGCAGACATATTCTTCAATTTTGACAGAGACTGTAGATGTATAAGTCTCTAATTTTGATTAAGTTATTTATAGTAGGTAAATTAAAATTTAAGTAAATTTAGTGAACGGCTCTCTGCAGTGTTTTCTTTAAAACATCATATGCGAAATATTTTCAGAACTACAATAACTTGAAATGTAACTGTAACGAATTAATTATAAAAATTAAAATAACAATAAAACAACAGGAAAGCAATAAAATAAAACAATAAATAATTTAAAGAATAACAAATACAGAACAGATAAGAAGGGTAGCCTTTCGGGTAGCCGATAAAGATTTAATAAAATGTGTGTCAATCATTTTGTTTTCAAAGAAAACTTGATTATTTTGTATGTAAGCTTGATTAAATGATGTAGCCTTTCGGGTAGCCGATAAAGATTTAATAAAATGTTTGTCAATCATTTTGTTTTCAAAGAAAACTTGATTATTTTGTATGTAAGCTTGATTAAATGATACCATTTGTTAAGTCGTATTGCTGTCTAATGGATATTTATTATTTTCGGGAATATTGTTAAAGCAATCGATTTTTTTAGAAAACTGATTTATTACACAAAAGAAATTAAATCAATCGGATAATAAATCGATAATTACGACTGTTTTTTAACTAGGATTTTCAATTTAGTCAATCGTCTTGACTTTAACGGTACTTAGTTCTGTATAGGTAAAATACCTTTAATAAATTGAGGCATGAATTATCTGGAAATGTGTTACCTTGCTTTACTTAACCGTGCAATATTATATACGTCAAATAAAATCGTCCTAAAAATATAGTTAACGGTCTATGGAAGTAAAACGTACATTAAATAAATTTCATTGCGGTAAAGGGTAATATATCACTTTTAGAATTTATGAGGAATTATTATACGGAAAAAACGAAATGTAGAACCAACACAGATACAGAAGTGTTAAAACGGTGAAGATAAATTCACGGGATAGAAAAAACTGATGCTGGCAACCGGAGAAGGGAAATGAGATGCATCAATTAATGTTTTTATGCCAGAGGAACACGAAGGTCCGATTTAACTCTATGATTTATCATTAGAATTTTAAATATAACGGTCCACATTGTTCATAAGTAACACCATGGAATACTGGGGGTTAGTAAGATCCTTTTAAACTGCCTTGATGATTAATTATACAATTTTTTTAGTTTTATTTTTGTATGAAATTTGCTTTTAAAAGTGGAATCTCTCATTACATGACAAGGGTAATTTTTTATATGGCATGAATGTAAAAATAAAAATAGCAGGGTGTATTATAATATGTATATGGAAGCAAATGAACCTCAGGGTAGGTTTTTACTGTACACTTTCTATATTCACTGTTGGAAACACCTGCTCGTCCTCCGCGGTAGCATCTGCACACTAGGCCCTTATGTTGTGATCCTAAATCCCTGGTCGTTGACGACGCTTCCAAGGTTACAGTTCTTAGGTCGCATTCCTTGACACAGCAGATATTTATTCCCACTCCTTGAACGTCTAGTGGCCAAAGGACCTGCCACACGGAGGTACTCTGTAACAGTAAACTGAATACAGGGTGAAACTGGGAATTAGGGACTAGGTTGCTGGATGAGCTACTACTTCATACGTATGAAAAGTATATACTGAGTATACGTACTATACAGGGTTATTCAGAACTGATCCATAATAAAATTTGGGGATGTTCAACATACATGTAGAAATGTGGTAGTGCAAAAAAAATTTTTTGGCGGGGTCTTAAAGCTATTTAAAAATTTTTCATTGCACGCCGCTGGATACTGGTCCACTGTAATGGAGTGACCTTGGGACTGACAATACAAACTGGCTAGCACAAAAAAAACTTCGGAAGATCTGAGAGTATATCGACACCCGGCGCAAAAAAGATTTGCAGCGTTTTTACTTTAAAATAAACTTAAAGATAGATAGATCTGACCAAAGTGACGTGTCTTTAAAATGAATAAAATTTTGTTACACTAATTTTGAAGAATTGCGCTACTTGATTACTAGGTATTAGAAACGTGAAATTTAGGTATAAAAAATTTGCACATACTTTGTTACAAAAGCTTTTCGAAATAATATTCCTCGACTTGTACATAATTTTGGGCACGCCCTTATCCAATTTTGCCGCACTAAACCGAATGTTCCTCCTGGTTGCTTATCTTGTAAACCCAAATTATTAAGTAAATTGGGGATTTTCAGCATTTTGCTGCAACAACCACGGTTGTTTAAACTCACAAAACCTAACTTTTAATTGATAATCCACTGGTAACAGTTCATTAACTCAGCATTACTGTACACATGAGCCATTCTGAAAATTTTACAATTTAAATACTCCTAAGATAAATAAAACACCCGCGAGAGCCACACACAGACTGACGACTCATAGACAATACAGATATTATCCCCACTCCAACATTATTCGGTCGGTTTTAACCAGGCGTTCCAGACAAAAACGTGTTTACTTTTTTTATCACATTCTTATGAATGTGGTAGAAAAGTATCAGATGTGTTGAAGTACAGTTGCCCAGCTACGTAGTCCTTTATAATGGTATAACTTTAAATATTGTTTATGGGAAATCCTAATACTTTTACTAAAATTTTTTTGGTGATATCGATTTCTTATTTAAGGATGCTCATATCCTCAAAGTTTTAGAGATGAGTTCTGAATAACCCTGTATACTGAGTGATATTTTGAAAACAAAGATATCTAAGTTTTCATGAACATTTTGACAGTTGCGGATTTGTATAAATTATATTTGTAATATTTCTGTTCTCTTTTTTCTTCTGCGTATAGGAAATCCTTGCTTTTCTTTTGGTACGTGGAAAGAAAATAATGTGTAAGTGTGTGTAAAGTATATATACTGCAATTACTATGAATTAGCAAATGGTATAGTAAGTGTTCTGGTTTTCAGGCCCGTTTATAGAGTTTGTTATGTTTTAATTCCAAGATTGAAGTATTTTTCCATATGTAATTATAATATTTAATATTAAATACCTGCTTTTGGCTACTGATTAGTCCGCCACTGCCTGTAGGAAGTATGGTACTGTATTTAGTTAATTTTTCTGCTTTCAAATTATGGACGGGAACAACCCTATAAAAGGCAGTTAAGGCAGTTACATTTAAATTTCTTTATAGCATCATGTCGTAATCGATTTTATAAAGTTAAAAACGCGGGTTCCTGCCATCAACAGTTCCGTGTCCTTTTAACTAATGCGTTTTGAAGTTTGCCTCCTTCGAGGCAAAAGGACGCTATAACAACCTTGATGTTTGCATGTTTCAAAGGGCTCCTTTTATTTAAACCGTAAGCCAATTAAGGGGCTTTCTTTAGCTGTATAAAATAATAGGAATTTAATGAAACACCGACAAGGCAGCTGTCACATTTTGTAGAGTTCAGCTTGTTATCTTAGGGCTTGACAATTAATTCTTTCGTATACCAGCTTTTTCCACAATAAAGTGCCAAGTATGATCTATGAAAATACTGAATAAGTTTTTCCAAAACGATACAGGAAGCAATTTAGAGATGGTAGGGTTATAGAGGACATTTGTTAACATATCTATATTCAAATATGGGCTATTTTCGGTGTAAATTATTATGCATGTAGATTGGTAGCATTAGATAACAATAAAGTAAATTACATACTCGAACTCATAGCAATTGTTTTTTTTTCAACAATGCAACAAATTTCCAATAAACTTCATTCTGAGGAAATGGAACAATTATTGTTATTTGTGTTTTTATCACAAGATAAAATAAATAAATAAAGATAAATAAGATAAAATAAAAGTATAAAAAACAAATAAATGTTGATATTACTATTTGGCAATAAAAATTATGAAGTGTATTAACACCGGATGTCCCATATTAATTGTTCATGTTTGTGTAGTTGAAAAAATAAATTACACTTATTTAAAGAATTATGTATCTCGGTTTCCTTCAGTTTTACTTCTTCTCTTAGCCGCATCTTATGCGTTGCTTTGAATATGTTATTGCGGAAGATCAGTTTTCCACTTTCTCATTATGTCTAGCCTTTAGCGCTTCCACTCACTTTCTCTCTTGTTTGCCTCTTTTATAACTTTTTCACTATTTTTTTAGCCAGATAGCGGGAAAAGATGAGAACCTAGGCTAGGTTCCCATCTTTTCCCGCTTCTGCAATTTTCTTAATATTCTATTTACAAATCAGGTTCAGCCTTATTACTAGGTGTTCATACTGATTTAATAATTTTTCTTCGATATTCTCGTTATCATTACATATATAAAAGAATAATAACGAATAATCTACTTGCTTTTCCACACTATTCTGGACATCCTGTACCTCAAAGTTTCCTGCGTCTATTTTCTGTGCAAAGCAAGTTTATATTGACTCGTGTGTAGGTATACATTTGCGTGCAGATGTTTTATTACTATCCACGATATATTAAAGAAAAAGGATCAATACGACTTCAACTCATGTATACTTTTTTCGTTCATGTATGAGTTTTCATACTGTTGACACTAAAATTTACTCTCACTCGTCCAGTAACTGTCAGTCTAACTTCAAAAAGTATCAGTTTATTAAAAGAAAATATATCATTAGTTTCTGATGAAGCACATGAAATTCTAGAAACAAGCAATGCTTACAGTTTCATCATATGTCCTCACAATAAAATTTCTGGTCCCCGAAACTTGTTCAATAATTTTGAGTTGATAAATATGAATCTAACCTCAGAGTTTGTCAGGATTTTTCTAGCATAACGAAAAAAAAAAAAAATAAATAAATAAAAAAAATATTTTAGGCCTATCCCTAATACCTAATATCCATGAGGTAACTGACTAGGCATGTTGTACAAAATTTTACATACGTATTGTATCGAACATTGGATATATATTCCATGTCAGAAACTCAATAAGATGTCGATAAAATGTCCGAATTTAATATCGAAACTAATAACTAAAATAAATATATGAAAAACGCCGTAAAATCGAGATCTTTCGTGGGATTCCTGAATGAACTGACGTGGAGTTTTTTTAGAGAGCGTCTCTTATATAGCTAAAATTAAAATAGAATAACCCCTGATGCTTCACACAATAGCTAGGCTAACCTAAAACCCAACAGCCATAGATGCCTTGTACTACAGACCAGGACAGGTCTGGCCATCCTAACTATTAATTGATAAAATCTGCATATGTGATGTGATGAGCAATTTTGAGGTCAGATTCATATTGAGCTGCTCAAAATATCACCCCAAGATTTAGCGCATCATCAGCAATTCACATTAAGTATGATGTTAATTTTCTTTTGAATCGTTTGTTCGATTTGGATGATGTTTTTCTTGGCAGATAGGTTGACTCTTCTGTAATGTTACTGTCTACTCATTTTTTAAACAAAAATTAATTTTTTAACAAATAGCAGGTGTTACGATAACGTTGGGTTTTGGTCCAACAATTCAGATCACTCTGTAGTGTGCACCAGAAACAATAGCAAGTTACAATTAATTGCTCCCTATAACTTTAGCCTCATCTTTTCGTAACGTTTTCTTTTTTATACAGGATTAACTAAAAGCAACAGTATACATAGTTTTTATTAAATTTTTACAAAAATTTCCAGGTACTAAGAGTTCAGTTTGAAGCATTCGGACAGTGCAATATCGAGTCCTTAAGGCTCTCATTCGTAAAAAACGATCAGTTACAGCTAAGTAACGTCTCCTAAGTCCTTGCCCTTCCCCACGAGAATATTTTCCAGTCTCCCTATAACTCCATCTTCAGTTAGGACAATAATTGTCTTGATTGCATAAGAGCAATGATAGCTCTTATGGCCTCTTTATCAGTTAAATGATGTATTAAATGATATTGAGCATTCATTCATTATGCTATCATTTAGCACACAATTTAATTTACGAAAAAAGCCACATTAGAAAGAATCTATCGCAACGATTGACACAAACCAAACTGACACTTTGTAAACTGATTTTGTTAGTATAAGATTTTTATTTTCCATGCAATTCGTGCTACTTATTTTTAATGTATGCATATAAAATATATCAATAATAACAATAATTATTGTATGTCAATAAAAACTTGTTATGCTAAGAACAACAGGGATGATAAAGCGAATCCAAAAAGGGAATGTTACCAAAAGATGAGGCTAAAGTTAACTATTAATTGTAACTTACTATTGTTGCTGGTGCACACCACAGGGTGTTACGAACTGTTGGACTAAAACCCAACGTCATCGTAACACCCGGTATTTGTCCAAAAATTATTTGTTATTTAAAAAATCAGGAGACAGTAACATTCCAGAAGAGTCAATCTATCTTCCAAGAAGAAGAGCATCCAAATCGAACAAACGGTTCAGAAGAAAATGAACATCAAAGTTAATGTCAATTTCTGGAGATGCGATAATTCTTGTGTGGTGTACTTCAGGATATACTGGTATAATTTAATCCTGGGTCAGGGGCTTAGTCCTTAAAGTAATTGTTTTTGAAACAAACCCTTCATTATATCATGATATTTACATAATTTCTTTGTTATTATTATTGAAATATTTTTTGAATACTTAAATAAATAGGTAAACAGCTGAACAATCCAATAAATAATGTAAATAAGTATACCATTAAAAAGTTTAATGTTATTTCCAGGATCATGACCAAATTAGTATTTTTTTAGCACGAATTTTTGTATAAATAAGTAGTGACTGCTTAAATTATATATCATTTGCAATTTAAAACACATTTCTGCTTAAAACGTAACATTAAATGCAAAAATTGATATTTGTAGTTACTGTGACATGTTATTTAAGAAAATTGTGGTTAACATTAATTTCCTTGTTATTCAGAATACGTATTGAGAATTGGTAATACCAAACAATGTGTATTTTTATGTGTATTACAGTAACAAACTTCGTCTCAGTGAACTACTTTCCACTACTCTATTTAAAAACTTTCCTGCATAAATAACTTTCAAAGTATCTTGTGATAAAAATAATACTAATAGTAAGCTGGATCTTATGAATATATTTAAATCCTTCACACTACATTTTTTTTGTTTTTGCGAATGAAGTAAATGCGTTAAGTTTCGTAAGTAAGTTAAATAAAAATTACAATTTTAGTTAGCTCTGCTTTGTTTGAAACTAAACAACTCGGTTAATGTGCTACTAAAAGATAAACACCGTTTAATGCAACGTAAGTATATAAAATACATAAATATATAATATCTGAATTTGGCCTCTGATGTTAGATTAATTTTTGGTAATGTTGAATTAGACTCCCAAACGTGTTATTATATTGTTCCGTAGTTCTATTTCATCCCCTTAGACTTCAGACCCATGGGAAGACGGGCAAGTTTACACAGGAGTTAGGATAACAATTACATGACACGCGCCTTTGAGCTGTACTGTGATGCCTTTATATTGTCCTATGTTAAACAGACAAGTAAGGGATACTGTGTTAGTTAAATATGGTTTTATCACCCCTACCAGAGCACATGTACCGTATTCTGTTTCGGGATTAAAGTAAATCGCTATTATAAGTCTAAATGTTATTTCTTGATTTCTGGTAAAAATACAACTGTGTCAACGATTGAATGACAGGAAAAATAAATTATTTATTTATTTATTTATTTATTTATTTATTTATTTATTTATTTATTTATTTATTTTGATTACAATACCCAACGGGCACAAGCCCAAATTAAAGGATAAGGTTAGTACTTATCCTAAAGGATAAGGTTAGTAGTTAGGTACTTAAATAAAATGGATATAAAAATGCATACCTATCAAAAAGAAATGATATAAAACAAACTGATAACTTAAACACAACAGTTACAAAACGGGTTAAAAGACGAGAATTAACATACTCTAAAATATTAAAAGTTAAAAAACATTAAGAAATACAACATCTGTGAAACAAAAAAGGTACAAGACTGACTTCATACATTCAAACATTTTCTTATCTCATTCACACTAGTAAAAAAGATATCAACACGTGATTCAATGTTCGCAAAATTTGCAACCATCTGATAGAGTGGAGAACATTTGTACAAATTAGACCGATGGCTTTTTATATTAAATAAGTGGTACTCACGAGTATTGACACAAGGTACTCGGATATCCAACATGGATAAAATTTCTTCACAAATGATCTTGTTATTTAGGACTTTGAACAAGAATAGTACTGAATGCATCATACGTCTTTGCACCAAACTGGACATTTTAAAACTGTTGTAAAATATCTCTTGAGGAGTGCCTCTCGGTGGACAAAAACCTTCCAAGGTGAAAATAGCCGATTTAAAGAATCGCCGCTGAACTTTCTCTAATGATGATATATGTACGTTATATATTGGACTCCAAACGACGGACGCATACTCGAGCCTGGATCTAACAAAAGTGTTAAATAGCAAACAGAGAGTGTCAGGATTTTTAAAATCTTTCATATTTCTAACAATGAAACCCAGACTTTTATATGCGCTCGCCGTAGTACAGTTAATATGTCTAGCGAAGGAAAGTTTAGAGTCAAAAGTAACACCTAAATCTTTTATAAATTCGGGCCTGGATAAGGCAGATGTACCGAGCTTGTACTCATGTAATATTGGATTATTTCTGCGAGAATATGTCATCACATTGCATTTGGAGGCATTTAACGGGAGTTTATTTACAATACACCATGAGTTTAATAAATTTAATATTTGTTGAAGTTTCTCAGTATCCATGTTGGACTGAATCTGACAAAATATTTTTAGGTCGTCGGCAAATAATAAATAACGAATGTCCGTATGCGAAATTACGAATTCATTAATGAAAATAAGAAACATCAATGGCCCAAGTACGGAACCTTGTGGAACTCCAGATGTTTGAAGGAACTCGACAGACCTAAACCCACAATGTTGGACAAATTGCTTCCGATTAGTTAAATATGACTGCATGAGTTGAATTAAATCATTACCGAAGCCTACACAGTGAAGTTTTGACAGCAAAAGTGCATGATCGAGCCTGTCAAATGCCTTAGAAAAATCTGTGTATATTACATCGACCTGACCACCTTGGTCCAGGATTTCATTAATAAATTGCGTTTTGCATACTAAATTGGTTATCGTTGACCACCCATTTATAAAACCGTGCTGTTCAGGTATAATAATAATAATATATCTACTCCTCATTCAAATAATAAGGATTAGCCAGAAAGTCTGAGACTTTTTTGTATTGCTATTCGATAGGCCGCATTTGAGCCTCAGGAATGACTTATGTTGGTAAGCCCTAATCATCATTCAGTGCCGGAATGAGGAAAACCTGCAAACCCTCATTAGTTAGGGGCATCACCAAATATCAATCGATGTTAATATCTCACATTCTAACATCAAGCTGATGTTCTTCCCGTTCTAGACACGCACACCATGATGGTTGTCAACCCATCACTGCGAACAGACCTTAATGTACGGGTAGACAATTTAATTAAAAATTGTACAGCGGAATAGAAATTTGAACGCAAGCCACTGGATTAAGCCATCGAGACACTACACTCTGAGCCACCGACTCGATAAATCAATAAATGAAAAGAGAAATGCAACACCTACTATACTTTGATGTGTTTGAATAAAATGTTTTCATACGAACGCGTTGGTATATTGTTGATATGAATATATATTTAAAGGTAAGGGATTGATGACGACGATACATTCTTTTCCTCTTCACCTCTGGACATATGTACTTATATCGTCTTAGCCTCTAAGCTACACCCGTAACACTACTCTTAGATTTCTGTTACAGTGTATGCGTGTTTACGTGAAGTACACACCATGCGTGGTCACTAAATAAAACTTATATTGATAAATAGGTGTGTGGTTACAGTAGAGGTAAATTATAGTTGCGTTAACAACTCCGCGAATGCGCTTCCTCTGTAACCACAACCTTACATCGTTGTGTTAGTGAGGGAACGGCTCTATCCAAATATGAAAACATATTTATTTAAAATGATGAAAAAGTTAATATCACTTCTCGCTGAGCCGCATTTTCAATTTAAAAATCTGAGGAAACTGTGAACAACCTAGTAAAAACTATTTATATGTGGAGATTTACAAGTACTTAGGTATTTTCTGGAATAGTAGTAGTGGTGAGAATCACCGTAGTGCCGATTGTTACTGCAAAGTTACTAAAATGGAAAAGAATTTTAACGACTATGGAGTTAATATAAATCCCTTCCAACAAATTGAAATTACTAGCTTTTGCCCAGTCAGACTGTTTCTCAGACATTAAAGATAAAATTGGAAAGGCCACCAGAACCCAACTTACTCCAAATCTAAGTTGAGGGATCACTGGAAATTGATTAAAAACTTCCTTAAAGAAGTAAATGAGATATCAGATTTGACAAAACAAAAACAAGGTGAAAAGCAGACCTTAACACCACCAAAAAATCACAAATCATTCACTCAGTAACCCGCCACTACCGTATCAAAACTGGTTAAAAGTGGAATGTCAGAACAAAATTTAAAATCACAGGACACTCCTCTTCAATAAATAATAATTTGCTTTGTACCTTTTGTAATTTTTTTATGGTATTGATTCAATAAATAAATAATATTTTTATATTTGTTTTAAGGAACATTAGGAATATTAATAATGCTTATACATGCAGATTATTATTTAACAGTCTGGTACGATCCAAATTGGAGTACGCGTCGGTTGTCTGGAATCCAATATATGCCTGTCATATAAATTCACTTGAAAATATTCAGAGACGTTTTTTGAAAAACATGTAAGTATCTCAAAACATTCGGTTATTATCCTTCCAGGAGTTTTCTGCACTACATCTTTTTGCAAACATTTCAAGTTGTTTACCTACTCAGTACACGACACACTCATCTGTGATCTTTCACTATAAAATTATACATAATCACATCAGATGCGAGACTCTTTGTAATAAGGTGCATTATAATGTGCCGAGGCTCGCTTTTAGAAATCCTGAAACTTTCTCAGTACCCACACCAAAAACGAATGTGTTAATCAAATTTCTAGTCTTTCAGATGTTTGTGAATAGTAACCTAGTGGATATTTTCCACACCAATGTAGATGTCATAGATGTACGTTACATGTACACCTGTATTATTATTGTTCTTTTCTTTTTTATATTTATCTTTCTTATAGTTTTTATAATCACTATATCTTATATTTTATTGTGTCCTTCTCTTGTTAATAACTTTTATACATGTACCCTCATCTCTTTTATTCATTTATCATTCATTTTTATTATATACTTCATGCATCTCATCGGAGCTCGGTCTGTTGGATGTTGTTACCAAATAAATAAATAAATAAATAAATAAATAAATAAATAAATAAATAAATAAATAAATAAATAAATAAATAAATAAATAAATAAAATAATTATTTTATTAGACAAATATTCCCCCTAAATATACTCAAATCGTACTTAAATTTTTTTTATAAATCATGTTTCCTGAAAATTCAAAATAAGTTTTGGAAATTTTCAAGTAGTTATCTGCAAATTGGTAATAGTTTAGACTTTGCAAAACAGAAAAGTTATTAGAGATCCGACAAATACCAGCAAAGTTTGCATATTTTCTTTTATCGTTTCAATATACCTACCTATAATTGCATAATTTGTGACAATAAATTACTTACCGAAAAGCTTATAATTCATACAATTTAAATAATCTTAATATTTATAACTTTAGTGATATTATTTAAAAAGGTGACTTTATTAATCATAGTGGAATGCGTAAATTTGGTACTTTACAAATCTCATTATGTAGGTACTTCCCAGTCCTTCAAAAAGCAGGGTATTTTCAGTCTTCTCAGAAATGAATATTAATATTGATTGCGCAGCACAGCGGCTACATGTTTTGGCAAAAATGGATTTACCTATCTATTTATTTTTTTACATTTAACTGCAGTATTCGTTATGACTACAAAATCTGTATTGAATTTACTGGATTATTTATTGGATATTTGGTATTTATATAATTTGTAAATTCACCTAGATGAAGCAAAAACACACATCATATATGGCAATTTTCGCAATAACTGTTTTTATGGAAGCACTTATCATCTCTGAAAGTTCTCATTGTGTAGCTAACATATAACTGCTACACACTATCGGAAAATTCTGATAATTTATTTAACTAATTTATTTGGCGTTAACTTTTGATTTATCATCAACAAATTGTTCAAAAAAACCTAAAAATACGCATTAAATTCACTGGCCTAGATATAAATATAAGACCTGTTCCTGCAGCAATCACCAATTACTCAGAAGGATTGTGATTGGTTGAAAACAATTTGCTAACTGGTTTAGATTTATTTGATTGAGCTGACTAGTTTGTAATTCCTCAGGAACACGGCTACAATGTGAAGGGAGTGTAATATCAACTTTTTATCTTTGTTTACTGCCTTCAGGCGCTTGGCCTGATGGGGCATGGGAATCTCTACCTCTACATCTTACAATGGAAGACATATCTGTTTCTATCAACATAGTATCATGAAAATTGGTTTTACACACTAACCCTACACTTCTTTGATACATTAGAAAAAATAAATCTTATACATTTTGGTTGCATGTAGAAATAGCAATCACGTTACGTCACCTGGAGTATTGTTGGAAAAATTCAGATAAGTAAAGTTTCCAATCCACTCTGTTGGGAATATTGAAATCATTCAGTCAACGCTTCGACTCGTAATTAAAATAACTATGCGTTGCACCAGTCGCCTGTTCTAATATTTTGTGCAGCAAGTAAATCAAATTTTCTTATGACTTTCTGAAGTACCTATACGCACTTCATCTATACGCATATATATAATATTTAAATATCCGCAAGTAAATTCTGTTCTCCAATTCTTATAAGATATGGAGGAGCACTTCGGAACGAACCGGAAACAATAATTTTATCCAGCGCCGGTTCAGTTCCTGGCTGACAAAATTGACAGGATGGTTCTATTTGTTATGGTTTCAAAGTAGGTAGAACCCTTAACAGAAAAGCTGTCAAATTATGTTAACCAGAGGCAGCATCCGCGTTTAATAAAACTCCGAGAATGGCATTCTGAAAGTGAAGGCGCAAACACAGCGGTCGGTCGTACCGGCGATGTCGGCGGCGGCGGCAACGAGGCGGTGTGCATATCGATCTCCGAAAGGTCACCTTACTTACGTCACCTCATTCACTGACACCGGTACCGGGCTTTGAGCTGACAGCTCCGTGTCTGTTTACAGGGTGTTGAGGGTTGTACAAACTATCTATAGTCAAACTTAAAAAACTTGAAAGTTGTAAGACTTCAAGTTTTAAAAAGATAGTTTGGTGTATGGAGAACCACATTTTGATCATATAGTTGTAGGACCCATTTTTTACGTTAGACTGTATTGTGTAACAAAAATTTATTAAATTTCAACATATTATTATGTTCAATCTGTAGCCACTATTAGGCAATATATAAATCAGCCATAGGTGATGCTGGTCCTCTAATAACTCATTAAATTTCACCATGATAGTTTTATAGTAGTGTTGTAGTGAGGGAAAATAAATATACCGAACCAACACACGAAAACCTAGGCTCTTAGTATCCGACCAAATATTATATAGACAAATAATAGCAACACAGTTTTGTGACCAACAATATTTAAAACAATGGCTTTTTGTTTACATTGGTGCCCAAGCATTTGGTCCAATCAAAAAATGCCATTTTAATTTACCGCCTAAATTGTTAGGGATTTTGTGACTGTCACCAATGGGCGTGGTTTACACAGATAAGTAGCCATGCATAAACGTAGCATTGGCGATGGCGAGAGGGATCGTCAATGATTTTACAATTGTGTTTTAATAGTAAATATTGAATACTATTATAAATAGTGTAGTAAATATTATACACATAATATGTGTATAAATTGTTGTTCTTGAATATGTAAATCTTAAACTTTGTATTTACTAAAATAAAATATTCTAATTTGTACTTTTATTTTTATAATTATTATTTTCACCCCTTAAAACATAGCCGCCCATGCCGTTGGGCACTGTGACAGGTAATTTCATGAAATTTTTTGTTATTCTTGGTCACATTATTTTATATACTGACAAATAGGCAATTACTTATCTATACATATTTGATCGGAGCTCTTAGTAGTGTGTGAATAACAAAGGTGATATACTGTTTCTTAGTTTTTAAGCTTCATTTTTAATATTCATTAATTAAAATATTATTGCATTTGTATATTGGTCGAGACAGATTTAGTCAGTAATATCTTATTTAGTTATATATTTGTATTCCAGTTAGGTGGAATTTTAGATTTTTTTAGTGAATCGTTAGGCCACGTGTTGGTATTCCTTTTTAGTTAGGTTTAATCAAAGGTTTACTGATTACTAGCTTATATAGACATTGTATTTGAAATACAGTATACTCATTAACTTACTTGAATTTAGGTCGTTTAGATCGGCATTTAGCCAACTAATAATTTCATTAGTTTTGAGACAATATAAGTGAGTTAGTACCTTGTTGAGATTTTTTCCTTAAAGGCTTTAGAACCAAATTTGTAGGGAAGTCTGCGAAACCAATGTAACTATCGTAGTCGCTGTAGAGGTGTAATGAGTTCAAAGGCAGTTAAAGCATATTTCATAAATTGAAGTACCTATGCATTAGTGCTGATTAAATTGTCATCAACGAGGTACAAAATTTCATATTGTAACATATTGTTTTATTGCTTGCAGTATTTATATCTTGTCAGGTTACACCGATCTATTTATAATTATTTGTAGTTTATACATTATTAAATTTGCTTGATATTATATTTGCAAATTTAGTAATGTATAAACTACAAATAATTGTATACAGTGCTTTCGAAAAGTAACGAATAAATTCATTATTTTAAAAATTGAGAAGTTTTCGAAAAAATCCTCTGACACGCGATTTTGTTTTTAAAAAAGGCACTTTTTGACATTCGACCCATCTTTGTGACGTCATCGTTGTTCGAGATATGACGTCATCGACAATTTTTTTAAATAGCAACCCCCAATTTTGACCACGCCATTTGAAAGAGCGTATCATTCTACATACGCATCATGAAAAATTATGGTGTTACATAACAAAAATTTCAAGAAAATAATGTTTGAAGATCTTAAAACTTAATTTTCACAATACTGACAATGATAATGATTAAGTAAAAAATCGACTAAATTAAATGTTAAAATTGTACACCCTTGGCTGCCTGACCGTAGCCAAGACGATTAATAAATTCTTTTTGGACATTATCTATAATTTCACGAGGTATACGATGTATCTCGTGACGAATTCTTGCTTTTAAATCTGATAAATTAACCGGTCTAGTAACGTATATTTTGCTTTTTAAGTATCCCCACAAGAAATAATCTAGGGGTGTCAAATCAGGTAATCTGGCTAGCCACTCAACGGTGTACAATTTTAACATTTAATATAGTCGATTTTTTACTTAATCATTATCATTGTCAGTATTGTGAAAATTAAGTTTTAAGATCTTCAAACATTATTTTCTTGAAATTTTTGTTATGTAACACCATAATTTTTCATGATGCGTATGTAGAATGATACGCTCTTTCAAATGGCGTGGTCAAAATTGGGGGTTGCTATTTAAAAAAATTGTCGATGACGTCATATCTCGAACAACGATGACGTCACAAATATGGGTCGTATGTCAAAAAGTGGCTTTTTTAAAAACAAAATCGACGTGTAAGGGGATTTTTTCGAAAACTTTTCAATTTCTAAAATAATGAGTTTAATGAGTGAAATTATTCGTTACTTTTCGAAAGCACTTATCTATATCTACCTCGAGCTATTCACTCTTACACTTTGATAACCATTAATATTATTCAATCTATAATTAGTTCTAGTTAATTAGTAGTTAGTTATTAGTTAATAAAGTATTTAATCAACAAGGTCATTGGTTTTGTGTAACACTTCTTTTTTTAGTTAAAGAAATTTTCTAGTAATTTTTTATTGAAATATTTATATTCCTTAAACTGACTGACTGTTCACTAATTTTAGTTAATTATACTTTACATTTTCAAGTATTAATTATCATCCTGAAAGGTATAGCCTTACAACCAATCAAAATATTAAGGAGTACGGTCCATCTAATCAAATAAACATTATTATTATTATTATGAGTGACTGAAAATAGATTATTTGTGCCAAAAATCAATCGGAAGTAATGTGGCGGTTTTATGACTCTCACTGATATTGATTTGTGTTTATACATAAACTGAATCACAATACTCTATTACTGTAAACTCGTCATTGTTATTGATCCTTTCCTACAAAATAAAATTACAATTATTAATAGCTTCGTAGTTCTATACGATTTAAAAAGTAATAAGATATATTGGATATATACAGACTGTTGCTTAACTATAAAGATGTTCTGTTGAGAATATAATGAACGTATTTGTAGAAAAGATATTTGAGACAGTTCTGGCATTAAAAACAATACTTTATATGGAAAGTCTCAGTCTCAGAACAATCTTTAAAGTTTGCTTCAGAAACCCATTGCAAAAAATCTAATTAAACCAAGTATCCTACAAAATAATAGCTTGTTAATGTAAACACCATGCACTTAACCATTAATGTCAGTATTCAATTTTATCAAATTTATATTTTTAATTTACATAAGTATTTTCTTTAAAAATTCATAATATGGAATTGGATAAACAAAATTGGAATAACTATTTGTATTTGTGTATGCTTGTCATGGTAACCCCTTTCGGGTTTGTTTATGAGAAAGTTCTAAGGCTCACTCAATACCCATAGTTAATAGTTACTTTATGGTTAATATTATCGACTGAGCTTGAAATGCATATCTGCATTTGCTGTTAAGTACCCTCTGTGACCTTGATACCTATGATATAGTAGCAAAAGATTTGCATATATGTATGAGATTTACACGTCATCAATATGTCAACAAGATGTCTATGATAATTCAGAACCATTACTTAGTTCAGTTACATCTGTACCACTATTGATTTATTCGAAAATCAACATAGTTTAACAGCTGCAAATATTTTAGTTATTCTTCTATTGGTCAGTATAATGTATTTTATGTAACTAATTGAAAAAAAGTACCTATATCATTTTACTGATGTTTTATATCTATTTCATGGACATATAATAGATCAAAAGTATATAAATTAACTGCCTGACGACAGTTTTTGACGATTCGTAAATAATGTTTATTCAAATGTTATTTCATTATCCTGGACAGCAAGTAGGTATGGTAGGTATCTAAAATTATATAGGTACATGTATATTTAGCTATTCAGAGTGTCACTTTACCTACTACAGATATTTTTAATATTTTATATTTTATTTAATAGAAAATTAAAAATAGGATGACAATATGATATATCAAAACTTTTTATCTGCAACTACTTCTCACGGATTTATTTGAAGGAGATGCGAAAATCAACTACTCCACGGACAATGTGCCCCGACTGGCATTGCATTACTCCGGCACTACCACTATATTTCCACTACCTATGGCACTCTGACGAGTGCATAATAAACGCGAAACCGGTCAGTGTCTGTGGTTGGTCTCGATGAAAGATGTGGTGACTCCTATGGAGATGCCGAAGTAATGCAATGCCAGTCGGGGCACATTGCCAGTAGAGTAATTGTTTTCGGCATCTCCTTCAAATAAATAAGTAGGATTGTATTACTCCAAGGCAGATGTGCAAAGATCCAAAGAGTGTTTCTCGCCACTACTACTGTTATGGAGTCATATCCTCAAAGTATATTCTCATGACCATCTCGTGATCTGGGGCAGTTATTTACCAAAGAAGTGTGTTTTACGGGTAAATGCCCATGTTATATAATTTCCACACATATTATGTTGACGTGTATATAGTTAAAACTGTAGATGATCTACATTCTGCGAACTTAACGACAAATGTAGAATAAATATTTATATTTTATTGCATGCAACTGGTGAAAATTTATATAAAAAATATGTGCGTGATTAATGCAAATTCATTATAACGATTTTGGTAAATTATACGCATTGCGGTAGATGACAATTTGATGACAAAAATACTTGTTGCGTGACGTAGGTATATATACTTTATGTAGGTGTAGGTATATACATAAACTTCATTTTTATAATGTGTCCCATAGGAACACCTAGTATTTATAGCCATGAGTGTATATTACTACAATATACCGTCACTAACTATACCCTACTGCCTACAGGTGAAATTGTTTATTACCTAACATATGAAGTTAATATAGCACGACTAACAGCAGCTCTTTGCAAACAGAAACTTCCAAAATTAGTGCTATGTATATCTACAGGGTGTGCAACCACGAGTTTCGGCGAAAGATATTGGGTATATATGTATATATATATTCGGTATATAAAAGATTGGTAGAGTAAGGAAAGATGTAACTATTAAAATCTGTATTAATAGCGGTATATTATAAGCTTTTGTAGAGTATTTTAGTATGGCAGCAAAAGTTATATACTGTGCAGAGAGAATTTGGTGCAAAGTTGTCCACTCAATGCGTTATACCTAATACATTTTTTTATAGTTATGTCAAAGATGAAAATGTAATTAATAACTTAAAAACACAAATTCTGTAGGTGTGGACTGTATTTCGACAAAACTAATTAAAAATATAGGTTTTCATATTTCTGCACCCTTGGCATAATTAATAAATTTGTCTGTTGAATTGGGTATATTTCCAAATATTTTTAAAATCGGTAGAGTGACACCTATTTTTAAAAAGAGTGACCCTATGGTATTTCAAAATTATAGAGGAATTACGGTTTCAACTGTATTAAGCAAAATAGTCGAAAAAGTAATTTAAGACAAAATGAACAGACTAGACAAAAATCTACTGAAACAGCACCGTACACTTTTGTGGAATATCTTTATGAAAACATTGATAAGAGAAAGTATCTAGGTGCACTTTATTTCGCAATAATTGCATTTTATTGCTTAGATCCTGTCTTCATGAGAGGGAAGTTGTTTGCAGTTGGTTTTCGAGGTACAATATTATCGTGGCTTGTATCACATTTGCAGCATAGAAAAATATGTCAAAATTAATACATCTTCTAATACCCAAACTATGCATCTCGGAGTTCCTCAAGGCTTAGGTCTTCGTAAACGATCTTCCCACTCATGTTAGTACTAGCTGCCCTGTGTTGCACCACCATTTCCTGAACCAGTTATTCGTTGAATTTACGAATTGGTGTAGGACAAACCCACTAATATTAAATGCTGAGAAGACTATCTGCATGCAATTTGGTTCTCGTTTTAAACGTACCCTATTTTCTAATGTCAATATCCAATGTCACGTATATGATTTTATGGATTAAATAAAATATTATTATTATTATTATTATTCGGTATACATTCGGTATAACAGGGTGTTAGTTAAACATGCGGCAAAAATTCAAGAAGTTATTCCTTGGACTATTCTAAGGATATTTTATCCTTTGATGATTTTTGAAAAAGCGCTTTGTTGGGAAGATATAGGGCGAAAAAAATTTTCAACAAATAACAATTTATTACAAAAAATTACATACAAGAATTGTTCAAAATGGCTACCTCCAGCTCGAATGCAACCATCCAATCTTCTCCTCATAGACTCCCGAACTCTTTCAAAAACACCAGGGTCGTTTCTTATTGAGTTACACCCAGCTATTATCCGATCTCTTAAATCGTCCACATCTTCCACTGGCCTAGTATAAACTAATGACTTTAGATGGCCCCATAAGAAATAATCCAGGGGGTTTAAGTCCGGGGATCGAGCAGGCCATACGTGAGGTCCACCTCGACCAATCCAGCAATCTCCGTATGTTGCTGTTAAAAACTCTCGAGCAACTAAACACTAAAATAAGGTGGTGCACTATCATGCATAAACCACATTGCCTGTCTTGTAGTCAATGGTACATCCTCCAAAAACTGAGGTAGCGTTTGTTCTAAAAAGTTGCGGTATACTTCGCCGGTAAGTCTTCCTGGTAGAAATACTGGTCCAATTAGACAGTCACCCCCAATTCCAACCAAAACGTTCAATGAGAACTGATGTTGAAACCGATCTTCACAAATCTCATCTGGATTTTCGTCAGCCCACACATGGTTATTGTGGAAATTCCTTATTGCATTTCGCGAGAAACTGGCTTCATCGGTAAAAAGAATCAGCGCAAGTAGTTGAGGGATTTCAACCAATGTGTGCAAGGGCCATTGACAAAATGTAATACGTGGAGTAAAATCCGCAGGAAGAAGTGCCTGAACGCGTTGAATGTGGTATGGGTACAACAAATTATCTCTCAGAATTTTCCAAACAGTCCAATTACTTACATTCAAAGTATTTGCAATTCTTCGCGTAGAAGTACCTGGATCTTCTGTCTATCATTCTCTTCTACGTTTACCGTTCTTACAGTCCTTGGTGTTCCTGGTCCGCCACTTCGCTTCAGTGTTCCCATTTCTCGAAGACGTTGATGAATACTTTGAAAGATTTTTCTATCAGGAGCAATGTGGTTAGGAAATCATTCAATGTACAGTCGCCTAGCTCCTAATGCATTGCCATCAGCAAATCCATAAATAAAATGCATGTCAGCCATCTCGGCATTCGTATAGCGAGCCATGATAAAGGACTTCACTAACAACCGTTTACACGTCAACTAGCCACACGTCAATCAATCTTAACAAATGCGACACATACAAACTACAAAAACGCAACATACAAAAACATACAAAATAATCACTCCGAACTATCACGGGATGTTGGTAAGAAAAAACAACTCCTTTTTCTTACATGTCTTTTACTTGATACGTCTTGTGTAGTACGCCATAGTTTTATTTCACCTACATTAATAATGTGAAAAATACCAAAATTGGATTTGTTGAATATTTTTTTCGCCCTATATCTTCGCAACAAAGCGCTTTTTCAAAAATCATCAAAGGAAAAAGTATCCTTAGAATAGTCCAAGGAATAACCTCTTGAAAGTTTGCCGCATATTTAACTAATACCCTGTATAATCAATAGAAATTAAATGATTCTCTGTAAACGCTGAATTTAAATAGGTCTAATAATAGACACAGATTTACTGAGTTATTAATAACCATATCAAAATAATAAAATTACCAACTTAATTTATTGTAAAATACCTCAAATTGCTAATGCCCTACTATTCTTAGAACATTCTCTTGAGCAGCTCTGTCCAACGTGTTGGTTTTCCCTATCAGTAGCTGTATATAGCATGAAAAAATTTTTTGAATATACACTTGTAGACGCAGTATAAGTAGAGTAGAGTATAGTCATTGGAAAACGTTCCGTTCACGTTGAGAGTAGACGCTGGTATAATTAATTGTATAGTGAGACAATGTTCTATGCAGATTTGTTAAAGCGTCTACAAGGTATATCATTTCAAAAGAGCAGACACTTGTTTTCAAATTATATTATTAAAAACTCGTACCATAATAAGTTTCTCGGTACTAATGTTGCATTTTAAAACATTTATATTAACTGAAGTTAACAATACGTCTATAGAGACTTGCAGGAATTCGCCCTAAATAAAATTAGTTAGAAGGACTAGAATTGTATTCTAGTTTCCGTAAATATTTGCCTTCCTCATTTAAATATATCAACTGGGGAATTGCTGTTATGAATTGCGGTGTACCACCTTGCGAAAAGTAGGTTTAGGTAAAGGTCAACTTTCTAGATCGAAAAGTTATACTGAAACTGATAGATCTCTTCCTGTACAGGTTGTAGGTCCGCATTTAACCTTAAAAATATAATGGGGTTTAAAAATATTCAATGTATGCGTTTCTTTAAAATAATTACACGTAATATACCAAATTCTCTGATGCACGCCTAACGAGTTACAGGGTGTTATTTTGGAGAAAAAAAAAACAATTTTCCGCAATAACTTAAAAACCGTTTCGTAGATTTAGGTAATTTTTGGGTGACGTGTACATCTATTAAAGGTCATTAAAACTACATGGTGTTTGTTTAACTCTGACACCTGTGGTGGCCTAAGCCTACTCTTCGTTATGATTTTGTCTTCATAACTCTTGCATATCCTACTTTTTCGTGGATTAACTAAGTTTTCCTTAATCGGCTATTAATTCTGAACAAAAAAGCTGTTACATAGCTCTAAAATCAACCATTTTCGAGTAAATTGAGTGTAAAGTAATGATTACATTCTTTATGCAGAAAAATACATGCAAAGGAAGAGTAGGCCTAGGCCACCACAGGTGTCAGAGTTAAACAAACACCATGTAGATGTTTAGATGGACACGTCTCCCAAAAATCACCTAACGATTTTTAAGTTATTGCCGATTTTTTTTTTCAAAATAACACCCTGTAATTCGTTAAGCGTGCATCAGAGAATTTTCTTTTATAAGAATTTTATTCTTATTTTGATCTTGTCCACCCCCTGGTAAATTTTTGTACGATTACACTGGGACACCGTGTATAATAGATATGACTATAATAGATAAAGAATATATTTTTGTATTTTATGGATTACGGCAGCCAACGTTCATATGTACCGGGTTTTCCAACGAAATGACTCACCCCCTATATCTTTTTTATTTGTGGTGCTAATAAAAAAAGTTTTATACAAAAGTTTTATAATTTTTTACGAGCTTTCCAGATATGTAGTTGAACAACCAAAATGAGTGCAGCTTAAAGAAATATGAACCTAGGTTCAATTTTTTTAAATGGAATACCCTGTATATTTTCTGATTATTGCGTTCTACGGGTTTTTCTGATTTCAAAAATATATGTATGTGCTATAATCGATACAACAGTTGTCATTTTATGGAGCTTTTTTATAACACAGAAGCTGCGGCTGTCTTAGACATTGTTCATTTATCAAATTAGCCTTGGATAGAAACAAGGCCTCAAATAGGAGTATTTGCTTCCAAAACGTGTTATAAAAAAGCTCCTTAAAATGACAACCGTTGCAGCGATTATAGCACATTTATATATTTTTGAAATCAGAAAAACCCGTAGAATGCAATAATCAAAAAATATACAGGGTATTCCATTTAAAAAAATTGAACCTAGGTTCATATTTCTTTAAGCTGCACTCATTTTGGCTGTCCAACTACATATCTGAAAAGCTCGTAAAAAACTATAAAACTTTTGTATAAAGCTTTTTTTATTAGCACCACAAATAAAAAAGATTTAGGGGGTGAGTCATTTCGTTGGAAAACCCGGTACAGTATAAATTATTTAAAAACATGTATGGGTAAAGATATTTTAGATGCCATTTAGTATACGAGACTCATGTAACATACTTATTACTATGTAGGTATATTCAATAATAATTGAAGGAGATTAATAGTTCTCTATACAGTGTTATTCAGAACTTATCCATAATAAAATTTGGGGATGTTCAACATACATGTAGAAATGTAGTAGTGCAAAAAAAAATTTTTTTGGCGGCTTCTGGAAAAACTATTTAAAAATTTTTCATTGCACGCCGCTGGATACTGGTCCACTGTAATGAAGTGACATTGTGACTGACAATGCAAACTGGCTAGCACGAAAAAAACTTCGGAAGATCTGAGAGTATACCGACACCCGGCGCAAAAAAGATTTGCAGCGTTTTTGCTTTAAAATAAACTTAAAGATAGATAGATCTGACCAAAGTGACGTGTCTTTAAAATGAATAAAATTTTGCTACACTAATTCTCCTCCTACAACCAGGAGGTGAATGTTCCTCCTGGTTGCTGATCTTGTAAACGCAAATTATTAAGTAAATTGGGGATTTTCAGCATTTTGCTGCAACAACCACTCACAAAACCTAACTTTTAATTGATAATCCACTGTTAAAACCCCATTAACTCAGCATTACTGTACACATGAGCCATTTTGAAAATTTTACAGTTTAACACTCCTACGATAAATAAAACACCGCACTCCTAAGATAAATAAAACACCGGTACACAGAGAGTATATACACACATAGACTGATGAGACTGAATAGACAATAGAGATATTATCCCCGCTCCAGTTCTATTTGCTCGGTCGTCGTTCGAGGTACAAAAAACGTGTTTACTTTTTTTACCACATTCTTATGAATGTGGTAGGTATATCAAATGTTGAAGTACAGTTGCCCATCTACGTAGTCCTTTATAATGGTATAACTTTAAACATTGTTTACGGGAAATCCCAAGACTTTTAATATAAATTTTTTTGGTGATATCGATTTTTTATTTAAGGACGCACATATCCTTATCTCAAAAATGGGGGTTGCTATTTAAAAAGATTGTCGATGACGTCATATCTCGAACAACGATGACGTCACAAATATGAGTCGTGTCACAAATATATGTCAAAAAGTGCTTTTTTAAAAACAAAATCGACGTGTCAGGGGATTTTTTCGAAAACTTCTCAATTTCTAAAATAATGAATTTATTCGTTACTTTTCTAAAGCACTGTATTTACTTTATATGAAAATTATATAGGTAGATTGAGAATTAAAAAATATTGGAAATGTTTTATGGATCTCTATTTAAATTACAAATTTAAATCAGTAATTTTATGGTATAATTCTATTATTTTATTGTTATTTCACTACGCACCAGCAGGAGTATCCGCCTGCTTGTAAATTATAGGTTTCAAATTACGGGCTATTATATAGGGACGCCATCTCGAATTTTACGTATAAATCTAAAGTATTTCTGTAATTATATTTCATTATGTTCTCTGACATTTTGATGAATGTTTTCATGTTATTAACAACGCCGGAAATATATCTGCATATATTTTTTATATATTCCGAAATTTTGAACAGTTTCAGATATAATTTCCACAAAGCGAGTATTAATTATGTAGTCTTTTATGTTCATAATTAGTGCATTTAATGAATACTGTGATTTCAATTCTAAAAAATTCCGCATTTCACTCAAGACAGTTTCAATACTATTGCAAGAATGATGCACGAATTATGAACAGAAAAGATGGTTCTATTGTTGTAGTGTCAAAACTTCAAAGCCTATTTTGTAAATATTAATATTTTCAACATTAATATTAACATCTTGTTGAATCTTAGGTACTCATTAAAATTCTATAACTTCAAAACCAGTTGTGTTGTGGAATGACTCAAGAAAATTATTAAAGGTAAGAAATGGGTGTACAAACTGACCACATAACCATTACATCAAACCCTATGGAATAGGCCATAGCCGCCTTTAAGATTTTGCAAAAACATAACAAGGTGTTTTAGCTTGTATTCATAAAAATAACTAAGCTACTAATAAAATAACTAAGTATTTTGACAAATAAAAAGTAACAAAATAACAAAGAAAGAATCATTTATCTGTCTTATAGTCTTAAATATACATCTTAAAATATACGCGACATCAAATTTGACACAATTTTGCTGTTAACCACTTCATATGTTCAGTTTATTAATTTTTCGAAATTATCTTTAGACACATCTTGTATTAATCAAATTTTATTCAGAACATAGAACATAGTGGTCGTCAAATATAAATACTTTATTTATGATAATTATTGTATTAAGTATTCAGATAATAAATAAAAAGTTATAAAATATGTTGCTTCATTTTACATGCTGAGTTAAACTCCGTTTCGCCATTTAACTTTTTCTAAATTATTCAATTAACTAGAGATTTATACAAAAGATATGTGGCCAAAAATAATTATTTTTAATGTAATGTAGATTATGCCTGTTTAATATTTCATTATTTAATAGATGTAGATAACTCTATTAAAAATAAAAATGTATTAAAGACAATAAGTTCAATTAATAATTTATCCCTTAGTTAACTAAAGATGTTTTAATTTATACTAAATTAATAGCTCAATAGTTCCACTACCTAGATCTTTTTTAACGTAACTAGGTTAAAACAAATAAAATGATATTATGGCTAGTGCTGAGGCAATTAATTACATAATATGTTTTTATAACAATCAGTGTTTGAACTGTTCTTACAATTCAGTATTGCTAAACTCATTTACCTTTAACTCAAAAAATTAGTTTTTTCGAAAACTGTCATTAAAGTTGACTTTTACATGATATTCAGGTATTAAGTGTCAAAACAACAGATAGAATCTTACACCAGTCACCAGTGATAAAATTTACCAGTTGGACATATCCGTCTTATAAAATTAGTGAGTAGAAAAATTATCTTATTTCGACCTCTCGATCTAGTTGCTCGATCTTCACATTATTCCAAGACACCCTGTATATTACAAGACATCCTGTACAAGACATCCATGCTTGTGGCTGTAGACATAGTGCCCTCTACCGTTCAGCGGCGAAATTACAGTGTATTGATTAAACTGCTAATATATGTCCCGTGGCTCCACCTGCTGTGTGGTTAGGAAAACACTTGATATCTCAATACTATATGAAAGTTTCCTGTAATACAAAATGTAGCAGCGTTGAAAAAATCGTTAGAAGCGGTTTAGTATTTCACTACAGATTACTTATTTTAAATCAGATTTAAAATTGCGAGTACCTACTTTTCCATTATAGATTATTTTTTCATTATGTGCTTCATGCTTCATGCAATAACACACGAGAATTAAATATAACACATAATAATAGTAACACAGTAAATAAAAAACTGAATTTTATTTAAATATTTGTATGTATATATTTATTTATATAAAACTTTGTTAAAACGGATTTTAAAGTATCTTTTGAAGATTCAGAATGTGCTGCCAGAAACACTTGAGTGAAGTTACCCATAAAAGTTAGCCATAGAAATTACTATTTGTAGCGGTGAAATAAAAATAATTCTAGTGCCGTTCCCGGTCTCGGACAAGTCATTCTGACTATATAGGACGACAAAGGGCACTTGCCTTGACCACCCAGCATAATTATTTTTTCAAAATTTCTTATAATTAATTGTTTATAAACTTAGCCATAGAAATTGATATCTCGATTGGTACAATAAAAAAATTCTAGTGCCGCCCCCGGTCCCGGACAAGTCGTTCCAACTATATAGGACAATAAAGGGCACTTCCCTTGACTACCCAGCGTAATTTTTTTTTCAAAATTTCCCATAAATAATTGTTGACAGACTTAGCCATAGAAATTACTATACTGGTCGATAAAATAAAAAAAATTCTAGTGCCGCTCCCGGTCCCGGACAAGCCGTTCTGAGTATATAAGACGACAAAGGGCACTTCCCTTGATCACCCAGCATGATTTTTTTTTCAAAATTTCCCATAAATAATTGTTCACAAACTTAGCCATAGAAATTGATATCTCTATCGGTACAATAAAAAAATTCTAGTGCCGCCCCCGGTTCCGGACAAGTCGTTCTGACTATATAGGACGACAAAGGGCACTTCCTTTGACCACCCAGCATGATTTCTTTTTCAAAATTTCCCATAAATAATTCCCAGATTTATATAAAAATATATCCCAGATTTCCCTATATCGTTACAACAACTTGTCCGGGACCGGGGGCGACACTAGAATTATTTTTATTTTACCTATCGAGATAGTATTTCTATGGCAATGTCTGTAAACAATAATTTATGGGAAATTTAAAAAAATATATGCTGGGTGATCAAGAGGAGTGCCCTTTGTCATACTATATAGTCAGAACGACTTGTCCGGGACGTGGGGCGGGACTACAATTTTTTTTATCGAACCGATCGAGATATCAATTTCTATGGCTAAGTCTGTGAACAATTATTTATGGGAAATTTTGAAAAAAAAATCATGCTGGGTGATCAAGGGAAGTGCCCTTTGTCGTCCTATATACTCAGAACGACTTGTCCGGGACCGGGAGCGGCACTAGAATTTCTTTTATTTTATCGACCAGTATAGTAATTTCTATGGCTAAGTCTGTCAACAATTATTTATGAGAAATTTTGAAAAAAAAAATTACGCTGGGTAGTCAAGGGAAGTGCCCTTTATTGTCCTATATAGTTGGAACGACTTGTCCGGGACCGGAAGCGGCACTACAATTTTATTACTTATTACTTTTATAAACTTATGTTTTAAGGGGGTGGCTAGACCTTGGAAGTGGGACACACGAACACCCTGTACAGGAGCGCCATGAAGTTTGGTACAGTTAGGTTTTAGGTGCTCCTGATTAAGAATCTGGCATTAAAATTTTTGTGAAAAAATCGCTAATAGTTCATCTCGTTTCTTTGCATAAAAAAATAGGACGTAGTTGGCCATGACGCCGACTTACCAAACAAATGATGCATGGCCGCTATGTACTTTTTTGGGATCTACCCAACAAAAAAAAGTTCATGGAAATCGGTTCATAAATAAAAATGTTACGGGGGTGGTTAGACCTTAAGTAGGTACATAAATATAATTTTTTTTCCTTCACCCATCATAGATTTGAAATAAATATATTTTAAGTCTTGTAGATTCTGAAAAACTCATTTCAAGGACTAAAGGCACTTGCAGAGCAATCTTTAAAGAAGCATGAAAATTTGGAAGGACACTCAGTTAAGCTTATCATTAATCAGGATTTTTTCAGGTGTCGTCAAAGAACGTTGCTTATTGAGTACATATACAGTGTAATCAGAAAGTAAGGAATAAATTCAGTATCTCGTAAACCACAATTTTTCTAAAAATCGTTGAGACACGTCGATTTTCTTTTATTTTTACACTTGTTTTACAAATATAAATTTTTTTACAGGGCGACTCAATGAAGCTACATCGATATAAACTTTAGGGGAAGGTAGCCTAAATTGTACCACTTTTTGGTTTTTCTGAAATTCTGACGAATATTCTTGGCAGAAGTTGATAAAAAAAATACCTGTGATAGATTGATATATTTCACAGTTTAAATATTTTTTTCGTTAATTTTAAGATACATCTTCTGCAAAAAAGAAATTAAAAATAGAAGGCTCACAAGTGGTACAACTTAGGCAACCGGTTGCTTAAACTGTACTACTTGGTATCCTAAATTGTACCATACAATCTACTATCTAGAAGGAATGAAACATGCAGTGCGAAATTCAGTTGGAGGTATTTTGTCAAAATAACTTGATGAATGCACTTTATTCAAATATTTATTATTATCAAATAAATGCTCTTTAACATTAAAACAACAAAAAGCTCTCTACTCCCTCAAACACATACTTTGAACAAACAGAATAGGATCTTCTGGATTATAAAACAGCAGGATTAAATACCTACTTACTTATTTTTTAATACACTGATCACAATAGTAATTGTCTTTATTATCAACATTTGCACAGAGCTTGTACCGGTACAATTTAGGAAACCACAAGGTGGTACAATTTAGGAAACCGGTAACAAATTTACAGAAATGACATAACAGAACACAAAGTAAGGTTAAAAATGAATTTCTTTGGGTGAAAGGACTCTAAACTATATTAAGTGATTTACAAATAACATACAATATACAACAATTAAAACAACCCCGCAAAAACCCTTACGAAAAATTAGAACACACTTACATTTTGAATTGGTATTTTTTTCAAACGCTCCTAGTACACTTAAACCTCCACTCACATGCATGAAATTTGACACACTACCAAGATACTCTGTGTCGGTGCTAATTATAACCACCAGAGGCCTCACAGGTCACTTGATTTTAGAAATATGGCGAAGGTACAATTTAGGCGCCGGTACAATTTAGGCTACCGTCCCCTAATATTTGAAATGGAACACCCAGTATTGTTTTATATATTTTGAAAGAACTCTTTTTTACGAATTAGGTCATATCAGGTTTTATGGGTCAATCTCTAATAATAAGGGAAATATGCCCAAAAAAGTGTGTCATAAGAGCGATGTGCTAGAAAGAGAATATCGATTCGCTGCTAGGAACAGTCTTTCTCCAAAACATCGCTCTTATGACACACTCTTTTGGGGATATCTTCCTTATTGTAAAATAAGTGTAAACATAAAAGAAAATCGAAGGGTCCAAGCGATTAAAAAAAATGTGGTTTACGAGATATTGAATTTATTCCTTACTTTACGACCACATTGTATGCATACATTGTTGATCATTAAGTACATAATATATGCTTTCTTTTTCCTGGCTATTGATTTTAAACGCTGTTTTTAATATTCTTGGGAATTCGGTCAAAGTAATAAATTATTTTATTAACCTTTTTTCTAACGCTTCGGTTTATCTCTAACTTTCTTCAGAGATCTACAATAATAGTGCATACAAGTATTTCCACATATGAATCTATTAATCATATTTTGCTGTTATTATAGATATTTTAAATATTGGGATATATGAACGGTCTTTTTGAAAATTTGAACGAGTCTGATTCTATAAGTTTGGTTCAAGGGTGCATAAGTAGGTAATGCGACGAGGGAACACATTTCTGAATAGCAATTTTACAGTGTGACATTAATATTTAAAATATTAAAGTTTATATCGACGTAGCTTCATTGAGTCACCCTGCAAAAAATTAAATATATGTAAAATAAGGGCAGAAAATCGTGGGGTCCCAGAGGTTTTAAAAAAAATGGGTATTTATAAAATAACGTATTTATCCACTAGATACTTTACGAAAGTGGATAGCAGACTGGGTTGTAGGATGATATGATATGCTTTAATTCATTGTATTAACGAATAAATTTACTGAAGCAGCAATCATTTTGCTAGTTTATATTTGAATACTGTATATGTACTGTATATGTAAAACATTGGATATCAGGCTGGGTTGTAAGGGCGAGAATGATATGCTTTAATTCATTATATTAACGAATAAATTTACTGAAGCAGCAATCAATCATTTTGCTAGTTTATATTTGAATTTCACTACCTATACGTAATACATTTCTGTGTATAATATCCCAGAAATTCAGTGTTGTAAATCCCAGAACTGATAAAATGGATTGTACGAGTATATAGATGAATGTAGAAACGAATAAAGATGCAATTGCCCATTGTAAAATAGGGTTTCCAGTGTAAATATGCTAGGATTATAAGCTAAATCTTATATGCTGCTCCTTCAATCAATGGTAGTAGTCACACTGGAGTATCATATGAAAATGTATTTCTTTCTCTTCCTCCAAAACCATAGAGAATAGATTGTGATAGATATCTTTCCTTACACTACTAGGAGTTTCGTAATACATCTTCATTTTTCTTGACAGTGAATAAGGAATAAGGGATATATTAGAGCAAAATTATCTTGGACTCGATGAAATGCCTGAAATAACCAATAACTACACAAGTTCTCGCAGATTCCTGATAACCGACCCTGACCGACATTCTCTGCTCTTGATCTTGTTTCGTCGGAACGTCCTTGTTGGAATTTATAGATAAATGACCTCATGCGTGCGCGGAACTTTCATACTTCCAACAAAACTATAATTTATCTTGTAAAACTATAATTTATATTGTATTAACAATTGTAGTTCCTAATTGTTCTGTTAATTGGGGATTAATCAGTTGTCTTGTAATACCGATTTTTTTATTAGTAGATTTTAACTCTAAACTTTACATAATTCATAGAAGTAAGTGTTAGTATCAGAACGAGTTACGAGTAGGTTCAGATTATCATTCCGCAGGAAACGAAATAACAAGGAGTCTTATCTCCCACTTTGGTTGTAGGCCTCATGGATTATTTTATTTCTTAGTTACCGCAACTCTATAAATACATTTTATTAAAATAAAATTTTACTAAATGGTAGGTACTTAAAATTTGTTATAATTTTAATGAAGTTGGTAATTGGTTATTTACAGAGGTAATTAATATTGTTTAAAATTTTTCTAAATATTCAACTGAATTGAGTCACTTGAGATCATATATGTATCTTTCAAAGAAACTATTTATTAACTCATCTTGGTGAAAACTCAACTATCAGATAACTTGGTGAAAAGGTTCGAAATTTCACTTTCAAATAGTTCAAGAGAAGTACAATTCACGACTTGCGGCATTTGGAGTTATCTTGAAAAACATATTTTTTGAATTTTGAATTTTTTACTTTATTTGAATAATTGGTAGAAAATACACAGCAGTTTTTACATTGTCATTATTTATGAATTTTAAAATGATTTTCTAAATATTTTGCAATAATGTTCATCTTATACTTTATATTTTACTCCAAATTATGAACTGGTTCTTCAAAGCGGATGTCGTATTATTCATTATGTAGCAACGATGTTTTTCATGGTCACTAAAATATGCTCGTGAGAAAGCGTTGTATTAAAATATATAAAAAATATACGGTGTAGTGTCTTTTATTTAAAAAGTCTACTTGATTCTATATTTCTTAAAACAGTTTAATAATTTTTCGAAAATATATTTTGGGGTTAATTGTAATTCCTAATACTAAACAATTTAACTTTTTCTTTGTTTGGTAGTCGAAACATCACTGGGAAACATCACTCTATGAATTTTAAAAGGGTTTTCACTTGTGTGACATGTTCAGCAATGATGTGGCGATCTTTCTTCACTTATATATTGCCTTTAACTGAACAAACATTATACAATATTAATTTTCGTTGTAATTTAGTAGAAACAATTTAATTGCATGCCTTCGTCACAACGAATCTATTCAGAATCCGTTTTCCGTATGTACTCTCAACAGATACACTAGTACAGCTAAATTTTCAATAGGTACCTTCTTTCATCTCATTGGGCCATAAAAATATTACATAAAAAGATATATGTATTGGCATTTCTATGGTAAAACTCTTATAATTTTAGGTCTATCATACCTAATTGTTGTTCTATTATGTCTAAAGAAGCATTGCTAATTCCACAAAAAAATGTGGTAACCTTGCCTTGCAATTGGGTTTAATCCTGTAAGACAAGTATTAATTTAAATAAATAAATAAAATTTCTATAAACATAACCATATGATATAAATCGTACAACTAGGAGGTACAGTACCTAATGGGATTCAGATAAAGTATATGAATTGTCATCTGTGTGAAACGGTAATTCATGAGATAATTAGATTACTTCTTCATGTTGAATGAGCAAGAGCACAATGATATTTCATTATGTAACTTTTTTAAGTTCTTACTAAATTATGAAATTTTTTTAACGTAATTAATTAACTGAATTAACATTGTAAAATATATTTTTCATCATAAAGGTTATTTTGTTTTTTACTTACCCCAGTTAAAGTTATATTAATTTACTATAAAACATTGACAACTTTTTTCCAATTATTAAGTTGAAGGATTTGAATATTAATTTGTTGCAGGAAATAAAAGAGCAGTACCTATGACAATTTAGACACATAGGTGCTGCTAACTCAACCCGTTGAGTGACAAAGTAAGAACTTTGTCACTCAACGCTCAACCAAAGAGTAAACTCATGTATATCTAGGTTTATACGAACACCTGTCACGGAAGACCACCTGTGTTGAGTTTGAAAAAAATTCCACTTCCACTCCACCATAATAAGTGACTAAGAACGACGTTTACAGTACAGTTAGACATTTATTTACTGATGACTTCTGATGAAGATGAGCATGGGATTTGCTTATCAGGAACAAGAAGGGACGGTTGTTACCCCACCTGGATTCTATTAAGTTCAGTAAAAATAAATGTAACTGGCACTAGTATCTAATATGAGGATCTACCAAGACTGAGGATAGACTCTCTACACTTTGAACTCTCTGTATGATCAGTGTGCATCGAAAATTAGTCGAAATGGAAAATCAAAACATTGTCTCCAGTGTTATTAACTTTTTCGGCTCTGAAAGACGAAATATAAAACTCCTATTTTGCTAGTTTCCTAATTGCCCTCAAACTTATGACTGTAATGCTTTTAATTTTTTTTATATAAATATGGTAGGTATTTTTGTAGGTACCATCTAGTTTTCTTAAGAAGCGGTTATCATAATTTTCACAACAGTGAAAGTGCTCAAAAAATTCTGCATGCCTTAGACGTCAGAATAGGTTCTGTCTTCATGCTCGGAGAGAATATTTCTTGGAGGATGTATAATTGAACGAAAGCTAAAATATTGGTATAAGCAGGATGGTGCACCACCATGTACTTGCTTAATTTAAGACAACATTTAGATAAAACTTTGACTAAATTGGATTGGTACAGGATTTTTCCTCCGATATCCCAACTTTAAAATCTAAAATTTTCCTGTAGGTTCATTTTACGGGTACCTTATCAAAATAAATCCAAATTGCTTATTCTTCATTAAATATAATTTAAATATAAATTATTCTATTGTTAATAAAAAGTTAACACACGTGGTAAACAAGCTTTCTATAAAGAAACTTGTACAGTCACAGAAAATCTATAAAATGTCTGTTCCTTTTAAGAAACCATTGCGTCTTAGGTATACCTATACAATTATTTTAAGCAAAAGTATATTTCATAATCAACTAATTTCAACTAATTTTCTATAATCGTACTTTAGAATGATTGAGATCTATTTGTTTCAACTGACGGATAAATATGAATTAACTAATGTTCATATTTTATGGATCACTAATCCAACTCTTCAATTCGTCGTTTCTAGACTTCTACGAGTAGGTACTGGAATTCTGAAAATTTTTTTAAGCGGGTTTCTGGGAATTTTCTATTGATTAAAAAATATTCGCGTTGTGGAACCACTTCCGGTTCCACTATAAGTCGATGTCAACTCGCTTATTTCATATGGAATATGCTATTTTTTATTTCCTTTTTGGATTTCACGTCAAATTTGAAGGTAAGTTTAATAAGCATACCCTATCCTTATCATTATCCTTAATCGTTTTCGAGATATTTTGATTCTTTCAAAAATTTCTCAAAAAACAGTTAATTTAACCCGTTTTATCTCTTTCGGTTTGTAACCTAAGCACTTGAAATTTTAAGGGAGTAACACTGAAATGTATCGAAACATTTAGAAAATACGAATGCTATTGCAATTTACACAGGATGTTAAAAATGAGCTGACCAATTGTAACACTAAATCAAAACCCAATAACTCACTTATTGTAAATGGAACACCCTTTCTTTTATTATGCTAACCCTTGTACATTTTCATTCTCTCACGATTTATTCTCTCTCGAAATAAATTTAAACATTGGAAGTACTATAAGTACTATAGCATAGTATTATAAAACCCAGGGTGTTACATTTACAATAAGTGAGATATTGGATTTTTGAATTTGTTACAATTGGTCACCCCAATTGACAGCCCGTGTAAATTGCACTAACTTTCGTATTTTCTACATGTTTTGATACATTTCAATCCCACTTCCTTAAAATTTCAAGTGTTTAGGTTACAAACTAAAAGAGATAGTACGGGATAAATGTAACTATGTTTTTGAGAAATTTTTGAAAGAAACAAAATATCTTGAAAACGATTAAGGATAACGATAAGGATAGGATATGTTTATGAAACTTACCTTAAAATTTGACGTGAAATCCAAAAAACGAAATAAAAAATAGCATATTCTATTTAAAATAAGTGAGTTGTCATCGACTTTCAGTGAAACCAGAAGTTGCATGTCAACGCCAATATTTTTAATCGATAGAAATAGATCGATAGATTTTAACGAGAATACCTACATCAACTAACCGTAGCAATAAAAAACTTGCTTATTATTACTTTCATAATTGTGAATGATATAAAAACAAGAATCTTTTTTACAAAACTATGGTATACTATTCATTAGGCAGTATAATAGTTTGTTGTTGCTCCTGATAAAGTCTTAGAAAAAGAAACAATTTAATAATAAAAAAAGTATTACATAATACTATTAACCACGATTAAATGGACAATTTCGCTAAAATATTAATATTGACTTGGTTCTTTTTGTTGAAGTTTCTGCAATGGGAATGAATTTTTTGTTGTAGATTAATTTTGTCTAAACTGAAATTAAATTTAACCTTCTGATCACGTGGATAATTGGGATTGGTTAATTTTTTTATATAATTAGTTTCTGTTTCATTTCTAGCACGAGATTTAATTTACATAAAATATTTGTTGTTAATGATGGCTGTGTGATACCTACCTATTCATCAAGTAATTTTCAAACAAGTGGTACACGAGAATCACGAGATTGACTGGTTCTTACGCAATAGACTTCTCAGGGGATCTGTTACATTATTAGGCCCATCAGTACAGTCTCAAAACTTTGTTCGGGAAAATTTGCAAGTCCTAAATTTACTGACTAGGTATATGTAATTAATGATTTTACTATAGGAATAGATTATTAATATACCATGTGTCCCAAATTCGATTCTCACCATTGGTATCTCGGAATATATAAGAGAAAGACAGTCGGAAAATGTTAATATTTTACCGAATAATCGACTATGCGATGTTGACTTGACTTAGAGATACTCTTGTCAAATTTTGTTTATTTCATGTAGACCATGTTGGATTTTCAATTTTTCAAATTTAGCTGAAAAGGAGCTTTCTAACGATGTATCATTATGCTATTAAAAACATTTTTTAAGGCGGTAATTTAAAAAAATCCTTTTAAAAACACAAGAGTATTTCAAAAGCATAATCGATTATTCGGGAAAATATTCCTTTCTAATTTGTATCTTAATAATGTACAAACCTAGAACCTGTCAGATCAATTATTGCTTCGCTATACAGCCTCAAAAAGAACGCAGTCAAAAACGGACCCAGGTACCAATGATTTCTAAACAAATTCAGGATCAGCACAAAAATATCTAAAATATTCCCCATTTAACCCACTTCCTATCTATTATAGTTTCCGAGATCCTCAGGGTGAGCATCGAATTTGGCACACATGGTATATAAATAAGATTGAATTATTGAATTTCATACATTGGTTATCAATAATTTGTTATTGCAATATTACACTACTGAATTAATGTATATGTAATACGTTTTTAATTTAACTATAAACAAAACAGAACATGCTTTATTGAATTAATAACTGAATAATTGAATTAAATGAATGCCCACATGTTCACTGGGCTTGATAAAAGTTATGTAAACATTAATTCTACTGTAGATATTTCTTGACTAGCCAGTTTCATATGAGTATTAACCTATTTGACCGCGTTGATATGATTTAACAAAGAAATGTCACTTTCATGGTCATCTATCAGAAGTTCCAATTTAGCAAAGAAACATGGTTCTTTTCACTTGGTTCATTTTTGAATTTGTAAATAAAAACTATATTATTATATTCTCTCTAATAGATTGTGCTGATTATTTTGTCTGCTCCTCTTTAAGCGAAAACGCGGCAACCGTATTTTTGTAGGATACTTTATCAATTTCATAAGGTACTTTTAGTATTCACAGAACTAATCATTATAGTCGAACGGACACTCTTAAGCGACGTTGACATTGGTATAGTAAATGGGTTAGTTACTTGTACCAGTAACTTGCAAGACAGCTACTTATCCAATGTAAACTTCGTAGGCTAGTACTTGCACCAGCACTTGTACCAGCTGACTGGCCAGGATCCTGGATAGTAAATAGCTTCCTAGGCTATTTACTTACCCACTAACCTTCCCCCACTTTACTAAATTTTACTGTCCGCGCTACTAGTCTCTGAACTCGCCTAATGTAAACAATTTTGTGCCAGTAAATAGTAAGCACGTGTTGATTACAAATTTGCATATTAGATATTTATTTTTTCTATTCAAAATGAGGTGGTCCGAAGGGGATACAGTTAAATTTGTAGAGTTCTATAGGGAACATGAGTGCCTGGGTCGCGAAATACGACCACAGAAAGCCATCTCTTCTCCACTGCAAAACTGCTACTAATAAATATTAGTACAGAAAAAACAGTTTTGTGTGTAAACCCCTACTTACCTTGGACTTGGGCTAGTCAACTGATAAGCTACTTACTAGTACCAGTTACTGGTATAAGTAACTATACCAATGTAAACGCCGCTTTACACGCGCCACGATCTAATGTAGGGAAAATTATAAGGAAGAAGAAATGTCACTGTTTTGACATAATTCTGTTCCACACTTGTCTCGTCTTTCACAGTGCCTTTCAAATTCGATATTTTGCTTAACTTTGATACTTTTTGTTCAAATTTTGCATAAGGGGGTTTTGAGGGGTCCTTATATACATATTTTAAATAAAAAAAATCCCTAAAATCCCTATCGGTATTGAATTTCAGTGGTATAAAAAAATCGCAGCAGGCCCTGCATGTTAGTTATAAGAGCGATAGTAGTAGGTTCAAAAGGAGAAGTTTTTCTTTGCCCTTTGAAACAAAAAATTCCATTGATCATGTTTAAAAATTGAGGTGTTAGGGATTTGTACACAAATAATAAATAGACACCCCGTATATAATAAAGCTAGAGGTGCTTCACGCTTCACGTAATATATGTGGTACAAGAGATAAAAATGCCTCCTGTTACAAAAACGACAAAATCTGCTTGTTGTTTCAAAACTGTTGTTAATTAATTATGCAAAAGTTGAAAAATAAGGTATGCATATGTAATAATTAGATATATATATGTATCCTTGCATGAAAGTCCATTTTATAAATTCAATGGAGGTCTTGGCATGTAAACTCAACATACATATTTAAAAACCACCCTTTGTTCCAAGAAGCCCATGTCAAATCATAAGTTTCATTTTTCTATAAATAACGGATTCGAGCTATCACGAAATAGGCATCTAAAAAAGTTTCCTCGCAGAAACATCGCTTTTACGTCAAGTACAATAGACGACAGACAGCTGCATTTTGTAGTCTGATTAATAAATAAAAATTTTAATTACTGTCGTCGACTGATGGGAATTAAAAATTTGAATAACTCGGTCCCCAGATAGACTCCTAGATTAATGTGCTATTTTGTTTAATTGACGAGAGACTTGAGTAATAACATGAATGTATAATTACAAAAATTTTCACAATAAAATGCTTCTCGGTAGTCCTAATTAACTGCTAAAAAATTTACAATTTAACGTCAGTAGCTATATGAGCACTTGATTATAAAGAATCTGAGGTATATTTTCTGATTTGTACTGAATTGTATGTACATAATTAAAATCCAGAAATAATGCTCATTTTTCTTCTTTAGCCAAATAAGTACGTTTACATCTAAGATTGGTAACGTCTTTAGGAATGCTTTAGCTTTATTCTAAAAACGTTAGTTATTTTATTAAAAGAATAATGATTTACTCGAAATTCAAAGTTCCTACACCAGACCAGAATCGAAATATTTGATTTTTCAATATGGAAATAAAAGGTTGTGAAATTTATGTTTGCCTTCATTAATAATTATTTACATAAATTTAAAAAAATACCATATAAAAATTATTTTATAGATTAATTTTATGAACTTTATATATTTAACATTGCATACCTATAATAAGTAAGTAATTGACAGGAAATAACTTAATATACAGGGTGTCCCAAGATAATGTGACACATTTTAAGGGCTTGACGAGCGGTTTTCACTGGTGCTCTTAATTTTACAAAAAGTTTTCTTTTGTCATTGGTACTAGTTTGTTTTACTTCTACAGGTGCTTGAAAAAAAATTGCCACTTTTTAGTTCAAAATTATGATAATTTTTTTAATGGAATACCCTGTGGATTATATTACCATTCGATAGAGATACTTTTCCTCTTTTCAAGAATGTATAATTTGATAGATTTATACCAGAGGATAAAGGAGTTATTTCTGTTTACACACCAGCCCTTTTCAATAGACCATAATTTTTTTGGAAGATCGCAATTTATTTTTTTTTTTTTCATTGTCAGTACAGAATAACTAAAGCTATTATTAAGAAAAGAACTAATTTAATACAAATTTATACAAATTATATTACAGCATAAATTTCTAAGTTATTGAAACAAAAACACCAATTAAGTAGAATTCAGTTTTAATATACACACATATGCATTGTACATATTTAATGTTTGAAGTTAAATTGCTGAATGTGCCCATCGTTTTCTTCAATACACATTTGCAAGTGTATTGAAGAAACAATATGCATCAAAACTGCATATTGTTGAAGGCAAGTTCTAACATTTCCGGTGTTATGGTCTGAAAAACATTAATTATGTTATGTTTTAGTTGTTTTATATTTTGTATAGCAGAACTATAGATAACAACGACTTTTGACGTAACCCCATATGAAAAAATCAAGTACCGTTAGTTCGGGAGAATGTGCAGACCATTCTATTGGTCCAGCTCTACCTATCTATCCTTTGATGCGTTATTCTGAAGAATGTAAAAAAATAAAATGCGATCTTCCAAAAAAATTATGGTCTATTGAAAAGGACTGGTGTGTAAATTGAAACAACTCCTTTATTTTTTAATATAATTCCATCAAACTCTACATTTTTGAAAAGAGGAAAAGTGTCTCTATCGAATGGTAATATAATCTACAAGGTGTTCCTTTTAAAAAATTATCACAATTTTGAATTAAAAAGTGGCAATTTTTTTCAATCACCTGTAGAAGTAAAACAAACTAGTACCAATGACAAAAGAAAACTTTTTACAGAATTAAGAGCACTAGTGAAAACCGCTCGTCGCTATCTCATTTTACCTTGAAGTTATAAGATTTTAAAATGTGTCACATTATCTTGGGACACCCTGTATAGTAAATAAATAATAATAATAATAATATATAATAATATATACACATATACACACATACACTAAAAAATATATACTACTAAAATATAAATATATAAAAATCTATACTATAGAAAATATAACATATCGCTCCCAAAAACAGAACAATAATAAAACACAAGCAAAACATGATTAAATAAGAATAGTATCATGACTAAACAAATTATAACATTGAGATAGTATAAATTAGTCTATTCGTTGAGGAATGCTCTTTTAATCCTAGTATACTAGTGTCAAATGTATCAATACTATCATCAACTGCCAAATAATTACGATACATAATGTTAACTAGAGAAGATTATAGTAGGCGCGTACGAGGGGGTGTAGGTTAGTAAAAAGTCGAGGTATATGAAGGTTAAAACTGCTTAATGCTTCAGAACAATCAATAGTTAAACTCAAGTTTTAAATAAAAAAATTACTGAGTTAGCTTTACTACACGCACGTTATGATAGCATATTAAATTCTGATAAGAACAGTTCTATTCGGGTTGTCAATAGGTGGGTAGTAACCAATCTTTCTAAAAAAAACGGGTGTTTTAAGAATTTCCTTTCTACTCCTTCTTTCAAGTGAATATGAACGTTATAACTTGAGTTCCATATAAGTGAAGCGTATTCTAAGTGAGTACGAACAAATGTGCAACAAAGGGTTTTAATTATATTTAAGGAACTGAACACTTTCGAATTGTGTATAACAAATCCTACATTTTTATATGCCTTGGCATTAAATCCATATATATGCCGACCAAAACTTAAATGTGGATTGAATGTAACACCTAAATCTTTAAAAACACTAGGGCGCTGAAAATGGGACTGTTCCAAACTATAAGGAAAGAGAATCGAGTTTTGTTTTCTGAGAAAAGACATTACATTTAGCAATGTTGAGTTTCAAATTACTTAAGGAACACCACGAGTTGATTTTAAGATTGAGTGTAGGTGTAATATGAATAATATATGGTCCTCTCCAAATAGTAGTATTATTTGGAAAACTGCTGATAGCTTGTTAAAAAATTCTACTGGCACTATCTGTGTCTGAAGTTTTTCCTGTAGTTTTAACAGTTCAGATGTTTTAGATTGTCAAGTGAGGTGCTGGATTGCTCTCTATACTAATCGAAGACTTACGAGTCGCGTTAATCTTATTTTGATAACACACATCTTGGCAAAATTGAATATACATGCCGGCTATAATTTGGTGGAGGGTAAATGCGAGCGGATGAGAACATCTATCATTCAGATGGTTCCTCAAGAGGCACATTCGTACTTTTGACGTCATAGCGTTGCGATTGGATCTATTCACGGCCGTTTCCACAGAAACTGAATTTATATGTTGCGCTGCATTGGTGTTAAGAAAAATATTATGAAATACGCGCCGTTATAACTAGAAATGGGAGAAACTTTCTCGGTCAGGGGACAAAAGCATCTAGAATAATATTATTTTTAAGAAAATAGATATTAAAGAAATTTGAAATAATTCCTTGTATACGAAATAATAAATTTAGAGAGAGAAAGATGAAATTTTGTATCTGGAATGATGATGTAATTATACTAAACGATGTTTCTCAATAATATTTTGATGAATTGTAAGGGTACTGTATTCTTGATGGTATAACATCATCATATTTTAAGTGCTGAAAGTAGAATTAATTTTTTAGTAAGCATTTTTATTAATTTTATCAAAGAGGCTCTCCGCTAACGTTCGGAGCCCCGCTCGTACTTCGGAAAGGTATAACGGCGGCGTTAGAAATATATTGCTGTCATAATTGTTGGAACAAATTAATATTGTACAAGATATTTACTTTTGTAAGCTAAAATGATGAATTTTACAGGCAGCCAAAATGAATGAATTAAATCCAAACTTTACCTGCAGAAAAAATAAAAACTATGGACAATGAAACAGAATAACTAAACACTAATAATACTAATAAATAATTGAAATTAAAAAGTAAAACTAAAAAAAGTTCTTGCGAAATCTTGAGAAATTCAGTATTACGATGTTTGAAATCCTGCGACTTATACAATTATATCATTATGCCACCGCGTCACTCATTATTGTTTGAATCTGAGACAGAAGAGTATGTAAACTGTATGTGTTAACCTGAAAAACTAATTTCTACCGATATTCTACCTATATTTTGGTAAGTATTTGGCAGTTAGTAACATTGATTCCGTTAGCAATATTTCTCATAGGAAAATAACCTATCTGAAGTTTAATTAATTTGTGACAGTTTTCGTAGGAGGTGCTTGTTGTTAGTTCAATCTCGCATCGGTAGATAAAACGAGAAAGAAATTGAAAGGGACGCGACTCGAGATTTTCAAAGACGAAATAGACGTAGAAGGACTCGACGTACGGTCTCGAAAAAATCTCAAAGGATTAGAGAAAGGACGGAAGTTTCGTGTGAAGCGGTTCTCGAAGCCGTAAAAATTAGAAAAAAAGTCGTGATACCCCTTTTAGGGAATGATGGTATGTCTATGTGTTTTGCAATATGTTACTTCCACACCATCCTGGGGCTTTCAGAAGACGAGAGGTTTTCTATTAATGTGGCTTTTTTTATATGTTTGTTATGCACGGGAAATATCAAAATGGTCGGCAACTAGAGACAGGTAAAATTTTCTTCAATCATTAAATCAATCTCTTATATCTACGAATACACTATAAGTAAAGAAAAGTGACGTTTTTTTGTTAATCCTCGCGAAATGAACAATCAACTTGTAGAGGGTGTACATAAATAGATTCTAATGTATGTTTGTATAAAGGCTCTCAAATGGATAGCCTACTGAGAGTAACTCTCGTTAGTTTACTCGCGCAAAACTATCAAATAGACATGCACCTTTACCTAACAGCACACCTAAATTCAGCTTATTTATTTTAAGTTGTAGCTAATAAACTCGCCTGGTGTAATGCCCGCATGTATGACATTAGAACATACTTAAAATATTAGTCAGTTGCAGCACAGCAATATGTGTGTTCTATTCTAAATATAATTTTACAAATACTACATTTTAATACTTTAAAAGAATGTTTGTTTAAACCCATTACCAAATTCCAACTCGAAATGTGTAGAAATAACAGAATAATAATTGTAAGACAATGGATTTATTATATATTCGCAGGTCCTAAGTAGCTTTTCTCCTGTCTATCGCTTTGCGAATATCCTTCTAATTCAATTATGTAATATCCCATTGTTGTGGGGTCTAACATTTAAACAGCCTGACTGTTCTTGAAGCATTACGTTATATCGTCGTTCATTAGCAAACATGAACGAAGTATCATATAGTTGAGTTCAGTTATATAATTTTATTATCTACTAAAAATCTGATGTCTGGCTAAAATATTCATTTTATAATCTGAAAAAATATTCACAATGATGACGTACACCCGGCTATGTGAAATCTTTTTTGTCCAGTGGTTCGTTTGTATCGCTTTTTTAAAACCCAAGACACATTTTTGCAAACATTTTACCAATATTCCTTAACTAGTAGGTTGCCTGCTGACCCCTTTCTCCCTGCTCCACCCTAAAACTTTGACGTAACGTCATTGGTATATGTAAATCGAATGGCGCATATATTGTTCATATAATAAATTTGTTTTCATTCATATTTTTGTGTTTTGGTTACTCGTTTAAATATTTTTGAGTACATATACATATCTATTTTATAATTATGCCGACCTACAGTAACAATTTTGGCGGCAAAGTTTGTAGTGTAGCTGCGCTCGTAAAAGTAACACAAAGTGGAAATAGGAGCTGGTGAGAGTTTTACAGGTTTTCAAAAGACGTTAAGAAAGGAGTGAATTAGAAGGTTCTACAGAAAATATAGTTTTAATCGTGATAACAAAAACACTTGTAGTGAGAATTTTCATAAAGATTTTGAAGATTTATTTTGTGCGAGCTAATAAAAGTACGTAAATAAGTTTTCTTTATTTTATACATGTCTAACTAGATTAGTCATTAAACTAAATTTATTGTTTTAACTATACCTTCATTTAAAGTCTACCGCACGTAGTAGGTATGACAAAACTACTCTAACAACTATAATAGCACGAGCAATAGAGTTGAAATTATTACGAAAAGACCAAAAGGGGGTAGTAAAATAATTTCTTAAAATCCAAGCTTCAAAATGAAAAGATTGAATTTTCCCAAAAGATAAAACATGTTTATAAATATATAAGTTCTAACGACAGTAACCAGATCGACATCATATTAAAGAAAAAAGTAAGGATCGATGGCTTACTGCTGAAGTAAGTAAGGCATTCTTAAGTATTACATCTAATTTAAACTTGATACGGTGAAATGTTCATTGCCAGGAATTTCAACATTTCACAAGTGGTCATCTACAATCAATATTGGAAATAGTATGTTGCTTTATATTTTGTAGATATGGAAATTGCTGGAGAAATAAAATCTGAATGTGAAATAATTAGACTAGGCTTAAAAGTTCAGATCAGAATTTCAGTTGAAAATGTGACACCACAGTTAACCTTGCAATTTTTAAATGAGACGATTGCAAATGATGTATTTGGTTTTTTTGTGTTTGCTACACTAATATGAATGCCTGTTTTATTTATGAAATTTTCAAAGTTGTTTATTGCACCTCTGCTCCATTCTCTCTATTTAGATCCAAAGCTTCACAGAAATTATCGTTTTTATCAGATATTAGCATCTTAATGTTAAAAGTTTATTTTATGTAGTAGTAGCAGCAAGACGTATTATTGGAGCTGTGGTTATTAAAGTGGAGTCAAACTTAAAGTTATATTTGAATAGTGTTATCAGCTATTTGTGTATTAGATATTTGACAATAGTGATAGTAAAAATTAAAAAAAAAAAAAAGAAGCTGTTTCTTCTCGTCCTAATACAGAATTTTTGTTTATTTGTGTGTTTTTGTGTGGAACATCGGGGACAGATAAACTGCACGAAGTACCTTAGAGTTATAATATCGAAATGCCAAATACTGATCAGGAAGAAAAAATAAATAAAATTTTAGAAGAAGTTACCAGTTTCAGGAAGGAACTGATAAATGTAAAGAAAGAGTTAAGATTTGCTATTGAGGCTAGTGAGGCAAGACTACTACTGAAATTAGAAGAAGTGAATAATAAAACAAGAGAGCTTGAAAAAAAAACCAAGAACTTAGAAATAAACTTGATATTGTAGATAAACAATATAGAAAAAACAATCTGATAGTTTTTGGTCTGGAAGGGCCTAGTCATGTCAGCTTGGATTTTATATGCCAAAGGATAAATTCTCTTCTTGAAATAGAACTAACTGAAAAAGACTTTAATGATGTATTTAAGCTGGGCAATTCTAAATAAAGTCCCATAAAAATTGAATTAATATCATACCAACACAAAAAACTTATTCTACAAAATTGTAAAAAATTAAAAGGTACAAATATAGTTATTGCTAATGACCTCACAGAGAATCAAAGAGAAGAAAATAAAATACTAAGAAAACATCTGCAAAAAGCCAGACAAGAAAATACTGATAATAAGAGTTATATCAAAGGAGCAAAGCTCTACGTTGGTAAAAAGATATATTCTGCAAAGCAGCTTACAGAATTTGAAGAAGAAGACGAAGAAGATTATGTCGTTAATAAACGATCAAATAGTGCCCCGTCAACTCCAACTATAATGACAGTAGAGGAAGAATCAGAAGTTGTTTTAGAAGAACTAGAGCCGAAGACAGATAGTAGAGGATTACCTTCTGCATCAACAGGTACTCCCAAAAATATTTCAAGAACACGAATTAAGTCAAATAGACAAACTGCATTACAAAGAACCACTAAGCAAAAATCTAATAAATAGATAATTAATTACAAAATGGACCCCTTCATACGGGACTACCATGCTAGAAACATCGATACAAAAATTATTAAAAATGTCAAAGATTATAATATAAAAAATATAAATGCTGTTAAAATTGTTCATGTTAATATTAGAAGCATAAAAAAGAATTTTGATAATTTACTATGTTTTTTAAATCAGTTTAAAAAAGAATATGATATTATTGTGTTAACACAAACAAACATAGTTTATGATATACATGTATTTAATATGAAAGGGTATAAAACTATATATAATGAGGGAAAATTTAATAAGTGTGATGGGATTATTGCGTTTGTAAAGGAATCATGAATGTATCTTACAGGGACTTTTTAATAGGACCTATGAAATGTCTAGAATTAGAAATACAAATACTCGAAACTAAATTCTATGTGACTTGCATTTATAGATCACCAAATTCAGACGTACAAATTTTCAACACCGATTTGTTTAACTACCTTCATGATAAAAATAGTATACAAAAACATATAATAATAGGGGATATCAACGTGGACCTTTTTTCAGACGACGAACAGACAGAACAATATAAAAACACATTAAACTATTTTGGCTACACTTCATACGTGAATAAATGTACGCGTCCGCAAAGTAAAACGTGTCTCGATCACATTTTTGTTAAAGAAAGAAGAAATAATGATCATATATATGATTTCCAGTCTTTCATTTTTGAATATAACATTACAGATCACTCACCAGTCTCACTCATAATTAATTTAAAGGACAATAATACTGATTTACAAGAAAAAGAAAAACATAAAAATATTAAGAAGTTCATAAACTACAGAAATCTAAAAATATATTTACAAAATGAGGATTGGAATATTATATATAATGAAATTAATGTAAATAGAGCAACAACATCATTTATAGATAGACTTAACTATTACATCAATAAAAACACAAAAACAGTTTATTATAATAACAAAAACACTCCTAAGAAGCAATGGATTACAAATAGCATTTTGAAAGATATAAACATAAAAAATAATTTATATAAGCAAATGATTAGGGAACCGCAAAATCAACGTCTGAAAGAAGCTTACAATATGTGTAAGCAAAATGTAACAAAATGTATAAAGAAAGCAAAACAAAACTATATGTAATCGTTAATTAATAAACATAAAAATAAGTCTAAAACTCTATGGGATTGTGTAAATCAAATATGTAATAAATCTCCGCCTAAAACAAAAATAAATCAAATAAAAGTCGATAATGGGGATTTGATTTTTGACAAAATGGATATATGTTGTGCCTTCAATACCTTTTTTAGTAAAATTGGTGAAAATTATGCAAAAAATATTGAAATGCCACAAAATTTTGTAGAAAATATGAATGTTGTTGATGGCACGATGTATCTCTACCCAACAAATAGTATCGAGGTACTAAATGTAATAAAAGAGTTAAAATCTGGAAAGTCTCCGGGCTTTGATAATATCAGGTCGGAGACAATAAAGGAGATATCCGCCGAGATTGTGATACCCTTGACTATTTTAATAAATCGTTGTTTTAAGGACGGAGAGTTTCCGGATGTCTTAAAACTGGGTATTGTAAAACCACTATATAAGAATGGATCAATTGAAGAACTAAGTAACTATCGACCCATCTCCTTGATTTCTAATTTTTCTAAAATTATAGAAAAAATATTGAAAAAGCGAATTGTAAAATTCCTTGATAGGTTTAGTGTACTATCTGATTGCCAGTATGGATTTCGTGAGAGGAGATCGTCAGAGGACGCAATTTATAATTTAACATCGCTTTTATATGAAGCTTTAGATAAAAATAAGTCAGCTATGTGTGTATTTGTAGATCTGTCAAAAGCATTTGACACGGTATGTCATAAAAGCCTTGTTAGAAAATTGGAATCCTGTGGCCTTAGAGGAAAAGTCAAAGATATCATAAGTAGCTATCTAACTGGCAGAAAACAGAGAGTTAAAATAGAAGATACAGAGAGTGACGACGGGACCGTGTTTTGGGGAGTTCCACAGGGCACTGTTCTGGGTCCTCTTCTGTTTACTATTTATGTAAATGATTTATTGACGTCATATTCTACAGGCAAGATTATTAGTTACGCGGATGATACTGCAGTGATATATACTTCTGATAGCTGGCAAACTCTGAAGGAACAAGTGGAAAATGATTTTAATGAGATAGTCAGATGGTTTAGTAGCAACAAACTTACGCTGAATTGTGATAAAACAAAATATATGGTTTTTACATCTTACGCTAAATACTTACCTAATTTAGGGCCAATCAAAATAAATAGCAATATAAATATCCCTGAAGCGAACTCAATGAAATACTTAGGTGTCGTAATAGACAGACATATGAGGTGGAACTTGCAAATTAAAAATATTACTCAAAAAATAAGATGTTTCATCTATCGATTTCACTACTTGAGGGACTACCTGAATGTTGACTATTTAAAGACTCTTTATACCGCATTAGTGGAGCCGCTTATAACGTACGGTATTATAAGTTGGGGTGGAGTGAGTGACAGTCATTTAAAGAGTCTTAACGTAATACAAAAATGGATCATAAAAATTCTTTTTGACAAAACAATTAGATATCCTTCAGAGTTGTTGTATAGGGAGAGTAAAATTTTTGATAGTCGACAAATGTACTGCCTGAGAATATTACTAAATATTCACAAAAATAAAATTAAACTTGAATCGGTCACTCATGACTATACCACGCGTTATAAAGATAATTGTGTTAGTATTCCGCGTACCATAAAAACTATAGGACAAAAACATGCACAATATTTAGCTCCAAAGTTTTACAATATTCTACCCGAACAAATAAAATTAAAAGTTAACAGCAAGAATTTTAAAAAGAAAGTAAAAGAATGGGTAGGCAATGCCGGTAAAGAAATTATAAACTTAATAATGAGAAATTGAATACTTGAATTTGACAAATTACTTACCAGAATATGAACACATTAAATGGACACTTATATTTGTAAATTTGGAATTTTCCTGGACTTGACATAATTTTTAAAATATGCATTATTTGTAATTATAGTGTTAATGTAAACTAATGTAAACTAATCTGTATTTTGAACTAAGTAAAATATTTTCATCACACACAAACTGCACATGTGCAGTTTCCGTGATTACTCTTTGTTTTATTTTATAATACATTATCTATTGTAATAAATTGTATTTCATGTTATTATTATTAAAATAAAACATATTATTATTATTATTATTATTATTATTATTAATACCAATAATAAAGGCAAACAAGTAACAAAACATAGGTTTTCAGATTTTGCATATGTGCGAATGAATACAGTATAAAATTATTATATCTCAATCCTTTGCAAAACCAGCTGTGTCTGAACTTACCCCTATCATACTTATATGTACTGCATGCCGAATTTCCTTGTATTTAAATGTTACTGAAATGCGATTTACTGTTTTTAATATACCGGGTGTTCCACATAAAAGTTCTCAGCCTCGTATCTCGGCAATGGAAAGATGGTAGAGCTCATCTATGGCTTCGTCACGGAGTTCAACTTGATTTTTTCAGAGCAAATTGGGAGATAGTGCCGAAGTCGAAAGAAATTTTTCGTTGGCAGGAACTTTGTAACAAGGTTTATCTGATACTTTATTCAATTCTAAACAATTTTTATCTAATGACTATTTTTCAAAAACTTAATAGTTTTAGAGATATCGGGCTCTTCATTGGGTGACACCCCCAACTCAAGCTCAGCCACACATGCTGACGTAGCCACACATGCTGACGTAGGGTAAGTTTAATTCGAGACAGATAGTTCAAACCACAATTATAAGAACCTTTTTCATCCACAGTTTTCACGCATGTAAGCCACGATCACAGTGCACGGGCAACCACAAATATAATTACTTAGATTTACTGATGTAATGCAAAATGCAAACGCAATTTTTTTTTATTTTTCTATTTTTGCTATTTTTGAAAACTTCTTCGTTAAAATCGCCTCATATACGTGTTAGCCTCAAATCATATTAATTAATTTTTCCGTAAAAGGTTGATATGTTTGTGATAAAAAGTTATTAAAAATACATTTATTAACTGAAAAATGGCCTTTCTTATCTGTATGCTGGTGTCGTTCTACATATGAAGTACATCCAAAAATTATAGATATCTCGTAAAGGGTCTGATGTGCGTTTATAAAATATGAGCTGACGAACAGTCCCTTATAAGGGAAATAATCGGTAGTAAATAGTTTTTCTTGTCTGCCCGTCGAAGGGGATGAAAAATAATAAAATATGCCTATCCACAGGTGTAATACATATAAATAATAATCAATATCTCCAAAAGGGCTCGATGTGCGTTTATAAATAATGAAGGGTTCAAGAGTCCCTTTGAAGAGAAGCAATTGGTAGTAAATAGTTTTTCTTGTCTGCCCGTCGAAGGGGATGAAAAATAATAATATATGCCTATCCACAGGTGTAATACATATAAATAATAATCAATATCTCGAAAAGGGCTCGATGTGCGTTTATAAAATATGGGGGGCTCAAGAGTCCCTTTGAAGGGAAGTAATCGGTAGTAAATAGTTTTTCTTGTCTGCCCGTCGAAGGGGATGAAAAATAATAAAATATGTCTATCCACAGGTGTAATACATATAAATAATAATCAATATCTCGAAAAGGGCTCGATGTGCGTTTATAAAATATGGGGGGCTCAAGAGTCCTTTTGAAGGGAAGTAATCGGTAGTAAATAGTTTTTCTTGTCTGCCCGTCGAAGGGGATGAAAAATAATAAAATATGTCTATCCACAGGTGTAATACATATAAATAATAATCAATATCTCGAAAAGAGCTCGATGTGCGTTTATAAAATATGGGGGGTTGAAGAGACCCTTTGAAGTGAAGTAATCGGTAGTAACTAGTTTTTCTTGTCTGCCCGTCCAAGGGGATGAAAAATAATAAAATATGTCTATCCACAGGTGTAATACATATAAATAATAATCAATATATCGAAAAGAGCTCGATGTGCGTTTATAAAATATGGGGGGCTCAAGAGTCCTTTTGAAGGGAAGTAATCGGTAGTAAATGGTTTTTCTTGTCTGCCCGTCGAAGGGGATGAAAAATAATAAAATATGTCTATCCACAGGTGTAATACACATAAATAATAATCAATATCTCGAAAAGGGCTCGATGTGCGTTTATAAACTATGGGGGGCTCAAGAGTCCCTTTAAAGGGAAGTAATCGGTAGTAAATAGTTTTTCTTGTCTGCCCGTCGAAGGGGATGAAAAATAATAAAATATGTCTATCCACAGGTGTAATACATATAAATAATAATCAATATCTCGAAAAGGGCTCGATGTGCGTTTATAAAATATGGGGGGCTCAAGAGTCCCTTTGAAGGGAAGTAATCTGTATCGGAAGCAATCGATTTTATTATTTTTCATCCCCTTCGACGGGCAGACAAGAAAAACTATTTATTACCGATTACTTCACTTCAAAGAGACTCTTCAACCCCCCATATTTTATAAACGCACATCGAGCCCTTTTCGAGATATTGATTATTATTTATATGTATTACACCTGTGGATAGACATATTTTATTAGTTTTCATCCCCTTCAACGGGCAGACAAGAAAAACTATTTGCTAGCGATTACTTCACTTCAAAGAGACTCTTCAACCCCCCATATTTTATAAACGCACATCGAGCCCTTTTCGAGATATTGATTATTATTTATATGTATTACACCTGTGGATAGGCATATTTTATTATTTTTCATCCCCTTCGACGGGCAGACAAGAAAAACTATTTACTACAGATTACTTCACTTCAAAGGGACTTTTCAACCCTTCATATTTTATAAACGCACATCGAGCCATTTTCGAGATATTGATTATTATTTATATGTATTACACCTGTGGATAGACATATTTTATTATTTTTCATCCCCTTCGACAGGCAGACAAGAAAAACTATTTACTACTGATTACTTCACTTCAAAGGGTCTCTTCAACCCCCCATATTTTATAAACGCACATCGAGCTCTTTTCGAGATATTGATTATTATTTATATGTATGACACTTGTGGATAGACATATTTTATTATTTTTCATCCCCTTCGACGGGCAGACAAGAAAAACTATTTACTACCGATTACTTCCCTTCAAAGGGACTCTTGAGCCCCCCATATTTTATAAATGAACATCGAGCCCTTTTCGAGATATTGATTATTATTTATGTGTATTACACCTGTGGATAGACATATTTTATTATTTTTCATCCCCTTCGACGGGCAGACAAGAAAAACTATTTACTACCGATTACTTCACTTCAAAGGGACTCTTCAACCCTTCATATTTTATAAACGCACATCGAGTCCTTTTCGAGATATTGATTATTATTTATATGTATTACACCTGTGGATAGGCATATTTTTTTATTTTTCATCCCCTTCGACGGGCAGACAAGAAAAACTATTTACTACCGATTACTTCACTTCAAAGGGACTCTTCAACCCTTCATATTTTATAAACGCACATCTAGCCCTTTTCGAGATATTGATTATTATTTATATGTGTTACACCTGTGGATAGGCATATATTATTATTTTTCATCCCCTACGACGGGCAGACAAGAAAAACTATTTACTAACGATTACTTCACTTCAAAGGGACTCTTGAACCCTTCATATTTTATAAACGCACATCGAGCCCTTTTGGAGATATTGATTATTATTTATATGTATTACACCTGTGGATAGGCATATTTTATTATTTTTCATCCCCTTCGACGGGCAGACAAGAAAAACTATTTACTACCGATTACTTCACTTCAAAGGGACTCTTGAACCCTTCATATTTTATAAACGCACATCGAGCCCTTTTGGAGATATTGATTATTAATTATATGTATTACACCTGTGGATAGGCATATTTTATTATTTTTCATCCCCTTCGACGGGCAGACAAGAAAAACTATTTACTACCGATTACTTCCCTTCAAAGGGACTCTTGAGCCCCCCATATTTTATAAACGCACATCGAGCCCTTTTCGAGATATTGGTTATTATTTATGTGTATTACACCTGTGGATAGACATATTTTATTATTTTTCATCCCCTTCGACGGGCAGACAAGAAAAACTATTAACTACCAATTGCTTCTCTTCAAAGGGACTCTTGAACCCTTCATTATTTATAAACGCACATCGAGCCCTTTTGGAGATATTGATTATTATTTATATGTATTACACCTGTGGATAGGCATATATTATTATTTTTCATCCCCTACGACGGGCAGACAAGAAAAACTATTTACTAACGATTACTTCCCTTCAAAGGGACTCTTCAACCCTTCATATTTTATAAACGCACATCGAGCCCTTTTCGAGATATTGATTATTATTTATATGTATTACACCTGTGGATAGGCATATTTTATTATTTTTCATCCCCTTCGACGGGCAGACAAGAAAAACTATTTACTACCGATTACTTCACTTCAAAGGGACTCTTGAACCCTTCATATTTTATAAACGCACATCGAGCCCTTTTGGAGATATTGATTATTATTTATACAGGGTGTCCACCTAGTGCGCGTAAGTCCAATATCTGGGTTAATAAAAGAGATAACTTAATTTTTTTTTCTACAGGGTTGTCTAATATCCCGAGCTGCACAAAATGAAAATATATTTACATATTCAGGGTGTTCAGTTTTTCCTGGACAGGTACCAACTTCGTTTTTCTAAATGGAAATATATATTTTTTATTGCTTTTTCGAACTAAACCCTTGATTTTAGTAGGACTTTCATCAGCCTTCCCTATACCTAACTTAAACTGTTTTTGAAATATTGACGGGTGAATATTGACATTTTTGCAACTTTGACACCCTATAAAATCTAAACGGTTTGAGATCAAGCAAAACGGTTTGCACATTCCTATCTTAACTTTTCATAAGCTATCGTTTGGTACTAATTTCAGAATTATCCAAAAATTTTAAATTTTCTGAAAATTTTGAAAATTTTTTATTCCTGTATAAATTTGAAATTAGTATCAAACGATAGCTTATGAAAAGTTAAGATAGGAATGTGCAAACCGTTTTGCTTGATCTCAAACCGTTTAGATTTTACAGGGTGTCAAAGTTGCAAAAATGTCAATATTCACCCGTCAATATTTCAAAAACAGTTTAAGTTAGGTATAGGGAAGGCTGATGAAAGTCCTACTAAAATCAAGGGTTTAGTTCGAAAAAGCAATAAAAAATATATATTTCCATTTAGAAAAACGAAGTTGGTACCTGTCCAGGAAAAACTGAACACCCTGAATATGTAAATATATTTTCATTTTGTGCAGCTCGGGATATTAGACAACCCTGTAGAAAAAAAAATTAAGTTATCTCTTTTATTAACCCAGATATTGGACTTACGCGCACTAGGTGGACACCCTGTATGTATTACACCTGTGGATAGGCATATATTATTATTTTTCATCCCCTACGACGGGCAGACAAGAAAAACTATTTACTAACGATTACTTCCCTTCAAAGGGACTCTTGAGCCCCCCATATTTTATAAACGCACATCGAGCCCTTTTCGAGATATTGATTATTATTTATGTGTATTACACCTGTGGATAGACATATTTTATTATTTTTCATCCCCTTCGACGGGCAGACAAGAAAAACTATTTACTACCAATTGCTTCTCTTCAAAGGGACTCTTGAACCCTTCATTATTTATAAACGCACATCGAGCCCTTTTGGAGATATTGATTATTATTTATATGTGTTACACCTGTGGATAGGCATATATTATTATTTTTCATCCCCTTCGACGGGCAGACAAGAAAAACTATTTACTACCAATTGCTTCTCTTCAAAGGGACTCTTGAACCCTTCATTATTTATAAACGCACATCGAGCCCTTTTGGAGATATTGATTATTATTTATATGTATTACACCTGTGGATAGGCATATTTTATTACTTTTCATCCCCTTCGACGGGCAGACAAGAAAAACTATTTACTACCGATTATTTCCCTTATAAGGGACTGTTCGTCAGCTCATATTTTATAAACGCACATCAAACCCTTTACGAGATATCTATAATTTTTGGATGTACTTCATATGTAGAACGACACCAGCATACAGATAAGAAAGGCCATTTTTCAGTTAATAAATGTATTTTTAATAACTTTTTATCACAAACATATCAACCTTTTACGGAAAAATTAATTAATATGATTTGAGGCTAACACGTATATGAGGCGATTTTAACGAAGAAGTTTTCAAAAATAGCAAAAATAGAAAAATAAAAAAAAATTGCGTTTGCATTTTGCATTACATCAGTAAATCTAAGTAATTATATTTGTGGATGCCCGTGCACTGTGATCGTGGCTTACATGCGTGAACACTGTGGATGAAAAAGGTTCTTATAATTGTGGTTTGAACTATCTGTCTCGAATTAAACTTACCCTACGTCAGCATGTGTGGCTGGAATTGTGTGGATAACTTCACACAAACAACTCAAGCGTATTTTAAAGTCTCGAATTATTACCTTATACAATGAAACAATAATTATCCAATTCAATTTAATAGCTCTTTTTAAGGAATAGTGAAATAATATGTATTTCTCTGTAATTATATTAATATGTAATAATATGTATATGCCGTAAAATACGGCAAAAGTTTTTTAAATACCTAAGTCATTTTATATTAATAATTCATAATTATTTGTATGCTTGTCCTAAAATAAATCCTGAATGTATGTGCAAAATGAATTACAAAAATGTATGTACAAAAATGATCGTCAGTTATATTGAGTGAGGAAGTACTGCAGCTATATTCAGTGCCAAAACCAGATTGTGTATTTGCAACAATTTTATTCACAAATAAGTGTTGTCGCAGCTGCCGATCTATAACTTTTTCTAATATCTTTGACATACAAGGTAATAAGCTGATAGGTCTAATATCTTTTAAATTAGCAGGATTAGGAGATTTTATATAGAAATGGAAATTGCTGGAGAAAAAAAAATCTGCATGCGAAAAATTGAGAGTTCTTTGCTTCGATGAAGTCATTCAAGTGAATCATTAAAAAAATAATTAGACTAGGCTTGAAAGTTCAGATTCAGAATTTCAGTTGAAAAAGTGAAACCTACAGTTAACCTTACAATTCTCTTTGGTATTATCGAATAACATTTATATAACAATGAATCTCCGTGGTCACCATTACAAACTCAAGAAAGAGAACTTTAAGACAACTGTGCGTCAGTGCTTCTTTTCTAACCGTGTGTTCGATACTTGGAATAGACTCCCGCGAAATGTTGTTAGTGCTCCGTCCGTACCTTGTTTTAAAAACAGACTCGACCAATGGCTGAGAGACAGTTAATTCCGCTACAACATCCAAATTCTCTCATTTATTGTTTATTTTTCTCTGTTTCATAATCGTTTTTCTTGTGGTATATGTGGTTTTTATGTTAATTATGTATGTATTTGTATTTACTGCTATTGTTATACTTCTGCAATTATAAGACTACACAGTTATTTTGTAATATGGGCTTTACAGGTTCGTCCTCTGCCCATTTCACTATGTAATATATAAATTAAAAAAAAAATAAATTTACATAGTATTGTCGAATTAAATGGAGATTTTGAGAATTAAATGTGACAGCAATGCAGCGCGTTTGTTGATGTTTGCCACAATGTTTGTTGAGGTTTGCTGGTCAATGCACTATCAAATTTTTTTAGATTGACTGTATATACAGGCATAGCAATTTTGCCACTGTGGCCGATTTACGTCATTGTTAATTAAACGGAATCCCCCTTTTTTATTTTGTTCTACTTTGAACATGAACATGCACCTATAATTACTCGTACTTTTATACTGTCCAATCTACATGGAAACTGTACAATTCAGCTAACACTCCTCGTTTTCTATCAGTGCCACAAAAAGGTATCCATTAACCGAACAGTGACTAGTATAGTTTAAAAAACTACGATGTACTCATATTATGTAGACGATTTATACTAAACCAGGTTAAAAAATGTTGTATTAGGTGCACTAGTATTATTTTGTATATTCAAATAAAATAACATACTTAAACTTAAAAATATTAATAATAGCTATTTATGCAATAAGTTAGGAAAAGTGACTTTTTCCACATCAGGCGTAGGTTTTTTGATCGAGACGCCAGCCGAGCTAAAAAATACATCATATGCGGAAAAGAGACTTTTCCTATGAGTTGCATATATGATTTTTTGATAGTGTTTTGAAAATAGCTCAAATAACTATATTTATCATAATTTTTTATTGACAATTTAATTTATATATAAAAAATCGCATATGCCACAGTACAATTGTCATTTTCACAGCGATAAAACTTACCTGCAACTTTTACAGTGACAAATGCACTAGTGGTTTTTTCACTTATTCAGTTTTTAATCAATTATCGCGGTGTCCGTTGCCAAAATAAATAGTTTGGCATTTCTGTCAACAAGTTATTGAATTATTAAACACTAACAGTGAATCGATTCGGTAATGCTCAAATAAAAATGTGTTTATTTTTAGTATTTCATAAATAAAGTTTGCATTCACATGTTTCTAAATTTCTCATTCATTAAATTGTCCTGCCGAATTACACTCGAGGTTTGTATTAATACTGGATAAATTTGTGTTGTTTAAATTCTAAACTGTTTCCTTTAGCAATTTGACTCGAAAAACTGTCAACATAAAAACGTTGCACCTTCGGTGTCGCGTTTTTAATAGTTCACAGTTTTTCTCGTCTAATTGCTTGGCAACAGTTTCTCATTAAACAGTGCAAATTTATCAGGTAAAATACAAACCTCTTGTGCAATTAGAAGTGAAAATTGTTAATTTCTAAAATATGAATCAAGAATCCTGAGGGAATGTTGATATAGAAACGAGTTTGTTTATTAAGTTTTTGTTTCGTTAATATTATTGTGTCAGTGATTTATGAAAAATGACCCAGGATAACTCTTTCATTTATTTATTTTCTTCAGGAGAATATATACGCATTATAATACCTTCTGAAAGGTATACTGATTAAAATCACAACCAAAAATCTGTCACTAACTCCCGGTCTATATGATAATTTTCACTGTTGCAGGTATATTTTTATGCAACATATATCTAATCAGAATACACACAAACACACACATAAAAAGTTACTATTACATGTATAGTTTTATTTGTCATTTCAATGTTGCTTTGTTGCAATTTCTTTGACTACTTGACATTGTCACGCTTGCGTTAGTGTTAGAAAGAAAGATATTCTTATGGGGCAATAACTGCAAAATTCTGCAAACAGAAAATCTCTTTGCAATCATTCTGATATAATGTCACCTTAAAGCAGGTAAACAAAAAAGATAACATTGATAAAAGTATGTTGCAAATAAATAATGAAATAAGTTAGTTCTTGAAATTTTTATGAATTTAACTATGCTTCTTTAAAATTCTATATCGGGTTTCCCATTTCATTTGACTTATGGGAATTAACATGGCCTATTACATTTCATTGAATTTTATATTCCTAGGGCACACTATGAGAAATATTGCTAACGAAATCGATAGTACTAACTGTCAAACACTTCTGATTACCAAAATACTAAAGCGAAAAGCTTTTTTACTTAAAATATCAATAAAAATTCGTTTTAACTTAAAAGGTGTAGTTTATATAACCATTTTAGAAACATTGTTAAACGTCATCCGGTGGACTAGTTGGTTGAGCGGCAGTGTTCCAAACTGAACCGCAAAATTTTTCAGGTTCGAATCCCACCAGAGACAAATTTTTTTTTTACATTTTCATTAATTACAAATTATTAGTGTTTACTTATTCGAATAAATATGGTTCAGTGTCAGTACCTAGTTATTATTTTTGAAAGTCACAATATTTGCTTATCAAAAAAAAAATAAAATATGTTTTAATTGGTTCGTTTCCTTTATCTTTAACTAAAGCTACTATCTTATAAAATAAGTAATCAACAAGCAACATATTTTTTATTTATTACATGCACTGTGCTTTTACTAATAGTGTACTTATCTCTGCTAATAGTTACTACATATTATACCTCAATCTGGATATTGAGTAAAGCAGTTACAGAGGAACTGTCGTGAATTAGTAATAGGTTTTTCTGAGGAGTTTTTTTTTAAATATGATGAGTTTTTTAAAATATATTCTTATTTTAAAAAACTCATAATTTTAGAATTATAGTTTTTTATTTAAAAAAATCTATTACTAATTTACGACTTTACACGGACACACGGAAACAGTGAGTTCCTCTGTAACTGTTTAACTCAATATCCAGATTGAGGTATAATATGTAGTAACTATTAGCAGAGATAAATACACTATTAGTGCATAGTGCATGTAATAAATAAAAAATATGTTGCTTTTTGATTACTTATTTTATAAGATAGTAGCTATAGCTAAAGATAAAGGAAACGAATCACTTAAAACATGTTTTATTTTATTTTTTTTTTTTTTGATAAGCAACAATATTGTGACTTTCAAAAATAATAACTAGGTACTGACAATGAACCATATTTATTCGAATAAGTAAACACTAATAATTTGTAATTAATGAAAAAGTAAAATAAAAAAAAGTTGTCTCTGGTGGGATTCGAACCTGCAAAATTCTGCGATTCCGTTTGAAACACTGCCGCTTAACCAACTAGTCCATCGGATGACGTTTAACAATGTCTCTAAAACGATTATATAAACTACATCGATTAACTTGAAACGAATTTTTATTGATATTTTAATTAAAAAAGCATTTCCTTTTAGTATTTTGGTATCAGAAGTGCTTGACAGTCAGTACTATCGATTCCGTTAGCAATATTTCTCATAGCGTGCCCTGGGAATATAAAATTCAATGAAATGTAATAGCCCATGTTAATTGCCATTAGTCAAATGAAATGGGAAACCCATAGTGCCTATAAAGTAAATTAACATTTCACACAACTTCATAATCGCATTTATGATTTTTCAATACTATATAGGGACAGCCAAAAGATATCTTTGTTTACATAATATATCTATACCAGTGTTTGTGCTCTGTAGATACATACATGACATACTATTAATACAACTAACAGCACTGAGGAAAAAGTAATAATAATTAGTGAAATTTTAACGAGGTCTTCATATCTTTTCAAACGTCACAAATGCATGTTCAGTTAACATCATGCTTTAAAATTAAGAAACAAACTAGCGTTGAATTTGAAAAATTGTACTGTTGTATTGGATATTTTCTGAGATTCATGAAACGCAATACAACAAAGTTCAATCAAAATAGCTCATGAGATATTTATACTTCTTACCATACTGTCTAATTATATGTAACTTAATTATCTTGGTTAGGGTTCTCTAATTTACGAAGGTTACATAAGCTACGCAAAACTGTCAACGCATTCACAAAAATCCAGAACTGTTCAGAACTGGTGTGTTCAGATCACGTCCGAAGATATCGTTAGATATTTGGGGGTTATTCTTCGTGATCTGCAAAACGGTCATGTGAAAAATGAAGATTTTTTCAAAATACAATGAATTTGTTAACTGACAGGAGTTAACTAACTAGTATTTTTAGGTTATGTAAATCATCATTATTTAACGATAATTTTACATCACTAAAAATACTATTTGCATTACCTACCTAAAATGTTTTTTAAACTCTTTGTCAATTAACAAATTCAATGTATTTTCAAAAGAGTCCTCATTTTTAACATGATAAATTTACAGTTCATGCAAAATAACCTCCAAAAGTCCATAAATATTTTCGGGCGTCGAACTTGAGGATGATGACTTTGAAGATTATATATCCATTGCCGTTACTAAACGATTTATTATTAACAAGTAAACCCTCATTTTATTAAAAATTTACAATAAATTATTGCAAATTGCACAAATTGTTCCGAATCGTGTCCACATCGTGAATCGTTCGCTTCAACCCGAACGCATATTTCAAAGTACTCATGCTCAGAACGGTTCATAATCAGATAATTTGAGAACGTGAACAAACCTTTCAAGTAAAATTGAGTTCAACCTTATAGCATTATATTACTTCTAAAGAAAAAACGATTCAAAAGAAACCATTAGACAAAAAAGGGTTTGAGATACCATTTAAATGTCATTGCCACACGCTCGGATGTCGGTCAGCATTGTGAATAATTTTGTAGCTTATGAAATAATAATATTACTAGATTTTTAATAGATGTTATGTCGCTGAACTTAAGTTTACGTTTTTTTTTTTTGTTTATTAGTACCATCAAGTAGGTTACTTATAATTTTATAAAGACAACTGAGTATATTTTCCTCGTCTCAGATATAAGAAAATGAAAGTCTACTTTTCGCTTAGTTACCTTATACAAATATAAAATAAATATATAATTCTTATGTTTATTAGATACTTTGAAAAATAAAATGTTTATTTCTGAAATGATTTAACCTAAACCATCCTGAAACTCCTGCCAAAAGTTTTATCTCCTCAACATGAACCATACCCGTGTCGTTCTTTGTTAATGTGCAACATTTATTGTCATATTATGTATGCATGGATGTCGCCATTATCTTGTAAAGCGATGTGTTTTTTTCTCGATTATGATCTTTAATATTATGAGTATGTTAATTGTCCACATATGTGTGGAAATACGTTTATTTTGTTTTCTACTATGGTCAGTGTGGTAAGTAATAGCACAACCTCAGAGTTATAGTGGGTAATTTTGTTGTTTCATTACAAATTGTTGATAGTATCCTTGCCTTAAAATGTTATCGGTACCAAAAGTCCTTGAAGAACCAGGTGTCTTCAATTAATTACACAGGGGTCGATAGGTCTTGCTCTAAAAGTAACAAGGATTCGTCCAAAAGAGTACCTTAAGAACAATATCAGAAAGCAAATTATCAATTTGTTTCTAGGATGCAATATTTTCAGCTAATAACACGTTACTATTGTGGTTACTTTGGCCGAATCCTTCTTAATTTTAAAGATATCCCATCGACTCCTATATCAATGTACCTTTTCGTGAGAGAACGCTGTATTCAACCCAGTCCAGCTGGAGCGGAAGTTCAATTTTCATTGAACATTCTCATCAAATTTATAAATATTAAATAATGTAGGTGGTTAGTAACCTATACCATCAGGCGATCCACAGTTTACAATAATGCGTGTGATTTTATAAATTAATTACGATTGCAGTCATTAAGATGTATGTTTGTGATAATATTTCTACAAACTCTGACTCTGTCTACGTTATCGAATTTCTTGTCACAATTATAAAACATTATATAGAATTCTAAATTATTTTGTTTCTTAGGTATCAGTAATTTAGTTGACAGCAATATTTGCGCATGGATTTTCTTTACAAACATTTTGTGAATCTTCAGCCAATACTTGACTGCCTGTAATCTAGAATTTATAATTTTATAAGCAGCGGTTAGGGGACCAATGCATCCACAATCTTCTATCTTTCTTTTTGAAAAGAGATTTAACATCAATTATATTCTATGATTACTTTGTTATTTGTTTTCCAACACATATTAAGTATGTAAGTAAGTCTAGTTTTTAAGTTTTAATATTAGCCTTCAATGTGATATAGGTTCTAGATGATTTTACCTAAGCTGACAATTTTACTAATATAATTCGTTAAGGCTTATCGTTGGTTATCCCTAGTCTATATTATTGTTTGTAGTATAATATTAAATGGTTGGTAATAGGTCTTAATGACAATAAAAGTTGGTGATACAGTCACTTTGATGTATTTCTAAGAAATGTTGGTGACTTCTCAAGCGCAATAACCAATTGTAACTGCAATGCATGTCATGCAATGGATTACATTGAGTGACATCCATTGCCAATAGGTGATAATTGGATAGGGAAGAGCAGAGGTGTCCCTAAATGACTAGAAGAAATCGGATTAAGGAGAAAACCCTGACCAGAAATATTAACTAGGTAAAAAATTAAGTTACCGTTACCTACAGATTCGTACTTTTCAATAAGTAATCAAGATCATTATCTACTGGTAAATGTTAAAATAATTCCGGATCGAAAGTAGCGGAACACTTAACATAATTAATCATTAGGTGCAAACTTAACTCTACAGAGAGTAATTGTTTTTTCGTTTAAAGCTAAAGTTATAGAAAGTTTTAAATAATAGCATCAGTATACTTACACTAACTCCTAATTTTATTAATAAGCTATATTCTAATTCTCTTTATCATTTCCTACAATATCCCAACAACATGTTTGATGCTGTTATTGCTATCTCACAATTAGATACGCGAATTGTTTAAGGATTGGGCGCTTAACTTCTAGAATACATTAGCAAATTTTATTCGCCTGATAGTTTAATGTATTCTGCGGCACTCCTAGAATATAAATCATGTATTTTTATTAGCATGTGAATCTGTTAGGACTGTTATTACATATATTATTTTAATTCCCTTTTACGTTTGGCTTCGAGCTAGAAAAAGCGGTCCATATCAAATTAACGCAAATTAATTCTGTAGGTTATTTGAATAGATATATATTATCCTCAAATATCTCAACATCTGTTGTTTGCGACGGAATTTCATTCAGGTTTTTATTAATTTTAATTATATAGTCTAAATTGTTTTGTCTAATTTAACCAAACACAGCTTGTTTTCTTTACTTAGTACATACATGTAAGTGGCTGAAAGATATTTATTGACTTTGAATTAATTATATGTTCTAACGATGTAACTATAGGTCTGAGAAAGGCTCTTAGTGAATGCTGGTCGAAATTCATATCGAAGTTTAATTCATATATGAAATTAACAATCTTTGATTTCTGTTACAAAAATTCTTCCTTTTCTGAAATAGGTAGTACTATTTTTATAGACATATTTTTACTTAGTCTAACTAGAAAATAAGTTACATGAGGTGGAAAAATTTATAACACATATACGCCGTCCTTGCAGAGGCCGATAATGTCAGCTGTAGGTGAACTACCAGATGATGGACCTCAGTTGAGATTCCAGAGCTGTACACATCGGACTGGATGGCTTCTCATCACCCGTGGGATCAGAAGAACGTCTCGTGATTGGAGAGCGCAATAAAGCACCTTCAGCTGTGGCAAGGAGCTTGTCTTCAATCCGTGCAGGGTGAGGATTTACCCAAACCACATATAATATCTGTGGCCTATGTATCGGATAAAGCTGACAAACGGCTTACATCGGATATAGTTCTCAGCAGGCGGAGAAAAATTAACCACGGCTTGAATACCCGGGAGTGGAAAGTACTATACCGGGGAGAGTCTGGCTCAGGGCAGGTCTGGACATTCTCCATTGACGAGATGTCTAAGGCAGCTCTGGAGGGGCTGAACAAGCGGCCCTACTACGATTTGGGCAGGTGCAATTCCGCGCAAAAATCAAAGGGGTAAAGGGGAAAGAACCTGCCCCAACAACTAAAAGGTCGGAGGCTAAACCACCAACCTCGATGGGCAAAACCAAAATGTCCTCGACTGGGGGAAAATTTCCCCGAACTAGCACCTGCCCCGCTGGGGAAAGGATCAGATACTCAGAGCTCAGAGCAGAGAACTTCTGCCAGAGGATCTGAATAAGATCTGACCCAGTAAGGTGATCACCTTCATTAAGAGGCTGGACCTGTTAGGTGAAATATAAGTAGGTATGAGCCACAATAAACCACATGGTCGCGGTGGAGGGTCTAGTTTTCGGCCCACGCACTTTTGAATCTAACCTAACCTAACGCCGTCCGTATTGCTTATTATAACTTATTCTGCTACTTTTTAGGTAATATTTTATTTTAAATAGAACACCTTACATCACCTATATATTTTCTTTCTACAACTCTCTACGATGAGTTTATTTATCATGTTGAGGCAAACAATATATTATAAGATGAAGTAGATTATAATCTATTTAATTTATAATTTATAGCTTGTACTTGAGTACCTGAGTACCTGAGTACCTCAGGGCTCTATCTTATCTCTGTTATTATTTAGCATTTATGTTAACGACATCTGTTTTATTAGATGTTAAGGACTTGTACGCTGTTAAGTACACTGAAGACATGAAAATATAATATGGTCTGTGTCTAACATTGAACACTGCGAACTGTTGCAAAATAACCTTGAGAAAATATATGATTGGTGTAATTTAAATTATCTTGACCTAAATATTAAAAATGTAATGTTATGTCCTTTTCTCGTAAAAAAAGTACATTGGTATTTCCTTATATTATAAATGGCACTTCTCTGCAGAGGCTTACCACGTTTAATGATCTAGGAGTTTCCTTTGATGCCCAACTTTCCTTCAATGATCACATTTGTTCAATTGTTGCTAGCGCGAAAAAAGTATGTGGTAATTTACGTAATTTCAGAGAATTTCAGTCTGTCGATGTATGTACTTATGTCTCTGTATTATAGTTTTGTGCCTTCTAAATTAGAATACTGTTCCTCAGTCTGCTCTCCAAAATATGGATCTCTAGTGCATATGATTGAAGGTGTGCGAACATTTTTAAAACACATTCATTTTAAATCAAATGGGGTTTATCCTCCCATCGGATATCCGGAACATTTACTATTAGCCAAATTTAAGGTTGATAATTTAGGTACCCGGTGAATTTGTCATTGCGTGACTATATTGTTTAAATTTGTAAATTTTTTAATTGATTGTCCTGAAATGTTGAACAAACTAGAATGTAATATAGGTACCTTGTTTAAATTCAAGGCATCACGATACATTTAGACTTCCAATCCCTAGAACACAACTGTTACTATCATCCCCTCTTTATCAAATGTGCAAGAATTATAAGTCTGTCCAGGACAGGGTTGATATATTTAACACAACTATATCTTTAATCAAAATAGTTATACTACTGACCTTCTAATGTATACTTTCTCTGGATAACTTTTTTAATACAGTGATAATTAATAATAATCGCCTTTAATTTACTACTACTGTTTTAATTACTATATTTTAAGTACTTGTTTGCAAATTTATTTATTTATTTTTTTTGTGTTTTTAATGCAGAATAATAATATCTTATATTATTGTAAAACTATATATTTTTCAATTACTTTACTATATTATTACTACTCTTCTTGTTTGTTAAATTTTATGTATTTGGCTTGCCCTTTAATTGACTTTTGCTGTTGGAAAGTTGTATAGTAAAAATAACAAAATAAAAATAAAAATAAAATAACAAAAAATATATATATTTTTTGAAGGAGATGCCGAAAACAACTACTCCACGGGAAATATGCCCCGGCTGACATTTTCAAAAAATATTTTCAATCACTAATTTCTGCAAAACTGTTATTTAAGATGAATAAATGTTTTTTACTTTATTATTATTTATTGTTATAAAAGAAACGTGTTCATATATATATATATATATATATATATATATATATATATATCTTTATACTGAGTACATGCGAGGCCCATAAATGCATGTACAACATACTAAACGAGACCCGTTTTGGACAAGCGAGGCCCGCATGCGGGCCTCGCATTGAAACTCCATGTATATGAAGTTATTTTACTTCCCCTGCCACCCCTAAACCCCACTGTCAATGTTTTTCTATGGACTCACAAGTGAAGTGCATATCACCTCTTATATGGTTTTTAGTTCATCCAAATAGTACGTAGGGGTCGCTTCAATAGTTCTGTATATAATTTGCTGTTGACAATGCGAGGCCCCCATATATACCTTAAATTTACAAAGTGATTGTTAATTCCGAGTCCCTTAAACATGGCAACAGTGCGTTGATTTATGAATGCATAGACCAGGCGTCTTTTCACACGTTTTCAAGATTTTAATTATTCTTATTATCTCAATAAATGAAGTATAAGAAAAATTTGTAAAAATTAGAATATTTATAGGATGTTAAAAATAGTTATCCTATTTTTAATATAATATATAATAATAATAATACATTATTCGGAGTTTGGATGGTTGGTTGTAAGAATATAAATAACCAAATAACCATTTATTATTATTATTATTATTTCTTGAAATCCAGTCGATTTCCTGGCTTCGATTCTCGGGGTCGGCCGCTGGTGCTATATTATTATTATTATTATTATTACTATTACTATTACTATTATCGGCCTCAATATACTTGATGGCATGTATCTCCCAGAATTTTTCTCAAGGAGCCCTTTTTGATCGTTTTGATCTTATTAAATTAGCAAGTCGTAGAGGTACGCATCGAATATTATTTTTACATAAAATTTTAAACAATAAGTGGACTGCCCAGAAATCCTCACATTAATAAGTTTTAAAGTTCCTCCATTACCTGCACGTCACCATAGCTTTTTTAACATTCCATTAGCACGAACTAATATCCTTGTTGCATCTCCTATTCAACAAATGGCCACTTCCTGTGAACTGCTGAGGGACAGTATTGATATGTTTGTAGTGAAAAACAAATTAAAGCAATTCATCTATAGTTGTTTTATAATAGTTTATTTTAAAATAATATTGCTTTACATTTGATGTTCTTAGTGAATTATTTCAACACCTTTGTATGTTCTAATCAATTGTATTTTATTGTATTGTTTTGTACTTGCGCCTTCTATAATGTCGTACTTTGTTGCTATAAATTTTTGTTTTATTAAATTATTAGTGTATGTATGTGTCCTGTAATTGGGCCTTATTGTGTCTAATAATTGTTTTGAAAATAACACAGATGTCATTTAGATGTTTTAGGAAATATATAGAAAACACTCTATACAGGGTGCTTCAAATTCGATGCAATACATATCTCGGAAACGGTAAGAGATACGAAGTCGGTTAAATGGAGGCAAAGTTGCGTATTCAGGGGGGCAACATAATAGTGAAAAGAGATCAAGGCTAACTTGATTAGTTTTCGAAATATTTTGAAAAAACCGAAAATTTCGATTTTCGTTTTTGTTTTTTTGCGGGTCTATTTGATGAGGTATTCAAAAATAAAGAGCACTTTTCTATAGCAACTTTTTGCCCTTTATCGAATGGTATTAGCAAATTTTCTGCAAAACGTTTCGTTTCCCGGAAACCAACATCAACTTAATTTTTTTTAATACGGACCTAAAATTTTTTTTCAATTTTTTGGAAGCATTTTTGTAACTTTGATGAAGGATTTTTCTTAGACAAAACGTTTAAATATGGTTCCTTTTATGGTGGCATTCTATCAAGTTACAAAAATGATTCCAAAAAACTGAAAAAAAATTCCAGGTCCGTATGTAAAAAAATTAAATTGATGTTGGTTTCCGGGAAACGAAACGTTTTGCGGAAAATTTGCCAACACCATTCGATAAAGGGCAAAAAGTTGCTATAGAAAAGTGCTCTTTATTTTTGAATACCTCATCAAATAGGCCCGCAAAAAAACAAAAACGAAAATCGAAATTTTCGGTTTTTTCAAAATATTTCGAAAACTAATCACGATAGCCTTGATCTCTTTTCACCATTATGTTGCCCCCCTGAGTACGCAACTTTGCCTCCATTTAACCGACTTCGTATCTCTTACCGTTTCTGAGATCCTCATGTATTGCATCGAATTTGAAGCACCCTGTATACTAGTATTTCTGCTTTTTATTCCTTTTTCAATAGAGTAAATAATGTCTACCTATTACTAAATATTTCCAAGCGCATTAGTAAAACCTACGCGCATTACTGTTTACGAGTACCTACACCGATTGATCCTAACATCTGGTAAAGCCCGAGTTTTTAGTATATTTTCTAAGAAGGGCGAAAATGTAAAATCTATTTGATCATTCGTAGTACAAGGATTTCTAATTAAAGATTGTTTAATTTCTAATTGCTCTAACAGATTTAAACGCTTTCCTTTCTTTTCACGATGCAGTACCTTTACATTTTTCAGATCTATAAAATGATTGTTTTCTATACAATGCGTCGAAAATGCTGAATTATTTACGTTATTTAGTATGGATTTTTTATATTCTTTTACTCTAGTTTCAATACTTCTATCGGTTTGACCCACCTACACGGCATTACAATCCACTAAGTTAATTTGATATACTCCCGATTGTTTTAATTTATTAACCGTTTCTTTGTTGTTTAACAAAATCCTCCCAATGTTACGCTTGTTGGCTCCAATCGTTTTACACCCGTTTCGTTCTAATCTATGAACTATTTTTTCACTATAACCTGGGACGTAATTAATATAACGATAGGTCGCTTCTCTTTCCCGAATATTGTAAAACTCCCGACGAATGTTCTTCCTTTTGTTTTTTATCATGTTATCTATTTATTTATTTATTTATTTATTTATTTGAAAGTAGGTATCCCAACAGAATTTAACAATAAATTCCAATTACAGGGTTACACGTTTTAATGTAATATGTGACTACTGCTCTCGGCAAATCAATAAATTAGAAATACATTTAATGTAAAATCTAACTAATCTTAAGTAATAATATAAAATTAGTAATAACAAAAAACAAAAAATATGGATATATTAACAATGTAGCTATATACCTGTATGCTATAAGTTTATATAATAATTAATATTTATACATATCAGCCAACTGAAGTTTATTTAATTGGAAAAGACTAAAATCGCATTATATCTAGCTTGTCTTAAAGATAAATTAAATATATCAATATGGTTAAAGTAAACATTATAAATATTTTGTAATTGATACAACGGAGAATTTTTTGCATAATTTGTAGAACATGAGTGTAGGTAAAATAAGTGAGTGGAACGAGTGACTTGGGACACTATTAGTTGTTCTTTATATCAGTTATTTCTTGCAATTTGCTTGATTATACTTAATTCTTTTTCAAACTCTGTTTTTTTCTAGCGGGAACATTAAAAGCCTAAGTATTAAACTATGGAAAACCGACTTTTTTATTTGCCAGAACTGCTGCAAATTTGCTGGTCGGATAATAAATGCGTCGGAAGTTCTTGGTTTTCTATAAACCGAGAATTTTAATTTATTTTCTACCTTTCTTATTGTCATATCCAAATAATTTAATTGATTATTGTTTTCCTCCTTTTCCATTGTAAACTGAATATTATCGTTAAGCAAATTTAAAAAATTGAGAAAGCCGCTCAAATTTCTTTCGGTACCAGTCCAAAAATACAGGTACTAAAAACTTGGGCTTTACCAGATGTTAGGGTCAATCGGGGTAGGTAAGTACTCGCAAACAGACAAAGATGCGCTTGGAAATATTTAGTAAAAGACATTTATTCTATTTAGAAAGGCCTAATAAACCGAAATACTAGTACATAGAGTGTTTTCTATATATTTCATGAAACATGTAAATGAGATCTGTTTTTTTTTAAAACAATTATTTTCACGATGTTTCATAAAGAACCATCCGCTTCTAGTATCCTCTTTACTTATTGTGTCTGTTGGATGCGAAACTAAATAAACAAAATGAATAAACAAATAGTTTTACCCCATTTTCAAATTGCAGGTACGAACCTTTATCTCTGCAACTCAACGAAAATATGAATTACTATAATTGCTCGTGTAAACATTGAAATAATATTTTAAATTACATTCAGAGAAACTGTACAGAAAAAACTTACTTGGATTAAGAGTCCATTCACTAGGTCGAAATAAGCCCTAAATCGGCGTTCGGCTCGTGTCTAATTATAAAAAAAACTATAAAAGATAGCGACTTTTAGTAAAAAAGTATTGAAAGATAAGACTTTAATCTAAGTCCCTATAGTAGTAATTTTTGGTATTTCTTTTTATTTTTAAAATTCCAGGCAAACAATCTTGTACTAAAATAGCGTATTTTCAAAAATTATTTTCTCTAAAATACATGTATTAAACAAAAATTTGCTATTATAGGGATCTCGTTTATCTTTAGATTTTTCCGGTGATATATAATTTATAACATTAAAAAGAAATTTTGTTGCAATTATAAGACAAATCCGGTACCCTTGCAATGAGGGCTAACTTTATTTCCATGTGCCTTTTTACTTCGGCTTTACGTGCACCTCCGAAATCTTAATAATTCGATAGTTGGAATATATAAGTCTCCACCCATCGGCCACCCATCCTCTCGATCCGACCCAACATTTATGCCTGTCAAATCTACAGAGAATGGACCCTTAAGACTGAAAGCTATTTTCAACATATGTTTTCAACGATTACCTACCTAGATAAGTTGGGAATAACCTCAAAATGCACGTGGTTATGTTTTTTTGCGAGAAAATATTAGGCAACGTCGCAGGGACTCGTATATACACTGAAAATATCATTTATAAACAGTGGGCCTCACATGTTAGGTAAATATTATAAAGGGACTCGGATGTACGTTGAAAACTTGTATGTCTTAATTTTGGAAATATCTTACCCCTCAAGAAGGGTTATTATTAAATGTTATTAGGAGATTACAAAAAGTCAAAATATATAGTATAAAAATTATTCCTTCAGGTGGGCCTCGGGTGGCCTGTTAGTTATATCGGGCCTCGCTTTTGTCGCTGAATACGTATATATATATATATATATATATATGAATATTGTAAAGATATGCCAGAACCAAAAGAGAATAATTTAAAATTCACTTTCACAAAGTACTTACTGTCATATTTTGCTTATATCAAATAAACTTTTACTTATATATATCCACTGTTTACTTATATCAAAAACAAAGAAGACAAAAGAAACACGTTTGCAAACATTATTTATTTGAAGGAGATGCCGAAAACAACAACTCCACGGACAATATGCCCCGACTGGCGTTGCATTACATCGGCATCTCCATAGGCATTGCCACATCGTTTATCGAGACCAAATACCAGACATTGACCGGTTTTGCGCTTATTTTACGCTCATCAGAGTGCCATAGGTAGTGGACTCGATGAATGATGTTGCGACGTGATTGCCTAATGGGCATCGTGAATGTTAGTAGTGGTGAGAAACACACCGTAGTACCCTCTTTGGATCTTTGCTACTGTGTCTGACAATTATTGTCAAATTGGCAGACAGATAACGACCTGCTTTTCCACAGGAGGCATTACAGTAGTGCCCTCCATTGTCTTTAAGGAAGACAATCCTACTTATTAATTTGATTTTTTTATTTCTCACCACTACTAACATTCATGATGACCATTAGGCAATCACGTCGCAACATCATTCATCGAGTCCACTACCTATGGCACTTTGATGAGGGCAAAATAAGCGCGAAACCGGTCAGGGTCTGGTATTAGGTCTCGATGAACGATGTGGCGACTCCTATCGAGATGCCGATCTAATGCAACGCATCGGGGCATATTGTCCGTGAAGTAGTTGTTTTCGGCATCTCCTTCAACTAAATAAGTAGTATTGTCTGCCTTAAAGACAATGGAGGTCACTCCTGTAATGGCACCTGCGGAAAAGCAGGTCGTTTTCTGTCTGTCAATTTGACAATAATTGTCAGACAGATAGTAGCAAAGACCCAAAGAGGGGACTACGGTGTGTAACTCACCACTACTAACGTTTGCAAACAGTTGTTGAGATCAGCAAGAACACCTAGATAAGTTGAATTATTATTAGGCGTGTTTTAATTATTATTAAGTATTCCATTTTTATTGTACTAAAAAAACCGTTGATAAGATTTAATTAATTTGATAATTAACTGCATTTGGTGTTTCAGAATTTCAAAAGCTTACCTTGATACAGTATTTTTGTCTTTATAGGTGGTATATTCCCAGAAGAACACTTGATGAATCATAGACATGAATAAGTTAGAGTTAGTTAAATAGATAATACATAAGTTTGAAATTAATTAATGGATATCCATTATATAATGTCGAATTCCGGGAACTGAAAAACCTTGGTGAACCGCTCGCTGGTCAAATTCCACATCGCCATGCGATCCCCCTGTATAGTGGAGGCCGAACAATGCGTTGCCCCTGCAGGAAGCAATATCGAGTTTGACTTAATTCTTCGTGCCGCTCGCTTATATTAAGTGTTGTCAGAGTCGGCAGTTCAGTGTTTCAACTGACGGATATTCGGTCGCGTATTTTAATCTCGCATTATAAATTCGCGAATGTAAATAGTTATTGTTTAGATTTAGATAAACATGTTGCGTATCCTACCGGCTACTGAGATGTCAATTAAGTTTTCTTATATATAGTGAAGTTCGGTCATTTTGGTGGTTAAAAGTTTGGTTTTGTGTTCTGTACACATTTTACATGATTGATTTGGTGAATTATATCAAGTGACAGTGGTTCGAGTCGAGTGACGAGGAATAATAATAATTTCTTTTTGTGTGAGTACTCTCCAAAATTGTCGATTTAGAACGATTTTATCCGCTTTAACTGACTGTATTATCAATGTGTTTTATATTATTTGTAAGTATTATATACAGATTGTCTGCTGAATTAAATTAAACTCATCGCCACAAATTGTTTTATTTTTGGGATTACTGAAGAGTTCAGATTAAATATTTAGTGAAATATATTGCAAAATACAAAATAAATTTTTGAAATTATTTCTAAATAACTACTGAACTTCAGCCACATAAAGATATGAGACTATTCCTGAAATTCATGTTTTCATAGGAATTGCTTCAAAAATTGCATAGGAAAACTCTCGAAAAAATCATTCAATGCAGAAAATATAGGGATTGATGATAATACATTTTTTACTAAATTGAAAAATCTCATAAATTAGACAACCAAAGAAATACAGGCTGATTCACTTAAGGAGGCTCACCATTGGGATATCAGTAATGGTAAGAGATACAGGGTGGCTCAAATTACAAAAAAGTTGCGCAATTTTATGACGAATATTTTGGTAAAAGCAAACCTGAAATATATTTTTTAATTTCTGAAATATTCTGAAAAAACTGAAAATTTAGATTTTTTAATTTTTGCCGTAATTCATTTGTTTTTCAAGATAAGTTCATGAAATTCGGTTCCCAGACATAAAATGCTCTATTGATTGCATTGGCGAAGTCAGATCACCTCTATCTCTTATTGTTTTTGAGAGACGATAGCCAACTTTTTTTTTTCTTATGGGCGCCATATTGGATTTTTATATTTTCAGATAGCTCTTCTCATTCTCTTTACGACGATGTATCATAATATGGGTAAATTTAAATTATTAGGGTAATAGTCATAAAAAACTATTTTTGATTAGACTGCTATGAAATTAAACTAAAACTTGTCAGTTCATTGATTATCAAAAGTGTTTATTCTAGCATCGTTGCACTAATTCGTTCATATTTGTATTGCTACTTTTACCATTAAAATGTTTTCAAACGACGAAAAATATGTATTCTATTTATATTCAGTGCAGAAGAAAGTTTCTATATTAGCTTAGCAGATGTATTTAAATATGTATCCCGAAAGAGAACAACCACATAGAACGTTATTAGGTTTAATAAAATTAATAAAAAAAAACACAGACACACAACCATTCCCTGGGAGATGTCCCATTTCTCCCCTGGCGAGATTCGAACTCGCGCAGCAATATTCCATCCATAATAGAATGGTATAACCATTCTATTAGTCACAAGCTATCACCCAGCATCTAACAGAATGAGCTATCGCCGCGGCTAAATAAAAACAATATTATGTATTATATTTTTTAAATAACCCTGTAAAAAGGGAGCCAATTCTAAATAAATTTTATAACATTTTACTACAGATTTTTTCATTTGCAAAGTTATAATCACATCAACTTATTTATTTTACTTTGAGTTTAACAGAAAAAGCCGAACACTGATCGGGAATACGAAAAAGGTCTTTTCTCAAAAGACCGATGTCATAACAGCCTAATAAAAAAAAATTATGACTATTACCCTAATAATTTAAATTTACCCATACTATGATACATCGTCGTAAAGAGAATGAGAAGAGCTATCTGAAAATATAAAAATTCAATATGGCGCCCATAAGAAAAAAAAAAGTTGACTATCGTCTCTCAAAAACAATAAGAGATAGAGGTGATCTAACTTCGCCAATGCAATCAATAGAGCATTTTATGCCTGGGAACCGAATTTCATGAACTTATCTTGAAAAACAAATGAATTACGGCAAAAATAAAAAAATCTAAATTTTCAGTTTTTTCAGAATATTTCAGAAATTAAAAAATATATTTCAGGTTTGCTTTTACCAAAATATTCGTCATAAAATTGCGCAACTTTTTTGTAATTTGAGCCACCCTGTATCTCTTACCATTACTGATATCCCAATGGTGAGCCTCCTTAAGTGAATCAGCCTGTATAAAGCCACAGGCTGTCCGGGGTTACATATTGAAAAACGCAGAAAAACACCCCAAATAGAATCCACTGTACCTAAACTTAATGATGTCTTTTAAATCTTTAATTTTAAGATTATTAGATATTATGTGTCATGGATAAGGCAATATGTATTTTGGATTTGCCTTTATACAAGGTGAATCACCTAAGACGTCTCGGTCCATTATTCAGTTGCTACAGAATATACATTTTTACCTTTTAGGGCATTATGTACACCATTCAGAGCCATCTTTTAAAATTATTTGAAACATACAGGGTGATCCACTGATAGAGGTGTGAACCAAACTTATATTTTTCTAAATGGAAAACCCTGTATTTTTCATCGTGTTCGATTCGCCTTTCTTTTACCTGCAAAATGATACTTTATGTTTGGAATTTGGATGAGGTGTTGCCAAGTTATCTCCAAAAACCGCACTTTACAAAGGTGCACTAAAAAAATCGGTGAGAAGTCATCTTCAATTTTTTTACTGGGCCCCTGAGAAATTACAGAGATTATACAGAGAGGTTAACATATTTTCTATCATAGGGGAATGAATACCAGGCCAATTAACGATTCCCCAAATGTAGTACGCACCCTCGTGCGATGAAAATTTGAAATTAATTTTAAATCAGGTGTGTCAAAACTCAAAGCATTGTTAAAGTTTTCCATATTCATGACAAATTGTTAAATTTGTGTAATTTATTACACCTACACACCTAGTACCTAACACCTACAGTAATTTAATTTAGGAACGTATCAATTATAGTGTTTGAAGTGCCAGTTATTACCCAGAGTTGGTCAAATACCTTGAAAAAGTATTTAAGTATTCAATACTAAATACTTTTAAAGAATTAAAAGTATTTAAATATTAAGTACTCTTCAAAATGTAAAAGTATTTAAATAATAAATACCAAAAGGAATCAGTTAGTTTAAACTGAGTATTTAAATACTTTCATGGTATATCTGTAGAGCTAGATCAGAAACAAAAGATTTTCATTTTTAATATGAGAAATTTATCCTTTTATGAAATAAGTTATCCTCAATAAGAAATTAAAACATCACATTCTCTTTAGTACGAAAATACCTAAATAGTTAAAATAATAAAAGGAAAAAGAACTTAACACTCCATTAGCCTTCCTCAAGACTAGATTTTGGAAATTCTTATCGGATAAGGTATAACGTCTAGATGTACCAAAGCATTTGTAAGTGTCAAACAAGTACTGGTTGCAAGAAGTATATAAATACTTACTAGGTAGGTATTTAAATACTTTCGAGTATTTAAATACTTATGAGTATTTGTAAATACAAATAATGCCTAGCTCTGTATTACCTTTTTTTTTTTTGTTTTATGATGCAATTATAAAAACTAAAAGAAAGTAAATAAAGGTGCAAATTGCGCTGTTCCAAATTTATTTCCTATGATCGAATACTTTTTAATCTGTGTGTATAAGATGTTGCCAGTCCCGGAGTTGGGAATCGAACCCAGACCATAAAAGACAGTATAACCACAAGATGCTCACTGTGCTACCACGCCTGTAGCTACAATAATATAATTCAACTACATTCCTTAAGATGTTACTGTAAAAATTTAAAACTCATTTGTATTGTACCATTTGACAAATGGTAGATTATTTTGTACCGCTGCATTGCAGATTATTTCTTGAGTAGGCACCTAGTTCTAGCTGACTAATCGAAACGTTTTAAATAGCAATATTGAGTAGGTATGTACTTTTTGGCAAGCAATAGGTATTTGTTATTTTAAATAATGTTTTTTTTTTATAATAATTAACTATAACAGAACAATTAATGTATAGGTACACAAGTTAGATTTGAAGTGGATATATTGTCAAGACAGAATAGACAAGGTAAATTGAAAGTGTGGTGCATATAATGATATATAAAATTTAGATTGTTTAGATTGGGAGGAACAATCGAATACTTGCGTAACAATAAAAACTGTGAGCGTTATAGTAATTCCTTACCATAAAAACCTTATTTTGTCATAATATATATATTTAATATACAAATACTACAATTGTCTCACCTTTTATACTTATCGTTTAGTAGCTTTCATATTTTCACATGTTTCCACAATAGCAAAAAACATCTAAAAAAAAAGAAAAGATATATGCCATACCATAAAAGTATTTATAAAATTATTTAGAAACCAATTTAATCATAATTACTGATATCTATATTATGACCGTGTTAATAATGATATACAAGTCATTTAAAATGGAATCATATTTGTACTTGAATGAAGGTCAGCTGTTCACGTACTAAATGTTGGCATCCGAATTATCAGCAGGGCAGTTCTTGGGCTATTGTATTCAAAGTATTTTAATTCAGGTATATATTTATAACAAGGCATCACAATCAAAAAGTCAATAATTAGAGTCCATTTAGTTCTAATACACTACGAGTAGTAATTAACTAAATTTGCACATTATAAAAACTAACCCATACATTTTAATTTGTCTGGTCTATAATAATATAAATAATAATACACAATGGTTTTTGCATTTTTCCAGTTTATAATAATTTTATGTTACCTATTGTTTTACAGAAAAGATCACAAGAAAGTAGGATCTGTCATAAAAAACTGATTCTTATTGAATTACTCATAATAATAATAGCCACGCATTAGCATATGAATGTGGTTAATTACTTATAAATAGACGAACACGCAACATTTAACGTTTGTTTGAAACATATTCTTCAGAAACACGAATGTTTTCCAACATTCTCAGTTCTAAGTCATCAGTTAACTATCGTATGGTCGGAATCTTGAAAGGGGTTAGGACCTTTGGTGTGAAGATAACATTGACGTAGTTTTCCACATAACACCAAAACACTATACTGCACTCGACGTGCGTTTCGCCAACTAAGATGACTTCATTTGAAGAAGATTAAAACTGATCAATCTTCATCAGTTTTAATCATCTCCAGATGAAGCCAACTTGGTCGGTGAAACGCGCGTCGAGTGCAGTATAGTGTTTTGGTGTTATGTCGAAAACTATGTTATGTGAAAATTGTTTATAAGATAATTATTAAATGGAAATAAGAAACACTTGAAATGTTGGAACAATATTATAATTTTTTAAATATTGCCGGTTAAGTATTCGGTTATACTTATAATCGTATGTTTATTGTCAGAATAATAATAATAATAATACTAATAATAATAATAATTATTTCAAACTGCCACACAGTGTAATACAAAAGTGGGTTGAAACAAAGTTAGGGGAAAATCGGTATAACCAAAAATACAAATACATCATAAAATCAAAGACATTCAAATAAAATACAATCGTACATAAAACTAGTAGGTAAGTGTTGTAAATAATCGAAACAATATAAAACCATGACAATACTAAAATGCATCTAAAAATTCGGCAACTGTATAAGGTTCTATATCTACTATCAATTTAAAAATCTCACGTTTAAAAACTTTAAAGTAAACAATTTTCTTAATACTCTCAGGCAAGACATTAAAAAATCTTAAAGCCGCGTAAGAAGGGCCCCTTTCAGTATTACTTAACTTATGGTGTGGAAACATATAATTGTTGTTCCTAAAATTATATTTTTTCTTTGATATAAAATCGTTGAATTTTCCTTTATACTTAAAATTAAACAATAAACATTCATATATGTAGGTATAACCCTATAGTGGTCAGACATCCAAATGCTCGAAATTGATTCCTACATGAGCTATTAAACCCCAAATTCATTATCAAACGTATAATTTGTTTCTGGATAACAAAAACCCTGTATATACTGGTGCTTGCTCCCCAAAATAAAATTCCAAATTTCATCCTTGACAAGAAACTTGCATAATATACTGTTTTTAAAACTGATTGTGAAACATATGGCTTTATTACTCTTATACTATAACATCGGCTGTTAAGTTTTTTCGTTAAATCATCTATATGATCTATCCAGTTCAGTGTTGAATCAACAAAAATGCCCAAAAATTTTGTGACTGAATTGAGATATATATGTGTCTCGTTTATACAGGGTGATTGATCGAAACCGTCCATTAACAGTATTGGGAATTCTGTTCATAATATTTTTCTGAAAATTTCAGCATCTAGGTAATGAATCATGCTCTTTTCAATGAAAATATTTTCAAGATGGCGGCACTTCCGGAAGTACCGGATATTGATATCAACTTTCTTATTTCAAATGGAATGGTATAGTTTTTTTTGCATTTTTGAATTCCGGATGTAATTTTAGGGGGACTTTGTGTAGCATTCCCTATACCTAAGTGCAGCCGTTTCTGAGTTTTTTCGACTTTTTTGAAAAATTTTCGATTTACATCGTGATGCTGAAAATTATGTACCGCCGCCATTTTTAAAGCAAAAACGCTCAAATTTGGGTTATGGATAGAAAAGACCCTTACATTTATACCGTAGTTTTTAGAATTGGTGTATTATCTACAGGGTGTCCAAAATTTGATTTCCTTTTAGTGCAACTTCAAACCACTAAAACTCGATTTTTTCAAATGCAATGCCCTATTTTTTTTTTCATATCCAGAAGCAGAATTAAATTCTGCATCGAGCTGCATTAGCATTCCCTATACCTATCTGCAATATTTTTCGAGTTATTTAGGTTTTTGATAGAGCCTAGAGGAAATTATTCCATTTTCTTAATAGCTAGCCATGGAAATGACAAAAAACGTTCTTATTAGTAACTGTCAAACACTCAAATCGTGTATTGCTGTTCTCTTTATCGAAATGGAATATCAAGGGTATTCAAACACGGATATTTTGAATTTATTTTATATTCATGGAGAATGTCACAAAATTATTCAGAGAACCTGCCGTGTATTCAATGAGAGATATCCCCATTTGACTGCAGTAACTACACATATATTTAAATATGCAGAACATAATTAGCATATCAAAGAACGAAATATGCTAAATGTCGAACTAAATCTATTACAAAACTATTACAATACTAGTTAAATTAAAGTAGTCTAAAGCATGTTCAAACAAAACATAGAATCTACAACTTTATAAATGCTCTATGTGGTCCCCATTTTTCTGTAGACAGCGATGAATTCTTGAAGAAAATTCTTTTGTGCAAGCCTTATAAATATGATCAGGATTTAATTGGCGAAATGCTATTCTGATGCGTTCTTCTAATTCCTCCCTTGTCTGCACTGTAGTATTGTACACTTCGTTTTTAATGTAGCCCCACAGAAAAAAGTCGAGTGGTGTTAGGTCGGGAGATCTTGGAGGCCATCGCCAGGGTCCATTGCGGCCAATCCAGCGGTCATCGAAAATCTGTGTAAGCTCTCGTTCCACTTCGCGAGTAGAATGGGCAGGCGCTCCATCCAATTGGTACCAAGACTCTCTTAAAATCCCGACAGGCAAATTCTCTAAAAATTCCGATACTACTCCTCTTAAAATTTCAAGGTACCTTTCGCCAGTTAAATTATAATCATAGATTATAAAGGAATATCGATTGTTCATAAGTAGACAAAAAACGTTAACACTGAATTTGTTTTGAAAATGAACCTCTCGCTTTAAATGGGGGTTGTTTGTGGACCAGTGATGTAAATTGCGCCGGTTGATTATCCCCTCTCTGCTAAATTTTGCCTCGTCTGTCCAAATGATTTTTCGCAGAAACAGTGGATCTTCCTGAGTTTTAATTAGAATCTGTTCGCAAAATTCCAATCTTCTAATATCGTCGCCTGGATGGAGTTGTTGAACTGTAGTGAACGAATAGTCGTGCATTTTATGCTTTTTTAGAATAGCTTGAACTGCATAGAATGTTAAACCCAAGTCTCGAGCTGCCGATCGAATTGACTCCCGTGGATGGACATTAAAATATGTTAGAACGTTAATTTCACTATTTTCTTCATTTACAATAGGTTTAGGTCGAATGCCAGCTGATTTCACTTTCCCATATTTTAAAAAATTAGATTCTATCCGTTTAAATTTCTGTCTGGTCATTGCAGTCAAATGGGGATATCTCTCATTGAATACACGGCAGGTTCTCTGAATAATTTTGTGACATTCTCCATGAATATAAAATAAATTCAAAATATCCGTGTTTGAATACCCTTGATATTCCATTTCGATAAAGAGAACAGCAATACACGATTTGAGTGTTTGACAGTTACTAATAAGAACGTTTTTTGTCATTTCCATGGCTAGCTATTAAGAAAATGGAATAATTTCCTCTAGGCTCTATCAAAAACCTAAATAACTCGAAAAATATTGCAGATAGGTATAGGGAATGCTAATGCAGCTCGATGCAGAATTTAATTCTGCTTCTGGATATGAAAAAAAAAATAGGGCATTGCATTTGAAAAAATCGAGTTTTAGTGGTTTGAAGTTGCACTAAAAGGAAATCAAATTTTGGACACCCTGTAGATAATACACCAATTCTAAAAACTACGGTATAAATGTAAGGGTCTTTTCTATCCATAACCCAAATTTGAGCGTTTTTGCTTTAAAAATGGCGGCGGTACATAATTTTCAGCATCACGATGTAAATCGAAAATTTTTCAAAAAAGTCGAAAAAACTCAGAAACGGCTGCACTTAGGTATAGGGAATGCTACACAAAGTCCCCCTAAAATTACATCCGGAATTCAAAAATGCAAAAAAAACTATACCATTCCATTTGAAATAAGAAAGTTGATATCAATATCCGGTACTTCCGGAAGTGCCGCCATCTTGAAAATATTTTCATTGAAAAGAGCATGATTCATTACCTAGATGCTGAAATTTTCAGAAAAATATTATGAACAGAATTCCCAATACTGTTAATGGACGGTTTCGATCATTCACCCTGTATATAGGGTTGAAACTCTATTATTTGATCTATTTGAAGTAAATAGCATGTATTTTGTTTTATTTTCATTTAACACGAGTTTATTTCGTTGAAGCCTATTATTAACATTTTTTAAACATTCTGTTGACTCATACTCTAATTCGGGTAAAGTTTTGCTGGTTATAATCACAGTTGTATCATCAGCATAACTTAAAATTTTATGCGGTTTGTCATCAAAATTGGAACCCAAGTCATTAATATAAATATTAAACAACAAAGGGCCCAGTATACTACCCTGAGGGATTCCCTGTCTAACACTTTGCTTTGATGACTTTACAGTTATTCCATCGAAATCAATGTTAACCATTTGTGTTCGATTTTCTAAATATGTTTGAAACCACTGCAAACAGTTTCCTCTGATACCATAATTATACATTTTTTTAAGCAATATCTCATGATCCACGCAGTCATATGCTTTTGATAAATCTAGAAATATGCCTAAGGTCAAAAACCCATTTTCGATGGCACTAAAAATCCCACCCAACAGTTCAAAACCAGCTGTCTCAACACTTCTATTTTTCAAAAACCCATGCTGTGAAACACTGAACAGTTGAAACTCCCTGAAAAAATTTGTTACTCTGTTTGTTACAACCTTTTCAAAAATTTTTGAGAAAGCTGGTAACAAACTTATTGGGCGATAATTCTCCATGGCAGCAGGATCTCCACTTTTATATAAAGGTTTAACCGAAGACAGTTTCAGGTTGTCAGGAAAAATTCCATATGATAATGAATTATTTATAATAAAGTGTATAGGCTCCAAAACATATTGTATACATTTCTTAATCAAGGATGTTGGAACTTCATCTTCCCCAGAACTATTTTTATTTTTCAACGCGTTCACAGAGTTTAATATTTCATTTTCAGAAACATTGTAAAAAAACATTGAATAAGGATTTATATTTATATTATCCATATACTCTACCTTGGGCTGTACTGATAATAAATTACAAGCCGAATTGATAAAAAAATTATTAAAACCATTTACAATATTTACAGGATCACCTTTTATGTCGACTACAAATTTTTTCGACTTTTTTAAATTACCAGACACCGATTCTACAATATCCCACATCGTTTTTGTTACATTATCTGTATCTAAAAGTTTTTTATTGAAATATTTTTTCTTAGCATCTTCCAACAGATTATTTAATACTTTTTTTTCCTCATTGTATATGCTCCTATAATCACTGTTGGTTTGAAGTAACATATTTAGTGTACTTAATCTTTTTTTACTATTTATGATGTCAAGACTACTTTCATATACATTTTTATTCTTACAAGCATTAACTTTTTTCAGCGGAAAAACACTGAAAAGCAGTGTTGAAATATATGAAAAAAATGATCCCACTGACCATTTACGTTATCACTTTTATACTCATAAATATCCCCCCACGGTTGGGTTTCCAGCATATTATTAAAACTTGAAATACTACTATCATTAATAATTCTCAGATTTTTAAATACCTTATTACTATTAGCCTGTAGAGACACAGATATCTTCTGTGCCTTATGGTCGGACATATGATATTCTAAAATATTAGTTTGATACTCAAAATCAGCATTAGTAAATATGTTATCAATGCATGACTTTGGTGAACTTGTAACTCTGGTATAGTCCTTGATGGTTACTTTAACATTAAAAGATTCTAAAATAGATATAATTTTTTTCGTAAGGTTTGAATTATTTTTTAAATCCAAATTTATATCTCCACATATAAAAAATAAAGTTTCAGAATTTGTCAATACATTCAATAGTTCAAACATTTTTTCAAAAAAAACTTGTAAATCTGAATCCGGAGATCTATAGAAACTTACTACAACGACGTTTTTGTTGCAGTAATATACATCTATTGCCGTACACTCAAAAACATAACACTTGGCTAAATTGTTAATATCTTCTCTAATTCTCATTCTTAAACACTTTAAACAATACACTACAACTCCTCCATGACTCCCTGCAATCTCCCTACAGTAAGAGCTGCCTAGGTGAAAATTATTTATTTTATAAGATGTTAACTGGTCATAAGTTTTCCAATGTTCTGTTATTGTAATGATGTGGGCTTGATTTTCTTTCAACATCATTTCTATTTTGTCAATACTGTTTCCAATTGATTGGACATTTTGGTTAATTATTATGATATTATTTGAATTGCTTTTAATATTCGTACTTTTATTTATTTTATTAACCCTGTTGCCTTCTCCAGGTGAAATAAAAAACGATTAATACAGGTGTATTTCGGCCAAATCTTAGGGTTCAAAAAAGTTTCCACATCCTCAATATTTACGGATATCTTAAAAGAAGAATATTCTTCTGGATGTTTCGAATTCAACTTGCTACATTTCGCTTTTTCAATGTTTTTATTTCTTAGATGATTTATTATAGCTGTTTCATCTAAACCAGCATCTAATCTATAGACATGAAAATGTTCAAATCTGCTAACACCTTTAATAGACATAGCTTCTTCTCCTTCTCCTCGTATAATATCATCATTCTTGTTTTTATTTTTAGATTTCTGATATTCTGTTCTCTTATCCCTTGAATATTTATCCTTGCCAGTATTTACTGTTTTTCTAGGAATTTTTTCTTCTGCCGCGTTTGATGATGTTTTTACAACGGGTGAACATATCACATTCTTATTAGGTTGGATTTTCACAGAATTTGAACTATTTTTAAATGGTACATTTCCATTTTCAAATAGTCTCACTAATTCTATATTTGATTGCCTGATATTATCAATGTCAGTCTTTAGGTTTATTATAGTTTCTTGAAGTTCCTGAGTTTCACTCATCACAATATTTCTTATAATATCTTGAAATTCATCACTTTTTAAAAAATTAAGTATTGTATCAGCACTGTTGGCTACTTTCGGTGGCATTTTGAAAATTAGTTTGTATAAAGTATAAAACTTTGCACTAACAAATACTCTTAAACAACACAGCGATTTAAAACACGTCTGTCTTTTAACACGTACTATAAAGAATCTTGATACACATTAGGTATACAATTAGGTTAGGAATACAATTAGGTGTACTTATAACATTGCAGATAGGGATCATTGCTTGGATATCTGTCGTGGCAACGCTGTTGGATTAGAGCGATAGGCTATGTTCTAATTTTTTGCGCTTCAAGGGCTGTACGGGTTAATTTGTTTTACTTTTAAAAGGTCGAGAAAAAAATTATGTTTTGATTTTCTATTTTCTTTCATTTCCGTTTTGATCAGGTACATCGTATTACTAACATAATAGTGCGTACACTTTAAGAAAACGAAGTCTGCTCTGCAGTCTTCTTAGATGTTGCTCAAGCCTTTGACAAGGTATGGCACGAAGGATTGATATACAAATTAAACAAAATACTTCCGACACAATATGTAGAGATTCTGTCATCGTATATCTCAGGCAGACTTTTCAGAATAAAACAGGAAGATGAATATTCTGACCTGAAAGATATAAGAGCAGTAGTGCCCCAGGGTAGCGTTCTTGGCCCCATCCTTTACCTGCTATATACTAGTGATATGCCAGTACTAGAAGAGACCACTGTAGCTAGATTTGCTGACGACACTGCACTTCTTGCGGTCGGTAAAGATCAAGGAATATCCACTAGAAGACTGCAAGTAGCTAGTAACACAATACTTGATTGGACCAAACAATGGAAGATTCGAGCTAAACGAGCTCAAATCAATTCATATTAACTTTACTAACAAAAGACTAGTTAACCCTCCGTCCTTGGATATTAATGGTACTATTGTACCCTATGAGAATAATGCCAAATACCTAGGCATGACCCTGGATGCCAAGCTCCGGTGGAAAGAACAGGTGAAGAAGAAAAGAATCGAACTTGGTTTGAAATATAGACAGCATTATTGGATGCTTGGAAGAAATTCTAAGTTGAGAATACATAATAAGATACTAATTTACAATCAGATCTTAAAACCATTTTGGTTATACGGTATTAAGTGCTGCGTAACATAGTAGACGCTCCATGGTACATACGCAACTCCGACTTGCATCGAGACCTTAACATCCCAATGGTTAAAGATGAGATCAAAAGGTTTGCTGGCAGACATGAGGCCAGACTTCACCTCCACATAAATGCAGAAGCTCTTCAGCTGCTGGACAACCAACATCTTGTTCGAAGATTGAAAAGACCCAAACCATTTGAGCTGGTGTAGTGTGCTGTGTAAAATCAGGACATAGTGCGCCAGTGCAATTGTTAAAAGAAAACAATCTAAAGGACGTCGTTGGATGAACTTTAGTTAATAAATGTTTAGTTTGTAAGATTATTAGAAGAAAATTAATGGTTGGTCTTCAGACCAGTTTTAATAGAAATAAGATTCTCCGACAAAGAATCTTGAAAAAAAAAATCTGTCTTCAATAGACCTTCCGAATACCTGGTTAAAGTGACTGGTTACTAATGACTGAATTACCTCCTCATCTGTATGCAGCCTCCTCTCCCAATGTGTTAAAATGATATATACCTAACTGTAAATTGATTTATAAAAGATCTGCCTATAAGATACAAACGAGTTCTTTAATCCAAATTATCTTTGAACTATGTATTTTCATTTTTAGCCAATCCAATAATAGGATCTTCTGATCATTAACTCAATTTTAACTGTATGCTTTTCCAGGAAAATTATTCTATCTCAAAGATATAAAAATCATTCCTTTTGTAGAGATGGTTTATTTTTAAAATTATATTGTTTATTATTAAGTCAGGATTTTAATAGGTATATAAATTTATATATTGTCAAACACTATTATACCTTAGTATTGAACTTAAATATTAAGTACTTTGAAATATTATCAATAGCCGAGATGGATTGGTCGAGGTACAGTCTATGTGAGTCGCCTAAGCAGGTTCCTCCTAAAAATAAAGGAAAATATGTATGAGTGTCCAGTTCTCTAATTCTGTCAAGCATTAACATTAATTAGTATTGATAATTCATAGAATTACATAATACAAGGGATGTAACACGCACTGTATTATTATTTAGTTTATTTTGTTATCAAGACGTAGCCACCAGGGGTTTGTGAGGTCACGAGGGGATGTAACGCGCGACGTAACCTCCCTGGATACTACCCTAGACGCAAGGGGATTCAACTCGCAATGCGCCTCACATTTCCACTGGTACTGAGGGGTGCAATGAGTACGAAGGGATGTAACGCGCAACATACTCGCTCCAGTTACCAGCGTTTTGGCAGAACAGCCATTATCTGAGTGGTGCAATGAGTACGAAGGGATGTAACGCGCGACATACTCGCTCCAGATATCTCATTCACACGAATTACCAATTAATTCATTATCTAAATTAATAATTATCAAACAATCACCTGAACAACTATTATAACAAAATATTCAAGAAAGGACACTCAGTGAAAAGCTCACCTGTATTAATAAATTTCTATTAATCACAATTTCACAGGGTAGCCACAAAACACAGTTCAACTCACAGCCTCTAACAGAATGCTTCGCCTAATTTCAATAAACGTAAAGCTGGCCAAAATATGGGTAACATAAACATTCTTATCGAGGTACTTGAAAGGCGACGTGAGAGAGCTGAGTTAACGTACACAAACGACCGTGTCTGTTGAAATTCCCTATGCAGGGTGTTTTCTTTCGATGTGATTCTAATAATATGGTGATTTAATAATAAGCAATATACAGGGGTTTACATTCGGCCATCCTGAAATGTCACCTCGCCCCGAGGTGATTTCTCTAACTTGAGTGTGTATCATCAAGGCTAAGATCCACTCCATCTTCGCCGCTGTCACTGTTCGTCTCGTCTGATATTCCTCCTGGATTAATCCAAGGTTTCATTCTATCAACAGCAACGACTGTTTCATATTTAGTGGATTTACTAGTTCTATGTGAGTTTGGCATATCGACTACTAAATATCTATCATTCGGTAGTACGGCTTTTATTATCATTGGTCCAGCATAAGGAGAAATCAATTTTCTGCTTGTGCCTTCTGTTGTGCCTTGTTTTTCGATGAGTACCAAGTCGCCCTTGGTATATTTCTTAGGATTCTTTCTTCTCTTATCGAATTGGGCTTTTTGTTTTACTTGACTGGAAGCAATTTTCTTTGCTACTTCGTGACGTAATGTTGGAAGATCTTCAATTAATTTAGGAATTTCAGCAATATCATCTAATAATGGCACACTGGCTCCTTCTAGGCTTGTAACCATAAAAGAGTTCCGTTGGTGTCTTTCCTGTCGTTTGTGAAGTTGTTGTATTTATAATTAATTGAATATTTTTAATATTCTCATCCCACCTGTCTTCGTCAATCATTGTTGTTAAAATAGCACCTTTAATAGTGCGATTAAGTCTTTCCACTTGCCCATTGGCTCTTGGTGTTGCTACTGCGTTTTGTACATGTTTAATGAAGTTGTCTTTACAATATTGCTTAAATTTTGAGGAGGTAAAAGCACTACCTTGATCTGTAACTATGATATGAGGATGACCATAATAACTATATATTTCTTGTAAATAGTCAATTACTAATTTCGTTTGTGTCGATTTTACAGGTTTTAAATACACAAATTTTGTAAATGCGTCTACGGCTACTATGAGATGAATATTTCCCCGACGACTCTTTGGGAAAGGTCCTACATGATCAATGTGTATCATATGCAGGGGCACAGGCATTTTTTCGATAGGATGCAGAAATCCCTCTCGTTTTCCACTTGGACGCTTATTATATAAACACTGAATGCAACATGAAATATATTTTTCCACGTACTCCCTCATTCTGGGGAACCAGTAATGTTCAGTTATACGCTGTAACGTCTTTTCGGTGGCGTAATGGCCGCTATCGTCATGTGCCATTCGAACTATCTGTTGTCGCATACCACGCGGTATTACCCATAATAACCCTTTAACAGTTATTCGATAAATCCTTCCTTCCCGCAATGCGTAATTTTTATATACAACATGTTCATAATCAGTACTAGGTGTCTTAGACAAAACTTCTTTTATTTCTTTTAGTTTTTCGTCAGTTAATTGTCCTGACAAAACCCAATCGGCTTGCTCTATTCGCAGAACTTCAGCAGGTGGTTCGTCACTTGACGACGGATTTCTACTAAGGGCGTCGACATGTTTCAACCTATTGCCTGGGCGATAATGTACCTCAAAATCGAAATCCTGTAGCTGCAACCACCACCTTGCAATTCTAGGTAGAATATCTTTCTTTGTACTTGTCGCTTTTAAAGCGTTGCAATCTGTGACAACCACAAAGTGCATTCCTATGAGGTAAACTCTAAACTTCTTTAAACTTTCCACAACAGCCAAAGTTTCTAATTCATAGGAATGGAATTTACTTTCAGTTTTCGTGGTTTGCCTGCTGTAATAGGCTACTGGGTGTAGATGTTCATCTGATTGTTTTTGAAGTAAAATCCCGGCGACTCCTTGCGCGCTTGCGTCGGTATGTACTTCTGTATGTGCTTCAGGATTAAATATGGACAAAATTGGTCTTTGCGACAAAGCTGATCGTAATTTCTCAAATGCTTTCTGTTCATGATCTCCCCAATGCCATACCACATCTTTCTTCAATAAAACAGTTAACGGTCGCGCCAACATCGCATAATTTTTGATAAACTGTCGAAAGTAGCCTGTCAAACCGATAAACTGGCGGACGTTGTGAACACTCTTTGGTACTGGAAACTCCTCAATGGCTTTTGTTTTTGCTAGACCTGGTTTGAAAGTTCCATTTGATATTTCAAAACCAAGATAATTTACAGATTGAAATAGAAAATTACATTTTGAAACATTTAAGGTAAGACCTTCATTCCGAAATAGTTTCAAAACTACCTCAAGGTTTCGAATTCCCTCTTCCACGGTTTTGGTATGGATTAGTACATCGTCAAGATACACGGCTGCAATCTCTTTTGCGGGGGCCAGAACCTTGTTCATTAGGCGTTGAAAAACCGCCGGAGCATTTGCCAAACCAAAAGGCATGCGATTATACTCGTACTGACCATCCGGAGTTACAAAAGCAGTATATGGTTTCGATTTTTCTGCAACTGGTATTTGGTGATACCCCGATCGGAGATCCAGACTTGTAAAATAAATACTCCCATGGAGTCTGTCCAGCTGGTCGTCAATCCGTGGTAATGGGTAACGATCCTTAACAGTCATAGAATTCAATTTTCTGTAATCAATGCACATTCTTTCGTCACCAGTCTTTTTCTTCACAAGCAATATGGGTGATGAATATGAAGAGTTGGATTCGCGTATTATCTTACTCTCTAATAACTCCCCAATCATTGTTTTCACCTTCTGTTGTTCGCTGACCGGCATACGGTATGGTCTATAGCTAAATGGCCTCTGATCTTCTAAAACTATTTCCAATTCAGCAGATTTTGCACTTCCTAGTTCTGCAGCACTTTCTGCGAAACAATCCCTATAGTCTTGTAACAGTTTGATCAAGGCTTCTTTTTGAAAAGGATCTATTGGTCCAATATTTATTTTTTCAATAGGTACTAATGGATAATTTGTTTCTTTCACCCTCAAGATTTGATCTGTCTCTAACTCCTCAGCCGGAATGCAAGGCCAGGCTCGAACCAAAGGTTTCCTATTTTTCAAAACAATATCGTAGTCAGACAAATTAATTAGTGGCAAAACTGCCTCATCATTATCCCCTATCGTTAGAATAGTCCTCGGAATACTATATTCTTTACCTTGTTCTAAACGAAAGCTTGCCTCTACGAAGAAGTCTCCCCGTAAATTAGTACTTCTAGATTCTATTATAGCGTTTACTATATGTCCTTTAGGAATAAAAATATTATTTTTGGCCCATAATGTCACTTTATTATTTTTTTGAAATATTTCTTCAATACCGTTTAAGTCATTGTGCGTAATTATTAAATTTCTATTATCCTTAATAATTAAAACTCCAGGCAATTCAGTGAATGGTTGTCCCACTAAAATGGGTATATTCTGTATACCATCCTGTACAACATTGGCACTTATCGTCGCTTCAATTCCATCTATGTTTAATAAAAAACTTGTTTTTCCTAAAGCTAAACATCTACCATTACCATATCCCTTAATTACTACAGGCTTATTAGTATCATAGTTTAAACCTAATCTTCTTACTTCGCTAAGTTTTATAGTTATGCAAGTACTTCCTAAATCTACGTATGCCTTGGAAGGCTGATTATTAACCAAAACGTCATTAAAATATTTATCATTGGGAGAACTATCATTTTCATTTTCCGCACCTCCTAGTCATGCGACAATTTTATCGCCCTCACCTTTCTTCGATCTCTTGTGGTAACAATCACTTTCCAAATGCCCTACATTGCGACAAAAAGAACATCGTTTTTGTCTGCAGTCTCTCATTAAATGTCCCGGTTTACCACATTTGTGACATTTAAGTAAAGTTCTGTTTTCTCTGTCGTTTCTTTTGAATACAGATGATTTGCGATCAAGTTTGTATGTTGGTTTTGCCATTGGTCTGCTAGTAGCAGGACGCAAGTCATGTAATGTACTGAGATACCGAAAAAGTTCTTCAGGGGTTTGGAAATTACCTGCTTTAGCTGACGCTTTCACTACTACATCATCAATGCCTCCTAAAATGCAAGAAACCGCTTCAGCGCCCGTTATTTTGCAACGATTTATCAGAGCCAATTTCTCATAATAATATTTTGGATAACTTTCATCATCACGTTTTCTGCGTTGTATCATTTCCATAAGAATTTCATAATAGTCCCGACTAGAAGGAAAAGCTAATAAAATATTTTTCTTCCATTCTTCCCAACTAAAATTTAAAGTGCTTAAACCCTTATACCAAATTTCCGCCAAGCCACTGAGTTTCGATAGAGCAAAATATATGGTAGCCTCTTCAGACCACTGAAAAATGTTACGTAATTCATCTACTTTTCTAAGCCACAATTCTGAACTTTGTTCTCTGTCTTCTGGATTAAAAACCGGCACAATTTCCCCCTTAGCTATTCCCACATTTGTTGCTTTATTCGCGTTTTGCATCATATTTGACATAATTGTTGCCAACCTATCCACCGAGTCATTTGCGTCAGATGATGTACTACTAGTACGCGTATTTGTCCCAGGAACCAAAACAAGCGAAGGTTCACTTGGGGGTTCATTTGATTGTTTTCGTTTTTGTCCTCTACCCATTCTGACTGATTGTAAGCCTCTACGTAGGAAAACAAACAAATATGTCTTAATCTAATAATCATTACAGGTGTATCTCGACCAATCAAACATTTAATTAAGCCAAAATTTAAAACAAAATTTAAATTTTAAGTTACAGTTCATGAATTCGAATCTTTGTTTTAAATTACAGTTCATGAATTCGAATCTTTGTTTTTAATTACAGTTCATGAATTCGAATCTTTGTTTTAAATTACAGTTCATGAATTCGAATCTTTGTTTTTAATTACAGTTCATGAATTCGAATCCCACTTCTGAGAATTGTAGAGATGGTTTATTTTTAAAATTATATTGTTTATTATTAAGTCAGGATTTTAATAGGTATATAAATTTATATATTGTCAAACACTATTATACCTTAGTATTGAACTTAAATATTAAGTACTTTGAAATATTATCAATAGCCGAGATGGATTGGTCGAGGTACAGTCTATGTGAGTCGCCTAAGCAGGTTCCTCCTAAAAATAAAGGAAAATATGTATGAGTGTCCAGTTCTCTAATTCTGTCAAGCATTAACATTAATTAGTATTGATAATTCATAGAATTACATAATACAAGGGATGTAACACGCACTGTATTATTATTTAGTTTATTTTGTTATCAAGACGTAGCCACCAGGGGTTTGTGAGGTCACGAGGGGATGTAACGCGCGACGTAACCTCCCTGGATACTACCCTAGACGCAAGGGGATTCAACTCGCAATGCGCCTCACATTTCCACTGGTACTGAGGGGTGCAATGAGTACGAAGGGATGTAACGCGCAACATACTCGCTCCAGTTACCAGCGTTTTGGCAGAACAGCCATTATCTGAGTGGTGCAATGAGTACGAAGGGATGTAACGCGCGACATACTCGCTCCAGATATCTCATTCACACGAATTACCAATTAATTCATTATCTAAATTAATAATTATCAAACAATCACCTGAACAACTATTATAACAAAATATTCAAGAAAGGACACTCAGTGAAAAGCTCACCTGTATTAATAAATTTCTATTAATCACAATTTCACAGGGTAGCCACAAAACACAGTTCAACTCACAGCCTCTAACAGAATGCTTCGCCTAATTTCAATAAACGTAAAGCTGGCCAAAATATGGGTAACATAAACATTCTTATCGAGGTACTTGAAAGGCGACGTGAGAGAGCTGAGTTAACGTACACAAACGACCGTGTCTGTTGAAATTCCCTATGCAGGGTGTTTTCTTTCGATGTGATTCTAATAATATGGTGATTTAATAATAAGCAATATACAGGGGTTTACACTTTAGATAAAATTACTGAAACGATAAAAGCATGACGAATAGAGTAACATTGAACATTTCTTTATAAATATATATGACAAAACAAATTGTCATAATCTAGGTGGTAAAACTGATGAATTTACATTAATATTCAGCTTACAAAGTCGACTCGACCATTATGCCACTCAACGTAATCGGACGTTCCACAACTTCCACACATGATTTCTAGCATTAAAGCGTTTTATTTGTTATGTAAGCGTTAAATAGATTCGATTAACCAACAAAAAATATTTAGCTCACTGATTCGAATAATTTCAACCAAACAGAAGATGTATTCGAAACAAAGTATACAACCTTGAAGATCTTACGTATTTACTTTCAACCTAGTGCTCATATTCACAGGCAAGTATTCTATAAACAGCCTAGTTAATATACAGGGAGGTCTGTCGAACCGGACCTGAAATGTATAATTATAATGTCTCCATTACACAAGTATTTAGTGTGCTTGCAATAAATAAATTTTGCAAATTTACACTTTATTTACATTTATTGGTATTTATATACCTACTGTAGAATCAATATCAACAATAATTTATCATGCTGCTGTTTATCAACTATACATTAAGTTTTACGAGCTCTGCAATGGAATAGATATTTTATCACGTTCTAAATGTGCCCATAACTACTTGTATCATGCAAAAATATTAAACATTTAGCTAAAAATCTACCGTAATATTAATAATCATCAGAATAACAGGAATATTTTACAATAGTTAGAGAACTTAGCGTAGTTTGCTAAAATTCACTGAACGATTAAATTACTATACTGTTTTATTTTCTTAGTATAATAATATGATATCTCTATCCCCCTCATTCTCCCCGTAATGATGTGCCTGGAAGTCAGAAACTTGTGTGGGTTACGAGGAACGACTTTCGATGTTATAACTTTAATGTACCGTTTCACATGGGACCGATGATCGGTGCTGCCAATCGGTCGCAACAGATCATAATCATCAGTTCTATACAAGTGGTTTCACATGATGTCGTATGGTCAGTCATCAACATGTATCTGGAAAGTGCAGAACATCGCATTGTTGTCGCTTTGTGCGTAAAAATATTGATAGAGAGGCGAAAAAAAAATCGAAATCTTGGAAGAGTTTGGATGCATCCCCTATAACTTGAAAGGCCAATAAAAGGTGCTTTTGTCACCCTCTATTCGTATTTGTGAGAACATCCCCGCAAATTCTTTATGTATTTACGAATGTCGATTACTTCAGTTGATGAGCTACATCACAAACTGGAAGAGGATCTAAAACGTCCAGACTTCATAACAGCGTTAATTTCTTCATTAGAGAGACTCTGTGTGGCTCTAAGGTGAGTTTTAGGAAAATTGGAAAACATTTTTTCATAAAATTTTAATGTCCTAGTTTTAAGTTTCAAATCACGATTTTTGTAATTTTCCACCGATGTATCCCAGATTTCTGGTTTTTGTTCGACTACACTTATTAGTTATTATTATTTTATATCATTAATGTGCTTGCAAAATCGCAAATTTACAACACAGTTATTTCAAATGTAACCGATGATCTGCCTGCATGTGAACAGCTCCCTTTGTTGAATAGCCCTGATCACAATCACAAACCGACGATCGGACAAGCCACGGGCTAACCGATGGCTCGAGCGTTTTTAATCGGTCGACCGATGATACGCACTCATGTGATAGTTATGTTTGAAACAATGAACCCTCCCGATCGTCAGCGCAAATCATCGGTCCCATGTGAAACGGCACTACTGCTAATAACCTGAAAAACCTTATTAATTAAAGTGGATATTAGGTTATCCATTTATACAGTGAGGTTGCAGTACTAGTTGCATATTAAGGATGCTATCACTTTTATACATACAGATTTAATATAGGAGCAATTATAAAAAGTTGACCGGCAGCGAAATCAGGAACATGGTCAACTGTGGCCGCTCGAACCTAAACTACGAACTAAATTTCCTATAATGGCTATACTTCGATTCAGAATTAAACAAAGTGCAATGACCGGAAAAAGAGTAGATCTGTGTTGTCACATTTATTTCTAAAGTATTCTTATTTAAAACAGGAAACGTATTAATTACCTTATTTACCCATTTTTTTACTTGTCTTTAACGTCCCTTATCCCTATTGTACTTTATTAAAGCAAACACAATGTTTAATTTGTCTTTTACTTAATAATATCACAAGTATAAAGACATAATATATTACTTGTGATAATATATTACTTGTGATAATATCAAGGAATTTCTAAATATCTGACAACTGCGAAAGCCGTAAAGTTGACGACAAGCTGTTTATCCTTATTTAACATACATATTCTTGCATTTTCCCTTTCTTTTTTTCTGAGCTTCAACGACGTGGATTGGTCGAATCAGGAACCGATGGGAACCAACAAGCGACTGCGCTCGAAACAGTGGCGTGATGTTGGGTTATTTCCCGCGCGTTTCTTAACGGTAAAAATTTGTGGTAAAATTATCAGTGTATTTATTCTTTGTGTCAGTGTTTATACTTATTTGTGTTAGTTAAAAAAGTGGAAGTGCATATACTAGAAGTATTCTATAGAATAGTATACAAGTAGATATTAACTGAAATGTGCCCAATGGTAAAACAGAATACGCACGCCCATGCTTCACCGCATTTTACCAGATCGGCGAGGTCATTCCACTTTGCTTAATTCTGAATCGAAGTATAGGTATCGTAAGAAACAATCGAATTGTGCGTGAATAACTTGTATTCACTGTTTTCTAGCGATATTGAGACTTTTTTTACAATAGTGAGAAGCTGGACAAAAAACAGGGATCAACATTAATTATTATAGGTATCGGAATAGTCGAAGTAGCTGTTTTGTTATTTAGTTGTTATTTAGTAGAGTTATTTTTGCTTGTAATATAATATATTATATTTCTCTCTCGTTATATGCATAGGTAATATAATATATAAACCTATAATTTGTTCTTTATAATTCGTCTATGATTATATAAATATTAGTATAAAAGAGAGGATTCTGGGAAAATAGATTGTGATACAAAAACCTTCTGGTGTTTTTTTTTACTTCATAGTGTGTTAATTAATTTTTTATAAACAAAATATAGAAAATGAAGATCTAATACAGACTGACACTTATCAGTGAGAAGAAGTATCCAGCGAATCACAAACAATTCAAGGAAATATAAAATTATTGTATCGAAAGTAAATACGCAGATACCCAGAAAATGGTAACAGATAGGTATAGGGAATCCTAATACAGATTGAAAGATCACTTTATATTCTCCATTACATCGACCAATAAAATACAAGGTGTTCCATTAAAAGAATAACCTTTGGGTAGTTTAAATTAGTCAGATTCAAATTATTTTTTGAACACCCTGTAAATAATAAAATACGAGATTACATAATATTATCTGAACGTTTGATGGTCCGCCTATCCATAGCACAAAACTTGTTACTATAACTTTCCTTGTCAACCAATGACAAGCATTGCAATAAGGTACCTACTACCAAATCAAATTTTTTAAAGAATATTAAAATATCTAAAAAACTATTAATTTTTCATTTAGGTTGTGCCACATTATTCCATTTAAAATAATAAAGTTTATAGCTATTTCCGGTATAACCGGAAGTGCCAGAAAAACATTAACACTTCAGATAAACAGAACTCCCTCGAAAACCCCCGATTCCAAATTTTCAAGAAAATATTCCAATGGGAAGTGCCTAAATTTTTAATGAACGGGTTAGCTGAATCACCCTGTATACTCGTAGTTACTCGTAATTATACTTTTTATTAGTTGTTGCAAATGTTTCTGAATTTAGAAAGTGATTACATTACAGCGTTTTTTGTTATAGTATATTATTTAGAAAGGAGTATTCAATCGCAAGGATTATCCTGGAAGTCTGAGACCTGTATGGGAGAGGGAGCGGTATATTATAATTGGTGCGTGCAGTGCTGGAATGAGATAAACCTGGGAAACTTCTTTGGTTAGGGGCAACCAAACATCAACAGACGTTTGTCTCTCATAGACAATCTTCCCATTCTAGGTACGCGCCAGGATGGTTGCTAACCATATAGAACTTTTAAAAAACATAGAGAAACATGCTTTTATGGAGATTGAAAATGTTCCTCCTTTGGAGAACACGTAACGCTTGTAAATTTGGAGCAATTAAATTAAAAAGCAAATAAATGCACTAGAAAAGTAAATTTTTACATAAGTTTACATTATATATTATTTCTAAATCTTAGAAAATATACCTTCAGACACAAGGTTTGAAAACAATATTTTTGCATATTTATTATGCATATTTTGCATAGTATTCCACGTATTTATTCCTAAATGTTATAGCTTTGACATTATATCAACTACATGTTTTTAAATTTTGCACAACATTAAACAACACAATCGATGCTTAATGACCCGTTGACCTAAAAATGACATCTGTTTTATTAAAGATATTTCAGTCATTAATTATATGAGCAATTTGAAGTGTACTCAATAAGTAACTGGCTAATTCATAAAGACATTACTTAATTGGGATTATAATCTTGGCTGTTGTCACACGACTTAGCATCATCGGTTGGAATGAGCAAACAAGAAATTAAATGGGTCTACATTATATTGAATTTGAATACTATAAAGACATTGTGTTTTGAAGATAAATTTAAAAAGGAGCTCACTTTAATAGTTTAGTAGATTTTTTCATTTAATATTACAAAAAACATATTACAAAAGTATTTCGTGATGCATCACATACACAAACGTAATATTTATTAACCAGGCTATATATAAAACAAAATTAACAAGATAAAACAAACAAAAAGTAATGAACCACTACTATAAACTACAAAATGAATATCACTGTTAGAAGCGATTTTATTATAAAGTTCACCCATTAAAGATATTGGAGACTTAATTAAAATATTTGTTCGAGGAGCAACACAATAAGATAAAGCTTGATGTCTAGAACTTTTGCGAAGTATCAAAAAAATAATATTACCCAAAATATCGGCGCAATCAACTTTATCGTTCAAGATATTATGTAGAATCGAATCAACATTAAATTACGTCTTGTTTCTAGAGTACCAAAGTTAAATCTATTAAGTAGATTATTCTGACTAAGACCATTAAGTGGATAATATCCATCTTGCAAAACCTCACCTCCATCCACCTTGCTAGACCTCACCAGAGCACAAAAGAGGGTTTTCAATGTGTTTGTATCGGAAAAGTCCTGGCAGTTACCATAAATGAAGCTAAATGATTTAAAGACACTAGAAACAATATGATTTATATATGATGAATAAAAGTGAGCTCACGGTCAAAATAAATACCTATATCTTTCAATACATCAACTCTGCTAATAAAATTATTTAAAGTGGAGGAATTGTAGATGGGAAAGCTGGTCTTACGAGTATAAGTCACTAGGTTACATTTAGATATACCTATTGAATTTTAAAATGATTTAGCTCACACCATGAAGACATTCGATTCATGAATTCTTAAAGATGAATGGAATCTATAGAAAAACATATTTCAGAGTAAGGCCAGGCGCGCATGGACGATTGTGGAATCGACCGATCACAATCGCCAGATCACAGGTTTACGCGCGCATGAGGCGATTTTTCAGTCGGCCGATTAGTCCCAGCGCGGACGAACGATTGGCAGTCGGCCGATCAAAATGGATTTCGTATTTTCTGGTCAGTTATAAAATGGGTTTGATAAAGGCTGCCTGTATTTCTGCCCTTCTTATTATTAGATTTCGCGAAAATAAACGAAAAAGGCGATATTGGGTACATCCTCTCATAAGTGCTCGTCTAGTGAAAGGACAGTTCTATAAAATATATGAAGATTTGAGATTGCATCCTGAAAAATTTTTCAATTATACGCGATAGGGCAAAGATAGTTTTGATAAACTACTTATAATTATCTCACCTCTCATAACATATCAAGACGTAGTTCGTAAATGTATTCCAAGTGAAGAAACAACAGACATGCACCTAGTATATCGTGAATCGGTCGACTGAAAACATATGCGTTCGTGCGCGCAGATTGAAATACATTGGGCTAATGCAATCGGGCGATTGCGATCGGGTCAGAAATCTGTGTCCAGACACAGATTTCCAAATCGGGCGATTTTGCGATCGTTCATGTGCGCTCTCCATATATAAAGTACAGGTCTAACTACTCGATTGATTAATCGGTCGATCGTAAAATCGTCCATGCGCGCCTGGTCTAAAGTTTAAAATCATAAGCAAATAATAATTGCTCACAAGTAATGACTCTAAGAAGATCATTAATACAAAATTAAAATAATAATAATAATAAATAAAATAAAAAAAAATTAAAAATAGGTAAAAAATCCCCTTAAATCGTATCAAAAAACTAATGAAGTACATTCATTCGTGTTGGAATCATTACAATTTCGTTCATATAATAGTGATTTCGTAGAGTAATTATTTTCGAAATATTGAGGTTTATATAGGTATGCTATCTCTTCTACCTCTACCTCCCTAATCTTCCTGAACATTATTTTAGTTGATTCCAGTGACATCCAAAATTGTAGATAGTTATAAATATGTATTAGAATTCTAGTTGTTTTATCCGTACAAAAATGTCTGTTATTTAAAGCAAGTATCTCTTAAAATCGGCTGAAGGTTTTTTTGTGTAAGTACCTATGTAATTGAGAACTTCAATTTAAATTTATAAAAATACAAGGTAATCTCGTCAATGATTTATGCGTGTAATTTTAAATACAATAAAATATATGAAGCAGAAAGCAGGGTCATGACGGTTCAGTACCTTGTTACTGAACTAATCATTATTATTACTGAATCCTTGAATGAGGAATGTTATATATAAAAAATATATTTCCGATTTAAATTTGTACAGAATTTTTCTTCTCAGAATTTTTCGTCTTTAGCAATTCATTTATAATATAATGAAACGCCCACTGACTTTTGCGTTGATAAATTTGTATTAGATAACTTTTTTTTAAACATGTAATCAGGTACCTATATTCAGATAATATTTTGACCAAAAACGCCAAAATTTAAAATAAATATTGACTAGAAAATGTACGTGTTAGAAACAAGTTCTCTATTTTATACTTTTGGGAAAAAGGACTATATCAACCTCAAACGTTCAGTAAATATTTTAAAATAATATTGTGTACTAAGATATCTACATTTAATATTTTATACTTCCAAATCCAATCTAAAAATGTTATTTTGGATTAAGGAAATAAAAAAAGCAGTGCAGATCCGCCAAATGTGTAGTTTATTTTACTATTATATCAAATACAAAGGAAATAATTGCTTTAAATTGCTTTAAAAATTTTGACGTGGTTTTCATAAAGTAAAATTAATTATTGGAGATTATAGACATTTTAATTTATTATGGCAAGTGTGGTAAGAGTCAACTTAAGTAGTAATATGTTAATTTGTTTACGTTCCTCTATAATTGTTTCTAAGATGTCAGTGACCCATTATTAATAATATAAAAATATTATTTTCCGGCCACGACTCACGTCTACGTGCATATTTATATTTCAATCACGATAGGCAGGTTTGTTAGTAAAATTGATTTAACTGTATCCAGTTTCTTTTGTCATGGTCTTAACTAATAATTGTATCCTGTAAATAAAGTATCCTTTGTTTCGAATATTCTATAGATTTCAGTAAGTAGAATCAATGGTTTTATCCACTAGATAACGTGAAAGTCAATTGGCTGGCTGCCAATTAGCCCTGGACAAAAAATCGATATATTGTTTTGTACGATTTTATTTTTGATTCGATTCATCGATTCGCCGAAAAAATCGAATCGAAATATGGAATTGAATCGAGATATAGAATAGAAGTATGAAGTTCGAATCGAATCGGTAGTAAATTTGAACAGAATATCTGTGTATCTGTAATGTATTTATCGAAAAGTCGATTTGGAATGTTAAATCTGAACATTTATGTGTCGCTCAAATATCGGTCAAATTTAGTGAAATAAGTTGATGAATTTAAACAAATTGAAAAAAAATTATTCTCTGACGTTTCGGTTCATTAAATCATCTTTTTAGATATTTCAACTTTAGAAACTCTTTACACTTTTAATTTTATCGGAATTTGGTAAAATGCAAATTATATTTACGCATATCAATATCTGAGGATTACATATAATATCTAGTGTGAGGCTACTGCTTGTCTGTGAAAAATTCTTGGCAACGTCGAGATACTTCAGGAACCTAGAGTCACTGAAAAACATGTATGAAAACGTTGAAACGATGGCTGATTAAAACTTGCATCAGATGCACTGATGGTGAGAGGGAGAATATTAAAGAATGACCCACTTTAGGAATTGGTCTGGTTCACAAAAATAAAACCAAAAGCAATAGCAGGGGATGCAAACTAATTTTGACAGTGATAGAGAGTCAAACTAAATAATATTTCCAAATCGTCATCGGAACCTTCTACATCCAATTCATTTTAACTATCTAATAAATGATAATTACGAAAAGTGACATATTATGTAAAATTTTTCAAAATGTTTATAAGTCGAATTTTCACCCAAAAAGTAGCTGTTTAAAGTCCTTCTTACTGATACTTAATTATCACTTAAATTATGTTATAACGCCCTGTATTTATAACTAGCTAAATTTGTACTTAAAACTTAAGTAGAAGTGACGTAAATTTTTTTTTTTTTTTTATATATAGAAAATACCCCTTGAAGGTTATTTTGCTGCTATTACAATCTGATCAAAGGGAGATCAATGAGTAATTTCGTTCTATCCTAGTTTAACTAAAGTTGAAAATTTTAGAGCTAAGGTCTTACTCACTAGTGTACCTAAGAGTCTGGTAACTTAATTACACTAACACTAACGTGTAACACTAACACCGCACAAAGCTGTGTTTTTATACTGACATAATCACTTCACTAACTCAAAGGGCTTAACCCTCATGAGCCTTCTTACTATGTTAGTGTTGTCGAGGAGCTGGATGGCCTCGATGTTCACATGTTGATGGAGTCGTTGTTCATGAGTCCGTGCAAATTTATTAATTGTCTGCTCTACAGTGTCCATCTGAAGATCTTGATGAAGGTCGCTGTTTCTGATGTACCAAGGCGCTTTGACGATGTTCCGCAGTACTTTGTTCTGAAACCTTTGAATAATTAATATGTTGCTCTTACTGGCACAGCCCCAGAGCTGTATTCCATAGGTCCATACTGGCTTGAGAATTTGTTTATACAACAGTATTTTGTTGTAAGTTGATAGGCAGGACTGTCTACCAAGTAGCCAGTACATTTTCTTATATCTGATGTTTAGCTCTTCTCTTTTCTTTTTAACATGGACTTTCCAGCGAAGTCTTGCGTCTAATCTGATGCCTAGATATTTTGCTGAGTTTGCATATGGAATCTGGGCATTGTTCATGTTAATAGGTATTTGTTGTTCTCTTTTATTTGTGAAATTAATCTGCACTGATTTGGTTTCATTCAGCTTGATACGCCATCTTCTGGTCCAGTTATTGATTTGGTTAACTGATATTTGCAGTTTGTTTGCAGCTTCTTCATAGCCCTTTCCTGTCGCAAGAATGGCAGTATCATCTGCAAACGTGGCTATTGTGTTTTGCTCTAACTGTGGTATATCACTGGTGTAGATCAGGTATAAGATAGGGCCTAGGACGCTTCCTTGTGGTACTCCTGCTTTGATTTCTTTTAGTTCAGTGTATGCTTCAGTTCAGTGTGACGTAAATGAATGAAAATAACTTTTAAGTACCTACCTATCTGTATAGACAAATAATATCTGCTTAGAAATAATTTAGAAGACAAAATACATACTAATTATATAGTCAGTAATTTTTTGTTTTAACATAATACCTAAGCTGCTCTAGAGAGCAGGGACTTAAATTGAAATCAACACTTTGTTTAGTCTGTGGTCTGTGTTTAATTTTATCCACGCATTCTTCACTTTTCCTTATCCTCATTAGGTATAATATCCGTGTAACCTTAAATCAAACACTATGTATTAGATATCAATCCACAGAATTAGTAATTTCGAAAAAATACGGACTGTAAATAAATGCTGTATGAAAATAAAAACTGATCTGTAAGTAGCCCATTTTTGTAGTAAATAGTAAGTTGATAATATAAAACGTGCTGATTTTTCTCCGAGTTTATACCATTTTTTATTTCTGCAAAGATTTAAAAGAGACAAATTTCGAGAAGAAAGTTCAAATTTTTTCAATAAAACTATCGATGCACCACATAATCATATTCCTTTTTTTAAAAAATATTCATTCTTTAAGGGTCCATTCTCTGTAGATTTGACAGGTATGAATGTTGGGTCGGATTGAGAGGATGGCTGATCCGTGGAGACTTATATATTCCAACTATCGAATTATTAAGATTTCGGAGGTGCACATAAAGCCGAAGTAAAAAGGCACATGGAATTAAAGTTAGCCCTCATTGCAAGGGTACCGGATTTGTCTTATAATTGCAACAAAATTTATTTTTAATGTGATAAATTATATATCACCGGAAAGATCAAAAGATAAACTAGATCCCTATAGTAGCAAATTTTTGTTTAATACATGTATTTTAGAGAAAATAATTTTTGAAAATACGCTATTTTAGTACAAGATTGTTTGCCTGGAATTTTAAAAATAAAAAGAAATACCAAAAATTACTATTATAGGGACTTAGATGAAAGTCTTATCTTTCAATACTTTTTTACTAAAAGTCGCTATCTTTTATAGTTTTTTTATAATTAGACACGAGACGAACGCCGATTTAGGGCTTATTTCCACCTAGTGAATGGACTCTTAAAAGTAATTTCTAAAGAAGTAAATACCTAGTGTTAATCTGATTTTATAGAAAACATTTACCATCACAAATTTAAAATCAATGATATGATTGCATAAATATCATTTTACTTTATGAAACGATACATTTGAGATGTATACAGGGTGTCCACCTAGTGCGCGTAAGTCCAATATCTGGGTTAATAAAAGAGATAACTTAATTTTTTTTCTACAGGGTTGTCTAATATCCCGAGCTGCACAAAATGAAAATATATTTACATATTCAGGGTGTTCAGTTTTTCCTGGACAGGTACCAACTTCGTTTTTCTAAATGGAAATATATATTTTTTATTGCTTTTTCGAACTAAACCCTTGATTTTAGTAGGACTTTCATCAGCCTTCCCTATACCTAACTTAAACTGTTTTTGAAATATTGACGGGTGAATATTGACATTTTTGCAACTTTGACACCCTGTAAAATCTAAACGGTTTGAGATCAAGCAAAACGGTTTGCACATTCCTATCTTAACTTTCCATAAGCTTATCGTTTGATACTAATTTCAAATTTATACAGGAATAAAAAATTTTCAAAATTTTCAGAAAATTTTAAATTTTTGGATAATTCTGAAATTAGTACCAAACGATAGCTTATGAAAAGTTAAGATAGGAATGTGCAAACCGTTTTGCTTGATCTCAAACCGTTTAGATTGTACAGGGTGTCAAAGTTGCAAAAATGTCAATATTCACCCGTCAATATTTCAAAAACAGTTTAAGTTAGGTATAGGGAAGGCTGATGAAAGTCCTACTAAAATCAAGGGTTTAGTTCGAAAAAGCAATAAAAAATATATATTTCCATTTAGAAAAACGAAGTTGGTACCTGTCCAGGAAAAACTGAACACCCTGAATATGTAAATATATTTTCATTTTGTGCAGCTCGGGATATTAGACAACCCTGTAGAAAAAAAAATTAAGTTATTACTTTTATTAACCCAGATATTGGACTTACGCGCACTAGGTGGACACCCTGTACTTTAGAAGTGGACTCCTTATGTAAAGTGCAGTTGGTGCTTTATAAATTTAAAGAATGTTAACATGGGCAGTGTCCGGTGATTATGTAATTATTTTGACATATTTATGTATTCAGGCCAAATTAGGAAATCTTGCTGTTGACCTCTCACGTTTTGGAAATATCGCAAGTTAAAATATAACATTACTTACATGCGTTTAAGTTTATCTAATGATGAATTTTATAATGTCGAACGTTACCTACTTACTCCTATTGCTACTGGTGTTAAAACAAATTTTTCCTGGCTGTTTGCGAAATAGTTAGCATTTCCTAATGTTAATCAGTTTTGAGAAAGATACTTTATATGTCAAATTGAGCAATTCGTGCTTCATTCCAGACGTTTCATTCCAAACATCTGTGCTTCATTGTCCATTTTTGTGATGCGTGGTGGTGTATTTCGCTCAACTCTCGAATGGTCAAATGTGGTAATTCCAGTCATTGTTCGTGAACCTGAGAGTAAATGAACCAGTATCACCTAATACTTTTTTACTTCTTCTGAAATATATCAAACAGCCAACAATACACAAGAATAATTTATTAATCAATATTTTGAGACCGAAACTAATTACTTGTATACATGGTATGATGTGGTAGAAGTAATTATAAAAAAAATTAAAATAGAGAGTTCAAACCTTATTTGGACTAAACAAGCCTCAACATGTGCACTTTTTCATGAATTTAGAGTAAATTCAGGTCTGTCCAATCCTGGTGTCTCAAATGTAAGCCGTCAAAAACCGTATCTGTGACCGTATGCGAACGTTAGCATTAAATACTGTAAAAAACAATGATAATTAGCGTTATATGCTAGATGATATATTTATACAAGTCCAGAATATTCCAAATAGGAAATATACTCGTATATTCACATAGACTGAATACATTTGAATACCTGAATTGAATATCTGAATACCTACAAGCCTTCTGCCCATCCCCTAATAATAATACATTGTTTGAAAATTGGTATTTAAATCTCTTGTAAAAACATAAAATGTGAAATGATTGTGCTGAATTTGGGCAAACGGTACTATAGCAGTAAAAAAGTGGCAAAATGTTGAGGGCGGTCCCATAATTAATTGAACTGACATACACAACATAAATACATACCTCAAGAACTATGGCAACACCGCAAGTTCTACTTTCTTCCTCCACTCAATATTTACCTAATCTCGAATTTGCAAGCTGATACATGCTTTACTATATGAATAATAATTGTTTGAATGGAGCGTGTCATGGATTGCAGATCCACCTGATATTCTTGATATGACACTAAGTGATTATAATTTATTTCCAAAGCTGAATAGGGACGTTTGTAAGAAAAGAAATCAGACGATAATGGCTTGAAAGCATTCATTTCAAGTTATTTTGAAGAAAAAGATAAGACTATTATTATAAGGGCATTGAAATGTAACAAATGTTATAGTAGTAGAATGTTCACATTTTCGCTTTACAACACAATTAGGTAACAATAATGGGTGTCCCATTGAAAAGTATCACATTTCGTCGCCTTATATCTCAAAAACTAAAAGAGATATCGTGATGCGGGTTGGACAGAACGACTTAGGATTTTTGTAAGTTTTTTTTGGCACTGTTGCCAAATCTCCAAATATATTAGTAAATTTTTTATGGAATTCGCTCCTCTTTGGAGTAAAATTACTTGCTTATATTAAATGGAACACCCTGTGTATTTTGACATAATCAGAAAGTCTAATCACTCTACTTTTCAAAAAGGTATACATTGTTTACATTATCTTGAGAATTGGAGCCACAAAATTAAGTTTATTAGAAGTACTCTTATTTGGGTTATTACGAATGAAAAAAATACCTCCTTCTTTGTAAAGTTATTTTTAAGTTTTTGTACACTTATTTTAAATAAAATACCCTATATATTTCATTTTAAAATATCTGATCAAACTTGATGTGGAACTTGACTGCATTTGCTTTTTAAATGAAAACAGATAGGGAGAAAAGAATAATTCTTTAATAATCGGTAGGTACGAGTTTTGTTAACAATAACAACAAAGCACAATGACAGTAATAAAAATAACAGATAAAATAATCAAAATAACTACTTGAATAAGTTAGAAAACAATTTGTTTTAACTGCCCACCATTTACTTCAATATACCTACACTTGTGCATCCTTAGTAGTAAATGATCAAAAGTGTGTGATCCTTCTAATGTGAACATTTTTATATCAATACATCAAATATTTAACACAACTGACAATACAGTTTATTATTGTCCTTTTGTTTTTCATGGCTACTGTGAAAACGAAGACTAGCTTCACAAACTGTTCAAGTAAGAGGTGCTCCCATTCAACTGAATTTTGTGGCTCCAATTCTCAAGATAATGTAAGCAATGTATACCTTTTTGAAAAGTAAAGTGATTAGGCTTCCTGATTATGGCAAAATATGTATATATGGGTGTTCCACTTAATATAAGCAAGTAAATTTACTTCAAAGAGAAGCGTATTCAATAAAAAGTTTATCAATATATTTGGAGATTTGGCAACAGTGCCAAAAAAAACTTACAAAAATCTTAAGTCATTCTGTCCAAACCGAATCCCGATATCTCTTTTAGTTTTCGAGATATAAGGCGGCGAAATGTGATACTTTTCGATGGGACACCCCGTATTATAGGACCACCTTCGCATATGTAGGTTACACCATGATTGCTACAAATAAAACAATACAAATGTCCCTTTTCAGAAATAGGCAATCTCATTATGCTGTACAACTGATACATTTTGTGCTCCGAACTCTTGTGGGTAGTACCAACTAAACACAAAAGAAAACAGTAAAAACTGGCATTTCCAACGAACACTGGTTTCCCATCTATTCCCATGTATTCTATTTAGAATATCAAGTCCTTATGCGGCCTGATTTTGTTGATTCACATAATGGGGTACAAGAGGGTTAATCTCTTAAGTATAGAGCGTGCAACGACAATCGAACAGAGCAGCAGACGTAATTCTAAAACTAATTTAGATAGGTAGGTACCCCTCTGGATTTGGTCATATGACGTCACGTTCTTTGAATTAAAAATAAGAGTCAACCGATAGTAGATCTAAATTTTCTAATTGTAAATGGACACCTTCCATGATTATAAAGAAGTAGTAAGAGCATTGGTTGCATATGGAATGTGACCTCTTCAACAAATTATTCTTATGATGCATTCACCCGAACCTATCTCTATTATAATTAGAAATAGACATATCAACCTCTATATTATTGTATTCATGACGGAAGGTTTGTCCAATAGATAAGGTGTTCCATTTATACAGGGTGTTAGTTAAACATGCGGCAAAAATTCAAGAGGAATTCTTGCCGCATGTTTAATTCAAGAGGAAGAGAATATTCCTTTGATTATTCTAAAGATATTTTATCCTTTGATTATTTTTAAAAAAGCGCTTTGTTGCGAAGATATAGGTCGAAAAAAATTTTCAACAAATAACAATTTATTACTAAAAATTACTTGTAACATTTCTGAACATACAAAATTTGTTCAAAATGGCTACCTCCAGCTCGAATGCAACCATCCAATCTTCTCCTCATAGACTCCCGAACTCTTTTAAAAACACCAGGGTCGTTTCTTGTTGAGTTACACCCAGCAATTATCCGATCTCTTAAATCGTCCACATCTTCCACTGGCCTAGTATAAACTAATGACTTTAGATGGCCCCATAGGAAATAATCCAGGGGGTTTAAGTCCAGTTTAAGTAATTTTTTTTCGCCCTATATCTTCGCAACAAAGCGCTTTTTCAAAAATCATCAAAGGATAAAATATCCTTAGAATAGTCCAAGGAATAACCTCTTGAATTTTTGCCGCATGTTTAACTAACACCCTGTATAAGAAAATTTTGTTATTTTATTAAATATTGACAATATTGTTAGCTTCCTTGACATAAAACATGTATGTGGTGTCGTACTGTAGTAATATGTAAGCCATAAGTGAGAACCATTTTATAGTTTTAGGTTTTATGTTGAATATACAGGGCTCGCCACTTAAAACTCCCCACGCCCATATGTCCTACGGTTTTAAGGTGTTTTAGCGATCGATTGTAGGTCTCTTAAATGTCTTCTAAAGTAGTTATTAAATTAAAAAAAATAAATTATTTTAACAAAATGGTTGCCGTTGAAAATTATGTTTCACGGGCGGATTTTATATTTAACGCTCTGTATTAAAAAAGCTTTCGTCTTCGAATAGGTCAAGAAAAGAGCTTTCATTTTTGCTGAAAAAACGACTGAAACTTTTTTTGCAATCAAAATTAAATGGCATTAACAAAGCACTTGAAGCCATATCTATGGCTTCTGGAACTTTTAAAATAATTGTGCACATCCTATCTCCAAAACCAAAATTTTATTTTAAAAATAAATACAAACATTACAAAAATACCGGATATTAATAAATCAAACTAGGTATCTCCTGGTATATCAAATATGAGCTCTTTTCCTGGTATATTCGACGACGAAAGCTTTTTTAATACAAGCGTTAAATAAAAAATCTGCCCGGCAAATTTCATTTCCAACGGCGATCATTTTGTTAAAATAATATATTTTTTAAAATTTAATGACTAGTTAAGAAGGCATATAAGAGACCTACAAAATGGTACCTCGATCGTTAAAATATCTTAAAAACTGTAGGTGATATGGGCGTGGGGAGTTTTAAGTGGCGGACCTTGTACCTATACAAGTGTATAGTTTGGTTGGGCAATGTGCTGACATACATTTTTTCAGCGGCGCAACTGTTTGACTCACCAGTTTTCGATATTGAAATAAAAACAGCTTAAAAGCAACCAAGCAACTAAAGTAATGCGTGTCAGCACCTGACCTTAAGCATTGCTCTGGACCAAGTAGTCAATTTGCTGCTTGGCTCACGCACCCTCAGAATAGTAATAAATATACATACGGAACCTGGTAGGAGTTTCGCTTTTACCTACGCACACTCTTCTTCAATCCAGCCGCGGCGCATTGGTCGGTGTGGGTCAGTGTGAGACAGCGACCCAAACCGGCCAATCAGCGCTGCTATTCCCACGTGCTCATACTAATCCGACCACTGTTGTTACAGGGACGGCGGCGGAGACGGCGGAGAAAGGCGCGTCGGCTCCCGGCGTGTACCTAGCCTGCGCCTAGCGAACGGCCGGGTGGCCGCTGCTCAGTCCGAGGAAGAGATCCGCTCGCCGCCACCGCGCCGCCTAGCCAAGGATGACTCGATCAAGATCAGCATCGAGAACACCAACACGTGCACCGACTCGTTAGTGACCGCGCTCGATGACGAGACCCTACTCATCGCAGACTACTTCTCCAACGACATGAACTATAAGGGTGAGTAAAACAAGTAGTCTTTAGAACCTATTCTTCTTTGATTGCATCCATTAAGTAATTTGTCTTTTAAATGAATTGGGCCCGCAATATTTATTTTGAAATTCTTCCCAGTTTTTATGGTAAAGGTTATACTTGCAAACATCAGAGAGTGATTTATTGCCATACAATCAGTGTAACCAGAAATAGCCGAGATAAATAAAAAGAGTCCTCACTAGCCACTCCAGCATCGTCAACAGATATAAAACCAATGAAATTAATTACAATTTTCAAATTTTGATAACCGTCAACCAAATTTATCACCGAAATTGATCATAAAATTTTCTGTTTCAAGTTTACAAGAAGAATTATTAGTTCTTCGATCCTAAAACATAAATTTTATTTATTTTTTTTTTGGTAACATTTAATATCAACATCCCTGAATATCCTTGGCGGTTATTATTGCATTTTTACTTAATTTAGTGACCGGTGTAGTGTAGGAGTACTAATGAAATAGTGACTTTCTTAAACTGGTTGTAACAAATGGGAAGAATGTAAACCATTGTTGCGTTAGTAAATTGCTATTAATAGTTAAAATACTAAAAATGAAAGTTTAAAATAACAAAATGAATTCTTGAGAGAAGCCCTTTTAGTTATTCGGTGAAGTCTATTTCAGTATTTAGATACTTGTAGTTACTGGGAATTAGATCAGTCAGGGATAGTTTCTCAGAACTTAGTTAACATACTTTAGCCAATAGTTGTAACTAGAAGTTTAGATGTAAATAGTCACAGATATTTACATCAATAAGTAAAATTACAATCCAACTCTTATGGTTTGTTAATTACGTTAATCAAACATTGAGAAACCAGCCGTAATTAAGCAGAAAACAACATTTACTCTTTACTTGGTTAAATACATTGTCAGAATAATGTTTATTGAGAACAAATACATATTTCTGCTTCATAAATCCAATTCTGTACTAGTCACAAATAAATATTTTTATAGTAAATACTCTAATTCTGTTTGTAAAGTAAAAATGAGATATACTTAGTTGAGATCTTATATAAAGAAAGTAGTCATCATTTGCAATTTTAGATGTTTATCGACTGTTATCACTTCCTGTTTAAGTGTGCATGATCCTAAGGCGCCTAACGATAAATGCATTAATTGGTATTGTCTTTTAAATCACTATACTGTGAAATTTGTAATATTGCTTACTTAATCTCCATTGTCTAAGTATTAATTAGATGTATTAAAACAAAACTTCTGAATGTCATGTTAATAGGTGGGTTGATATTTTTTTAACATAAAAGATATAAATATAAATAATTTAAACATATAAAATTTTTTTGTATAACATTAGACAAATATTTATAACATTTTTACTTAGACATTGCTTACGAAGGCTTGCATTTTTTGTTGTTATTTATTCAGCTTATTTTTAATTTTCATTTTCATTTAATATAATATGAACAGTCATCACACAGTTAAGTTTTCAGAAATTTCATTCTTGGAACAGAGCTTTTTTCATCTAACAAACGTTCAGACCTTCCTCGCTACTTCTTTATAAGCTTCGACCACTGAAGATGACTTCCATTTCCCTTTATACGGGATTCGGCTATTTTCTTAGGAATATTATATAAGCTATTTATTTCTAAAGGTTGGATGTTACACTTTTTCTGTCGATAGTTAATATATTAACTTCTGGAGATGCCTTTTTCTAGGACGCAAATCGACGCATTTTCTGACAATACCCAAAACCCCTCCACATTCTTTGTCGGTAATGCAAAACGACCGATCTTGCTTAGTTTTAGTGTCAATAAATAAGATAATTATGACCGATTTTCAATCATCAACATTAGAAGTTTCTGGTCTAATTCATTAGACCGGCAATCCATTATTGCAAGAGCCTGTGATGTAAACTTTAAATTACTAAAATTATAGAAGAAAATATTTCTAAAAGTTTCACTTTCATAAATATATACTCGTCGTCTGTAGCATCTCTTGACATCATCCGATTCCAAGACTTTCGTTTTTACAGATTTGTAACCATCGGTTAATTTCTGTAGCACCGTAATCCATTTTGTTGTATCTGAAAACATTACGAAGTCTTATTGATGGAGTGAACTCATTAGAGGTTGCTTTCTTTGAAATGTCACCATTTTCGTTTACTAGCAACGTTGACTTTAGATGTAGTAGATGCATCTAGTATCTAGTAGATATCTAGTAGATCTAGTAGATGCAGACTTTAGTAATAGGATACAATGTTGACGGCATTACCACCTTTGACTTCTAAAAAAGGTATGCCAGAAGTGGAATTTCATTCACGCTATTGATATTTGGCTCTTTTCCTCTTTTGGAAGCACGTATATTTTGTTTCGTATATCAGTCGCTATTTTTGGGGTAATAGTTTCAACACGTCATCTTATCCATCTTCTTCCAGGTCTACAGGAAGTGTTTCATCTTCAAATTCGTTTTTGCATGGTTATACTTTTATTTTACGCAGAGCAAATAAGGCGAACAAGGCAGAACTGGTAGAGGAGAATAAACAATAGTTATTTATTCCGTTGCCATGCATTCTCTTTAGTAACCTCAACTACCCACTGAGATTTTAAAACATAACTCAATTAGCAACTGATTTTTTTTATGTTTTTCTTTTAAAATTTGGTATAGAAAGAAAATTGAATATTCTACATAATGATAAAATATATGACTGTTATTAAAATTATTAAAAAATTATTATAATATATATAATAATTGAAATATTTAATTAATATTAAATAGTATATAATTAATAACGATTAAAATAGTAATAGTGCATCACAGTTTTACTTGTGAAATTTTTAAAATCTACAAATTTTGTAAGTAATAATAATTACGTCGAAATAAAAGTTTCCAGTATAGGACATACTTATATGTCAGAAATATAAAAATATACAAGTTGTTCCATTTGTGCTTGTGTTTATATTCGATATAACATGTATATTTTAGGTATGTGATATAATTTATACTAAATAATTTTACATCGTTTTAGAGTACGACGTTTTGAATTTCACATTATACGATTATTGGATAAGGAAATACATAATGTTGATGTTGGTGTATTGGTCATTTTGTTGCAATTTTATGTCATTTTTTAATAATATATCTCGCTATTGGATCATATGGGTCACAATGACCGATGATCAATATTTACGAAAACGTATTTTACATAACTATATATCAATTAAACAGAAGTTTCTGTTTCAAAGTTTATACCTAAGTTCTAAGATCAAATACCAAGTTTTCATGGTAAATACCAACTTTTATTATGTTTGGTTTAAAAAAAAATACGCTGATATATAGTATTATATGTATACAACTTTCTTGAACTTTGGATCTAAAACCAAACTTTTATTTTCACAAATAATGGAATTCAAATATACCTATAAGCACCCTAAATCTAATACAGAAAAGGCTAGTAGATACCTCAGTTTTATTTTTTTATAACATGAAGCATTACAACAATTTGCAGCTTGCACACTTTATTATTTTGTGAACTACATTTTTATTAACAATATTTACAACTCTACAGGGTGAGTCATTAGTACGTGGACAGGTCATAACTCGGTTATAGTAAATATTAGACAAAAAGGCGGTATACCAAAAGGGTATAGAATTACATGGGGCACATCTTAAAAGTTTCAATTATACAGGGTGGTAGTCCAAAGTCACGTTTTTTATGTGACTCACCCCGTATATTTTTGCATTTTTGAACTACTCTTCTATTTAAAAATTTCGAGGAAAATAATACTTAATTTTCACACTGCCATCACTCTGTAAAATGTTAAAATTTTTAGAAAAAAAAATGGACGCAAGTGATACTTCAGTATTGTAACATTATACCTAATAGCATAAAAAGTTAAAAATATTATGAAGTACCTACATACATTATAGTCTCAAATTTAGTTTTTTTTAACATACCTACATTGGTCATTATCTTTGAAACGGTTTTAAATAGGTAGGTATAGGGAATGTTAATAAAAGTGGCTCTAGAATTATTATAAGACGAACTCAAATAATATATAAAAATATATAGTGTGCCGTTTAAAAAACCACTTTGTATTACCCCTCTTGTGTGGGCCATCTTGTATAATTGAAAATAATTTTAAAGTGTGGCCCTTGTTATTGTACAGGGTGACCCATTCGTCTGGGATTCCTTTATTTCTCCACTATTACCAACTTTAGAAAAAAATATCTAATACAAAAGTTTTCAGAAATAATAAGGGCTACAATTTAAAATTAGTTACAGATATACAGGGTGTTCACATCCTTCCAAACCTATAAAAATTTTCTTATTTTAAATGGAACACCCTGTTTATTATTAGCTCATTGGATTCCTCATCGCAAGTGCTTTCAGTCCATATAACATTTGTTAAGCTAAACTTTATAGTTTCGAAGATATTTAATATTTTGTGTAAAAAATGACAAATGCAGACTTTGGTGAAAATAACAGTATCTTCCTTAGTTTTTACATTTCGATAATAAATATTAGTATTCGTTTAGTATAAGCCGTGGCGAATATTTTGCTGTATATAAATGTTTTATAAATTATTTTTATATATTATTATTAATATACAGGGTGTTTTATTTAAAATAAGAAAATTTTTATAGGTTTGGAAGGATGCGAACACCCTGTATATCTGTAACTAATTTTAAATTGTAGCCTTTATTATTTCTGAAAACTTTTGTATTAGATATTTTTTTCTAAAGTTGATAATAGTGGAGAAATAAAGGAATCCCAGACGAATGGGTCACCCGGTACACACATTTTGTGTTTATAATTTGTTCCACATACTAATGACTCACTCTGTATAACAAAAAGCTCTCCATAATTATTGTGGCAGGTAACTAAATTGAAAATGTTTTTGCTTCATCTGTACCATTTATTATTTTCCTGACATTCGCTTTTTATGAACAAGGAAACAAGCCTTTTATTTTGTTCTAAAATTCAATCGTCAGCATAACAATACAACAACATTGGTACATTTATTCGAATTTAACACATATTGCATTTGGATTAAAACTTTTGCTGGTTTTAATGGCCAATATACACCAAGAAAAATCATTGTTAATGGTTATAAAATACATCGACCTATTTTAAATAACCCATTTGTAAGTTTTACGGGAGAATCAATATTTCAAAATGTTGTGAACGATATACGTATATTATTCGTTCAAGTGACCGGAGGCAATAAGTTTTCTGGGAAGAACAATTTATCCGTTTTCTGTTAAAACACAACAGACAACCCGGAGATACAAAGCTAAAGGCTGCCTTGAAGGGGGTTACACACTGAAAAAACGCAGCCAAACAGCCCATACCCACCGCATTGCCAGTGCTGGAGCTGGGAATCGAACCCAGACAAAAATAGGTAGTGTGAGCGAGAAATGCTGCCACAACACGTTCTAGCCCACTGCGTTATCGATGCGGTGCTGCTCCTGCTGAATATTTCAGCGGGGGAAATAATATTTTACTATGTACTAAATAACGAAAAAAATAGGAAGCGAGTAATTACGACAAAATGCGAAGCTTTAGGTAAAACTTTTCCTTAGAATCGGAAGATCAGGTATACTTAAAACTAAAGGATTTAAGCCAAATTCAGAACTACAAGAAAATAAAATTGACGTTGTCAATTTCTAAAATTTATATTATCCATAAACCATATTATCCATATTATCCATATCTATAATCCATCCATCTATCCATCCATCCATCCATCCATCCATCCATCCATCCATCCATATTATCCATATCTATAACAGCAGTAACAATTAAATAACTTTTAAATAACAGAAAATAGAATAATAAATACATTAAGAATATCAAGAATGTGGTGTAGGTTGGATTAGTCGGAAACGGATTACTTTCTAATTTTTTACTAGGTAATGTCTTCATAAAAAGCATTTCGTGATGTTGTTTTGAAAACAATTATAGTAAAGACAGTTTTCCAATCAGTTTTTTAATATACTATTTATTTCATTGTATTTAAACTATACAGGGCATCCCACCGGGTATAGCCGCGATCGATATTTGAAAAAGTTCTTATTTGAAAAATTTGAAAATGTGTAAATTCAGAGTTTAGTTGTAATGTGAAAATGGAAAAATAAAAGTAAAAATTGAAATTCTCTCTAAAAGTTGTAACCACACCCCCTACAATGCCTATATCACGTAAAAGATAATTAATTTCTGCATAAGATAGGCCAAATACAGGGTGTTCCATTTAAGTAAACAAGTACAGTCGAAAATGCAAAAATATATAGGGTGTTCTATTTAAAATAACGAAGATGGCGTCGATTTCCGGTATAATCGAAAGTGGTATGACCTTGAAAATATTTTAGTTGTGTTTACCTCACTAACTTTGATAAGTTACCAAATCTTCAAATTTTACAAATAAGTATTTTTCCAGATATTTATCGCGGCTGTTCCCGGTGGGATGCCCTGTATATACAATATATTTAACAAATTGAATAAATCTAATATTATGTTAAAATCTACAAGATATTTTGCCTAAATGTCATAATTAATGGTTCTAATAAATGTTCGCTTATTCAAATCACCCATTAATTCTACTTCCGGGTCATCTACTTTATATTGGACTTATGTATTAACTGGACTTTACATTGGACTGATAATGGAGATAAAACATTAAACCTGGGGTTATCTACTAAACGATACATTACATTAGTTAACTATAGTTAGCGATACAGTTCAGCCTTTTGATGTTGGCACTCAATATGCATACTAGCTACTTAATAAAGGAAATTATACTAACTTTGTTCACTCGATGTGGAATACCAAGTGGAACAGTTTAGTTAAATTGTACAGAGCAGTCAATTTTTGATGGGAATCTAGGCTAACTCGGAAATTACAAGATGCACAACAAAACCGCTTACGCATCCTATATAGCTACTTTTTCTAGTTTTATTTAACGGCGAAATCAGATCGGCTCGATTGTGTTTAAGTTTTAAGATACAGGGTATTTTTCAAATTTAGCCAATTCCTTCAGAGCCTTGTAACTTTATTACTGTCAGATCTGTCAAGAACGCTGAAAGGGAAAAGTTTAAGATAATTTTAAGTAGAATCTATTGGCGTAGCCATTTTTTTCTTATTGAGTCCCGTTTTTAGGCACAGACCAAACTTGTGGTTTTCTTATTAGAACATCCTGTATATTTATGGTTAATTTGAATGGCCTTTCGACTTTTGATTCTGGTTATAGTAATATAGTATACTATTAAGTACCTTTTTGAATTTAAGTACCTTTATTCAACATTTTTATAAATAAATGGGGGGAGGGGGGCAAACGTATTTCCATTGATTTATTTCCTAAAATTTTATTTATTTTTATTAAATTAAAAAGTTAAAATTAAATTAAATTAAATATTAAATTTATTTATTTATGATTTATTATTTATTTTTTTCTACATTAAACTAAAAAATGGGACCCATTAAAAAAATGGGTTTCCATAAAAAATTGACTGCTTTGTACAAAATTTGAAAATTTCCTCTTTTATTCTTTCTCCGTTGTATCAATAAAAATATAATTTTCCAGACTTTTTATGGAATTTAATTATGACGAATTGGACGATTTTTTTTATTGGGTGTTTAATCAGATCGTGTCAATTTTTTTTCAAAGCTCTGTATATTTTCTCAGCAATAATTGTAAAATAGTTTTTAAGGATTACAATAAGTATATCTTAAGTAACAATAGTTCTCGATATTATCTCGCTTATTAACAGACACAAAAGTAGTTTTAAGAGCATCTGTACTTTAGTCAAATATTCTTTTAGACAGGGTGTTGATGATAAGTTTGGCCAAACTTCACTGATGTATGTAAGTGGGTAATTGAGATTAGTTATTAGAGGCATTAAAAATATTTGATTCCACGATTGCTTAGGGAGTTTCAGAGCTATTTTTACATATGAATAAATGCTTTCAAAATACCTATACTGGATTGGTGTATTTATTGGGTGGACAAGGTATATTTTTTATGAAAAAGAAGGTACGCCACTGTGTTATGTGTTTTTAGAAATAGAAGGAAAATTTAATGTAATTTAAAATCAATATAAAAACATATTAATACCGTCTTCGACCACTTCTTGAAGCAATTTCTATTTGGTATAGCATGCATCCAGCGTAAATAGCAATAAGATATTACGAGAGCTTTAATGTGGTAGGTGTCAGGACTATAAGTTTTACTTGTTCTAACCGATTATTGACTAGAAGAATTTTATAAATTCGCAGTTTAAGAATATGTAGCATGATGTTCGATGAAGTTAATGTCAGGCGAACGAGTTGGCAACTTATACCACCGGCTCTCGCATAATACAAAATTAATATTCAAACTGTCTTTGTTAGTAGGTTTATACGTGTACGTATAAAATTAAACTTTTCTTATAAAAAACATCTGCCTTCCCTTGTTAAAAAATATTTCCTTAGAAAATTTATTGCGGAAAATATATACTCGTAGAGTGTTTTGAGAATAGATGGAAAAATAGAAAATACTTAAATGCATCGTACAGTAGATCCACTTCTGCAAAATAAACCATTTGCCTCTGAAGTTGACTCCACAATGTTCAAATTTAAAAAATCTTGTTAGAATTTCTAGTTTGTTAATGGATAGTTCTAAAGTTTTCTTCAAATACAATTACAGAATCTATTTCTTTTGTGTTTCCTCTTATATTTTGATTTTGAATAATGCAATGTGAATTGTCATAAATAAAAAAAGCAGTAAACAGATCAAATCAATAAAAGTCAACAGAAATAGCTTGTTAAATATGATAGCAGTACAATTTGTGCCATCAGCAGTTTTAAATAAAAATTAGTCCTTTCGCTAAAAGTCCGAGTTCTTTGAAATTAATGAGAAAAGACCAAATTACACATTTTTAAACAAAATAAAAACAAATATTTTTAAAATGTTTGATTCTTGAATTGCGTTATAATTTAGTGTTCATATTGTTATCATGCCATATTCTGATTGTGTCGACTGAGTAAAGTACTTTCAGCTTTTACGAAATAATTCTTGCACTCATCACTCTTTAAAACATTTTTCTAATAACATATTTTCACATGTCGTATCTATCTTACTATTAGAGTTATATTTCATACAATGCTGAATGAAATGCGTAAATAGATACCGAAACAGAATGTCATATTTAACTTTCAAAAGTAGAAGATGCATTAAGAAGTCCGATATGGGTCAGCCAGTATACAGGATTATTCAGAACTTATCCATAATAAAATTTGGGGATGTTCAACATACATGTACAAATGTGGTAGTGCAAAAACAAATTATTTTTGGCGCGTTCTGAAAACTATTTAAACATTTTTAATTGAACGCCGCTGGATACTGGTCGACTATAATGGAATGACCTTGGGACTGACAATGCAAACTGGCGATGTCAGTCTACATATAGCATGAAAAAAACTTCGGAAGTTCTGAGAGTATACCGACACCCAGCGCAAAAAAGATTTGCAGCGTTTTTACTTTAAAATAAACTGAAAGATAGATAGATGTGACCAAAGTGACGTGTCTTTAGAATGAATAAAATTTTGTTACACTAATTTTAAAGAATTGCGCTACTTGACTACTAGGTATTAGAAACATGAAATTTATAAAAAAATTTGCACATACCTTGTTACAAAAGCTGTTCGAAAAACGGTGTTGGAAGTGATTTCCTTAAATTGCGTGCGGATTTTCGAGTGCCCAAACGTGTGTATTGTGAATGTTCTATATTCCATTTCGAGTAAACAAAGCTTCATCTGTAACTAGTACATCAGCAGCAAATTGGGGATTTTCAGCATTTTGCTGCAACAACCACTCACAAAACCTAACTCGTAATTGATAATCCGCTGGTAACAGTGCTTGAACACGCTGGATATGATACGGATAAAACTGAGCTTCGTGTAGTAAGTGCCACACAGTTGATTGGGATACCCCAGGCACCTGCCTAGCGATCTGACTTGTACTTTAGCCATTTTGAAAATTTTAAAGTTTAACACTCCTATACGATAAGTCAAACACCGGCACTGAGAGAGCGACACAGATAGACAATAGAGATATTATCCCCACTCCAACTCTATTCGCTCGGTCTTGACCAGGCGTTCCAGGTACAAAAACTAGTTTAATTTTTTTGTAGGAATATATCAGATGTCGTTGAAGTACAGTTGCCCATCTACGTAGTCCTTTATAATGGTATAACTTTTAACATTGTTTACGTGAAATCCAAAGAGTTTTATTATAAATTTTTTTGGTGATATCGATTTCTTATTTAAGGATGCACATATCCTCAAAGTTTTAGAGATAAGTTCTGAATAACGCTATATAATAACATGGTACAATATCTTCTCACAAGATTAGCATAGTTATATACTTATTTGAAGAGTTCTATCCTGCTGCTTTGGTAATAGTCGATTGTTAGTCATCTGAGTTCTGAGACAATACTGTAGTCTCTTCGATTTGATATAAAAATTAAAAATTCAATATTTTGTTTTAAATAGTAGTGTATAAAAAAATCTCGATTCCTCAGTTGTAAATCCCAGGCAAATCTAAAACAAAATTCTTTTATGCCTAAAAAACTTTGAATGACCACTAAAGAACAGTTATTATTCCAAATCCGTGTTAATATACCCTTTCCTGGCTCCCCAGGTAGCGGCAAGGTACACTTCGAGGTGGAGGATGTCTCGCTATACGGCACCCCCAAGGAGGAGCCGGGGCCCACCCCCCTGGGCTCCGCCGAAGCCGGAAAGCAGAGTTTCATCAAGAATCAGCTGCAGGCGCTCTTCCAGCCCACCGACAACAAGCTGGCCATGAAGCTGTTCGGGTCGAAGAAGGCGTTGATGAAGGAACGTATCAGGCAGAAGGCCGCCGGACACTGGGTGATACATCCTTGCTCCAGCTTCCGGTGAGTACATTTTATCAAGATAGTTAAATCATAGGGGTCCCATTGTAGCACTTTAAGCAAAATATTGTGGACCGATATAGAGTGTTTTCGTAAAGTAGTGCATAAATTCGTTATTTTATAAATACCAAATTTAAAAATCGCTTGGATTCGTCGATTTTCTTCTATTTTTGTCCTTATTTTACATATACCTATTTAATTATTTACAGATTGATTTAATGCAACTACGTCGATATAAACTTTATGAGCGATGTGTTTTTGGGAATATCTCCCTTATTACTAGAGATAATCTCATAAAGCCTTATATGACTATATATTCGTAAAGAAGAGTTATATAGAGTACATCTGTATCTGTAGTAAAGTATCTAAAAGATAAATATATGTAAAATAAGGACAAAAATAAAAGAAAATGGACAAGTCCGATCGATATTTAAGAAATTGGGTTTTTATAAAATAAGGAACTTATCCACTACTTTACGAAAGTACTGTTGTTTGAGCTTGGTTTCATGTATCTTAATAGCCTGCAAATGTGTCTGTTTTATGTCAATAGTTTGACCTGCATTCCTTCGGCGCTCAAGTGGGGTTTAAACCCTAAAAACTGTAACGTATGCATGTATCGTGTGAAGGAATCAGTTTAGTCTAGTATTAAGTATTAAGTTGTAAACTACAACCATAAGGTGCAGGACGTTGTTCTGCACACAAGCAGACTAGTTTGTTCGCTATCACAAAAATTATATACAGTCCATTTAATTATACTATACCTAGTAAGTCAATGCAAGTGTTTTAATTCAATCAATCAACAGCGATGCTACCGCAGCTCGCTTTTCGTTAATAACGCGGAGAAATCCCACAGTACATGGTCCTACGATCCGGATAATTTGGTTCTACGATCTGGATAATTTGGTTCTACGATACGAAGTACAAGATCCTAGTCGATCTGGATGGAATAATCTGGTTCTAGTGGTGCCCTATGGAATAATTGGATTCTTGTCAAGTCGCATGGAATAAGTTTGGTTCACGTCGTGCAAGACGAATTGGATTAATTTAGTTCATAGTGAGTTTGATAGTGAATAAAATCAGTGATAGTGAACGTCGATAGTCTCATCATACGCAAGAGTTTTGGATTCAAAAAAGCTCTACACAAACAAAGCATTCAACACAAAGAAACACAAATCAGCAACAACGCAAATCAACGCAAAGAAACACAAATAAGAAGCTACACAAACGAAGCAATTAACGCAAAGAAACACAAATAAGCAACAATGCAAATCAACAATCAACGCAAAGAAACACAAATAAGAAGCTACACAAACGAAGCAATTAACGCAAAGAAACACAAATAAGACGCTACTTAAACGAAGCAATCAATACAAACAAACACGAAGAAGCAACTACTTAAACGAATAATCAACACAAAGGTACACAAAGAAGCAACACATACACACTCGAGAGGTATCTCTACACATAAGCAAGCAATACTGTAAGTCACTCTTCCTTTTATATACGTCCTAGTCTTAAGTAATTATCTCTGTTTGTTATCTGACATAGTACGGTTTTTATCTAAGCAAAATGACTGAACTCAACGAAAGCGACTTACGCGCTTTGATTTTAAGACGAGGTCAATTTAAGGGACAAGTTACACGTTTTCAAAATTTTCTAAATGCCTTTAACGCAGAAAATGCTGATCTACTAGAAATTGAAACTCGTTTTACTAGACTTGATGGGATTTTAGATAAATTTGAGGAAATTCAAAACAGCATCGAAGTGCTCTCAGGTAGAGTCGTTCAAAACGATGAACGAGAAGCCTTTGAGGGTGCTTTTTACAAGGCTAGTGCCACAGTTAGAGAGTTCTTACGGTCCAAGCAAAATAATGCGCAAAGCAACCAACTCGATGTAGTTACTCGCGAAATAAATACGCCTACGGGTACAACAGCAACCGCTAATACAAATGTAGACAATTTATTAGGTCAGGTAAAACTACCAAATGTTGACTTGCCAGAGTTTCAGGGATCATATGACGAGTGGACAAGCTTTCATGACAATTTCGCTACACTAATACATGAAAATAAAAAATTATCAAACGTGCAAAAATTCTATTATTTAAGGTCATGTCTGAAGGGAGAGGCAGCTCAGGTAATACACTCTATGAAAATGACAAATAACAATTATGACATTGCATGGGGTATGTTGAAAGAACGCTACGAAAACAAAAAACGTATAATATATACACACATGAACGCTATTTTCGATTTGACACCAGTAAAATACGAATCTTGTAGTCAATTGCGAAAATTATTAAACAATTTCAACAGAAATTTCCGCGCGTTGCAGGCTATAGGCCAACCCACGGATAAATGGGATACACCCATTATATGCACGATCATTTCAAAACTCGATTCTCAAACAAAAAGGGAATGGGAATATGTTATACGCAAAGATGATATAGATTCAATTACGACAACAAAATTAGTTGAATTCTTATTAGAACGGTGTCAGTTACTAGAAACTGTCGAATATAAAAACAAAAATATTCAAAACTCACGCGAACAAAAATCATGCACTCATTTATCGGTGGGCAAAATTACATGCTCATTTTGTAGGGAAAATCATTTCAATAATCAGTGTCAGAAATTTATTAACATGTCGTCTTCTAATAAGCTAATAGAAGTCAAGAAAAATAAATTATGCACAAACTGTTTGAGACCCAACCATTTCGCGGCAAATTGTAAAGCTAGTTCTTGTAAACATTGCAAGGGAAAACATCACTCTTTGCTACATATGTCTGAAGGTAATAAATCTCGTGATGATAGGAATGACCACCCTATTGAAAATAGCAACCCAGGGGGGTCCCAAGAGGACACTGCTTTGACGCATACAACCTTTCTTACAGAAACAAAACAGACATCACAAGTGTTGTTAGCTACAGCATCAGTGAATATTCTTAATTCCGATGGAAAGAGGGTACGTTGTCGCGCACTATTAGACAGCGGCTCACAGTCCAATTTTATTACGGGGTCTTTAGTACAAAAATTAAGGCTAAAAACCACACAAGCAAATATACCTGTAGCAGGTGTAAATAATGTATCGAGTAATATTTCAAGAAAAACGGAAGGATTTATATTCTCATTGGATAATAAATACAAAACGAAAGAAAACTTTTTGGTAGTTAATAAAATTACAGGTAACTTGCCTCAAATATCCTTTGATATATCAGAATTGAATCTTCCTACAAATATTCAGTTAGCGGACGAGAACATTAATGAAGCTACTCCGATTGATTTACTTTTAGGCGCGGGTTTGTTCTTCGATATATTATGCGTAGGTCAAATCAAACTGGGGAAAAACAAGCCGGTTGCTCAAAAAACTAAACTCGGTTGGATTATTTCGGGCAATCTACAATCTACAAAAAATATTAATCGACCTACTGTTTGCAATTTATCTATATCGGATCAATATTTACACGAACAAGCTAAACCATTTTGGACACTTGAAGAAGTAGGTGACAAAAAATGCTATTCTCAAGAGGAGCAAGAGTGTGAGCAGTATGTCACAAAGACATTCAAACGCGATGCGAGCGGGAGGTTTGAGGTTAGTTTGCCCTTTCAGGAGAACATAAAATCTCTAGGCGAATCTCAAAATACTGCAATTAACAGGTTCTTATCGCTAGAAAAACGATTGCAACGCGATATTAGTCCAAAAACACAATATACAAATTTTATGGCGGAATATGAAGCACTCGAACACATGTCGGTTATTGACACTTCTAATGATACGACAAATTCTTTGGAATATTATTTACCGCACCACGATGTAATTAAGGAACATAGCAAGACCACGAAGCTTAGGGTAGTATTTGACACATCATGTAAAACCAATTCGAGTTTATCGTTGAATGATGTTCTAAAGGTGAGTCCAACCATTCAAAACGATTTGTACTCCATTGCTATCAAAAACGATTTTTATATGGATGACTTAATTAGTGGGGCGGGTAACATAAGGGCAGCTGCAAAACTAAAAACAGAAATTTCAGAAATTCTTAGTTCTGCAGAGTTGTCTCTGCGGAAATGGTGTTCTAATCGAACCGAGTTACTCGATAACAAAAACTTAGGGGATTTACCAGAATACTATATTAGTAAGGATGAAAATATCAAGGCTTTAGGTTTAGTTTGGAATCCAAATTACGACACCTTTTCGTATTTGGTAAACTTATCAAGGGGGAACTTTATTACAAAACGTTTTATTCTATCTACCGTCGCTAAAATATTTGATCCTTTAGGGTTAATTGGGCCTGTAATAGTACAGGCTAAGCTTGTATTACAAAAATTATGTCAAATACAAATTTCTAGGGATGAATCAATCCCATTTGACCTACACACCTCGTTCCAACTCTTTTATGATCCATTAGCAGACTTAAATTCTATTAAAATACCGAGACAGGTTACCGTACCTGAATATACAAAAATTGAGTTGGCCGGTGATCTATCATCTAAGGTATTCTTAAATTGTCTAAAACGCTTCACATCCAGAAGAGGCTTATGTCGAAATATTTATAGCGATAATGGCACTAACTTTGTTGGTGCAAGTAATGAGCTAAAATCCATAGTTAAATCACTAGGAAATTCTATACAGTCTAGTGAAATTCGTAATTTTTTACTAGAAAATTCTATAACATGGCATTTTATACCTCCCTTTTCTCCACATCAAGGTGGGTCGTGGGAAGCTGCGGTGCGTTCAGCCAAATTTAATTTAATTCGCGTGGTGGGAAATGCTCATCTAACTTATGAAGGGTTATACACCGTTCTATGTCAGATAGAAGCAGTACTCAATTCCCGACCTCTTATACCTATGACTCATGATCCCGAACATCTTTCTGTTTTAACCCCTGCACACCTCCCTGTGGGTGACTCTCTCATGGCCGTACCTCAAGAAGACGTTTCGGAAATACCAGTGAACCGCTTGAAGGTACACGTTCGTTTGCAGCAAATTGTGCAGCATTTTTGGAGGCGATGGTCTGCTGAATATCTAACGTCACTTCAGCAGCGCGGAAAATGGAAAAAATCATTTCCTGGACTTATGGTCGGTGATTTGGTATTAATCAAGGATGATGACTCAGCTCCTGTTCAATGGAAGTTAGGACGTATTACTACACTTCACCCAGGAAAGGACGGAATCACCCGCGTTGTCAGTGTTTTTGTGCGCGGTGGAGTGGTCAAACGTAGTGTAGTTAAGGTGTATAGACTACCCATAGACAGCAATGCTTAGAGAACTGAAATGCGATATTTACTATATACTATTGAACGATATTAGTTTAATTTAAATACCTAGTAACCTAAGATTCTATAATGTCACTATTTGCACTAATCAGTGTCATATAACTCATAGATTTCTTTTATGCTTTATTTGAAAGCTAAGAGCTTCCAAGGCGGGCGGGATGTTTGAGCTTGGTTTCATGTATCTTAATAGCCTGCAAATGTGTCTGTTTTATGTCAATAGTTTGACCTGCATTCCTTCGGCGCTCAAGTGGGGTTTAAACCCTAAAAACTGTAACGTATGCATGTATCGTGTGAAGGAATCAGTTTAGTCTAGTATTAAGTATTAAGTTGTAAACTACAACCATAAGGTGCAGGACGTTGTTCTGCACACAAGCAGACTAGTTTGTTCGCTATCACAAAAATTATATACAGTCCATTTAATTATACTATACCTAGTAAGTCAATGCAAGTGTTTTAATTCAATCAATCAACAGCGATGCTACCGCAGCTCGCTTTTCGTTAATAACGCGGAGAAATCCCACAGTACAACTGTATTAATTAATGATCCTTGGAATGGAATAACCTTGGAAAAACTGAAACAACCTATACAGGGTTATTCAGAACTGATCCATAATAATATTTGGGGATGTTCAACATACATGTACAAATAATGTGGTAATGCAAAAAAAATTTTTTGGCGGGGTCTTAAAACTATTTAAAAATTTTTCATTGCACGCCGCTGGATACTGGTTCACTGTAATGGAGTGACCTTGGGACTGACAATGCAAACTGGCTAGCACAAAAAAAACTCCGGAAGATCTGAGAGTATACACGGCGCAAAAAAGATTGGCAGCGTTTTTACTTTAAAATAAACTTAAAGATAGATAGATCTGACCAAAGTGGCTGTCTTTAAAATTAATAAAATTTTGTTACACTAATTTTGAAGAATTGCGCTACTTGATTACTAGGTATTAGAAACGTGAAATTTAGGTATAAAAAATTTGCACATACCTTATTACAAAAGCTTTTCGAAATAATATTCCTCGACTTGTACACACTTTTGGGTACGCCTTATCCAATTTTGCCGCACTAAACCGAATGTTCCTCCTGGTTGCTGATCTTGTAAACGCAAATTATTAAGTAAATTGGGGATTTTCAGCATTTCGCTGCAACAACCACGGTTGTTTAAACTCACAAAACCTAACTTTTAATTGATAATCCACTGGTAACAGTCCATTAACTCAGCATTACTGTACACATGAGCCATTTTGAAAATTTTACAGTTTAACACTCCTAAGATAAATAAAACACCCGCGAGAGCGACACACAGACTGACGACTCATAGACAATACAGATATTATCCCCACTCCAACATTATTCGGTTGGTTTTAACCAGGCGTTCCAGACAAAAACGTGCTTACTTTTTTTATCACATTCTTAGGAATGTGGTAGAAAAGTATCAGATGTGTTGAAGTACAGTTGCCCAGCTACGTAGTCCTTTATAATGGTATAACTTTAAACATTGTTTACGGGAAATCCTAATACGTTTATTAAAATTTTTTTGGTGATATCGATTTCTTATTTAAGGATGCACATATCCTCAAAGTTTTAGAGATGAGTTCAGAATAACCCTGTGATTATTATTTTAAAGAGTTTGAAAGACATTTTTATCTGATTGCAAATATGGTTATAATTATGGGATTCGTTGGTAATAGTTTTTTATATATTCCATTTCTAAGCTTCGAAATTCGTGTCGTATTTTGGTCTTAACTATGATTATCTAATCATAGTTACTGTGAGTTCTTTCTCAATAAATTTTTTTATACATCCTAGTAGGTCACAAGTATAAAAACGTAGAGATATACCAGTTTAAAATGTTCGACTATGAAGTTATTAAAAATAACCTCCACAAATTATCCAGGGTCTTCTGTTTTTAAACTGACAAACTTCAGAAGAGGATAAGGGACACCATTTAAGAAAAAAGTTTCTACAAACATAACCTCTATCTCGATTACTAAAGGAGCTACGGAGATTTTTCTAATATCTTTTAAGCAAAGTGCATTAATTTGCAATTTCACATACTTTTGAAGCAGTATAAGTTTAATATTTGACAGCGTATTTATCAAATTTGCTAACTGAGTGGTACCTTTGGGTTTTTCAGCATTTTTAGAAGTTTAAGAACTTTTTTGTGGTACCTCACTAACATTTTTTCAACAATAATTTTTAGATAATGGGCATTTAACAACATTTTCTGTCCCTTGATATTTTGAACAGTTAAGCAGATATTGGATCTGTTACTAAAAGTAACTCCCAGTATAGCAAATTTGATAAAAACCCTTATACTGCTTCAAAGGCGTGTAAAATTTCGAGTTAATAACTCACTTTGTTCTAAAGATATTGGGAAAAATCTTCCAAAAAAAATCGCTGTAAGAGAGTATGTTTATAGGAACTTTTTTTTCTGAAAATGGTGTTCCGTATAAAGTTTGTCGGTTTAAAAACGGGACACCCATACATATGGAATAATAGAAAAATTAGGATAGTAGTGGCGAGAAGCCCCTAGTGCCCTCTTTTGGCCTTTGCTATACTATCCGTCTTTACCTATCTCTAATTACTAATTATTGTGTAATTGCCAGACAGATAGCGACCTGCTTTTCCGCAAGTGACATATTAGCAATGACCTCTGTTGTCTTTGAGGAAAACAATCCTACTTATTTATTTGAACGGGATGCCGAAAACCACTACTCCACGGGAAATGTGCCCCGACTTGCATTTCGTGGAGATGCCGGAGTAATGCAATGCCACATTGCCCGTGGAGTGGTTGTTTTCGGCATCTCCTTCAATTAAATTATAGACGATGTTACATTTAAACTTGCGTGCCCCGTACCCTTTACCCGTGCGCTACACAATTATTGTTCTAATGGCATATTCTTATAAAATATTTTATTTAAGACCATTCAACTTTTACTTTAATTAATCCACTACTGTAGCCTCTCACAGTTTACTTATATGAAAGTATATTTTAGTAATTTTTTAATAAAAAAAATTCTAAATAAGTATAGGCACTTATGAAATTGGTATGTATATATACCGGGTGGCCAAATAAGAATGGACGCCGGCCGTATCTCAGAAACTACTTATCGTATAACTTTAGGAAAAAATTCTAATAAGTAAATCGGACAAGAGAAATTGCTGTAAATTATTTTCAAGTTCGTAGGATGACCGCTAGGGGTCGCAATTGCTATGGTCAATCAGAAAATGGGATTTTTCTCAAAAATATGCCAAGTTAAGAGGTATTTTAAATAGTGGCATTGTAATCTTTGTAAAATTTGCAATCTTTTTCTTGTAATACACTTTGCTCTATCTTTAAAAATAAAGTGGTGGGGGAAAGTTAAACTTTATTTTATTCAAATAAGGATAACTCCGGTTTGGGTTAACAGAATTAAACAAACTAGGGCTCGTTTAAAAGAGCTTTTCTTACTGAATAATCTGCAGTATATACTGTTCCTGAACTTATTTTACCGTGGTGGCTAGAGGGTGCTGTTTGACATCGTAACAGTTATTGCGCGTTTTCATACATATTTTAAATGGCAGGCTATGTCTCTTTTTACATAGTTAAATAGAGCACAAAATTTCCAAAAAATCAGCTCAAACCACAACTTTCTATCTTCTCTCTAACGGAAGATATTAAGAGAACAAGTAAAATTAGGCTGCCGCCTAATATAGACCTATAATAGTCTAATTAAAAATTATATTAGTAGGCTATGAAACAAAAACTATGTTCCTTGAGTATGTTTTAAACCGTAGTTTGAGTAACTCCAAGGTATTTCGCAATAGTTCTAGTACTTAGTTGAGGATTAAACTCTATATAAGCTAACACATTAATAATGTTCTCTTCGGTGCGACCTCTGCGTTGTCTAAGGTATACAGTTAGATGAACATTTCCATTTGTTCGCAGAAGGTGAATTACTCGTAGGGAAACTTTTTTATTGGGGTGCCGTCTATCAGGATATTGTTGCGCTTATACTCTCGCAGCAACTGTAGCATTTCTCATTGATTCAAAATAAATTCTTACCATGTCAAATAACTCTTCGTTTGTATAAATCATTTTGTAAGAAAAAACGAACAATAAACTACAATTCAGAATAAACAAGAAAACAACACGAACAACAACAAGAAAAACCCGGATAATACAAACTTAATAAGACATGAAACGACATTAACTAAATGACATTAACATGTAACTAAAACGTTTTAATATTTTGATGTACCTATTTACCTCTTTTTGTTTCATAGCCTACTAGTATATTTTTTTATTAGACTATTATAGGTCTAGGAGGCAGCCTAACTTTATTTGTTCTCTAATATCTCCCGTTAGAGCAAAGGTAGAAAGTTGCGGTTTGAGCTGCTTTTTTGGAAATTTTGTGCTCTATTTAAATATGTAAAAAGAGACATAGCCTGCCATTTCAAATTCAAGTTTTATAAAAACGCGCAATAACTGTTACGATGTCAAACAGCGCCCTCTAGCTACCACGGTAAAATAAGTTCAGGAACAGTATATACTGCAGATTATTCAGTAAGAAAAGCTCTTTTAAACGAGCCCTAGTTCGTTTAATTCTGTTAACCCAAACCGGAGTTATCCTTATTTGAATAAAATAAAGTTTACCCTTCCCCCACCACTTTATTTTTAAAGATAGAGCAAAGTGCATTACAAGAAAAAGATTGCAAATATTGCAAAGATTACAATGCCACTATTTAAAATACCTCTTAACTTGGCATATTTTTGAGAAAAATCCCATTTTCTGATTGATCATAGCAATTGCGACCCCTAGCGGTCATCCTACGAACTTGAAAATAATTTCCAGCGATTTCTCTTGTCCGATTTACTTGTTAGAATTTTTTTCCCAAAGTTATACGATGAGTAGTTTCTGAGATACGGCGGGCGTCCATTCTTATTTGGCCACCCGGTACATTTTCAGAGAAATACTAAGTTTTAAACCGTTTTAGATAACTTACACCTTCTGACGTTGGTTACATCATATTTCAAATAGAAACAGTTGAAAATACACTATTTTTATTGGGAATCAACAAATTTAAAATCAGGAAAGCAAAAATCATATACGGTTTTTAAGTTTACCATTAATTGGCGAGATTTGCCTATTATAGATAACAGACCTTATTTTTATTATACTATGTTGTCTATTGATTAGTATATTGAGTCAGATCCACAAGCCAATTGGTTGTGTAAACCACCTAGGTTGTAGAATTAAGAGAATTGAATGCAGGGTTCAATAATTGTTTCCATTGTTAACCCTGACAATTGCTAAAGTGGCGTTACATGTTTTGTTATTGGGAATTACGAATTCTATTTCAATTGCCAATTTACCTAGAAAACAAACAACTGACTAAATTGTTTCAAAGCATTGTAAATATCACTCAGTGTAACCATTACCAGATACCTACTAGGTTCTTTAAGTTGGAGCATTATTAGAATTTACAGAAATAGGTAAACAGACATTTAGGTAGAAAATTCTCCAGAGATTTAAGACATTACAAATATTGTAATATTGGAAGTGTATGGAAAATATTCAAATGAGAGGTGTGGGTAGTAAATGGCATGTATCTTTAATTGTTTTTTTCTTTTACTTCAAGACTGATTGATTGCTATACTATTCTATATATCACTACTATTTTATAATAAAAATTTCATATTTAGGGTAGTTTAATGTGATACAAATTCAGTCACGTATTTAGAGATTTTTTAATATTAAATTATTCCACCCCTGAAAAAAATATTAGGCAGTAACTGTTATTTTGTAAAGAAAAGGTAGGTATAGTTGTACATGAATATCTGTTTTGCCGCTATGTATCTACCTACATTTTCATCTATTTAAATTACAAATATTTGTTAACCCCTGTTAAACATTTACTTACTTACGAGGGTTTTACTGTAAAATTATTATCCTCTTGTTTATTTTTTTCGTACCTATATGAACCAATCAGAATCCTGGATTTAGTTTGGTTATTTGTATAATTTTGACAATACAAATCGATTACGTTTATACAAGAGCGAATTCAGTTAGCAACTCGATAAATAACGTGTTTAAATAATTCTTCTGCTTCCCGCTCGCATTATTTAAACTGTCAAACTGACACTTATTTATTATTTTGCAATAAGTTATCGATACATAACCCGATAATGTATAAATATTTATAATATTACTACTGATTATTAAAATTACATACAGTTTGTCAAGTATATGAACGAGAGTGACACTGTACGAAAAATTTGTGAAAAATTGTTTCGTGAAAGTAACAATACATCCTCTTTCCCAGTAATGTCGCCTAATAAACACAGCTTTACTGTTTCGCTCAAACAACCACGCAAACTTGTTTCTATTTTTACCGAGCAGTACACGGTAAGTTGCATAATTTTGGCCCCACCTTATTTCTTTTCCTTGAAAAGATGAAATAACCAAAACAAAATTTTACATTAACTCATACATATTTTCAAAGAAAAATTATTCAACTTCAAATCAATAATTTTTGTAACTCTTTGCTCTTATGGGATTCATACCTGTCTTATAATAATTAGAGATAATCCAATCAAATCTTATATCAATAAATTCATAAAAGTTTCCTTTAATCAAACCTTTCCTTTATAATGTACAATTATACAGAGGATTCTATTAAAAAAAATAATTTTGTCGCTAACTTATTGATCTAATAAGTTCAGTTATATATTTTTTAAAATATTTTAATTCCGGTTGTAGCTGAAATTGATTAGAAATTCTAAATTTACCTGTCTTTTAGATATTTTCATATCTACTATTTTTCCTAATTATTCTGGGATGTGCTACTCAAAATTTGGTATACCAGTAATAAGCAAATGCGATGTCATGCAGAAAAAGTCACTTTATGGATTTATAGGCTTCACCATCGTTCATCAGTTTATGATCCCTGAGAAGATGTAGGATTCTAATGTGGCGGATATTTATATCGATATAGTGTCAAAGACGAATGTGTTAACCAAATATTATTTACTGTTTGATTAATGTTCTTTATGTCATTTTTTTTAACTTGCTGTAAATACGGAAAATACTTCCTTATTCTCTTATCAGTTCTTCCTTAGGCGCGACGACAGCTCAGTCACAGCCTTCTCTACTAGAGAAGGCTGTGACTGAGCTGTCGTCGTGAGCCACAGCCTTCTCTACTAGAGAAGGCTGTGGCTCAGTCTGTTAGGCGCTGGGTGATAGCTTGTGACTAATAGAATGGTATATTATTGCGCGAGTTCGAATCTCGCCATGGGTGAACTAGCACTAGGGAATGGTTGTGTGTTTGCGTTTTTTTTATGTGTACCCTCCCTCTACACAAGCCTTAGGCTTTCAGAAGGGAGGTTGTCCATTTCTGTGGTCTGTTTTCTGTTATTTTTTTTATAATTCAGTGATTATCATGTCATATAACCAAAAAAATAGCGGTTTGACCTTAATTTATTTGATAAATTGTTTACATAAGGCATTTGTAGACGGAGGATCCAGAGATTGTTGTATTATTCAACAAGTTCCCTTTCGTCTCAGAGAATATCAATGACAGATAACAATGTTTTCGTTCAATATAAGGAATATTATTCCTTAACAATGTGTTGTTATGAATATTTCATTCTAATATGTAAAAATTTATAGGATGTGAGAATATATTTGTTCGCTGTACTTTGATATAAACATTGACATTAGACAATTTTGAAGATCATATCTAAAAGTATTAGAAACATAGGGACTCCGTGATCGACCGGTTAAATACACCCAAGTTTCATTTGACGGCGATTCGAATCTCTCCGAAATATTTTGAAGGAGCCCTATAAGGTAAACGCCTCAGACAATTTGCCTGTGGTGAAAGATGTTTTTGATTTACAAATATGCGGCGTGAACAATTTTTTTTTATCATTATTTATTAATGTTGTTAAAAAAATGGAAAATGGAATCTACTTACCTTTGTATTGATTTACTATAATTTACTAAAACCTAAAAAAATCTTCGGTCAAATTGTATGTTCCTGAAAATTCTTATTAGTTTATTCTCTTTGGCTGGAAGCTATATATACGATCGCATCTCGTGGCGGGCGAGAGCCGAGAGCCGACTGGCGCCGACATATCTCGAATATCTTCGGTTCCAAGGTCTTTAAATCCGACCAAATATTATATAGACAAATTATAGCCACACAGTTTTGTGACCAACAATATTTAAAACAAAAGCTTTTTGTTTACATTAGTGCCCAAGCATTTGGTCCAATCAAAAAATGCCATTTGAATTTTCCGCCTAAATTGTTAGGGATTTTGTGACTGTCACCAATGGGCGTGGTTTACACAGGTAAGTAGCCATGCATAAACGTAGAATCGGCGATGGCGAGAGGGATCGTCAATGATTTTATGAATTGTTTTTTAATAGTAAATATTAGATACTATTATAAATAGTGTAGTAAATATTATACACGTATGTGTATAAATAATTGTTGTTCTTGAATATGTAAATCTTAAACTTTGTATTTACTAAAATAAAATATTCTAATTTTAACTTTTAGTTTTATAATTATTATTTTTACCCCTTAAAACATAGCCGCCCATGCCGTTGGGCACTGTGACAGATAATTTCATGAAATTGAGGTTATGTTTTTTGTTATTCCTGGTCACATTATTTATATACTGACAAATAGGCAATTACTTATCTATACATATTTGATCGGAGGTCTTTAACTACGCGTGCGGCCGGCGGCGTGTTATAGCGCTTTCTTTTGGCAGTCATATTATTAGAGCAAGGGAAGCGGTGCTTCCGTCGCTTCCATGGACCGTACGCCACTGAGGGTATACAAATATTATTGTTATTATTGTTTATTATTTATGAAATAGCCATCAGTATGTCATATTTTATATGTTTAATTAACATTAACTGTTTAGTTATAATTTAGACTATTTATTCTGATTACAATAAACGTATAGTATATCTATATGACCTAAAATTGTACTGTATCATACAAATAGTTTTGTTTCGCAAATACCTTATGCACACAAGAGATACATACAAAGGGGCATTCAAGGCTTATGAGAGAAAATTAATTGCTTCTCGTGTACCGCTAGAATGCGTTGACCGCTAAACTACTGAATACCAAATAGTTACCGAGTTTGGGATTTGCCCTAGCTTTTAATAATTTTGCTCTGGATTAATCTACCAATAGGAATCTCGCTTTTCATTGAAGATTAACAAAGCACGTGAAAAATTTAACATTTATTTGGCTGGAAGGCCTTCGCCTGCCAGCCAGGTCCATTAAATTCCCTGGGTATCATAATACTTCATATTTATAATTTAGTTCTATTGCTATCCTTATTTATCTATTTAATTTAAAAGTCCAACAGGAAAATCCCAATTATAGGGCACATTGACAACCAGAAGTACAAGATTACAGACCATTACAAATATTTATATAAATAATATTAACAATATATAACAAAATCAACAACAACAAAAAAATAATAATAATACAGCACAATAATAAAATATACAGGGTGAGTCAGTTTATACTAGCAGGACTCTGGCATTTGATAGAGCACCTTATTTTAAGTGAAGTTTGTCATATAAACATATGTCCGGAATCGCTTCGTTTTTGAGATACAGGGTGTCAAAGTTTTGTTTTTTTTTAGTATTTTCCACACAGCTCCTATAGTTTTTAAGATAATTTATTCAAATTTTTACGGTAGATTACCTATGATGGTCCACAAATTTTGACATATGTAAATAATTTGAAAACGTACAGGGTGATATTTTTTCGGGGGTCAGGCCACCTTTTATCGTCCAGAACTTTTTTGTGGTGCGCCACTGACTGCTAATTTGCCAAAATTTGGATTCCATGTTCAATTTAGAAACTTTTTCGTCCCTTGCATTTTTATCGTAGCTGTAACAGTTGTCAAGTAATTTGAAAAAGTCTATGAAAGAATATTTTATTAAAAAAAATATATTTTCATCAAAATTTTCACTAAAATCAATTATTGTCAAACGAAAGTTCATTAATCTAAATTGTCAAAGGTTACATACTTACAGTACAACTTTTGCCACTAATTATTGATTTTTTTGTAGCATTTCAAAGACTTTTAATAACTAAGTAAAATAATTAAGAATTAATAATAAACCAAGGTCTACGTCCTGGCAACGAACAACGCAGATTGAAGTTTTGTCGTTGGATCCTTAACACATTAGAAAATAATAGAACTTTCTTATCCAACGTATTATGGACTGATGAATCTTGCTTTACCCGACGTGGGATAGTAAATTTCAAAAATCAACTAATTTGGGCAGAGCAAAATCCAGCTATTAGGCCAAAAAAAAAATAAAATAAGTTTAGCATTAACGTATGGATAGGAATTTTTGAAAATCGTTTATTTGGACCATATTTTTTCCGGACCATATTAAAGGTCAGTTCGTAAAACTTCTTAGAGTTTCTAGAAACCGAGCATCCTAATATGTGGGAATATGTCCCTCTAAATTTAAGACAGCAAGCTTGGTTCCAGTTGGATTGCTGCCCAGCTCATTTTGGAAGAAATGTATGAGCTTGGTTAGACGACAATTATCCAGAGAGGATTGGACGTGGAGGTCCAATCGCACGGCCCCCAGGTTCCCCAGATATAACACCAATGGATTTTTTTGTGTGGGGCTTTCTTAAAGAAAAAGTGTATGCACCTCCTGTTCAAGATGTTGACGATCTTAGAGGGCGTATAAGACATGCTTGCGAAGACATATGAGTTCATCACTTAGTTTCAGCAAGAAGGTCTATTGAAACGCGATGCCGATTATGTATCCAACAAAATGGATCACATTTTGAAAATTTTAATTTGAAAATAAAATTATTTCGGGTTATTTGTAAATTTATTTGTATTTGCCTTGGTTTATTATTAGTTCTTAATTATTTTACTTAATTATTAAGTCTCTGAAATGATATAAAAAATAAATAATTAGTGGCAAAAGTTGTACTGTAAGTATGTAACCATTAATAATTTAGATTAATGAACTTTCGTTTGACAATAATTATTGTTTTTAGTGAACATTTTCATAAAAAAATTTTTTTAGTAACATATTCTTTCAGAGATTTCTTCAAATTACTGGACAACTGTTACAGCTACGATAAAAATGCAAGAGACAAAAAAGTTTCTAAATTGAACATGGAATCCAAATTTTGGCAAATGAGCAGTCAGTGGCGCACCACAAAAAAGTTCTGGACGATAAAAGGGGGCCTGGCCCCCGTAAAAATATCACCCTGTACATTTTCAAATCGTTTACATATGTCAAAATTTGTGGACCATCATAGGTAATCTACCGTAAAAATTTGAACAAATTATCTTGAAAACTATAGGAGCTGTGTGGAAAACACTAAAAAAAACCAAAACTTTGACACCCTGTATCTCAAAAACGAAGCGATTCCCGACATATGTTTATATGACAAACTTCACTTAAAATAAGGTGTTCTATCGAATGCCAGAGTCCTGCTAGTATAAACTGACTCACCCTGTATAAATTACACAATAATGTCGAGTACACACGTACTGAAATAAACATATTGATATCATAAGCAAAACTAATTGTACAAATGACAAAACTTAACAAACACTATAACCGATCTAAAATAGGTTTTAGAAAACTATTTAAATAATTAACCGAGTAATTAACATTTATATTAGTCAGGTAATCGAACTCATTATATTGCTGGCACATTCTGTCTAGTGGGCACATGAGACCAATATTACTATTAGCGGCTTGTAAGTAAAAATATCTATGACTCCTTACAGGCATGTCTAGGAATATTTATATTGAGTTTGCTTAAAAATACAGCACAGTTTATATTATAATGGTATAAATTATATAAAAATTTGAGATTCATAATTGTACTTCTGTCTCTGAGCGATTGCATATTGAACATGTTCAACAAAATCTGTTGATTATAACCGTGTGTCGGGTACTCTTTCAGTTTTGAAATACATGAATTTTAAAAATTTGGGTTGAATATATTCTACCCCATTAATGTACTTCAAATAGAGTGGATCCCAGATCAAACTTGCATAGTCTAGTTAGTTCTATTGTAATTCTTATCTGTTTAAGCTATCGATATTTGGTTTCACTTTATCCTTAAATAGTGATAAATGTAAATGACAGGATGATGGAAATTTTGGAGCAAATGTATAAAACAAAAAAAATAACGGATATTACCGTAGCTCAAAAGAAACAACGAAACAGTTTCAAATATCGATGTTATACCAAGTTATTGCTCCCCATTAGTGTGCAAAACTAAAGTATAGAATATAGATGGTGTAGATTAGAAACAAAACAAAATGAAACATGGAGATTTCTATCTGGTTCGTAGTTTTTTTAGAACCAAGACAATTCACAGAAATTCCATTACAATAAAATTTCATTGACCTCCCTGGAAAATTTTTTTAACACGGATATGTATATAAGATTTTGACAAAAACGACCATTTCCTTATTTAGGATATTAAATGAAGCGGTTTGAAAACGCGTTTACGATTTTGGTAAGAACATCCATGTCCAATTCCATGCTTGTAAGTTGATTTCGAAGAAATTTTAATACTACAAGGTGAACGTATTTTACACCGGTATTTCACCCTTTAAGGGCCGGTTCTACAATCCCGGTATAAAGTGTGGAATAGTAATTCTCGGTATATCTTATCCCTCGAATTATTCGGAGTATAAAAATGCGGGCGAAAAAAGTTATACGGCGATTGTAGAACGCTCCTTTCAACGATATTTTAAGTATAACTTTATCCGTGGTATATACCTGCTTTGTAGAACCGGCCCTAAGACACACATATTGGATGTTCGTCATATGAAAATAAGCAAGTTTACTGTCGGGTGTGGTATAAAGAATGTTCATATCTAATTTTATATTTCTCAGTGGTACCTACGTCACGAGAAGAAAATAATCCTAAAATTTCAAATTCATGAATTTAGTGGCTATTCCGGATGTTCATTAATAAGTCAGTCCGTGAATGCCACTTTCTTTTATTTAATAAGGTGGAAACGTGTTTTTTTTTTAATATGAGCTTATATTATATATAGCAATAATGTTGATCGAACGATTTCTAAATACTACTATCAACACTAATACGTCGGAAACTATAAATGTTCTTATTTGTTTAGACTAGGCCCCGCTCTCGAAAAATATAGCGAAATCAATATAGCGTAAACCCCTCGTTTTCATATAAAATTACCTTTTTGGTACTTCCAGTTTTACCGGAAATAATACAAACTCTCAATTTTTATTTGGAACACCCACATAAATTACTCCATATAAACCCATATATAACTTTATATATAGGGTGTCCCAATGTGAGCGAACAAAAATTTACCAGGGGGTGGACCAGACCAAAATAAGAAAATTCTTATAAAATTATTATAAAAAAATTTCTCTGATGCGCGCCTAATATTACAGGGTGTTATTTTGGAGAAAAAACAACAATTTTCCGCAATAACTTAAAAACCGTTTCGTAGATTTAGGTAATTTTTGGGTGCCGTGTACATCTATTAAAGGTCATTAAAACTACATGGTGTTTGTTTAACTCTGACACCTGTGGCGACCTAAGCCTACTCTTCCTTATGTTTGTCTTCATAACTCTTGCATATTCTACTTTTTCGTGAATTGACTAAGTTTTCCTCTGCGTAGCTCTGGGAATCTGCGTAGATATTCTCGTGAGGCAGCCAATCAATTACCATCGCAGAAACCGTAGACATATCATATCAGCATATTCATTATTGGAAAATTCCATAGTCAATAATAACTTACTATTTTGTACGAGTACAACTGAGTTTACTTCTAGTAACTTAGCAGTAACTATATCTTACTAGTGTGACTACACGTAACAATTTTTGACATAACTCTTTTAAGCGACTTTGTTATTTATAATGACAGGTACCTACTAGATTTATTTATAGATTAATTTACTCGAAAATGGTTGGTTTTAGAGCTGTGTGACAAGAGCACATTTTTTTTTTTAATTTACGTGATGTACTTTATTAATATATTTTTTACCATCGCTTTCAAGTACCGTTGAGGTTTGAATCTGATCACAAAACAAGTATTAATCCACTTATCATATTTGTAATCAATCAATTTATATCTAACTCAGTAACAAATTTTAAAAAGTTTTTTTTTAACAGAACAGACTTGTTGTTTATACATTCCCATTACCATTACTTGTTATTTTATAGTTAATACACCACAGTTAACCCCCAGTTAAGTTTTTTGGAATGACTAAGCGTAAAATAGTTCTCAGGAAATTTTTTATACGAAAAATGTTAAATTGAATAAAAAATTGCATAAACCTTTAAACAGGGTGAGTCAACGAAAAGTTTCATCCTCGATTATGTGTCAAAGGACTAGATTCCATGGAAAATCCATAGACGGACGGTTTTTTATTGAAGAGGGACATATTTTTATATTATTAACATTTAAACAGGGTGTCCCAAGAGTTAGAGGTTTACCGCAAACTTGTATTTTTGAAATGGAACACATTGTGTATTTATACAGATTTTAATAAAATGTCTTCTTATGAATACATTGATATAAGGTTTGATAGATATAGCTCTAATAGTGAGAGGAGATATACATAAAAGATAGTTCCATAAAAATAATGAGTTAGAAAGATTCTTTCTCCTTCTATGGTCATATCTACCTTATTATTAGAGTCATATCAATGTATTCGTGAAAGGACATTCTATCTAAATCTGTAAAAATACACAAGGTGTTCCATTTAAAAAGTTGAGGTAAACTTATCCTTTTTGGGATACCCCGTATATATGTCAATACCGTAAAAGTGTGCTTTCCTTCAAATAAAAATCGACTTTTGACAGATAATCGAGAATGAAACTTTTCGTTCACTTACCCTGTATTTGAAAGTTTAATTATTTTTTATTCTTTGTGAGCTCATCATCTCGTACATCAAAATGTCCGTTAATAGAATCATTAAAGTATTAAAAATAAAACAGTGCAAGAGAAGTAGGTATAAGCGAAATCTGTGAAACTGATATACGTATTTAATGGTGCAAAATGGAATATGAATAGAATGCTTCATGCTCTAAAAATATCGAAAAATGCAAATGAAATGTTCAATTATTGTTCAGTTATTTCCAATATTTGTTATACCTTTTTATTTAAAAGCATTTCCAAGTATAATTTTAAATAGTTGAATATTTAATTTGTGTCGAGTTTAAACAACACTGAAAATTGGTTGTTATTAATTAAATAATTTAGTTCATTTCATTTTGTACAATGTTTTTTGGGGATTATGGAGAGTAGCCTATTTTAAAATATTTCCTTGTTTTTGTGGTCTGTATTTCGCTTAAACATATGGCTACATTACAAGTACTATAATTTTAAAATAATGTTGAATAAATCATGAAACTGCGATACAAGGAAGCTGTAGATAATATTATTTCAAACTTTGATGCGAAAGTTATGTTTAAACTTAAATAATAGTAGTTTACATGTCATCATTTATTTAGACCATAGAAAATAGGCTCTTTTCTTTTAAATTACTTTATGTGAAACAACATAACTGGATTCAATGGTTCGCTTTTGACTAAATGCATTGTTTCCGAAAATACTTACCTGACTTGGTGTTTCTTTTACAAAACGTCGAAAAAGTTCTTGTCCAGTAGACAATGACCGCTTGTTGAGAGCAGACAATAACGCAGAAGGTAAGAAATTATAAAAACGATTTTTATTCATTATTCATAGAAATCCTAGACTGATCTTTTTGAACGTAATGAATATTTCCAAGTAGATGGTTATCAACACAATAAGGTGGATCGCACCGGCCAAGCTTCTATAGAAAGCAATATATTATAGCTATTTCTGACTGCCCTTATCTTGATTCAAATTTCTGGTATTCTTTCCGAGGTCGAACTAAACAATGAATGTAGAGAGTGATGATATATCTATGTATAATTTTATTTAGAGAACTTTATATCATTGGTCTTACAAAATAAGGTCTTAAGAATCTATTCACTAGTCTGAAATAAGCCCAAAATCGGCGTTCGTCTCGTGTCTAATTATAAAAAAACTATAAAAGATAGCGACTTTTAGTAAAAAAGTATTGAAAGATAAGACTTTAATCTAAATCCCTATAGTAGTAATTTTTGGTAATTCTTCTCATTTTTAAAATTCCAGACAAACAATCTTGTGCTAAAATAGCGTAATTTTAAAAATTATTTTCTCTAAAATACACGCATTAAACAAAAATTTGCTACTATAGGGATCTAGTTTATCTTTTGATCTTTCCGGTGATATATAATTTATAACATTAAAAAGAAATTTTGTGGCAATTGTAAGACAAATCCGGTACCGTTGCAATAAGGGCTAACTTTATTTCCATGTGCCTTTTTACTTCGGCTTTACGTGCACCTCCGAAATCTAAATAATTCGGTAGTGGGAATATGTAAGTCTTCACCCATCGGCTACCCAAACTGTCAACCCGACCCTGAATTCATGCCTGTTAAGTCTACAGTGATGGCTTTTTGCAATGTATTTCTAAAAACATATATGTTTCCCATATATTAGAATTTCCTTTCATTCAACGACTCATCATGAATGACTTGAAGGATAATATAATCACGAAGAATAAGATCATCTGGTTTGGATCGTTTTTAAATTTGTTACCATATACCTACAAAAATAACTAAAAACATGAATGAAAGGTAAAAAGAATTAATATTTTTTTTTTTTTGTTATTCGTTTATTTAATGTCGGCCTATTTCCGCGACTAAGGCCAATCACCGACGCCAGGAGACGAGCAACCCCCAACCTGGAAATTTTGCCGAACCCCTACTTTTTATAGCAGGGTAGGGATCTTTTTGCCCAGTTGGTTTAACGACCAGAAACAACAATTTTTCTTCATAGAAAATTCACCCTAATAGGTACCGATATTATATATAACCAGACGAAATATATTTTTCTACATATTTGAATTGGCTGTAGCAAACGAAAATTCAAAATTTTTATTATATATTTTCCATACTGTGGATGCGGAATCTACATAGTTGTGCCTTTTTTACTAAAGAAAGTGGTACTTCTGTCTGAGACGATGCTGTGTTGTCGTCTATGAAAATCTTTGTAAATATTTTTTTTCACGTACCGTCTTGAAGAGACCCTCTCCGTAAGTTTTTTCGAACCCTATTTACTATGAATAATCATGTTTACAGTAATAGAATACAATGGTAAAATACTGGCGCATATTTTCGGAACACCCTGCATTTATTAATCATTTAATTTTTGTAAAAATTATAGTAATTATGTGTGAAAGCTGCCCATTAAAATTTGAAATATATTATGGCTCTTTTGCCATATAATCATCAAACTCTTAGTTTAATGGCGTCGTAAAACTGTATTTCAATATACCTTTTATAGCTTATCTATTATGCTTTCTATAAGAAAATATCTTGCTGCTCAACTTCCTAATGCATAATATGATATATGCTATGATTATAAAGATTAAACTCTTCCACAAAATATTAAATGCCCTAAACAAAATCGATTAAGATCTTATTCAGTTCAAAATGTACTGACAGATAGTCGACCTTGTGCTTCTATATGTAAAGAGATGTAGGCTTTGAATTTTTCTGTATGATGAATAACGTTCTAAGCTGACCTAAAATGATGGATGAGCATACCAGATCAACGACGTACTGAGTGGGGCAGGCGCTAGCACTATGTCCGCTTCGCTTTTCTTTTTATCGGGAAAGATAATTTTTTAAATTAGGAAAACTAAACTCAAGTATGGTGGGTTTTGCCCCACTTTCAGGCCAACTATCTCATTTCTTCTAACACTCAGTTATGAATCAATTAATCAAGTTGTTTTACTTATTTGAGCTTAATTCCTTTATCTAAAATAGCCCGCAAATTTGTCTGTTTTATGTCAATACTTTTGACCTGCATTCCTTCCGCATTCCAGTGGTATTTGCTGAAGACTGTAATATGTGTATGCTTCGTGGGAAGGAATCAGTTTATGATTTAGGCAGTTGTAAAATACAATAATTAAGTGCAGGATATTGTTCTCCAAGCACGTAGACTAACTTGTTTACATCATAAAAATTATATACAGTCCACTTTATTATAGTATAGTAAATCAATTGAAGCGTTTTAATTCAGTCTTTCATCCATCAGCGATGCTAGCGCAGCTAACTTATTATTAATAACGGGGAGATCTTACACAAACTTTTAAAAGAGTTTGTTGTACCTACTGTATAGCTTATTTCCAAAATTAATCCATAATTAGTTAAATCACTAGAACATACATATAGTTTTTTACGTCTAGAAAGTAACACTTAATTTTCCCCATTTTCCATTTATAGTGTTTTATTCTATTATTTTTATGATATTCTGTAATATTTTTAACCCGTCAATTGCAAGTTTACCAAATATCAATATACTGAAAAATGTAATAATAAATGTCTATAGATACCTACAAATTAATAAACTATTTGAGTCGCTTCAATATATTCTGTTTCCATCTTATTGATGTGAATGATTGTAATATTTTATAACATAAAAGTAACATCGAAAATTTATTCCATTGCTCTACTTTACCAAATTTATCAAATTTGCATATTATTTTCTTACAAACTCATAAATATTCTAACAGCATATATTTATTTCTATAGAAGATCTATAGAATGTAATCCTAAAAGTACTAAATTTTGAAGCAACACGGAATTTCGGTAATATTTTTATTTCATTTACATGAGTACCTACAATGGTAAACATTCTATACTTGCAATATTAAATCAGTCGAAAATGTGATACATCAGAGGTTCCGGATCGATCGATTCTTAAGATCTTATTTGTTTTATTTATTGATGACATAAGGAACGAACTTAAAACATATGCCCTTCTTTATGCTGTTGACTTGAAGCTATTCGCATCTATTTTATGTATTATTTATTTTATTTAATAATTATTAGGTAATCCATTAAAATATTGTGTATAAAATACTGTAATTTATACCATCTGTTCTACCATCGATAAAGGTATAATTGAGTTAGCCAACTTTAGACAATATAAGTATAAAAAAATAAGCATATTTACATGATTTGTAAATGCTGGTTAAAATATTTAGTTGTTACTTTTGTTCTTTTCAAAAGCAGTGCAATTAATTTCGAATATTTTAAGGATATTGCTTACATAGCAAGATGCAAATAGAATATATGGGAACATAAAACGTTTGATACTCTTTTATCAAGATACAAGTTAAGGTAATCTGATATGAATTATCCTAATATGTCATATGTAGATAGTAAATTCAAAGACACAAAAAGAGAAACAATTTATTTGTCGAATATTTACAATTATTATTAGTTGAAGGTTTGCAAGTTGAGGTCACAGAGATAATGTTCTTATATTGCTATTAAAAAGCAATGTAAATTGCATTATTGACACAGTTCAACGAAGTTTCTAACCCATTATTTACATTGAATTTCTGCTGTAATTAACTGGGTACAAAGATTGATTTTTACTTATGGTGATTAACATTCCTTTACAAATAAATATAAAAAGTGTCTACCTATCAATATTTATTATTCTTCAATAGTTGAGTAGGTACCTCTGATAACAATGGCATAAAAACAGCTGGGCAGAACGATAATACGTAGTGTTAAATATTTTGCTACTAAGGTCAATGGCACATTGAAGAAATACATTTCGCGAAAATTATAACTGAAACGAATCACATGAAATTATTTCCTGTTGAGAACAATGGGGAAGCAAGTCTGGAGTCAGATTCGACACTTATATAATAAATAAGTCTTTGGATAATGATTTTGTTTACGTGGAAGATCGTCGAAATAAATCCATTAAAAACTAATTCAGTTTAGGCCTACCTCGTTAATAATAATGTAATCTAATCAGCTGGAACACAGTGGGATAAATATTTTTGATAGGGAACTACAGCAATACTCTTGAGAAATTTCAAGAATGTTATAGGATAAAGAAGCTAAACTTTTATCATTTTATGTCCGTAAGCAAACTATTTCCGATCTCTTGCTTTCAGGTACGTCAGTCTGTACTATATCATTTGGATACGTTATGCATTATTGAATCAAATTTCTTCTATCCTACAACAAATGTTACGAAATTTTATCGGTTTTGAGGATGGCATAACTTTTCTTTTAGTGAATTATATTTCCTCCCTGAAATATACTTTGTTGAAAGAACCCAACAATTTTAGATGACTAACATAGTATTTCTAGGCATTTTTATTTTTAGTTATACCTACCTTGTAATAATATATTGAATAAATAAACCAGTTTTTATATTTAAGAAGAGTAGGTATATGGACCGTGTCTCTGCTATGATCTAATACCCTCATCCTGTATAAAAGGCTGTTATAAAACTGGCTATAAAAGGCTATTATAAAACCTTCACCTTTTAAAAAATATATACAGTCTGTATCAAATCAAGTGTTCATCATTGCTATTTTTTAAGTTTTAAATACATCTCAGACATTAATTTACTTTAGAATTATATGGTTTAAATATTCTTTAACTATCTTGTTATAATAATAATAATAATAAAATAATAATAATAAAAACGGTGTTTTCTACCGACACATCGAGGACCGCGGTCTGTCGACAAGGCTGACCTTCTACTATCTAAGGTCAGCCGGGCTCACTTCGGAGACTGAGGACTGAGGGATTTATTGCGGCCTGTCAAGATGGCGTTATAAACACATTGGTCTATCGTAGCCGCGTGATGGGTGTACAGGTCCCTGATGTCAACTGCAGGGCCTGCCGTGGGGCGCCGGAGACATTGATGCATTTGTTGTCAGCGTGCCTGGCAAAAGCCACTTCGGCGTACATCCATCGCCACAATGCGGCTTTACGAGTGCTATACTACCACCTTAGGCACTCGTATCAGATAGACCAACAGCCAGTGCCGCCTTACTTGCCAGGAGATATAGAGTCCGTCGTCGGGAACGACGTATGCCAGATTTTCTGGAACTACCAGTTCCCGACCGTCAGGCTTATACACGCTAATAAGCCTGACATTGTTCTCCTCGACAAACAAACCAGGACTATGTACGTCATCGAGTTTTCCGCTCCGGCGGAACCAAACATAGTCCTGAAGGAGGAGGAAAAGCGGACCAAATACCAAGATCCCCTGTTCGAGCTTCGCACGCTATACCCTGGCCACAAAGTCATGCTGGTAGTCCTCATTATCGGTGTTTTAGGAGGAGTTCGCACAACGCTGCTATCTGAACTGAAGACCATTCCGGCTTGCAGGAACTCTGCCTAGATCCTAGTAAGTCGGATGCAGAAATCAGTCATCCTTGGGTCACTACGTCTACTGAGGGCACACGATTTGGGAACCTGCAACTACTTACCGACCGGTGGGGAGGAGTAGTTGCAGTCACGACCTGGAGTTCTGGCACGGCTGCAGCGATGAGTCGGGACTCGTTGCAAGCCCTGACCAGTTTCTACAAAAAAAAAATAATAATAATAATAATAATAATAGTAATAATAATATGTAATAATAATATTTCTACCCCTCATTGTAATCGCAAGGATTAGCCCGAAGGTCTGAGACTTGTGTGGGAGAGGGGGGCGTATACTATTATTTAGCGGGTCGCATTTGCGCCTCAGGAACGACTTACGTTGGTAGGCCGTGACCACCATTCATTACTCGAATGAGGGAAACCTGGAAAACCTCATTAGGGGGACAGACATCAACTGATTTTAATCTCTCACATTAACACCAAGTTGACATTCTTCCCATCCTAGGCCATCGCCAGGATGGTTGCCAACCCATCCCTGCTAACAAGCCTTGATCTACGAGTAAACCATTTAATTAAAAATTGTTTTATAGAATGGAGATTAGAACCCACGACCTTTGGGTTGAGCGATCCAGATACTAAACCCTGAGCCACCGGCTCAAATAATAATATTTTAATAAAAAAGTATTTAATTTGTTTAGGTCATTTTTTTAGTACCTAAATTGAATCAGAGATCAAAAGTTCCACATTTCCAAAAACATTATGTATGTTCGTAACGGAAAGAGCATTTACATTATTTTTTATGGAAAATGAAACATGGCCATATGTTAATATGATACGCTTCATATTTTATGACACAATATTTCATTATAATAATTATTAATTCAATCAGATGTGGAATATTATCGAGGAGTTGTAATTCTGTAGTTATAATTCTCGGGGAGTTCCTTAATTTTGTATTTTTGATATAAATAAAATTATTATTTTCGAAAATGCTGTGTGCACACTATTGACCTCAATATCTGAAGAATATCATAAAAAATATGGTGTTTTCAAAGAAATGAGATTAAGATATTTCCAATAGTTATTTCTAAACGTTGTTGTGTGTGTGTTATGTGGTTTTGAATATATATAAAATAATAGTCTGAATTAATATAATTAAAGTTGGATATACAATAATTATGGCTATATTTCTAGTTGTTTTTAAGGTATGAATATTAAATGCATATTTTTGTTGAGACTAAAATACGAATATTTATTCATAGATGTCATGGTTTATTCGTATTATATAAATTTACATACCTAAGTAAATAAAAAAATAAAATTCTGATAAAAATGTTATTACCAAAAATCCTCAGAATTATGTCCTATAGGTATATTATCTTTCTCTTTTTCCAATAATCCCTCGACGTTTCACATTTCGGTTGCTCCGTGCTACTTCGTATATATATATATATATATATATATATATATATATATATATATATATATATATATATATATATATATATATATATATATATATATATATATATATATATATATATATATACCTAAGCCTCAGTTTATTTCCATTGTTATACCTATTTCCCTGTTCGTGTCTCATACCTACACTTCATACGTCAAAAAGTAGTAGATACGTTTTGCCGCCTTATCGTGTATTGTCACGATTACGTTCACGTTTACGAACATAAATTGAATAATCTTCATATTTTTAGAGCACGTATTCTTATTCTGAAGTCTGACAACTTCAATTGTTGAGGTCTATTTTGGATGATTTTTTTATTATATCATTTTTGAACACAATACAAGATGTTGAAAGAAAGAGATTTTTAATAAGATGGTACATTACGTATATTTTTACGGATGACAATGACATAGATATTGATGGTATTATACATGTTATATAAAATATTACATATTTACCGTAGGGACTTACTTAATCTGGGCCAACTGGGAAACTTAATCTATTCAGCTAGCGCTTATCGCTAATATTCTCAGTGTATAACTTAATACTGCAGCTGCATTTATGCAGATTTGGAAGTCACCTTACTTTATTCCTAGAAACAAAAACTACGATGCATTAGCGTCACCTGACAAGACATTCCGAACTTATAAAAGGCAGTAAGGTACCTTTCAACAGTTAGTTGTAGTTAACTTACAGTAGTTGTAGTAACTCGCTCATCATATTATAAACATTATTATACAAGGCTCTTCGAAGAGCCTCTGTTAGTAAAAATAAATATTTTAAAAAAATCAATCAATCAATTTATGACATAACATACATAATCCCAAAGTTAAACTTCACTAAAACATTCTCATTCACCGAAGCGACGCTACCAATACAATAGAGGGGAACGGAGGATGGATAAGATAAAAAACCTAAATTTCATTTCTCCTATTGTCAAGAGGCATTCAAAAACAGGTGAATATTTTTACTAGGTATGTGGAAATGCTACATACCTAAAGTAGGTAATTGGTCTTAACACATAATCCGAAAAGGAGGACACAGAATAAACGAAGAAGTACTCCAGTTACATTGGACCGAAAAAAACAGCATCTGCTAAAAAAATCCAAGTGAGCCTAAATTTTAAACCTTTTAAAAGTTTAAAATACACCTTTATTTTAACTTTGGAAGCAATGTCTAAAAAGTCCCCATCAATATCGCGCTTGCGATTTTAGTTATTAGTTTAGTTTAGTTATTAAGGGTCATAAAACTCTTATTTTCTCAAATATCTAGTTTTTCGTGAGTCGTATTACTTTTTGCTTTATTACAAAAAATAAAGAACAGGAAATTCTCTACAAAAAAGTTATATGTCTTTTCTGTACAACCAACGATTTATTAAATAATACAGAGCTAAATTATTCTACAAGGCGCGCAACGCATTATGTCTCGACAAAAAAGTATGTGGTACGGCTGTTAACTACTGTATATACATTTTTCTAATTTTGACATTTAAAGTGACAGTTTTCAAAACTCTTTGACGTTAAGAAACGTCTTACTTTTCATAACTAGGTAGTTATGAAAAGTAAAATATTATACAACTGGTGATGAAACGTTTGTTTCACCATCAGTTATGAAATATATACTACAAAAAATGAACAACTTCGACTTTGTGAGAATAACAGTAGATAAAGCGCATTGGGCCGTTTCTTCTATATCACTAGAAATATGGCTTTTGGTATCTGACATGGTGGTAACTGGTATAATATCTACTGATTTACTTCTACGAAAAATTATTTTCAAGAAATGTCAAACTTGACAGTAAATAAAAAGTTTATGTATCTTAGCAACAGTACACAAATATGAACATAATGTGATTTATAAATTAAAAAAAAAATAATTCTGTTCTTAAGTCAGTATTGATAAACATGCATGTCGTATATTCAAAATTAGAAAAAAATTTGTATGAAACACGTTGGGAAACACTATTTTGTGTAACTCGCATTCTAGAAATCTGCTCGTTACACAAAATAGTACTTTTCCCAACTGGTTACATAAATAGCTATTACAACACAATATTACCGGCTGTGATTGGATCTGTACTCTTTAACAAAGGAAAAATAAAAGTTTTTAAAATGTTCGAGAGGCGCCTCAAGTTGCATCAATTTGCGGACGTTTTTAAGCAGGAAAATTGTACAGTAGAGACGATTTTGGAACATAGATTAGGCATTCTTCTGGCAATCTATGGAGCTCCTAAATCAGAGTTATCCATTGAAAATTATCGATACATGACATTTGCGAAGTCAACAAGACTTAACACCGCAGTGAAATTGTCGTCACTTCCACCCACTACTGCCGCCGCACGCCAACATCTAAGTCGAGTGTATTATCAAGTACAGAATTGGCTTGGTAATGATTTAAATCCTGAACAATGGGGATGGAAGATAAATAATGTTTTGGAGCCCATTAAGACTTTATTGCAACCTGCACCAGACCTACTTTTAAATACAATTTTTTGCAATTGCACTAAAGGATGTAACACAAATTGCAGGTGCAGAAAAGTTAGACTGTCCTGTTCAATACTTTGTGGTCATTGTCACGGTCAATCATGTATCAACGCAAATGTCAATAGCGCTACGGAAGGAAATATTCAGGATGAAGAATATAATGAGTTTGATCCCGTTGACCTCTTGACACAAAGTACAACAGAAGGACAAGAAAATGTTGGGGAAGAAAGTAACTACGACATAGAAGAGAACGAACAGGTATTTGAGGAGACAGACGATGACAACTTGGAGGAAGGGACAGAGAACGAGAACATGGAGTAGTGACAGAGGACGAAGAAGTGGAAGAGGTGACAGAGAACGAGAATGAGGATAAGCTGTAGAAGACACTATAAAAAGAGCAAACTCATGGATTAGGCCTATTGGGAAACCATGTAAAAAAATGCGCCTTGTATCCTGCCTCTGAGGTGGTGTGGAAACCGATGCACCGCTACCCTGTCCTTTCCTGGCGTATAGAGTGAAAACTATTGGTTTTACGTAAAATATGTATATAACATTTTTTGAAGAGAATTTTTTAATCTTTGTTTTCTATAATAACCAAAAAAGTCATAGAACATACGGGAAGCAAAATATTTGCGAAAAACCGATTTCTGTGACATTTGACCTTGAATAACTTGAAACGCAAGCCACATATCGGTGGGGACTTTTGCCACATTATTAGTAATATAAAAGTAAAGGTGTATGCAAAATTTCAGCTCACTTGTATTTTTTTAGTAGATGAATCCTTATGTTACTGGACTAAAGAGGACATACTAGCTAGAAAAGTCGTGATATACATATATGAACGTAAATTAATGGTTATTGAAATTCTTATCATTCTCCACTATTTTGAAAACTTTTAGAATAGTGAAAGAAATGTTATTTAAAGGACGATTGCCTAATGTCAATTATTAAGACTTCCGGTCGCTTGTTTAGGTTCAGTTTAATTAAACCTACGACTGAAGCAAATCAATTGGTACACAATCATGATTTAGATCGAGGCTTCACTAATTTAAAGTTTAACCCGAACACCTAAAACCGATCTTTAGAGTTAAAATACACATACGGTTAATATATTTAATATTTGTGACGGAGGAAGCGTTATACATATTTTTTTAATAAGTAGAGTAAAATTGAAAGAGTTGGAAACTTAGGTGTGAACATCAAAACACTAGACTGGAAAAACGGTTGGTCTGGATCTATTTTTGGTTGGCAAAACGCGCGTCGAGTGGAGTATAGTGTTTTGGTGTTATGTGGAAATCTACGTATATGGCAGTTAAGTAGAATAAATCTCAGGTTTACTGCTGCTGTTAGTTAGCTGCTGTGCTACTGTGAAGGCCTGATGAAACTGATATTTATCACAATGGGAAAAGAAACACTAAGCTCATTGCTACAGTAATCGATAGCTTCTTTGAAGTAGGTCAAAGCGCCACAGTAAATCATTTTTGTCGAGGTGGTTGGGCTGGCAATTGAAGTGACAACTCTATAATGTAGAATATGCTTCAATAGTTATTATGGGATATTATAGTATGTTCTTTTGAGGAGCATATACACGAAACCAGCAACAAAGTTTTCTTGAGCAATTTTGGTTTAAATTGTACCCCCAACCCCGCGTGGACACTAGAGGGTTACACCTTTAGCCTGCTTTGATTTATCTAATTATCTATTTATATATACTATTTATCCAATAAAAATTGCTAGTATTTAATTTTTTATTTTTCAAATGTGGTTTTTTGAAAGGGTTTGAAACCTTTGGTCTGAAGATAACACTGACGTAGTTTTCCACATAACACCTAAACACTATACTGGACTCAACGCATGTTTCGCCTGACTGGATCAGATTTAATCGTCTCCAGATGATGCCAACTTAGTTGGAGAAATGCACGTCGAGTGCAATGGATATAGTGTTTTGGTGTTATGTGGAAAACTACGTCAATGTTAAATATAGTTTTCTTTTTTTTTATCTAATAAAAATTTAGACTGTATATCTCACTAATGTTGACTTTTTTTGTATAACAATTATAAACTGTCAAGATGCAAAAAGCCAATGAGAACAAAATAAGTGTTACTCAATTCTAAGCCATCTTTGTTAGCATTGCATAAGTTACTTGTGAATCTATTAGTGCCTTAATTGATTGAAATAGATTGAATGATGCGTCCTTACAGTAGGTAAACGGTAAACAGCTTGATCAAAAAGCGGGTCTGATATAATTGCTGGAATTACTGGAATTGGCTGGTACAATGAATGCCTGGAATGCCTGGGCCATGAAAAATTTGCTTCTCGAACAGCATTATTTTAGAGCATAAAAAATGAGATCATGAGTTTTTCTCTGTGAGCGGAAATATGTAGAGAATAAAACGGAAATGAAGTGGGGCGAAGCCGTTTATTACTTGTCCTGGAAGAAAGGTTGTAGGTATTATAGTAGATCACCATGTTTCGAGTTCGTTTGTGCATAATGTTGTTATTAATAGCTATATATTGTTTTAAAAGCTTCTCTTATATGTCACAAGATATTATTGACTGTAGATCAGGAGTTCAACATAGGAGTTTTATATTCCATATAAAGTAATTAGTGAATTTCCGAACACATTTTTTAAGTACACTAGGAAAAGTACACTATTTCTGTTGATTGTTTTTGCCGCTCAAAAAACACGTGCATCAGGCAAGTCACGGCTGGTAAAAAATCACCAAAAGCGATTTCTGCGACGATCTGCAGCCCTTCTTTGTGTCCTAGTTGGTAGGTATCCACGCGAACATTTTTACAGTCATACCGTGTTCGCTCTTCACCGACGCTGGCAGCTCAAAGCGTACGTTTCGTGGCTCGCGGGTTACACTAACAACCGTATATACACCAATATACTTTACTCTTCCTTTGTATTTCTTGTTATAATGTATATCATTTTAAATTTGTTAACAGAAATGTTCGCCCTTCTGTAAAATAGGCGGACGCTTTTAAGCTTTTTCTAAGCTCGACATTTCAGGTTGCTGGGATATCTCTAATTTTTCTGAACTGTTACAGTTCTTCAAGTAATAGTTTATTCAAATCTTATTAAAATTTGCAGTACGTTTGTCTATCTAAATATTTTTTCTCGTCTAATATATTTACATCTACTGACAAGTTTGATAAGAATTCAAAACTAAACATGTGATTTTAACTTATTTATAAAATATAAATAAAAAAATAAAGGGTGTATACATTACTAGAAAACTGTAACTGATTGCTAATTTAACGATTTCGTTACATCTAAATGTTCAATTATTACTTCCGCTTATATTATTAGATACGAATTGACTTCTTCCGCATACTGAATGTTAAATTAATTTCAAGTTCATTGGCAATTTAGTCACTATTCAACTAAGTGCATTAAAAGTAGTAAAACTAAAAGTTTATTTTTTTAGAATAGTATATAACCATTTATATTAAAACGCGTCGATTCTATCTCGCTCTAAATTCCGTCGCCAAACCAACAAAGTTTCTCCGAAGGTCGCCCCAAACCTTTCTTTTATGCTTAGGCGCATTTTCGTCGCATTTCCTACGCGTTTTCTCAATTTAAACGCCTTTTCAAATAACCTTTGCAACATTTTCGTTCGATCGATTGTTCTCCTAATGTGCGCCTAATGGCCCCGTCACGCCTCCCGAAATCCCGACTTTTCGCGGGACCCTCTCAACCATTTTTCTAATTTTTACGGCTTCGAGAACCGCTTCACATGAAAGTTTCGTCCTTTCTCTAATCCATTGATCTCGAGTCGCGTCCGTCTCAACTTCTTTCTCATTTTATCTGCCGATGTGAGATTGCACTAACGACAAGCACCTCCTACGAAAACTGTCAAATTAATTAAACTTCATAGAGGTTGTTTTCCTATGAGAAAATCGATCGATGACGGACGAAAATTTTCTATGACGGAATCGATAGTACTGACTGCCAAACACTTCTGATTACCAAAATACTGAAGCGAAATGCTTTTCCAATTATAATATCGGTAAAAATTAATTTCAGATTAATACGTACAGTTTACATAGTTGTCTCAGCGCCAAACAATAACGAGTGATGCGGTGGCGTAATGGTAAATTCGAATCCCGCTGGATGCAACTTTTTTTTTACTTTTTAATTCCAATTATTTAGAATCTTTCCAAGTTTGGAATTAATTCGTTCATTTTGGCAGTCTCTAAAATTCATCATTTTTAGCTTACAAAAGTAAATATCTACAATATTAATTTGATGCAACAATTATGACAGCAATATATTTTTTAGTATATTAACATTCAATATAACTTGTTTTTGTTTTGCTTCACCCTTTTTAATTTGAGACTTATTTTTTTTCGTAAGTAAACTGATCGACAATTCAAAAAAAGTAATGTGGTTGTGTAGTAGATAAAAAGCTTATTATGGTGGGTATTTCTGTAGAAATTAGTACGCGATTGTCGGTTTGTCAACTTTTCATTTTTAGCCAATAACTCAAGTCAAATATGTCAATAATTGTCAAATCTCAACCGATTCCCAAAAACAATGCACCAAAGCAGTCGCAATGGAAAGACTTTAAAATTGTGTGTTAGAAGTAGGGTAGTTCCATTTGAAATTTTAAAGATGGGGTTGCTAGGGGTTAGTGGGATGAACATATCAAGTTGGCTTCACTGACAAATATGCTTCCCTCAAGAACAGAAATCGACGGGTCTCGGCAAATTCTAATTTTTCTTTCGGTTTTATAATTATAGGGGGGGGGGTCAAGTTTTCGTTGAAAGACCCTGTATAACCCAGGCAACCAAGAACCAAGTATAGTGACATTCTGTTCTTCGTTTGTGAACTCTTACTTGATTTGAAATATCAGACTTTCACATTGTAAATATAATTTTTCTAATAACCAGTGGCAAAACTTAGTTAATTTAATAAATATGTAATGACTTCGTTGTAACTCCCTACAATGAGATTTTGTGTCAAATTTGGTTTGCCTTCATATTGCACTTTGCGCAATAAAGCTAGATCTACCAAACCTTATATCAACGTATTAGTGAGACGACGTTCTATCCAAATCTGTAAAAATACACAGGGTGTTCCATTTAAAAAATATAAGTTGTGGTAAACCTCTCTTCCTCCTTTTGAAATAAAAATCTATATTTGCTTGCTATATTTTTTATAATTTATTCAAGGTGGTAGTTTTCACTGGGCCACTCAGTATAATAACCGAAAATAGAATTTATAAAGGCGGTGAGTAATTCCACTATTGGATATTTCTTCACCATTTTTATAATTAACCAGTGTATTATTTGGTTTTGCAAGAGGCACAAAAATAATTATTGATATAAAAAACTAAACTATAATAAAAAATAAACATAGAAAGAAACCAACTTTAGGATAGGGCCTGGGCCAATAATTGAGATTTAATGAGTTTAAGAGTCCATTTACTAGGTCGAAATAAGCCCTAAATCGGCGTTCGTCTCGTGTCTAATTATAAAAAAACTATAAAAGAGAGCGTCTTTTAGTAAAAAAGTATTGAAAGATAAGACTTTAATCTAAGTCCCTATAGTAGTAATTTTTGGTATTTCTTTTTATTTTTAAAATTCCAGGCAAACAATCTTGTACTAAAATAGCGTATTTTCAAAAATTATTTTCTCTAAAATACATGTATTAAACAAAAATTTGCTACTATAGGGATCTAGTTTATCTTTTGATCTTTCCGGTGATATATAATTTATAACACTAAAAAGAAATTTTGTTGCAATTATAAGAGAAATCCGGTACCCTTACAATGAGGGCTAACTTTATTTCCATGTGCCTTTTTACTTCGGCTTTACGTGCACCTCCGCAATCTTAATAATTCGATAGTGGGAATATATAAGTCTCCACCCATCGGCTACCCATCCTCTCAATCCGACCCCGCATTCATGCCTGTCAAATCTACAGAGAATGGACCCTTAATATATTTTTATAAATGCTTCTGATAGGAAATTATAAATAAAATGAACAAATAGTAAAAATTAAAAAAAAAATCGTTTGAGAGAAAGTCTTAGTTCTTTGCTTGTGATATATGTTCCTGCTAGTACTTAGTTTGCCGGATTTTCTATAAATTAATAAATAACTAGGTAAATAAATGGTAGCAGACCCTAATTTTATTACACGGCACTTTACTTTTAGTGGATATCCATTGAAACATTGTAAGTGTTCATTTACTAAATGCGTACGCTACTTTCTTTGGCATTCATTTTAGACAAGGCGAAGCGGTATTATCCTTGTCAAGTTTAATAAATCATTGATTGATGATCTATTAGACATAAATAGATATTCAAATGAATTTAATAAAGTTCTTGAATGAACTTGAAATAGATATAGAAGATGCCTAAGTTTAATAAGGATATTTTTATAGCATGAAAAGTTTATTTTAGATGATGAAATAAAAGGGTGTATTTTTAAGCATGGGACACATTTATAGAGTGAATATACTAGTTGTAAAAATTGCTAATGTGAAATTATTGTTTTCAAATTTAGCCGCCAATATGTTATTCTGGTGTCACCGGACCCAGTCGTATGGGTGGCACTTGGAAGCGTTGTAACTAACGCAACTGCACAAATTATAAATATTATCTTCTCGATATAATCAAACGACAGTCAATCCACTTTCACTGAAGTTATTTTTGATCTACTTTAGTGCAGTAATGGGGAATTAAAGTGATTCTAATGAGAACTACAGGTTAATGTATTACAAATATCGTAAATAATAACCTTATTACTTATGCTGCTTACACGCAAAGGAATCATACACACGGGCATAAACTCGTTTATGCATCTCACGTGCCTTTTTTAAATTTTATTGGAATATCGATTGTCTTTAGAACTCCTTATAACCTAGATATTTTAATAGCGGCATTCTGAAGACTTTGTAGTGGTTTTCTCGTCGGTATTTATTTGCTGCTCGCCAATTTCGAAAATGTTCTGATTATTTTGATATAAATCTAAATAATCTATACTTCTACAGAATGATGTAATATTCAGAATCTATTCCAAACTTGTGGACAAGTTTTTTTAACTCGAGCTAACTTCTGTTTAGTATAATTTCTGTATCTTCATATTCATTTCAATGAGTTGATAACATTTTATAGTTTGTCTTCGTTTTTGTAGAAAGTATATCGTTTTTAAATTCATAATAAATATCTTAAATATTAAATTAGGGCTAGTATGCATTCACATTTAATAGATTATTCACTTCGAAGGTGATGAATGGATCATTTTTCTTATACTGTATGTTACATAAAGCTTTGCAAACTATTTTTCAGTTTTGTAATCTTGTCTTCTAATTTTCTAGTTCATATTCGAGGTCTCGTTCTTTAAACTTAACATGTACGATTAACATAATTTAGTATTTATTTGAAGGAGATGCCGAAAACAACTGCTCCACGGACAATATGCCGCGACTAGCATTAAATTACTCTGGCTCCGGCATCTCCACAGAAGTCGCCAGATCCTTTAAGGCCAACCACCGGAGATGGCAATGACTAGATGCCGGAGTAAGGCAATGCCAGTCGAGGTATATTGCCCGTGGAGTAGTTTTCGGCATTTCCTTCAAATAAATAAGTATATAGGATTGTCTTCCTCAAAAACAATAGGTAGAGGTCACTGTACCAAAAGAGGACACTACTGTGTTTCTCAACACTACTATTATATTCCTTTAGTGTTTTTAGTTCTTTCTTAATGACCGTATTTGTTTAGTTCACTTTGTTTAATAATTTGAACTGCAACAACTTCTGTGTAAAGTCATATTTATTAAATTGCTCTAAAAATATTTACATATGTCGCTCATTGAAGAATAATTTCCATTCTAGATGGCGTAGACCATGATACATAGTTGTATCATGGGCGTAGACCATATTCTCAGTTGTCATCGTTCTTAAAGACGTTTATGGCACTGATAAAATCTGATTGATCGAAATAACTGTGTCAATTTGGCGTTACGGATGACTGCAAATAAAATAAATTTAAAATGAAGTTTTGTAATCTATTATTATTTAAATAGTGGTGTACGATGGCATTCTTAATCTTAGAATCATTATTTTTTCATTCCACAGATGGAAGTACCTATGTTAGTTCCTTTTACAAAGATGTACCCATACTCATGTGGACACACTATCGAAATTCTAAAGTATGTAACACTACTACCTGGTTACAAATTTGAATGCCAGTGTTGTTGAGTTCTTTCTTCAAATAGAATATTGACGTCCTCTTGGCGCTTCTAATACTATCTTTTAGATAGTATAGTAGTACTATATATTTTACACAAGGCACTATACAACTCCAACATCCATAAGACAAAAAATGTAGTTCACGTATTCCATAGAATGTTTAGATTATAGATCTCGTCACGATATTTTTACTACTTAAATTTATTATATGCAGAACTTATATCTACATAGTTGTAACATATTTTATTGCCTTCAAAGTAATATTAAAAAATCCCATTTCCTTATCATTTTCATTGGTTTTCTTCGAAAAAATAGTAATTTTTTAAGTGTGTCTGTGTGTGTGTGTGTCATTAATTTTTATGACACACATAAAAAAATATATATTTATATGCAATTTATTAATATTTATTAAATGTATTTTTAATTTATTCACGAATAAATTCTTAGGTATTGCCATATGTTTCTTGCATGGTATTGTGTTAATTAATTGCATATGACGTTTGGTGCTTGAGCATATCGTATTTAATTATTTTTTAAAACTCCCTGTTAAATGCTAAAATGCTACAAAACTTGTGCGTTTTGTCGGCAAAGACAAGACGAGAGAACGGTATAGCATAAACATTATCCCTTTTATTGTTTTTCCATCTGTACACTATTAATTTTTAACGAACATACCTTAACAATGACAGAACAGAGCGTAAGCTGTGGTTAATTAGTGTTATTAGAAAATAACAATTAGGTGTGTATATATCCTTTGCTGTTGCCACGAGACGAAACCAACATATTTTAGTTTAGGTTTACCTGCACATTATATTGTCATAATTACAATTTATTAGCACAGGTATTTCTCTATAATGTATTTTATGACATACTTCGGCCAATTCATGGACTACGCGAGTAATATTCGAGGTATATGTATAAGAAAATTTAGAAACTCGAAATGTTACACTAAATATTTATTATTTTCATACAAAATTACCTAACAGACGGTAACGGTAATCCTACGTGTAATTTAAAAGGTCGGAAAAGGATAACGGCCCATCGTTTTGATACACGTTGCAGATATTTGGTTGCAAAAGATAAAACGGACTTGTAAGAATGAAATTGAATTCTTTTTTTGTTCAAGTCAGTTCACTAGGAGTTTGTAGCTGGATTACAGGCTCGGTGGTGTATTCGTAGACATAGACGCTATCTTAACCCTTATTATTAGAGATACAGTCATCATCCATCAACCCCTAAATTAAAAACGTACCTATCAGTAAATATATTACTATTACAAACAGAATTCGTAAGTGAACGTTTATCCGACCTATAAGAATACAGAGTTTTATATTACAATAAAACATTGTGGATGTTCATATATTCCCAACAAGATGATATAATAAAATTCATTACTTAATATAAACATTCAAATGTACCTGCCTTTCTTTTGAAATCTTTTGAAACATGTTTTTCCCAACTAACTTCAGTTAGGTATTTAAATTTACTGTCTCACCCTGTATAATTTTTTAGAGTTTTGCTTTCTTTCCAATTATCGATAATGAATTTGCTGTCAATTATAAAATAAGTTGTATATTACTTCTAGTTTTTTATATAGTAACATGAAGAGGAAAAAATAGTCTTTATAAGTATATACACACATGTCAAACAATAATAAGTCTCTTATATTAATAAAACATTTATTGAGGTTAATTGATCTTCCCGGATAAACCAAAATGTGTAAAAATTACGGACAAATTATTTGCACACTCTCGAACTAGTTTCTCATGTTGATGGTGTTATTGATGGTGCGATCAGATCAATTCTATCGTCACATGTTTTCAAATTACAGGATGATTTTAAATTTTTTCCTATTTCAACAAGGTCCCATATTGTATATCTCTTATTATGACAGATATAGAAAAAGTGTAAATGGCAAATTTTTAAAAGTACTAAAGTAATGCTGTGGAATGGATTTTTTCTATCTACTTTTGTTTTTGAGCTGCGGAATAAACTTATATCTTTTTTAAATGGGTACTGAGAGTTATATATCTAAGCTATGCCTCATTTCTTGTTTATATTTAATTCAGTTTGATACAAAAGTAAGTTTTTTTTTCTTTAAAACTGAGTTGTCGTGGCGGCAATTAAATTTGCAACAAGCAATTTAGGTAGTTGCAAAAATATTTTTTAATACTTAGTACTACATAACAGTCCCTGAAAACAACAGGTTAAATGCATACAAAATTAAATAATGAGTAAATCTTAAGGACTACGATATTAAAAAGTACAATAAATGTTCAAATTACATCACATTTTGCTTAATATTAAAATAACATAAATAAAAGTTAAGAAAATAATAAGAAACGAACACAAAATTTTATATTGTTTTTTTGAAGTAGAAAATATTAGACGAAAGTCGTAACTATTTAAATATACCCATATTATTATATATTGTTATAATCAGGAAGGAAAGCTACTTTTATAATGAAAGATAAACAGGGAATCTCATTTAAAAAAAAAAACATTAATTTATTCCGTAGACCAAAAAAACAAAAGTACCTAGATAGAAAAAATTTGACTACTCCACTGCATTCTACTTAAGTACTTTCAAAAAATCGTCATTTCCAGTTTTTTCTACATCTCTAAAATAAGAAAAATACATGGTCTTGTTGAAATAGGCAAATTTCAAAATGTGATAATAGAATTGATCTGATAACACCATCAACCTGGCCGTGAAAAAGTAGGTAGAGGCTGTGCAATTAATTTCTCCCTAACTTTTACACATTTTGAGTTACCCTGGATTGCTATCAAAAACGGACTGCCCTGTACAGGGATGCCTCGTCTCGGAACTTTATCTCTTTCATCTTTTGGGAACACCTTTGTCGGATTAAATGATGGTATGCATTGACGAATATTAATTATCCCATCTCGTCGTTTCGAAAATAAATTTTCGTCTCGCCGACAAAATGCTTGTTCTAAACAACAAGCGAGACAAGATGAAAATAGAATACAACGGGCAACACAATTTTCCGCATGTGCAACTATAATTTTTTAGCTTTTTTATAGAAACTATCGTTTTCTATTGATAAATTAATTGATCATTTTCTTGGAAACGGGAACTTATATCAAAAATTAGGAATTGCTAATAAAAATTTGTCATATCCTGAACATAAGTAAGGACCTACATGTATTACAACAGTTAAATTCTTAAACTCGTCAAGTTTTGTACTATTGAATCTCAAAATGTTTAGTTTTGTGTGCATGGATGTTTAAGTAGAGCTCTCAGTACCTTGGAAACCTATAGTAGTTACTCATATATGCTAAATAAATAGCAACAACATAATAATGTTTCTAGCTATTTTCTCATTTGCAAATAAAATGAGGAAGCAGATATAGAAAATGCAACAATATGTGTACTCGTATAAATTTCTACGATAATTTTTATTTGCTTTTACCAAATTTTGCAGCTATATACGTCCTCATTATTCCGAACTCGTTCACCAATAACAATTAATGACTAGATTAAATTACACACTCTGAATTAGTCACATTGTATATTGAGAGGTTCAATTTGCATGTGCAAATCATTTTTTGTTGTATAATTAAAAATAATGAGCAGTCAGCATGTTGGAATTTTTAAATAGTTGCGTAATTATTAGGTCAGTGAGGAAAAAATTATTTATTCAGAACTTGTAATTGTAGTAATTCATTTAACTGGTCTTTGAGGTATTATCTAACTCTAACAAGTTATTTAATGTGATGGCATTTTCTAAAGTGCTCTACACACATGCAGTTTGAATCGAAGATCGACCTGCAAGCCTCGGTTTGCACAGGTAAATTTTTGTGCGATTTATCCGAAAAAGTAGATTTTTCGTGCAAAAGTGCACGTGCAAAGAAATTTTGAGGAGTTTATTGACCTAAGTATACAGAAGCAATACTTGTTTGTGGAAGGTGAAAATTAGGCTGCTTACGGGATCAAAAACTGTATCTAAAGGCATCAATAAATATTTTCAAAGATTTACTGAAATGGCTTCTTCTATATTAACCTAATTAATAAAATATTTCGTATGATCAATCCCAACAAAATACTTTTTTCTGTAAATAACTGTTTCATTTAGTAGCTTTTGATAAATCCTATTTTTTTAAGTATTTGTAAAAAATCGAAATTTTGATATTTACGTTTTTTTACTCTGGACTGATTTGAGAACATATTTAAAAAAGAACAACACTCCATGATGGCAAATTTTTGTTTTTTGTCGTATAGCCTAAACACATTTTTCACCTTTTGTTCTTTGCGGGGCTCACATTACTTTAACTGAATTTAATTATGTAAGTGGATATCCTTGCAGTTCAGCTATGGTTGGTTACTATTGCCTCGACCATAACGGAACTGTTGAAGGCAGTCGAAACAGTGAAAATCACATGACTTATTTTGAAAAAAAATGTATTTAACTGTTTCAGTATTTAAATATATTTTGAATATAAGATTCTATAGTTTCATTTTACTTAAAAATTAATAGGGGAATCAAAATTAGAAGCAAATTGTGGAGGCAAAGAATTTCTGATTGTATAGAGATATTAAAATATTTTAATTTTTTTTTTAATTTACTGTAAAATGTAACTTGATTAGTTTAAGGGTTAAGCCTCATTATTATAAACTAGGAAAGATAGAATAGAATTTAATAATATTACTATGTAACTGATAACTTGATTGCGATAATAGTTTTTAATTTCAGTCGGTCTAGAACATTTCTGCAAAATTGTATTCCTGTATTCTCACCCTACCTATATAACTCTAAGGAAGGATCAAATGAAATATTACAAAATCTCCAATTTTAATTTACCAGTTTATACTTTCGGAGTACCCTGTATGGCAAATAGTTTATATGAAAATTATCATTACATACATCAATTATTTAGGAATGTAAATACCAAAGACGTGTAATCATTATAATTGCCACTAATCATAACGTGTGATATAAATTTCAACATTGTAAGAATAAATTATTTCTTTGACTGACCGCTAATAAAATATAATACTAATCTGACACGTGATGTTTAATATGTAATAACCTAATAACGTCTTAAGTAGTCCAGCCTCGAAAAAACGCTTAATTCAAGATTTATTTTAAACCATAAGATTTTATGCAATTCAAAAAACTAAAAGCTGCGACTTTATTATTATTTATTTTTCCTAAAAATGTTATCACTAACGTAGTTTTCCACATAACACCAAAACACTATACAGCACTCGAGGCGCGTTTCGCCATCAAGTTGGCATCATATAGAGACGATTAAAACTCAGTTTTAATCATCTCCGGATGATTAAAACTGACCCTGCAGATCCAGGCTAGAAGATCTGCCGAATTTCGGCATGCTGGTATGATCTTCAGTTCCGAAAGCAGTGTATCTCTTGCTCCACCGAGGGCTCCTATTATCAGTACAGCTTCACAGTATGTTCTGGATGGAGTCTGCAGGGTTCGAAGAGCAGGTCTCGATATTTCGTCCGTTTCTCCTTCTCTTGCAAGAAAATTAATTAATATCTCGAAATCGGGCTGATATAGGTATAAGAAAATATAAAGTTATCTATACACTTAAGAAAAGTTATTCAGAAATGGATGTAGAATCCAAAAATAAAAAAAATATAAGGTATTCCACAACGAAGCCGTTGCTACTTTTACGTAGAACTGCTCCGCACTTTCGAAAATATTTTAACAAATTTTCAAAACCATCGGTTGACCCGTTATTCATATACTTCTAATACTTTATCCACCTTAAATCACCCTGTATATGTTTCGGAAGCTTTTGATAGATACTGGTGAGTTATGATGAATCCTAGTTTGACACTAGGATTAGTGGTGACAATACTTTTCATCAGTTCGATAGAAAAACAATATAATTATGTGTTAGTCGTATTTGTTCTGCTACTTTCCAACATATAGGTACCATCTGTTTATGTTTTTCCATGTCACATTTTGAATAATTTATAACGTAACAGAATGCAACTTATTTGTTAATTTATCTCAGTTTATTGAAACTGAAACTACTAATTATTAGTATTTGTTTACACGAGCTTTTACACTACTCTGAACATAATAATTAGATGTTGTAACTATTTACAACTGTATTTCAAATTATTTATTGTTTGGGTATATGTTGTTCATATTTGGGTAGGTAATAAGTTGTCGATTTATAACCTGACATAAAAAACATACTGTTCTCATATAATTCAAGTGTTTATAATAACAAAAATAATAAATTAATATTAGATTATTTTAATAGAATTAACTATACGTCTCTTGAACCTATTTTCCAAAACTCTATAGGTATATTTACCCAATTAAAAAAAAATGTCCAATACGAAGTAAAGATGGTAAAATTTATGTGGTGACAAAATTCTTAAGGGCTTAATAAACAAGAAGGTTTAAACAAAGGTTGGTAATAAATCAGAAATAATCAAATGACCTTACCCAGAAATAATCAAAGGACCTTACCCACAAAACGTGCGTAAGGTCGTCGGCATTTTGACTTCCTACATTGTTCTTTCTATATTCAACACAAAATATCAGTTGATCTATTTTATGGAATATTTTTTTTTACTTTTTTTACATTACAAATAATTCTTTTTATCTTAATTAAGGTAAAAAGCTTTGTTTTTACTATAATAGCGTAGATACAAATTGTATCTCCCAATAAAATTTTGTGTTCAGTGCAGTATTTTCTCAAAATTGATGACATCTGTATATCCCTAATTGAACTATTACACTAAATGTGGTTTAAATCAAACCATTAAAAAGAAATAGATTTTTCAAGTTGCACATAGGTATAGGCAAACTATACCTATACCTATTCATGTTGTATCGCAGAAATGAAAATTTTTCGGATCAGTGTTCGAAGGGAGGTGTTTTTTACTTTAATGCCCTGAAATATTTTATCCTTCTTACTAGAACTAGTAGAGGGAAAATGTTGACAATTTTCAAGTCATTTTTGATTTCCTGTCACTTCCGGTTATACCGGAAGTCGGTACGAACTTTCTTATTTTAATTGAAATACTACATTTTTTACTGCACTTTCGAATTCCTTAATAAATTTAAGGATAATATTATTCAGAATTTCTTATATCTAAATTGCACCGTTGTTGAGATATTTTTTTTAAATCGAGCATAGTTGCATTCTTTCACAATATATTAAAAATTTTCAACATCAAGTCACCAAGGAAAAATTGGATTGCAGCCTTAATAAAAAATGTCAAGGAAAATTGACGAAAACAAATTCATGTTATTCAAGGTATTTAAGAATCCACCATTATTAATTTCACCAAAACTCAAAAACTCAATGTTTTTAAATGGCAGCTCCCATATTTTCTACTTTCATTCAATTCCTCTTAAAGAAATAATGGAATCATACCTATGTAAAATTTGATATACCTAAAGTGAGCTCTTTTTGAGTTATTAACGAAAAACTGATTTTTTTTGTATTTATAAGCAAATTCTATTATTAGCTAGGTATTTGTGATGATTAACAGTCATAAAACAATAGTTTAAGAAAACTATCAGGTAAAATATGAACTTGCAGAATGTCATGTCTAGGATGAAATAGTGATTCTTTCAATTTCATAGTGATTTATGGCGAATATGATAAATACAAGGAATACAATATAGGAATACGAAACGTTTCTGTCAGATATCCTGATAGACTAAAACCTTCCTGTGATATCATAATAAGCTAGAAGACTGACAGAAAACGTTTCCAGTTACTCTCATAACGTCTTTATTAGATTCACCATAAATCACTATTAACCAGAAGATATTTCAATATTTCATCCTAGACGTTAAATTTCTCAATTTTAAATTATCTGAATAATATCGGATCAACTTATAAATTCAATAATATCACTTTTTCGGCAATAACTCAAAAAGTATAAATTTTTTAAAGGAATTGAAGAGGAAACAATGAGGGTTGCCATTTAAAATAATTGAGTTTCTGGATTTTTTATATTATGGTTGTAGGTAATTCATTTTTTTCTTGGATATTTGATTTTGAAAACTTCAAATATATCTATATCGTAAAACCATACAAGTCACAAAATTAAAAAAATATTGAATATCTCAGAAAAGGTACAATTTAGGTATAGGAAGTCCCTAAATAAAATGAACCTTAAATTTATCAAGGAATTAAAAAAATGCAATAAAAAATAAATGTAGTATTCCATATAAAATAATGAGGTTTGTACATTTGGTAAAATACGAAGTGACAGAATGACAAAAATATTTTTGAAAAAGTTAACGTGATCAATCAGCCGCCCAAGCTAATTTTAAAAAAATTACCTTTATTAGTTCTCTACAGTCTGTCCATAAAGTAACCCCCCCCCTGCTAACTTTTGAACGAATCGAGTTAGAGAATTCTAACAAAATACAGGGTGAATCTCGTAAAATGAAGTTGATTCTGACGATAAATTCGATTGTTTAAATTCAAAGATGTGCCGTGTTGCACCTCATTTAAGAGATAATTCAATTCTCTACTTTCTCGTTTTTGAAAAATGACAATCGAGTTAGCAGTTCTCTAGTTACAAGCATTTCTGTTTCTAATCTGATCCATAAATAAAATGTTAATTAATATTTTAATACAACAAATTTTGAACAAATATTTATTAAAACAAAAAATACAAGAATTAAATAAGTTATTCAAAATGTTGTCCATTGACTTCTTGGCACATAAAAAGTCTACTTTGAAATTCTGGCATGATATTTCCTAAAATTTCTGCAGGGATATTTCTACACATATGTGTTAGACGTTGCTGTACCTAGTTCGTCGATATTTACTGGAGGAGTTCTGTAGACGTTTGACTTCAAATATCCTCATAAGAAAAAGTGAGTTGACAGCGCCCGTGGCGCCATCTTTCAATTTGAAGAATTGAATTTATCGTCAAAATCAACTTCATTTTACGTGATTCACCCTGTATTTTGTTAAAACTCTCTAACTCTATGCATTCAAAAGTTAGCAGGGGGGTTACTTTATGGACAGACTGTATATGTATACGGATCAATTCAGCTCGTCTTGATATACCCTGTATAATAATATCTATATTGCTTAGTGTTATATGTATACATTGACCGATTAACTATAAAAAATCGTCTTCCACTTTTGTCACTGTTTGCAGTGCCTAAAAAGTTACATAAAACCGGATATGATGCAAAACTAAATTCCTACAAAGAGACATTTTTCATGCTACCTACTCCTGATTATTTTTATAATTATTTGTGTACGGACGAGCCAGTTTACAAGCATTTGCTTTTACAATTGTGTTAACGCCATTAATTCAATTGAGCTAGCATGTTAGAATGTTAAAATATGCATTTAGTTAGTTTCACCATGTAATCATATGCATGCTCAACTGCATTTCATGCACTAACTTCATGCGTGTTATAGCAGGAGAGATTTTGCTCAAGGCAATTTTTTTGGCTTGTCCAATCTTCAGCTTTATGCATATACTTATATACATATTATACGCATATACAAATTTTATTTGTGCTTATAATTTTTATACATATGCCAAGAAAATATGTATGTCGTGCTTATTCAATACGAGACGATTTGTTTCAATTTAGAACATTTTCTCAATTAGGAATAAACCTTTTTCCAGTTGCAATATCAGTTCAAATATCACAAAATTTAAGTAATCTACTGTTTTCTGAAACATTGAGGTTCATCTGAAAGATGCCGATCATAAATGTAAAAAAAAAATGTGGAAGAAATTACTTCCTATAGAAGCTACATAATAAATATAATAACCTCTAGTAGATTAAAGTGGTTTTACATTTTGATTTTATATTAAACTTCCATCATGTAAATATTACCTGGCAGAGGTGCTTTTCGAAAGACGGTTTCGAAGCTTGCAACTGGCAACTACTTACATATTGAACGATGTAATATTGCACAGAAAAGTAATAACCTTAAAAGGAGAAGTTTGCCATCTAAAGTATAAATTCATCGTAAATCATGTAGATTTATTGACGTGCAACATGCCCACTTTTTAAATAATTTGTTTGTAATAACAGCAAATAAGTTGTTCTGTCTGAATGTACATTTTCTTTAAATTTATTAAAAAAACAATAATCATGTAGCAGTCCCTAGATAGTTTTAGAAATAAATATTTGGAATATATGTACAGTGTGGCCCATTAACAACCAGGACACCCTTCTAAAAAATTTTTGGTAGGCGCGATTCCAATGAATTTTTTTATATATTAACTTTTTAGATGCACTTGTTGAAACTAAGTATTACGATGGTCCCGCTGCTAATCCTCAGCCTACTACGATTCTTTTTCAAATAATAATCAGTTAGATGCAGTTTTTGTATTGTTTTGACATCAGCATTATTATTGCACATTTCACTACTTTGTATACCGTGTGGATTAAAGTAGATGGCCTATTAGACATATCTTAAGAATGAATATATGCATTTTTCTGAAATTTCGGCTCTAGACATAACCTTGAAAGTTCTATAAAAGCAAAATATTTTCAAAGGTGTGCACTTCCGGTTATACCGGAAGTCGACATAAACTTGCTTATTTTAAATGGAACACCCTGTATATTATTGCAATTTTGAACTCTACGTGAAATTGTATTTCACGAACACATTTCATGTAGGATGTCCTATGGGTATCTTCCACTGTTTTTGAAATATTGACAGGTGAATATTGACATTTTTGCAACTTTGACACCCTGTAAAATCTAAACGGTTTGAGATCAAGCAAAATAGTTTGCACATTCCTATCTTAACTTTCATAAGCTATCGTTTGACACTAATTTTAGATTTAGCCGGAAATTAAAAATTTTGGATTAAATTTAATCTCTTGGTTAAATCTGAAATTAGTGTCAAACTATAGCTTATGAAAAGTTAAGATTGGAATGTGTAAACCGTTTTGCTTGATCTCAAACCGTTTAGATTTAACAGGGTGTCAAAGTTGGAAAATGTCAATGTTCACGTGTCAATATTTCAAAAACAGTTGAAGATAGGTGTATGACGTCCTACATGAGATGTGTTTTGAATTATACGCAGAATTCAGAAATGAAATAACATATAAGGTGTTCCATTTGAAATAAGCAAGTTGATGTCGACTTCTGGTATAACCGGAAGTGCCACACCATTGAAAATATTTTGGAAAAATATTATAAAATATATATTCATTCTCGAGGTACGTCTAATAGGCCATCCACTTTAAGCCACCTGGTATAATATTCCTGGACTTCAAACTATATCACATAACCAGGAAAATTCATTCTATCCAAATTTTACTACTTATATTGCCAGATTCATTAATTTCCAGTACCTAATATATGATGAAATTGATTTATATCGTTCGTGTATTAAAATCTGTATGAATCTGAAATGTCCGATTTTTTTTTAAAATCTTCAGCATGAACGTCACTACGTTCATTTATTATCCGGTTATTATAAGAACCTGAGTTATTGCATAACCGATTTTTATTTTAGTCGATCGTTTTACGCAACTGACGATGACCCCTCGAGGGACGACTCTTATAATGAGTCTGTGACTCTCTAATTACTACAAGTATGTTGTAATTCGTAACCACTCGTAACTCATTTGTGTACCGCATACCCCGTCTTACATCAAATACTGTGATACCGGAAGGAAATTATAGGTGCTACGTACTGCCCTTGCCTCTTGGATTTACTTATATTTTCATAAGGAAAATTAAAAATGAACATTACCTATTTTCTTAATTAGGTAATGTTCATTAGTAATTTCTTAATTTCTTAAAACAATAGATATTAGTAATAAATATATTTTTGTTTTGATAACAAAGGTAATTGGCACAATTATTATAAATCAATATTATTTAAGTGTGTGTGTTACATTTACAGGGTGTGAAAAAGTTATTTATTTTCATATTAATTCAAACCTCTTCACAAAAATCGCTTTTTTAATGCTCTGATACAGAATGTAATTCCTTTCTACCTGTATTAGCATTTCCTATATCTATATCCACTTTCACAAGAATAGTGAACAAGAAGAACAAGAAGATTGAAGTCCTGAAAAACTAGTAAATTCATAAATATTCAATGTGGTATCTGTTTTTGCAGGAACCTTATTAATCTCTAGTAGAGTTTCATAAGCATGCCTTCTAAATGAGCTGATAGGCTAAATTCCATTTATAATATTTGTTTTAGTGCTTATCTCTTATAGACTGGAGTTGTATAGAAATGATCTTCCATTTAATTTCACCCAAAAACTTGAAGAGTCAAATAGCGGGACTCATGTGTTGACAGTTTTATTGTATGCCTGTAAAGTTGGAATATTAGGCTAGTGCAGGAAAATCCTTCCATATCGGCGAGACAGTTGAAAAGAGATATACCAAATGTTAATACAGGGTGACTCATAATTTAATTCTATATAAGAATTAGTAAATATAAGAAATATTGATCATTTGAGAAAAAGTGAGTTTTGGTGGTTTGAAAGAACAAAAAATATTTTAATTGCGCTACCTATAAATGATTCGGAAGGATCCTTCTAGCCATATTAATAGCGTCACTTTTTCTACTTGTAGGAAGGGCTACAAACTTGTTAAAATTGCCCTTAAAAAATAATAGTAAAATCCAAACACGCAATAAAAATTCTCCATTTTATTTAAAATAAATAAGTTAGTTGGTAGTGATCTCCCATACAATGGAAGTGCAGTCATCTTGCAAGTCAATATTTTCATTAAATAGCGTATCTATGGGCTGCTCTACGTATGTTGAAATTTTCAAAATAGTGAAGAAATAGCGTGGAATAGTGATTCCTGTAATAAAAACCTACTCCTCCCATAATTACAAACCCGGAAATAATAAAGCAATACTATGACCTTCGCATCAACATTGAATCTGAAAGGTTTTTTTACAAATGAGATTTGCCAAGGTTACACGACAGCCTTAATGTTATCGGAAGTTTTCCCAAAAAAATAACAACCTAACTGGAAAATATTAATGGGTTTGCAGTACATTGTTTTAGACGTACTTCAGCGACATTACTAGCAAATACAGGTGGAGATATTCTACAGTTGAAAAGATTAGGGGGGTGGAAATCCGGCACCTTAGCTAAAGAATATGTGGAAGAATTCTGTACATGGACAAATAAAAGTTGCTAATGTGGTGTCTCATGTAAAAAAACACGAACGTCGGCATCTTTATCGATTTCTGAAACTCAACAATATAATTTTGAGCAACAATATGGTCTTAAACTAAATACAGACCGACCAACAATCGCCCGGATACATGTTGTCAACACTGTTGCCAATATGTATCCCATCAACTCGCAACAAGTTGTTAGATACTCGGCAACATAGTGCCGATGTTAGGCGGCAAGACATAAAAAAAATTTTGTTGTGTGTTGTATGTATCCGTGTTTTCAATTTGAAATGGAAAACACCGCTCGGTCTACACGGTGTTGTCAACAAGTAACGTCGAATCAATATTATTGGTGGAATCGCACTGGTGGCACTGTAGTTCGTATTCTTTTTCAGGATTTTAGGGGGGACCAAACAGAGAATTTCTTCGAAATCAGATTTTGTAAGTCTGATGAAATTGCGGAACGAACTACCATCGTTCAAGAGTAACTCCGCCATTAAGTTGTCACCATAGCTTGTCCCATTTTGTACAAACTGTCGCTGCCACCATCTTCTTTTTCGTTTCTGCGCATTGGACGCTATTATGATGAAAGCAGCACTAACACTAGCAGGAGTAGACAGGGACAGGTCTATTTTTGAATGTCAACTGTAAGCACTGCCTTTAATTTGGACGCGCAACTGGTTTTAGTTTGGACGAGCAACACTGTTGACCACATGTATCCGAATACAAGTTGTTGTGTCCAACAAATATGTTGCCAAGATCCGTCAACATGTTACCAACAGATGGCAACATTTTGTTGTCTGGTTTGTACTTACCTTTACGTTAACAGTTAATAATAACGATACTTCTAATGTAAACATTAATATTTATAATTCTAAATTGTTTTGTCAGTTTGTATATTAAATAAATGTTTTAATGCCAAAGTAATAGTTACATTCGCAGGTAAGGAAGTGATACATGTTAACTTTTCTGGCTAGCCGGAAAACTGAAGTAAGCAATAAGTCACTTCTCGGCTGTTTTGAAGGGTACAAATCCACAGATTACTAACCGATTGTGAGTAACGTTATTGAAAGCTTTTACATCTTTGGAGTAATTTAAAAATAATGAAGTTGTAACAAAAAAGGAAATTTTGCATATGTATATTCATGCAAAAATATATAGGTACCTTTAGATATTAGGCAGGTCAGTATCGCAAATGCCTTTTCAATGTTTTGATTGCTCCTAATCGATATTGACCTGTTTCAATGTTGACAATATCCGTTGTCACTGGTGCTTCTGTAGAGCCTATGAATGATGAGCTGACTACGTCGTTATATCGATAAAGACCTATCGGAAAAAGCATTTGTTCAGTATTCTTACCTGCCTTATACGACTCGTGTCAACTGATATTGTGGGTCTTTGTGTGAAGGATAAAAAATGGACTTCAAACTATATCACATAAATGTTATTTCATATTTCTTATATATGGTAAGAATATAAAAAATCTCAAATATGTAAATCTAAGCTGAAGTGTTATGAAAGCAATATAGTTAGAGAAGACTTATATGTTAGCAGCGCAAGCATATTATTATTATCATCTAATTGTTGTATCTACAACTTTTTCAGTTTATAGGTTTTTCTTATGCACAGGCTTGGCTAAATGGGATTCTAGTGTCAAATTTATTTATGTTTTCCAGGTTGAGTGGAAGAATGAAATTAAACTTATTTCAAACTCTGTATTTTGACATGTGTATCTAATCGTAATTATTTGTAATTCCTTCTGCTAATATCATTCCATAACAATAATAATTAAAATTAATTTTAGTGAATCTAAAGCATTACTTTGACTTACAAGTTTGTCAAACTTTATATACAGTGTTTAGAAAAAAAAATGGAAAAGTTCGTAAGTGTCAAGTCGGCATTCAACACTTTTTAATTTTACAGAGTGACCCATGTAAAAGCGAGGCACTTCTCGAAAAGTTTTATCTGTTGGCCAATTTAAACGTTTTTTTTTAATGATAGAGCTTCAATAACTCTACTATGGTGTCAGATTTCAGAATGAAAACCTTCAAGGCCTACTAAGAACTTTTCTGGAGGTCAAATATCCCAAAAAAAGTTAGCAATTTTTTAATTCCAATTTAATTGTTTTACTGGATTTAGAACACTCTCAACTGGGTGTGACCGAAATTAAAAAAAAAATTATTGGTTTCTAACAGAAATATAGCATAATTAAAACTACATTTTCAAGATCAAGAATAAAAAAAAAGCTTAGCACTTTTCTTATTTCTAATCTGACTGCGTCACTGACTTTAGGATACTCTTAAATGGGTGTGACGGGTGTGGTGGGTAGTCTATATCTAGTGGCGCAGTCAGATTAAAATAAAAAAATTGTTCTTTTTTTCCAATTTTAGGCCTTGAAAAAAATAGATTTTAATTATTCTATATTTCTGTTAAAAATCAATATATTTCTTACATTTCGGCCACACCCATTTGAGAATATCATAAATCTAAAAGTAAAAGAACTACTAAGCTTTTTTTTATTTTTTGCCTCGAAAAAAATTAGTGAGCTGTCTCGTTTTCAAATGGGTCACTCGATCTCTATGTTCATAATCGACTCACATGTTTGTTTCTATTAACAATAGATAATGAAAAGCGTAATTACTCTCTTAATTGCAGAGAATACCACAGAGAGAATAGTCAAATAGGTCTCACTTTCAGGCACGTTAAAAATAATTTATTTGCCAAAAGAAATATTACCCTTTAATTCGATAAAAGTTTATGACTCCCAATTTTTAATCTGCTCTGCGATGCGTAAACCAGCCTGTAAGTGAATATTATAAATGACTGGAAATAATGCTCTCATTCTCTTTCTGACGTACAGGATTGGTGCACACATCGAGTGCGGTATTTACAATTATAATTCTCTTGACATGGATGGATTCCTGGGTAATTGTTGGATAATTTTAAATCTCAGAAGCAATAATGGCTGTCGGACTGGGAAAACATTACTACAACTAATTAATTAACGTAATTAACAACTATAAAATGTCTGCCTGTGACGGACGTCTGTTTGTGTTTGTCGAGAATCACGAGAACTCGTCATTATTTGACCACAGCAGTTGAAACTATTAAGTCGGGGCCAGAGATCAAACCAGCTTGTTATCCCAATGTTGTCATATATATTTATTATTTATAGACCGGCTTCATTAAAGTCTTTTTCCGTAAATTTTCATAACTACAGGCTTCTTTGGCATTTTCTTTTCTTAATTATCAAAGAATACGTACCAATTTGGATATCCTGGAAAAGCAACGGAATATCTACATGTTTGACACTGACATAGTTATCCACATAACACCACAACGCAATACTGCACTCGACGCGCGTTTCGCCAACCAAGTTGGCATCATCTGGAAATGATTAAAACGAAAGCTATGCTAATACTGTGTCCTATTTACACCTAAACAGTTAACCGTGATTTACTAACCAATAAATCGGGCTGTATGGGATTGGCCCTCTGTCACTATTCATACTATTTTTACACTTTGCAATTTCCAAACTCTCAAATGCATCCAGTCCAGAAAACATACTTTTGATTGCAGTCTTTACAGCTAATTTCTTAAATGCCCGACTTTTCCTTAGTTTCTATTTTGACTTTTGGATTGCCTAAAAGTTGTAGTTTATTGTATTTATAAATAGCAATTGTATTTATTGTATTGAAATATTTATTTATGCAAATAAACCCTATTATTATTATTATTATTATTATTAAGTATTATTATTATTAAGTATTATTATTATTATTATTATTATTATTATTCCCCGATGAATAAACCACTGACATACCTATATCTTTAAAAACCTTATCAAAAAATTGCTCCATTTTTTTCTAATTTGAGCTACCCTAAACTTTTACTGTTTTCAAGATCCCCATGCTGTTCATGCTTATCTTGGACACACTGTATATACTACTTATAGTACATATAGTAGTAAGTTTTCGTGGGTCAACAATACAAAAAGCAGAAAAGAATTTATGCCACAGTCCCCAATAGGACACAACAATGCAGCTACCGATATCGACGTTTCGAAGCTCTCGCTCCTCACATGTTTTGTGTTAGCAATGCATTTTCGGGGGTATGTTTATAGGAAAACAATATTTTACCCTTATTTTGGGGCACCCCATATAATAATAATAATAATATCTCTATCCCTCATTCTCATCTTAGTGATGAGCCCGGAAGTCAGAGACTTGTGTGGGAGAGGGAGCGGCATATTATTATTTTGCGGGCCGCGAGTGCGCCCAGGAACGACTTACGATGTTATAACTTTAATTACTATTTAGTACGAGAATAAGGGAAACCTGGAAAACCTTATTAATTAAAGTGTACAGTAGGTTGTTAGCCATTTATACAGTGATATTGTAGTACTAGTTGCATATTAAGAACGCTACCAGCCTTATACACACAGATTTAATATTGGAGCAATTAGAAAAAGTTGACCACGGTGAGAATCGAACCGTCGTCAACAGCGAGAGAACGATTAAAAACCAGACGTCTTAACCGCTCGGACACCGAGCTCCCTCGCATATACCTGCATGGTTTCTGCCGTAATGTCTTTTCTGTATACTAACTATGAAATAATGAATAACTGAAATATGGAAGTGTTGAAAAAGATGATTCATGTAGTAGCAAGGCAAATTGTTAAAAGTATTTTCACTATTTAGTTCATTAAATTTTGTGTAGAGGGTTTTTTTTATAGAAACATTTTAAGATATGATTTGACATTTTTTAATATTTTACATACGTGGGATATTTCTAAAAATTATTGGTGAATACTAATTGATGCTACCTATTCGATAATTAACATTGTTTGCTTTACATCACAACCAATTTCATTGCTTCTTAATCTGTACCTAGAGATGTTCTCGTACATATTTGAACTATCAAATGTGTGTGGCTGGCATCTAAGCATGAGCTTGGGCTTGACTTTACGATGGTATGCGAGGCGGATACGACCATCGTTAAGAATATCGACAATGTCATCCTTGAACTCTGTACCACCCGGGACCAGTAACTCCAGTAAGTTGATTAAATTCGTGCTTTTGAACTCTCTAGCAGCACATGCATGTGAAGGAAGCAGCATACGTCTAGTTTCTCCACGGGGATATCTACTTTGATAATTTAGAAAGTAATTAACCGCCTTTTCTGGTATATGGTAGGAAGCGTTAAAATAAAAAAAACAACATCTCTTTGACACAGACACTGATCATATGACACGTTTGGGGTATCTCAGTATTTCAGAACAAACAGTTTTTGTTAAATTTACAGAGAGAGTCGAGTTTACGAATAATAATTGGTTATTGTAGTTCGCTTTTTCCGTATAAAGAAATTTCGATTTGCAGAATATACTGTAGGATATGTATTACAGTTTCTAAATATACTTAGGTACATATGCTATTTTACAGGGTCTTTTCTAAATATCACACGATTTTTAAAAGAGTAAGTTCTTAGGTCATTTCATGTATAATACTTCATATAACCATAATATCCTGCTTCTGAAGGACCAGGGTGTTAAAAATTTTGTGTTTTTGAGGTTATTTTGAAGTATATCCAAACGAGTTGATATTAAACTCAGGCATCTTGTATCACCTATAATCGATTCACATCTAACACTGTAATGAATTAACTTATGGAAGAATATTACAGAGTATATAGTGCGTCTAATAGCAACACTGTATATCAAATCAAGCTCAGAGTTGATTTTGTGGAGTACCTCGTTAGGGTTACACATCTTCTAATAACAAAATAGCAGATTTAAAAATGTATGCTGAATTCTTTAAATTATTGAGGTGTTCGTGATATATAGGGCTCCATTCATATGATTGAGCCTTATTCTAGTTTGGACCTTACAAAAGTACTAGAACAAAGAGTGGATTGATTCTTAAAGTCGTTTGAGATTCGTGAAACAAAACTGAGTGTATAAGCATGGACTACGGGCGACTGGATACGCTGTGAAAAATTTAATTCCGGATCAAAGAGAAAACCTAAAAAACTTCATTCATTTAATCACCTATATTCTGCTTCATTATTAAACAATAGAGAGCACATACATTAAAGCACTGTAGTACTATAATCAAATAATTAAATAACATAATTTGACAGGAAGTACTTTTGTACATAAAGCACCAGTTATAAAAAAATAGCATCGTAATTGCATCTAATCTAAAATGGGCAAATTTCATGGTAAATATAGGGGAAATTTGCGTTTATCGGCGTGTCAAGGTCAAACGAACTAGTCTATAAAATTCCATGCATCACGGATTGCGATTTGAATTTAATACCTGTAACCATTATTAACATCAAAACTCCTTACGTTCATAAATCTTAGAAATTTGATGTAACTTTAACAATAAAGCCTTGTAGATTTGGTAGAATTTGGATATAATGAAATGGAAAATTGTTAAATTAAGATATAAGTATTAATATAAGGGACGATGCGAACTAAATAGATACGAAGCCTTATATTTAGCTGCTTATTTCTTTCATTCGATATCTAATTTATATTAGTATCTATTTCCATTGAATTACACTGAGTAAATACCAATTCTTTCTTTGAATTGATATTTTGTTGTACTTCTGAAACTCTAAATATTTTTACAAAAATCTGCAGCAAAATGAGCAGTGAGCGGTTAGTTTCTGAAGACCAGTTTCACCTTAACTAGATATAAAAGAAGCAGAAAGGAAAACACTTTGTTGTTTGTCGATTCTCTATTTTCGTTATCACAGCGCTTAAATTTGTCAAATGTGACAGTTAATTGGTAAAATCATTAACAGGGATTTAATAAGACATACGTAAGTGAAATAGACATTTTTCATACACTGTATTCTTGAAAAAAGACATATTTGTTAATTGTTGCGCCATACGGAAGTGGCTATCAAGTGGCTATGAACTACCACACTTTGTTTTTAAATTTTAAATACTGCAGCAAAAATTTAGATGATCACTTTCCACTCAACACGATTCTACTGTTGTGAGTGAGTCTGTGAGTAATATCTCTTGTGAGTTGTGAGTATCATTAAATCTTATTGAATTGTTAGCAAAAGAGAATAAAGGGCACACCAAATTGTTTGTTTTTATGATATACGAGTATATCCATATTTGCTGTTCTTTCATTACATCTTTCGTTATATTGTGTTTTGAATACAAATTTTACGACTGAATAAATACCTAAAGCCTATTCTGTACAAAATATCAAAATCTCTAAATCCAAATATGACAAAAAATACGCGGTATTCCATTTAAGAAAAAATATTTTTTGTTGCACCTGGGCAACACATGGGCAACTAGGCGAGAAAAAATCAAACGAAGAATCCTATAACTGTAAATTACATACTAATCGTTTAAAAAATTCTAAAAAATCCATGTACAGGGTCATTGGTTATATTTTAGCCACCCACCTAGAGGTTCTCCCTTTAATCTGAGGAAAAAAAGTTAAATACAAAAGTTGTAGGAAATTAAGTGTACTTTATTCCAGAATGTAAAATTTTTATACATGGTGTTTCTAAAACGCGTGACATGCCAAACTTGCATTTTCTTAAATGGAATACCCTGTATATTATTAAGTTTTCCGATTCCACGCAAAATTCTACGTCTTTTTCATATACCATGTCACTATGTCTAAAGTTAACTGTTTTTTAATAAATGCTGGTTAAGAATATACCTACCATAATTTTGTAATAATTTAATTGATCTGACAGACGCCTACTTACTATTCCTAGTTAGCCATGAAAACAAAAAGCCGATACCTGTCATATGCATTGTCAAACATTTTGATTTCCGATTCCGAATTAGTATTTATCATTCCTTTATCTTTATATTTTATATCTTTAACCATCAATTATTAAAAAACGGTTAACTTTAGACATACGGTATGGTATATGAAAAGTCGTAGAATTTTGCGTGGAATCGGAAAAGTTAATAATATATTGGGCATTCCATTTAAGAAAATGCAAGTTTGGCATGTCACGCGTTTTCGAAACACCCTGTATAAAGATTTTACATTCTGGAATAAAGTACACTTGATTTCCTACAACTTTTGTATTTAACTTTTTTCCTCAGATTAAAGGAAGACCCTCTAGGTGGGTGGCTAAAATATAACCAATGACCCTGTACCTAAGTTTATGAAACATATCAGAGCTGAACTCTGGTGAATAACCTTCTTTTGCAGGTACGTTTCTTTCGTTACGAAAAATTGGATTCCATAAACTCCTTTCTAATCTAGTGCCTACATAATTATTTACAGATACTGGATATTCTCAACTTTTAGAAATACTTATAAAGCTATTAATCCAGAATAAACAGCTATTTTCCAATAAAATTACTAAAACTGATAACTTTCAACTTTTCTTGTTATTATGGTTCGTTAGTTTATGGAATGGGATCTTCCTTTGAGTTCCCATCGGTGTTAGAAAAGTTCCCAATGAGGCGTTAAATGAGAATAAGATCCTTATGTGTAAAACCTCGTATTCTTATTTAAAGATCAAACTTGCTCATTGCCTTGTACTTTATTTTCACCTTTGTAAAGCGGTTTCACATTAGGCGATTGATTGCAGCAAATAATCGAGTCAATCAGTCTGCAGCTTGCGCATTTAAGCTCAACTCTCCAACTACAGTTCCTAGTATGAAAGCTTCCATTTAAAATAAAAGATAAAAGTGGCAATCGTATTATATAAAAGAGACTTGAAGGACTTATATAATATAGTACCGGGATATCAAAAATTATCTTGGTCAAGGGTGGTTGTGGAATGTAAAACGTGTGTCTTACTTTAAATTTGAAATAATTATGTCACTGTCACACTGACATCATCAATAACCTACAAATTTCATACCTATTTATTTCAGTTGTTAAACAATAATGAACTACAAATTATGAAATTACGGTTTTAGTAACAAGAAAAACTAAATTACAGTAATTGTTGGAAATGTCCCCCGTTTTGTTCGATGCACAAGTTGACGCGCCTCCTCATGCTGTGAAAAGCGTTTTGCACCATTTCTGGCGTTATGGCGTTGCACATTGCTGAACAATTCTTTGTTGCAGTTCTTGCAAATTATTTACCGGAGTTGCGAAAATCTTGTTTTTTAAGTAAGGAAATATAAAATAGTCCATAATTGTCAAACAAGGTGATCTCGGAGGAAACTCAACTTCTGTATGCAAACTTATCAGCCGGTCATCAAAAAACTCGCGGAGGAAAGCAATATTTTCTCGTGTAGTATGTGATGTTGCACCGTCATACTGGAAATAACCGTACCGAAGTTCATCATCGTTTAACTGTTGCACAAATTCAGCCAAAAAGTTGTGTCTGTACCTTTCTGCGTTGACGGTGAAATCGAAAAAAATTGGCCCAATTATTCTTTTGCGAGAAACTGCCATCCAAACACCAATTTTTTGAGCATGTAGTGGCGATTCAGTAAAAACATGAGGGTTATCATTGCTCCACATTCGCATATTTTGAGAATTGATGTATCCCGAAAGGTGGAACCACGCTTCGTCAGAAAAAAAAGTTAAGTCCAGAAGATCGTCATTCATTAAATTATTGACAAACCAATGGCAGTAAGCAAGGCGTCTGGGGTGGTCTGCGGGCAGAAGAGCTAGATGTGCTTGCATCTTATATGGATGCATGTTCAAGTCTTTCTTTAAAATCTTATGACATGTTCCATAAGAAAGTCCAATTTCCTGAGAAAGACGTTTCAAAGGTTTTGCAGGCTGCTCTTCCATACGTTGACGAACGTCATTGACAACTTCTTCTGTACGAACTCTTGGTCTACCAGCACCTCTTTTATGAGTCACACAACCAGTTTCGCGAAACACTTCAACACAATTTGTAAGGCACGCATAAAAATTGTCCGGTAATATTGCCACGTTTGGGAAGTGCTCTCGAAAATTTTCCAAACACAAACATTGACTGGATCGCCAATTTTCATTAACTAGCGCACCCGTTCGAAAATAGGCTTCAATCATGAAAATTTTGTGCTGTGTGGTAAGAGGCATGATTCAAAAACTGGATTAGAAAATTTCAGCACAATGACTTGACAGATTCTGACACAACAAAACATAATATTCAAAAATTTAAAGTAAGACACACGTTTTACATTCTACAACCACCCTTGACCAAGATAATTTTTGATATCCCGGTAGTAAAAGAGCCACGTAGTTTTCAAATAACGTGCGCTACGTATCACATAACGAAATATTTGCTTTAATCATATAGTAAAATAACATCTAGTTTCTGCAAACCTTTCTTCGTTACTTGCTCAAATAAAACAATATTCTTAAGTTAATAATTTTATACAGGTAGTAATATTTATACAACTATAACATTGTAAAAGAAAGATACTATAATGTCCGTAATATTAACTTCGTTCCTTCTATGAATATCTTTCTTACTAAGTTCAATCTCGCTTATTGGGATACCTATCAGCCAAGCTTCATTTGCTGACGTAAAAAATTCATTTAATTTGATTTGATAGAAATATTACTGGTGTCTCTAGGAAACGGAATACATAAATACTCTATACGTAAGAATTTACGAAGATATCATGCTTTAATGGAAATGTACATAAATAAATATGTTGAAGATACTTGCTAGTGTTAATGCAACGCTCTCTGAGAAATATATTTTCAATGTTTGTAAGTACTTATTTTCTAAATGCTATAAGAGCTATTAAACTGAAATTTGTAAGCATTAGCCTATATTATAATCAATAGGTAGCTACATACTTAAACTTCGTCAGAGAAAAAACATTTTTTAATTTTTTGTAATATGCGTTTAAAACTAAGCTCTATATTTATACAGGGTGTCCCAAGAGGATGTGACACATTTTAAAGACTTATAACTTCGAGGCAAAATGAGATAGCGACGAGCGGTTTGCACTGGTGTCTTTAATTTTACAAAAAGTTTTCTTTTGTCATTGGTTCTAGTTTGTTTTACTTCTACAGGTGTTTGAAAAAAATTGCCACGTTTTAATTCAAAATTGTGATAATTTTTTAAATGGAATAACCTGTAGATTATATTACCATTCATATCATATCATACTTCATAGGTAGGTAGGTAGGTACTACAACTCTCGATATGTCAAACTCCATTTTGATTCTCTGTTTGTTTTACTCTTTGTTTGTCCTATTCGGATTACCTGTGATTTATTGTTGATATTATTACGCTTATTTACTGACTTCCTCAATGGAAAATAACTTCATGTAGTTTATAGATCAGACATAATTCTATCGACAGAATAAGAGTACGATAAAATATTAATTCCACCTCAATATCACTAATACTTACTAATTCATTTGCGTGAAATTTAAATTCTGATAAAGGCACATTCTGGCAAAAGCTAAGTGGATGGATTCGTCTTATTTCAAAAAATATTGTGAAGTTCCTGACGTGAAAACGTCTGCATAACTTATGACATATATGTTTCTCACTAAGCTACAGGCGTCCAATAAAATTGATTTGCGTACCTGATACATATTTCACATAGTACCTAGTATCAACATTTCTAGTCTAGAAACATAAATTGCTAGATATCTGTCCTGTAGCCCGAATAACTACATCACTTCCTACATTTTCCTGATATCAACTGTCGAAGGTTTATTTCTTAAAGTGGATACTCGAAGCGGATGGTTCTTTATGAAACATCGTGAAAATAATTGTTTTGAAAAAAACATTGATCTCACTTAGATGTTCCAAGAAATATATAGAAAACATATATACTATATACTAGTATTTCGGCTTGTTAGGCCTTTTTCAATAGAGTAAATGTCTATTACTAAACATTTCCAAGTGCGTTTTGTTATTTATTTGTTTACAAGTCTACCTACCCCCGATTGATCCTACCATCTGTTAAAGCTCGCGTTTTTATTACATTTTCTAAGAAGGGCGAGGGTGTAAAATCTATCTGATCATTAGTAGTACACGGATTTATAATTAAAGATTTTTTAATTTCTAATTGTTCTAACAGATCTAAGCGCTTTCCTTTCTTTTCACGATGCAGTACCTTTACATTTTTCTGATCTATAAAATGATTGTTTTCTATGCAATGCGTGGAAAATCCTGAATTTTTTGCATTATTTAATATGGATTTTTTATGTTCTTTTACTCTAGTTTCAATACTTCTACCGGTTTGACCCACATATACGGCATTACAATCCGCGCAGTTAATTTGGTAAACCCCGATTGTTTTAATTTTAATTGTTATAATTTAATTAAAACAATCGGGGGTATACCAAATTAACTGCGTGGATTGTAATGTCGTATATGTGGGTCAAACCGGTAGAAGTATTGAAACTAGAGTAAAAGAACATAAAAAATCCATATTAAATAACGCAAAAAATTCAGGATTTTCCACGTATTGCATAGAAAACAATCATTTTATAGATCAGAAAAATGTAAAGGTACTGCATCGTGAAAAGAAAGGAAAGCGCTTAGATCTGTTACAACAATTAGAAATTAAAAAATCTTTAATTATAAATCCGTGTACTACTAATGATCAGATAGATTTTACACCCTCGCCCTTCTTAGAAAATGTAATAAAAACTCGAGCTTTAACAGATGGTAGGATCAATCGGGGGTAGGTAGACTTGTAAACAAATAAATAACAAAACGCACTTGGAAATGTTTAGTAATAGACATTTACTCTATTGAAAAAGGCATAACAAGCCGAAATACTAGTATATAGTATATATGTTTTCTATATATTTCTTGGAAAATCTAAATGAGATCAATGTTTTTTTCAAAACAATTATGTTTATTTCTTGTTTATTTTTTCGTATACTTTCACACTACATAGGCAAAAGTCGAGGCAAAAGCTGTACGTATATTATGAGAGAAATGTTTTTTCTTCCATTAATACCCCATGCAAGGTTAAGGCATGTATATAGCACTAGTTTTATGAGAATAGTTTATTTTAACACAGTTGTTACATCTGGATGATAAAATAATACCTATAACAGTTACTGCATCACACAATTTTTAGCAAATACCTAAATATACCTAAAGTATCTAATTTATAATTAAATTATAATTTTATATACTATGAATGCTATATATGCTATTATACTATGCATTTATTCTAAAACCTAAACTTATGAGTAACTACTGCAAAAAGTCTGTCCGTCACCTATCTCTCGGAAAAGGCCAAAGTTGATACTATTAATGACCTTACGATTTTATAGATCCGTTCAATTTAGGTACGTACTGTTGGGAGGTTATAACTGAGTATAAGACCTTCTTATGTGATTTAAAGATCAGGGAGAGGCGAATACGATTCCGCAGGCATTTTAATTCCATCTCAAACACCTATTTACCTTGGAATTGAAGTGGACCGTTTACTACCTCTGGGCCAGTCGTGAAGGCAGTAGAATCCTTCCGTCGCCGCGAACTTCATCGAGGTCTTGTTAATATTTTACGCCACCACCCATAGGCGGGGTAATGTCAAAATTAGATATTGCGTGGTTCATTCTAAACAATTTTTTTGTTGATTCTTTTCAATTATTTCGAATACGTTATGACCACTATGTTTTTGCTATAATATTGTAACCGATCTGGAAAAAATTGGGCAAGACAGCATTTAATCATTCTCCAATATATTTATTCTGTAAACTTTGTCCGAACAAAGTATGTATACTGTATAATTAAATAAGGCATATTTTGTATTTTCCTTTAAGGGAGTAAATAATTTGGTAAGCAATTTTAATAGCTTTTTATTTTAGCTAAGTTTCTATAATAGGTTTTTGTTCAAATCAATTGCAAGCTATTGAGACGTAATGATGGGTGTATGGAATGGTTTGTTTTTCCATTTTATTTTTAAAAAATATGGAAATAACAAGATCTCCATTAATACATCATGCAGTAGATCTTTGACGAATGTATTTTATTGGTGCATATTTTAATTAAGTACCTTCTGTATTTCCGCAAATATCTTTCCGTAAATATAAGTAAAATCACCTTCGCTTTTGCAGAAAATTACTTGAGATGCTCTTGAACGCCCTTGGGCTCGCCGCCTATGATCTTTGGCTGAAAGTTCGGACAAACCCGTGTGTAATCGATTTTGCCGAATATAGAAACAATTTGCCTAAAACTAAATAAAGGAAGAGCCTGGGTAACTTTAATATTGTATTATCTGATTGGCGTACCCACTTCTGCATTGGGCCGTAAATTACCTAAATTGAAACAAATGTGTAGCATTCTGTTCGCATTCTGTACTGGCAGCATTTTCGGTAGCACTGTTTCATTAATTTTCATTAGGTGTTTATTACAAAGAATAAGTATAAAATATATTATAATTATACATAGTAGAAGTTAAGATAGTTTTTGCATAAAAATAAGGAAAACATTGAGTTACAAAGTGGTTTATACACATTCAGCAAGCAATGAGTTTGGATTTGGATGAACTTGAGTAGAACTCAAAGAGATACATTTTTCTATAATTATAACATGTTTACGAGAACTTCCTCATTGTTACAGAAAAACTGTTCCGATAAATAATAACTTAACAGAAGGATTTTATGTTCTAGTTCAGTCTCGGGTTTAATTATTACCATCAATAAATCATTTCTTAATTTCTTCGGTGAACTTTTACTGAATTTTGAACACCAGACATATTTAGAACAAAATATAATATACCTATTAGGAACGTAGTAGGCTCATTATTTATCTTTTTGAAAAATCATTCGTCGAATGAATCACATTTCAGTTATAGAGTATTATATGGTATTGAATAACCTGTTTAGAAAAGACGAATATGTTGCTGAATGTTTACCGGAATGTTTACTGAATTTTGAACACCAGTCATATTATTATTTAGAACATAGTAATATATTGGGAATGTAGTAGGCTCATTATTTATCTTTCTGAAAACTCATTTATGGAATGAACCAGATTTCAGTTATAGCGTATTATATGATATTTAATAACCTGTTTAGAAAAGACGAATATTTTGCTGAATGTTTATCGGAAGTTATACAGCCATGATATATACAGACTATCCTATTTTCTAAGGGATTCCATACTATCGTAAAAACAAAACAAATTTAACTGTCAAATTAGATATTTTGATACTCCTTGTTGTCCAGTTACAGGTCGATATTATTTTTTTACATTTTCGACCTTCTGGATAGTCTGGTGATAAGTTTTATTGTTACAATTATTATAGTAATGCAAGTATAATGTAAGTAATGTATGTATATATTGCCAATTCCTAATATACAGTAAGGACGCGTGGGTTGGAATTAAAATTTAGGGGTTTGTTTTCTGGAAAAACGCTCGGAGACTTTCGGCGATTTTTATTTTTAGCTGCGGTTTTTCTGATGGTAAATTTATGTACACAGGGTAATCCAAAAATAAGTTACTACCATCAGCCTGTGAATCTTGTGAAATGGAAAAACCTATTTTTTATTTCATTTTTGAATTTTGTATCGAATTCTAAGTCTGTTTCGTGTACCACGTCCTATACTCAAACTCAACAGTTATCGAGTTATCAAACTGTTGCCCATTAATTATTATCTCAGCTATTTTTGAGCAAACTAAGGCTTCCTATTCTTTGTAGAATATGCCTATTATTTTCTGTCTTAAACCCATTACACGCACGTGGTGTCTAGAGCGTAGTAGCCCAGGTATTATTTGAGAAATGTAAAAATATGACGCTTATAACATGAGTGATGTGAAGTGTTTTATTTACCTACTTTTACTATGAATATTGACCATATATCAATTCAAGGTCAAGTGCTTCCTAATGTTTTATTAGCAAATTTGGATTTTCCGGCCTAATTAATTAACCACTTGTTGAAATACCCAATTGAGATAAATATAAACATCAATATTTCCAAACTGTTCTCCATATATGTGTTTTTGGATTTACAATAGAATCTACAAGCTATTCCACAATATTTTATTTTGAAAGTGTCGTATCTATTTTGAGAGGTTTATATTTTATTTAAAGTTGGGCCGTTCAATCTTTGCACACACGTGATCATGTATATTTGTATGAATAAATATTAAAAACCTAATGTTACTAATGTCAATGTATGTACCACACGAACCGGATTTTCTGTACTTTTCTAACAGTGGATGATACTTACAATTAATCATGTACTTTGTCGTTGATACGACATGTCACAAAGTCACAAAGTCACGTGTGTGCAAAGATTTAGCGGCCCAACGTTAGGCCTGTTCCTGCGGAAATCACGAATTAGTCGGAAGGATTGTGATTGGTTGAAAACAGTTTGCTGACTGGTTTGGAATGATTTGATTGGATCTGACTAGTTTGTGATTCCTGCAGGAACAGGGTTTATATGTATAAATTATTTTCACTGTAGATTATAGTTGTTTGTTGTATTAATGTTGATTTTAAGGTCGGTAAAAGCTATTAAAAGCAAGTTGTACTATTGGCTTCAGTAATTCATTGTGTTTCAAAGGTTAGATTTCACTATATTTATATGCTTATGTCTAGAAATTTTTTATGTACTTTTCTCAAGTAAATAATAATATAATAATATAATAATAATAATATCTCTACCCCTCATTCTAATCACAAGGATTAGCCCGAAAGTCTGAGACTTGTGTGGAAGAGGGGCGGCATATTATTATTTCGCGGGCCGCATTTGCGCCTCAGGAACGACTTACGTTGGTAGGCCCTAACCACCATTCAGTGCTGGAATGAGGAAAACCTGGAAAACCTCATTAGTTAGGGGGACAAGTCAAATATCAACTGATTTTAATCTCTCACATTAACACCAAGTTGACATTCTTCCCATCCTAGGCCATCGCCAGGATAGTTGCCAAGCCATCCCTGCGAATAAGCCTTGATCTACGGGCAAACAATTTAATTAAAAATTGTTGGCGGAGTGGGAATTAGAACCCACGACCTCTGGGTTGAGCGATCGAGACGCTAAGCCCTGAGCCACCGGCCCAATACATTCAATGATGTATCATTTCTTATTAAAATAACATGGATGATAAAGTTTATAGCCAATCAGAAATTATTATTTTTCAAAAATATGGCTTCTGACTGGATATGAACTTAACAACCCTTGTTATAAAATAACATACGGGATACTTTATACTTAGGCCAGAATTTAAAAAAATATATTTTGTATGGAGTGTTATAAAATGTCCAAATTTGATGTCATCAAAAAAATCGATTATGATTAATTCCATTTGAATTAAAGAAGTAAATAATAATAATAACATAGTTATAATTCTCTCAGCTTAATGTTGACTTTATAGTGAAAATTTGGACGCAAGAGTCAATAACAAATGCTTGCTCATTATTCATACACATATTTATTCACTTATTTTGTTTCAGGTAAGTTGAACTAGTGTATTCCAAGATTCATTAATTTGTGGTGAGTAACAGTGTTATTAATCATAACATATAACAAGTGAAATTAAAAATTTTTTTTTAGTAGTTTTACGAGCGATCTACTGTATCATTAATCGATACTAAATATTAATTCTTTATTTGCTTTGGAATAGTTTTTTGTTTTTTATATTATTTAATTAAAACAATCCTTGCAACAAGCTAACCCTAATTACTTTTATATTAAATATTCATATTCATATTCATCAGTGGCGGCTGGTGAAATTTGGGAATGGGGGGCACAGGGAAAAAAAATGCGCCGCAGGCGAAAATTTAGCATTTTTCAAGGTCAAACACCTTAAAATAAAAAATTAGAAATTCGTAGAGCAAAAATATTTGCTTGAAGAAATAGATTTCGTTAGGCAAATATCCCCTTTTTTGATGCGATTGACACAAATATGGAAAAATTATTTAAAATAATATTTAAATCGGTTCAAAAAAAGTATGTCAGAAAAATGGCAGGCGAAACTTCTGTTTTCTGCTAGACCAGAAAAAACACAGATAGATAAAAAAAATAAATAATAAAACCCATTTAAGTACTTAACCCAAACCCTAACAAATCGGTGTGCTTACCTTACAATCTGCAACCACCCGCTCGTCCATCGAAAATTAAACTTAGTAACTTTGTGACCCTTCAATTAAAAATGGCCCCAAAATTTGTTCGTCAATAATTCCACCTCAAACATTTACTTTTTCTTGTACCAAAACTGATTTAAACGGATGCCATTTGTACTTTTTGAAGACATTAGCTACCGATTTTTAGCAAATGTTATGGTTAGCAACCAGCTCTCGTGTCACTATATAGGAATTTTCTTGAACGATCAATAAAATAACTCATTTGACATCTTTTACCTTTGGACGACCAGTTCAAGAACGGTCTCTAACATGACCAACCTGTAAAAAATTGTTCTCGATTGTAGACACTGTAGATCTTGTAATGGGCTGTTGTGCTGGATTATTAAATAGCTCACACACTTCATCTTGTTTTCTACTTCGCTCGACATAGCCAATGATCAATATTTCAAATCTTCGTTTTTCTCTTAAATATCACACCATTTTCACCAGTAATCTTATAATAATTAATACAATTTGGAAATTACAAACCGAATCGCACGTAAAAATGCAGAACTGTCATAATTTAATAGAAAACTTAATTGTTTACGTTTTCAAGCGAATCATGGCTAACACAATTATATTCACTTCTTTTTACTTTAAACTCGATTATCTCGAAAAATATCTACGTCAATATAATAGTGTAGCATATCACTTGAATCGTAATTTCAGCGGGTATTTAACTATGATGTCAAAAATATGGGTCATGGGTCAATATCACTTAAAAAATCGACGATGGCGGCAATGATCAAACAAAACATAACAAGCTAGCGGCAATTATCAAAAAATATGCATTTTCAAAAACAAAATTTGACGGGCCCCAGGATTTTTTTTATCGAATTAGTTCCACATTTTTTACTCACAGTGAATATGGAATTAAATGCCGACAATTGCATATTCTATTCCAAGTAACCTTTGAAGAAAACCCATAGAAATTATAAAAAATATAGAATGTCAGTATCCATTATATGACACATTCAAAAATAGCCACTAAGTATGTAAAACACGACAAAAGGTAACTAACTTAAGGTAAGGTAACCACACCATGGGTTACAATCCTGTGAGTATTGGTAGTACTTAATCCTAATTATTAAGTGTTAAGTTAGAAACTTTTGACGTTTGTCAGTGCTAGCCTCCACCTTATTTGTGTATTTGTTGTTCTAACCGGTTTTTTTTTTTTTTTTTTGATAAATATTACTTTACTTTACGCTTTATTCTGTTCCCCTGAACAACTGTTTTGTTTTTGTTTATAGTAAGATAAATGGCTTTTGGGTAATAAAACGATTTTGCGCACATTTCGGCTTTAAGAGTTCAATTTGTCCACAATTTTGGTAAGGATTATTCTACTATTAATAATAATGTACCTAATGCAACCGGCCATTTAGTATTTATTTAGCATGTTACTAGCTAAAAATTGCGATTGGGTGAATATTATGACAAAAATTCCAAGTGGTTGCAAATAATCTAGGTCACATGTAAAATTACTTAATTTTTTAATTTCCCACCCGGCGGCTAATGCGAAGCTAGATGCTAGTATCACCAGAGCTGCCTGTACAGAAAACCAAAGTTGCTATAGTTACGTTTTCTCCATAGGATGTCCATTTTCAGTCTCCATAAAAGCATTCTATATTTTTTATAATTTCTATGGGAAAACCCTACAATGTCCAACAATAATGATAGATAACTGTTTGTCTGTCCTACTACTGTCCTAAAACAAAGTAGGCCGCAAAACAGATTAACTTCATGATTTTTAAGATTGGTACATTGACGAAATATATATCGATAGTCTTTTCCTATTATTGCTTTAATATGTAGTTCAATATATACATAAATACAACTTTTTATTGTTATTGGCATAGTAATAATATCAATAATATGAATATCAGTGGCGGCTAATCATAATGGGCACAAGGGCACGTGCCCTATGCGTAAGCACTTAAGACTTGTGAATGTTGTGATATTTTATAAACTTTACTTTTATAAACTATAATTATTATAATTTGGTGGTTTTTTTTTATTAATTTTTCATCATGAATATTGAATCATTTGGTGCATACATATCCGTCTAGCGTCTAGACCGCTTCACGCTTCACCGTCTGTGGACTGGGCTGGGCACGGCCGCTGTGTGCCTGTTCTTTTTTCTTTTTTATTTGCATGCGCAAGAAAAGGATACACAGCTTCTATTTTTCCAGCGCGTCTTTTCTGATGCGTTCTGTTACATCATTGAATGGGCGCTGCCCCGTCGACCAGACGGTACAGAGTACAGAGTACTAGAGATGGGAATACCCCATCATATTAATGAACGTACGTGAGAGATTTCAATTTACTGATTTTTTAACTATAGCCAATTTGTTTGAAAAGGAGAAATTTAACAACTATAGGATAGTTTTTCCTCTGGAACATATTAAAACAGTGTGTGCCTTATTACCAAAGATCAACATTACAAAATTAAAAAATGAGCTGTATATAATGTATTCTAGAGATGATTTCATCCAACATAGTGGTGCGGTTGCTTTATTACAAATGTTAAATAAAAATAATTTACTTACGACGTTTTCGGAATCGGTTGAACTATTAACTATATTGTGCACAATTCCTATGACTACAGTCGAAAGTGAACGCTGCTTCTCAACATTTAAGCGAATAAAGACATTTTTAAGAAACACGATGTCACAAGAAAGGTTATGTGCTCTAGCAATGCTTTCCATCGAGAAAAATTTAGTAAACACTATGACTGATTTTAACGAACAAGTTATCGAACATTTTGCAAATGATAAGTCAAGAAGAATGGAGTTTCATTTTAAAAGTTACTAAGTTTAATTTTCGATGGACGAGCGGGTGGTTGCAGATTGTAAGGTAAGCACACCGATTTGTTAGGGTTTGGGTTAAGTACTTAAATGGGTTTTATTATTTATTTTTTTTATCTATCTGTGTTTTTTCTGGTCTAGCAGAAAACAGAAGTTTCGCCTGCCATTTTTCTGACATACTTTTTTTGAACCGATTTAAATATTATTTAAAATAATATTTAAATCGGTTCAAAAAAAGTATGTCAGAAAAATGGCAGGCGAAACTTCTGTTTTCTGCTAGACCAGAAAAAACACAGATAGATAAAAAAAATAAATAATAAAACCCATTTAAGTACTTAACCCAAACCCTAACAAATCGGTGTGCTTACCTTACAATCTGCAACCACCCGCTCGTCCATCGAAAATTAAACTTAGTAACTTTTAAAATGAAACTCCATTCTTCTTGACTTATCATTTGCAAAATGTTCGATAACTTGTTCGTTAAAATCAGTCATAGTGTTTACTAAATTTTTCTCGATGGAAAGCATTGCTAGAGCACATAACCTTTCTTGTGACATCGTGTTTCTTAAAAATGTCTTTATTCGCTTAAATGTTGAGAAGCAGCGTTCACTTTCGACTGTAGTCATAGGAATTGTGCACAATATAGTTAATAGTTCAACCGATTCCGAAAACGTCGTAAGTAAATTATTTTTATTTAACATTTGTAATAAAGCAACCGCACCACTATGTTGGATGAAATCATCTCTAGAATACATTATATACAGCTCATTTTTTAATTTTGTAATGTTGATCTTTGGTAATAAGGCACACACTGTTTTAATATGTTCCAGAGGAAAAACTATCCTATAGTTGTTAAATTTCTCCTTTTCAAACAAATTGGCTATAGTTAAAAAATCAGTAAATTGAAATCTCTCACGTACGTTCATTAATATGATGGGGTATTCCCATCTCTAGTACTCTGTACTCTGTACCGTCTGGTCGACGGGGCAGCGCCCATTCAATGATGTAACAGAACGCATCAGAAAAGACGCGCTGGAAAAATAGAAGCTGTGTATCCTTTTCTTGCGCATGCAAATAAAAAAGAAAAAAGAACAGGCACACAGCGGCCGTGCCCAGCCCAGTCCACAGACGGTGAAGCGTGAAGCGGTCTAGACGCTAGACGGATATGTATGCACCAAATGATTCAATATTCATGATGAAAAATTAATAAAAAAAAACCACCAAATTATAATAATTATAGTTTATAAAAGTAAAGTTTATAAAATATCACAACATTCACAAGTCTTAAGTGCTTACGCATAGGGCACGTGCCCTTGTGCCCATTATGATTAGCCGCCACTGATATTCATATTATTGATATTATTACTATGCCAATAACAATAAAAAGTTGTATTTATGTATATATTGAACTACATATTAAAGCAATAATAGGAAAAGACTATCGATATATATTTCGTCAATGTACCAATCTTAAAAATCATGAAGTTAATCTGTTTTGCGGCCTACTTTGTTTTAGGACAGTAGTAGGACAGACAAACAGTTATCTATCATTATTGTTGGACATTGTAGGGTTTTCCCATAGAAATTATAAAAAATATAGAATGCTTTTATGGAGACTGAAAATGGACATCCTATGGAGAAAACGTAACTATAGCAACTTTGGTTTTCTGTACAGGCAGCTCTGGTGATACTAGCATCTAGCTTCGCATTAGCCGCCGGGTGGGAAATTAAAAAATTAAGTAATTTTACATGTGACCTAGATTATTTGCAACCACTTGGAATTTTTGTCATAATATTCACCCAATCGCAATTTTTAGCTAGTAACATGCTAAATAAATACTAAATGGCCGGTTGCATTAGGTACATTATTATTAATAGTAGAATAATCCTTACCAAAATTGTGGACAAATTGAACTCTTAAAGCCGAAATGTGCGCAAAATCGTTTTATTACCCAAAAGCCATTTATCTTACTATAAACAAAAACAAAACAGTTGTTCAGGGGAACAGAATAAAGCGTAAAGTAAAGTAATATTTATCAAAAAAAAAAAAAAAAAACCGGTTAGAACAACAAATACACAAATAAGGTGGAGGCTAGCACTGACAAACGTCAAAAGTTTCTAACTTAACACTTAATAATTAGGATTAAGTACTACCAATACTCACAGGATTGTAACCCATGGTGTGGTTACCTTACCTTAAGTTAGTTACCTTTTGTCGTGTTTTACATACTTAGTGGCTATTTTTGAATGTGTCATATAATGGATACTGACATTCTATATTTTTTATAATTTCTATGGGTTTTCTTCAAAGGTTACTTGGAATAGAATATGCAATTGTCGGCATTTAATTCCATATTCACTGTGAGTAAAAAATGTGGAACTAATTCGATAAAAAAAATCCTGGGGCCCGTCAAATTTTGTTTTTGAAAATGCATATTTTTTGATAATTGCCGCTAGCTTGTTATGTTTTGTTTGATCATTGCCGCCATCGTCGATTTTTTAAGTGATATTGACCCATGACCCATATTTTTGACATCATAGTTAAATACCCGCTGAAATTACGATTCAAGTGATATGCTACACTATTATATTGACGTAGATATTTTTCGAGATAATCGAGTTTAAAGTAAAAAGAAGTGAATATAATTGTGTTAGCCATGATTCGCTTGAAAACGTAAACAATTAAGTTTTCTATTAAATTATGACAGTTCTGCATTTTTACGTGCGATTCGGTTTGTAATTTCCAAATTGTATTAATTATTATAAGATTACTGGTGAAAATGGTGTGATATTTAAGAGAAAAACGAAGATTTGAAATATTGATCATTGGCTATGTCGAGCGAAGTAGAAAACAAGATGAAGTGTGTGAGCTATTTAATAATCCAGCACAACAGCCCATTACAAGATCTACAGTGTCTACAATCGAGAACAATTTTTTACAGGTTGGTCATGTTAGAGACCGTTCTTGAACTGGTCGTCCAAAGGTAAAAGATGTCAAATGAGTTATTTTATTGATCGTTCAAGAAAATTCCTATATAGTGACACGAGAGCTGGTTGCTAACCATAACATTTGCTAAAAATCGGTAGCTAATGTCTTCAAAAAGTACAAATGGCATCCGTTTAAATCAGTTTTGGTACAAGAAAAAGTAAATGTTTGAGGTGGAATTATTGACGAACAAATTTTGGGGCCATTTTTAATTGAAGGGTCACTAACCGCTGAAATATATCTATATTTTTTAAGGGATGAGTTAATTCCGGCCCTTGCCGTTCTCTACCTAAATCACGAAGGTTCAGGCTTACCAAGTAGTAATTTATGGTATAAATTAGATGGTGCTCCCGCACAGTTTTCAGTTACGGTCCGCAATTACTTAGACCAAATTTTCCCCAACAGACGGATTGGTAGGAGAGAACCTATTCTTTTATTTGATACGTATTAATATCCGGTATTAATTATACATATTAATAATACCGGCATTATTAATATGTATTAATAATGCCGGTATAATGCAAGTCATATCTATCTAGAAACGTAAACTAAATAATTCTGATTAGGCTACTTGAAACATGTAGTTTTTTAAAGAATTGATAATTTAGTACTATTTACTATATTTTGCCATACACCGCGTTAATAAATAAAATGTGTTACTTTTTTATATTGGTCCCTCTCCTGGGTTTGCATTTTCGAAATTGTTAATTTTCGTCAGTACCTATACCTAGACATAAAAATATTATTGGTGAGGGGCATGCTGTTTCCATTATGCACAGTGGGAGAATAACAAATTAATCACCGGCGGAAACAGTTTAAATCATTTCAACAATACATTCCGAGAAGCAGAGAAGTAACGCTAAATTTGTGTAAAAGTTTTGTTTGGTAAAATTTTGATAAAACTATATGGAAAATTTCATATTTAATATGTTCCATCCAATGAACGTTTACACTTAACGTTAATATTGAGTACGTCTTGTCCAATGAACGTTGTATTTAGGATCTAACAAATAGAACATGTTAATGAATCATGGCAAGTGAAATAGATATGTTGATGTCTCTTTTTCTTCTCTTACAACAGATATGATGTTACTTTTACTCAATTTCATGTCATTCTGCTGACTAGAATGGTATACTTTTACTTTCATATATATGCAAGAAAAAATACACTCTCTATACCCTAAAGTAAAAGACAAATCACATTTATTGAAAGAAAAATATTCTTTCAAAAGCTCCTGTAAGTTTAAACGCCTTGGAGGCCCCAAATGACTCCAAGTGTTGTATATTTAGTTCTTTTTTTTTTATAAAATCAGAAATCACCACGACCAGTCCAATATAAAACAGGACCCAAAACAGATGCAACTTTTCACATATAACTAGAGGTGGGGATCCAACTTCAGCTCTCTTCCTGCTGAAAATCTGTTCTTATCGCATTTTCTTTGCCAGTATTGTTCTGAAAGATAACTAAATTGTTTACGTAACTACTGTGTAGCCAAGTGCGATGTATCACGTCCAGAAGTAAAGAATCAATATTCTTAAACGGTTAACTATATTGTTTATCGTTGATATTTATAAAGTCAAAAGTAGGACATGCACTCAACATACATACTCATCGAAATAAATGGGCAACATATCTTAAGTGAAGATGTGAATTGAATTAATCTATACAGTAGGAACAAAAATTAAGTACACTTAGTGACTCTCAGAAAATGTCACTACAGTATGATATAGTCAGTATGGTAGATTAACATCAAAGCCATCGGTCCCATAGGATCCTATTTTGGTTTTTCACCGCGTTATTCACTCAGGTTTTCAGGGTTGCCCATTATTTCCACTTTTTACCAATTTATTATACATTCTGACAAAGTATACCTAAAATTTTATAAATATATAATTCTATATGCCACTATCTTTATGAAATATCCCCAAATATAGTAAATAAGAGAAATAGGTGACAGAAATCATGACATGAATTTTTGATGATTTATTAGCTACCATTATTACATTGACATTAATAGGCGTATATCTTTAAAAATAAATAATTGTTGCTAAACGTTACCTGCACTGTACAGTGCAATGATTACATGACAGTATTGTTGTTGTTGTTGTTGTTGATAGGCGGCGCGGTTACCCGCAGCACTCAGGTCTTTCGACCCATTGTGCCTGCCGCTAGTTGGGAGTTATTGGAAGAGACCCGTGCTGTGCGCATAGGCCAACACATGACAGTATTACATGAAATTCAATATTTAATATGCTGGGATGATGCGGAAATATGCCGACGTGATTTTGGTTATGTGTGACGTCATATACACCGCGAATTGTGTATTATTCCCGGACAGCGTTCACAAGCCAGATTAATTGCGCTTGCACATCCACGATGCACTCCAGGGTACACATGCTACAATGGCGTTTAAATTTTAATCAGCCTGGGTAATACCTCCAATTCTGATGCAACGTCGTTTTTCGTTCGCGATTTACAGTTGCATATGGGCTTTAGTGGTTTCATTATTTAATAAGTCAACTAGAAATGGCTCTCGCGATTTTCGTTCCCTTTTCTACCCCTATCGGGGGTTCAGGCCTTCGGGTGACAAAAGCATCTAGAATAATATTATTTTAAAGAAAATTACATATTAAAGAAATTTTGTATCTGGAATGATGATGTAATTATACTAAATATTATACGATTTTTCTTAATATTTTGATGAATTGTAAAGACACTCTATTGTTGATGGTAAAACATTATAATTTTTTAAATAGGTACTGAAAGTAGAATTTAGTTTTAAGTAAACATTATTATCAATTTTATCAATGGGACCAAAAATATTGTAGATATTTACTTTTGTAAGCTAAAATGAAGAATTGAACAGACTGCCAAAATGAACGAATTAATTCCAAACTTTACGTGCAGAAAGAATAAAAGCTACGGATAATGAAACAGAATAACTAAATACTAATACTAATAAATAATTGGAATTAAAAATTAAAAAAAAATTTGCCTCCAGCGTGACTCGAACTCGCGAAATCAGCATTATGAAGTTTTGAATCCTACGACTTTCCCGTTGGGCTACCACGCCTGTTGTCAAATGTTTACCTTGAGACATTTAAGTATGTAAACTGTACGTGTCCACCTGAAAAAATAATTTTTACCAATTTTCTAATTGGAAAAGCATTTCGCTTCAGTATTTTGGTAATCAGAAGTGTTTGGCAGTCAGTACTATTGATTCCGTTAGCAATATTTCTCGTAAGAAAATAACCTATCTGAAGTTTAATTAATTTGACAGTTTTCGTGGGATGTGCTTGTCTCGTGAGAGGAAATGAGAAAGAGGTTGAGACGGACGCGACTGGAGATTTTTGAAGACGAAATAGACGTGGAAGGAGTCGACGTACGGTCTCGAAAAAAATCTCAAAGGATTAGAGAATGGGCGGAAGTTTCGCGTGAAGCGGTTCTCAAAGCCGTAAAAATTAGAAAAGGAGCGAGGGGGTCCCGCGAAAAGTCGGGGTTTCGGCGGGCGTGACGGGACCATTAGGCGCAAGAACAAACGCCGGTGCTAGCCGCATCTCTCTCGCCGAACGGCGATCGACGAAAATTTTGCAGAGGTTTTTTTTTAAAAGGCGTTTAAATTGGGAAAACGCTTAGGAAACGGGACGAAAATACCCCTATGCATTGGAGAAAGGCCGGGAGCGACCTCCGGTCACCCGCGGGGATCCCTCCGCGATCCCCCCTCGGAGAAGATAGCTTTGAAAATTTGTGGATTCGGCGACGAAGTTTAGAGCGAGACAGAATCGACGCGTTTTAATATATATATGGATTAAGTGAGCATAAAGAGTTGTTTTTGTTCAAAATGAAATGTATCGGTCACGCTTTCATTAAAAAGGCATGGATATTGAAATAGCAAACAGCAAATGATTTGATAGAATGTTCATATATGCAGTTTTGCAGTCCATAAAATCTTAAACTTATCTATCCTTATCCTTATCTACGCTTATCCTTATCTAAAACTTACCCGGGAAAACTAAATCACAACTTTAAGTTAAGTGTCATCTTTGTGATTTTACACGAAAACATAAATTCATGGATACTTTGATGTTAGAGACATATAAACCTAAATAAAGTTTTGATAATTTAACTAACCTACCTAACGTAGATTTAATGTTATGTTCTAGTTCACTAAACCTTCACAAAATAAACATATCAGCCTAATGTCACGGCCACTGAACCGTTACAAAGGCTAACCGAGGCTACACAACTAAAAGTATAGAGGGGGATTCGATGTTGATTATAGAGAATAAGTATTTCTTCATTATTAATCTTACATTTCTTAATTAAGTTAGTAATTTCAATATAATTTAAATTGTTTATTACGGGATAACACCAAATGTCCTGAATAAAAGAGTTTTATTAATAACTTGTTCAGAATGTAAAAGTTATGTACAAGTTATAGGTAATTGCCCAATAAGTAAAGCATCTAATCACCCAAGGCAAAAAAATTCAAACGGCAGGTTTTAAAATAATATATTTTTAAAATAAATTAAACTATTTGGTCTACTACTTAGAAACTACAACAGATAGAAGAAAAATAGAAGCACGTTCTCTGGGTCGATAAACAAGCAAAATTGAACTTTGTAATATTGACTTGAAATATTGACTATGTGACATACCTTCTATGTATTTGAAGGAGATGCCCAAAACAACTACTCCACGGCCAATGTGCCCTGACTGTCAATGCATTATTCCATTAGTCGCGAAGTAGTTGTTTTCGGCATCTCCTTCAAATAAATAAGCCGGATTGTGTTTCTCAAAAACAATCGAAGCCACTGCTATAATGGCACCTGCGAAAAAGGTTAGTTTCGGAAATATAAAAGATACAGTAAAGTAAGTGTTATATAAATATTTTCATATTTTCAAAAAATAACTGACTGCAGCAATAGATTTTTTTCATAAACATAACGCATTTATAAAATATGTAAAATCGTTAATTTATAGGAAACTTGCCCTTCCTATATATGTTTGAATTATTAAGCAAAGGGGCAAACTTTAGAAGTTTGCCTTGTTATCACACTTTGAATATTTAATTTCTATGCTTCTGGTTTTTTTCTTTTTGTTATTTTACAGGTGGTATAATCCCAAAAGAAAGAAACTATGAATTATTATGTCAATATAATCAGTAATACATAATGCATTAATTACTATATAGCTTATATTTTACTTTAAAATGGCATGAATGAAATGAAATGAAATAAATAAAAATGAAATAATATTTTATGCAACCTCGTCCAGCGCATAATTTCAAAGAAGTTCCTGGTTATTTGTCCAAGCGCCGTTTAAAAGTATTAATCCAAAAATGTTTTTCAGTGTACTTGAATCCACTGTGACAAGATGCTATCTTTGCTTAGAATCAAATGGTCCTTACTTTATTTTTGCATTTATTATAATAATTTTGATTTAGTTAAACTTTCTTATATGTATTTATTTGGTTTTATTTTACTATTGTGAGCTATCTAAAATAAATTGGTTAATTGATATTAATTACTTGTTAATAAATTGGATTAATATCTTGTTATTGATAAAAAAATATAGTTAAAACAAGGAGTGTTGCTATTAATTCCTGTACGTAAGTTTAGATTTTTGTTTTTCTTTAAGTGAGTCTGTCTGTATTTGCTATAGTTTTTGTGATCCCGTATGCAGTTTGTTCGGGACACATTGTATAATTCATTTATAATTGTATGTAATTACCTATTATTGAAATTTCATTAAGTGTATTTTTTATTTTGGTTAAATGACGTTTATCTACTTTTCAGTATCATTCGAATTAGTGAAAAAACTTAAATAATCATTTTATTTTCATTTTCTCTTTGAGTACCTATACAAAAATATTTCGGTAAACATTATAACCTAGATAAATTGCGCTGTTCATCCCAAATGCACACGTTACAATGCCGTTTAAATTTTAATCAACCTGGATAATATGCCGCCGCCAATTCTGGTGCAACTGAATTTTTCATTTGAGTAGGTGTATGCAGTGCGCTCGGGTGCATTGTTTAATTTTGAACGGCTTTTCATAACTCAATTACGTGATAATATAGATTATTTAGTCACAAAAGCCTGTATTTTATATGCACGTAAAATCAAAATATGAAATTCTATTCTCAGTCAAATCGCATTGTTAAAAATTAAGTTCACTTAAACTATCACTGTTAAGTGGCGAAGCATATTTTTCCTACTTATATAGGACAAAGATATCAGCAACAGTTTATATTAATTAGTAACTATAGTCCAATCATGTTAGGTAAAAATAACCCCTTACCTGGAAATAATTATTTCCCTAAATGGAAAATTTTGCATATTATTATGCATAGTATAGGTACTAGTATACACATTAACTAGAAAATCTGTAGCCCAAATCTAAAGAAAGACGAAGCGATGTAAACAAGCACAGCGACGGTGGTGGGCAAAGTACGGTCGGCCCAGGCCACGCCTTTGTCTTCTGTTCCCTCCGGCGGGCGCGGTGGCCAGCGAGTAGCTATTACAACCACAGCTTGACCGACATTTGCTATCGCTCTCGCACTGAGAAGAGAAGTCAGAGTTGGACGTATAATATTTGTAGTTATCGTAAATGCGCGATAACAGTGCCGTATTAAAAACTCTTGAAATATTTTATAAATAACTTTTGAAATAGACATGAATAAAACGGTAATTATGTACATATTAGGGTAAAGGGAGGAGAGATGGACCACCATTTATAAAAATTAAGATAATTTCTTTATTAATCAAAGTACAAATCTGTAAATTGGTACATAAAATAACTAAGCTTTGGTACTCTTTTTGGAACACTTAGAAAGAAAGAAATATTTATCATTAAAACTAAAAAATGAATAATTCTCAGACTTTTCAACGGTCCATTTATCCTACCCTATGGAGGTGAGACGGACCATAGTAGGTAGGAGAGATGGACCACGCTACTTTTCCTTTTTTCTAGAAGCTACGTTTCCACACTTCTGGCAAAGGTTACTTGAGCAGCTCTCGTGCAACCAGCGCATGCACAAAAGGCATTGTGACCAATCGTCTTTCTTTTTCGTTAAACGATAATCTTCACTGCAGCCAACACTCTTATTTTCTAAATCGCTGAAATGTTTATCCGTCCTAGAATAGTCATCTAATGTGACATGGCCAGATGTCTATTTACTGCTTTCACTGCCAAATTGGGGCCAGCTTTTTTCTTGCATTGTGCCTTTTTTTAATAAATTCCGGTGAGGTAATAACTCCTGATATATTTTTAAGAACTCTTTTTACAGCTATAGATACGACGGGTATGCGGTTCATCCAGAGCTTTTCCAGGAGCTATATCTTCAGTACCTATCTGTTGATTTCTTAGGAGTGGTTTGTTGGTTTTGTATACCAGAGGTACTTGGTTGGAAAGATTCAGGTCTTGCTTGCACTTAAATGTAGTTTTAGATATTCCAAATGCTGTAGCGGCTTCATTGCCGCCAATTTCGCCATTTCTGTATTCATTTACGGCATCATTTAACGCTTGAGAGGTTCAATATCCTCGTTCAGGAACATGTCTTTTAAATATTTACTTATTAAGCATTGTACTAAAACAAAAAGTTATTGGTCCGACTCTCCTCCCCCATATTGGTTCATCTATCCTCAAATGGGAGAGTAGACGGACCACTCGGTAACAACTAAACGGTTAAAAAAAAGTTTTAATATTTTAGGTTCTATAAGACATTAATGCATATACTTACAGTTTCATTAACAAAAAAAAAATATTATACTTACCTAAGTTTGTTAAAAATAGAAATGTATATATTTAAATACAATTTTCACTAAGGCAAAATCTATTTTTCTTAAAAAACTTCCACATAAATGTTGGAAACCACGTGATCGCGACTGTATCAAGGTGAACTGATCGAAACGCAAAAGATACGCCTGTCAAATGTTGCGGTGGTGCCTTAAATTGCAAAATATTACCGATGGTCCGTCTATCCTCCTGGTCCATCTGACCTCCCTTTACCCTATGTTTATTACACATTCATTATTTACAAAAATAAAAATAGACAATACTTTACAATGAGTATAATGACAATAGACAATACTTTACAAATGATATAATAAATAATCTTTATTGTGTTCTTGACGAAAAAAGAAAGAAACACAAACGGTAAGAATTCGGCATTGCCATTCTTCTATTCCGCCTATATAAATTTTCAAAATTGAAGCTTGGCTTGGCTTTTATGAAGTGTGTCCAATTTGTCCAAAATGTTGTCCCTATTGGCTTTCATTAGCCATATCCTTGCCCTTAAAAAAAATTTATATTTTTAAAAATTAGTTAAAATTATTTTTAAACACACCCCAAAACATTAGCAAAAAAAATTTACACTCGACCACTTGCGCAGTACTGTTCTATAATTTTGTTTTTCCTAAAACTAAAATATCTAAAATGCTGGCCAACTTTTAAACTAAATTCAATAAATCTTAAATTGAGTGATTGTTGATTGTATAAACCATATTATTGGCTGTCTATGAATGAATTTCCTAAATTAAGTTAAATTGGATACTAAATTACATTTATGTATAACACATTTTTATCTACTTACCGATCGGGTTGTTTAGGAAAGGTAAAAAAGCTCTTATTACAATTATAGCTTTTATTATTGCAGTTTTTAGTTGCACATACGTTTTAAACATTACACTCAAAATAAATTCGCAAGAATAACTACGTCGCTGGCTTAGTCGATAATCAACACGAAGTGATTTCCCTATTTCGGTTCGAAACGCTCGCCACTGTGCTGTTCTCTTCTCAAAGGCGGGCCTAAGAAGTGGCGCGCGTGGATCGGCGCAAACCGTTCCTGTCAAGAGAGCGAGCGTACTCTTGCACTTAGCTGGGCGGTGACTCTACGTCTACGACAACATGCATGCCTTTCACCCATTCGCTGAGGACTCTCTGTTTATCACATTGTTACCTACATCGCTTCGTTCCTCTTTAGATTTCGGCTAAATACTTTTTAGTTAATCTGTATACCAAGTAACAACATACTAAAAACCAACAATCGTGCATGCTGTGCTAGTGTAGTATCTTGAAAAATGGCGGCTGTTTTTTAGTTTTTTGTGTTCTCATTAACAAATGGGAATATCAAAAAATACTTTTAGATAAAATGGAAAATACTTTTAGATTAGAAGCCACAGTGAGTTAAAATATCCACATTTTTCATAAGAATAATTTTTTTCGTATCTGCATCTGTTACCAAATAGATAGTTATGAAAGACAAGTGTAATAAAAAATATTTAAATTTGAATTTCGATTTATTGAAGTGATATGTGTATCATATCAAGACAGTATGCATATTCTTAATATACTCTCATTAAGTATGCATATTCTTAATGAGTGAAAAATGAAATATCGGCTGTCATTTTTCAAGGTAACGGCGATAGCACCACAGAATAATAATAGTATTATGCATATGGAGAATAACCTCTTTAAAATGTTTAAATTAAATGTCTTTGCTTTAACAATTCTTTTTATTGCCTCCAGCTGCAAAGAGATGCACTTTATTCTATTCCATATGTCACTTATTTAAAATTATCATTTAGCAAAATCAAAAACAATGGATGAATATTACTGAATGTATAGTATGTCTAAAATAAATTTAAAATAATCTAATTCGAAAATACTCGTACTTAATTTAGGAAAAAGCTAGTTAAGTGTTTAGTTTATTTTAAATTTTATTATAATAATAATTTTATATAGACATAATTCAAAATAGATTTGTAATATTACAGAATTTTGTATAAAACTAAAAAACCACTGATGAAATTTAGTTAATTTATCAAATATTTATTTTATTACATATTAGCTATACAGTATTTTTTGGGGTAAACTTTAGAAGTGTACTTGATACTGCACTTTGAATATTTAATTTGTATGCTTCTGGCTTCTTGCTTTTTCTTATTTTATAGGTGTATAATGCCAAAAGAAAACATGAATAATGATATAATACATATAATATATATATATAATATAGTTATACAATGAGTTGTTTTACAAAATTACAAAAACGTTACATCATGATTTATAAACGATTAGCAAATTTACAGTTAACGATGTATGAAAACGGGACTCACCTAAAATATCTGTGGGAGAATTTGTTTGACCTATTTTCTGTAGAATTTATTATTTGGTGTACACAACAATACGACTCACAATATAAATCATACAAGGCTTTAAATGATAACCAAATTGTGTGACCTGTTAATTACAATATGTTACGTTATGATACAAATGCATTTTTCGTCCGAAGCTTTGGAGTTTATTGAGAGTTTTAGTGGATTAATGTAAACATTGCACCTCATAATTCAATTATATTGTAAGTGTTATATTTATCCGTTACGTATCTGTCTGTATTGCTTTATATATTTGCTTTCTTATTTACTGCGGTTTGCTGTGTATTAATTTATTTATTTGTTAGTTTACTTATTTTCTGATTTACCAGTTGAATTATTCATTTGTTTAGTTGTTCACTTATTTACTAGTTTACTTGTGTTAGAGTCTGAATCAGGTGGGAGTCAGATGGGGAAAGTCGAAGCGAATTATTCAGTTGAATTATTCATTTGTTTAGTTGTTCACTTATTTACTAGTTTACTTGTGTTAGAGTCTGAATCAGGTGGGAGTCAGATGGGGAAAGTCGAAGCGAGGGTGTTTGTGTTTCCGTATAACGTTAGATAAAGGTGACAACAATTTTGGTACACTGTAAAATTGCCCTAATTTTTGCTTTGATCCCCTCAGAAAAATCAAAAAGGTGACTTGTAAATAATCAGCGAAGATCATACAGAACAGCGGACATCCTACAATATGCTGCCCCACGTTGGGCGCCATGTTAAATGAATACAATATTTTAATAGCTCATTTGAACAACAATTGTTTTGTATTATTTTTTTACAGGTGTATATTTAGGTTGATACACATATCACATAGATATTTCAGTCTCTACATGCAAAATGAGTGCCGCTTAACTACATAAGTTGTTGAAACTGTAACTCGCTGTCATGTCAAAGTTCAGTTCAGTTCATCAATATTTTTTTTAGAATTACGTCTCCTAAAAAATAATAAAAACAGATAAACAGAAGTATTCAAACTCTACATAACTACATACCTACTTCATACTACAGTAATTATAATCATAATTTCATATATATAATTCATATTCCTATTTATTATTCTTCTAAGTTGTGAAGTTTTATAGATTTCCATCTTTGTTGCACAAGCAATTCCTGGTGCCTACTGAATAATAATATGCCATCACCTCTCCCAAACTTGTGTGTGACTTTCGACCTAACCACTGTCTTTAAAATGAGGGGTAGATATATTATTATTATTTTTTGTTTCAATACTTCTTGTTTTCTGGTTTGTATTGGGTATTATAATTTTATCATTAAACAAGCTAACAATCAGTAAAATAGTGAAAAAGGAGGACTACAATCTAAATATTTTCCAAAATAACATATGCAGATCTGTTTTTCTTACCAGTTTCAGTTTAGGTCTGCAGAAATTAAAATCTGGGAGTGTCAGAAATGTGATTTTTAATTCAAATGAAAAAGTGTCCAAGATATTTATTTTAATATTTTTTGTTAATTTTGTATGCTAATGTTTTAGACACTACTTATCTATAGTAGATTTTGCTAGAAAAATATAAGGAATTAAAGTTCCTCGCTTGGGAAATTTATTGTGAATTGTATATAAAAGTTTGTAAGAAAAAGACCATGGCCTTTGTATAAAATTAAGTTGCGTAGGTATATGCGATTTGCCGGTCCTATGTTGTTTACTTTCTGTATAGAAAATGCAAATGCATCGATAATGGGGTCAATAATCTTATTTATTCCTATACAAACGAATACCTCTTTTCTGCTCTTAAATTAATTCTTCTTAATGCTGAAAACGAGTCACAAATCTGTCTTCAACTTGCAGTGATTGAATGAATTCCTGGATACGACTATTCAGACTCAATAGATTTATAAGTAAATGTATCATTTTTTATACCTATATAGTTATTGCTGAAATTGTAAATTAAGATGTACCGAATGTATATAGAGAAACAATTTTAAAATAACCAATAGACTTCTTGAAAATTCAAAAACTTCCTTCGGCAACTTCAAGGGGGACATATTTTTATGTAATTTTCAAAGAAGTTGAATCATCCTCTAGAATTTCTATATCCACCTCCATAAAAAACTTAAATGGAATTAAATTACAACACAAAATTCAGATATGCAAATGTATAACTTCGGAATGTTGAATGTGTTGTTCAACCTTACTGTCGTAAAAAAAAATAACGTCTTCCAAAAACAAACCTTAGAATTCTCATTTAATAAAGACAGAAAATTATAACACCTCTGCATCAGATGCTTCACGTGTTGCTAAATTTTCCGTATTTTTAAATGCAACTTTACATACACAACTAATTTTAATTGCAACTGGCACTACTATTGACACTGTAGATATACAGTGCGGTCGTAAATAATCCCCCCCCCCCCCAGCTAAGTTTCGAACCAGATAAGATAGAGACACCGGACTAAAACTGAATTAAATGGCATGAAGTATACTACTTTCTAGTTCAAAATTAAAACTGCAGTTTTCAAAGATGGCGCTAGTGGCGCCATCAACTTTATAAAACTTTAAATAGCAAGGGTGGCCATGTGATACCTCATTTGAAAGGTTTTTTAATTCTCTATAAAACGGTGGCTTGATTTTTAAATTTCATTGACTAGTTCCGGAGTTATTAGCGTTTGAAAGTTATTTGACAAATATTCATTTTCATTTAATTTTCGCACAAGAATTTGGGAATAGACTATTTTATTGCCAAGAAGTGCTGGGAGAACAATTTGAACATTTATTAACGTGATCAGAGTTATACCAATTTCTTTGTTATTACTTTTATTTATTTATTTCCTTGTTTCATTATTTCTTTTATTTTTTCACGTATTATTTGTGGTTGGCTTAGTAATAAAATATTTATCCATTTAAAAATCTTTACTAATGACATTCTTGTGCGAAAATTAAATGAAAATGAGATAAAATCATCTATTCGCCATATTTATCAAATAACTTTCAAACGCTATAATAACTCCGGAACTAGTCAATGAAATTTAAAAATCAAGCCACCGTTTATAGAGAATTAAAAAACCTCTTGCCACATGACCACCCTTGCTTTTTAAAATTTTAAAGTTGATGGCGCCACTATCGTCATTTTTGAAAACTGCAGTTTTAATTTTGAACTAAAAAGTAGTAAGTATACTTCATGCCATTTAATTCAGTTTTAGTCCGGTGTCTCTATCTTATTTGGTTCGAAACTTAGCTGGGGGATTATTTACGACCGCACTGTATATGTTAACCCGATAAATTAAAATTGATTATAAATGGTATATGTAGTTCCTTGTGGGATAATTTCTTTTAAATTTATACGAGAATACTAAAAACGGCCTAATTTAAGACAAAAACCAGGACACATTAGGTCGTTCTATATTAAGTTCTGTAGATCTGATATACCAATCGTGGCTCTTGCAGAACTTGTAAACTGCATACAAAAATATTGCGCCCAGTTTCATATCGTTTTTCAAAAGAATACTTCCGGCACCAAGGTCATTTATTTCCTGCACTGAAACCGTCCTCTTTTGTCATCTAATTTTGACCAAAAAGTCCCGTTTAATGTCATTCTCATGGTATCGATTTGATATCTAGTTTTATTGCCTTGACATTTTCTTATTCTTATTTTATATAACTCGAAAGACTTCTATATGCAGCACAGAACGATGATACTAAAATAAAACTTCCACAGACATCGATGAGATATACATTATTCACATATACTTTTAGATAGAAAATCGGACACTATAGTAATATGATTATGTATGTTAACCAGGTCTCTTCACTTTTGCGTGGATGCTACTAAGATTGAGAATTGCTAGAATTCATATGAGGTGCAATACGAGAAGAATTTAATATGGCATTTATTTTAATGGCAATGTTAATTACTTAATATTAGCTAATAGATTTAATTACTAAGGAGAAAAATATTTAATCAGCAGGATTAAATGTTTAGTTTTCGCAAAGGGATTTTTTGGCGCAATGGTAATTGTGAGTTTTAGCTATATGTTGAAGTAACATATATTAACATAGTAACATTAACAGTGATTAAATAATTTATTAGTGGGGAATATTAATTCCTAGCCTCTATTTTTACGTACAATTTAATTTTAATCCAAAAGCCAGTGGGGGCAATTCATTTCCGCTAATCCTAAGTTATAATTAGGACATTAGGTATTATAACAAAACATAATATTACAGACTATAATTCTTAATAAAAACAGCAACTTGTGTAAATGCACTGTTTTTGTTTAGATAAGCACTTAAAAACCAAATGGATTCTAAATTATTTACGACCTACTAAATAGTGCCTCTTTCCAACTGGCGCATTCGCCACATTCTAGAATTAATATTAAATTATAATTTAGTGAAGTAAGTATACAAAATAATGAATTTTAATTATTTGGTACATCAAAAATCATCACATCTTTTATAAATTTTAGAATTAAGAGACATAGATAAGAACTACTAACTACAGCTAAATATAAATTATAAATTTAGGTATGTAAATTATAAATTACACAAACATTACATGTGATGTTTATATATTATATTGTATATCTCTATTTTTCTCAAGATTTCATCTTGTATGGTGCGGATGAATTAAAACAAAAATTGTTTTTAGGAACTTTAGTTAAAGTAGTTTTTTAATACCTTGGATATAATAGTCTCAATAATAGTATCCAAGGTATTAAAGGTAACTTCGGCTAAATGTTCCTTGTTTTTTATTTTGAAGTCGGGCCTAAATGTAATGGTTTACGATATTTTGTTTTAATTTAGTTGTTTTGAAAAAAACAACTAAATTTCCAAGAAATATATAGAAAACACTTACTCTATATACTAGTATTTCGGCTTATTAGGCCTTTTTCAATAGAGTAAATGTCTATTACTAAATGTTTCCAAGCGCGTTTTCGTTATTTATTTTTTTACGAGCACCTACCTTCGATTGATTCTACCATCTGGCAAACCCGAGTTTTCAGTACCTTTTCTAAGAAGGGCGAAAGTGTAAAATCTATCTGATCATTCGTATTACAAGGATTTATAATTAAAGATTTTTTAATTTCTAATTGCTCTAACAGATCTAAGCGCTTTCCTTTCCTTTCACGATGCAGTACCTTTACATTTTTCTGATCTATAAAATGATTGTTTTCTATACAATGCGTCGAAAATCCTGAATTTTTTGCGTTATTTAATATGGATTTTTTATGTTCATTACAATTCGCGCAGTTAATAGTAGTATATACAGGGTGTCCACCTAGTGCGCGTAAGTCCAATATCTGGGTTAATAAAAGAGATAACTTAATTTTTTTTTCAACAGGGTTGTCTAATATCCCGAGCTGCACAAAATGAAAATATATTTACATATTCAGGGTGTTCAGTTTTTCCTGGACAGGTACCAACTTCATTTTTTTAAACGGAAACCTATATTTTTTATGGCATTATCGAATTCTACGTAAAAAATTAGTGGGACTTTGTGCGTAACACTGCTATTGAAATATTGATAGTTTTCGAGATATTTGACTTTTAATTTTTTTTTCTTATGTTTCGTCCCTTCTAATAGTTGACATAATTATGGTTGTATGACAGCTAGAAATTATTTTTTTTTCAGAAACTGTAGAGTGAAGATGGCTCTTTCGAAAAACGTATCAAAAGTTGACCTGCGATATACAGGGGGCAACAGAAACCGTGCCAAACCTGATGGTTTAAAATTTAAAAAATCTCGACTTTTTCAAATGGAACACCCTGTGTTTTATGATTTCATTAGATGCCTTTCTGTAGACTCTACAATTTTATAATAGCTTTCCCTATACCTAAGTTGCGTAGTTTTTGCAAAAAACCCACTTTTATGAAAAATACCCGATTTGCGCACGTTCCTTTCTCGGGAAAAACGCAGTGAGCGTCTGTCACGCAATAAAATTTGTGGCAATCAGTTTACATGTCATTTCTTCTTTTACTGAATATTCACGTACGAGTTTAGAGTAAGTACTAAGCGTGCATACAATGAACTATTCAAAAGAAGAATTAGTGAAAATGGTTTATGCCTTAGGAGAAGCTCATGGAAATTGTTTGCTAGCAGCACGTATTTACAAAGCAAATAATCTAGATTTACAGAGATTTCCACGTGCTGACTGTTTTGAAAATGTGAAAGAAAGATTTGAAAGAACAGCAAATGCGAATTATGAGAAAACTACCAGGAGACATGACGGTAACAATGACGATATTCAGTTTAATGTTGTGGCGTCTGCTGAAAACACCCTGAATATGTAAATATATTTTCATTTTGTGCAGCTCGGGATATTAGACAACCCTGTAGAAAAAAAAATTAAGTTATCTCTTTTATTAACCCAGATATTGGACCTACGCACACTAGGTGGACACCCTGTAGAGTGTTTTCTATATATTTCTTGGAACATCTAAATAAGATCAATGTTTTTTTCAAAACAATTATTTTCACGATGTTTCATAAAGAACCATCCGCTTCGAGTATCCACTTTATTAATTTAGCGCTTGTATAATATTTATATCAGCAACAAATCCGAGTGATTTAGTTCATTGTTATCCTTCATTCAATTCAGACTTCTTTTAAATACTGTCGCCCTAAGAAAATGAAATAAGAATTTTAGACATTTTATATAAGTCGGTGTGTTTATCGAACTTGGACAAAGTAATATATTTTGTTCGTGACCCAGATATGCAATGGCCAGCTTAACCCTATTTTAGTTTACAATAGCTCCAATCTTTTAACGAGCAATGAAATTCTATCAACTAACCCATAACCACACAAATACATGCACTTCCATAAAATGTAACTATATGTACAATTTGTGCTCGGTATTTGCATAAATTGCGTTTGAATGTATTCCTCCATTTGAATCAAAATTTCTGGTTCCGCAAAGCAAAGTTATATTTAGAGAATTTCTGAAGAATGCCACTGCACCGAGGGAAAAATGTTGCTTAAAGCCGCTAATAAACCATAGTTTTTTATAGTGAAATGTTTTTTGCTAACCCAATTATTTATCTACCTAAATAATTTATAAAAACAAGTACCCAATATATTTTTTACTCAAAAATAAAATAACTTATTAATGTTCCTTATTTCAGTCAGCTCAGCAAAAATTTTAAGAGCAAAACTGTTATAGTACCATCAGAATGTAGCATTCACTATATATATCTGACTAACATTTATTAGATACACTTTAATCTGGTTTATCACTTCACATATTTGATATATTTAGGACCAGGACTGTGAGACACCAATAAAATTATTATTATTACACAGTAAAAACTAACAAGATATGATTTGTAAAATAAAATGTACTACTACTCTCTATGTATTATGTAGATACTACTACTCTCATATGTCAGTCGATATCGCTAATGGAGAAAGAGTTTATTAATACTAATAAATTAAAAAGGAACAGGAACCGGAAAACATATTTAGACACTTGTCTTTTTACATGTTTGGATAATGGAATTACGGGCGTATTCATTCTCTGAAAATTTACTTCTTTTGCTAATGACGTATATGGATAACAGAAAACAGTATGTTTCTATTAACAACTTTAGATCTGATTCATACATTGCCACTTCAGGAGTCCCGCAGAGCTCTAACCTGGGGCCTTTGTTGTTTTTGCTGTTTGTGGGTCATATAGTTAAGGTTGTGCATAATAGCTCCACTTTGTTATTTGCTGATGACTTGAAAATATTTAAGGAAGTAAAAAGTATAACAGACTGTATGCAATTGCAAGAAGATTTGAATAATGTTTTTAATTGGTCAGTAATGGTAATGCCTGTTTCTCTGCTGGCAATGGAAGAAACAAGGGATCTAGGTGTATTGTTTTGTTAGGTAGAAAGTAGAATAGTGCTCAGTGGTATGTAATCCGTACTATGCTAAATATATTCAAATGATTGAAAATGTACAAAAAAGTTTTATCAAGCATGCTACATATATAACTACTGGGCAGTATAATAGAAATCATAATTATCATCAACATTTAATTGATAACAACTTGTTGACTTTGCACAATAGGTGATCAATTCGACAAATATATTTATAAAAACTTATCAATTATATTGCAAAGGATGAGGTTCTGTTGGGTAGAGTTAACATAGCTGTTCCCCTGTCAAAAAACTCGGCAATATCGTACGTTTTATTGTGAAATTGCTAGAACTAATTATCAATTGAGGTCACCTTTAACCAACATGTGCCTAAATTATAATCTAGTGCAGAATAAATGTGATATATATGGTAATACGTTTAGGATTTTTGTAAAAAATTTTTAAATCTTGTATGAATACCGTGATTTGGCTAATTAATGTACATTAACTATAAGTGTCTTTTTCCTGCTATTCTCTTCTCACTGTTCTTTTCCATTTTTTTCTCTCTTTCTTCTGTTTCCTTTTACTTCACATTTAGATTAGTGTTTGCTAGTTAGATTAGATTAGTATTTTATTGTATAGAGCAGTCTGTAAGTGGATCAATAAGATCTGTAGATTGTTTACCAATAAATAAATAAATAAATAAATAAATAAATAAATAAATAAATAAATAAATAAATAAATAAATAAATAAATAAACAAACAAACAAACAAACAAACAAACAAACAAACAAACAAACAAACAAACAAACAAACAAATAAATAAATAAATAAATAAATAAATAAATAAATAAAGGGTTATCTGAGGAATGCATTGATGGACCAGCCATAATGTGTTGAAATAGAGCATCAGCTCCATGCACGTCTGTGAAATTGGTCCTCCAAATGTGTAAAATAATGATTTATTTATGGAATAGATTTGTGATATGCTTTTATTTCATTAATTGCACAAACAAAATATTTTACTAGTGGCGCCAGATTCGCGACTAGTTAGTACTAGTCGTAACTACATTTTAATAATTATCTTTATACCAAACAATGAATTATTGTCATTAAATGAAATAAACGAAATATGCACAATGTATACAGATATTCAATTAACAACCGGCAACTACATGTCCTAACCTCCTGTGTTTATTTTCTGACATCCACCATTTCCCACAAGCCTTGTAATCCCCAAAGCCATATTTTCAGACTCGTAGGATCTAATGACATATTTCACGCCTGCTACAGAACATCTGAGCGCCACATCATAAATTTATTATATCCAGGAATCAGGAAGACTTACAATGATTTTCCCGCTCTGTTTTGTTCCGGGAAATGATGTAGGGCGAACTAGTTCAATTTCTGACAGCAGGAGATACATAAATCTGTTAAACTATATTTCCAAGAAGAGGCATTACGTGGTAACCACTAGAATTTGATGTCTTTTAATGGGAAGCGAGATTTCAACGAATCTTTAGTTGAAATTTACGTGTTGTCATGCAATTATTGCCCTTGTATTAAAATTATGAATATAGTAAAATATCTAGGGATATATGCAGTAACACATTTATATAAAAGAGACTACTAAAACAACTAAAAATTTCAGAAATGTTTTTTGCAAATTTTATCTTTTCGTATTTTAATAACACTATTTTTAATATTTTTATGGGAATTCGGGCCAAGTAATAAATTATTTTAAACATTTTTCTAACGTTTCTTTAGTGAACTACAGTAATAGTACATTACATACAAGTATATCCACATATAAATCTATTGTTACCATATCAAGACTTATAATTTACTTTTTGTCGGCGGTAATTTGATTTTTTATAGAGTATGTTATTTAAGTTAAATGTGTGATGTTCTAGTGAGTGTTTTGAAAGTGCGGTCGCATTTGAGTTATGGTTTTTAATACTATTTGTGGGCGTAAGTTCTTTTATGGATGTATATTTTGCTGAGGAACTCTCAGACACAGACCAGCAGATAGTCTAAATATAATCTCACGTTAGGATGTTAGAATGTTATCGTTGATACCCCCATATTTTTTTTTTTTTTTTTTTTTAAACATAAAACACACCACAGAAATGGACAACCTCCCTACTGAAAGCCTAAGGCTTGTGTAGAGGGAGGGCACACATGAAAAAAACGCAGACACACAACCATTCCCTGGGAGAGGTGCCATTTCTCCCCTGGCGAGATTCGAACTCGCACCGCAATATACCCATTCTGTTAGTCACAGGCTATCACCCAGCACCTAACAGACTGAGCTATCGCCGCGGCTCATATTCATATATATTCATATTCATATTCATACGACACTTTTATCAAAACTGACAAGGGGCTGTGGCGCATGCGGCAATTTAGTTAAGTGGGTTTTTTAGTAAATTTATATGTCTTGAAGATTTATATATCTACAATATTAAAAGATAATAGTTTCGTGCGACTATAGCAGCTGTAATAGCCGAGACTGTATTGACAAAAAGAAATTATGCAGAATAACATTTCACAGGTTTGCATTACAAATTAGTAAACAATATGCAGAGCTGTATTTGGTATATTACAAGTAAATATTTAATGTTTTAATTGATAATTGATTGCTTCAATAGTATCTAATAGTACAATTCGTTCGAACATTGGATAACAACTAACAGATCTAACTAATAAGATCTAACATAAAAACATCTGAAGATGGATAGACTGTATACATGCTCAGGGAAAGATTAATACGTCTATCCATAATGGAGGAAACATTAGTGGCTCCGGTGAAAAAAATGTGTCCGCAGCAAAACGTTATCCTGTTTCTATTGCAGTAAGCGTTGTGGTGGATGATGTTACTTTTGCTGACATCGAAGTTTACTGGATATTAACGGATATCAATTATCCAACCCATATCAATTTCAATCAATTATCAAGTTAACTTGGTCATACTAGTTTAGGGTAAATTAAATAGTACAGCGATGGAGCATATGCACATGGTCCTGAATACGTAAGGTTGACAAATAAGAATATATTTAGGGGGAGGGTAGTATAAACTGAAGAATTACCTGGAACCCAAGAGTTACGAACATCAGATCTTCAATTAAAATTGTCTAAATATTTTATTCCATATATTGCAGGATACATTCTACAATTTTTAAAGCTAATTTACTAAAAATGTGCTTATTTAGTAAAAAAAATAAATCTATATAGGTATGATATATTCTCCTGTTTTCTTGGGAAAAAAATATATATAATATTACATGTAAAGGCTTGACAAGCTATATTTATTTAGATTACTGTGATTTTCCTGTATTGATTATTATGTCAAGATAAGAGAGATATTATTATATTATATTAAGATTTCTTGATGTGCTTAGGGTTGCATGTTTCTCGAAAAATTACAGACATATGCCACGTTAATAATTTTTATTTAATTTGGTTATAAATAAGGTATTTCCCAAACGTTATCAAATTAAGATAAGAAATAATTACAAGCTTGATGAGAGCTTTTTAGTGGATATAAAAAAACACCGCAACGATTTGCTCTTTGCGATAGATACTGTCTTTACTGAAAGTAATTTAGATAACATCTATGGAACTGATCTGACTATGAGATATTGCAAGATGGTCTTCTAGAGTACTAATGAGATTTACAACATCTAATTTTAACGTATCGGAACATATAGAGTTAATTCCGGATGAGATTTTAAATTAATCAATTAAAAACGATAGTTAAAATAGTAAGTGTAAAATGGTAAGTTTCAATAACTTCGCAACATGATTGTATCTATGTATTTCCAACTACTTTCAATCGAGAGCGGCAAGCAACGAAATCCTTGTTGACGTGACTTTATTGATATTTATAGGAGGTACATGATTGGTGTCATCTGAATGTTATATTATCATATTACTTGACATAATTATATTTCGTGCGAGCGCGGAGTTTAACAGGATCGTACTAAGGTTACAAATGGAAATATCAATAAATTATGACGCAATGTGCATATTATTATTACCAAATGCCACGAATAAGTCAAGGATATAATATCTACATAAATTAAGAAAATACCTACGTAAAAGTGACAACTCTTACCTGACAATCTTTAGTGTTCAGAGAAGGTTTCGCTGGCAAATTGGCGGTTGTTATAACATATTATCACGTGTTTCTCTAAGTGTTCTGGAGTGAAACGGCGACGTCTATCACTCGGTATTAATTTGTGCAGGGAAAAAAACCGTTCAACGTCTACTGAAGATAACGGGCAGTACGGAAAATGGTTGAGGCATGAACTGTACATTAGTATATTGGCTGGCAACTCCGGACAGGTCCCAGCTAACACTTTGCTTATGTTTTCCAAAATGGGATATCCTGTATTCCTTTTTAACACGTTTTGCATTTTTTCTTTTATTGCATTACCGACTGGACGTATATTACTGGCATCGCATATATTTTTCTGTACATCTTCCAATATGCGAAACTGTTCTTTTAACGGTAATCCATGTGTTTCCAATTTCGTGATTGCAGTAACTAAGAAACCATAGTGTTTATTAATGTAGTGTATGTCATCGCGAATACTTTGGTCCTTTAGTATGTCATGGAGTCTGTGTATGGCGCTGGTTTCATTTGGATTAAATCTACAAATAACATCTTTTATACCATCGAAATGTTTGGCATAATACCCTACGGCTTCTAACCAAGTACCCCATCTAGTTATAACTGGTTCAGGAGGCAGAGCTATGTCTGATAGAACCTCCCTAAAAACATCCCTTCGTATAGGCGCCTTAATGAAAACCTTTTTGACGGTTGATATGAAAGTATTTACTAAAGGGAAACTTTCCCTTATTTTCTCTGCTACCCGATGAGTGCATGAGCAGCACATGTAAAATGAACCATTTTCTTATATTTTTGGGATAAAATCTGTCCTGCTTTTAACATGTATGCGGCTGCGTCACTTAACATGACAAGGACTTTATCTGAAGAATCTTGATCGGGCCACATATATTCAAAACAATCAATAACAAAACTTATAATGGTCTCATGATTGGTTTTGTCCAGCACCTTAGAAGCCAATAGGTGGCTATCACTAGCAATGTCACTTTTTAACGCACCAATTAAAAAGTTGGCGACTGAACGCCCACAAGCATCAGTTGCTTCGTCTATAATAAAATACACAAAATTGTCCGCAATGTCTTCACGAATTCGTGAACGTGCTTTCATGTGGCAGTTTTCGGTCAGTATATTTTTCTAAAAACGTACGTAATTTAGGGTTCTCTAGTTTGCTTAACGGAATATTACTTGCAAGAAAGGCTTCTGTAAGTTCATAGAAAAATTCCGAGTTATCAGCGCTGGACGAGGCATGGCTCTTCAAATGTCTATTCACTTTAGTTTTGTCAGAAGAATTTATAATGCGATCACACACAGTACAAAACAAGTCACTTTCTTTAATGCGTATGTCCTTGTAATATTCAGGATCACTGTCAAACCACATTTGAAATACTTCACGTCTATTTCTTCTCTCCTTTGGCATCTTACTTGATTTACTTCTCTCATTACTAGTTATTGATAATAATATTAGTAATCGTTTATAGTATACACGGCGAATACGAGCCGAAGAATATTATTTCGTTGAAACACAGAATAATAATTTGCCAAATATTTATGCATTTATGTTTAAGGAGTTTGTACATAATATAAGATGGGCAGGATGCGTGTAGCTATTTTTGCATTAATCGCGACAATGTCATGAAACCTCATAATAATTATTTTGATGACGTACGTACAAAATAGTTTAATTAGATATTAACGTATATAGACAAGAAGCATGCACTGTCCCCACAAGGGTGCCAATCAGTGTTGTCAGATGAAAAAAATGCATCGCTAGAAGATAGCTTAAAATACCGCTAGAAATTGACAGCATAGCACCATAAAGAGTTAGATGTTTATGTTTAGAGTATAAACGTATAAACCCAGAAAAAAACCAACCAGAATCGGAACCGAGTGATACAGTTAATTTCGTGCATGAACATCGTTACCAGCGATTAATTTGCCAGAACAACAGCCATGTTTTAGCTATTTGATTTAGGTATACAATATTTGGGTATGTAGATAATGTCTGTAACTTATTTCATGATTCATAGTTTGTTTCTTTTGGGATTACACCACCTGTAAAATAACAAAAAGCAGAAACCAGAAGCATACAAATTAAATATTCAAAGTGTAGTAACTCATATTTTAAAATATGACCTATAATATTATAGAATTTTGTATAAAACTGAAAAACCACTGATGAAATTTAGTTAATATATCAAATATTATTTTATCACACATTATACAGTATTTTTTTTGGGACAAACTTTAGAAGTTTGCCTTGTTACTACATTTTGAATATTTAATTTGTATGCTTCTGGTTTTCTGCTTTTTGTTATTTTACAGGTGGTGTAATCCAAAAAGAAACAAACTATGAATATGGGTATGTTCGTTATTAATTATTATTTATTTATTTATGTTATTTATTTCCCTGTTTATGGCACGAAAATGTTATTGGGCTAAAGAAAATCCGCTTAAATAAATGAGATTCAACTGATTTGTATACATTTGTAGAAACATTTCTTCTTTTTCTAATACGTAAAAAACAGATAAAAATATTTCTCGAAATGAAGTGGATTATGTTATTGGTACGTAAAAATTACGTATTTGTGTCTCCTTTTATCCAATGTGGTATTTCTTACAGTTTGCGTTGATGTTTCTGAGATTTCTGTTGTTAGTTTAGAATTTCACCTACTCACATATTCTGTTTTGACCTGCCACAATAAAACTTTAACCATAGAATTTATATCCTATTCTATTAAATTATACACCTACGGTATCCTTAAATAGTTCTAGATATCCAGCCTTCAAGTTAGACGTTTTAATATATCCTTTACCCTTTATAATTTCCTGGGCCATTGTGAGAAAGGTCTCTCCAATAAAAGCCTTTACCTACGATGCGTTGTTGTCCCAAATATAACAGCTTCCACTCGAGATGACAGCAAGTATGCCCTCCTCAGAGGAATATTATCGGCCTCAGCCATTTCTTGTTGGAATTTTAAACAAACTTTGGTCGATGTAATGGCTTGTAAGGGCTGTTTATCAGCTGCTGTCAGTCACAGAAGGTAAATTAATTTGTCAAACTTGATATTTTAACACTTAGCATAGCCTACCTAATTAAGTGTATTATGCAATACATTGTCATAACAAGGCTGTGTTATTCTATGAAGCAATAATAAGATGGGAAATTCCTGGATACTTTTTTAAATATTCTGCATTAGGTCTAAAATTACAAATTTTAAAGGTGCATTACAAATGTTTGTAAAAATATACTTTGAAGCGGTTATTCCTTAAACCTTCCTTAAGTAAATGATACGTTTAAGGTGGATTTATAAACTTGCCATTGGATTTGGTTTTGGTGCTGGCGCCGAACGTCGGCGCTGATCTTCGTAGCAAGTTTCACACCCAATTTATATTCTTGAAGTTGGCGTTCGGCGTTGTACATTTCTGTTTGTTTACATTTGATTTGGTGGGGTTATTTCGCTTTTTAAAAAATTTAAAATAGATAAACCAGCTGTTATTACTTACGGAATCTTAGGTATATTAGGGTTAACCTTGTGCAGGTTATGTGATTAGTTTGCAAAAACGAAAAAGAAAAAATAGGCGGTTTAAAGTGAGGCCTATTAACAGGGCTCGCAAACAGTCTGGTGGGTTCCAATACTACAAAAAACCAGTACTTGGGATGAAGAGCAATTCTTTAAATTCACGATGTACGTACGTATACATATACTAAATAGAAGTAGACTTGCAAATCGAAGTTTTTGTTTATAAATTCACCTTAAAAACGCAACTAAAGCACAAAGTAGATATAATCTGTGACTAATAAAATGTCATAAATGTGATGAATGTCAAATATCAATTTGACATTTCTTTCCAACGCGTTTGATCACGTGCTGTCAGCGATGGATTTCTATTGGACGACGACGCGATGCTACGGATTTGCTACGAACGCCAACGGCAAAAAGATAAAATTGGTTCATGTTCGACGGCAAGCGGCCATCGGCCAGCGTCAAATTTTCTCCCGACGGCGAATATAAATACATCAATGTAACTGCGTGTATTTATGTTTCAGCGCCAAATCCAACTCCGAATCCAAATCCAGTTGCAAGTTTATAAATCCCGCTTTAGACTTAGAAATGAAGACTTACTACTGGTAGCTAAGTAAGTAAGACTACTAAGTTTTCCAAAAAAAAAAAACAACACCGTATAATATGAAATAAAAATAAATGTACGACAAATTAACTAAATTTCATGAGTGGTTTTTTAGTTTGATATAAAATTCTATAATTTTATAAATAATATTTCGAATTATATATAAACAAAAAAATTACAATAAAATTTAAAAGAAATTAAACACTTAACTAGATTCGTTCTATTGGTTTTAAGTCGATCCTCGACTTGTCGTCAGTATTAAGCGGGATTTATAAATTTGCAACTGGATTTGGATTCGGAGTTGGATTTGGCGCTGAAACATAAATACACGCAGTTACATTGATGTATTTATATTCGCCGTCGGGAGAAAATTTGACGCTGGCCGATGGCCGCTTGCCGTCGAACATGAACCAATTTTATCTTTTTGCCGTTGGCGTTCGTAGCAAATCCGTAGCATCGCGTCGTCGTCCAATAGAAATCCATCACTGACAGCACGTGATCAAACGCGTTGGAAAGAAATGTCAAATTGATATTTTTAGTCACAGATTATATCTACTATGTGCTTTAGTTGCGTTTTTAAGGTGAATTTATAAACAAAAACTTCGATTTGCAAGTCTACTTCTATTTAGTGTAGGTATACGTACGTACATCGTGAATTTAAATTAATGCTCTTCATCCCAAGTACTGGTTTTTTTGTAGTATTGGAACCCACCAGACTGTTTGCGAGCCCTGTTAATAGGCCTCACTTTAAACCGCCTATTTCTTCTTTTTCTTTTTTGCAAACTAATCACATAACTGCACAAAGTTAACCTTAATATACCTAAGATTCCGTAAGTAATAACAGCTGGTTTATCTATTTTAAATTTTTTAAAAAGCGAAATAACCCCACAAACTCAAATGTAAACAAACAGAAATGTACAACGCCAAACGCCAACTTCAAGAATATAAATTGGGTGTGAAACTTGCTACGAAGATCAGCGCCGACGTTCGGCGCCAGCACCAAAGCCAAATCCAATGTCAAGTTTATAAATCCACCTTAAGAATAGAAGTTTATATGATAAAAATTTGTCAGATTGACATTTTTAATTTAAAAGTCACCACATGCACTGATCATGTTATTATTAATTTTCCACCGGTAACATCCTTCTGGAGAAGAGGCCACGTTTGATCCAAGAATATTGTTTCCAAAGAAAACAAAGACAAAACTTTAAGTTATTTTCTTTTTCTTTTTAAATTTTATTATTATTATTTTTTTTTGTTCAGACATACCTAATTCGAAATATCATTTGTAATATTATATAATTTTCTATCAAATTAAAAAATCACTGATGGAATTTAGTTAATTTATCATATATTTATTTTTATTGCAAATTAGAGTGGTTTTCTGGGGCAAACTGAGCAGTTTGCCTGGATGGTACATTTTCAATCTTTATATTGAATATTTCTTGATTTACTTCTGGTCTCCTGTTTTTTATTATTTTACAGGTGGTGTAATCCCAAAAGAAACTACAATGAATCATACTATAAGTGCCATAATTAACAGCATTCGCCTTTTATCAAATGTATTCTGTAATGTCGATTCCACTAGTTCACCATTCAGTATAACTTTTAAACAAATCGTGTTAGAGAACTCGGACAAAGTTTAGGTTAAATCGTAGAGAATAGTGTTTAATGAATTTGTTTGTTATTTAGAATTTATTTTGCACATCGTTTGAAATATACTTCATTTTTCTACATAATTATTTCTAAAAATAAAAATTGATTTGTTCGTACAATATTATGAATTTTTATCAATAGAGGAGGAGTCTAATGTGTGTATCAGACACATTCAATGCCTTGTTGTCTGGATCTAATTGCCTTGGGCTTCTTGCTGTGGAGATATCCTCAAAATCAAAGGGTTCATTACTCAACTACGCTGGCTTCTGTGTAATCATACGATTTAAGTAAACTCTATTTATTTCAGTTTTATTAGGGCATGTAAATCGTAAGTAAATAGTATTGCTTTGCTATCTAACTTAGATAATTATTATTGTTTGTAAAAATTTATATTCCTTTTCAAATAAAACCAGGTAAGACGTTAACTACTACTAAATCATTATAATAAAATTAATGGCACTCCAGTAACGACTTTTGCATTTTAAAAAGTTGATAGATAACCACGCTCGTATTTTAGATTTATAGCTCCTATAAATATCCTAGGAAGTTTGTTTTCCTCAAGGCTGGCACTTGCATACTCTTTTATAGTTTTCCGAAAACGCCAAATTAAATAGTGCGTTAAATTAATAATTATAACCTCCTATGTTACGCATACTAAAAAAAATGTCGAATGTATATTTCTTGGTACATATTACCAGTGGCGGCTTCTCCTTAAGGCCACATGGCCGCGCGCCCCTGCTACAAAAATACCAAAGGAATCCTTATTATTATCATTATTGTAAATTAAATGCAAATGTTAAAAGTTAAAACATGTTTATTGTGGTACAAAACTATTATAAGGAAGGGCTCGAGCGCTTGAGCTATTGTACGCATAACACCACAGTCCGCATAACTGAATCACACAGAGACAATAAAAAGACTCTTCAATGATATAGGCAGAATGGAAATTTCTCAGGTTCCAACTTGGAGGGCGCTGGAAGCATGGATACCGTGCAGTCCTATATAAAGATATCAGATTTTGAGTGTATTCCATATGACTAACTAAAAGTTACTCATATGGTTACTCATATGGTGTATTCTGTGGTATTGTGGTGCCGTGCCATGTGCCATGATATGTGTAGTTTGTAGTTTTATTTTTTATGGTCCTATTTATAATCACTATTCGATACGACCTACTTCTCTGCAAGTGCTGCATTCACTCAATTATTTATTTACATTTTTAAAAAGTAAATAATATAGAATATAAGTATAACCTAATAAGTGTGCTAATAATAATAAGTATTGTATATTTCAGTTGATTTTTAAACGTTCCATTTAAATCGAGGGAATATACCCTTGATTTTAATTCGTTTTTTAATTGTGTAATATGGTTTTGCTACTATTATTTTTTTATTTAAGGAATGTTTCATGTAATCTATATGCAGGATAATAGGTCTCATTGAATACATATTTTCTGAAATCGATCCAATGGTTATCGAATCAACCAACCGACCAACCTGACGTCGCATTAGAATAACAAAGTTCTCTATCTGAACATTCAACCATATTGAGAAATCAAAGGCTAAAGTTTGAATAACTTATAATCTATTATAAAATTAATGATATTCAATTGGGATAAATATTATGCAATATTGGGGTAATATTTATCTCAATTGAATATCATTAATTTTATAATAGATTATAAGTTATTCAAACTTTAGCCTTTGATTTCTCAATATGGTTGAATGTTCAGATAGAACTTTGTTATTCTAATGCGACGCAATACGAATCATTAAATAAAAGTAAACAAATCTCAAAACTCCCGCGGTTTTTAATATTTCGGGGTTCTGACTTGGAGGGCGCCACAGAGCTTCTTATTGCCAACCGTATAACAGGGATTGACTGGTCTTTTTATTGTCTCTGGAATCACAGCTCACAGCACACTGCCACTGCACAGTGAGCAAAGGATCACAGATTCGTGGCCGCATTTTGAGTCGCGGCCTAGGTAACTATGGCAACCGACCCGATCTCCTTTTCGATTACACACGTTAGATACTTTCCATATGCTTACATTATGCAGATTTGGCCGCAATTATTTCGCGGGCGTACGCGAACATTATTAAACATTTAACGTATTTTTAACACATTACTTTTAATATTATTAAAGTACTTATTTAATTTTTGTGAAAAGACAGTTTTATATTTTACTTAACATGAATACTGTTAGTAGTATAATTAGAGCTAATTTTGCAAATCTTCCACTGGAAGATAAAATACAAATAAAAGAGTTGGACGTTGCCTGCCCAATAAATACCTAATTTCTATGAAAAAGTTATGGAAAAATTTATTTCTATGAAAGACCGTAGAGCTGATTTCAATTTTAGAAAGTAACTGTACTCGTGTATAAATAACTGTATGAAGTTTGTTTGCCTACGTAATAATATAACGTGTCGTTTGATAACTATGAATTGAACAACAAATACTTTTGAGTTTGTGATTGTGCCATATCATTTTTAATTAACGGATATCTAAAAACTAAAAATAGTTATGTTCCTGCTTCCTGAATTCTAGTTTACAGCTTTTTTAAGCTAACGTATATGCAAATTGTTGATATCTAAATATTAATTATCTATTTAAATATTGTTTTAAATAATTTTTGTCGAGATTTCCGTCAATCGTATTAAAAAGGAGGATATTTGTCTAACGAAAGTTATTTTGCCGCCACTGCATATTACTTATCTATATCTTTAAATATCAGTTTACAATATTTGTAGAACTATTGTTTTTTCTTTTATTATTAAAGTCGGACTTATATCTAACCATATAAATTTCTCTCTATATTAATAATAGTTTGATTGTCATAAACTGTAGTTTATAGATTCCTTTAAATACTATGCTTTCGTTTTGCCCCCGATTTGATTTATTCAGAGAATTCAGAAATCTCTTTTACAGAAACATCTACAGAAACTTGATACTATTGTATCAAGCGCTTGCAATAAAAAATTGTCAGAAGCAAATATTTCACATACAGTTTGATTGAGTGAAACAATTCGTTACGAGTTATTATTTCTTTATTCGGCTTTCTGTTACTTTCTAAAATTTTTAGCATAACTATATCCCCTATTTAAAGAAAATATTTACAATTTATATTTGTTGTATTTTACTAGTTATTTTAGGGGACTTTCAACAAGTTTATCTATTATTATTAAATAATTGGAAAATTATTTAGATACTTGGTTGATTTCACACCATAACACTCTGAACTTCAGCTTTTTGGAACTGAAATTATGCTAACAGCATAGTTAGGACATTTTATTTTGTACTGATAACATCAAATCATTGATAAAGCACCATATAAATTATTCATAGTGTCTCGAGTGGACTTACTTTATGCATGGAATCTCAATGAGTTGACGTTTGAATTGGAGAAATACCTTTGATTTATTTCTTTTCTCGTATAAACTGTAGACTTATCCTGTAAACGTATCCTTAATTTTTTTTAACCCCCTCACAAAAAGTGTGAGGACAGTCAGGTAAAAAAATCACCCAATACACCCAATTCAGTGATCTCCAAAGGTAATACTCTGGGTCAACGTCATTGGTAGAGTGACTCACAACTCATAATAATTGTCTATCTTAAGTATTTAATGAGATATCTTACATTTCCATAGATGCCTATCGAGTACTCATAATTATGTATAAGATTCTTCTTTCATTTCCAAAAGCACTGCAACTATATAACTTGAAGAAAGTTGCATAGCTTCTCGCATTAGTTGGCAAAATAAATAATTATGTAAAGAAATGTAAAAGTAATCACTGACCGTTAACTTGCCACAATAAGTATGAAGTATTACTTGGTATTTACAAACCGAATCCGCAGGTTGATTCCTTGTTTATGCACAAAATATATATTACAATTTACAAGGAAATTAGGTACGTTGTAAAATTGAATAACCTCCTGAATTTCTGATCAGTATTTATCGCTATACAGGACGATTCTAAATTTATGCGAAACATTTCATGAGGTGGTTGCTAGGGTAAAATTGAGGGGAATTTTCTATATAAACCTAATCTAACCTAAAGTGCTAACCCCTCCTTCCGAATTATACCTTTTATTTTAATTGAATTATCAGTTTTGTTTTATTCTAAAGGGTTTCGCTTTCCAACGTATATTTTTAAATAAGAATATTCCGCTCTAATAAAAACCAAAGAGGGTTACAAATTTCACCTCTTTCTAATAGGAAAGGAAGGTTGAAATAATATCTGTATATGTCCAAATTTTACTTCTATGTCCCTTCGTATATATGTATATATTGTGAAGTTTCGGAAAAAATTAAAACTTTATTTCACCCCTACCTTTTGGGGGTATAGCCCGGAAAGGAAGGGGGTTAGGACATAAGTTTATATAGAAAACTCCCCTTAATTTTAGCCAAGGAACCACCTCCTGAAACTTTCACATATATTTAAAATCACCCTGATTTAATTTATCTGATTGATGCCCAAATGCTGCGACGGAAGATTTGTTACTTCTTGTCTACCCACTCTGACTTGTTTTATTTTTCAAAGAAAAAAATTTACTAATCCTTTTAGTTCTTTCAAATTTGTTGTTTTTTTTAACTACTTAGTATTTATCCTTAGGCTAACACCCCTTAAAACGCTGTTGTTTATCGAGATACGATTTTTTTTTTAAATATCTAACCTCATAAATTAAATTTGATTTGAGCAGTGTTCATGCTTAGTGTGTAGCATTATTTATGCAGTGTCTGAGGATTCCATTTGCTTAATTTAATTCTTACTCTAATACCGATTATAATATCGAGTGGCTCTGAGTTTAATTTCTCAATCGCTCAACCTAGAGGTCGTGGGTTCGAATATCCATTCCACCGGACAACCTTTGATTGTCTATATACTCGCCTATTAAGGCTGGTTCGCAGATTGACAACCATCCTGGCGTGCGTGCATAGGATGTAAAGAATATCACATTGGTGTTAATGTGAGAAATTAATATTGGTTGATGTTTGACTGTCTCCCTAACTATGATGAGGTTTTCCAGGTTTATATACTATATAAAAGGCAGAATGTTCTTGCAAAACCAACATACGATTTTGTTATTTGGAAATAAATTTACAGTGATTAGAAATTTAGAAAACAGAAATATTTTTAAAAAGTTTTATAAATTTTTTAGGTATTCTGTAAAAATTTAGTATCTATTCCTAAACATTCCATATTTCTTTTAACTTTGGGTGCATTCTAAATGCTACAGATAAATAAATAAAACTGCAAAACTAGACATTCACTAGTTAATTTAATCACAGAGAGAACTATAATAATATTCTAAACTACTTTTTTGATTTGCATGGTGGCTTAACATCATAATTTTTGCATTTTTCCCTCTTGCACGGATCTTTCCTGTCACATGGATGTTTTTTTTTCTCTTCTTGTTCTTTTTTACATTTCTCCTTTTCACATCGTTCCTTTCTCTTCTGTTCGGCGGTCTTAGAACTAAAATTCATCACAATGTTCATATCGCCGTATGGTGGTAGTGGTTTATATAATGATCTATTAGGCAACATTATATTGTAAACTTCGCCTTCTTCCGATATCCTAATGTTATTACTGTTTCCTCCATCTTCTAACATAGCATTCACAGCGCTTTTGAACTCCTTGGATCTAAGATGATATTAAGTGATTTAGTAGGGGAAACATACTTAAAAATAGGCGAGGGGAAGAGTGTGCGTATCGTTGTAAAGCAATATTTGAAAATTTACTGGAAACGGTGATTTCTTCTTCCATTAATATTGTTATAAAGATAATTAGGTACAAACAAGTCGGACTCATTACTATTATATTTTATAATTTAACAAATGTTTTACAACATGCAATTTTCCATATAGTTTTTAAAAGACTATACATATGACTGCTAGTTTTTGTATTTCAACCATAACATAATAATATCTAATAGCTGGATACAGCCATTAAAAACTAACTTCCTGTAATAAATAACCTGATAGTAATAAAAAATAAAAGAGGCATCACTGAACCTTTACTATGTCGCCTTCAGTTTGTTGGTTACCTGTGCTTCCACTGTACCTAAAGTGGCCCGGAGCCGGTCAATAATATTGTCAATAAAATTGATGATTTCAATTGCAATTGCGATTGATGGAGATCCAAGGAACACATCAATACCTACTTCATCAGTTGCTCAGTGAATTTCTCGCAAGTCGAGCCCTTTGTTGATTGTTTCTGAACTAGTATAATGGTCAATTTCTGTCAATTTCTCGATTACACGATCAATTGGGATGCGTCAATGGTCCCCGTCTATGTACTCCAATCAAATTACTTATCAATTTCCCTCCGTCCATCGATTGACAATGGCATCAATCGCTTCCTACACGATCAATTAGATGCATCAATAAGTACCATTGACAATATTATTGACCGTCTCCAGGCCACTTAAAACCTGTCTACTATCCATTTACGTATTCACGAAAAACCCTTGAGCAAAATTACCTCATAATTTTTCTTTGTAATGTAGAGCCAAGAATTTATAGATTTTTTAAAAATGTATTTAGGTAATTTGTTGGTTTACTCTAAATTATTAGATAGTCCTCTTTCTTCAACTTCAACTTAACGGGCCACTAACGTTACAATTTTTACTTCAACAATTGTATTAATTTCAAATTGATACAATTATTGTACCGTTCGGGTAGCAGTAGTACATACAATTCTTGTTGCAACCCAAATTTAATGATGGACCTCCCTCGGAAGTCAATTCCAGATCGACACGAACTAGTTAGAGCGTGTGTGGACAAGTTGGACAGCTTTTTAGACAATTTCATTTTGTTTTAAAGACGGAAGGGTGCTGGTCTACGGCTACTGCTGCTGGTATTGTTACTGTTACGTGATTGAAATAATATTAAGGTTACGGTTAGTATTTATTGTTTACACACATACAACTACTATGTAATGTACGTATAAATATAAATAAAATGTCGTTTACGTTGTCATTTTCACGCACTGCTAAGTGACCCCGAGACGGTCAATAATATTGCCAATGGTACTCATTGATGCCTCTAATAGGATCGTATAGGAAGCGATTGATGCCATTGTCAATTGATGGACGGAGATTGATAAGTAATTTGATTGAAGTACTCGACTCGCGATAAATTCACTGAGCAATGACTGAAGTATTGACGTGTTCACTGGATCTACATCAATCGCAATTCCCATTGAAATCATCAATTTTATTGACAATATTATTGACTGTCTCCGGGCCACTTTAAATGTAATATTTATTTTGGAGTATTTCAGATGGCGAAATCTTTAAAAAATAAAGATTTTTGGCAGGAATTTATACTTTTATCTGTATTTATACTGTATATATACTTTTATGTAACACTGCAGTCACTGCCCCAGCTAAAATTATGCACATATTTTGTCTGTCCAAAATCCTCGACATTTTATTTATTGCAAATCAAAATTTGTACTAACTCAGAAATGAATGTATGTAAAATTGCAACGTTAGTGGGCAAGTTGTAAGATCGTACAGAAAATTGTATCAACTTCTGATTGGTACAATTATTTTAACGTTAGTGGCCCATTTAAATGTAATATTTATTTTGCAGTATTTCAGATGCCGATATCTTTAAAAAATAAAGATTTCTGGCAAGAATTTATAATATATACTTTTATGGAACACTGCAGTCACTACCCCAGCTAAAATTATAAACATATTTTGTCTGTCATCGTCTGTCATGTCTTCATCTTTTTGATATTTACTTAAAATGAATTCACAGAAACTAGTTTTTCTTACATAGCCTACATAAGCCTTTAATTAACTGGAATAAGAATACATACAAAATAGTTGTACCGTCATCCGGGGATATATAGAACACCAGGGGTTATATGGAATGTTCGGTAGTAATTTAAAATTTTCCGCCATACTTTCGAAATGTCAGCTTTTAGACGGGGTTTTTGTGACGGAATGTTGACATCAATGATAGGCACTGTTAACAAACCTTGCAGAAAATAAATAAAATAACTCGGTAAATTTTATGTTTTTTTAAAATAAAAAGTAAATTAGCAGATTTGAGTAGTGCAAATAGTCTCATAGACCAAAGAATGTATAAAAGTTAGTGTACCGGCCCTATGAGGTTTTATTTGCCTTAAATACAAAATTTTAGAAAACATCATATCAATGGCGTCTGAGATTTAGGTGGTGTAAATCCTGGCTGGACGCACTGCAGATAATGGCACAAACAAATAATTACACATGACTACCATCATACATATCTTACATACGATGTAAAGAAAAGAACTCATCAAAGCTCAGAGCAGCAAAAAGGAAAAATAAAATAATAAAATATTCATTGCCCCTAGTGTAGTTGTTTTCGGCATCACCTTCAAATAAAATACCTATTAAATTTATTATTTATACATGTTTAATATATATTCACAAATAATAATAATGTCAAGTTATAGTCCTGAAGCAGTTAACATTTATCTTTCTTTTCATCTTTGCATTTATCTTTGCATTTGTCTTTGCATTTGTCCTTCTTGCATTTATCCTTTTTCACATTTTGTTTGCATGTATCTTTATCCTTGCAAGTATCCTTTCCACTAGCTTCCATTTCTGGTGGTTTATATGTTGATCTATCAGGCATATTTACTTTATACGTTTCGTTCCCCTCGGACACCCAAACACTTCCGTTTGCACCATCTTCTAGCATCTCTATTACGCTTCTACCAACCTCTTCTGGCCTAAAATATGTTAAATCAAAAGTTAGAATTTGTTTATAAAAAAAAACTGTTGGCATCGAAAAAATATGAATGAATGAAAAATATACTACAATAAAACTTCGCATATGGATGGTGGAAACGGTAGGTTTGAATGATCTTTTTTATTAAAAATTCATTTTTATGCGTACATACACCCTCGCGAAATCTAATTCTCTAACTAACTAAATTTAAAATAATTTAAGATGTAGCTGAAATGGATTAAAATATAAAGTTAATTCAAAAAGTATGATCAAGAAGAATGTGCAAGATTTTCGAATTTATAATTCATAATAAAGCACATTTAGCTAAAATTATCTTCGATCAATATGTATAGATGCGTTAGGGCCGGTTTCATAATTAATTTAAAATACCTTTAGCTAAAGTTATATTTAAACACCTTGGATACTATTATTGAAACAATTATTGCATCCAATGTATTTAAAAGCAACATTAGCTGAAGTTATTTAAATTTGATTATTATATCCCTAATATCTTACTTGTTGACATATAAAATGGTTGTTCCCACAATAACAAATAATATCAATTTCATAAAATTTCACAATGCCATAGGCGGATATATTCCGAGGGGTGAAAATAATAAAGAAACTAAAAATACGCAGTATATTTTATTGTAGTCCCCACAAGCCTATTTCAAGAACAAGAATTTGTACTATTAAAAGATATTCATTATGCCTATATATTGAACACTTTCAGAAATCGGGAAACCTTTAATGTTGTTTACGAACGATCAACAACTTATATATATATATCATGTAAAATAAGTATTATATGCCTTTTTACCTTTTAAACGTACTCGTGTTATAAACTATTAAATTTTAACATTTAGTTTGGTATAGCTTGAAAAAGAACCCACATAGTCTTTGGAACGGATACTGTCGATAATTTTACTTTTATTTAGCTGCAATTTTTACATTAATGAGAGAGAGATTAACTCTAAACTTGGGTTTTTTTCTCAACTCGTAATTTTTTAATACTTCTTCAATTCAAATCTAATAACACATATTTACTACAGAAACATTTGACAATTAGGATATTGTTAAAGTTGGTGTGTAGGAATATCAAGCGTAATTTTTTTGTGATAAGAAATATTTTTTTACTAAATACTTAATAGTTTCTAGCACATAAATTACATAAACTGAAAAATAACAGAGGTTTAACACCGGGTTTTGACAAAAAAAAAAAAAATAATCTCGGTAGCGCTTGATTTTTTATAGCTCTAACACGATTTTGGTTGATTAATGTAATTTTTAAAGCGACAGGACGAAACAAGACAATAATAAGGAAAATGTATGACTATTTTCCAAGGCACCCTTTTCGAAAAAGGAACAATAAATATAGGATCATTCATGGTGACCACCTGTTAGATGTATCTTCAAAACTAATAGGGATATAAATTTGAAATTTTGATATATTTCATTTTGGCAGGCGATCTAACTTTTTTTAAATATTTTTGGTGGTTTTTTACTTCCCATTATAGGTCCCGGAAGTCTATGTCAACTTCCTTATTTTAAATGAAATACCCTATATTATATTTTTACATTTCCGAAAAGAACATAAAATTCTGAGGCAAAAATATGTAACAGCCTATAGCTGTTTCGGAGATATTTAAAATTTTATAAAACATTTGACAGTTGCAAGGGCGAGAACCTTTAACGTTTTTCGTTTAGCACAGGGTTTATTTGGTTCTTCGCAAAAGGAAAGAGCCTATCTAGAGGAAAGAAGAAAGTTATGCTACAGTTTGAGTGAAGACATATTCGATAGTGCTATACGAAATGTTCTGTATCTCCCGTTACATTTTGGGATATTCAAGTAGCCAAAACTTTTTTAAGTCAAATGGAACACCCTCTATTTTTTACATCATGTTATTATGAATTAAATCCTCTTACTTCCAGTATATTCATTGTAGTGGTTAAAACTACAATTTTTTGATATAGGTATATCTTCTATTTTCTTCAGTGTTATAAAATTGTTCATACAAATTGATACTAGATCAGCCATGATTATAATACCTATAATTTCAGCCAAGAGTATAACTAAACTATGATGCAACTAAGAACAAGAAGGTAACAATATAAACAAATATTATAAATAAAAAAATAAACAAAATTGGAAATAGAACTCAACTAAATGCGAAACTAACATAAACTATTGTTATTATGCGACCCCATAAATAAAAATCCAGTGATGTTTAAGTCCACTGATTGTGATGGGACAAGGTCCTTGTAATCGAATCCATCTACCTTCAATTTAATAATAATTTTTTTTTAGGTAGCCATATTATTTTCATCCGAAGTTACTAAATTGACTATTTCCTTGGCAGTATTTATATTTTCAAAATTCAAAAAATTGGATACCATTCTCCTAAAGTTTTTTCTGTCATGGATAGCAGTAGCGGAAGATGCTACTTCCGCTGTCTAATTTTTAGTTGTCTATCATCTTATAGATAAGGGACTTCTGTCTTTACATCCTATCCTAGAGATAGTAAGTACATCTATACGAATTTTAGTCGACTATTTTCATTTAAGAAACTTTTACTGCAAACCCGAACTTTACAACAGCTGTTTATGAAAAGCTGTATTTCCCCATAAACATGACAGGGTATAAATCAAAATAAATTAAAAGGACAATGCTATAATTAATTCTTACCCTTGAGGTGGTAAGGCTCCCAGAGCTGAAGCAGCCTCCTTATTCAAATCGGGGAATCCTGTCAGTGTCATTTCGCCTGCGTTCTTTATAATTTCCGTGTGGGTTACACCAGGGCACACCGCCATAACTTTCACTTTTGTCATATCTTTGAAGTAGTCGGAACCCACGGACCTGGTCCAGCCAATGATAAACCACTTGGTACCGCTATACACTGGCATACTGTATAGAGGTTGTAGACCCAGAATAGAGGAAACATTAATGATGTAACCTCCTTTACCTCCGCTCTGCGCGCTCATATGTTGGAAACCCAGCAAAGTTCCAAAGACCAGGCCTTTCTGTAAAATAATGAAAGGAGTAGAAGACCTTCTTCAATTATAACAAATTAGTTTTGTGTTAATAAGCAATCAAGGGCGGATTTAGCTTTTCAACATGGGGGAGTATCTCAAAGAACCACATTTTTAAAAAATGTGAAATTAGAAATTATCTGTGCATTTAGATAGGTACGTTTTTCTTTGGACAAAGATGAAATAGCAAATAGAAGTGTTTAATAAAATATCCTTAAGTGAAGTACGTTTATATTTTTTTTAACTAATTACGTTTTTGCTTTTTGCTAATGTAAAATTTGAATTCATGGTAAATCCGCCCTTGATAAGCATTAACTTTGCCTTTTATAATAGGGAGATTTTGAACACCTTAAATTTTTACCTTATTGTTATCGCAATCGTTATACTGAACATGCGCGCAGTGCCAAAAATGATACTCATTTTGGAACTGCGCATGCTCAGAATAACGATAACGACGTGCTAAAATTTAAGAAGTGCAAAAACTCTCTAATGAATTCGGTAAGAAACCATGCCATAATTAAATTTTATATAATTATTGAGGTTTAAAAATTACATTAAATTATTTAAGATTTCCGAAAAACGTTCTCGATCTGTAAATTGGGAGGGAAAAGAAAAACTGCTGCCATTTTTGTCAAACTTTTAAGTTAACTTTAACTTATTGTAAAACATACCCAAACTGATAACTAGTGATTTAGCATCATTCTAGCCTTAACATGCATTTAAATGGTATTATTAATGCAGTTTTCACTAATTACATTCTAGTCACGTCTTAGAACATTCTAAAGGGTATATTCTGTATCATGTCTGTTAATTTTAACGGCAGTGTTAAAACTCTTACCCAATCAGAGATTATCTTTTCTAAAAATACTCTTTTCCGATTCGCTACAAATTTTAACAGCACGGTTAATTTTAACAGATGTGATACAGAATCGACACCTAAGTTTTATTATTAATAAGGCTGATTGACTTTTAATATGACATTATCTTTTTGGTGTTTGTCATAAAATAATAACAAAAAGCATAATTTCCCTTGAAATCTATGAAAATTTATATACGAATAAACAATATTGTAATATATTTTTTGAAACACTTATGGTGATGAATAGTGAAGGGATTTAAAGTTATATTAAGTTTATATTAAACACTTTTTATTTTATTTTTCATTTTTCAGCACATTTTAAAAAGAGAGTAAAAGTATTTCAATGTACAGATCAGCCCATTTTTTATGGGAATCCAGAGTAACTCAAAAGTGTAAGAGTTACTGACAAATTAATTGTACAGTCTCGACATCCCCTTTCAATGCCAGAATGATGATGCTATCAGATCAATTCTATGGTCACATGCTTTCGAATTACAGGGTGATTTTGAAATTTTCCCTATTTCAACAAGGCCCTGATTTTTTCTTATTTTGATTGGCCTTGGGCCTTGAAAAAGTAGGTCGAGACTCTGCAATTAATTTGTCCGTAACTTTTACCCTTTTTGGGTTATCCTGAATTCTCATCAATAGTGGACAGCTCTGTATAGGATGATTCACGGTGGATGGATTATTAAAAGTAATATGAGGAACGGGTCAACCGATTGTTTGAAAATTTGTTTATCAAGGAACCAGTAATGCTCTATCGGTCTCAAATATTTTAGAGAGTATAGTGTTCCCAGTTCTACGTAAAATCGACAGCGTCTTCGTTATTTTAAATGGAATACCTGTATATTCTTTGTTTTTTAGTTCTACATCCATTTCTGAGTAAGTTTATCAATATTTTCCTATACCTATGTCAAGCTGTTTCCGAGATATTAATTTTCAAATTTATTGAGCAAAATCTGTTTTTAAATAAATCGCTTTTGTAGTCTCCTTACTACAAAATAATTACAAGCTGAAGTTTGGGGTACGGTTAGGTAAGGACTGAAGTTTATGCTTTATAACTAGTTCTTCGTATCCCCATCTCCTAAAACTTCATCCACCATGAATCACTCTGTATAATATCATCACGATTATTATTAAGTAACGGCACGGCACGGCTTCTACTATTCAATTTGAAGTTTTACTAATAGAGTTCCAAATGAACTTATTTGGAATATAACTTAAGTATTTACATTACAAACTTTTAATTCACTAGTTTTTTAAACAATTGATGGTTTTTGAAAGTAGCTAGGCGAATATAGTTACTGATCTTGAGATCTATTTATAAAAATAAACTCCATATAATCAGCTGCTAAAATAAAAATACTGTTGTATATTCATTGTGCTTAGTCAATTTTAGTTTAAGTTTAAGTTCAGTTTAGTTTAGTCAAACTAAGTTTTTAAGAATTGAGTCATTAGCACTAGAAATTATAGTATTGGCAATAGAAACTGTTAAACTTACCAGATTTATATCTACCATTTTCTCCCAGTCAGTATCAGCAACTCCAGCATTATTGACAACAATATCGAGTTTTCCAAATCTGTCTTTTGTACACTGGAACATTTCTGAAATTTAAAGGAATATAGATGATTTCCTAGAGTGAGTGAGTTTCCTGGAAAACTTATTCTTAAAAGAAATATTTCTACTAAAGAGAACAGTGGAGATATGTAAAATTTGAAAAATCTTATTTTCTTTAAAATTTCGATATTCGCAATCTGATGCAAAGCCGCATTGTTAAATATTAAAATATCTCATATAGAGGCCTTTTACGATAATTATAGGATGACGTCACGGTGCGAGATGGTACAGCGTTGCCAGATTATAATTTTTTTTCAGAATATTTAATAAAATTAATTTTTGAGTAAATGCAGTTTATTGTAATTATAGCAAATATGTCTGTAACCCAGAACAGCAGATTTTATGAGGTCCATTAAAATATTTAGGAAGATTCGAGGAATTTCAATTCGAGAAATAAAAAAAAAAAACGGAAAATACTAATTTTCTCTTTTTGTTGAATAATGGAATTGAATTCGTTGAATCGTTTTTTCTTTAAATGAATGAAATTTTAATGTCGTGCGTAACCATGTTCCGCACCATCGGACAGCGGCGTTAGAAATAAAGCGCATTTGTCACTTTATTTCCTTTAGAACTTTTGTTAGAGTTTTTTAGGAGTAGGGCCAATCATCGGGGCCAGGAGACGAGCAATTCTCAACCTCGAAATTTCACTAAACCCCCCCCTCTTTTGTAGCAGGATAGGTATCTTTTACTTGCCTATCATTTCATGGACAAGGAATCTCCGGCTTTACATACATCATATCCAAGGATGGGATGGAAGATTAAATAAGATAGTAAGACTAAGACTAAAATTTAAGAACCATATAAAAATAATCCTTCCATATATCCGATTTTCTATCAAAGCAAAGTGTTTTCTGCGAAAACATCAAAGACGACAACAGATTTGAGCACCCGCAAACATTTAGATCATCATGGTTATGAAGCTGATAAAAATAAGTGTCACACTTAAACTTATAAGCTTATTTTTAATAACAGTTCTTTCAAGTCTTATATATATTTTGCGCTGTGATTTCGATGCTAAGCGCCAATATGCAATAACAACGAGAGAATAACCTGTATATATAATATAACATTTTTACCACAATAACAATACAGCACACAATTCTAAAATTAGGTATCTCACTTCTAACTTAATGCTACATGCATACTTAACTACATGATTGTACTGTGCGTTTCACGAAGTTGTATCCCGGATTGGAATGTTAGTATATATCTCCAACGTATGGAGCGTCGTCATGTTATTAGTTAAATTCAATCCATTGGCACATATCGGTTACGGACCGCTACAAATTGAGGTGGTGTGATTTAAGCGCGCCTGCCAGTCTCGCACAGGATTTGCCAGCGAATCCAGACAATCCGAACATTCCAATCCGGGATACAACTTCGTGAAACGCACAGTATGTTGTGCGCAATGTGCACAGGATATATGAATTTTTTCGGAGTAAGAGATAGTGCTGTCTGTGTAAGGCTTTTTAATTTTACAAAAACTGTGGGTGCTGTGGGATTCTCAGAACGTTCCTCAAATCCGAAATAGAGACGTATTAAGGGTACGTTTATAGTGTTAAGTAATTCGCAGCTAATCACTTAACCTCCACGCGAATCAATAGGGAGATTTTGAACCCTTTAAATTTTAGCATGTCGTTATCGTTATCGTTATTCGGAGCATGCGCAGTACCAAAAAGAGTATCATTTTGGGCACTGCGCATGCTCAGTACAACGATTACGATAACTATAAGCTCAAATTGAAGGGGTTCAAAAGCTCCCTATTTGGTTGGAGGTTAGAAGCTTGCTTAGTGAACAACGGCAAGCGCTGCGGTGTATAGTACAAATAGCACATACGGATAAATGTACCCTTAAGGATACGTTTAGACTGGAAGCTTGGAGGTTAGAGGCTAGTCTCGAATAGCGATGGCGAAGACGCAGACGAACACGTATAATATTGTCCACACGGCAGGTGGCTTAGAGAGATATATCATAGCCAACCGAGGCCGCTTCAGAACTCTCTAAAATGGGACATACACTATAAGACGTTGCCTTATTTGTCAGCGAAGTGTTATATCACCATCATAGAAATTATAAAAATATACTATCTCAATCAATAGCAAAAGCACATACACGTTGAAATTGTCTCAAGTTTTAAAGTTAAAGACTTCAGACATCGTTGCTGATTGTACTTCTCATAATAGCGTTAATTAATAATTCCTGTCTACTTTCCAGAGTGAACAAATAATTGTTGTTAGTGTTGTCATTAGTTGTTATATGTTAATTCAATGAAGCAAATATGAGAAAAAATTCAAGAAAAAATCAAGGAAGTGGTTATTACACAAAAACAAATATATATTTCCATTTTGAAATATTTATTAACACTTTATTTTTAAAATACTTTTAAAGAAATACCACTTGTAAACTAATTAAATCAACGTCTTAAACCATCCACGCTACCCCTTTGTCATTCACAGCGATTCATGACGAGACTTGTCGCGAGACATATATCGTGATATCGATAAATTCGGCTCAACGTGATCGTATCGGCGATGCAAGAGACCAGCTGATATACCATGAGATTTGTAAAGACCTGCGGACCTCGCATGCCTCAAGGTATGTCGCCACAAGTGTAGCCTGTACTTATAGAAGAAAGTGGGGGTTTCAATGGAAGTATCTGATTAACACTATTTGTTTACATAAAATTATATTTATTAAGTTAATTTAATAATTAGTTTATTTTTATTTTTCTTCCGGTTTGAAAAGTAAGAAATCAAATGGCTTAGTATCTACCCATTTACAAATATAGACGAAATAAGATGCAAAATTCAGCACCTATGAACCAACCTATGCACATTAAATTTATGAAATAAATACCATTGAAATACATTCTTTAGGTGTTGACAGTGACATAATGATTAAACAAACCAATTCAACATATTAAGGATGCTATTCACTCGACTAGACATCTCTTGTAATTTTTATACCGCCAACTGGGTACTACTCTTTAAGCACGCCTCTATTAGATATCTAACAAATAGTTTCCGACTTCTGACTCATATTATAGAACAGTGAGTCCACTCCCTGTATAGTAGAATAGCAGTCATCACTGACATTGTCCTAAACCACAAGGCCATTGATGCTTAAAATGGATGGCCTAATACATTTTCAGTTGTTTGGAGCATTTTGTTGTTTGGAGTGAGAATGTGTCTACAGTTTTTAGTAACCTAGGTACCTTAAATCTATTAATTTGATTCATCATAAGAAGCAGTAAGCAGGTACATGTAATTGGTACTGATCATTAGATTGTTTTTAAGTAAGTTTTAAATTCTCAAGACAGGAATAAACGAAAAGTGTGTTACACTCTACTAATCGGAAACTAATAATAATAATAGCATGATTGCATTTCACGCTTTAGTGTTAAATAAGTTTAATTTGCGTTCTAATATTATTTTTCTATAATCAGTATTTGGTACTAACAATTAACCTCTCAAACACTGATTCATCAGCACATTATGTTTGTATTTATATAATGAGTTTAATTAATAACTTCTGCATTGTACAATACAATTTTTCCTACGCCTACAAAACGAATTATTCTCAATGTCAATCCATTGTTTATCTCCACTCGCTGTTATTAGGCCTGCTCCTGCAGCAACTAGTCAGCAGGATTGTGATTGGTTGAAAATAATTTGCTGATTGGTTTGGAGTGATTTGATTGGATCAATTGTGATTCCTGGAGGAACTGATCTACTAGCACCCGTACAGGAATGAAACTTTAAACGTACCCTTATTTGAACACGTTATTAAAAAGGAAACTATAATGATACCCTAAACATTATTAATTATAGAAGCACCGTTTAATATAGTTTTCTTACTCTCCATTTCTTCTTTTTTGGTAACGTCGCAGGGTTGGAAGAGAGCTTTGTTTTCGCCATACTTATCGTTGAGTTTGCAGGTAGCCTCTTCGAGTTCGTCAGTCAATATGTCTCCGAGAACGACTCCCTAGAAGAAATATATATTGTTTCATTCATATCTGATCTATTAATCTAGAAGCTGTTTATTTTTGAGTGAGCCAAATCTGTACAGTAGTTTTGCCTTAAATAGCTTTCCTTAATCGTTGATCGACTTTATTGTACTTTGGATAATTTGTGAGCCAATATGATTAGTAGTGATTGAATATCATATTGCAACCTACTTAGCAAAAATTGGATAAAGTAATCTTCTAAATCTTCTACTTAAAAGAATAATAATAATTTCGTTAAGGACTGAGTAAGGCCATTCCTTTTTTAAGCGATACTTGCATTGAGTAAAGCAAACATTACATTTTTGACAATTTAAGAATACTTACAGTTAAAATTTTATAACAATACAAAGCAACCCTTCATGTTTTTTACATTAAAATATGAAATTTGATTCAATTCAATTGAGGAAACATTCAGTTAATTACTTATATAAATACAACAATATAATAAATATACAAATACAATAAAGTAACACGTCCTTATTCTGTAAAGGTATGCTTAAAAGGCAGTTTCATAATTTTTTAGTCTTAAATAATAATATTGTAACAGTTACAGGTTTTCCTGAAGTGTCTACCTTCAAAATATTATTATTGCCTAGTAGATATTTTGTAGCCAAAACCACACTTTTATAAAATTACTTGTAACTATGGAAAGGGGAAAGGCAAGTGCCGGTTTTTGTAAAATCGCTTGAACACAATGGTCATAATATCAACGTGTCATAGTTACATGTGACCCGTAGTATAAATTAAATAAGAATTTAGCTACTTGATAGTGAGAGAAGCGTAATGCTCAGCGCGTAGTTAAGTTCCTTTTCTGTCTTCAAAAAAGTACCTACATACTCAGCCTACTTGTAGTGCAAATAACTATCAAGATTTCAGGGCTGTTAGGGTAATTTAACAGATAGTTAACTAACTTGTAGTTTAGAATGTGATATTTAAATATTATCGTACGGATTCATCAACAAGGCCTAACGTTAGTCCGACTAGCGAAGGTTACGCGAAAAATTTGCGCCCTTGTTGCGCGGGTTAAAATAAAAGGTGTAGTCGGCGGTGCAAAGTTAGTTAATCCGACTAACGCCTTACGTTCCTTTCATGAATCCGGATGTATATGTATAAGGGCCGGTTTCGGAATCCAATCTTAGGGCCAGTTTCATAATTAGATTTAAAAGAACTTTAACTAAAGTTGCTTTTAAATACTTTCGTACTATTATTTAAACAATTATTGTACTCAAGGTATTAAAAAGTAACATAAGTTAAATCTCCTTTAAATGTTATTATGAAACCGCCCTTATTATTGTAAATTTTGCGGTTTAATCATGAGTTTAAAGTGTTTATAATTGTCTTGCTTCTAAGTAGTGTCTAGTATAATAGTAAAACTAAAATTTTGCGAACGAATAAACTAAAAACATTACCAGATCCTCCAGTATATATTACTTACTTGCGCCCCAGCTTGGAGCAAATAATCAGCAATGTGGTAGCCAATACCACGTGCTCCTCCAGTCACAATTGCCACTTTACATCTAGCCGGTGCCGATTCGTCAGAGTACTTCCTCCTTAAGACAGGCGGGGGTGGAGGACTAGTAGTATATGAGGGATTTGTGCTGTGTGATAGAGAAAAAGAAATTATTAAGTATTGTAGATATGGGCACCCCGATTCACTTCGATTCACCCCGATTCGATTTATTTAGCCAATGATGGCTAGTTAATCGAATCAGTTTGACCAGTTATCTCGCCGCTTTAGTCATACCACAGATTAATCGTAATCAACCTTTACAGATGAACCGATAGATAAAAGTACACAAAAATTCAGCGTTACATCGTTCTCATTTTCACAAGTTAGAAAATGAAATGTATAGTTATTTCATCTGTGGTCAAACTAATGTCTTACTTTGAACAAATGATTCATGGCAGCAAATGTGTTAATTTTGTTTAATTCATTATGCTGTACTGCCAATGTTGATCCTGCTCGTGTAGATAAACAAACCAAAGCCTACTTTTTCCAATCACTTTCCAGCAATAAAATAGATATAATCTATTATTAAAGGCAAAAACAAAACAAAATACACTGATAACGGAAAGAGCAGACTTCAAACAGATATTCATTACGTTAGTTTATTATTTAAATTGTTAGGTGTTAAAGTCAAGCAGCGAGAAGGCCAGCGAACGAAACTTCAAATACCTACTATGAATTTAACGATAGTACATGAATGCCAATTTTGAACGAACTTTAAATGAACTATCTGATCTAAATAAGTGCAAATCATTTGTTCAGTCGGAAAAACAAAATGATGTAGTTAAAGAGATAAAATTCATTGTGAATGATTCATGAGCGACCAAAACATCTCTATACCTATTATTAAATACAGATACAAAATAATTAAGAAGTTGTCATATCCACACCCAATATATGGTCCTACTTGCGACCTTGACGTCTTGCTTTACGACATATGACTCCAAATTTAGTTTTTTAGCATGTACATAGTATAATTCCTCAGTTTCATTTATAATAACTTCAAAAATTATGAGAGATCTTAAAAACTTTGAAGCTGTTAAGTTGGAGGGAATAATGTGAGTAGTAAGTGAAATACCAAGCGACAAATTTCTTGTCATAGGTATACACCATATGTATGGACATATTATTTTTGTTCTACCTACAACTACCACTAGACACACTAGGGGTGAACATCCCTTTGGAATTTAAAAACATGCCTTGTAATTTCTTTTACTACCTACTTACTTGTACCTACTATTTATTTCTTTTGAAAATATAAGCGATTATATTTACTTTGTAATTGGGATACCTCTTCAGTTTCAAGTAGACAATTTCTGTGCGCAGTGTAATTATTTTAATATCAGAATATTTGAGTAAAGGAGAAACAAATACCTACATAAGTATAGAAGATCTCCTTGTCCCTTTTCAATTAAAAATATTTTAATATTTTATATTGAAATATATTGGTTCAGATCGAATAGGAAGGTAATTGACTTCGTAAATTTGCAGACTATTCACAGATTTATGTCGTAAATAAAATAAACTTGTCAAATTAAAAATACTTGACTTTAAAGATGTAAAAGCACCAATGGTGTTTTATTTATTTAAAAAGCAATTCAGTTTTAATTTGGTAAACAGAAATTTAATTTGAATTATACGTTGTAAACGTGAGATGACGTTGAATAATTCAGGCCAACTATTTGCTCTCATTTTGAGAACGTGACATGTTGTCCTTTACAAATAATTAATAAAAGAGATTTTCCTTAAATCCAGAGTAAATTGAGTCTATTCTTGTGTATTATACATCGGCGTATCATCGTTACAGATAATTTCGGTAGTACGATAAAAAATTGGGTATTGGTGGTAGCACTTTAAAAAGGAACGTCTCAAAAACTAGCCAATTGTTACTGTTATTTTCCTTATCTACGACCAAATCAGAATTGTGAATGCTCACGATCAGTTTATCCCAAGATGCTACAGACCTCGCCCAAGTCCTGCTAGGACTGCCAAGCCTATCCACATGGATAATGAGGGAGGCAATGCGGCCTACTTAAGAATGCGGAACTCAGGGAGCTGGCAACTGAAGCAAAGGATCGCCTTAGATTAAAGAGGGAATATGCCGTCATATTTCCAGAGAGGGAGAAATGTAAGCAGAACCAGTTTAAATTCCCCCCTGATTCTCTGGTCTGCTACACAGATGGCTCTCGCGTGGCGGACAGGTTCTTAGGGGTAGGAGTTTATGTGGAGGACAGGGGCGAGCAGCAAAGCTTTGCACTGGGTTCGTATGCTACAGTCTTTCAGGCTGAAGTCTTTGCTATCCGTATGGCAGCCAACAAGGAAGAAGTAAGGAACTGTACGTAGTAAAATATTTTATTTTTAATCGATTTTAGGCATTACACGAAGGCAGGTCAACATGGCTTTTAATGATCGGGCTCATGAGGCACTAAATAAAAACTGGAGAAGGAGTGGAAGTTGTAGACAAGCTCGCAACTTTATAGTGGAGCCAACCAAGACCAAGACGGCCTGGCTGTTAAGTCGTAGCCGGAAGGCTCTAAACCAGTTGGTGGGAGTTTTAACGGGTCATTGCAGGCTTAGAAGACATCTATCATTGATGGGTGTTGAGGGAGACCCTATCTGCCCAAAGTGTGGGTAGGGCGATGAAACGCCTTCCCACTTCTTGGCAGAGTGCGCGGCTTTTGGCAGACAGAGACACAACGTCTGGGGGGCTGGGGAGCTGCTGCAAGGGGAAGAGGTCAGTTCTTTTGAAAGGACCGATATTCTGACCTACATTAGAAAGTTGGGAAGGTTCGACGAGGGAAGAGCTGACGGAGTTAGGTAAGGGACAACAGGGGTAGGCAAAAAGGGCCCGCTTATGGCCTACTTGCCAGGTCTTGGCCGCCCCATACCACTACTACTACTACTATCTACGACCAAAAATCAATTACCAAAAAATCTATTGCAGATGTCAATTTTGGAGTTGAGTCCTTTAAAAAAATATTTACCTTATATTGTACCTAATTATTAAAGTTTCAGATAATTATACTCTCAAACATCAATTTTAAAATTATCAATATTTTAGAGGAGCTCTGACTACTGAGTGAGCAAATTAAATAAGAATATTAACGTAATAAAATACATTAAAGTGTAAAGGGTTATCAATATAACCACTTTCCAATTAACAAAAACACTATACCGGAATAATATTTTTACGGTTTCTACTGCTATAATCTTAATTTTCTATACATAATTCTAATATCACCTTAATACACAAATTTTCTAGCATAACAAATAACCACTTAAATTGTAGTTGTTTATACCCACCTATACAGCTGGTTCCAAGACAGAAATGTATTTAAAACTCATAAGTTATAGAATTTCTCCCAGAACGCCTTTGTTATTATTTCCTATTTAGTATATAGTTGACAAGATTACATATAAATATACTTAATGTTTGATAAAGTTTCCTAGCTTACATGTCAAATTGTTTAAAATACTTTTTGGAAGTTTGCTATCACATTTTTAAATTTAAAAGGGCAATGATTTTTATTTATATCTTTTTAAATATAGACATATGTACCAAGACTAACAATTCAGAAATTTAAATAAGGATAACAAGATAATCATTTCCTCAATAGCACTCTATCCAGTAGGTGTCTCGTATAATTATCGTGTTCCTTTCATGCGCTCGATGTTCACGGGCTCAAAAGCAGTGAGTTTCCATGAGCTGCTTGCAAAAGAAATGACTTAGTTGATATCACGCACACCTTTTGAATTTAAAGAAAATGCAAGCTGTATTTAATTTAATTATCACTTTCGTGTAAAATTAACGTGTACCTAAGTGCTTTGACTGTCATATATGAAAAAAATTTCCGTAGGTAAATTTAATTTACTTATTCATTTTTGTGCTTCAAGCCCAACGATAGGAGATGAGCACCAGGGCACGAAGAGAAAACTCATAGGCAGCCCATTCGCTTGTAGCCCAAATGAAAGGAACATTAGCCAAACAGCCGTGAGTTGCTAATGGCAGCTCAAATATGCGAAAGGGACAAAGCAATTATTTAAAGACTAAACCGTCAAAGTAAACGATCAGTCAAAAACAAATAAACAATAATAATAATTGAGGTAGTATGGTAGGGAGACGCTGTAAGCTTCCTTTCCGCATACAAAAAATAGATTTACTGGGCGTGGCTAACAGTTGTAAGAATATGGCTACCCCGCCAGGCCTGGATTATTTAGAATTATAAGTCAGAAATGAGGAACCAAAATAGCGCCATAAAATAAAACACAATTTGAAATAGAATGGTCATACATATGCAAAAAAATGTTTTTTGTTCTTTAAATAATATAATTTTATTGCTGTAATGCCTAATACTTTCAGATTTATTCATTTTTTTTGTACTGAAGTAGTACATTTTTAGTAAATTAACTTTAAAAATTGAACAATGTATCCTGCAATATATGATGTGATATATTTAGAAAATTTTAATTGAGGATCTGATATTCCTAGTTCCTGGGTGGTTCCAGGTAATTCTTCAGTCTACACTTCCCTCCCCCCGATAGATTTGCTCGCTCTCCTCCTTCTTATCTGTCCACCTTACATATGCAGGGCGCTATCCTGTTTAATTTACCCTAAGCTAGTATGACCCAGTTATCTTGATAATTAGGTAATTCAAAATGATATGGGCTTGATAATGCATATCCGTTAATATCCAGTAAACGTTCACGTCAGCAAAAGTAACATCATCCACCACAAGGCTTACATCAGTAGAGACAGAATAACGTTTTGCTGCGGACACCCTCGTTTCACCGCGAGCTACTAATGTTTCCTCCAGTATGAATTTACCTGTTAATATTTCCCTGAGCATGTATCTAGTCTATCCACCTTGATAATGTTTTTATATTAGATCTCATTAGTTAGATCTGTTAGTTGTTATCGAATGTTCGAACGAATTGTACTATTATATACTAATTAAGTACTATTATATACTATTTAAGTAATCAATTATCAATTGAAGCATTAAATAATTACTTGTAATATACCAAGTATAGCTCTGCATATGGTTTACTAATTTGTAATACAAACCTGTGAAGTATTATTCTGCATAATTCCTTTTTATCAATTCAGTCTCTGGTATTACAGCTACTATGGGTGTACGAAACCATTATCTTTTAATGTTGTAGGTATATAAATCTCCAAGACATACAAATATACTAAAAAAACCCACTAACTAAATTGACGTATACGCCACAGCCGCTTGTCAGTTTTGACAAAATTGTCGTATCAATATGGCTATAGGATGCAATTTTTTTACTACGAGATAGTCCCTCCCTACCTTACTAACTTAACTCTATAATACACTACCTAAAACTATAGACAGTTATAATAACTATTATTCTGAATAATGAAATTATTGTGATTCGAAGAAATGTTTTTAAATTTATGTATGAAGTACCTAATTATTTATTTTACATTGGATTCAACGTAAAAATATAGTTGAAATATGGAAAACTTACCTGACAGTTACTGCAGCACTTGAAAAACTTCTTTTTGTATTTAACACACCTTTACAAAAACTCCTAAAATTTGTAGATAACGCCATTTCACAAAAATTTTAAAAGTTAAATTTAATTTTAAATTTAATGTTTAATGTAGTGACAATTCTCACTGACAAATTTTTGTTGACATTGTTACTTTAATTTTCATAATTTGTTTTAGTAGTGGACTAGATTTAATTTAAAATATTTGATGATTATAAAACAACAATAATCGCGGCAATGTTGTGTGACTATACCTTATACTACTCGTATGTTGTTTTGACAGAGGTCTAACGTAATCTATGGACCTAACTTTAATGCATTTTCCTCATATAATTGGGTTGTATCAAGACGATGCTGTCACCATCTTAATTTGTCTAGATGACCGTGGTCGGCCTTTCAAACTCAAATAATGACCAGATTGGTTCAGGTTAAAGGTAGTAAGATGAAAATACAGATTGGTTCGGGGTAAATTTAAAATGGTCTGACGGTGAGTTTCTTTATGACATCAGGAAGCAATCTGTCGTCAACTTTAGGCAACTTTAGCTAAAGTTTCTTTAAATTTGGTTATGAAACCGGCCCTAAGTATCAGTTTTTTGTTATACTGTGTATTAGTGTTCGGTCGGAATTCTCCCTCGAGCTTAAATAAACCAGTTCCGTTTTCTGGCTAAAAAGGAGGCACCTTATCGAACACTTGTTTAACAAAGCTCCCACACAAGTTTTTAACTTCCGGGTTCATCATTGTGATGAGAATTAGGGATAGATATATTACTATTGTTATTATCGTTATTTCGCCTGGGATATTATACTTAATCCTGAGTGTAAACTTATTGCTTATTATTTAAAACGACATAATCACGTACTGTTACTCCGCTACTACATATTACGTCGAAGTCATCAATAGTGTATAAGTGAATTAGAAACTAGTAACTCTATCAATTGCAAATACAACAACAGTAAGTAATATTGGTAGGACCAGTGTGCAGACACAGAACCCTCCACCCAGGATGCTGTATTTGTGATCTTGTTAAGTTATAGGTAATGTAGAAGAAAGGTAGAACGTTGGGTCGATTTAGGAAGGCGAACATGGCAATAAAACAAGGGTGAAGCAGCATATATTTATTTATTTCAGCTTTTAGCTAATATAGCCATAAAAATAAATGCCGTCAATTAAAGTGGCGGGCCACAGGCTGGACACTGAATCTCCATTTTTTATAGTGGAAAAGATATATTGTGACCAAGTTTTCTTTATTCTAAAGTTCATCTTCATAAATCGACCGGACTATATTATAAGATAATATACAGTGTTATTCAGAACTTATCCATAATAAAATTTGGGGATGTTCAACATACATGTACAAAAAATGTGGTAGTACAAAAAAAAATTTTTTTGCGGGTTCTAAAAACTATTTTTTCATATTATTATATAATTTTTCATTGCACGCCGCTGGATGCTGGTCCACTATAATGGAGTGACCTTGGAACTGACAATGCAAACTGGCTAGCACGAAAAAAACTTCGGAAGTTCTAAGGGTATACCGACACACGGCGCAAAAAAGATTTGCAGCGTTTTTACTTTGAAATAAACTGAAAGATAGATAGATGTGACCAAAGTGACGTTTCTTTAAAATGAATAAAATTTTGTTACACTAATTTTGAAGAATTGCGCTACTTGATTACTAGGTATTAGAAACATGAAATTTATAAAAAATTTGCACATACCTTGTTACAAAAGCTGTTCAAAATAATATTACTCGACTTGTACACACTTTTGGGCACGCCTTATCAAATTTTGCCGCACTAAACCGAATGTTCCTCCTGGTTGCTGATCTTGTAAACGCAAATTATTAAGTAAATTGGGGATTGTCAGCATTTTCCTGCAACAACCACTCACAAAACCTAACTCGTAATTGATAATCCACTGGTAACAGTCCATTAACTCAGCATTACTGTACACGTGAGCCATTTTGAAAATTTTACAGTTTCACACTCCTACGATAAATAAAACACCGGCACTGAGGACACAGATAGACTGATGACTGAATAGACAATAGAGATATTATCCCCACTTCAACTCTATTCGCTCGGTCTTTCCTGGTACAAAAACGTGTTTACTTTTTTTTACCACATTCTTAGGAATGTGGTATATCAAATGTCGTTGAAGTACAGTTGCCCATCTACGTAGTCCTTTATAATGGTATAACTTTAAACATTGTTTACGGGAAATCCTAAGACTTTTATTATAAATTTTTTTGGTGATATCGATTTCTTATTTAAGGATGCACATATCCTCAAAGTTTTAGAGATAAGTTCTGAATAACCCTGTATAATAATAAAACGAAAAATACTCTAAAGTTTATAGATTTTATCTAAAATAACCACTATTTTAAAGCAACATATATTTTTTCTCTTCCACAAAATCATTTTCTTATAATTTAAATAGTGTTGAAGTATAAAAGCAGATCTGCTACAAAAATTAACTTAGTCAACAGTTTTTACAAAATTTCCTGTAAAATTTGTTTCAGATCAATGTAATGTAAATCATAGTACATAATCAAGTTCAAAACTTGCATAGCAAGGATCAATTTTTACGAATAGTTGTTCTGTCTGGAATTTGCACTTCATATATTTGCTGACCACCTTCTGATACCCATACGCCTCCATTTTCACCTTGTGTGACCATAGTAATTAGTCCCTTTGCGACATTTGCTGGCCTAAAAAAAACAAATTATATTTTCCTTAATGTCTGATTTTCAAAATAACCAAGACAAAATCTTGGTACTGTTATTCTGCTAAATACAGTTATATTAATGATTGTGATTATTATATAAAAAAAATTAGGTTACCTTAGCTATAATTTATTGTTGGGTACCTACTATTTTTATAAATTATGTGATGTAGTAGTTTTATAAAACTATTTCTAACTACAGTAATTAATATTAAATAGTAATAATATCGTTAATATCGTTGCTTATACCAAAGTTTACAAAATACCGTAAACTTTGTTAATACCAATAAAATATGGTAGGTATCTACGTAATTATATTAAAAATATATGCGACAAAAGGAGAAGCCCAGTACATTCGTGCTTCCTATTATTAACATAAAGCATACAATGTTGCCAACATTAGGTACTGATCTACTGAGTTTTGTAATATGTCTACGGTTAAAAAAAACGAAATAATTTTAAGATTAATAGTATATGAGTTTGCGATTTGTCGGGTAAGCTGAGGAATTTTTTAATTTCAGCCAATAAGAGCATAAATTATACTTGTATATATTACAATTTATAAGTATATTGTTTAAAAACATGTAGATTTAACCTCTTGTACTTTGTAAAATAGTAATTGATATAACTCTTTTCTTGTAGTATGAGATCAATCAATAAGAATTATGGGATTTTCATTTAATTGAATGTCTCCAATGAACCGCCACTTTTGGATCATGCATTTACATGCCTTTATGGTTTTTATGCAAAATCGTTTGCAAATTGATTTTGTGATTTTTAAATTTCCCACTTAACTAAAATTAAGTAAGTATGTTCTAAAATTAATCAATACAAAATTATTTCACAGGTTTCCAAATCAGGTTATTATTCGGTAATAAATTTAGTAACAATAACATAATTATTACAAGAAAGTAATGATACAAACATGGGTTTTCGTATTCATATAAACAAGAAATTCTGAACAAAAAAAATCAATATACCTATCGTCTATAACAGAAACAAACGTGGAGTATGAAACCGCAAAATTTGTAGGCCTATTCTTAACACATTTACATTTTTCAAGTTTTCCATTATTATTCCTCAAAAATTTGATGCATGTATCTTTTGTAATAAATGAGATGTGAATGTATTTTTACACCGTAAATGTAAATGTTTTAAATGAGATCGCGGATTATTCTTGGGTACCTATATAAATACGTAATTTTTTTCCATCTACTAACCCAGTCTGTATCTGTATAGTATTCAATATATCATAATACTTTATTTCAAACTGGATATACAAATGTATTTTTTATTTTTAGCCAAACTAAAATAAACCCATCATATCAGAAACTACCGCAATCAATTTTTATGAACGGAGGTCAAGTTCTTTAATTATCGCTCTATTTAATATGTTTACATTTATTGTGATTAAATTTCTGTTAAGATAAAATTATGTTACTTAGACTCAAAGTTCAATTTGATGGATTCTCTAGAGGATTTCGTAGAAAATAAAATAATGATAATTTTATATACTTCAGTAATTTTAAATATTTAGAGACATTTCTAATAAAATTCGGTCTTTCACTGCATGCAGCAATTGAGTAGGTACAAATAAAAAAATACACTCAAGATAATTCAGTGGTAGCTATAATATACATGGTATTTTTGTTTCAATTATTTGCAAAGTTGTGTCTTTAAGTCCCTACTGAGTCATACATATACAGGGTGTCCACCTAGTGCGCGTAAGTCCAATATCTAGGTTAATAAAAGAGATAACTTATTTTTTTTTTCTACAGGGTTGTCTAATATCCCGAGCTGCACAAAATGAAAATATATTTACATATTCAGGGTGTTCAGTTTTTCCTGGACAGGTACCAACTTCGTTTTTCTAAATGGAAATATATATTTTTTATTGCTTTTTCGAACTAAACCCTTGATTTTAGTAGGACTTTCATCAGCCTTCCCTATACCTAACTTAAACTGTTTTTGAAATATTGACGGGTGAATATTGACATTTTTGCAACTTTGACACCCTGTAAAATCTAAACGGTTTGAGATCAAGCAAAACGGTTTGCACATTCCTATCTTAACTTTTCATAAGCTATCGTTTGGTACTAATTTCAGAATTATCCAAAAATTAAAAATTTTCTGAAAATTTTGAAAATTTTTTATTCCTGTATAAATTTGAAATTAGTATCAAACGATAGCTTATGAAAAGTTAAGATAGGAATGTGCAAACCGTTTTGCTTGATCTCAAACCGTTTAGATTTTACAGGGTGTCAAAGTTGCAAAAATGTCAATATTCACCCGTCAATATTTCAAAAACAGTTTAAGTTAGGTATAGGGAAAGCTGATGAAAGTCCTACTAAAATCAAGGGTTTAGTTCGAAAAACCAATAAAAAATATATATTTCCATTTAGAAAAACGAAGTTGGTACCTGTCCAGGAAAAACTGAACACCCTGAATATGTAAATATATTTTCATTTTGTGCAGCTCGGGATATTAGACAACCCTGTAGAAAAAAAAATTAAGTTACCTCTTTTATTAACCCAGATATTGGACTTACGCGCACTAGGTGGACACCCTGTATAACTTATTGAGCTGTGTTACATTTTTTTTCGAGGCAAATAGCACTTTCCCTTGTTAAAGATTATTTTTTCTTGATTCTATTTTCTTATTCTATTTGTTGGTGTCCTTTCTGAAACTTATGAATCTCATAACGAAATTTATGAGATTATACATTTTTTTCTATTCATGTTTTCATAAAATTATTATTGCTATTAGTAGGTTACCTGATAAAGTATCGGCACAAAATATTGGTGTATTCGTAAAAAGCAGGTAGGTACTTTATTCGATTTTAGAAGTAAATACTCGTTGAAAAAATGTTTATTTGCATAAACATTACAAACAATTTAACACCAAAATGTAACAGAAAATTGCATATAAAAAAATTACAATACATATAATTTTTAGGCGCTACTACTGTGTATATTTCAGCAGCTTTATCTTAAAGGTTCGTCATTTAACGTACGCCACTGACGTCAATATTTTAAAAGCTGTGTTTCAGTGAGGTTTAGTTATAAACTTATCCAAGTTTTAAGTAGTAAAAATAAATATTGAATACAAAAAACATGGAAATAAAAGTACAATTTAATTTATCTCATAATATAGGTAAGTATATTATAGAATTATGACAATGAAATGTACTCACGGTTGTTTTGGTAAAGAACCCAATTCCTCAGCCAAAAGTTTACCAAGATCTGGATAACCTTGAAGAGCGAACCTTCCAGCCTCAGATATCAGGGGCGTATCTGTAACACCCGGACACATAGTCAGAAACCTTATTCCCGTTTTCTGGTAGTAATATGGAGTTCCTAAGGACCTATCTAGACCAACAACGAAGTGTTTTGTTCCAACGTAAATTGGGCATCCTGCGAGCTCTTGAAGACCTAAGATAGAAGCTATGTTCACGATGACTCCTCCCTTTCCACCGTTATTTTTGCCCATATATTTGATTCCTAACAAAGATCCCTGAACGACTGCATTCTAAAAGATTTTATCCATTTCATTATTTTATAAACGTTTTTATATGTTCAAAATTAATTTGCTGTATGGCAAAAGCAGTGGATTCTTAAACCGAAATAACTACAGTCTTGTGTTTTGTGCCGGTAACAGGATCGTATTCAGGACGATTAGAACGCATGGCTGGCAATAATAGTATTTTACGTTAAGTCTGGTAGGTGAGGTATTATAGTACGAGTTAGGAGCCGAGTCCGAAAGTTTAACGAGTACAGTAAACGACTATCGAACGTGTATCGTATATTTTATTTCATACTGTCGTCGTTTTAAAATAATAGTATTGTGATGTTAGGAGAATAAGTGATACTTTATGTGCTAAGCGTGGAAAGTTTGTCTGACTCACTACGTTCGTCAGACAATCCATGCGAAGCACATAAAATATCTTATTCTCCGAACATCATATACTATTTTTTCTTCAAACGTTATAAATTCTAGGTAAATTGATTAAAATAACTAAGAAAAAAACGAATTTTTAAGAAGGATTGTTAAGGTCCATTTAAATCAGAGCGAACAGAAGCGAACGAACGAATTCGTTTGCTTAAGCTAGCGTAATTTGTATGGAGAACAAAACGGGAGCGAACTCTTCCGTGTTTCTGCATATATTAGGGCGAACAGAGACGAACGAACGAATTCGTTCGCTTAAGATTGAATTCGAATCTTTAACTTATTTCACTGTATGTGTATTGTGTACGTATCTATCAAAACAAATATTTCAAATTTGGCGTCGCGTCGGTTGACAGTGACTAAGGACTGAAAATGAGAAGTGGCTGATGAACCTCCCTAGGTGGTAGAGGCGGCTAGAATGGCTGTAGAAAATTTGCTGCCGACGAAATGATGCAGTATATGAAGCTGCCTTTGTCAAGTTTGAGAAATAGTGTACTGGAAAAAATGTAGCGCTATACTCTGAGAACGTTTTATTGGCATACTGTTCGGAAATGGCACAAAAACTGAAGAGTTCTAGCTTGTGGGCTCATTATTCAACGGTAAAGTCTGTTTTAAGTTTGAAGCATAATGTGAACATCGAAAAATACAACAATTTGCGTGCATTTCTGAAAAAAACAAGGAGAAGGTTATAAGCCAAAAAAATCGCGTCTTGTTAAGGGAACAGTTCCATACATTTTTGTCTGATGCTTCAGATGAAAAGTATTTGACGATAAAAGTAATAAAATTACATTTTATTTGTTTCATATTGTGCCAAGCAATTCTTAATTTTTCAGGTAATTTTGATGTTTGGTATATCTGGGACTGTCGTTGCGACGAATTAGTAAAGATAACAATTGATGATATTGAAGACCTGGGATCTTTGCTGCTTAATTAAAATTTCTAACACTCAAACTAATAATAATGATAGAACTTCCCTCAAAATGGGAAATATTATAAATCTGTTATGGGTCTCCATAAAATTGATAGTGTAGCAAAGGATGTGGCATTGTATTTGAAGCTTCCAAATTGGGAAGTGTATACAAAGCATTGTCTGAGAAGAACTTCTAGAACAATGCTTGTCGATACCAGAGAGGATATTACTACGCTAAAAAGGCATAGGGGTTGGAAATCGGATGCGGTTGCTGAAGCCATCGAAAATTATATAGAAAGTAAGACTAAAATTGCTAAGAGAATTCTTCAACCTAGCTCTGCGGAGAATATTGAACAATTTCAATAAAAGCAGTTGACCCTAGAAATATTGTCATGAGTACTGATATCGCAAGAAGCGGAGGATTCTTCTATCAAGTAAATCTTCACAATTGTACTTTTACTATAATATTAATAATAAATAATAAATATAAAAAAATAAATGGTCGTTATTAAAATTGAATTCATAGTACAGTACACTTAATATTATTGAGTAACGTTATAACGTTTGAAGAGAAAATTGAATTATTGTAAATTTTAAAATCTCACCATATTCAAATTGCATAACTACCTTAACAGCCTTGAGATTTCAAGTATCATAATTTTCTTTGGTTGTATGATAATGTGCTCAAAAGCAAATAATAATATATGATAAGCATCCTTATCTCGCAATTGCATATCATGCATCAAAAATAGAATTTAGAAAGACGTTCTTTTCTTGCTACCACGGATTTACTAAATTCGCCTAACATTTTGCTTAAAATAATATCAATTTAAGGCCCGGGTCTGATGTAGGTTGGTATCGCTATAATTACATCGTGATAACTACTTACGCAGTTGATTGCTATTTCCAATTCCCAATGTGCATCATTCATGATTCCAGCATTATTTATAACAATGTCCAGCGTGCCAAAGGTGGAGATTGCAAGTTTAAATGCATCTAAAAAATAATGATTTATTAATTTGATTAATTTATAATACTGGTTTTCGGTTCTTTATATTATTATTATTATTATTACTATTAAGATAATAAGAAATATAAACCAGAAGTACTGAGAAGTGCACAATGCGCAAAAACACTAATAATAATAATAATAATAATAATAATAATAATAATATATGAGTTTGGAATTGATAAATGTAAAATATTACATATAGAACGTGAACTAAAGAACTATCAGATAATACTCTGAATAATGAAAAATTACAACAAATTAGCAATAGAAGTTGAAAGAATATGGAAACGGACACAAGTTCATATCATTCCATTCATTATATTGGTGACGGGTGTCACTCCTCATTATTCATTCATAAATCACCTCACTCAACATCCAAATAGTAAGATCGTTTCTAAATAAAAATAATTTCTTTGTTAGACTTGGTATTAACCCATCTACAAGAAATATAAACCAGAGATAGACTGAGAAGCCCATAATACGCAGAATACAATACTAATAATAATAAATAATATCTCTACCTCTCATTCTAATCACAAGAATTAGCCCGGAAGTCTGAGATATGCTTTGGGAGAGGGAGAGGATATTATTATTTAGTAGGTCGTATTTGCGCCTCAGGAACCACTTACGATGGTAAACCCTAACCACCATTCAGTGCTGGAATGAGGGAAACCTGCAAAACCTCATTAGATAGGGACTCTATGATCTCACTGCTATATTGGTTATATTTGATTATTCTATACAATGATAATCAGAATAACAGGTACAATTCTTAACTATAATTCATCGAAAATTAACATTTATAATAACATAGAATAAAATTGCAAGTTTATTAGTGAAACAAACACTGTCTTTCAGTGTAATTTTGGTCAGCCTCTCTTTTAGGTTTAGCTGAGCCTGTAGAGATGTCAATAATTTTTAATTTTAAAATGTGTCCTCTTTCAAATAGTCTACCTCTACTCCGTTATTTGAGGTGGATGGTTTTCATTGAGTGCCACATATATTACAATAAATAATAAACACAAAAAAATAAATTAAGAATTAGAAAATATTAAAAAATAGTATATTGAAACTACTTTCGTTAAGTGGTGGCGGCTGTTCCTACAAATACAAATAGCAGTTTATAAAGTATCCAGTAAAAGTCTCGGGGTAGTCTTACAACATTTTACATGATAGACAAAAAATTGGAGGATCATCCTAGGATCTACGAAGCTATATTTTGGAGAGGTAGTGGACTTCCCCTCCCCTTTCAAGTTCCAAAATTTTAAATGGCAATCCATCATGTTCTCCCTTAATATAAGCATTATAAAAAAGCAATGTTCTAGGGCAGCTGGAGGTCGCTATTCGTTCATTAGTTAGAAAAATGATTTCCCATGGGAGAAAATTTCTAACAATAAATTAATACAATATTGATTATTATTTGTTTGAAGTAACTTGAGGTAATCAACACAGCTGTAAGTTTGAAAACTTGCTCAAACATCGAAATAAAACAAATTATTAGAAAAGAAGATATTTTATTAGTTCTTTTACAGCAAATGCTATAACTGCAACTGGCTGCCTTCTTCAATTTGACAGTGGCCCAAGGCGATATATAATTTGTTTTCAGGTATTATTATGTCGGAAGTAGAAGATCTTGGCGGCCACTCAATCTTACTTACCTGTCCTTCCTCTATCCATCTGTAAAATTTATAAAGTTTCGAACTATATGCCACTAACGTGTGCAGACACACAATTCTGTTGGAACCAAACAATATCAGCTAGAAAAATCCCATTTTATAATAATTCTAGGGGCATTTCCATCTCAATGATTTAGAATGAAAAAGAGTCCAGTTATGTGAAATCCAACAATACCAAACCAAATGTTATTCTTCTGGGAAGTTTATACGTGCAGTCCACTTTATCCAAATTGTTATTAATTTCTATGGAAATACGAACTTATGGGCAGCATTTTATTATTTATTGTTGGAACGTTTTCCTGTTGAGTTAAACATTCTTCTTAATAACCAACGAACGTCTAGTCGCAGTGATCTTCAGTTTACGGAAGAGTATTTGATCTCCAGTCCACCGAAGAGTAGGTATTTCTTTTTTTATCACCATTAAATTGACGTGCAACACAATATGGGTTGTCATTTAAAAAATCCATGGTTTTACTCCCCTGAGATCCTAGTAAGCGAAAAGGCGGAAACTATAACCTCAAAATATAGCTTACTAGATCCTAAGACATTCCTCCGATTTTTCTCTGTACCCTGTAAAATGTCATAAGACCGTGCCGGGACTTTTGCCGCACACTAGTATAACATCTTGTAGAAACAGAAAAATAATAAGTATGCATTTTTTTTAAATATACTATATTGAATATTTAGATAATAGAATCTTTTTCTGCGATGCTCCTTTTCAAATTGTTTGAAATTTAATATTCTGAGAAACAGCTTCCATGTAAAATTATTTGTAGTTTATTGAAAAAAAAGCAATTTTACAGCATGTCCTTACGAGCACTTATTGAGCGAAAACTATGTCGCTAGAATGGGCCGTGACCGTAATCTTTAATTAAATAATAATAATAATTGTTCATTGAATAATAACAACAAAGAAAACAATAACATTAAATGTTGCCTAGCATTTTGTATAACTAGTATTGAAATTAAAATATTAAACTTGATCATGGTAAACTAATCCAAATTATGTAGGTAACTATTCAACGCATGTTATGTCAGGTAATTCAAAAAACAAAATTATACCTTCAAGCTGATCTGCCTTGGTAACATCAGTCTTAATAAATACTGCCTTTTTGGTCCCAAATTCTTTATTAAGAGAGCTCGTTGATTCATCTCCTTTTGCAGTGTCTACGTCTGCAATAACTACACCCTGAAAAATAAAAACAAAATGTGAATTCTAATTAGGGGAGCTTGTGCCATAAGCAAAATAATAATAATTATTATTTCGCAGGGCCATTGCCTGGTGGATAATTTTTGCCAATAGACATAATACAGTGGCAAAAATTATTCACCAGGCAATAGCCCTACGATATAATCTGCAATCGAAGCCTTAAGCCTACTACCAATATCCACGACCAACTGTAACAGAAAATAAATATTATAAATTATATTGGAACCTCAGTACGTGTGGTACTGATAATAAATTATAGCATCTATGTGGCAACACCATCTGACTAAAACATAGGTGAAAAATATACAGGAAAGAAAAAATAACAACTAGTAATTGAAGTTGAAAGAATATGGAAATAGAAACAAGTTTATATGATTCCATTCATTATATATTATCTATGACAGGTATAACTCCATACTCATTCATAAATCACCTTAATCAACTTGGAAGGCTGGAACAAGGAACAAGCCTGGAAGAAAGTGGATTTACTCAGTCACAAAAAGCAGCCATACTTCATACATGCAACATAGTAAGATCGTTTCTAAACTAAGAATAATTTATTGATAGACTTATGGTATCTATAATAAATATAAACCAGAAAAGAACTGAGAAATGCATAATGTGAAAAAATCCCGAATAATAATAATATTTTTCCCTATTTTTCACTGTAATATTATTGATAATAATAATAATAATTATAATAATAATAATAATAATAATAATAATAATAATAATAATAATAATAATAATAATAATAATAATAATAATAATAATAATACCTCTCTATTTTTTAATAAACATTTACTATATATACTATTTTCATATTAATCATGAGATGCTGGTGCAAACTGATACATAAATGCAAAAAGGAATTATTTTTGGTTATATCAGGATATACTGATATAATTCAGTGATGGGGGTGAAAATAGTTCGCACAGTAGATGTTTTCCACATATCCACATTTTAATTTGAGAGGTTTTTTTCATTTAAATACATAACAAGAAAAACAGACGATTCATTAGATCATCTTTAAATAGTTTCATTAATAAATAGAATGATATATCATAGTATAGTTTATTTGTTTCGTATATACTTATAAATAGTTTTACAAAAGAAACGCCGCCCGTTTTGAAAATAATTTTTGAGCTTAATTATTGCAAAAATAACTGACGAAAAGCCTTCCACCGTAACGTAAAATTATTAAGTGAACCGCAGAATCTCGCGCACAATAAATATAGTATGGTATTTAAAATGATGATAAATAATGATAAATTCTGATACATAACAAGATAATAGTTAATCTGTCTTCAGTCATTAAGCTTATCTGAAATTACTTAATGAAATGTACACACCTACTAACTCTTAATATTTTTATTTTTGTAGTAATCCTTTTAGTGATATCTGCCGAAAAATAGCGAAATAGATTACGAAATATAATACCACTATTATTGCACTAACCTTATCTCGTTTATTTAGTAGTAAGTAATTCAGCCAAATAAATAAAAAAATATACAATCGTGCTTGAAACGAATCAGTCGGGATTGGTTTGTAATTTTTTTGTTTAGGCGATAATGAATAAGTAAATTTGTAAATACTAAAAAGTACTGGCTTGTTTTAGAAGGCGCATCGCTTCGAAGTCTTCAAAAAGGAAAATATTATAAATAAGGAAGTTAATATTTTGATTTTCTTGAAAAAAAATATCTAGTTTTATATGGGCAATGGCTTACTCTTTTAATAAAAAATATTTAAATATTTTCTAAAGCTTAATGAAAAATGAATATCAATAACCAATTAAAGAGTAAGCCATTAAATATTTTCTAAAGCTCAATGAAAAATGAATACCAATAACCTAAAGAGAGAGAAAAATTAACTGATTTTAAAAATTAACTCACCGCGAGTCCATTTCTTAATAATTCCACAGAATAGGCGAGACCTATACCAGCAGCTCCCCCTGTAATGAGAGCTATCTTCCCTTTGATGTCATAGACCATGATTGTAGCTGAATCGGTGGGCCAAATTTAGTCGATGGAGCTTGGAACAGACTGAATGTTAATGCAGTGATACGCCGTTTATATAGGTTCGGATTTCTGATAAGATTAAGGTTTACATCCATGATACAATAAATATATCATGGTTTACATCAGTACAAGTTATTAATGAGTAACATAAATAGACAATTTGTGATTATTTGTACTGAGACCACATTTTTCTATTTGTCATAAATCTTTATTTAATTTTTTAGTCTGATTAGTGCCATTTGAACTTGATTTACTAATATTACAGCCCTCTTTAATGAAGTGCATTAATGAATTTAAGTAGATAACTGACACTTTTCAAGTATATTATATTAAACTGGGATCAGGAATATATATTTTCTGATTATATGCCTACGTAACCTTGTAGATACTTTGGAATTTTATTTTGTATTTTAGAAATCGGGGCTTTGGTCATATTTCGGAAAACCATTTAATTTATTGAGAAACTAGAAGCATCTTGACTTCGACCTTGGCATTTTAAATTAACATTTAAATATTTATTTAAAAGTATAATTGTATTATAGTTATACTTATACACGACTTACACTAAGTACCTAAATCAAACAAACAAATCTAATCAAAAACACGTCTGAATTTATTTAATACCTACACTTTGGCAAGTTAAAAATGTTATTCTCAATTATAAAATTTTTGAACTAGAACTTGGTAAACAAACGATATGAAAATAGAAACTATTATCATAACCTAAAATTGACAGAATAGAGAAGTAGTTTAAATATGTTATAAATGCTCTACAAATAATATTGCATGATTAATGGAACTCTATAAACATAAGAAACAACAAATGACAAACGATACCACTGTTATCTGAGACAAATAAGAATTTTTTTTTCTTTCAGCATAAAATAATATAGGTATCGTTGTCAATACGAAAATATTGCAAATATGAAAATCCATGAGAAGGATGAGTTCGTGATTTGGTAGAGAATTGATTAATGACATTAATACAGTACAGCTGGGTTTGAGGCATTTTAGATGAAGAAAGTGTATTAAACCCATAATATATGATACTACTATATCGCATATTCCCTATGTTAGCCCATAAACGGTTTATTCGAAAACACTGGAGGACAAAAGATATAGTACTTTACTCTTCCAGAGACACTTTGTTCGATTTGGGCATGAGCAGATATCGTCGATCTCCATGGTTTACGGAAGCTGACACATTGTTTATAGGCTGACAGACTTCCCAACTTTCAATTTTTTTTAAAGTCGGCAAGTTATGACTTTACATATTATTTTATAGAGACTAATGTAATCCAAATAGCAATATAAATTATACATCTAAACTTACTTCTTTGGAAGACTGCTTGGTCGAGTTTATAGGAATGAAAATAAATGCGCTAATATGTCTTACCAAAATCCTTTTCTCACGGGACATGATTTTCAGTACGTGACAAGTAATAGATCTGAATTTAATCCGTTTATCGATATCAACGTGGGGCACATATAGTCTTACTAATTCTCATGAAAAAATCAAAATCATTCATTGGGCATCCACAATTTTTTTTATGTATGACCATATCATGCAATAAATGAACATAACATCACTAACCTAACTAGATAATACGTATGTGAAAATAATGTAGTACATACCAACTCAGAGCACCTAGACCGACTGAACTGTTTACACCGAATTGTAAAGGTTATTTTTAACAACTTTCACATACTGCGTGTGCCACACACATTGCCTCTTTTATTACAAAGTAATTTATAACCTAATATATAATTTCATTTTAGTAAAAGTTCTTCCACAACATATCTACTAATGAATGAAGCATTAGATCATAATATTTAAGTAATTTCACTAAGATATATCTTGGCTGTGCATAGCAAAAATAAATTTGAATATATTTATACAGTCTGCCACTTTATTGTCTTAATTCTCGACACATTTTTTGTTTTAGAAGCCGCAGACCCATATGATGTGTCCCATAATGTTTAATTACGATTTCAAAATTGCAATTACTAAGAACATATGCGGGTTGTACCAAAAACTAACTTTTTTAATGAACACTGTGTCCCAAATTCTATGGTTATCCATTGGGATCTCGGAAACTGTAACAGATAGAAAGTCGGTTAAACGGGGAATGTTTTAGACATTTTTATGCTGATCCTGAATCTGCTACGAATACATGGCTAACTGCATCCGTTTTTGAAATATTTCAAAAAAAACAAAATTTGGTAATTCTTTGTTCGACTGGAGCGGAGCAATAATTGATCTGACAGGTTATAGGTTTGTACATTATTAAGATACATTTAGAAAAGAATATTTTGCCGAATAATCGATTAGGCTGTGTTCTCTTGATTTCGAGATAGTTTTGTCAAGTTTTGTTTTTTATGGCGGCCATATTGGGTTTTCAATTATTCTGATTTAGCTGAAAAAGGGCTTCCTAACGATGTATTATTGTGCTATGAAAAAATAATTTTTACTACGGTAATTTAAGGAAACCTTTTCATTTTACTATAGAAGAAAAGTGGGCCATGCAATATGGAAATTGTTTAACAGAATATTTACTTCGTTAAAAAATTATATAGTAGTATGTTTACTGACCATTTATTAACAGCATTTATTTTATTGAAGAAAGTTCCATCAATAAAGATCATTTGAAACGGATTACTATTATACAGAAATTTAAGGTAAAATTAGTAGGATGTCCTTCTAAAACAAATAATATGAGTTATTATGCAGTTGTCTTTGGATACATCCTTGTGTCGACAATATTGTGGGATATTAAGTAGTTTTTATAATTCTTTAAGACTGTACGTTAGTTAAAAATTAGTAAAATAGCGCAAAAATTTTCAATTGAAGAAAAACTTCAAATGCTAGAATGTTATTCCTTCAAACAGAAAATAAATTCGGCAGCTCTGTCCTAAGCCTATCTGCAGAAAGTTCCTGAGAGGTTGCAGCCACATCGAACCGTGTTTGGGCATATTGTTTTTAATTTGTTAAATTGTGATAGTTTTGAAGACAAAAGAAGCAGGGATGAAGTGCATAATCGTAAACAAAGAAATGTTGTTCTTCAAGCTGTGGAAAACAGTCCACAAATATCAGTGCGACAAATCGGTTATGAAACAAATGTATCTAAGACGACTGTTCACAGGATACTAAAATAGAGAAAGTATCACCCATACAAACCTGCAATAATTGTCCAGGCTTTAACAATGGGGATTTAAATAGAAGGTTGGAGCTTTGTTATAGGTTTCATCAGAAATGTAAAGAACAACTTGATTTTTCGTCAAAACTTATATGGACAGATGAAACACGTTTTACCAACAGTGGAGTTCACATTAAGCATAATTATTATCACTCGCCAATATCCATTGACCGTAGTCATGACCTGGGACGGTTTGGGGTTGAGCGTCTTCCTCTTTACCCTCCCCATCGCTGTAGGCCTGGACTGCCCTTTACTAACCCCGATCACAAAGATTATCTTCACTGAGCTACACAAAATTCTCATACCACTACTGACAGAAGATTTCAATCCAGGTCTGGATTCAGTGTTTGGAGTGGTATAATAGGTACGACTGTTATTTTCCTTTACCTAACTATTTACATTAATTCGTTAATTGGTCCACCATAATTTATCAGGAACGGCATATCTAGAACACTTACAAAATCATATTTTACCCGCAATAAAACAGATTTACATACAAGAAGAAATGGGCCAATTTTGGTTTCAACAAGATTGCTGTCCTGCATATAATACAGATGACGTTAACAGATAATGATGGGGAGTTTTGGTAACCAGCTAATTTTAAATTCACCCCCTTTCCGTTCATCCGATCTAACTCCTCCCGATTATTTACTTATGGGGATCGGTAAAAAAAATGATAGATATGAATTTGAAAGTCCGAAAACCATTCATATTTTACAAAACAGAGTTAGGGATGTGTTTGCCTCAATAAATGCCAACACTATTGTCTCAAATGTCCAAAACATTCCCCATTTAATCGAATTTCTATCTCTTACACTTTCCGAGATCCAAATGGTGAGTATCGAATTTGCGACTGAGTGCATATTTTGCAAAAACTCAAATCTCCTATTATTTTCTTTTTAATTCAACGATAAATAACTTTTTGGGGTTATCTCCAATATTTGTCGAGATTAAAGTACCTACTACGGAACCTCATAATTCAAAATATTAATGACCTAAATAGTAATAAAATTGTAATCTTAATTTATTATTAATGGTAATGCAATTTTTTTTTAATATCCTGATAAGAAATTCTATAATAAACTTTTGTTATTATCATATAACTTACTACTCTAGACCAATACTAATAATAACAAACTACTGTATTAATAGAAATAAATGTTATAACGATACCGCAATAACTAAAAGTGCAATGTTATATCTTTGGATTCAGAAAAAATTGGAGGTTTTATTATTTGCAAAATGTATAGAGTGTTTTATTAAAAAAGTTAGTTTAAGTAAGGTACGGGAGAGTAATAAGGCCCACCTTGAATTATTTACTGTTTCATTTTACAACAAGACCCTTTTTTTCTAATAATTTGTACTAGTGTAGTCTTAAACATATATATATACTCTTAAAGATTAGTCATAAAACTAACATATATTAGAAGCTAAAAAAAAACATTTTTTTAGAAAATTGTCATTGGGCATTATTTTCAGACTAGGAGAAAAAGTCTTATACTCTTAAAGATTAGTAATAAAACTAACATATATTAGAAGCTAAAAAAAAACATTTTTTTAGAAAATTGTCATTGGGCATTATTTTCAGACTAGGAGAAAAATAAGGCCCAAAATATAGGATAATACCGATTGACCGCCTCCTCTGGCCTTGAACATGTCTGTGCAGGTGTGTGCGGGTTGAATGACCTTGATTGCGAACGTCTTGGGCCGCTGCGTGACCTTGAACATGACCTCAAAGTGGTTATAGAGCTGTAACTAGTTCTTTTTAAATAGAACTATAATGGTATTAGGTGCCATTTGAAAGTACAATTAATAAGCAATCTTTCCATATGCTTATTTTATCTGTGGGAATAACAGAACTGAAATTACAGTTGAGAAAAAGCACTCTAAATTCAAAAGTAAAATACAGTCCAAAAAGTAATTTGACAGCTGAAATGTCACTTATGTTATATCGTTGGATTCATAAAATAGCGTAGATTCCAAAAATATAATCATATACATGTTCTATGCAAAAATCGAGAGTCGGTATTACTTCTGGTGAAACCGGAAGAGGCAAACAAGTAATTTTTAAACCAAAAAGTAATTGTATCTGAAAAATAGGAGGGCAAAAAGGGCTATACCACGAATCTGTGTCACACTGTATATTTTTTTACATCTCTCAAAATAAGAGAGATGCAGGACCTTGTTGAAATAGGCAAATAAAAAATCACCCTGTAATTCTAAAACATGTGTCAATAGAATTGACCGTGATCAGCCTGTCCTTGAAAGGAAAGGTCAAGACAATTAATTTGTCCGTAACTTTTACACTTTTTGAGATACCCTGAATTGCCATAAAAAATGGACTGCTCAGCACATTTGTATAGTGCATAGGTAACTTTTATCTGATTCATGGTATAAGACATCTTTGGACTCTTTTATATGAATTGTTTATTACAATAAACATGGCTGTATAGGTTCAGGAATTTCCAGGTACAATTTGTGATTTTTTTTTTAATGATGAAAACCATGAAACCATCCTTATCCAGGAAGACGACGTGACATTTTATGTCTATGCATTTTACCTACTTTCTACACATTTACTTAGAAATTAAGCCAAAAAAAAATATCACCTTCTAATTGAAACATAAATATGGGGCTAGCGAAGCTAATATGCGTATACCCATACTTTCCTTTGACTCAACGTTCCTGCTTTAGGATAACCATATTTTATAATATCAACTAATGCATCACTGTATTTGGAAGATATGTCGAGATAAGGACGATTTTATATATCTCAACCTTATATATTCTACTTATATAATATTGCCAAGATAAGACAGATAACGTCTTGTTTACTTCTTTCCCAGTTCCCATGGCGTGCCACTGTAAATTAAAATACATACATTTATTTATTAGCTAGCGTCTATTTACGTTTCTATTAACAATTTGTATAATCAGAGTAAATAACAATATTTAAATAATATTAATGGCGTTAATCAGCTCTTGCGTTTTGTGTTGATTGTGAAACATATAATGAAACATGAATTTTATTTTCACAACAGATTGTTGATTAATGCAGATATGCACGTAAGTATTTCTAGCACGAATTTAAATGTTTTTGAAGATCGTGCGAATATTTAATATAGGTGTTTACAATATACAAGATTATTTTTAGTACTAATAATGAAAATATTTTTCTACGCTAAATAACAAACAAGATTGGAGAAAGAGGCATGCGCTAGCTTAAAAATAAAATTAGAAAAATTTATTTCAGGATTATTTTTATAATATAAATTCTGATGACACCTTCAGTTTTAAATGTTTTATTGAAGTAAACAAAACTAACAAATAGTTCCAAATACACTTCATTAAAAATTTGTAATTTAGCACTTATATCTATATATACCGGGTGGAACAGAAACTCTGTATCCCCAACGTTTGAAAGTTAAATGAAACACCCTATATTTGTTTATTAGTGTGATTTATTTTTTTTTAAATTGAATCTCAAAATGTTCAATTTTCTAAATTTAAATCTAAAGTGGTATGACTCATAGAAAGGCTTCCTACCAAATAAATCATCAGAAAATTATTACATCGCTTATATAATATGCCGCCCCCTCTCCCACTCAAGTCTCAGACTTCCAGGCTAATCCTTGCGATTAGAATGAGGGGTAGAGAAATTATTATTATATTATCATCTAAATAAAACTGCCTTTTTTTTTATAAAATATTTTAAATACAAAATATTACAAAATAAAAAATTTACAATTACACGCTTACTTACTATTATACTATTTTTTTTACAGTTACTACAATCTCAATAGAATGTCTGATTAATGATACACCTACGCCATATCATCTGTTACAAATATTATCTAAAAGATTTATTGCTATTATAATCAAGTTATTTTCCTTACACCATTAAGAAAATAAGCGTATTTACGTCAGAATTTAAACCTGAATATTTATTATTCACTTTCGTTCATAAAACCTGCTGGCACAAATCTGTAAATAACTTTTGAACAATTTTTCGAACACATTTTAGATTCTGTCCTTTACGAAATTGTGTCCTAATATAACTTATCATATTATAATCCTTTTCACTGCATCTCAGTTTGGAAAACACAAAAAATAATAATGTAAAACTGATAACGTCTATGAATAATGATCAGTAAGTTGGAAAAGAGATACTTAAGTACCAGTAAAAGTTCTTTCTTCTGAATGCCTCATAAAAATGTCCCTTGGTCATGCATGAATTATCAAATTCGTATTCATTATTTTTTTCTTCACGAAGGAAATATGAAATACTAAGTGTTTATAAATTTATTGAAAACAATAATTTTGTAACTATGTATTACTGTGGCATCATCCCCAGAAATTTTTAATGTAGACTATTCTCCCCTCAGATTAACCATGTACAAGATAAGTAACAACAATACCTAAAGCATTAATATGCCTGTCCATGTAATAAACAGTTATTTGCGGCGGGGGGGATGTTTACTCAACTCTGTTTGTAAACAACGACCAGTGGCGGCGGTATTTCTCAAAATAAGAAAAGGGTCTATTGATATTTTTAAAGGTGTTTCTAACCTCAGATTAACCATGTAAAAGATAAGTAACAGCAATACCCAAAGCATTAATATGCCTGTCCATTTAATAAACAACAATTTACGAAAGGGGGGAGTGTTTATTTAACTGTTTGTAAATAGCTACCAGTGGCGGCCAGTATTTCTCAAAATAAGAGGGTTTATTAATTAATGTAAAGTACCTATTGCCTCACGATTAAAAAAAAAACCCTAACATCTACAAAAACTAGGTAGCTAGGTATATAACATAATACGCAATGCATACTTTACTTTATTTAGCTATTTTCCTAAAATTCAGAAAAAACTAATAAAAAAGTAAGAAAATAAACCTCTGCACCGAAGAGTCTGTTACAGTTTTTTCTTAAATATAGATACATAAATATCATAGAACACAATACATTCTTCTGACAGTGAAGTTTCCGAAATGTTAGTGCTATTTTAACTTAAAGTGTGTACTATGTTTTATGATATTTATACATTTTTCAGTATGAGAACTGATTAGTCAAATTAAAAAAAAAACTTTAATGGGTCTTTTAGCGAGGAGTATGTATTGTTTACTCAAAATTTTATTAATTTGTTCAGAATTGTGGCCAAATACCCAAATAAAGTAGCGATATAATATAAAGATATTCATAATACTTTATACCTACTAAAAACCTGAAAGTGAAATAAGAAAATACATTTTTTTCGGTTCGGAAGTCACTTCACATTCTAAATCAAAACTACATCTAATACTCTTATCTATATTTTAAATTATTCGAATTTTTTTTTTCAAAGAGGGGTAAACATTTGAAATTTTCCTTGAACGATGAAAGAAAAATGATAAAAATTTCATTGTCTCCAAATAATTTTATGAGGATCAGAAACTATTATCCATAGAAAATATACAATATAAAACTACAATATTATCTATATTACTTATATTACCCATGAACATTATACGTAAGTTAAATTCCTAACGAATGATACGTCTATGGTCAGCATTGTTTACTTACCGGTGGAACGATCTCCCATCACCTTTTTTGCCCGATTTATGGAAAACTATGCATTTAATAGTCATTTCACTGTCCACAAAGGTTTTCCACAAACTAAAAATCTATAACACAGCCTAGATTATTGACTGATGACCACTTATATCACATAAAATACTTAAATAAATTTACGTTCACAAAACTTCAAAACAAATATGAAGTCACGAGTCGTTGTGTCGTGTATTTTCGGCATATCTCGGTCCGTCAAAAACTGTAACGAACCAATGGCATGCAGTGGGATTTGTTTATTTAATTATATTTCATTTCGTGGATATTTTTCTCTGGCTGTTATTTATCTTGTATATGGTTAATCTGAGATTCTCCCAGATTTTAATACTTTTATGGCGCAATTTTCATTTTAAAATTTATTAAGGTACTAACAAAGATACAGCAAAGAAAATACTTTTAAAAAAGAACTTACAATATATCTCTTAATGTAAATAATTATTTGACGCAGTAAACAAATTACAGTGCTTTCGTAAAGTGCCTAGTGGATAAACTCATTATTTTATAAATACCCATTTTTTTTTAATCGCTCGGAATCGAGCGATGTATTGGAGAAAAACTCTGTCCCTAGCAACGAATCGATATTTTCTTTCTAGTACTCTTATCGCCCACTTTTTTGGTTATGTCTCCTATATTATTAGAGATATAACCTAATACGACCGTATTCCTAAAAAAGAGTTCTATTCAAATATGTAAAAAATACAGAGTGTTTCACTTAAAATATTAAACGTTTATGTAGATGCAGCCTCATTGAGTCGCCCTGTCAAAAATTAAATAAGTATATGCAGTCGACGTAAATATCATAGAATAATCGACGATATAAATTATCAAAAACATACATAATTTTGCCAAAAATCGAGAAACGCCCTGTAGTTCGAAAACGGTAACAGATAGAGAGAAGCGGTTTACGCCACTGTTATTTTTTCGAAAAAAGAGCAAAGGACTTGCGTATCAGATTGCTCTATCTATTACAGATTCTCGGTAATCCTCGAAAGCTTACCAATTTGAACCATGCACCCTATACATGGATGTACAGACAAACCTATTATATAAAACGTCCAACTCAAAAATCGTTGCAAGTATATCAAACTGAGAAAAACAAAACTACACACAATTATTTTTAAGTTTAGTTTAAAAGATAGAGTAAGAAACACAGAGTAGATATCTGTATCTACTCGTAGTATGCAATTCATCATATATTTGTTACATAATATACAATGCACTAGTAAGTAGAAACCATTATTTAAACCTTGCGTGAAAGTGAAAAGATATTTTCCTTAAATCAAATACTTCTGCCATTTTAAGGCAGTATGTATGTAAAATACATACGTATCTTATTCATATTTAGAGTCGTCTGCGTGCGTTAATATCACACTGTGCTTGCACCTTACGTTACCTAGATAGAAAATGGAAAATTGTCTAATTTTGACAGAGAAGCGTGTGAGCTTCGTGATATTTGCTGCTATGGAAATACTATCGGCTAAAAGAAAACTAATAATTATAAAGAATATTTCGTCAAATAATAAGTAAATACCAACCTAACTAATCAATTAAACTTAATTAATAATATATCAACATGACTCGGTGGCTCAGAGTATAGTGTCTCGATTGCTTCACCCAGAGGTCGTGGGTTCATATCCCTATTCCGCCCAAAAATTTGTAATTAAATTGCCTATTCGTATATTAAGGCCTGTTCGTGTTGGCAACCTGACGTGCGTGTCTAGGATGGAAAGAATGTCTGCTTGGTGTTTATGTGAGGGATTAACAGTCTTTTCTCGAATTTCAGTTAACCTTAGGGTAAAAACTAATTATTAGATTCAAAATAAAATGATGATTGTAAATTATTTTTAGAAAAGACTGATTAGCTGGGGTTCCATATGGTTGTATATAAATATTTGCTAGTATATGCATTATCTGTTTTACCTTCCGACAGTTTCAATATAACAGAGTACAAACAAATTTTGAGCTAACGATAACATTTTCATTATCATCATTCACATTGTTTTATTTATTTACTGTGACTAAGATGATAAGAAGTTGTGGATTTTTTTTTAGCTAAACATGGAAAAAAATTTTATTTTCATTTATTTAACAAAATGCAATAGAATTTATAACAATATTATTCTATTATTACTACCATAGATGAAGAACAATCGTACAAATCAGATAATGCCTGACGTTCAAGCCCGGATATTGAAATATAATCAACCTATCAATGAAAAGCAAAACCATAATAAAAATTATCCATCGTAGTAGAAGTTGATACTTGATAGAAAGTTAAGCAGAATTCCTAGTGCTAAAATTATATCCTTTTTTAATAGAAAGAAAAGAATACCGTTAATGAACTACTTACTATTAACATTGGTATTCTTTTTTAGAACTAAAAAGATACCGGAGATCAGGATGTTTATTTTTCTTTGTTTCAAGAATAATAAAATATCATTGGAAATACTTTTTCAGAGTAACTTTGTAAAATGAATTCTGTTAATAGGCTAATATGTGTGTTATTGACTAAGGTACCCAATTTAGGCAACTTTGCCGCCAATAATTGAAGAAAACATGAAAAAACGTGACTTACTCTCTATATTTTTAAGTCAAATTTCATTGAAATTGATTGGTGGGTTCAAGCATTATAAGGGACTGATATAATTTTATTTTAGAAATATTAACGCTCGCTAGCGCCTTAACAGTAGCTACATATTTGTAAATAGGTAAAGTGGATTCAATCAAAATGCTATATTTTGACATCAGGAACTCATACTTTACAGCTGGTACAATAAATTTCAGGATACACCTTTTAAGGTGAAATATGTTATACTTTGTGTACGATCAGTATTTTTTATGAATGGGCTCAGGTTACAATTCCTATTATGTCTAAAACATCTTAAGAGTCCATTCACTAGGTCGAAATAAGCCCTAAATCGGCGTTCGTCTCGTGTCTAATTATAAAAAAACTATAAAAGATAGCGACTTTTAGTAAAAAAGTATTGAAAGATAAGACTTTAATCTAAGTCCCTATAGTAGTAATTTTTGGTATTTCTTTTTATTTTTAAAATTTCAGGTAAACAATCTTGTACTAAAATAGCGTATTTTCAAAAATTATTTTCTCTAAAATACGTATATTAAACAAAAATTTGCTACTATAGGGATCTAGTTTATCTTTTGATCTTTCCCGTGATATATAATTTATAACATTAAAAAGAAATTTGGTTGCAATTATAAGACAAATTCGGTACCCTTGCAATAATGGCTAACTTTATTTCCATGTGCCTTTTTACTTCGGTTTTACGTGCACCTCCGAAATCTTAATAATTCGGTAGTGGGAATATATAAGTCTCCACCCATCGGCTACCCATCCTCTCAATCCGACCCCGCATTCATGTCTGTCAAATCTACAGTGAGTGGACCCTTAAGTATTACAATTTGATGAGTCTTCTTATTTACAAATTAAATATAAAGAGATAAATAATTATTAGTAATATATGGCAACACCGAGCAGGTGGCTCAGGGCTTAGCGTCTCGATCGCTCAACCCAGAGGTCGTGGGTTCTAATCCTCATTCCGCCAAACAATTTTTCATTAAATTGTTTGCTCGTAGATCAAGGCTTATTCGCAGGGATGGCTTGGCAACCATCCTGGCGATGGCCTAGGATGGGAAGAATATCAACTTGGTGTTAATGTGAGAGATTAAAATCAGTTGATGTTTGACTTGTCCCCCTAACTAATGAGGTTTTCCAGGTTTCCCTCATTCCAGCACTGAATGGTGGTTAGGGCCTACCAACGTAAGTCGTTCCTGAGGCGCAAATGCGGCCCGCGAAATAATAATATGCCGCCCCCTCTCCCACACATGTCTCAGACTTTCGGGCTAATCCTTGTGATTAGAATGAGGGGTAGAGATATTATTATTATTATTATTATTATTATTATTATTATTATTATTATATATTTCAATAAATTCTCCTCTCCCACACAAGTCTCAGACTTTCGGGCTAATCCTTGTGATTAGAATGAGGGGTAGAGATATTATTATTATTATTATTATTATATATTTCAATAAATTCTGCTGTATTGTCTGGCACGTTTGTTTATTTAATTGCAAATATTTTCCTCAAAACTTACTCATTTACTCAAATAAGAATATTTATACAAGTTATAAAATACGAAAGTTATTATGGAGTTTTCGGTTTAGCTAATTAAAATATATTCTTTGTTTCAGATTTTACTGGGATCTGTGCATGCTTCTGCTGCTCGTAGCGAATCTTATCATTTTACCAGTGGCAATAAGTTTCTTTAACGATGACCTGAGCACCCGCTGGATCGCCTTCAACTGTCTGTCCGATACCATATTTTTAATCGATATCGTTGTAAATTTTAGAACAGGTAAGTCTTTTTAATAGTTCTCCTTTTGTACGTTTTAACTTCTACATGTATGATATAACGTGTCCCGTACCTAAATAAGACAACCGTACCTTCTATGTAATTCATCCCCTTCATACCTTCTTTGTTCTAATGTTTCCAGAGCTTTTCCTAATTTTCCAGTGGTACCTAATATCCTTCTGGACGATCAATACTTATTTTGCATACTTCTAGCTTCCTTTTTTTATTAATTTAGGTGGTGTTGCAGATATCTTGTATATTGTTTTATTTTATTTTGGTAGATTTTCTCATATTGATTTAGGGTTCGCTAGGTTCATTTCTCTTAATGAGAGAGATATTGCTCTCCCTTATAATGAGTAACTTCTTTCATTCATCTTAACTCATTGCTGTTAAGGCACACTTTTTTGTGCATATTTCCTTTATTATAACAGACAGGCTCAGCCAACCGATTATCAGTGAATTTGTGCGACAACAGCACATCTAAAAATCAAAAGATATACAAGGAATTTAATTGAAAAAAACATAATCTTGGTTTTCAGAGAACTCTGTATAAAGTTCAATATCATACCATCATACAAACGTCAAATTTAGTTCCACAACTTTTGAGTTGAACATGTTTTCCTAAGATAAAATTAAAAGAGTTAAAGAGGGTGTCTATATAACCGACGTTCATGTACAAGGTGGACAAACTTGGATGTTTTTACAGAGTAATTAGATGGATGATGCATATCCAATGTTTTTTTTCGAGAAAAACTCATTCAAAGTCAAAATTCCCCATCGTCTTTTGTTTTCGAATTATAACAAGTCCAATTCTTCATCATTTTAATACATGTCGATATCTTGTTTATTTGAGTAGCGCAGGCACTTGGGGAGAATCCAGTGGCGTCGGCATTTTTCTAATAATAAGGTCATAAAATTTGAAGTTACGACTTAATATATTGCTTTGTTAAATAAAAACCATATTAGGTTATGGTTTAATCAGAAATATATTTTTTTCTCTAACTGGAATATACAGCCTTATTCAGAACTTATCTCTAAAACTTTGAGGATATGTGCATCCTTAAATAAGAAATCGATATCACCAAAAAAAATTATAATAAAAGGCTTAGAATTTCCCGTAAACAATGTTTAAAGTTATACCATTATAAAGGACTACGTAGCTGGGCAACTGTACTTCAACACATCTGATACTTTTCTACCACATTCCTAAGAATGTGATAAAAAAAGTAAACACGTTTTAAACACTGGAACGCCTGGTTAAAGCCGACCGTCAGTCTATGTGTGTCGCTCTCGCGGGTGTTTTATTTATCTTAGGAGTGTTAAACTGTAAAACTTTCAAAATGGCCCATGTGTACAGTAATGCTGAGCTAATGGACTGTTACCAGTGGATTACCAATTAAAAGTTAGGTTTTGTGAGTGGTTGTTGCAGCAAAATGCTGAAAATCTCCAATTTACTTAATAATTTGCGTTTACAAGATCACCAACCAGGAGGAACATTCGCTTTAGTGCGGCAAAATTGGATAAGGCGTGCCCAAAATTGTGTACAAGTCGAGGAATATTATTTCGAAAAGCTTTTGTAACAAGCTATGTGCAAATTTTTTATAAATTTCATGTTTCTAATACCTAATAATCAAGTAGCGCAATTCTTCAAAATTAGTGTAACAAAATTTTATTCATTTTAAAAACATGTCACTTTGGTCACATCTATCTTTCAGTTTATTTTAAAGTAAAAACGCTGCAAATCTTTTTTGCGCCGGGTGTCGGTATACTCTCAGATCTTCCGAAGTTTTTTTCGTGCTAGCCAGTTTGCATTGTCAGTCCCAAGGTCACTCCATTACAGTGGACCAGTATCCAGCGGCGGGCAATGAAAAATTTTTAAATAGTTTTAAGACCCCGCCAAAATTTTTTTTTTGCACTACCACATTTGTACATGTATGCTGAACATCCCCAAATTTTATTATGGATAAGTTCTGAATAACCCTGTATACAACATAATGGATATATACATATATGTTGGATGTAATATGGTCTCATTTTATAAAGAAAACAAAACTCAATAGATAACCAGTGATTATGTCATTTAGAATACTGTTAAAGTGTGTGTCATTGAATTTCTACATAATCGTTTTTATCGTCACATTCTCATTATTTAGTTTGAAACATATTCCAATCGGTATCCAGAAAGAAGACAAAATTATAAAAATATTTTTAAGAAATTAAAAGAAAATCTCATTAATTGAGGATCCTTGAACAAGATTGAATCAAAAACTTAGAATACTAAAGATACTGTTATAAATGTAATTGGAGTCACTACTGTGATCTGAATCAGAAAAATCAAAAAAATATAAATTCAAGCTACACTAGTAATGCTGGGTCGACAGACACCACACTTTGGTCTGAAATCAACCATCACCGTACCATTGACATCCAGTTACAGGGAAGGTTCAGCTTTAGTGTCTGATCGTGTCTTACCGCACCCAACGCACCCTTTTTAGGGTACTACATTTATGAGGAAAGTAGATGGTCACCAAGACCATCAGATCTGATGCCACACGAGATCTTCTTTTAGGGCCAAGAGATGTAATAGACGAATTGAGAAAACATTTTATTCTAATATTCGCATTCAGAATGATGTTAAGATTGTTGCAAATCTAAAAACTTTAACTTAAATTGAATTTTTATTGTAAATGATCGAACACCTTGTCAGAAATCAATTTTTTTTGGTATTGACTTGTTGAAGGATTCATAATTTTTTTCATTTCAGGATTTTCATTTAATTTTTTGAAACATTTTTATTAATATTCTTCTTTCTGGATATCGATTGTTTTTCATATTTCACTACATAAAGAAATAATTATGAAGATAAAAACGAATACGTGGTAATTCAACGACATAATATGTGTTTGTTTTAATAGTATTCTAAATGATATCCGCCTACTAATAAAAAATATGGAAAAATTGCTGGTAATTTAATAAAACTTTGGTTTTCCTTATTAAATGAGTGGAGATCATACATATTATTGCTGGAAAGGGAAAACATGCAAAAATAACTAAAGTATAGCCAACTATGATTTCTATATAAAAACAAACTTTAAGTCGTAACTCGAAATTTTATGATTTTATTAAAAATATGTCTATGCCACTGGATACAACGCAAGAAAGTGTCTAAGGTTAGTGTCTATATTGTGTTAATTTTGTCACTAACCATATAATCAAGTCATGGACATATAATGCAAAATGAAAAACCGGGCTTTAGGTTATAACTCGAAAACAAAAGACTATAGCAAATTTTGGTTTTGATCAAATTTTTTAATGTGTCGAAAAAATACATCGAGAACGTATCATTCATTTTTTGGTATCCCTTATAATAATCGAGTAACCCTTCGAAAACACAAAAATTTGCCCACCCTGTACATACATTGTAACATCGTCAGCTGACAAGTCTAACTGTAACTATTAGTAGTAATATTTTTCCTTACTTTTACAACACAATGATAGACTGAAAAAATACAGAGAAATCGGAACACCCTGTAGATAGAAACTGTAATTCGATTAGTATCTATAATAACTGTAGATAAATTATTGTTCCAACGGAGGATAATCTTAATGATGTCCTGACTATTCGTAGTTATTTGGTGATAAATTATTGTTCCATTAAGTGAAGTGTAGGACGGTGAATAATTTACACTTACTTAGTTTTTCCACTGAATTTCGGCAACTGAAAAATGATGTAAAATGGGCAGTTTTCGCGAAATATGCCGCTGAATGAATTAAGTTTCTTGTACAGGAAATTATATTTTCTTTTAAACCGGAAAAATTCCGATTTGCTTCCAATAAAGTAGCATAATCTATAAAGAATGACAATACAAGGTAAAAATATTTAGAACTGAAAACTGGGAAAGATGTTTTAGGTTTAACCGTCCTACAAACTCTAAATACAAATTAAAATAAAAAATACATTCACCTGAAATGCTATTAAAACTTACGCATTCATCAAACTGTTGCCAGGACACAGTTCTTCAGAATAAAGTAGCACAAAAAAATTTAGAAGACATAAGTATTTATTCCATAGAGAGGAAATCATATGATGCTCATTTAAAGGCATACAATAAATTCCAAATCATAAAGGCTGATTTATTGAGATTAGAAACACGCTATTATATTGCCTTGATTTTGCCATTTTCTGTCTTAGTGAGTTATTTATATTGGCCACTTGTTTTTGTTTGTAATGATTTATGTGGATATTAATGATTTAAGCGTCTATAGTTGACACCCTGCCAGTATTTTGAGAACAGCAAAAATCGTAAAATTCAAGAAAATAAATTGACATTATTTGTATTAATGTATTTAATGGTAATTATAAGATAATTAACATTATTTAGGCACAACTTGTTGAAAATACAGACTTTATATTTTTCATTTTCACAAAATTAAAATCGCAACAAATAGACAAAGACGCGCACTTTTATTTTGTGATAATATGCTGATATTACCGTTGATTGAGATTATGTCACTCAACGATATTACAGTAAGCATATTTTATGGAAAGGTTTATGTGATGTCTATTTCGTACTGATCCTATTTTACTTAGTCATTATTACAGTTTACAAATAAAATATTTCTATTGAAATTGTTAATGGTCAAGTGTAATTATTGGTCTGGTGTACTGAAGACTGATGATAATCAAATTTGTAGAAACCATAACAAACTTGTTTTTGGATTGATAAGGTTATCTAACTGGACATTATTTTCAAATAGTTCCTAATGATTACTATTCTAATAGTCGCTGTAATAATAATAATAACAATAATAACAATAATAACAATAATAATAATCGCTGGCATTTGTTTCAGTCTTTATAAATCAATGGACACATAAATCTTGAAATAAACAAAACATTTTTTACAGAGTGAAGCATTATTTTTGGGATTACAGAGTATCTCAGTTATTATCATATTTTTTTTTCACAAATTCTACTGGTCAAACAGAATTCCATGTCCATTCGTATGCAAGTTATATTAAAAATTCGATTTTCATTTTTAAGCCTATATTCAATTTTGGGAGATTTATATATGACCGCCAAATTTTCTCCATCTACCACTCCTCTTCTACCTCAACCTGTTATTACAAGATGCACGCTTAGTTGGAAAGCGTACTTTTTGATTGCGAAAGGTATAAGTAAATAAATACAGGGGTGAAAATCTTGCTAATAGTAGGTACATAATTCACTAAAATGGAAAAATTCTTGACGAAGTAGCACTTTTGGGCTAAGCGCAATTTAGCGTTATAAATTTTATTTGTAATTAAATTCTACGTGACAATTAATTTCAAATGGCACATTCACAGGGTGTCTAATGAAATTTTGAAAATCAATCATTTTCGGTATGCTCTCTTTAAATAAAGTGGCGTGCCTGTAACTGTCGGTTATATCGGAAGTTAAATGTAAGTACCTATAAGTATATTTTCGTTCATGAGGCTTTCCAAACTTCGAAAACTAACGTTTCCGAGATATTTTCATTAAAAAAAGTATCTGTCTGTTTATTACTAAGAAAGTTAGAGCGACAGTATTCGCAGGGGCGCCTCTAAGCTTTCAACCATACGTTCAAAGATTCTTTATCTCATACAGGGTTGAAAAAATTTAAATACCAAATTTGGTCGACAGCAAATCATCAAAACTTAATTTTTTTAAATGAAACACATAATGGATTACAGAAAATTACAATTCCATGCAACATTAGAGTTGGTAATGATTGAAAAAGTTAATGTCTTGTACCTACCGGGTGGCGAACTAAGACTGGACGCCAGCTGTATCTCATACATTACTTACGTATAACTTTGGGAAAAAAATACTAATAAGTAAATCGGACAAGAGAAATCGCTGGAAATTATTTTCAAGTTTGTAGGATGAGCGCTGGGGTCCGCAATTGCTATGACCAATCAGAAAATGGGATTTTTCTCAAAAATATGCCAAGTTAAGCTGTAACGTACTTTGCTCTATCTTTGAAGATAAAGTGGTGGGGAAAGGTTAAACTCTATTTTATTCAAATAAGATAACTCCGGTTTGGGTTAACAAAATTAAACAAACTAGGGCTCGTTTGAAAGAGCTTTTCTTACCGAATAATCTACAATATATACTGTTCCTGAACTTATTTTACCGTGCTAGCTAGAGGGTGCTGTTTGACATCGTAACAGTTATGCGCGTTTTCATAAAAATTTTAAATGGGGCTATGTTTACATAGTTAAATTTCTATCTTCTCTCTAACGCGGCGAGATATTAAGAGACCAAGTACAGTTAGGCTACCGCCTAGGCCTATAATAATAGTCTAATTAAAAATTATACCAGTAGGGTATGAAACAAACAGAGGTAAATTACTTGTAGAAAAACTTTTTTGCTGGGATGCCGTCTATCAAGATATTGTTGCTCATATACTCTCGCAGCAACTGTAGTATTTCTCATTGTTTCAAAATAAACTCCTACCATGTCAAATAACTCTTCGTTTGTATAAATCATTTTGTAAGAAAAAACGAACAATAAACTACAGTTCAGAATAAACAAGAAAACAACACGAACAACAACACGAAAAACCCGGACAATACAAACTTAATAAGACATGAAACAACATTAACTAAATGAGATTAACATGAAACTAAAACGTTCCAATATTTTGACATAGGTACCTATTTTTGGAAATTTTGTGCTCTATTTAACTATGTAAAAAGAACGAAAGCGTAGAAAGGACAACGTGTGAAATAATTTTATAATTGCCAGTTTAAGCTGTCAATTATAGATAATTGCCAGTTTAAAGTGGCAATTATGTATAATTGACAGTTTAAACTGCCAATTATACATAATTGTTAGTTTAAACTGTCAATTATACATAATTGCCAGATCAAACTGACAATTATCTATAAATGACAGTTTAAACGGGCAATTATAAAAGGACATCGTGTGAAATAATTTTATAATTGCCAGTTTAAACTGTCAATAATAGATAATTGTCAGTTTGATCTGGCAACTATGTATAATTGACAGTTTAAACTGACCATTATCTATAATTGACAGTTTAAACTGGCAATTATAAAATTATTTCACATGATGTCCTTTCTACGTTTTCGTAAAAGAGAGACAGGCTGCCAATTAAAACTTTTATTAAAACGCGCAATAACTGTTACGATGTCAAACAGCGGCCTCTAGCTACCACGGTAAAATAAGTTCAGGAACAGTATATATTGCAGATTATTCAGAAAGAAAAGCTATTTCAAACGAGCCTTAGTTTGTTTAATTCTGTTAACCCAAACCGGAGTTATCCTTATTTGAAAAAATAAAGTTTAATGTTCCCCCACCGCTTTGTTTTCACAGATAGAGCAAAGTGCATTACAGAAAAAATATTGCAAATTTTACAAAGATTATAATGCCACTATTTAAAATACCTCTTAACTCTTAGGCATATTTTTGAGAAAAATCCCATTTTCTGATTGGTCATAGCAATTGTGGCCCCTAGCGGTCATCCTACGAACTTGAAAATAATTTCCAGCGATTTTTCTTGTCCGATTTACTTGTTCGTATTTTTTTCTCAAAGTTATACGATAAGTAATTTCTGAGATACAGCCGGCGTCCATTCTTAGTTGGCCACCCGGTATATCTGATTTATTATAATTACATATACCTACCTATATTAATTTTTCTTTTCAGGTATAATGCAGCAAGATAATGCCGAACAAGTTATACTAGATCCAAAACTAATAGCCAAACACTACCTGAGGACGTGGTTCTTCCTCGATCTAATTTCGTCCATTCCTCTAGACTATATATTTTTAATATTTAATCAAGTAAGTGGAGTTTAATATCACCATCAGTACCTACATTATATGTATGAGTGTGCATGTATCCGTAATCAGAGATAGTTAGAAGAAATAGTTTAAAAATTCAGAGAAATTAGTGTTTTTCCACCAACCAGCCATTTCTTATTATTCTATTGTGTTAATATAGTTTTCTATACAACCATATTTGTGGACGAAAGTAAAAAATATTTTTTAAAATAACTTTATTTATTCGAATTTATATGTATTAGTGACACCGACGAATACGACCATACTTTGTGGCAGAAATTCAAACCCGATTATAGGTATCATCCCGGGTATTGAAATAGCTGTACCTATGTGATTTAGGTGAACTAGAGAAAATTGTGGAAAATTCTATGGCTTTTTATTCATACTTCTTTAGGCTGTTTTTGTTTCTGAGGTAATGAAAGAAATTGATTTTTTTCAAAACCCTCGAATCTTTACAAATTGGCGGCAGATAACGACCATTTGAAGAGTTATTACTATTAAGGCACTTTACATTATAACAGCAAGATTGAAAAATATAACTTTGTTATAATAATTATAATAGCGATATATGGTTACCCTATTTTAACTTAGTTTTTGTGTATAGGAAATAATAACCGTTTTTTATTTTTCTTAATTGATATTGATAATAGGTTTTGGCACTGGCCATTTTGTGTGGTATGCAAAATTCACAGATTTCACAATTCTTGCAACCATCGGAGTGAAATGAAAATGAATTAAGGAAATTTGGAACTATAGAAAGCTTCCAAAAGTTACCTTCTAATTTGAGAACTTACCATTTGCGACTTACAGGCTTTGCCACCTTGTATATCACATTCACATGAGAGCTCAGATTCTCAGACTTGCAATATACGAATACTGCCAAACTATGCGCCCACGCCGCCCGTTCTACTCGGCCCACCACTACCTAACCATGTCGGTGTGACATGCTCATCGCGTTACACTTTTCATCGAAACATACTCATATACGCGATCCTATAAGTATTATCAATGCTAACATACCCATATACGAGAACCTTCGCGATCCTATAAGCATTTGTAGGTAGGTACTGAGAGTTTAAAAATGATATAATTTCAATATTGGCGAAAATAGTTTGAATGCATTTAGCGTGTTATATAAACAGGATAGTCAATGTGACTACGAATTTAGGTACTTTAGATTCATGTCGCATTTTTCTACACCTGTGAGATTAGTGAAAAATATGAATTAATTTATGTTTTCCTGAACCAGAAATACTGTTTGACAGTAATCAACTTATATTGGTCAACATATTCATAACAGTCTAGGCCGGTAAAAATGTTTACCAATACATCTTTATTTGACCTAATACGTCCGTTATTTCAACAATTACCCCCAATGCCGTGGCATAGAAACTCAACTGTTATTTAAGAGACTAGAAATTTAACAATTACCTTTATTTCATTAACAGAGAACACTCTACAGAATACATATTATATTAAAGAGAAACTATTTTTTATTAGGTAAATAAAGATTGATTGTACAATTGAAATTTCCTCTTATCACTACACCAGCTGCAGAAACATTTTTGGTATTGACACAATTTGCTTTTTGAATGTTTCTGCAAGACCGAAATTCAAATTAGTTGTTTTTCGTTCATGACTAACTTGATGCGAGCTTATAATAATTTCACACAATTTTGAAATAAATAAAAAAGAATAGATGATCAAATACGATATATTATGTATATCACAAAAAGAAGCAGAATTCAAAAATTTTGAAATGTATAAAGTGCCCTATTTAAAAAAAGTTTATATTTTTTTGTTCCGCTTTCATGGGACATCTTGTCATGTGTATTATTTTCTAGTGTAATAAAAGAGCCAATTAATGTAGAAAGTGGTAAATTTCAATATTTGCCATAAAAGTATTATTCTTGGCTAGCAGAAGTTGCACAGGGCGCAGTATGTCGAACAGTGAATTACCTGCCATATATTTCATAAATTGAAATCAGTTTATAGACTATAGTTGTAAAAATTTTCATCTTATGCTCCTTACAGCTTAAGCTGTCAGTTTATTATACTATTAAAACTTTTATCTATAGTAGGTATGTAAGTAGGTACATAGTAGCAATATACCACATCGTAAAACAGAAATATTTTTCTAAGGCTCTTAAAGAGTAAACATGCCCAACATATTCATAAAAAACGTCGTAAATGTTGGTAAGTTTAAAAATTATGTTATTCTTAACTATTTATTTATATCATAATGTGGATATTTTATCCTCGATTTTATCCCATTGTTGAAGATATAAGAAATCTAAAACAAATCTGAGCGTTATAAGAAACAGCCAAGCATTTGAGAGGTAGTTTTATAGGACCAAAACTTAAAAATAAAATTCTCACATAGACTGATTGAGGTGAATTCGTGAAGATGAATATACTTAATTAAATAAAACCATACACCTTTCTTCACATATATATTAGCAATGCTAAATGCCCAAATGCTCATTTCGAGTACTATGTACTCGTCGTCGGTAGCTTAAACACTAACAAGTTTATCAATAAAGTCACCCAATTAATTATATATCGGTCAAACAAAAAGAAATGTAATAATTAGATTTAAAGAGCATATATATCACACAAACAACTTTAATGTAGACAAGTCGGCCTTAGCCTTACATAGTTATGAAACAGGGCACAAATTTAATATAAACAATACCTCCCTCATAAAAGCCAGTACTTCTCAGAACCTAAATACATTAGAATCAATATATATGAAGAAATATAAAAATCATCTACTGAATTTCGATTTAAGCCCATTATCTAATGACCTTTTAAATTTAATACCCTGTATACAAGAAAAATAAAATTAAAAATAGTCAACAATAGTAAATATCCAACCATAATTTAGAGGCAGACATCTGCAGTTTACCTAAACAAATTTATTTTACAGCCTCATCCTCTATAAATTGGGTGACTTTATTGATAAACTTGTTAGTGTTTAAGCTACCGATGATGAGTACATAAGTAGTACTCGAAATGTATACATTTAGCATTGCTAATATATATGTGAAGAAAGGTGTATGGTTTTATTTAATTAAGTATTCTCACATAGACTGTTGTGATATATTGGAAAACAAAAAAATATTGTACATTTTGTAAATAATAACCTAACACTTACGAAATTTTTGCACTATTAAGATGAACAATAATTTTTGGCCTCATGGCCGCAATCTTGCGAATAACTAGCTGATATATAAATAAATACTTAAGTAAATATAAAGTTCAATATAATGATAATGTGACATGACCGTAGATAATTTAAAATATTTTCGTAATTTTCAAAAAGAAATCAATTCATTTTCAGTTATTGCATTAGAAGTAAGCTATGCCACGAAAAAAAAAACTGTTTATCATTCTGTCATGTGCCAAATCAAATGGACTTTAAAGTAGAATCTCAGTGCTTTCGTTAAGTAAAAAACTGGTCACGGAAACATTCTAGGCATATTTGGCAACACAATTCTCTAAAAAGGTCCCCTTTACGATATTCTTTATCTCTATAACTATATATAGCCAAAATGAGAAAAAAGTTTATTTGGGAGAATGTCCCAAATAAACGTCACTCCTTGAGAAATGCTTTCTCAAGGAGTAACGTGCTTCCAAAGACGTGGCACCTTAAATAATTAGTAGACTGATGATAAGGCAATTTTACTTACATTTAGTTTTTAAAATAAAACAAGAAAATCATATAAAATTTTCAAAATGAGCTCCTTCGGCTGTGATACAAGCTTCAACGTGATACAAGCTATACAACATCTTTGGATAGATAGCCGTACTTGTTCCAGTATTCTTGGGGAGTTTCTAATACTTTGAAAACACTGTTCAATACATTCCCACAGTACTTCTAATTCGGAATCATATTAACAAATTTAATTGGAGTCATAAACAAGGTCTTTAGGGTGATCGGTGATCCCATAAATAAAAATCAAGCGGGTTGCAGTCACGACTTCTAGCTGGCCATGCTACTGATGCTCCTCTTAAAATCCAGCATCCAGGATAATTATTGTTAAGATTTCTTCTCGCTATCATGCTGAAATGAGCGCCGGAGCTCCGTCATCCATAGGTAGATATTATTGTTGTCTAAGCACTTGTGGGACATCTAAACGTGCCGGGAAATTTGTCGATATGTTGGTCCATTAACAATGGATGATAGAAAAAAAAAGACCTATTAATTGAAATTGGGGATAAACCACACATTATTGAGGAAGCCATTGCGGAAACAATCGTCGTGCATTGTAGGCATTGTTCAGGCATTTTTAGAAGCTGACATTGAAATGTCAGCTTCTAAAAATGCCTGAACATGCCTACAATGCCAAGCTTTTTATTGAGGAATAGTTGATAAAACTTAGTGGAAACGACTTTTACCCATTGATAATTCTCTAGAATAAAAATTCTATCAAATAAAATTTAAACATGAATAAATATTAATCACGGAACCCCGAGGGGCGAATCACTGGGGTATTTTAGTGTACAAGCAGAGGGAATTTCCAGAAAAATTGAGAAATTTTGGGGAATTTCAAGGAATTGCGGGGAATTTCGGGGTATTTTCGGGAATTTCAGGGTATTTCGGGCAATTTTTTGGGTATTTTGAGGAATTTCAATGGTACATGCTTCATTTTTCTTAAAATCTCTACAATTTTTCTTTTGGGTTCAGAATATGGATATAATGTAGGTATAATCATTTTCTCGAAGTGCTCTCCATACAGTTTTATTAGGAACATGATTATCTGCAGAATTTCGTCATGTACTAGTTGCAGCGTTGTCTCCAACAATTTCTAAAATTTGTTCCTGTGGTTGAGGAGTTCTAACTGTTTTAGCCTTCAAGTTCCTTAAGACGATAGCAAAAGATCCTATTTGTCGTAACCGACTATGTATAAAGAAGAAAATATCTGTTTATTAATTATTCCCATTAGCTTTTCCATAAGTAAAATGAGTTTCTGCCATTTCAGCAGTAGTATAAGGTAGAACGACACGGTTCATTCAGATCATATTCACATAATAATCACTGTTCACAATTTGAAAAAACTAAAGATAAGCGTTTTACATTCAGATTCTACAGTAACGGGTGGATCATGGTAACACATTTCACCTTTTTACTGAACAACTTTTGGTTTTAATACAATAATTAAACAGACAAAAAGTTTCTAATTGAAACAGGCTTTATAAAGGATAATTTGGAATGATAAATTGTAAACCGTTGCAAAGTTATTGAAAAAAATATAGGAAATAGGGGTTGCTGATTTCATCATACATGTCGATTAGAGATAATCCAAAAAAAATATTTATAACAATTCCATCCATGGGTGGAGAAAGTCTACGAAACTTATTTTCCTACCAGTCGTCAAATTTAAGGAAAAGGCTTAGAAGACCGTCGGAAAGCCAGGTCTAGGATGCACAGAAAAAAACCGAGGTATGGGGGCTTTTACCAGTCGAAAAGGCATGCTTTCTTACATAGAAAATCTAAATTGACGACTCTCTCCATTGGTCGAGAGAAAAGATATAGACAAAAAACTGGAAAAATAGGGAAATATTTTTTTTTAACTTTGAACACTCATAACTTTTTTTCTAAAGAATCTAGAACAACGATTTTTTTTAAGTTTTATTCCTCATTCAATTTTCTTTCTTTTGGTATATATTTCATTAAAATAAAATTAGAAACTATATTAAAAAAACCGTAATATTTAAAAGAAGACAACAAATTACCAACATTTTTTTAAACTCACCTCGCCATAACTTTTTTATCAAAAGAGCTATTTCAATGTTTTTTTTTTCAAAAACTGCGCAATTTAATGGATTTCATTTTGTCTCGATTAACATGTGGTCTATTTTTAAAAATAAAACCGGTAGCGGCTTTTAAATGTCGGGGCGCATGCCTCTGCGGCGGGCTAGACGGCGATTTTTTCCCATCGCGATCGGTGCACCCGCGCCTAGTTTCAGTATTTAATTTGGTATAGCTGCACCTTATAGTGAGCAGATATCGAAAATCTTATTCTCAAAAATTCTGTGTTTTGTTTTATTTATAATTGTTGAAACATTTGTGCTGGTTTTATTTCAACAAATTTTTATATTTGGTGATCGATAGACAATTATTAATGTATTTCTGATATAAGGATTATTTTCCACATGCTATCCTCCAATAAAAATGGTAGAATAGTCGTAAAGTGTGGTGCCACTGTATTATTATATACTTGTATACTTTATTTCAAAAGAAGTGGTGAATTTTATTTAATTTTAAATTGGCATGTAGGCTTACCAAGTTTTCAAAGCCTCACAGGATGTGATACGACCAGTTGCCTTTAAAAAAAAAATGAGGAAAAAATGCTTGGGAGGTGTACTAAAAAAATTGTGACACACTCAACCTTCACAAATTTGCCAAATTTGTATAAAAAGTTTTTTATACAAAAATAAAAATGCAAAAGATCTGATTTTTTCTACTACTAGAAGATTGGTTCATTCCTTTTTTTTTTTTGTATATATTTCATTAAAAAAAGTTGAAAACTAGGTATATTACAAAAACGGTAATATTTAAAAAAGGCAACGAATTGCCAATATTTTTTTAAACTCACTTCGCCATAACTTTCTTATGCAAAGAGCTATTTCAATGTTTTTTTTTCAAAAATTGCGTAATTTAATGGGTAAAAATCGTAAGTCGTTAATTTTCTTCTAAAAAATTGTAATGATTAGAAAAATAATAGATAATTGTGGAAAGTGTATTAAATACAAATTTTTACAAACAAAACAAAATTTTGAAATGGGTTGGAACCTTTGGTAGGTAACACTGACGTAGTTTTGGAAAATGTGGAAAACTACGTCAGTATCAAAAAAAAAATTAAAACAAATTATTTTCGAAAAATGTATCGTCATCAGGATCTCCAGCTTCAGTTTGATTTTCTTCAGGTTCCCGGTTAATATTAATGCAATTCATTTTGCATTTGCAATTTGAGCTACAAAATACCCTTTCTTTTTTACACTGACATTTTTGTGTATTGCAGTTTTTATCATTGCGTAATAAGGAAATAATTTTCCATTTATCTTTTGGAACTAGAACTTGATGCATCATTTTCGGAACCCTAAAGTCCATCCATATAACAGGAGATCTTTTTTGGTTACCTCACCTATACACCTATTGACCCATATAAATGTTTGATAATTTGACCTAAAATTGCACATTATAATAAAATGTGCGTACATTACAAATTTGTGCTTTATAAATTCACCTAAGTACATGTAGTTTGAAACTATCTTCTGTAGGAGGCAATTCCTGAGTTTGTATTTTGCTCTGATTTGTATGGTTTAACCGAATTTCATTCAGATATTTTGTATTTTTATTTTTGTATAAAAAACTTACAATTCTTCTGGCGAACCTTATTCCTTCGTCAGATGCCATTTTGGCAAATTTGTGAAGGTTGAGTGTGCCGCAATTTTTACAGTACACCTCACAAGATTTCTTTTTCCTATTTTAAATGTGATACGCACAGCCGTATCACATCCCCATCACGTTGTATCACATTGCCATGTGATACGAACAGTTCAATGGGAACTAGTCGTATCACACCCTGTGAAGTTGTGAAAACTTAGTAATACTTCACATGCCAATTTAAAATTAAATAAAGTTCACCACTTTTTTTGAAATGAGGTGAATAGGAATATATCGTTTTGTTGTTAGTTGTCATATTTGTGTGACGTTTTCATGAATATTTCTTTGGTGGTATTACTATTACTAAATTTTTTGTGAGTAACAATAATAAGTTACATTCTACCATTTTTATTGGAGGATACCATGTGGAAAATAATCCTTGTATCAGAAATAAATTAATAACTGCCTATCCATCAGCAAATGTTAAAATTTATTAAAATAAAACCACGACAAACGTTTCAGTACTTATAAATAAAACAAAACACAACATTTTTAGAATAAAACTTACGATCTCTTCTCACTGCAAAGTGCAAATATACCAAATTAGTGCAGCGATCGCGATGGGAAAAATCGCCGTCTAGCCCGCCGCAGTGGCATGCGCCCCGACGTTTAAAAGCCGCTACCGGTTTTATTTTAAAAAATAGACCACATGTTAATCGAGACAAAATGAAGTCCATTAAATTGCGCAGTTTTTGAAAAAAAAACAAACAAGTTATGGCGAGGTGAGTTTAAAGAAATTTTGGTAATTTGTTGTCTTTTTTTAAATATTACTGTTTTTTTAATATAGTTTATAATTTTATTTTAATGAAATATATACCAAAAGAAAGGAAATTGAATGAGGAATAAAACTTAAAAAAAATTGTTGTTCTACATTATTTAGAAAAAAAAGTTATGAGTGTTCAAAGTTAAAAAAAAATATTTCCCTATTTTTCCAGTTTTTTGTCTATATCTTTTCTCTCGACCAATGGAGAGAGTCGTCAATTTCGATTTTCTATGTAAGAAAACATGCCCTTTCGACTGGTGAAAGTCCCATTTGGTTAAACCTCAGTTTTTTTAGCTCCGAAACTAGAAGGCTTTTCGCGCTCCATGCGACGGACTATAGATATCAATAGTGATCTTTGGAGGCTCGTAGCTCCTTGAAGAAGCATTTCCGGATATTCTCCCAAACAAACTTTCTTCTTATTTTTTAAATTTTCATTTTGGTTATCTCATAGACACATCTTGTGTAATAACTAAGATTCCAATATAGGTACTTGAATTAGGGAGACTGTCAAATCAATGCAAGCAAATAAGCAAAAATTATTAACTAGCACGGTCGATAAATTAAATAATTTTAATCGAAGTACTGTAACTCTGAGAACTGAAACATAAGTGAAATTTCCGAAATGTCACAGAATGTATTGTGTTTAATAACGATTAACGTCTTAAAAAAAGTTACCTTGCTTTGATACAACTTGTATAAAAATAATGAGCCGTTAGCTTTCACTTGAAAAATATTTTCCAACTGAAATTTGAAAATTCGTATACACATAATATAAAGGTTTTCGATCATCGGGAAAAGATTTGGGAAGACTATAATAAAATATATAAAATAACACATGTTTCACATAATATTTTTATTAGGTATTACTCTATTCAGTTCAAAACATTGAACACTCAATTGGCCTTTAGATTTACGATTTACGTAAGATTTATCTACTACTGAAAAGCAATTGATCCCTAATGCAACGAAATAGGTATGTTCCCTTGAGATTTTCTAGGAGTGTTTCAAACGTCAAAGGTAAATTTGTATGCACCTAAAAAGAGGTAGCTCGCTAAGTCTATCGAGTTATGGAAACAGGGATAGCGTTGTCTGGAATTCCTTTGCGACTAAAAACTACGGAAACATTGGTATGCTTATTTATAACTCGGAATAGGTAGGTATATATATACAGGATATATGTCCTGTAAGTGACTGTTCACTGTCAATATTTTTATTGTCGGAGTAACGAAGTCAGAAAAATTAACACAGTTATTTCATGTATTTGAAGTGAAGTCAAACTATTTTCGCAACACTATGTATATTATTTAATTTTTGTGATGGAGCGTTCTCTCATTAATATATTGATGGGTCTGTCTGTAATAATGAGGAATTTATAATTAAGTATATGGTGACTTATTATAAAATTCTCTAATAAGAATACAATCTAAAGAGAAATATACAGGATGTCCCACGTTGACGGCCTAGTAGAATTATGCGAAGAATCAATAAAGTATTAATTTGAAATTTAAGATGAAGTCGAAGAGGACCATAACCTGCTTGATAAAATTGAAGATTCTATCACTTCCGGTTATACCGGAAGTCGACACCTCGTTATTTAAAATACACCTTATATATTCTAGACAATATTCATTGAGAATAAACTGCTGTTTGGCACTATGTGATATATATCGTGTAACTAATTCTTTCATCTTTATCTTACAAATTTAGTGCGATTATATGAAGGTAGTCTGCCATCGTATAATTAACAGAAAGCGAATCTACAACATACAGGGTGTTCAGAAAATAAATTAAAATTGATATAAATGGTAAAATATAGGTTGTCTTAAATAGACACCCTGTATTTTGTTACATCATCGGATAGTTCAATAATTATCTATCAAATAATATCACATTTCCTATCCTTAAATCTTATAGCTTTCGAGTTATTTGTAATTATTTATGAAATGCAGTTTGAGTAACGACGATTATTCTCCATTTCGTCAACAATGTCTAACAATTAACAAGAAATGTCACTTTAAATGGTTAACTACGAAATCAACAAAAACATTATTTTCCTTGGAATTAACAAAATAGTGTTAGTATTGTACACACAATAATTAGGCATTTATTGTATTATTATATGTAATAAGGTGGTTGCATATGAGACCGGTGTGAAGGCAGCAGCCACAGATAGCAGCCAGCCATTACGGAAACTGCCGAATGATCATAGGCGTTCGTCGCGACATAAAGAACAGTGTAATATTTTAAAATAGCCAAAAAAATAGTTTTTTCTTCCACTTTGCTTAATTCAAAGTCTACATATCTTAACTGACTTATATGAGAAGTGAGAATGAGTATAATCCTTTGAGCAGACAGGTAATAATTGATAATTAAAAAACGATTATAATATATAAAATACTAACAGGCTGAAACTTGGTGACTTGCAAATATGCATTTTTATCAATTTTTGAAACCAGTGGCATCCACTCGCAGGCCGTCGAAGGGGTCGAAATGGGGAGAAAATGATATATTAGTATTTCTAAAACCGAAACCTATCATTTTAACAGCCTGAAACTCTGTGAGATAAAAACATGTATTTTTATCAATTTTATCAATATATCATTTTCTCCCCATTTTGACCCCTTCGACGGCTTGCGAGTGAATGCCACTGGTACCAAAAAATTGATAAAAATACATGTTCTTATCTCACAGAGTTTCAGCCTGTTAAAATGATAGGTTTCGGTTTTAGAAATACTAATATATCATTTTCTCCCCATTTCGACCCCTTCGACAACTTGCGAGTGGATGTCACTGGTACCAAAAAATTGATAAAAATACATGTTTTTATCTCACAGAGTTTCAACCTGTTAAAATGATAGGTTTCGGTTTTAGAAATATTGATATATCATTTTCTCCCCATTTCGACCCCTTCGACGGCTTGCGAGTGGATGCCACTGGTACCAAAAATTTGATAAAAATACATGTTTTTATCTCACATAGTTTTAGCCTGTTAAAATGATAGGTTTCGGTTTTAGAAATAATAATATATCATTTTCTCCCCATTTCGACCCCTTCGACGGCTTGCGAGTGGATGCCACTGGTACCAAAAAATTGATAAAAATACATGTTTTTATCTCACAGAGTTTCAACCTGTTAAAATGATAGGTTTCGGTTTTAGAAATATTTATATATCATTTTCTCCCCATTTCGACCCCTTCGACGGCTTGCGAGTGGATACCACTGGTACCAAAAATTTGATAAAAATACATATTTTTATCTCACAGAGTTTTAGCCTGTTAAAATGATGGGTTTCGGTTTTAGAAATACTAATATATCATTTTCTCCCCATTTCGACCCCTTCGACGGCTTGCAAGTGGATGCCACTGGTACCAAAAAATTGATAAAAATACATTTTTTTATCTCACAGAGTTTCAGCCTGTTAAAATAATAGGTTTGGGTTTTAGAAATATTGACATATCATTTTCACCCCATTTCGACCCTTTCGACGGCTTGCGAGTGGATGCCACTGATATCAAAAAATTGATAGAAGTATATATTTTTAATCCACCGAGTTTCAGCTTGTTAAAATGATAGGTTTCCGTTTTAGAAACATTGACATATCATTTTCTTCCCATTTCAACCCCTTCGACGGCTTGCGAGTGAATGCCACTGGTACCAAAAAATTGATACAGGTATATATTTTTAATATGCCGAGTTTCAGCCTGTTAAAATGATAGGTTTGGGTTTTAGAAATATTGATATATCATTTTCTCCCCATTTCGACCCCTTCGACGGCTTGCGAGTGGATGCCACTAGTACCAAAAATTTGATAAAAATACATGTTTTTATCTCACACAGTTTTAGCCTGTTAAAATGATAGGTTTCGGTTTTCGAAATACTAATATATCATTTTCTCCCCATTTCGACCCCTTCGACGGCTTGCGAGTGGATGCCACTGGTACCAAAAAATTGATAAAAATACATGTTTTTATCTCACAGAGTTTCAACCTGTTAAAATGATAGGTTTCGGTTTTAGAAATATTGATATATCATTTTCTCCCCATTTCGACCCCTTCGACGGCTTGCGAGTGGATGCCACTGGTACCAAAAAATTGATAAAAATACATGTTTTTATCTCACAGAGTTTCAGCCTGTTAAAATAATAGGTTTGGGTTTTAGAAATATTGACATATCATTTTCACCCCATTTCGACCCCTTCGACGGCTTGCGAGTGGATGCCACTGATATCAAAAAATTGATAGAAGTATATATTTTTAATCCACCGAGTTTCAGCCTGTTAAAATGATAGGTTTCCGTTTTAGAAATATTGACATATCATTTTCTTCCCATTTCAACCCCTTCGACGGCTTGCGAGTGAATGCCACTGGTACCAAAAAATTGATAGAAGTATATATTTTTAATCCACCGAGTTTCAGCTTGTTAAAATGATAGGTTTCCGTTTTAGAAACATTGACATATCATTTTCTTCCCATTTCAACCCCTTCGACGGCTTGCGAGTGAATGCCACTGGTACCAAAAAATTGATACAGGTATATATTTTTAATATGCCGAGTTTCAGCCTGTTAAAATGATAGGTTTGGGTTTTAGAAATATTGATATATCATTTTCTCCCCATTTCGACCCCTTCGACGGCTTGCGAGTGGATGCCACTGGTACCAAAAATTTGATAAAAATACATGTTTTTATCTCACATAGTTTTAGCCTGTTAAAATGATAGGTTTCGGTTTTCGAAATACTAATATATCATTTTCTCCCCATTTCGACCCCTTCGACGGCTTGCGAGTGGATGCCACTGGTACCAAAAAATTGATAAAAATACATGTTTTTATCTCACAGAGTTTCAACCTGTTAAAATGATAGGTTTCGGTTTTAGAAATATTGATATATCATTTTCTCCCCATTTCGACCCCTTCGACGGCTTGCGAGTGGATGCCACTGGTACCAAAAAATTGATAAAAATACATGTTTTTATCTCACAGAGTTTCAGCCTGTTAAAATAATAGGTTTGGGTTTTAGAAATATTGACATATCATTTTCACCCCATTTCGACCCCTTCGACGGCTTGCGAGTGGATGCCACTGATATCAAAAAATTGATAGAAGTATATATTTTTAATCCACCGAGTTTCAGCCTGTTAAAATGATAGGTTTCCGTTTTAGAAATATTGACATATCATTTTCTTCCCATTTCAACCCCTTCGACGGCTTGCGAGTGAATGCCACTGGTACCAAAAAATTGATACAGGTATATATTTTTAATATGCCGAGTTTCAGCCTGTTAAAATGATAGGTTTGGGTTTTAGAAATATTGATATATCATTTTCTCCCCATTTCGACCCCTTCGACGGCTTGCGAGTGGATGCCACTGGTACCAAAAATTTGATAAAAATACATGTTTTTATCTCACATAGTTTTAGCCTGTTAAAATGATAGGTTTCGGTTTTCGAAATACTAATATATCATTTTCTCCCCATTTCGACCCCTTCGACGGCTTGCGAGTGGATGCCACTGGTACCAAAAAATTGATAAAAATACATGTTTTTATCTCACAGAGTTTCAACCTGTTAAAATGATAGGTTTCGGTTTTAGAAATATTGATATATCATTTTCTCCCCATTTCGACCCCTTCGACGGCTTGCGAGTGGATGCCACTGGTACCAAAAATTTGATAAATATACATCATTTTTATATCACAGAGTTTTAGCCTGTTAAAATGATAGGTTTCGGTTTTAGAAATACTAATATATCATTTTCTCCCCATTTCGACCCCTTCGACGGCTTGCGAGTGGATGCCACTGATATCAAAAAATTGATAAAAATACATGTTTTTATCTCACAGAGTTTCAACCTGTTAAAATGATAGGTTTCCGTTTTAGAAATATTGACATATCATTTTCTTCCCATTTCAACCCCTTCGACGGCTTGCGAGTGAATGCCACTGGTACCAAAAAATTGATACAGGTATATATTTTTAATATGCCGAGTTTCAGCCTGTTAAAATGATAGGTTTGGGTTTTAGAAATATTGATATATCATTTTCTCCCCATTTCGACCCCTTCGACGGCTTGCGAGTGGATGCCACTGGTACCAAAAATTTGATAAAAATACATGTTTTTATCTCACATAGTTTTAGCCTGTTAAAATGATAGGTTTCGGTTTTCGAAATACTAATATATCATTTTCTCCCCATTTCGACCCCTTCGACGGCTTGCGAGTGGATGCCACTGGTACCAAAAAATTGATAAAAATACATGTTTTTATCTCACAGAGTTTCAACCTGTTAAAATGATATGTTTCGGTTTTAGAAATATTGATATATCATTTTCTCCCCATTTCGACCCCTTCGACGGCTTGCGAGTGGATGCCACTGGTACCAAAAATTTGATAAATATACATCATTTTTATATCACAGAGTTTTAGCCTGTTAAAATGATAGGTTTCGGTTTTAGAAATACTAATATATCATTTTCTCCCCATTTCGACCCCTTCGACGGCTTGCGAGTGGATGCCACTGATATCAAAAAATTGATAGAAGTATATATTTTTAATCCACCGAGTTTCAGCTTGTTAAAATGATAGGTTTCCGTTTTAGAAACATTGACATATCATTTTCTTCCCATTTCAACCCCTTCGACGGCTTGCGAGTGAATGCCACTGGTACCAAAAAATTGATACAGGTATATATTTTTAATATGCCGAGTTTCAGCCTGTTAAAATGATAGGTTTGGGTTTTAGAAATATTGATATATCATTTTCTCCCCATTTCGACCCCTTCGACGGCTTGCGAGTGGATGCCACTGGTATCAAAAAATTGATAGAAGTATATATTTTTAATCCATCGAGTTTCAGCCTGTTAAAATGATAGGTTTCCGTTTTAGAAATATTGACATATCATTTTCTTCCCATTTCAACCCCTTCGACGACTTGCGAGTGGATGCCACTGGTATCAAAAAATTGATAGAAGTATATATTTTTAATCCATCGAGTTTCAGCCTGTTAAAATGATATGTTTCCGTTTTAGAAATATTGACATATCATTTTCTTCCCATTTCAACCCCTTTGACGGCATGCGAGTGAATGCCACTGGTACCAAAAAATTGATAGAGGTATATATTGTTAATATACCGAGTTTCAGCCTGTTAAAATGATAGGTTTGGGTTTTAGAAATATTGACATATCATTTTCACCCTATTTCGACCTCTTCGACGGCTTGCGAGTGGATGCCACTGTTATCAAAAATTGATAAAAGTATATATTTTTAATCCACCGAGTTTCAGCCTGTTAAAATGATAGGTTTTGGTTTTAGAAGTTAAATGTTTTATTTTTTCCTATTTCGACCCCTTCGACGAGTTGCAAGTGTATGCCACTGATATCAAAAAATTGATAAAAATATGTGTTTTTAGCTCACCGAGTTTTGCCTGTTAAAATGATAGGTTTCTGTTTTAGAAATATTGACATATTATTTTCTCCCCATTTCCACCCCTTCAACTGCTTGCGAGTGGATGCCACTGGTCTCAAAAATTGATAAAAATACATATTTGCAAGTCACCAAGTTTCAGCCTGTTAGTATTTTATATAATATAATCGTTTTTTAATTATCAATTATTACCTGTCTGCTCAAAGGATTATACTCATTCTCACTTCTCATATGGGTCAGTTAAGATATGTAGACTTTGAATTAAGCAAAGTGGAAGAAAAAACTATTTTTTGGGCTATTTCAAAATATTACACTGTTCTTTATGTCGCGACGAACGCCTATGATCATTCGGCAGTTTCCGTAATGGCTGGCTGCTATCTGTGGCTGCTGCCTTCACACCGGTGCATATGAGCAACTCTGTTGGATGTCGCCACCTTTCTTTAATTTTCTCTTTTCTTTTTGTATTTTGTATAATTCAAAAATAAAGGCATTTATCTAACTATCTATCTATCTATCTATCTATTTATCTATCTATCTATCTATATCATAGATTAGTTTTCTGTTAATTATACGATACCGTAGTCTCATAATCGCACCATAACTTGCGTAAGTTCAATATGAAAGAAATAGATATACGATATATCACATAGCGCCAAACACCAATTTTTTTATGGAATAAGGGATATCTCGAAAGCCGTTTAGTATCCAAAGATACAAGAGTATATAGGGTGTCCTATTTAAAATATCGGAGTAAATATCGACTTGCGTTATAATGTAAGTGGTAGAAACTTCAAAATATGTATGTCCAAGTAAATCACGGTTTACTTGGACTTCACCTTAAATTTCAAATTAATAACTATATAGGTTCTCTAGATACTTCTAATATGTCGTCACCATGGTACGTACATCCCTTATATTGTAGTAAATCAACAATTTCAATTTCTACTGCACATACGGCCTATGTGTCTAGGTAGACAAATTACAAGGAACAAATATAAAATAAAAATCACACATATTATCAGGAATAACAACACTATTTATACAAAATGTTGATAATAATTGTTTTGAAAAAAACATTGATCTCATTTAGATGTTCCCAGAAATATAGAAAACACTCTATATACTAGTATTTCCGCTTATTAGGCCTTTTTCAATGTAGTAAATGTCTATTACTGAATGTTTCTAAGCGCATTTTCATTATTTATTTGTTTGTGAGCACCTACACCCGATTGATCCTACCATCTGGTAAAGCCCGAGTTTTAAGTACCTTTTCTAAGGGCGAAACTGTAAATTGATTGATAAACGAATGATCAGATAGAATTTACAGTTTCGCCCTTCTTAGAAAAGGTACTTAAAACTCGGGCTTTACCAGATGGTAGGATCAATCGGGGGTAGGTGCTCATAAACAAATAAATATCGAAAACGCACTTGGAAACATTCAGTAATAGACATTTACTCTATTGAAAAAGGCCTAATAAGCCGAAATACTGTCATATCTCATATCAAATCTGTCATATTGTTACCGTAAAGCAAATTTTGTATCGCTCTATGAAAGTTTATTGGAAACTGACTGGTCCTTTGTTAAAAACTTTGAGAACGTTAATTCTGCATTGGATATATTTTACAAAACCCTTTACTTTGTAATAGACATGTACGTTCCCAAAGCCAAATCAATTAACTCAAAGTATCCGGAATGGTATACGGCTTCTATTATTAGGAATATAAAAAAAAAGTCAAGACTATGGGGCAAATACAAAAAGACCGGTGCGGAAGATACCTACGCAGAATTTAGTGATTTGAGGGCAAAAATTAAACAAGACATTACAGTGGCACACAAGAATTACTTACTTAGAATAGAATCTGAAATAAAAACGAAACCTAATAGCTTTTGGTCATACATCTCCAGGAAAAGTAAAAACTCAAGTTATCTATCGCATATGCAATCTAATGGACGAGAATTACTAACGGGTCAAGCAATAGCGGATGGTTTTGGACAGTACTTTGCAAACTCTTACCTTGCCAATCAGGTTACTCAGTCGCCTTTGCAGACACAAATACCAATTAATAGTGCATTAAATCTGACGCATATTAATGAATATGATATCACTGAAGCCATAAAGAAACTGAAATCAAATTTCACAATGGGGCCAGACTTTATTCCTGCATTTTTAATAAAGGATTGTGCTGCAGTCTTGGCAGGACCCTTGACTACTATTTTCAATTTAATTTTAAAAACCGAAACCTTTCCTGATATCTGGAAAACATCAAGAATTCGCCCAATTTATAAAAACGGAGATAGGCATGATATATCTAATTATCGAGCTATATCTATTATTTGCAATTTTAGTAAGATTTTGGAAATTATTGTTCATGGCCACTTATACGGACATGTTAGTCAAGCCCTAAACACAAATCAACACGGTTTTGTGAGAGGGAGATCAACATCAACTAATCTTGTGTGTATTACGGATTATATCTGTAAATCTTTGGATAATCAGGGACAAGTTGATGTAATTTATACATATTTTGCCAAAGCCTTTGATCGGTTAGATCACGGAATACTATTACGTAAGCTGGATGTGTATGGGATTTCAACAAAATTTTTGTCCCTATTTGAGTCTTATTTAAAACATAGGACTCAATTTGTACAGTATCGAGGGTTTAGATCTGAAAACATAAACGTCGTGTCCGGCGTCCCGCAGGGATCAGTTTTGGGGCCCTTATTATTTAATATATTTATTAATAACATTGCGAGTGATATTTCAGTTAACCATCTGCTTTACGCAGACGACATGAAAATTTACGTTGAAATTAAAACGCTACATGACTGTATCCGCCTCCAGCATGCTTTGTCCACGATTAATGGTTGGTGTATCGAAAATAGTCTTCCTCTTAATATCAATAAATGTAATGTTATGTCATTTTCCAGGAAAAATGAACCTCTAATTTATGCTTATCAAATAAACAACCAAACCCTGGCTCGCCCCGACTATATAAAGGATTTAGGGTTTTTTTTTGATAAAAAATTTTCCTTTAACGAACATGTAAGCAAAATTTCATCATCAGCCTATAAGAGTCTGGGTTTCATTATTAGAAATAGTAAAGGTTTTGCCGACCCTAATACATTAATGCTGCTTTTTAACACATTTGTAAGACCTCGTTTAGAATATGCCTCGGTTGTTTGGTGCCCGCATAGTATGGCCAATAAGAACAATTTAGAAATTATTCAACGAAAATTTTTGAAATATATGTACTTTAGAGCGGAGGGGGTTTATCCATATCTTGGATTTCCGCAAGATATCCTTTTAGATACATTTAACTGTAAGTCACTGGAAAATCGTAGATTCATCCAGTCTTTAATATTTTTGTATAAAATAATTAATTTTAAAATTGATAGTCCAAACATTCTGGAACGGATAATGTTTCAAATACCACGAGCAAATAGTCGTTTTTCTCAGCCAATGTATCTGGAAATCCCTCGCACCAACCTACTAAAACGCTCGCCTATTTATGCTATGTGTAGTAATTACAATAGTGTTGATGACAAAATAGATTTATTTTCCTGTAGCATTAGGGATATTAAAATATTATAGAAATAAATATGTTTACCACTCGCGGTTATTCATATGATTGTTTTTTTGTGTTTTTTAACTGTTTTTGGTCACTGTATTCCATTTTTTTTCCATTTTTTTTTTGTTTATTAGATGTTTATATAGTCATTATTGTTTTTCACATGTTTTGTGCTCTATATCTATATAAACTTACTGAATAGTCTTTTTCCCATTCATTAATTGGATTCTGTCTGTTGAATGGTGTATTACCAATAAATAAATAAATAAATAAATAAATAAATAAATACTAGTATATAGAGTGTTTTCTATATTTCTGGGAACATCTAAATGAGATCAATGTATTTTCAAAACAATTATTTTCACGATGTTTCATAGAACCATCCGCTTCGAGTATCCACTTTAACAAAATGTTGAGCCTCCCTTCAAACACGTACCCACCTCAGTCGTCGAAAGAATGAATTTTCTAGGAAATAACTGAATACTGAATATTCTACTCATACGGTATAATGCCATCCCATGCCATTTCTGTACTTTTTTGTACTACTTGTTGGTTCTAATGGAGAATAAAATTATTATTATTATTATTATTATTATTATTAATATTTGTACTAAAATGTTCTTCCGCAAATACATACCTTAAAGCCTTGCTCACTTTTGTCTTTGATGGTCGTAGTTGTATACGTATAACGGTATTTTACGTTGGTACTTAATATTATTCATTATGTCAATACGATTAATTAAAAAATATATAATTACACTGCGTTTAGGATGTAGCATAAGGGTCATAATAAATAATCTAATAATCATATATCCTCCAGTATGTTTGTGTTTATAGAGATAAGGATAATCCCAAATAACCGCATGCTATTGAATGCATATATTATACTGTCTAAAACCAATGTGTATGCTTGCAGTGGTTCCCCTAACCCTTCCAATAACTCCTCAATACTAAACAAAAAATTAATAATATCATTGTTTTTAGTTGGGCATAGCAGGATTTACTGATAATTCATATATACAAATGCAGTTTTACGAAAGCACCCTGGTGTCACATAATTTTTATTTTTAAAAACTCAACATATTGAAATTTTTCTCAATAATAATATCTCTACCTCCACTCTAATCGAAAGGATTCGCAGTCTGCGACTTGTGTGGGGGAGGAGGCGGCTTATTATTATTCCAGAAACTGCAATTGCGCCCCTTGTTAAGTCTTAATAGGCACCACCATTCAGTACTGGAATGAGGGAAACCTGGAAAACCTCATTAGATAGAGGAACAGTCAAACATCCACTAATTTTAATCTCTCACATTAACACCAAGTTGACATTATGCCCATCCTAGGGCCATCGTCAGGATCCTTGCCAACCCATCTCTGTGAACAAGTCTTGATCTACGACTATAAAATTTAATTAAAAATTGTTTGGTGGAATGGGGATAAATAAATGGTAAATTTATTTTAATAGAAAATTGTTTGGTAAATGTTAGCTGATGCAAGTATACCGAAGTCTGGTTCATCAAATTCCTGAAGTTTTGTATGCATTGCGTGGAACCATTGGACTACGATAAACATTGGAAATATGTTAACGGAAATGTTATAATGTAGTTCGTATAACTGTAATGTAATTTTGTTACTATTTTAGGGATAAAGCTTTACATTTTTTGTTCTGGGGGATATTACACTTTAACTTAAATAATTTTGTTTACATAATTGCTATGGCCCGTACCTTGGAAAGGTAACATTTAGTGAAATTCAAAAGTAAACTACTTCAAGTAAGAGTAGAAATTCATAGGTGGAACACTGAACTAAGTCATCCTCCTACATATTATATTTTCCAATGCAAGTGAATAAAAATTGGAAAGTACTTACGAGATTAAAATTTGCATACAAAAATGCTATGAAACATTTCAGTTTCAGTTTGATCGAATATAAATAAAACGAACCTAAAACCTTGACTTTGACCCTAAGACCTTGTATATTTTCAAAATATAATTAATTATATGGTACAGGTCATGACTGTTTTCTTGAGTCATGAGCTACCTAATCCCTAAACCAAGCACATTCCCCATACCCACTCGAAGGCATGCTAACCGTTGTTTCTTGTAGATCTGTTGGGCGTTGTAGTTCCTTGCAATTACCGAATCTCTTAAAACTTCTGTTCCAGGATTACGGCGACAGTTTCCAAATCCTTCACGCGGGCCGCGCGTTGCGAATATTGCGGCTCGCCAAGTTGTTATCGCTGGTTCGACTTCTACGACTGTCCCGACTCGTCAGATACGTCAGCCAATGGGAGGAAGTCTATGTAAGTACCATTTGCATTTTAGCCGAATTTGCGCTCATGCTTTCACGCACTGTGGATGACAATCCATTTCACGACTGGAATATGAATTAAAGCAATATAATAAGTTAATAAAACAATGGCTTGTTTGAAAAGCATAATAATCTTATCCTGTTCATCCATCACTATGGTTCAGGAAAATGAAAGTATACTCATTTTAGAGTCATTAAAGGCGCTTAGTCTAAAGGTATAATAGTGAAATTGCTAGAAAAATATCAGTTTTAATTGTACGACCAATATAATCGCAAATGAGCAATAATTATTTTAACTGAATTTACCAATTACCTACAGGTGCTGAGTGCTCATTGAGTGCTGAAAAGACAAAACATCAGGTAACATTACTGTTATCGCAAGTATGCAAAACGCCTAGCATTGGTACCGTATAACCTATAATCGAGAATAATCCAATCCAATATTTGCTGAAATATATAATGACAACACTACAATTTCTTTGTTATTTCACTAGTTGTTCTTGTAATCAACATATTATGTACTATATTACTAATCTGCAAGTGATTTTTCGTAATAAATTTGTTAAATAAATATTAAATTGGTTGAATTAATTACTAATGCCTTCACTGTCACAGAAAGGTGCAGCTTCAGTCAGAATTCGAGCCAATTCTTGATGATCATTAACTTAAAATATTTCGTCCTCAACTATTAAAAACAGGGTTCAACAAGGTAACTGAACTAATAAGCTGATACGCAAACCATCAATCCAGTTAGAAACCTTTTGGAATGATTTTGAATGATTCTGATGTTGATACCTAAAATTATTTACAACTATTGCCAGATACACTTATATTGGATAGCGAAATATATGAGAATTAATGCGAGACGCGAAAAATATTAATGGTGTCTTGATATTTTGTATTTCATAAGATGTTATAAATGCTGGAGGTTGTTTTCATACTAAGAAATGGTAGCGGAAGCAAAACATATTGAGATCACTCGACTAAAGGCAAGTTGTTTATAAAATGTCACAAAACGTTTGTTTTGTGTGCTAATTATAATATGGAGTTTAGAATTTATTACTAAACCCGTCTTTTTTGACATTCTTAAACGGATTCATTGTTAACTGATTAATGTATAACTCGTTTTTATATAACACAACATAACAGCTTTCAGTAAAAGCAGTAACAGCTTTAATCCATATTCCAAACCATAAAACAAAATCATTTACTATTATATAAGGAACTTCTTTAAATAACTGATATATAAATACATTTATTAAACATAATTTTTAAATAATTGAATACAGTTTTTTGAAAGTTACGTTTAATACTAAATATTAAATGAAACTACAAAATAGATTAGAAAGGGCGAAGGCAAGATATATTGTGAGCTTTGGGCTTTTCGCAATAAGCTCAGGCGTGCTTGGAATGAGGGCTAAGTTTGCAATTTTATAGCACCTTATTATTGTTACCGTTTGCACTTTTCAGCTTACAAAATTGCCTCCAAATTTATCTTCGTATGTTTAGCCGATAAAATTTTCTCTTCAGAGAATAATCCATTTGATAGTTAATTTTCAAGGTAAAACTTCAAAATTAAGGATGAGTTTAATTTTATTTGCAAATACTTCAAAGGTGCTTATTAGTTATACCGGATTAAACAAAAAGTGCTTCACTAATTTATCCCAGATGAAGGCTTCTGAAGTTCATGAGTGTTCCGGAGGGCTTGACATCACAGTTGATACACACCACTCACCTTACTTCTCAGAGTTGTATCTAAAGAGGCATATTAAGCATTGTTTATTCATAGTAAATCAACATTGCGTAAGATGTGACCTTATTATTAATTTTAGTTTAATTCTAGCAATATATTTGTTTTAGTTGCAATGATATGGGATTCTTTTTAAAAATCTTTCTTATCCTGTCTAAAGTATACACAATACACAAAATAAATCAATTTATTTCTTTTGGGATTACACAATTTATAAAATAATAAAAAACAGGAAATTATTAAAAATAAGTACCTATTGAAAGTGCAGTACCAAGATAAACTTCTAAAGGTTGTCCCAAAAATATATTGTATAATATGCAATAAAATAAATAGAAAAACAGTGGTTATTTATTATGATATAAAATTCTGTAATATTACAAATTACATTTCGAATTATGTGTAAATAAAAAAATTATAATAAAATTTAAACACTTAAACAATATATTAAACACTTAGCTAACTTTGTTCTAAATGTTTCAAATCGATCGACGATTCTTCGTCAGTAGAAATTTATATAAAGAAAAATGAATGTCAGATTGACGTTTTTAATTAAAAAATCATCACATACACTGATCACTATGTTATTATTATTTTTCCATTGGTATCGTCTTTCTGCAGAAATGGAAGCCATCTTTGATACAAAAATATTGTTTCCAACAAGTACAGTAATCACCATTAACTTTAATAAAAACACTTTCTTTTCATTTTCCTGTTTTTATTATAGGTTGTGCAATCCTAAAAGAAAATACAATGACTCATTCAGCTGTCCCACAAATAAGTTACAAATATTATACAGTTACAGAGATTATACACAACATACAATTGCATTTTTACATTTTTTAATAGCAGCCCATATCTTAACCACCAACCAGTTATTAAAATATTGTAGGGAAAATCTATTTGTCAAACATTTATATTAATTTAGGCATCAATTGTAAAATGATGGCAGCCTATCCGGACTTCCTAAAAACACTAAGAAAACTGGTTTAGAACAAAATAGAGAGTAACAAAATAGATAAGTACGAATTCTTATTATTAACGATGAGATCAATACTCAGAACAGAGTTTTATATTAAATAATGTTACCTAAAAATAAAACTAAATATGTTTGTTTCATCAAAGATTCTTTGCAGTGCTGCCCTGTGTATAGTGCTTTATTAATAGTTTTTTGTTATCATACTTTCAAATATTTCTTTGCGCTCTCATTAATTATTAAAATGTATAAAATATAAATAAGGGAGGAAAATTCTTGTAAATATGCATGCGCAGTTTTTTTAAATGTGGCGTTATATTAATGATTATGAATGTTGTGCTACATGATTTTTATACATGGTTAAAATGCACACTATAATAATTTAATTATAATTCCACAATACAGTAAAGTTACTCGTACCTATTATGTAACCCAGTAGTATTGCATATTTCAACAACTTTTTTTATGCTTCTTAAGTTTTTCTTACATTGATTGCTATATCTCATTGGCATTGAAAAATGTCTGCATGTACGATGGTAGTCTCTTGTAAACTTTAAAATGGATTATTGTCTTTAGATGAAATGTATTAAATATCTTGGTCCAGAAATTCTGTAGATTTCGCTTCACACATCTATCGGTTAGACTTGCTCTAAATTTTTCATTTCTTCTTTACTATGTACTGTATAAACAGAAACAAGTTACACATCATCACAATGGCCATACTGAAAAATTTATAAGTATAAGTTATTTGCTTCATATCTTTACATATTACAATTGAAATAGGTGCTAAAATAAACTAATATTTCTGTTATTTATGCCACACAACATTCTCTAAACCTCTACACATGTAACTGTCTGTTTGTAGTTACAACTTGCAGGAAAGAAATAAGAGTATTCGTAATTACTGATTATACATATATCCAGTGTGGTCATTTTTTTAAACACCCTTATATCTTTTCCAACTAAATTCGGAATAAATGAAGTTAATCCATGAACGTCCGTTTTAAGGCATTTTAATTAAAGGGGTCAGATATTTAAGACTAAATTATGAATATTAATATATAAAAAAAAGTCAATTAGACATTTTGCTTTATCCCACCCCCAAAATTCTCAAATATCAAATTAATAACTTATATAGCGTGTTCACAAAATAGGTGCAAATTTTCTAACACGAAATTTCAGAGTGTCCTGTAATAACAGCTCATTGATTATATTAAATTACCATTCCTTTAAGGTGCATCTAATATAAACACTGACGTAGTTTCGTAGGTTCTTTTGGATACACTTGGACTATTTCCCTCAAAATAAATTAGATCAATTGGGCACCTTGGCAAATAAAGCACAGTCAATTGGTGTTCAGTTAGGTCAATTTAATTTTCAGCCCTGTAGAAAGCAAAAGAATGGTTAGATCTACCAAATTTATCTCATTTATTTTGCTACAAATAATAAAGATGATTATAAAACAAAAGACAGCAGGGATATGCAATAAAAGTATACATTTATTCTGGCTGACCTGTGTGAATTAAAGCAACAAACTACGTGCCTTACCTTTACAATAATGAAATAGTAAATCAATTTTCTCTAAGTACTTATTGACACCTATTTTATGATCACGTTGTATGAGCTATCAGCAAGAAATTTGGCATTTGTGTGTCTAAAGTATAGAAAAGAAGATTATCTATTGACTCCTCTAATATGGCGTGATAGGGACGACCATGGATTAATTTTATTACAAAATTCGATTTGTTTTGGAAAATATAAAGGATGTTTCCGAAAAAACGGGACACATTGTATATCGTTATACTATTATTAGTAACCATAAAATGTATAGATGACATAGGTGTTAATGTAAATTTCAGTTTAGACAGAAATAAGTTCTTTCAGTAAATACCATTTTTCAAAAAGATAACTAGTTTTAACTAGGAGCTTCCTTATGCTAATTTTATTGAAATTAATTATAGAAACGACAATTTTAATGATGAACTAAAGATCTAAATTTACTTGCCTTACAATAATTACTTACAATATATTATATTACTTGCAATAATTTGATAGTTTAAAAGCTAAACTAATTATCGATTTTGTAAAAAATTGTACAGGAATAAAAAGTGTTTAATAAAATGAAACTCCAGGTGTTTATTATTAGATCATGGTATTATTTTTTATATTAGAATGAGTTTTCGTCAACAAAATTAGTAAAACTAATAGGTGATTATTCCAAAACGTACCATATGTAAGTACGTACACAAAAATACAAAAATGTACATGCCCGTATTAAAAAAAGAGTTGATAGAAATGATGACTTGATGATAATTTAAAAGAAATGAAACGTCCAATTCAGAAGCTAAATCCCCATATGATGGCGAGAATAAAATGTATTTTTATTATTTACATGAAACCAGAGGAATGTCTCCAGAAAAACACTGGAATTTTTCATAATATTTCTAAATGTCAAATAATTGAGCGCTAAATTAACATCTACTAAAAGACAAAGTACTTTTTGCTAAATTTTCATTTCCATTTCCAGTCTTCCAAAGACGATTGAACCCAGAGATATGCCAAAATAGCGACCGATAAAACTTTTAATTTAACTATTATTGATTGGTTTTTTCTTGGCCCAAATTGTATGTTTATCTTTAAATTTTTTAATACATCCTTCTAGCTCTAGAATATACCTAACGATGGCCAATTGCCCAATGTTTTTTGTTTCCTTTGAATTTACTTGCCTGGAGTAAAATTTTGGGAACACCTAGTAGGGTTTGTGAATAAATAATGTCTTTCTTTTCAAGTCTAATATAAAAACAAAAACAGTTTTTTTCTGTTTTCCGTTTATTTGAAAACTTCGGTATGTTGCGACCAGGGAGACTGTTTAAGGCATATAGAAATATAGGCTTTTATAATGATTTGTAGGTAATAATCAAATGCTTCATGTGACGGTAGTAATCAAAAGCGAAATATAAAATGAAATAAAAGATATAAAGCAAAAAATATAATAAACTAAAGAAATGAACAAAAAAGAATGAATGACTAAAATTATGCCAATAAAGTTCCGTAAATTTTTGTTACAGCAATTAGAGCGTGACGAGTTGTTGTGTGGCAATAGCTAAGCTAAAAACTAGTAGCCTTTTCCAAATTATACTTAAAAAGTTAAGTGTTTGGGCTGCGCAGATACCTATGTACCAGCACCCGCCTGGGCGACAGGCTGAGTACGCCCCTGACGGTACCCCAATCCCTCCGACTAGAGACAGGACCACCGAGGTGCTTTGTTATTCTATCTGTCTTACTGTCTGTCTGCCTGTCCATGCCAGCGCTATGATGTTTACTGACTTGGCAGTGGCTTGGATTTTTATTTGGAATGTCAGTGTTTTAGCGCGATTGTTCATTGTTCGTTTAACTAGGCATTTATTATAGATGAAATCTCATATATTGGTTGTGCATTTGATCAACAACGTTTTATTTTTATCTTTATCATCTACAACATCATTAGATTTTTGTTTTGTTATGTTTTAAACGGTATATTCATATAGATATATTTGCTTATAATTCATTGAAATAGTCACACAATATGAGTTATCTTTATTCTTTATTTAAAATAGTTCCACTGTTTTTTCCGTTCAGATAGGTAGGTACCTATAATGTTTGGTAGACACAGAAGTTGGACCTAGGTACACAATAATTAGCGATATAATTTTATGCAAATACTTTACATAAGTAATGATAAATATATTTTCATTAAGATTTTCAATAGGTACCCACCTACAAATAGAAAATCCTTGTCTAACACCTTCCTTCCTTATTATCCACGTCTATCCTTCCTTCCCACGTTATTTTTAACAAATTCTTATCTGTTTTAGTATTAGAGATAAATCCATAAAATCCTACATATCAATATAATCTAATATCTACTAATCTAAAAATTTTGTATCTACTAATCCTGCATCCTTACCTATAAAATCATAGATACCAAATTAGATACCAATAGATACCATAGATTTTTACATATGGCAAGTAATCTTATAACAATGCCCCGCTAACTGCTCATCGGAGAATCGTCAAAGGTCCTTAGGTCATTTTATGAGTAAATTGACATTAAGGAAGTGCAGAAACCAATCTTCAATCTCTCGTCCAAATATTCTCCAATAACCTCATTATTTCATTTCAATTTCATGTTATTTTACTTTTTATTTCTTGTTTCAAATGCACAACAGTATTTCGGATAGTCAGTGCCCGAATTTGGCAGCACATTCACATGCCAGTAGAATCGCAACCGTGGCAGTAGATCTCCAAGAATTTTGAGATATATATATGCGCTTAAGTAAGTTATTGGTGTTGGTTGTTTAGTTTCATAGGTTGTACATATCTAGTGGTTAACACGATCATGTTTTCTTTGCAATCACAAGCAAAACAAGAACGTCCATATTGCATTAAATCATAAAAACCGAATATGACGAATTCATTTTGCTTGTGGAATACCAAATGAAACGATTTTGGGTAGGTATAACAATCTATATATCATTGACAGATGTAAATCAACATTTTACTTACATTTCTACTGTCCATCACACACTTAGGTACTCTTTCTTTTCTCACTTATCTTCGCACTTAGTACACTTTAAATAAAATATGTAGATTGCCTACTATAGCAACTTTCAATTTGAACACGGTCTTTTCTTTAAGAGCGATTATAGCTGAAAAGTAGTTTTAAACCTTAATAACCAATGTAGAGGGTAACTATTTTGTTGCTTATTTTATTTTGTAAAAATGTAGGTAGCGTAGGTGTATTATAAATAATAACAGCCGATGATTAGTTAATTTTGCTTCATCTTTTAAATACCATACCCTTAATACGTTACGTAATTCTTAGTTAATAAATGATTTCAAAAAAAAATTGGATATTATTAGGTTTGTTTCAGCAACTAATTTTCGAGCCGACCCCGAATTAGTTCCAAATTGTAGTACTTCATGGACCAAACTTAATTAAAACTAGCTTTTACTCGTGCTAATATACAGGGTGTCCCATCGAAAAGTATCACATTTCGTCGCCTTATATCTCGAAAACTAAAAGAGATATCGGGATGCGGTTTGGATAGAACGACTTAGGATTTTTGTAAGTTTTTTTTGGCACTGTTGCCAAATCTCCAAATATATTAGTAAATTTTTTATGGAATACGCTCCTCTTTCGAATAAAATTACTTGCTTATATTAAATGGAACACCCTGTGTATTTTGCCATAATCAGAAAGCCTAATCACTCTACTTTTCAAAAAGGTATGCACTGTTTACATTATCTTGAGAATTGGAGCCACAAAATTAAATTTGTTAGAAGTACTCCTATTTAGGTTATTACGAATGAAAAAAATACCTCCTTCTTTGTAAAGTTATTTTTAAGTTTTTGTACACTTATTTTAAATAAAATACTCTATATATTTTATCATTTTAATATCTCTGATCAAACTTGATGTGGAACTTAACTGCATTTGCTTTTTAAATTAAAAAAGATAGAGAGAAAAGAATAATTCTTTAATAATCGGTAGGAACGAGTTTTGTTAACAATAACAACAAAGCACAATGACAGTAATAAAAATAACGGATTAAATAATCAAAATAACTGTATAAATAAAAACTACTTGAATAAGTTAGAAAACAATTTGTTTTAACTGCCACCATTTACTTCAATATACATTTGTGCATCCTTAGTAGTAAAAGATGAAAAGTGTGTGATCCTTCTAATGTGAACATTTTTATATCTATACTTCAAATATTTGACACAACTGACAATACAGTTTATTATTGTACTTTTGTTTTTTATGGCTACTGTGAAAACGAAGACCAGCTTCACAAACTGTTCATGTAAGAGGTGCTCTCATTAAACTGAATTTTGTGGCTCCAATTCTCAAGATAATGTAAACAATGTATACCTTTCTGAAAAGTAAAGTGATTAGGCTTTCTGATTATGGCAAAATATACAGGGCGTTCCACTTAATATAAGCAAATAATTTTACTCCAAAGTGGAGCGTATTCAATAAAAAATTGACCAATATATTTGGAGATTTGGCAACAGTGCCAAAAAAAACTTACAAAAATTTTAAGTCGTTCTGTCCAGACCGCATCCCGATATCTCTTTTATTTTTCGAGATATAAGGCGGCGATGTGTGATACTTTTCGATGGGACACCCCGTATATTGAAGTGTCACGACGAGTTGACAGTAGACGTATCTCTGAAACTAATCGAGATCCGAAATTGAAATTTTTATGCCGGCCATACGACGTCAGTTTCTAATTCATACTTATTTTATTATTTACGCTTCATCCTTATTTTAAATGGATGACCCTGTATATTATCACATTGTTGGATTCCCCTTCAAGTTTTAAGTCAAAATGACCCCCCTCCATACCCCACACTTAAAATTTATACTTTCAGAGCTATTTTTATTTTTTTAAATACTTAATTGATAAATGCAGTGGATCACTACTAAATATCTCTGACATTATCTGTAATAGAAAAATAAATTTATGAAAAATCACGGAGTGATTGATCTACCTACTGGTAGAGATTTTAGTTGTAAAACGTACACAGGGTATGTGTCATTATATAGGCAATATCGGAATCTATGAATTTGTAAAAATTATACTGTTCACATTTAAAAATATTGAAAAATGAAAAAATTAGAAGGGGAATCGAAAAATGCAAAAACACAAATAAAGGGTGGTCATTATTTGTCTGCATAGATAGGTTAGAACTATTTTATTTTTAGAGATACAAGATCAGTTAAATGGGAACAATTGGGCACAATTTTGCTGGGAATGCATTGCTACATTGCTCAGTTGGCAATGTCTTCATTAAAAGGCTTTATTTAAACTATCTCATCTAGATACCTCCAAAATGATTAGCTTTAATTGTTATTAATTGTTTTGAGAAAATGAAAACAAAAATTTTTGATGTGGCAATTTTCAATTAATGGTTGACCTTATGAAGTCGAAGAACCGACAAAAGGGTCTAATTGGAAGAAACGTATGTCAATGTGAACTTTGATCAATTGCATTTTTTTAAAATGGATAACATCCCAGTTGGATCATTCCGTCTGCTCCGTCTACAACAGTGTAAATACCTATAAATTAATAATAATTCAACTTATCATTTTGGAGCTTTCTATAGATGAGATGAGCATACAAACATTCACATCGTTGAAATAAAAAGCAAAATGCTCTTTTGTCAGTCCATCCAACTAGAATTGTCATTTAAAAAATGTAAGTTTGTTATATCTCTTAAAAATGATATCTCTTCTACGAAAAAAGTTCTACTAAGAGCAGTTATTACTTTTTCTCCAGCATGAACCGATTTCGATAATTAGGTATGAAAGAGATTGACCATTTTCAATTTTTTCAGGATATTTCAGGAAGTTGAGGGCACTTCTCACTTTGAAAATAGCAATTCATTGCTACCCAAATTGTGCCCAAACTTCCCCGTTTAACCGATCTTATTTTTCTAAAAATAAAAAAGTTATCCATATACGGATACAGATAATGGCCTATGCTGAAGTTAAAACTTAATTACTGTTTTAATAATCAATGCAAATAATGCCAAATAATTGCAAGAATTCCACACTTTATTGGAGTTCTGGTGCATGGGGGCAATTTTGAGAAAACGCGGTATGATTTAGAACCCACATGTTCCATCGGGCCTCCTCATCAAGCGTTGGCCCTGCCCTTTCTAAGAGGTAATAATAGAGCCGAGCCGGTTCTCATTATTATTAAGTTGCTTCAGGCTTCAATTGGGTTTTCTTCGCGCCTCTCTGGATTTTGGGTCCTCGTATTTTTGGGGTTCTTGGACACACCATGTCTTCGGTCTTTAGGAGATTTTCGGGTCTCTTCATCCAAATCTATGTTTCCTCTTTCTTAGTTTACACAATTTATAGGTTTCTGTGACTGTTTACGAATTTATTTAACTATTTATCAGAACTCGTGATATATGTTTAATAATATGACCACTGAAAATATTTAAATAATACAAGGTTACATAAAGTAAGGGATATATTTCAGCTTATTATGTATTTTTAACAAATTAAGTTAATAAAAGGATGTGAAAGAAATTCGATTGCTTAAACAATGGGATTTCTTATGTCCAACAGTTGTTAATGGAAATCTACATCATTTAATTCAAACAGCAGTTTAAGTTTAGAAGGATACATTTTTAGAATTTTGCGTAAAATTTTCGAAACCGTGGTGTAAGGCATTTACAATCGTTTTGATATCGAACTCACACTACTTTTTTTTTTTTATATATAGAAAATACCCCTTGAAGGTCATTTTGCTGCTATTACAATCTGATCAAAGGGAGATCAATGAGTAATTTGGTTCTATCCTAATTTAACTAAAGTTGAAAATTTTAGAGCTCAGAAAGGTCTTACTCACTAGTGTACCTTAGAGTCTGGTAACTTAATTACACTAACACTAACGTGTAACACTAACCGCACAATACTGTGCTTTTATACTGACATAATCACTTCACTAACTCAAAGGGCTTAACCCTCTTGAGCCTTGAACTCGTGTGAACTCACAGTACTGATTGCTACGGATAAGTGTTGGCTATGTTTTGATTTTCCCGAAGAACTTCTGCAACTTGGACATCACTAATCCTTGGTCTTCCTGATCTCGGTAGGTCAGTTACAGGCCCTGATGTTTCAAATTTGCTAATCAAATTACGGTACGCTTTCATTTGACAAGGCCCTGCTCTCAAACCCATTTTCGTACGAAATCGTAATGCAGCAGTGTAATATCTGCCGCATTCGTAATAACATTGTACTAAACCAACTCTTTTTTATAAATCCATTTTAATAAAGTTATCGTTTCAATTTACGTTTACGTGAGTTTTATTTTGAAAACAATTCTCTGACTCGCTATGATTACGTTTAACACTTGTATCAGCAGTTGACACGATAATTCTTTTGTTTTCTATAGATACAGTAAAACCCAATTATTAAAGTACCTACATTCCATTTGCTTTTTGCTACTAGCTTGATTTGTTTAAAATTATATAAGACTTTAAAGTATATCCCTTACTTTATGATGACCCCATATATAAAAATGACACATGAATATCTTGAAATGAACCTCATATCTTTATTATGTTATTCATAATCTATACTCAAATTTTCCTGTTTAATTCTACTACATAGTTTTAACTATGAAAAAAGAGAGTACGTATCTACTTTAAATTAAAAGTTAACTACCTTTTTTATTGCTCTGTTTTTGAAATTCTTATTTTCACTAATTATTTCACTGATAAATTACAGGTAAAGTCTCAGATTTGTTTTTCCTATGCCATAACCATTAGTTTAGGGTTTTCAAGTGAAATTTAAGTTTTGGGTTATGCTCATCATCAATTAAATAATCATTGCTGGTAGTAGTTTCTTACATCAAATCGAAAGTGCTACCAATAGAAACGACTTAGAATTATTACTAGTAGTACAGTACATTTACAATATTTTTATAGACAGTAATCAACTGGAATAGTTCACTTGTATTGTATATCATATATTATTAGTATGTACAATTAAAAAGTATAAAAAATATTGAATAATAAATTATTAAAAAATTACAATTTTAAGTCAGATAATAATGTATTCAGATAATATTTGGAAAACTGCAAAACCATATTTTCTGTGAAATGATCACGAAACAAAAATATTTTTCATGTTAATATTATTTAAAGAATATACGTTAACAATAATAATTTCTTAACATAATTCTTGGAAATTATTTATAAAACTCCTTACTTTTTAGCATTTGACTTTGGTCAACACTATCCATTTCAGTTCAAAACTAAAAAATGACCGTGCGACATAAAAAAATATTTTTGTTGAAAATTGTTTACTTTAAATGAAACGTACATATATTCATCATTTCTTACAATTCTTTCCCTTGCTAGGAATTTTCAAAACCTCTTTTGAATCTCAAAAATCGTTCCTAAGACTAGAAACTTTTGATCAGAGAGGCGAGAAAATAATCATACCGAGGTATTATCAAAAGTGGCCATGTCCCAAAACCATATGAACTATAGGGAATCTTTGTCAAAGTAATAATTGCGTATGTACATCCTAGTAGTCCTTGATTCTTAACTAATACCTACCTTAATACCTTATTACTTACCTACTTACTAATTATACTATTACTACTATTTACTTAGATACCTAATATTATTTGAACTGTTCTAGAATTGTTCGGAATTATAAATTCGCAGTATTGAAACAGGATTATTAGTTATTTGAGGGAGATGTAGAAAACAACTACTTCACGGACAATGTGCCCCGAATGGCGTTGCATGACTTCCGGCATCTCCATTGGAGTCGCCACATCCTTCATCGAGGTCAATCACCAGAGACTGACCAGTTTCGCGCTTATTATGCGCTCGTCAGAGTCCCATAGGTAGTGGAACCGATAAATGATGTTGCGAGATGATTGCCTAAGAGGCATCCTGAATGTTAATAGTGGTGACAAACATAATAACTAAATAATTATTACTAAAAAGTAGGACTGTCTTCCTCAAAGACAATAGAGGCCACTGCTGTAGTGGCACCTGCGCAAAAGCAGGCGCTATGGTCTGTCAATTTGACAGTAATTGTCAGACGGATCGCTAGCAAAGATCCAAAGAGGGCACTGCGGTGTGTTTCTCACCACTACCAACATTTAGGATGATTGATATCAAATTCTGAGTCACTCGGTGCTGGAACAAATCTGATAACATCTAGATAAAAATTCAATGAGATAGAAATATTGTCCTGTGTTTAATCTTGAAACAGTTTTTTACATACTTATATGTCTCCTCTTTAATGTACTTAATATAATATGAAAAACATAGGTAGTAATAATAATACATAAAAATGCAAAATGATGTTCTTAACCTTCGCATAGAATTATAGGTAAAAATTGAAATTTACTGCATGCTTTGAAAAATAAAATAAACATGTATATTTACAACATAATAATTATCATCATCTCTCTTCAACCACGGTTAATAGAATGCATAGTGTATTCTTTGTATTATCAGCATTTAAATATATGAAATTAAAGTTAAATAAAATAAAGACATAGATACACAATAGTCCCGAAAAGTTGAATTCCTCTAGGTACAGGGTTTTACAGTTTGAAATATTTTTCTTATTTTTCGTTATCTACTTATCTATAACTTACTACTAATCTATGCCCCAATGCATCAAATCTGTTTGCCAGTTTTAAGGTTTTAACTAAACTGATTTTAAGGTTTTAACCGCATTCAATTAATGCGTTTACTATTATCAATCAGACGAAATTCATTAAAATTCGGCATGTTATGCTGTGGTAAAATAATTTTAGGTGCATAGGTATGTGAGGTGGTACCTATTAATAAAACTATTGAACATATATATATTTTTTTATGAAATATAACAAAAACAAACGGACTTTATCTCTAAAGGCTCGCACTAAACCAACAAAGGCACAAAGGAAGTAACAGCACAACTTACCATAACAATGGTAAGCTGTGGTAATAGTTGGAATATAAAAATAATATCCGAAGATAATTATTATAGAAATTATAAGGAAACGGGGAAACTCCAGCTGCTAATATTAATATTTTTATTTAGAGATAACAGTAATTGATATATAAAGTAATAAAACTAGACAACATCTGGTTTTTATTAACCTAAAGGAAAATATAAATAAATAATTTGTTAATATATCCTAGTGATTTACGTAATTGAAATATATGTTTTAATAAAAGTCGGTGTTATTAAAGTGATATTATTAATAATTTCTTATATTAATTTTGCAATTCGAGGAATTATTGTCAGCAGAGGTCAGATAGTCATGATGTCACAAGTAGATTTTTAATAGAAACTATGTATTTCTAAATAATATAGCTACTCAAAGTAATAAATAAATATACAAGATATAAATGGATTTCCCCGTATAATTTGCCACTCCTCCGTAACTTATTTGAGTAAATACAAAAATGTAGAAACAAAGGATTTAAATTTGTTCCTGTACAGTGAGAAACTTTTAATAAAAGAAGACGTAACGATTGCAAAATGTGAACATATTATTCATTCCATTTTTTTTTTATTGAAGTTGTAAATTTTTTTATTTTTTTATAGAAAATTCTCTTACGAATATGCCTACATAAGAGTTGTTGATAATTGTATTTCTAGTAGTATCAGAGGATAATGTGGATGAAAGTATTGCCGGCTCACCAGCTGATGGTAATCTCTAACGATTCAGACTGTTGGGCATTTTTCCATTATTTTATGTTGTTCAAGGAAATTATACTAAATATCTCCATTATATTATTCCACATATATCAATTACTGGTGTATTAATACATTAATGATAGAATGTTCTATCCAAAGATCTCTTGAAAGGGGTTGGAACCTTTGGTGTGAAGATAACACTGACGTAGTTCTCCACATAACACCAAAAGATTATACTGCACTTAACGCGCGTTTATCCAACCAGGTTGGTATCATCTGGAGATGATTAAAACTCATCTCCAGTTTTAATCATCTCCAGATTAAAACTACATTAGTGTTATCCACAGATCTAAAATATATATGAAGTAAATCTAGATATTGTTTAGCAAATCTAGTAAATTATTTATTTATTATCGAAATGTCACGGTAAAAAGAAATCCTTAAACTTTTCTATTTGTAGGTGTATTTCTGGAAATAAATTATGTAAATGATGGCAAATTATACAGGGAGACGTTGTAAATGCTTATTAACAGATACTTAAATCAGATTACCAAACAATCGTCGTAATTTGCATTAGTTATATCATTCCAGAACGGTACAAATGAAATATTAGGTATATTGTCAGTATTGGATTCGCGATCACAACATATTTTCTATTACAGGGCCGCATTGAATTAGACAATGTATTCTTATTCGCTTATAGCTTGAAACTCATTACCTGTTTGACATTCAAATGAACTATTATGAAAATAACATTCCAACATAAATTCTTCTGTTTTGTGTAACAGTGTAACGAATACCTATTATGATCGTTGAAATTAAATTTAATATCAAATGAAATGTGAAAATAGATATATAAAAACAAACACTTAAGTTTCACATTTTATGCCAATATTCAGAAAGTGAGGGTAAATCTTTTTTGGAAGCTATATAAAATATATTTTCTAATTTAAATCCGCTCGCAGAAAAACATCACTCGCTATATTCTAGACACATGCTAGTAAATTCTAATACTAATATAAGTTATATTAAATTATGTTTCAAATTTACCGTTTCATTAGTACTCGTACCGCTGAAAAACCCTTCAGGCACCAACCGTGTAGAGCGTTACCTATATTTTGCAGCTACCAGTCTTTTTCTAGCAGAACGACGCTTTTTCATTTAACAACAGATTCCAGTGTGCTTAAAAAAAATTCCTACAAACATTTTAGGGACCAGTTCTAAAAGTATTATAATATTTGAATTCATATTTTTTATATAGGCCGAGATCGAATTTCCAAAATAATGAACAAAAAACATGTTACATAATTAGTGTAGATACCAAAACACTGTGTAGCTATGTCTGTTTTTAAAAACTGTGCATCACACGATATTTAAATTATTGCACTTCTATTAACCGTGAATTTAAAGTATGTCCAGGTTTAAATGATTTGCTAGTAATAGATAGAAAAAAGGTATAAATATTAATTCAGTAAAAATATACAAACACAAAATTTATCGTTAATGTCAGTAATGGAGCCAAAAAGTATATCATTCATTTTCAATAGATTCATAGTTGAATTAAAATGATGGTCACAAAAGGATAGTGTCTCTTTTCGTCATCTATTTCTAAAATTACAGACCTGCTACTGAAAGGTGGATCTCGCGCTGATTATGACTAATGCATATACCTCTGATATCTCAGTGATAGCTAGTCTACTGATACCTCATAATCGTTACATGCTGTTACATGTTAGAACTACTGTGCATGTCGTTCAAGTGTCAATTTCATATAATCCACATAACATGTAGAGCAGATACAGTGGAGTACCACTTCATAGATACTTTATATGTGTTATATTTTCTACTCCTGCATGGTTTCACAAGATTACAACTCTGTAAGGGTACAAATTTCTGTACAGGATATTTTCCAAGTACCTACAACTGCTAAGTTTGCACCTCGTTTCCTTTACGAGACACAAAATATTGAAATTAAAATTTAATGTTTTTCTCTGTACAGGATGTCCCAGATTTATGCTGAAACAATTCGGCAGAATGCAGAACCAGTCAAAATAATGGGACTTTGCTATATAACTTGTTTCCAAATGTCAACCGTTTCCGAGGTAGAGGGTGTTGAAGTTGAAAAAAATATATTTATATCTCTGGCAGTAATAAACCAATTTTTTTCAAATTTTTATCTGGTAAATGCTACTATGAATCTTTACGTCCATAAAAAACCTGTACGGTTGCAGTGGCGTGCATCCTGAAGTCTTGGGACTCCTTTTCTAAAAAATATATGTACGTAACGCCATAGACTAACGTTTAAAATAATATGATATTTCGATGTCCTACCCATTTCTCTACAAAAAAGTATACTTAATTTTTTTCACAAAACACACCGTTACGGAGTAAATAGATATTTTATGAAACCGTGTAATGTATGTACTTTCCTAATAAAATAATACATTAAAATAGAATTATACCTATTATAGGCATAATTTTATTTTAAGGTATGATTTTGTGGAAGAGGTAAGGTTTATGGAAGTAATGTTTCATAGTAGCAACTACCAAATAAAATTTTAAAACAATTGTTTTATTACTGTCATAGATATAAATAAAATTATTTTTTTTCAGCTTCAACCGTATCCGTTCAGTATCTCGGAAACCGTTGAGGTTTGGAAAGAAATAAGTTTATATAGCAGCCTCATTATTTTTACTAGTTCTTCACGCTTCCGAATTTTTTAGCATAAAACTGGGACATCCTGTATATTTTGAAATTCAAGAAACACCAACTTGAAAATAGGCAGGGTCTCTTACTACATAGCAGGTTCCAATATTTCGTACCATTATTATGAATTTGCCATGCAGTATGTATTTCGTTTGAATTCTATAGAATTCTGTTGAATTTAGAATAAACTTGTAATGGCGCATACACTAGGTTACTTATTTGAATGGACATTTCAATGTCCATTCGTTTTCGTCGATTTCTAACATTTTCCGTGCTTGTTTTTTTTTTAATATATCGCCAAGGAATTAGGCTAAGACGTACAGTGTAATCTCAATGTCATTAACCTACACGTTTAGGTGCAAGGTGTTTGGAAGTAACTCCAGATAACTTTAGAATAATTTGAAGAGATGTCCCTTTTCACATAACGTGGAAAACTTCCTGTGGTCCAAAATGTGTCAAAATACCTATAGGTAGGTATTACTTATATTACTTGATCGATCCTTCCGTCGATGTTTCGTCGAAACATTAAATTAAACTATAAATAAACTATAAATTTGTACCCTTTCTCAACCACAATCTATAGACATCCTATTGCACAATCTAACTAGACATATCGGTATATTAGTGGAGTCCACGAGCCTATCAAAGTCTTCTAGAAATGATTTTCGTTTGCACTTTCAGATTAAAAGTTAAAACCAATTTTAGATGATTCCCCACCCTTAGAACTAGCAAAATCCCGAAGGCGTCAAAAAAAGTCCTGTACGGGGTGGCTGTAGGGGATGAAGTGTGAAAATTACCCTAAAAATGATTTTTGGATATTTGGAACTAGAAAAACAGCGGAATAGTTACACATAAGTACCATTTACCTCAGAACACTGGAAATATAAAAAAAAAAATTATTGATTATTCCATAATGCACATTGTTAAATGGGAGAGCTTAACACTTAAAGCGCTCTGGTGAAAAGTGTCTAAATATTTTAGTCATGCTCTACATCTAACCTACTGTAACATTTTTATATGTGATCCAGTTAAAAAATACCCTTTAATAACATTGTAGAGCAGAGTTTCCCGAGTCTGTAGGATATTTCACTTTTTCATTTGGATGATTTGCAATTTTTTTACGAATTTTTATTCGAGCGCGCGCATGGGCCTGACTAAGGTCGAATATCGCTTGCGTTAACCACAGTCGCAGATCATTATCGTCGAATATCGCTTATTTCTCTCTTGTGTGGCTGTTTGATTTTTGTTTAGGAATATTGGGCGTTGAAGTGATATTTTGTATGGATAAAAGGACAGGTGATTTTTAAAAATAACCGATGAAATTATAAAATCTGGATAAAAGTTGGGACAACAAACAATGCACGATATATAGCAGTACATGAAATTAATATAAATCGCTCCACAACTGCTAACAAAATAGAATCATCATTTGGTCAAAACATTATAAAGTATTGGTCTTTATTTATAAAAATAAACAATTACTTTGTAATTTTGTAATATTCGGCTTAAATTTGTAAAATAAGGGCGGCTTTTCTGGGCTTCTTCAACCATGTTTGTTCCTATCGCCCTCTTTATTCGATTTAAATTAACAGAAAGAGAAAGAGTTACAATTAGAGGTCTAGGATGAACTTCAAATAATTTATAATTTCCAATTAAGTTGTTTATTGTAACTTGCATTGTTTAGAAATACCTACTTCAGATTTTTAGTATAATTTTTTGTCTGATAAAAAAGATGATATTTAGCATAAAATGTATATATATATATATATATATATATATATACCTGATATAAATTTGAACTTTAAAAAGAGGACTTGTCCGGTTAAAAGAGGACGTCTGGTCACCCTAGGTGCGATTTAGGTACCTACAAGTCAATTCCTCGGCCTTCGGAAAAATATGTTGGAAAATGTATTTATGTACCATGATTTGCTAAGTAGGATACTATTGAGGCTTTGAAATTAATTGGAGATATATTCAAACAACATAATATGCTTCAATTTGCTGTCACGTTATATACAACTTCAGATACCAGTTGAATAAGTCATTTACGCAGCATTATGGCTTCTTCAAAACCTATAAACAAACTACTTCCCATCGACGATAGTCTTTATCAGCACTGTAACTACATACATGTATTTACAATTTTCCGAATAAGATGAAAAGAACTTTCCCTTTTTATATTTAAATATCATGTCTCAGTGTTTCTAATATTTTGGAAAAAATAGACTTATCTTAGATAGATAGACTTAAATAGACTTAAAATAGGCTAATTAAAAATGTACTTTTCTCATTAGTTGCATTTCAACTATTTTAAACAAAAATGAAAAATATTTAAAACCCAGACAATTTATTAATTTTATATTATTTAATATTCATTTAAATAAACAAAAGATAAAATGTATATCAAAGCAAATTTATCATCATCTTCATCAGAAAATATCGTGACATGTGTCATTGTTGGTTGGTAAGGATTTGTAGAATTCCCAAAATATATCTGAAATATAAGGTATTAGTTGCATTAGATTAGCTTTCTTTCTTTTTTTTCAGAAATTGGAACTGGACTAACATTAAAATGGATTTCCAGTTTCAGTCTTTTCTTAATTCATTTCATAAGTTCATTTTTTAGGGAATGGTGAATTGGTGTATCCGTACGTTTTCTTGTCTTTTCAATGTGTATTATAAGTAGTATAAGTGGTATTAAAAACTTATGATTTATTACTTTAAGTATTGGATGCGATTTTAAGATAGAAAAATACATTCCTATCAAATGAAAATTTTTATTTTCCTCTGGATTCCATTTACCTATACACACTAATTTTACACACTGTAATTAAACGTCATACAAACGTTGTATATGTATATGTAATATGTAATACTACGTTAATATCCGAAAAATTTTGTGGACGATTTGAGATATGTTATCTTTTTTTGACAATCACAGAAAATTTTTATTTTTATACGAAAGGATAAGGTGAGTTATCTCTACAGGAACATTTTTAAGGGACTATATAGGCTCGAAATGAACCTAAGTTTAGTAACATTTTTTACTTCAAATGCGATATCCCGTTTCGCCCGGAAGAAAGATTTGATTGTGTAATGCCGAAATTTCAACATATTCCAATTTGACCAAAATTGGACTTATCTCCTTTTTCCCGGACACCACAGAAGTGTCGACCTTTATACGCCAGAGGACGTATCGGCGGAATTGAAATCCGATTAAATGTTAAAGTGCCCCTAATTCTTATTATTTATGATTTTCATGTTACATATATGTATTATAATATATAAATTTAAAAATTATATTTGTGGTACCTGTTAGTTTTCCATATACTATTTCAACAATTATATACTTAATTTTAATAGATCTGTTTTTGCAATACAAGCAACAAGCAGTCTGGAATGGTCAGAAAGTGTCAAAAACAATCGCCCAACAAAACTGTTCACAGACGTTAAACTGACAGACATTAAAAATGCACTGTCCGCATGTAAAAAAGTAAAAAAACCGTTTTCAACCATCAGAAACTTCTGCAAGAACAGACCTAATCTTTGCACAAAAGAGAAATAAGCGTCATTCGACCTTAATGAGCTGCAACTCTGGGTAACGCAAGCGATATTCGACCTTAGTCAGGCCCATGCGCGCGCTCGAATAAAAATTCGTAAAAAAATTGCAAATCATCCAAATGAAAAAGTGAAATATCCAACAAACTCGGGAAACTCTGCTCTACAATGTTATTAAAGGGTATTTTTTAATTAGATCACATATAAAAATGTTACAGTAGGTTAGATGTAGAGCATGATTAAAATATTTAGACACTTTTCACCAGAGCGCTTTAAGTCTTAAGCTCTCGCATTTAACAACGTGCTTTATGGAATAATCAATAATTTTTTTTTATATTTCCAGTGTTCTGAGGTAAATGGTTCTTATGTGTAACTATTCAGCTGTTTTTCTAGTTCCAAATATCCAAAAATCATTTTTAGGGTAATTTTCACATTTCACCCCCTACAGCCACCCCGTACAGGACTTTTTTTGACGCCTTCGGGATTTTGATAGTTCTAAGGATGGGGAAGCATCTAAAATTGGTTTTAGCTTTTAATCTGAAAGTGCAAACGAAAATCACAATTTGAGCCTCCGTGGACCCTACTATATAGGTACTTAAACATGTAGAGAAAAAACTAAAACACTAAAACTAATTACTATAATGCAACTCTCTAACTTAACAGAAACATAAATAGAAAATCTAAATTCTTATATATAGTCGATCCACTAATGATCTCTTATACACCATATAAAATATGAAGAAGTACTGTATATATGGCATGTAACCTTTATAGGTATAGCTTGCATTAGATATTGTGTTCATATATAACTGATGCAGGTTCACAAGGTGAGCGAATCTTATTTATTTTTTCTATTTTTTTCATTGTTGCTAATTGTAAATTATGCTTACCATTGCACTGTTATCTTTAACACTATTTTACATGTAGATTTTAACCTTATTTTTTATGTAGATATCTATATAAATGTATATAAATGTGTATATACAACGGCCAATGGCTTTCGGCTTAACATTTTCAGTATGGAATACAGGGGCCTACAATTTCTATAAATAAGGTCTTTCCAGCAATTCTAATTTTGTTTATGAAATGCAAATAAGTGTAGTGTAGATATTTTATCAGATACAGTCTAAAAGATATTGGTTTACCAAATTAGTGTTAATTAAGCATAAACACAACTAGATATTATTTTAAATACATTGATCATATTTTAATCTAAACTTAATGAATACTAAACAAATATTTCCATTCGTTGCACCCAAAAATAAAAGATAAGTTGTAAAAAACGATCACCTCGTAAGAAAATGATGGATGGCATCCTCAGTAAAATTAAGTCAGTAGGTACAAGTGTATTAAAGATCATACCGTCATTGATTATTATGCTTCCATGTGACCACATTCCGTGGTTCGAATAATTTAAATAAGAATATTTTAAATTATTTAATCACATTGTAGATATCCTGCATAATTTCCTGTATCTATATTTTTGAGAATGTCGTTTTCCAGAAATCAATAATAACACAAAATATAACTACCATTTATTTACATAGCCATATACATTTACATACAGATACTTTTTAAATATACCTATTTTTACAAAATTATTTCCAAATATTTGTAATATGAAACGGTTCCTAATGGAACATTGTGGTGTTGTTAAATAAAATATGTATAAATAAATAATGGGAAGAGGTTGTTTTTTAATTGTATACGTACACGTTAAACATTGTGGTGCATGTGTACCTATACAATTAAAAAACAACCTCTTCCCATTATTTGAAAGTAAAGCTCCTCCATTCAATGCTTTAAGCAAGTAATTGATCCAGGGGATAAGTTTCATCAAATCCCCTTGGGCTCAGGTATGTACACTTTCAATCAACTCTCCAAGTAAGTCATACTGATTGTGATAATCTTTTTAAAGTGAAATTTTGGTTTTTATGTGTTATTAGTTTAGCGTTAGACAAACAAAACTACATGTTTTGTAAACTATTGCATGAATCCGCCAATAAAAATTTTTAATATAATCTTTTTAATAGCTAATTTCATCCATGCTTTATCTTAAAAAATATTTACAAACAATATGAACCTACTTTTAGGCTCCATTTCATGAAAAACCAAACGTGACATGATGTGTACATATTTTGATTGCTTAAGTCGGTCTACATTTATAACTATGTATTCAAAATATGTCCAATTTTGTATTGGTAATATATCGACTGAATAATGTATTTTTGACAACAAGTCTAAATGACAAATTACATGGGTAGGTAGTAGTACCTACCTACTGTACCAAGAATGACGGTAAGTTTATTCGGTATATAAATCCGTCAGTGGAGCAGTAATTTTTACGTACCTATTCCGTAAACTATGTAGGTATTATGTATGTATGTACTGAATTTAAGCCTGGACTAGTTCTTTAAAAATATAAGTATACTTATGAACTAGTAGTTATATGTGTGGAATGTTGCACTCATTATGTTTTCACCCATAGCCTGCCATTTTATGGCATGCACCCGCTCTGTCCGTGTCGCTTTGCACTGCACTGTTCTTTTCCTCAAAATCAAAACAAAAAAAACTTTACTAACTCTCTCTATTTAAGTCGTTCTTCTTCTGGAATCTAGTGAGCCACGCTTTTCTCTACTACCTTGTGTTCTTCGCTTTTTCTAGATCTTGCAGAACCTTCAAAAAAAGCGAACGGAACGGAGGGGGCGCCTCAGTTCGGACCTCAACAAGTTTAAAAGCACCAAAAGCAATCTCATCTTTAAGGTAACCCGCTTCGAACCCGCTTATGGCATTACGCATGCCCGATCCGCGGCGCCTCTGCTTCCGCCACGTCACTGGATGGACATAGAGCTTCCTGAAAGGAAGAAGTTTGCTTTTTGTTTGACCTAGAATGCGGTAGAAAATATATCTCTAGGTTCACTCTAGCACCTACACGAATATACCACACCAAATGCTTTGCTGGACGATAGTCTAATTAGATTAGACTATTTTTCAAACACAAAAAAGCTCCATCGTATATATTTTTTTTTTTTTTAGAAAGTTTAAAAGGTAAACTTTTATAGGGTCATATAGGTAGGTCCTAGGTAGGTAGTGAAAAAAAATCATTACCCCAATTTTCTAATATTTTTTAAATATTTTCAAAAGTGTGGCAAGGCACCCAATTTATAGAAGCATAATTTCAATATTATATACTGTAGAAGAACATCGGACCTTCTATATAGTTTTGTGTTACCATTGCGATGCTATGGTGATTTGTATGTTGGATTTTAAACTGAACATTGTATAATATACAATGTTCAGTCTGTGAACTGGTATAGAATATTCTGTGAACTGGTATAGAGCACTCTACGCATACGTTGAAAGTGATTGAAAGGTCCATCTCTAGAGCAAAATAGAAATATCACAAAGGTTCTGTAAAAATTGGGTTAGATAAAGATTGTAAACTTATAGCAACAAATTGCAATCTATTTCTTTCCCGTTGCTTTTATGTTGTTTTGGGCATATCTCTTTCATATCATAGGAGGGGACCATCAACTTCTACATTAACGTATTAATAATACCTACAATGTTACCTAATCTGTCAACACTCACAGGAAGACAATTGGTTTTACTATTGAAGCTTCAACAATCAATAAATAAATGTTTAGTGTCAAAAAATGAATAACTAAAAAACGAAATGTTGAATCCGAGTATTTTTTTTAAATATCTATGAGAAAGAAAGTATTATTGTAATCCAAACATTTGTATTTCACTGAAGTTTAGTATTTATAGGAAACAACAATAAAATCACCTTTATTACTCTGCCGCATGCATTAACCGTTATTTGTATAGATTGATAGGAAAATGTTTATTATAGATAACTTTTCACCAGTGCATTTATAAAATACTTAGAACTTTCAGAACTGCACATTTTGACAAATGGAAAATATGAGGATATATAAAGATAATATGAAGAAACTTTCAAATTGGTCATTTTATTTAGTACCCACTAATATTATAATTTGTAAAATATTCAAATATATAGGATAATTCGTAGCTGGCTAATTTAAAAATTAAATTACTATAGTTTCAACGTACCATAATTTCAAAGTCCAGTGAAATAAATACTAGCGAGAAAAATCACCAATGAGTATTTGAAAACAGATATTTGAAAAAGTAGAATTGGATATTGTCTAAATAATCATATTAATTAGGTACTTGGATACATATTAGATACCGTACCGTATTATTTGATGTAAAACTAAGCTTCCTACATAGAATATAAAATTGTTTTGAACCATCTTGCACACTCACTCCTTATATACTGATATGCTGAAAAGCCTCTCTGCTGGTGTGATTTCACCTGTTACCAAAATGTAAAGACAAAAGTTTCCTGATCATATTTGTAAATCGTAAATCCAAACGAAAGTTTCAAGACTTTTTGCCAGCCATCAGAAAATATAAAAAATGATTCGAAACGTAAAAAGTTTTGTCGACGAACATGGAACACCTTGCCTAATGTCAAGGTTATCAGCAATTTTTTAAAATAAAATTCCCTTACTTTTCCAGATTTTTCCTTGACTTCTTCCCAAAACAAAATTAACATTATTAAAGGCAGATTAGCTATTTATGCACCAAGGGTGTTACTAAGATAATTTTTATTACTATTATTTATTACTATGTAAGTCACCCTCACTTCCTGAGGGTGACTTACATAGTGTTTAAGGATGTTGCCTGATGGGCGTAATCATCCAGTAATGCCAGTAGTTCTTACAAGATTTTATATTTCACTTCACACAAAATAAAAAGTAAAATCATAATTAGTAAGTTACGCAATATTTTAATATCTAAGGTAATATTGTTAACTTTATTCTTTATTTTAGTGTGAAATTACTCTCATATCAAAAAAAAAACACTTAAAATGCACGGAAAATAGAAAAATAATATTGTTGCACAGAGTTACGTAGTAGAAAGTATAACTACGAAAAAAGTGAAGAAACTTAAGAACTATTGATCAGACTGATAAACTTTCGATAATTTTGTGGTCACATCTAATTTTGTAGAATCATCAAAATCAGCGTTGTAAAATTTAATTGGGAATAATAATAATAATAACAATATGAAAGATTTTGAAAAAGCAAATCTTGAGGAAGTGAAATATAAAGATATTATAATGGCATCAAATTTCTTCACACCTACAAACTGTTAACTCCAATTAAACTAACTTTACGCTACTTTAATGGTCTTTCCTTAATCTCATGGCTTCCTGACTGTCTTTATTAATTAAATTTGATAACTGCCAACATGGAAATATAGACCATATTACGTATTTTTCCTACTTAGGGGCTCGATTCAGTCAACTTAGTGAACTGGAATCGCAACACGTTCCATATAATTCATATAATTATGTAAATGACTACATCAGTGCGGTAAATTATGTAAATGGTTGCATTAGTGCTGATTTACATATTCCAAAGAAATAGCCTACCGCTACCGAAAGCTAGGGGTGAGCTATGTTAGATGCACTATATTTGATTTTACAAATCTTCTACGCTAACTTCTATATATAGTAAATATAGTTTTCTATATTTATTTATATCCTTTTGTCTTTTTTGTGACATAGAGCTTGATGGTAAGAGAAGTACGCCTAAAAGGAGAATTTACCATGAAAGTGTTACGAAGTGTTGGCACACTTCGTAATCTAGAAACTAGTAGGTACATCTTATACTATGATTTTTTAAACTTACCTCGCTATACCAATAAATTCTTAAACTAGTATATTTAGCATAATAGGTATTAGCTTATTAGCTGAATATGTTTTCTTATGATAATCAATTTTGTTCTTAAAATATTTCCAAAATACCTTAAAAATATTGAATTTGCCATCTACATTCTTTTTAACGACTATCAGTATGTGACCTTAAGGTTTGGAATGCCTTTATTTCTCCTAATTCCTAATTTATAAAAACAACAGAAGTAATCTCCAATATATTGTAAAATCGACACCAGAAAAATATACCACGGGTGATAACGATCCAATATTAGGGAGGATAATGGTTTAATCAGAATTTGTCATAAAATTGATCGATACGGCCGCTGTTCTGAAACAGCCTGATGATGCTAAACTTTTAAGCGATCAGCTAACAAGCTTAAAGAGATCAGTTAACAAATGCCAATTGGGTACCTAACAATGGCGTAACTTTAGTATCTATATTAGTTGGGAATCCCCCTACCATTGTTGTAAGATAACCATAAACCATTCTTAGTAGTTGAAGATAAGCCTAGGTATATTTTAAAAATGTCATAAAAAAAGTACTTATTCTTTTATATTCAAGTAAAATACTTTTTTATTTAAGTAATTTTCAGTTCTATTTTTCAATTTATAGTCCTGTTCCTGCAGGAATCACAATCTAGTCAGATCCAGTAAAGTTATTCCTAACCAGTCAGCAAATTGTTTTCAAACAATCATGATCCTTCTGACTAGTCGGGGATTTCTGCAGGAATAGGCCTATTGATTGATTTCTTATTCGCTAACAAAAACAATCTATGGATTTAGACTTCCACAGAAAACTAAAATCAAAATTGCCTAAAGTTGGCTACCTTTGAAATAGAAAACACTGCAAAATTGTTGTGTACAATTTTACATAGTTCATATTATTATATGTTACCCTCATTAAAATTAAATTTAATATGATTACTTCACTTATGTTTATTTCACTGAATTAGAAAGGAACCAATGCATGAATACATTATTGTCATTAAAAAATTCGATAATAAAAAATCATTGTTACACAGCAAGCCATGAAATAAAATGAAAAGGCATGTTTCAGAAAGAATCGTTACTTCATGAAAACTAATACATATTCCAATTATGAATAGGAGCAAGGTCCTCATATTATACCAAAGGTTGCAGAATATAATTCTGAATGTGAAAATGAAATGTTTTCAACGTCTAGATCTCGAAATATGAATTGAATACAGAGATATATCTTTTTAAACTGCATGTAGCTATAATTTTTTTTATGTAAAAACGTTTAGGAGATCCATTACAAAACATATTATTGGATGGCTGGACTGGCTGTCATTCGTAATCCAATTTTTATAATCGTTTTTTCAATAAATAGCTTTCTGCACAAATATTTCAATATAATGTGTGTCTGCCGTTTACCGCCTACTTTTTATTAACTTTTCTATATATTAAAACATTGTTCACTTTAGTATAGCAGGTATACTAAATTTCAAACAATTCTAAGGGTAGAAACATAGTGACGTGACGAGGTTTGAGGCAAAGCAACGAGGTAAGTGATATACGTATAATTACCTAAATATAACCGAACATAGTGAAATGTCCTTCGCTCCATGTTTCTACCCTAAGATATCTAGATAGGGCCAGAGATCTATGTTCTATTCCATTCAAGGCCATTAAAACAATAGGTACTTCTTCGTTTACAATGACCAAATATTAAATATCCACATGTAGGATAATTACGCGCTTTCGTGCATGTTACACACTTTATGACACATTCTTTTTGCTCCAAAATTACGTGATCCACCGCTCTCTTTCAGACGATCAGCATGATTTACTACAAACGACTAAACTTATATTCCACCTAAGACTCATTAAGTTACTTTAGTGAGTATGTTTGGTTGTATCTCAAAGGATGTAGATAAAAATTGAAACTAGGCTGCAGCAAAGCAGTACCTTTTGAGATATATGTACATTATTTTCTACCTCCGATATTTTGATAAATGGCCAATTTTGACTTTATGCGTTATATGTTTCCTTCAGATTTCAGGATTATAATATGATGTTTTAAGGATTGGGAGGTCTCTCTCTCAGTAAGTATAATGTAAATAATAGGTAGGTATATCAAAAAACAATCTGAGAATTGAAGATCTGTCTACGTTTTGAATTTGTATTTCAATAAAGCGTCATTCGCTTCTATGGAGAAAAGTTTCATGAGAATCTGAAAAAATATGCAGGGTGTTACGGTACAAGGCGGTCATTTCCTCTGAAAACGGCGATCTCGATATCATTCCATAGCTTAATAGCAGCCAGCTTCATTACTGCGTTACTCCCAAATGACCTATTTTTGCATCCAAAGTTTGATACAAATAAATTAAATCATCCATATAATTTGACCGGGGTAATACACGCAATTGTTTTAGTGACTTTCAGTCTCTTTAAATTTTCAAATAATTGGCCTAAATAAAATGTCAACTGTAGGAATTTGCTACTTTCTTTACTATTACAATATTTGCATAGGTACATTCATAAAACCATAATAAGCCATGTAATATGGTTTATATGCATTTATCAAAAAGCACAACGAATTCGGTCTATATATTATATATATTGCACATGATATAAACAATATTCTAATCTTATTTATCTTCATATAATATGTACCTACACTTGATTATAAACTTGATACTCAATATGACGTTCATTAATTTATAGTATATTTATTTCTTCTTTACTCTGAATTTATTTCTACTTCACTAGGTTATTTTTCGTGGTGTTCAACAAACAATTCAACACACAAATTATAGTAAAATTTAATAGTTATTTATGCAACAAGTGCAAAAAGTAAGTGTTTATTGCACGCGACGTGAAATTGTCCAACGAGGTCGTCAGGCCGAGTTGGACAACACGTCGAGTTCAATAAACACTTTTTGTACGAGTTCCATACAATATTTTTTCTGCGTTCAAACAAAAATCAAAAAATGTTTTATTTAGGTGGCACCAAGCGCCACGTCGATTTGACATTTATGTTTGTCATGATCACAAAACGCTGTAGTAGAATGACAGATGAGTGCAATAAAGAACCAGTTTTTTCACTAAATATAGTTCAATAAAGTTTTGTTTTTTGCATGAACGTAGAAAATAGTTATTTATGCAACAAGTGCAAAAAGTAATTGTTTATTGCACGCGACGTGAAATTGTCCCACGAGGCCGTCAGGCCGAGTTGGACAACACGTCAAGTTCAATAAACATTTTTTGTACGAGTTGCATACAATATTTTTTCTACGTTCATACAAAAACCCAAAAACATTTAATTTAGGGGGCACTAAGTGTCACGTCGATTTGACGTTTATGTTTGTCATGATTACAAAACGCTGTAGTAGAATGACAGATGAGTGCAATAAAATGTTTATTGCACTAGTGCAATAAAGAACCAGTTTTTTCACTAAATATAGTTCAATAAAGTTTTGTTTTTTGCATGAACGTAGAAAAAAGAAATTAAATACTTAACTAGCTTTGTTCTATACGTTTCAAGTCGATTCTGGACTCGTCAGTAGAATAGTAAACGTTTGTGTGAAAAAAAAAATTATTGTCAGATTGACATTTTTAATCTCATGAATGCATACAATCTAATAAAACTTCTTTAAACTTCTTGATGGCTTCTAATGTTTTTAGAATACCCTGTGTATTTTTTACGTTGTCAGTCTCGTCTTGGAAAAATCTAAAAATCCAATCTACATAATACTGCTTGAAGAACAGGTTTGTTAATTGGTACTTTTCAATTTTTTTTAAAATGTTTTTTCATCAGGAGAAGTAAATAAAATAATGTTTTAATAGCATCTTTATTGGGTAATGTTTATTTCAGGGTTAATTATTACTCTGCTAAATACAAAAAATTCTAATTTGGGGAAAGGGTTAAGGAGGGTTATCCAATTATGATTAAAAGGGGCTGACGAACAGCAATAAAGCAAGGATTACAATATATACCACTTCATAAATATTAAGTGGAAGTTAAGAAAATAAATGTCTTCATTCGTTTCTTCATATCTAGTCTAAAATAATAACAAACTTCAAGTTTTTAAAAATGGTACTAATACACACTAAAAAACACTATCTACTAAAACAGAGTATGCGAACAATTTCTTTGTACCGGATACTATAACAGCTTTAAACAAATAACTTTAATTAAATCAATATTCAGCTTTAGATCGATCGTATGTTGACGTTCATGATGTAGAGCTTGTTTCATATTTTAGTCCTATTAGTGTACAATTATCTCGTTGTGACTTATAAACCCTTGCACATGTCAGGAAGAGACCAAAAAGCTTTGTCGGCGCACCTAGAAAAATAGACATATACAATATTTTCATACAAAAGTACCTACAAAATGAGTCACTACTTAGACCCATTAGAAACCCAAACTATGAGGAAAAACTAGGAGAAAGGGAAAACAACCCTACGAACTACTTTAGATAATATATATGTTAGTATTAAAAACTATGTATACCTACTTCAGATACACAGATATTTTATGAACTCGGTTTCTTGGTGTAATTTAGGAACATTTGCTTTTTTGCTAGGTATATGATAATACTACGACAGATTAAAATTATCCCAACCCAAGAGATGATTGAACACCAAACAAAAACCTGTAATTTTTTGCCTTATAAACCTTATATTTTTGTGACTATAAGACCTCGAAGGTGGTTTCAATATTGAATTTCAGGTGAAGTGGTAGTAAATCATGATGATTTTTTGCAGAGTGCATGCCGTCTTTTTATATTTAAAGCATGTTTTCAGTGTTCAATGAAAGGTAAGTCCGTAATACGTATAGAAATAGTTTGCTTGAAGTATTCTTTCAATTTTTGTATGCGAATAATTACCAGTGCTAGAGTAGGTGTTACTGTTAAAATAATAAATCATAAGCCCTCAAAACTAAAATATGTTACCTATTGATTTGAATATTTATTGTTATTGATCTTATTATTTTATTTAAAGTGCTGGGTACATAAATTTTTTAGTGAATCACAATTACTTTTACAACACTTGAACACATTTTGCTTACGTAACTAAGAAATGTCGCTTCTTAGTGCTCTTTGAAACAAAGGCACCGCTTGGGATTGGCTTGAGGCATTTTGCGGTTCAGCTCCCCTAGACTTGACAAAAGGCGAGGTTGCTTCTTAAAGTTTCTTTATTATTACACCGTTTGGTTATTATGATTAATGTTTTGTTTATTTTACAGCTTATGCAGTATTTTGTAGTTGTTCATTGAAAACCTCATGAATAAAACTGGTAACCTAATGCTGAAGAAATTATTCCTTCTCCTGGCTAAGAGTAATTTTGACAACTCCGTATAATTCGTTTAATACATCCTTAGAAATGTTCCTTCTTCCGGTTGAACACGAAAAAATCTTTAAAAGAAAAATATTTAATAAGAATCTTAAAACTTTTTAGTTTATTATTAGTTTTTAGTTAAAAAATAAAATTAGAAGTGACATCTATGTAGTTTCTCAACGCTCTTCTGTGAAATTTGATGATGCTGATGATGATGATAGTAATAAAAACCTTAGTACTAGCCCGTCTGCAAAACCTAAACCATCGAAGAACTGAAAAGTGCATATTCAACGAATACGAATATTGCCTTTGCAAGACGATTAATAATAATAATAATAATAATAATAATAATAATAATAATAATGATAATAATAATAATCTACCTCTCATTCTTATCACAAGGATTTACTCTAAAGATCTGCGGCTTGTGTGAGAAAAAAGGTGGGGGAGAGCTCAGGAACGGCTTAAGTTAGTAAAGTTTACTATCATTTTCGTGCAAGTTTTTAAATGAAACAAGTTTCATTCTTAAATTTTACGTAACAGTACATTTTTTTAAAGATATTATGTACGTTTGATCATAACTTTCTTCTATGGATAACTTTTCTTATTGCTTTTATGAAAAAGCTGTTTTTTGCTAAGACATTTTTTCTTTCATATTGTGCCTCAGATAATTTTGAAAATATTTTTAATTTCAAGTATAGTCGAAACTCAAAGAAAAACTTTTACTTCAAATTGACTAATTTACACTCACAGTTTTAACCTATTCACCGCCGTGTTCCTTATTTAGTCATATTTTTTTTGTCATGAATTTTCTTTAAATCATAAACAGAATATTCATATTACACGTTCTTTAAACTAGAAATAAAGATAACACACTTAAAGAAGAAACATTCATATATTAGATTATCTATTTTATTGTTGTATAAAGTCATTATACATTCATTATATCTGGAATTAGTGTCAGAAAAATTTAAGAAACAAAACCAGTTGCGGCAGGTCCCGGTTTTATTCAAGGAATGAGTCTTAAAGTAAAACAAATTATTGTATTAAAACTGATAGCTCATTATGTATTATTGTAATGTTGCAGTTTTTGAACATGGCCAGCGTGTTCATGAGGATATTCAATTTGATCTGTATGATGCTCCTGATTGGACACTGGTCGGGCTGTTTGCAATTTTTGGTGCCGATGCTCCAAGGATTTCCAGCTAACTCGTGGGTTGCAATCAACGAATTACAGGTAATAACACTTCGGTCTGTCAGATTTCTATTTGTCAAAAAAAAACCTATTGTATTTGATGTTATTGGCGAATTAAATTACCGATGAGGACGCTGTCAATTGTAAACAAATATGGATGAAGACGAGTAAAAATTTTGCATTTCATATCACATCATCTAGCAATTTACCATTCAGCTGCCATAAATATAGTTACTTCATGTGCTAGTTAGGGTGAAATAGATAAAAAGAGTGGTTAAAGTAGTCAAACGTCCCATATAAGTGCTTCATTGCTAATTATATAAATTTTTTGAGTTGAAACAGGTACCCTAGTTTCTTTATATTTTGGACTAAAATAAGTGTGATAAACTGTATGGTGATACCATATTAGTGCTTGTTTTTTGTTAAATAATGTTTAAATTAAAATATATTCTGCTTTTATAAGACTAATGATAGAAAAGTATAGAAAAACTACAAGTGGTTATATATGTTGTGTAAATAAACGTGTTCCATGTTATTAAATTGTTACATGCCTTTTGGAGAAATGTATGAGAAACAGTTTCTTATACTTGGGTTACCTGTCTTATATCTTAAACACTTCTATTGACACATTTTGTGGAATGACACCCATAAACAGTATAGACAAACAGCAACAAAGTGGTTATGTTGTGTAAATAAACGTGCTCCCTGTTATTAAATTGTTACATGCCTTTTGGAGAAATGAATGAGAAACAGTTTCCTATACCAGGGCCAAACTTCTACCTATCTTCAATCTTTAACACTTCTATTGACACTATGTGGCTTGTTAAGCTTCACATACTTGGGAGCAGTAAGCTAAAAATCTGATTCTACAACAAGTAGTAAATTTAATACTTTATAAATAACTAACATACTTTTAAGGCATTTTTAAGCTGAAAAACAAGTTATCGCATACCAATAAGTCGTATCCATAGACAAGTCGAAGCCGATAATATAGCAAAGAGCAAGATAGGTATTTTATTAACCTCCAACTTTTACGAAAAAGAGTGCGAACTACCCCGCGAAAACTTAGATAAGTTTTGTATTGTTACCATACTTATAACTGTAATTACCGATGGTAAATCACAGGAAACACAAGGATTGAATGAAGAACGGCACACCACGTTTCCTTATTTGTCATTTTCGGTTTACTCTTTATAATCTAATTTGAAACTGCATAAAAAATTCCGACAAACGACACACTTGCATAAACAAAGAGGCCGCCGTCGACGTACAGGTGTTTATTTTGTCAGAATTTTTTTTTACAGTTTCAATTTACATTATAGATATAGATTATACCTAATTATTTGGAAAATATATCTAATAATCAGCTATTTATAGTACCAACTTGATACATCATCTATTCAGGAAAAATTGTTTAAAAACAGTTTAAATGAAAATACCCGTATCCCATCTTCTGGTAATGGGAAAACAAGTTAGCAGAAACTATTAACTATCAATACCATAATTTATATCTACAAGAAACAATGACACCTAAAATAACACTTTTAACTAAATATTTGCTTTCATTACTTTCTAGGAAGCCTTTTGGTTGGAACAGTACTCATGGGCATTATTTAAAGCAATGTCCCATATGCTTTGTATAGGTTACGGAAGATTCCCACCTCAATCTCTAACAGATATGTGGCTAACGATGTTATCCATGATATCTGGAGCCACTTGCTACGCCTTGTTCTTGGGTCATGCTACGAATTTGATCCAGAGTTTAGACTCCTCCCGAAGGCAGTACCGTGAAAAGGTAAATACGGCTCCACCGGCTGCGGTTTTGTTATCGCTTATTGTTATTTCGTGTACAGAATGATGTATAACAGGTGTAACTAGATTAAAAAATCGTATACTCATACAGACCTAAAGAATCTAAAACCTGTAGAATTTCATTAGGTAACTATAACAATGTGTAGGTATGTACAGTCTGACACTCTTAGTGAACTGTATGTACATATACAGTGCTACTATATGTATATTTCATATGTTTTATTATCGCTTGTATTTTTTACAATTATGAAAACGAAAAATATCTTAAAATGGTAAAGTTATAATTTTTTATAATTGACATGAAATAAACCTTCAACAGGCACTTTAGTAGAAGAGTCCCTAACTTTAGTAGAAGAGACGTCAAGTCTATATTTTGTCTTCATACACAAAATAAGTTAAGGTTTCGAATTTGCACGGAACCAGCTTAGTTCCTTAACGTAACCACTTATTATCTAATATTGTCCCAATACAATTAATAGTCTATGTAAAAATAGGATTAATATCCGGCTTCATCCTGAGCAATAAATATTTTTTAAGAGCTGTACGCACGAAACGAAATTTCAATTTATGGCTTAATCCGGCAGTTGACAGATGAGGTTTTTGTTTTTTCTTTTCAGGAAAACCGAATGAGTTCCTCTATTCACTATTCCAGCAGTTTGAGATTATTAGTTTAGAAAATAGATCTCAAGTTTAGATTCCAACTGAATTAAATACAAAGAATCCTAGATTACAATCGGATATTCAAAAATGACTAGGGATAGTTATTCTATATACTTATAGTCAATGATTAAAGGAACACTAGAGTCATATAAATCACCTTCAATAAGATACCAATTGAAGATAAAAGAGGTTTAGGAGTTCTTGAGTAAGTGATCCTTCACCTTGTAATAATGATTGAACTTTGACACTAGCAGTCATTAGCCTTTGCATAATAATTCAATGAAATATATTTTTGTAATAAATACATTTTTCAACATGAAAATACATAATTAAAACATTTATTTTGGTAGCTGATACCTAAGTACTAGAATAAAATATGATTACTTGATTAAAGAAGAATCTCAAAACTTATTTGCAGGCACTGAATAAAGACCTTTATCCACATGCAGACCGTGACTTTATCATTAAGAACATTTAAATTCTGTCAGGAGCATATTTAAATTAATACCTGTACCGGGTGGCCAAATTTACTTGCTATTATAGGACAACTCGAGAACTTAGAGAGATACAAAAAAATTAACCCCCCTTTCTCGAGCTCTTTTTATGAGAAAAACTTAACGCTGAAATGCAAAATGTCCCATCTTCTTTTGTTTTTGAGATATTAGGGAAAATTTGCTTTTTCAAATTTTCGGTCCCTGCGCATATCTCGGTTATTTTAGATATTAGAAAAAAAACAACTTGTATGTTCTTCAGACACTTTTTTAAACGGAATGCAGTGGCGTAGACGATATGTTAATAAGTTGATAAAATTTCGAGTTATGACATCAACTTGTATTTTTTTAAATGAAAATCATAGCCAGCTATGAGTTAGTTAGAAAGATAATTGTTTTCTCTTTTCAGCGATATATAATATGTGTGGTTCATTTATTCGACTTTGATGGCGTTGATGATCTTTGACTTTTTAAGGTTATTAATAGCTCCTATTTCGTTTTCACATAGTAGGCGTATGTCTTTTGTTTGAAATTTAAGTATTGACAGTTCTAACTGCATTTATCACTTCGTGTCTGTAATTTATCCCGCTTATAATGGGTGCGTTTCGAATCGCGCATTATGCACATTTTGCTTCCTACGTTCGTTCCAATTCACGCATTCTGCACGTCGTAGCATCCATAGCTCCTCCTACTTTTGGCTTCGTAGCACACAGGAGCTGCATCTTGTACGAGGTGCTGCGTTTATGCATTGCGTGCAACTTAACCTCATTTTTTCAACTTTCGAAGGGAAGGGAACTGATTCTGTGGTGTGGTGTTGCTAGTTTCAATCAATTCGTTTGCAAGAACAAGAATGCCCGAAATTTTGCTGGTTTCTCCATCACGAATTTAAATAAATTATAAATTGTTCACAAAAGTACCTGTCAATGTGTCAAAAGCCGTTCCGAAATGCATGAGCGCATCACACGCATCTGCTAAACGGAACGCTTTTATGTGTCACTGCAGCAGATGCGTTTGATGTACGTTTTGGAATGCACCCAATAATTGATATGCGTATAGTTGTTTCCTAGAAATTTTAGAATACTTTGAAATTTCAAGAGTGCCATTTCAAAATTATGAAAAATTAGACATGCTGGAATTTTATATAAGAAACAATAATTATTACTGTAAAGGTACGCCCACTGTGCCAAAACAAAATGGCAGCTATTAATAACCTTAGAAATTCTAAGATTCCTTAAAAAATAGTCAAGCCGAATAAATTAACCACACATATTATATATCGCTGAAAAGATATCTTTTAGAAAGATATCTTTTTAGATATTTCTTTTTAGTTAGAAAAAAAAATCTTTCTAACTAACTCATAGCTGGCTATGATTTTCATTTAAAAAAATACAAGTTTATGTTATAACTCGAAATTTTATTAAAATATCGCCTACGCCACTGCATTCTGTTTAAAAAAGTGTCTGAAGAACATATAAGTTGTTTTTTTCTAATATCTGAAATAACCGAGATATGCGCAGGCACTGAAAATTTGAAAAAGCGAATTTTCGCTAATATCTCAAAAACAAAAGAAGATGGGCCATTTTGAATTTCAGCATTAAGTTTGTCTCATAAAAAGAGTTTGAGAAAGGGGGGTTAATATTTTTGTATCTGTCTTAGTTCTCGAGTTGTCCTATAATAGCAAGCAAATTTGGCCACCCGGTACAAACTATATGAAACATTTACTTAATCCCCTTTATTAAAATACCACGCGCCATGAAGTTACCAAGAATATAACAAAGTTTTAATATTTATACATTCGAGTTTGTTCTGTAAATCGCAGGGGAGGAATGAAAGGAAAAATTGTCTGCCTTTGAATATCTTTCCGGCACAGATATCAAGAGAGCCATTTGTTAACCCCTTAGTCCCCACATCATTGCCACGACCTCTTCTAAAACTTCAGTGGTTCCATTCTACAGCGTGGTGCATTACTGAAAGGTGCCTAATAATTTTATATTTGAATTTAAATTAGGGAAAACCACAGACTATTTATTTTACGTTATTTAAACTAATTTCCGTTTCCAGCCTTGGTTAGCGTATTGTCAATAAGCGACTACTTAGTTACTGAAATCACCGAAATTATTCTCGCATAATAAAAGAGGCACCAGAGAAAAAGATTATAGTTTATAATTACTAACCATCTATGAACTGTGGAACCGTAACTTTTATAGTCTAATGTCTGTCATATGTGTTTTAATTTCAAATCCGGAAAAGAACTGGTATTTTATACAGGGTGTCTCACCAGGAACTGCGTCGCTCGATATCTGGGAAAGTACTAATCCGAAATATTTGAAAATTTGACAACATGGTAAAGTCTCTAAGGCGAATGCAACTAAAATATATACAGTCTGTCCATAAAGTAACCCCCCCCTGCTACCTTTTGAACGAATCGAGTTAGAGAGTTCTACCAAAATACAGGGTGAATCGCGTAAAATGAAGTTGATTCTGACGATAAATTCGATTTTTCAAATTCAAAGATGGCGCCACGGGCGCTGTCAACTCAATTTTTTTAAATGGTACTGTGTGCCGTGTTGCACCTCATTTAAAAGATAATTCAATTCTCTACTTTCTCGTTTTTTAAAAATGACAATCGAGTTAGCTGTTCTCTAGTTACAAGCGTTTCTGTTTCTAATCTGATCCATGAATAAAATGTTAATTAATATTTTAATGCAACAAATTTTGAACAAATATTTATTAAAACAAAAAATAAAAGAATAAATAAGTTATTCAAAATGTTGTCCATTGATTTCTTGGAACATAAAAAGTCTACTTTGAAATTCTGGCCTGACATTTCCTAAAATTTCCGCAGAGATATTTCTACACATACGTGTTAGACGTATTGCTGTAGTTCGTCGATATTTACTGGAGGAGTCCTGTAGACTTTTGACTTCAAATATCCCCATAAGAAAAAATCAAGAGGAGTTAAGTCCGGGGAACGAGCCGACCATTCTATCGGGCCCCTTCTACTAATCCATCTGCCCGGGAAATGGTTATTTAAAAAATCGGTAACAGGTCCATAGAAATGAGGAGCCCCCTCCCCCATCTTGTTGAAATACAATACTTTGAATGTTATTGTCTGCTATTCTTTCTATCTTTAGAAAAATTTCCACCCGCATGATTCTTAAGTACCGCTCTCCTCTTAAATTTTCTCTTAAATCTATCAAATCTATCAAATCGAATAAATTAAAAAAATAATAAAAAAACCTGTAGACATTTTCAAACACTCTTAAATTAAACGCTAAACTACTTTCTCGAACCTTATTGACGTTTCAGTGACAGTGGCAAGCAAGGCAAGGAGACTTGATAAAAGCAAAATTTTTAAATATCGTTAATACAAACGTTTGTAACTAGAGAACGGATAACTCGATTGTCATTTTTCAAAAACGAGAATGTAGAGAATTGAATTACCTTTTAAATGAGGTGCAACATGGCACACTATGCCATTTAAAAAAATTGAGTTGACAGCGCCCGTGGCGCCATCTTTGAATTTGAAGAATGGAATTTATCGTCAAAATCAACTTCATTTTACATGATTCACCCTGTAGTTTGTTAAAACTCTCTAACTTGATTCATTCAAAAGTTAGCAGGGGGGTTACTTTATGGACAGACTGAAGAACTCTCCAACACTTCCGATTATACCGAAAGTCGGCATAAACTTCGTTATTTTAAATGGGACCCCTGTATATTATTGCATTTTTGGATTCTACGGAAAATTTTAACATCAATTTATGTGGCATTCCCTATAGCTACTAGGAGTTACGCATTTTGTGGTATTGATATTTAAAGAAAAAAATTGACGGATGCAAGAGCAGTGTCCGCAACTTTTTCCGGGAAAGTGATATTAAATTGATTTTTTGTATTCTTAGAGACCTTAAGCGATGTTAAATTATGGGGTATCTATATGTTTAAAAATATTATACCAAGTGTTCCATTTTCGCTGTTACATTTTGGACATCCATAACTTTTTAAACTCAAATGGAACACCCTGTATTATTCCACTATATCTTGTGCACATTGAAATTCTCTTTCAAGCCATATAATTTTATAATATAGCCATATATATCATTAGGGTTATGATTATTACTTTTGAAGATATTTGCAAATTTCTAGTATTTTGGCAGTTTTAAAATCGGTTAAAACAAACAACAGTCATGCATGGGTCAAATACATATTGTTGTGTGTTGTGTCTGCATAATTTACATTCGTTATAAATAATTACTATTGTAATTATACTGGCGCGTTTAAATTGCTTAAATGAAGATTATTTAAATTTATTTATTATTTTTGGAGAATGTGAATTTTAACAAGAACTTTTGATACATTTGCTGCTCGATATCCGCAAAAAACGCAAGCCATCACCAAATGCAGTGGAACAAATTACTGAAAACTTTAAAAACTTTGGTTCCATCAAAGCAAAGCAAAACAAAGTTGAAAAAATTAAGACTATTGTTGCATGATATCAAAAACTATACTAGGAAACTAAATAATAAAATATTAAAAAATACACTGCTTATTTTAGCAAGTGTTCAAATTACAAGTCACTATCATGTGTCACAAGTTCTTGTTAAAAGTATCACATTTAAATTAACGAAGTTCATGTCGGCTGTGTTCCGGTATACCCGGAAGTGCTGGAGAGTTCTACAATATTTTGGTAGCGTTCGTCCTAGAGACTTTACTATGTTGCCAAATTTTCAAATATTTCGGATTAGTACTTTCCCAGATATCGATCGACGCACTTCTTGGTGACACCAGAGAACTTCGTGGGAGTTCTCTGGTGACACCTTGAATATCTCCTAGAATAATTGAACTACTTATGTTTAGATCCGTGATGCTGTAATCTGCACTGTAAGGACATACAGATACAAATAAAAAGCAATACCTATCTATATCCTATCCTATATTAATCTGTTTGATTTGCAAATACAGAGGGAACTGCCTGTCCGGAATAAAAAAAATCTTTCTTTTCAACGCGATGTAGTTACAGTTGCGTAAATCACCAAAATTTCAGTGATTCGTGAAAACGCTTCTCAAAATTGTGTTATGCAAGTTAAGTAGTCGTAATAAATTTTTTAAGTGCTTGCAAAATAGTATATGAAACGAGAAACGGGCATCATAAGGCGTACTTTTATCGCACGCGTCCAAGTTTAGAAAACGAACCACAAACTATGACGAGTTTCCTAAAGGACAAGTGTGATAAACGCCTTATGAAACGCGTTGTTTACAGTATTTTTTCTATTTTGCACATTTTGCACTTTTAAAAGCAAAAAAAACAATCAGAAAGTTGAATTCCCGTATAGGGATTTTTATACATATTCTGGAACAGTTGGTATCATTGACGTTTATCAACTTTTCTTTGCTTGAACATTTAGTTAGGTCATGATTTATATACCTACCATTTTTGTACGTCATTACTATAGCAACTATTGCACACCATACAAAACAAAGGATGTAAATATGTTGCTTCCAACATTTAAAAACAAAAAGTTGAGTGTTTAAAAACAAAAAGGGTTTCTTTTCGATAGTTTCATAATGACTTGTTTATAGACGCAAAATGGAAAAATATCTATTCGAACTTGTCACTATTATACACCCTTTCAAAATATGTTACCCTTGTTACCCGAGAGTTCTATAGGTATTGATTAACAACTCTTGAATGTTTGAAGTTCACCAAAGTTGGTACTAAATTGTGAGCACCATGAATTGAATTATGTAATTTTCTATCTATACCAGAATAGCACAATGATTTGAATTCATCTTCCAATTTATTGAAGATAGCAAATCTCAAGCAGAGGAATGCAATTTTTTTTCTATTATAAAATTAGGTATCTTGGAAAAGGTTTTATTTAGATATAGAGAATCTTTATGAAATTGCTATTAAATCAACAAGTAGAATAAAAAAAATCATTTTAAGTCAAGAAGTTGACAGCTACGTCCGGTATAACAGGAAATACAACGACCTTTAAATTATTTTGCTTAAAGAATTTTTCAGAAAAAAATTATTCCAACTTTTTATACTTCTAAGGAACTAGTTGCATGACAGATCCCGTATAAAGACTGGGGCACGCACTATCGCCAGTTGATGGTTGAGGTAATCTTTATCTACACGTTAGTTTAGTTAAATCCGTTAACCGCATTATCGGTTAAACGCTATGCGTTTCCGCAGGATGCGCAAATATATTATGTGGGTATAGGTATAATGAAAACTCTGTCTTTTCAAATATATTTTTTGTCTGCTTATAATTTAAGCTTAATACGATACTGTCTATCGTAATACCTACTACTTTAGCTAATTTAGTTTTATTTTCAATCTTACATAGAGTGCGCACTAACAAATTTTGAAATATAGAGCAGAGAGGGCAGGACAGAGCATAGTTTCCTGCTGAATTGCATGGTGTGTATTCTCGTTAAAAGTGTGTCAGCTCCTATTTGATATTTTTTGAAGCTTATTAAAATAGTCGTTCAAGAAACTGAGGAGCTAGTACCGACTGCCTAGGTAATTCAAACTGCGTTTGGAAATTTGTGTTTCATGTTTTGTTCCTTTTAAATAAATTGTAGGATATAAAAATAGAAAATAATGGAGCAAAAAAGTAAGAATTCAACATTTATTACGTTTTATCACTTTGTAACGTTTGGAATATTTAAACATAATAAAATGGAAGTACCAAGGCTTACAAAAATATGAATTAATTAATTAATTCGAAATACGTACCGGGTGGCCAAATAAGAATGGACGCCGGCTGAAGTGGTGGGGGAAGGTTAATTTTATTTTATTCAAATAAGGATAACTCCGGTTTGGGTTATCAGAACTAAACGAACTAGGGCTCGTTTAAAAGAGCTTTTCTTACTGAATAATCTGCAGTATATATTGTTCCTGAACTTATTTTACCGTGGTAGCTAGAAGGCGCTGTTTGACATCGTAACAGTTATTGTGCGTTTTCATAAAAATTTTAAATAGCAGGCTATGTCTCTTTTTACATATTTAAATACAGCACAAAATTTCCAAAAAATCAGCTCAAACCGCAACTTTATATCTTCGGTCTAACGGGAGATATTAAGAGAACAAATAAAGTTAGGTTGCATCCTAGACCTATAATAGTCTAATAAAAAATTATACTAGTAGGCTATGAAACGAAAAGAGATAAATAGGTACGTCAAAATATTAAAACGTTCAGTTACATGTCAATGTCATTTAGTTAAAGTCGTTTCATGTCTTATTAAGTTTGTATTGTCCGGGTTTTTCTTGTTGTTGTTCGTGTTGTTTCTTGTTTATTCTGAATTGTAGTTTATTGTTCGTTTTTTCTTACAAAATGATTTATACAAACGAAGAGTTGACATGTAGGTAAGCCATTTGACATGGTTTATTTTGAATCAATGAGAAATGTTACAGTTGCTGCGAGAGTATATGCGGAACAATATCCTAATAGATGGGACCCCAATAAAAAACTTTTTCTACGAGTAAATCACCTTCTGCGAACAACTGGAAATGTTCATCTAACTGTATACCTTCGACAACGCAGAGGTCGCACCGAAGGGAACATTATTAATGTGTTAGCTTATATATAGAGTTTAATCCTCAACTAAGTACTAGAACTATTGCGAAAGACCTTGGAGTAACTCAAACTACGGTTTAAAACATAGGTACTCAAGGAACATAGTTTTTGTTTCATAGCCTACTAATATAATTTTTAATTAGACTATTATAGGCCTATATAGGCGGCAGCCTAATTTTACTTGTTCTCTTAATATCTTCCGTTAAAGAGAAGGTAGAAAGTTGCGGTTTGAGCAGATTTTTTGTAAATTTTGTGCTGTATTTAACTATGTAAAAAGAGACATAGCCTGCCATTTAAAATTTTTATGAAAACGCGCCATAACTGTTACGATGTCAAACAGCGCTCTCTAGCCACCACGGTAAAATAAGTTCAGGAACAGTATATACTGCAGATTATTCAGTAAGAAAAGCTCTTTTAAACGAGCCCTAGTTCGTTTAATTATGTTAACCCAAACCGGAGTTATCCTTATTTGAATAAAATAAAGTTTAACCTTCCCCCACCACTTTATTTTTAAAGGTAGAGCAAAGTGCATTACAAGAAAAAGATTGAAAATTTTACAAAGATTACAATGCCACTATTTAAAATACCTCCTAACTTGGCATATTTTTGAGAAAAATTCCATTTTCTGATTGACCATAGCAATTGCGACCCCTAGCGGTCATCCTACGAACTTGAAAATAATTTCCAGCGATTTCTCTTGTCCGATTTACTTATTAGAATTTTTTTCCCAAAGTTATACGATAAGTAGTTTCTGAGATACAGCCGGCGTCCATTCTTATTTGGCCACCAGGTACAATATTAAATAAAATACAGCACGTAGTACGCTTATTATAAACAAACATAAAAAAATTATTTCTATATCAATTTTAATTGAGGTTTTCATGTTCTTTTGAAACATCAAGCCGCGGTTTTTTTGTAGATACCAACTTGTTATACAAACACTCTGTACAAACAGCATGTGAATTTTATGTTAAATTGTTGTTAATATTGTTGTTTTTTAAACTTTAATGGAATTGAGATCATTTAGGTATATGAAGTGTGTGATTTTGAGAAATTGTGACACTTATTAGCTGTAATAATTGATAACTGTTTGAGAGTCATACCTTTTCCTAGCTAGTCTCATTCATTTGCCTTTAAAAATCTCAGAACTGCTCTAGGGTTCTCTTAAGAATTCATTAACTCAGAATATATAAATATTTTAAATTACAACTGGGACACCTTCATTCTGTATTTTTAATTACACATTTTCTGAAAGGATACTTTTTACCCACGAATGCCTCAATTGAAAAATCAACACAATTAAAAGTAAAAATCAACCTGACCAAAAGTTCTTTAAAATATGTTTGTTAGAACGTATTTTATACTTCACATACTTACTGTTATGTATATACAGGGTGAATTACGTTTCGAGAATATACGGGGATAATAACTTGTACACGGGGGTTTTTTGCAATTTTCTATTGATCAGAAATATTGGTGTTGAGGTGCGACTTCCGGTTCCACCGGATGTTGATGTCAACTTGTTCATTTCAAATGGAATGGAACATTTTTAATCGATAGAAAATTGCGAGAAACCCCCGTATACCAATTTTCAGAATTCCAGTACGTGTATTCTAGAAACGGCTAATTGAAGGTTTACGTAGTAGGTACAGCCTGTATTTCGTATGGACATTAAAGTTTCCCATTTCATGAAAAGCTTAATAAGCACTTTGTGATCTAGAATCTTACAGTTTCTAGATGAAATTAGTTACTTACCTAGGTCACATTAGATTTGGATTGCCTAAAATATTTATTAATTGAAAATGTAAAATATGGTTTTTACTACAAGGGTCGCGCCATTGGCATCTTATGATAGGTCTAGGCCTTTCATAGAACATAGAACAGATTTCAGCATGCAACTATGTCATATACACTTTATATTAATTTAGGTGATAATTTGAACTTTGTTATACCAGTCGGCTAAAATAATAGGCAGTGACTCATGGTCTAATTCAATACTATATATAGAATATATATATATATATATATAGAATAGGGACGAAGTGTAAATACTTAATACATAGCGGCACAAACGTTTGCACATAGAAAAGTGATGCCGCTTACGCATTACTATTGAACAGAACTATAAATTGTCTGTTCCATGGTGGTTCCATGCTTCTCTATTCGATGCCACCACAATTCTTTACGTCGGATATAGTTCCGCCTTTGTTTAACGGGTTAAAAAACGAAGAGCGAGATATGCAACCTATGTAACAAAAGTCAAGAGTGTCTAGAAGATCGGACATGCGCATTTCACACACATCCAAGTAGTTCTTCGCAGCCTGACATTAGCGTAGTACGCGGGAAATGCTGTAATTTATGTCTGAACTGCATATATTAATTGGTGAACTTGGTAATGTGTTACTTAGTTTATTTAGTGTTCGAAGAAAAGGATTTTATTATGGAAGCGATCGCGGGGAGCAGTGGATTAGAAACGCGTAAACGATCTCATCTGACAAGCGAGGAAATTCGTATGATAAAAAATTTCTATGAGCGATTAAAAGCGCGTGATAAAAATTTAAGTGTAGTGGATGCGGCGGAACTGTGTAGTGAATTAACAAAAGTCTCCGTTCGTAGGGTATTTCGTGCAATAAAATATGGAGACACAGACTCCATTGCTCTGGCAGAAGACAGCGATTTGCCCAAACTCTCGTATAAATTGCTTACAAGGACAATGCATGAAATGAATTTCAAATATTGCAAACGGAATCGGAAGAGTTAACGCTTATAGAGAAAAATGAGATTGTGACATGGAGACGAGAATATTTGGAGAAAATAAGAGAATTTCGCGCTTTAAATAGAAAAATATATCATATGGATGAGACATGGTTAAATGAAGGATGGGTAGACATGTGTTGTGTTGTGTAGTGTAGTGTAGTGTAGTGAAATGAAGTGAAGTGAAGTGAAGTGAAGTGAAGTGAAGTGAATTGAAGTGAAGTGTTAAATAGTAAACTTGCTCCGGAATGTGATTAATCGCGTTTTCGGTGGCGGCTGTGGGTTGGTGGTGGGCCATCAACACTTAAAAGCGTTCTTTTAATATCTGTGGCAATATTCATCAATTTCGTTCGATGTACAACTAATCTGTAAGGTGAGTTTGAAAAACAATTCACAATTTCTATAACACCGTTCATGTTCTGATATTTTTTATATTTATTTGACATTATTAGCGCCTTTCCAATGATTTTTGCGTATGCCTATGGAATTACAGTCCCCACCACAATTTATTACGTCACGCGGTAATACGTCACTGCCTATTATTTTGTCCCACGGGTGTAGTCAGTCACATAGATAATAGAAGAAGTCAGTCATATATTGGATACCACAATGCCTTCTTGCGATTCTTATACGTAGAGTCAAGGGCGTATTTTTTTAAATTTTTTCTAAAAATTGTATGGCATTGATGGTGAGTTGTGGTAGGTACTTTTAAAACATGATTAGTTTTTGCATTATTATGCAGTATATTAATATTAATGCAACAACTATATTAATAAAATGGTACCTACACCACTCTTGTGTTTCTTATAGTTAATATAAAAATGTTTATATGATAACCTTTTCACAATATCACAATACTTTTTATAGAAATCCATTCCAACAAGAGCAAAATCACATAAACTCGGGGGCAAATTAAAATTATCATTATTTATATAGCAATTATACTATCATTTTTCTCCTACTTCTTGCTTGGTATCTAAGATTTTGCACAATTCGACATTCATAATCACACTAGTCTATTAGACTTTCTGCTTTTCTAGAATATCTCATTCCATTAAGGCATAAATATCGTACTCTGTATTTGATTGAACTGCAGCCCGGGCACAGAAAATAATTTTATGCACATTACGTATCTGCACCAAACAGGTAAAGCAAGTAGAGGAGTACATGGCTTACCGAAAATTACCCCGAGAGATGCGACAGAGAATAACAGAGTACTTCGAGCATCGATACCAAGGCAAATTCTTCGATGAAGAATGCATACTCGGTGAATTGTCTGAGAAGCTGAGAGAAGATGTGATCAACTACAACTGTAGATCTTTAGTTGCTTCTGTCCCCTTCTTTGCCAATGCGGATTCTAATTTCGTATCTGATGTTGTTACTAAATTGAAATATGAAGTCTTCCAACCAGGTAAAAGGTTCTTTTGATGTGGTGTAATGTTGAAAAAAATATATAAATTTTTTTCTCTGATAAGAAACTGATTATATATTTTACTAATTAGAAATAACAGATACAACTTGTCAAGATATGCAATATATTTAAAAATTATTGGCTTGTCACTAGCCCAAAATAGAGTGATAAATACTGAATATGTTCGACACATATTTAAGATCATTATTACATTTTACAGTACCATTAAGTACTTTTTATGTGCAAAATATTCAATTGGTGAAATAGCACATGATAAGATACAATTAAATAGTTTATTATGAAACTGCATTAATAAAGTAAAAAAGTGAGTAATCTTTTATATCTTTATTCCTCTTATTTCTCACCTCTATTAAAGAGCTATTATAGTTCACTAGTAATTCTCAGGAATATTTGTAATACTTATAATTTATAAATGTATTTACGAACTTTTCAAATTGTACGAATATTTGAACAAATAAATGATGTTTGCAAAATAAAGATCTTATGGAATCACATAATATAATTTTGATAGATGGGTGGCTGACTAGATGGTCCATCTCTACATGTAAATTAAATATGTTTAGAAGACTATACTGTATAATAAGATTAATTTGGTAATTTACCAGAGCCGTTAGATCCACTAACCCACCATTAAAATAAATACTACTTATATTTTCCAATTATCATTTGACTTTTTTGAAAAAATTTTAAGATTCTGGAAAAATAAGTAATAATTAATTACCTAAACTCTGTAAGTCATATAGAGAAATTCACTTATTGCATGTTAAAACTGTGGAATTATAATAGTAGTTGGATTAACAGTTGCTGTCAATAATTATAAATTATTTGTAGGTGATATTATAATAAAGGAAGGAACTATTGGTTCTAAAATGTACTTCATCCAAGAAGGAATAGTGGACATAGTAATGGCTAATGGAGAGGTGGCAACAAGCTTAAGCGATGGTTCTTACTTTGGAGAAATCTGTTTGCTAACGAATGCCCGTCGGGTTGCTTCAGTAAGAGCAGAGACCTATTGCAATTTGTTTTCATTATCTGTTGATCATTTTAACGCTGTGTTAGATCAGTACCCACTAATGCGTCGCACAATGGAATCAGTGGCCGCGGAGAGGTCAGTGCGTTGGTTGGTATAAAGGAACCCATGAGGTTTTATTGAATTATGTTTGTTTAATCGCTTCTTTGCTGTGTGCTTCCCCTATTCATCACCACATTTATAGTCTGTTTTAAATGTTCAGAGAATATAAAATTTTGAAATTTAAATCACCATGAACTATAAATAATATTTCCTTCAATCTCAATTCATATATTTTTATTCTTTTTTATTCCTATTGCCAAAGAAGTATAATCTTTGCTACTACACACAATCTTAACATTAATTGTTGGAAGTAAAACGCTTTAGAATTGTTTTTTTAAATTTTTATTAAAAATACTAGATACATTCCATTTCTTGATAAAAACTATCTATAATTGAATCAGAGAGATAGAACTGTCATTTCTCTCTGCATTTTACTGTTTTCTAAAATTAAATTGAACACAAAGTTAATTCTGGAGTTTGCGTCTTTTAGAATGATTTTATAAAGGTACTAAAGTTCTGTATAGAAGAAAAAATTGTTTTAATTTTTTTATTTCATTAAAGCATACACATTCATGAGCAAGTGGTTTAAGATCATATTTTCAAGGATATATTTCCAAAAATCTTAATATTAATTTTTAACATTATTACTTGCTATTATATTCTGGGGTTTTCAAACCCATCTAATGGACCATTTTTATATGAATATACCTAATATCTTGGTGATTGATTTTTCATAATTTTTCAAATTCTATTACCTTTTAGTAAACTGTGAAAATACATTGTAGTTCTCAAATGTTCCATTAAATAATTAGTTGCAGTTGTTAATATATTTTCGTTTTTATATGTATTGTCCTGCATTGGTGATGGTAATATTATCATTAACTCTCTATCTCATACTTTTTCTTTCTTCCACTGAGTAGTCGTTATTTTTTTGCTAAAGTATTTGCCATATTATACAAGAAATATTGATTTACCTAAACTACTGGTAATGTTTGTTACTAAAGAAAAACGCATGCAGTAAGAGCATTTCTAAATGTTATTTCATAGGAGTTTGTGAACAATTGACATACCAATTAATTCCAAAGTTATTTAAAATATGTATGGGTACTAATTACAATAAAAAAAGAGCAATAACCGAACTATAACATGGAATGAACAAATATTAAGCCTTAAAGCGGTTACATACCCAACTAAAAGTAACAAAAGCTTTTTTTACTAACTACATGGGTTTTTGATAAAATACTGAATAATAATAATGTTTCATTATAGTCTTTTTTGGGATTACACTACCTGTAAAATAGTAAAAAATAGGAAACCAGAAGTATTCAATAATTAATTATTCAAAATGTAGTATCAAGATAAACTTCTAAAGTTTGCCCCAAAAAAACACTGTATAATATGTAATAAAATAAATATTTGATAAATTAACTAAATTTCATCAGTGGTTTTTCACTTTTATACAAAATTGTGTAATATTACAAATCGTATTTTGAATTATATCTAAATAAAATAATTATTATAATGAAATTTAAAAGAAATTAAACACTTAACTAGCTTTTTTCTAAACGTTTCCAGTCGATCCTCAACTCGTCGTCAATAGAAAGTTTGTATGATAAAAATATGAATCTGACAGTTTTTTTATCATACAAACCTGTTTTTTTCCTATGGTATGATAGGTCCATACTACCTTTTTGATATTTTGTTACTGAATAACTCTAAAGTATAGCCATTTGCACCAAATGTTTATAGGGAAGATAGAACCAATCGAAATAAAGTAGCTTAAAACGCTGCAAAGATGCAAACACTTGTGCATAATATGTCAATGAATATTAACAAAGATTAATTGGATAAATATTTTATATAAAATAGATCCCAAATTTTGACAGAGAATATCAAAATATTATCTTTCAAAATCAAAGTGTTCTGTTAATACAAATGCTATTAAAACATAAACAAATTTACACACTCTATAAGTACATCACTCTAGAATATCTAAAAAATATGTTTCAATTTAAAAAAGACAAGGTATGTAAATAGGCTAGTGGGGTCCAAACCTGGAATTAATCTTTCATTGATAAACTAAATGATTTTTTTATAATACACTACATTTAATAACATTTTTCTATCACAAAATAACACTTGCGTAGGAGTCAACTTTGACTATCTATATAATATGGCAAATTACACAGAACACATTACACAGACACAACAAAGGGCGATGTTAAAACATAATTTAATAAAACACATAACACAGTAATAAAACACAAAAGCACTATCTAAAAGCTTTTCTACTTAATTTGCAAAATCGACACACTTAAACATTTTTACCATGCACATTAATCTGATTAATACTTTCTCGTTTAGGTTAAACAAGATAGGCAAAAACCCAAATCTGTTAGCGCACAGAGAAGAAGACTTAGGTAGTGAAAGTAAAACTATAAATGCTGTGGTAAATGCATTGGCAGCAGAAGCAGATCATGTAAATATGTCAGATGAATCAGTTGCGAGATTGCATGCAAGTGAGCGAAGTTTACAAGATCTGGGAAGGACATTGCAGAGACTGACTTTACCTAGACCGAAGTCAGAAAACAATTTTGCATCTCAAGATCTAACTAGAGGCAACGATCATAATGGAAGGCCATCATTTCATAAATCCGACACTTTCCATAAGGAGAGCGCATTTCAATGACGGCACTCCACGCACTAGTGCTCAGTGTTAACAGGGCAACTGTGCCAAATGCCAGTGCTGACCGTAGCAACAGCGGCACTAGCAATTCGCACAGACCACCATTGAACTGGAAAAACACATTGTACTAGTGCGTGAGCAGCTTTGCTGGTGTCTTGTATTAAGCAATAAGTGCCATGGACACTTTGCTAGAATTGTGCAATATTAGAACTAAATTAAGTTAGCTTTAATCATTAGGTGCTCAATAAATTGTATGAATACTAGTGACAACACCAACCCGGTTTTTGGGTGGTTTTCTTTTGATCTGCGCTCATTTTTTTTTGTACATACTTCTTTCGTACTTGACCATATCACACTACCAAAGTACACATGTAAGCTAGTAACATTATTTCTTTTCCTAATCCTCATAATAGAATATTCCAAAAACAAAATACGTATCGTGTCAGATAGTGAATATTGAAAACTTCACTAACAAATTACTGAAGTATATTAATTCGCTTGAGATCAAAATGCAATTGTAATACAAGGTCTATTTTGAAAAACAATTTTTAATACCTACACATGAAATATTCTATAAATATATTTTATGCTCTTTTTAAATTTTACAGAGCAACCCCCACAAAAACTGAAATTTTAAGATACCTACTTCAATATCAATTTCAACTGTAAATAAAAATGAAAATATATATATATATAAATTTTATATAAAAATATAAAATTATTACTTTAAAAAAAGTAGCAAATTATACTTAAGCAAACTCAAAGTTAGAAATGGATAAATAGAAAAAATGCACTCTGCTTCTACTTGACAGAAGAAAATGTTTACCTATATTGCTCCATTACAAAATGGCTATTAATATATGTTTAATGGAATTTTGATTAATTTTCGGCAAGCAGGTGGAAGTAAATATGAGATAATTGTCCCAATAATAAATATATTAAAACATGACTCAAAGACATAGAGGTGGTTTTTGTCTTTGACTTTGGTTTTAAGTTTGTTGTTTGACTGTCAATTTACATTCAGTTTATATTCAGTAGGTAGTATACAAGTATTTTGTGGTTTGTAAGATACAAGATTTTTAGGACAAATTAGGCTTTAAATTCATGCAATGTTGCATGGTTTATATTGAGGGACATAAAATTATAGATACATCAAGATTCCTAGTGAAATACCTACTAATAACGACAGTGATAACACCATATTCACTTACCCATATAAAATAACTATTATTACAGATGCTTCAAAAGTATAAATAAAAACAATACATTTGTAATCTATACATATTTCCCTTTAATATTTACTGTTTCTATTTAAAGTGTTGTCCGAAAAACTTGTATCTTGACTAACTAAACATACAGATGTAACTGTTCACATTTTTTAACATTAAGACGGAGAGGAGAGATGAACCAAATTAAAACATAATGCTTATTAAATGGTTGAGATTATAGTCAATAATAACAACTACATTTACCTATCAGACAGTTACTATACAAACAATTCTAATGTGTGGAAACCCAAGAAATTGGGTTGCTGATAATTAAAAGTTAATACTTTTTTATTTTATGACTTTGTTATTTTTTATATAGTTATGATGAATAGTGTCACTAAAAGTAAATATCTGATAATATAATATAGAATTAACTCTGCCTTAATAGTAACACAAGTGGTTCTGGTATGCATAGGTACATACTCATCATCAAGTTAATGTGAATTTAAATTAGGACAGTTGCCAACATTATTAATTAATATTGGTCAAATATATCATATTTACTTGCATTTTTCTAGTTAATAATTAAAACCAAGAACCGCGGTTAATCAGCACACAGAAGACACATGTCTGCTATGAACAAATGCATGTTTCCTGCAAACCAGTATATTAGGAAATAACTTAGCGATATAGAAACAGTGCAAGTTAGGCCTAAGGTTTATACAAATGATAACTAATCTATGAGTTTGCAGGACCAATATATTGTATATTAAATAACGCTCAACACTGTAAATGTTTAATAATTGATTTCTATATTTTGATGGAGGTATGTTAATTAGTAGAGTACTTGATGCACTAAAGAATATTTTTTATTAACAAAATGGATTTAGATGTAAAACGTACTGTAAAATTAGTCTCAAAATATGTCTAATAAAACAGGTCTTAATAAGAGAAATCATTATTAAGCATTTTTTTGTTGAGTTGCTTGTAACCAAAATGCCCACCTGGATGTTTTTATTATTTTGATTTTAATTGTTGTAGGCAATAATTTCGTTAAGTCACTGTTATAAATTCTAGTGGGCAGTTTGGTTTGTGTATTATAAGAAGATAATATAAAGAAGGAGACTCTTCACATTAGCTGTGATCTACAATATGGATGTCTTATCATTAACAAGTGGTCTAGTTCTGAATTATTTGTAGTTAAAAACAGTTAATGATAAATCAATATTTATTTATTTAGAATAATTTTACATCAGCTAATTGTGTGCTTGCAACATACGAGTATTTTGACAAAAAATAAGTGGTACAATACTTCAATTATTATATTTTAATATGAATCAAAATCAGACTTTTAAACATAGTAGTGCAATTACTAATGGTTAGTTAAAAGTGACAAGAACATTTTCGGTACATGCAGGCAAAAGTATTTTAAAACGTGTAAATTATATGTTGTTTTTATCAGCTGACCAGTTTTATAAAAGCTAGTATATAGGCGATGATAATTATTTCATTGTCCCTCTTTTGCGATTTTGGAAATAAACAGAGATTGAGGGTGGCAAATTAGGGATGAGTTTAAATATTTTGTATGATTCTCCTAAATAAACAATAAAATTTAAAATTTTCTTTAATAAGACAATGTGAATTAACCATTGTAATATAATAAGTGTTAATATAAATATAATAGTTACATCCAATAGAAAAAGAGTTGTATTCTAAAGAGTTGTGTCCTATACTGTAAATAGTTGATATTACTATCCTAACTTCTAATTAGGATACCTACATAATAAAGACAAGGCAATCTAGAAACATTATTTTAAATCATACACTCTTACCATAAAATGTGATATCCCGCGGCAACATTGCAGAGTATATATAGACCGCCCGAATCTATCCACAATGTGGAAGTAGAGCCATCTACCTACTTATTTCAGATCTTAAAAGATGGTAAACATATTTGGCTCTAAAGTTAATCATCAAATTCAAATCTTGTGAACCTTAATTTTTTTCTGTATAACCTAAATACCTACCATCTTCATTACTTTCAGGGCAGGGCATTAGCAAAAGTAAAATTAAGAAACACTTTCTTTTCTATCAAACCATCAATATCTGTTTCATCTCCAAGATCACAGTGACATTCAAGAAAATATATTTTCTATATAGTCTAACCGTTGAGTGAAGAAATATATGTCTAAGTCTATACATATATGTATAAGTTTCTTGTTTGGTTAAAAAGAAATCTGACAAAGGACAAATCAATGTTAAAGGTCATGGTATATTTTACCCTCATATTCTGAATTTGAATTTCCCTCATGAATTTTAGATTCATAAAAAGTTTTCTCTTTCTAAATATTACTTGTACAGTATATTTCCGAAATGAGTGGCCATAAATATTTTTACTTGTATGTATCTCATAATAATTGTGAAGTTTAGTGATATTTTTTTTTATAATGTACAGTGTTTCTTAAAAAGTAGATGACTGAAATATCAATAAGCATGTTTTCTTTTTGGTTGATTTTTGCCATGTTGCATCGTTGAAGATGTGATACAATATAGATTTAACTAAGTTATTTATTGTTACTTTTAAGTGTTGAAGTGTTGAAGCAATTTGTAACATATATAGATATTTTTTTAAAGTAGCGTGATATTTGTAAATCGGTTATGTTATTACTATTCCAGGGTCTATCACGATGCAACATTTCTATATAGTACCTATATGTAGGAATAAAAATATCAATTATATTATAATTTGTGTTATACAGGTTTCACAAATTATTGCCATGATGAAATCCTAGCCTAGACTGAAAATTGTAAAGTATGCTTTGTTACATTATGACAAGTAGAATAAATATATGAAAACAATTTAGCAGGATCTTCGTAAATTTATGGATACTTATTCGAATTAAACATATGTAAAATTATTTAGATAGTATATCACCAATTTTATCCAGATCAAAATTTAAATTACCTACAATATTTTGGATAAAAAAACATATTCATGTTAAAAAAAAAACACAAGAATATGTTTCTTCTTAAAGGATGTATTTTTGTCCATGGAAATATGAGGATCCCAATTTTAGTTAATAATGAAGAATAGTTATATACACACTAGGTTTTAAAACTTGCAGTTCTGTGAATTCTTGTTATATTTTTACCAAAAGTGCTCATGCTGTTATAACGTATAGAGTATGAATTAAAGCTGACTAAAAATGAGAGAAGCTCTTACAAGAGGGGTTTAATTGTATTATATAAATTTACTCATGTTCATACACCACCGACATTTTACCTCAATTCCTCATAAACTACATAATCTTCTCTTTTTGATTTTAAGAAGTGATCCACTGCATTTAACAATATACTTATTTAATGAATTCCGCATAATTTTATATTATATATCATTAACTGCAGAAAGGAAAATAGTAACGATTTAGAGATATATTGAAGTAGTTTTAGGCAATTGAAGTCAGGCAATGAGTATCTAGGAGGAATGATTTTCAAAATATTTCATTCTGCAGATTGTATTGTATTATAATATATGCAAATAATATTCAATAATTGGAAAAACTTATTTAAAATTACAGTATATGTGTGAAGCTAAAAGCATGGGACATATTTGCTGTAATAAAAATTACTATTTTGCAGAAAAAAGGGAAAAACATTATTAAAATCTAGAGATGTCTTAATTTACTGTTGTAATTAGTATTTCATAAAAACTGAATAGGTAAATAATGTATTTATCTATCTACATATCTAATATCTGATGTGTATTTTTAGTTATATTAACGTAATACAATTGGGTAGGTAATTATAAAAATTTTAGTGAGACGGGTGCTTCTTAAAATCAGGAAAGTTTATGTTTTATAGATACATTCTTTTCACTCCCATTTACAATTTTATTGAAAACCTCATGTTATAAAATTGTATATAAATGTAGAAAAGTGCCTCTTTTAAATTGCGCATTGCTACTCTCTTGGTCAACTATTAGAATAATCTCATTTATTTTAATGTTTTAACTGTTGTTAAACTTTGGTTTATTACTGAATAAAGCTGCATTTTTACAGTTGCTGTGGGTTTACTTTAAACACATAATATTTGTCACTACCAAGAACTTCCAAGTGAACAAACTGAATGCATGAAAAATGAAAATTTCATACGTATTATAATATCTAAAACTTAATACAAACTTAACCTTATAAAAAACGGAAAAGTATTCTTACAGGATTTGAAGTATATCTTTTAATTTTTCAATTTTTTGAAATATTTCAATTTTATAATATTTATGAAATTTAATATAACATTGTTGTAAGATATCGTAGAAACACCTGAAAACCGTTTAAATTACAAGCAAAATAATAAAAAAATATTATGCTATGAAAATGTTAAATAATCCTTGTTGCCATTAATTGTACTTTGTGTGGTTTTTACTAATTGAATCATGTTTAGCAGTACCGACAAGCCAGTGCAAATTATAATATGTAGTAACTATTAGCAGAGATAAGTACACTATTAGTAAAAGCACAGTGCATGTAATAAAAAAAAATATGTTGCTTGTTGATTACTTATTTTATAAGATAGTAGCATTAGCTAAAGATAAAGGAAACGAACCAATTAAAACATGTTTTATTTTTTTTTTGATAAGCAAATATTGTGATTTTCAAAAATAATAACTAGGTACTGACAATGAACCATATGCCATAGGCCTCACTGCAGATGATGCGTCGAGGCTTACTCGATCTAAAGCCCGGTCAGCCGCAATTAAAACTTATTGCACGCCTTGTGCCAATACTGTTGATAAATTTTCAAAATTATCTGAACTTATTGCCAATTTGCAATCCAACTTGGAATCTAAAATAACTGAACTTGTTACAAAAGTTGAAAAACTAGAATTTTCCAGTGCCGTATCGGAATTAAAGCCCGATCTATACGAGTCAATTGTAAACGAGACTGTGGAAAGAATTTCTCGTTCAAAAAATGTCATCATATTTAATGCCCCTGAAGCAACTGAACCTCACCTGCAGAAAATTCATGACGAGGGCATCGTAAAAGAAATCACTGATACTCTAGAAATCTCTAATATGGTTTCCCCTGTCTCCGTTAAAAGATTTGGGAGAGCTGCAAATAGTAGACCACGAATTCTCAAAATCTCATTTAATAGTCAACAAGAAGCCTATCAATTCCTTCGTTATAAAAAACGCTTAGCTGGTTCTCGTCTGTCTACTTATTCTATTCAGGATGATAAGACGCCCAAACAACAGGAATACTTAAAATCCATTCGTAATGAACTTAAGAGACGCATAGAAGAGGGTAACGAAACTGATCTGACCATTAAATATATTAAAGGTGTTCCTACCATAATTTCTCAAAAAAACTAAGGCCTCAATTATCAGAAATCTCATTCGTTTATACCAATCTCGACTCCTTGCCCGCCAAATTGCCTTCCCTTCTAATATTTATTCAACAAGAGCAACCCGATGCTATTCTAATAACTGAAACTTGGTTACAACCCATAATTCCCAATAATTTAATCGATATTCCAGGTTACACTTTGTTCAGATCGGACAGACCTGGTGGCCGTAAAGGTGGTGGGGCTTGCATCTACCTAAAAACTGCATATTTCGCTAACTTTAGGATTGTAGAACGTCTGTGTGCTGTCGACGGTGTTGATATTATTTGTCTACATATATCAAATTCAAAGGTATCTTTTTATTTAGTATGCTTATACCGCCCCCCTAAAATAGCTAGAGGTCAGGACGAGATACTGTGCAATAAATTAACCGAACTAAATAACTTGTCTGAAAACCTTATTATATTTGGTGATTTTAACTTCCCTGGTATCATTTGGGAAAATGTGGAAATTCAAGATAACACGGATTCGTCTTCTAATTTATTTATAAATACTGTATTAGAATCTGGTCTTGTACAGTTAGTTACACAAAACACTCGTTTTCGTGCAAATCAACAACCATCCCGTGTAGATCTTTTAGTCACTAACGATGAAAATCTTTTCAAACCGTTACGTTATTTGCCGCCAATAGGAATTTCCGATCACGTAGTAATTGGTTGCACGTTACAAATTTTAACATATAATACCCCAAAAAACGAAACAAAATTAATCAAAAAAATAGATTTTTCTAAACTTAATAACTTATTAGAGGAAATTAACTGGCATAATATTCTCAACAATAACCATATTAATGCAGTCTGGGATTCATTTTTGACTACAATGAAAACCAACATAAGCAAATGTACGCGGTATAAAACGGTAGTTCAAAATACTAAAAAGCCCTGGATATCAAATGAACTAATAGCAAAGTGCAAAATTAAAAAAAGGCTTTGGAAAAAATTCAGATTAACTCGCTCTGATAATGATTTCATTGCACATAGAAATTTTTCCAACGCATTGCAAAAAGAAATTGAACTATCAAAAATCAATTACGAACAGAATTTAGTAAGTAAGGGTCAGAAAGCAGTTTTCAAATACACCAGAAACTCTTTATCTTCTAAAGTCTCCACCCCTCTGGTTCGGGATGCCTCTGGTGATATATGTACTTCAAATTTCGATAGTGCTGAATCCCTTGCTACAACTTTCCAAAACATATTCACGGAAGAACCATTTGGTCCCATACCAGCCTTTCTGTCTCCCAGAGTCCAACATTCTTTGGACACAATCTCATTCACTCAAGCAGACGTGTTGCACCATCTCAAAAATCTAAGGATTGACTTAGCACCTGGACCTGATGGTCTCCCTGCTTCTGTATTAAAGTCTTGTGCCACAGTTCTAGCCGAGCCTCTATATCTTGTATTTCGGCACTCACTAGCTACATCATCTCTTCCTTCAGATTGGTTGCTTGCATCATCCATTGCCATATTTAAGAGTGGAGATAAGACAGACCCCAAAAACTATAGACAGATTAGTCTAATGTCTATTTGTCTTAAGGTTTTAGAAAGAATTATAGTACATCATATAATGCAATTTTCGATATCTTATAATATCTTACCGCTATCACAGCATGGTTTCATTCCGGGTAGATCTACTTCCACAAATCTGTTGGCAAGTTTTAACTATTGGTCTCGTTGTTTAGATCAAGGAGATCCAATTGACGTGATTTACTTGGATTTCTCAAAGGCGTTCGATAAGGTACCCAAACACCGGCTACTTCTAAAGCTAGAGCACCTGGGTATCAGAGGTCAGCTAAAGTCATGGATAGCCAGTTATCTAACAAATAGGCTTTTTTCAGTTCGTGTTGGAACCGACTACTCTGCTTTCCGAAAGGTGTCTTCAGGTGTACCCCAAGGATCAGTTTTGGGTCCTATTCTATTCCTTTTATATACTGCAGATCTCGATCCACTTATTACCGTCCCCCACACTTTTTATGCAGACGATACCAAATTATACAGTAACCCGTTAGAACAGCACAATCTGATTCAGAACAATCTTACAGATATTGAAAATTGGTGTAATACATGGCTGATACCGTTAAATCCTTCAAAATGTACGGTCCTTCATATCGGTAACAATAACCCCTTCCACTATTATGTGCTCAATGACATCCATATCAAGTCCGTTAATGAACATGTAGACTTAGGAGTAACGATAACCTCAAACCTATCCTGGTCCACTCACATTACTAATGTCGCAAAAAAAGCCAACCAGAGGTCCTACTTATTGTTTAAAACTTTTCAAAACCCTAACCCTAGATTATTTTCTCTTTTATTCAAAACATATATCCGGCCAATTCTCGAATATGCTAACATAATATGGACACCGCACTTAATAAAAGATATAAAACTCTTGGAAAACGTTCAACGGAAGTCTACTAGGCAAGTCCAGTGTCTGAGGAATCAATCCTATCAAGATCGGCTTCAAGCTCTAAACCTCCCACTTCAATCAGAACGAAGAAATAGAGGTGACATGATTTTCACATATAGGTTGCTACATGATCACTTTACGCAAGACATCAGAGAGCTATTAGAATTAAACACAGACGACCGACTCCGTGGCCACTCACTTAAACTCAAAAAAGAAAATTTCAGGACAACGACAAGACAGAACTTCTATTCCAACCGAATTTTTAACAACTGGAATCGGTTACCCAGTGATGTGGTGACTTCAGTGAGTGTAAACTCGTTCAAAAATAAATATGACTTATTTAAAAATGGTGAAATGCTTTGATGTAAAGACAAGACATTTAGTTGGGTATCCTGTATTGTGTCTGCAAATTAACTTCACAGAACATATATTCTTGTTTGTATCTTTTTATACAGTTATATTATTTAAGTCGTACTTTGTAATTTTTATTTAATTACTTTTACTGATAAATATGTACATATACTGTTACCTATAAGGATTAGCTGTACTGTAACAATTTACTATTGCCATTCTTGTCAATCTATTGTTTATTTTTAGGAGCATAATAGGTTTCGACCTCTGCTCTTCTCTTTAGTTTAATAATAATAATAATAATAATAATAATATTTATTCGAATAAGTAAACACTAATAATTTGTAATTAATGAAAAAGTAAAAAAAAAAAGTTGTCTTTGGCGGGATTTGAACCTGCAAAATTTTGCGGTTCAGTTTGAAACACTGCCGTTCAACCAACTTGTCCACCGGATGACGTTTAATAATGTCTCTGAAACGGTTATGTCAACTACACTTATTAACTTAAAATGAATTTTTATTGACATTTTAATTAAAAAAGCATTTCGTTTTAGTATTTTGATAATCAGAAGTGTTTGACAGTCAGTACTATCGATTCCGTTAGCAATATTTCTCATAGTTGTGCCCTGGGAATATAAAATTCAATAAAATGTAATAGCCCATGTTAATTGCCATTAGTCAAATGAAATGAGAAACCCGGTATATATATAGGTATGGAAACTAGGTATGCTGGTGGTATATTTTTAACTTGTGGGGAGAATAAAGAAAAACTAAATAAGGTACAAGTCACAAAGTTAATATTCTAGATGTTTTTATTTTTCAGCAAATTCATGTGTTGAAAAATTCTGTTTTTATTGTTATACATTTTCAAATAATATTTATACCTACCAATTAGTTGCCAAACTGAATACAGTTGTCGAAAAGTAAGTAAAATATAATATCTATATAAATCTACAACAGCACATTTCATTTTGCCACAATATTAAACTACTGAAGTGATCTGATAGTAGGGGAGGGGGGTAAAATTACAATGAAAGTGTCACATTTAAATCTGAAATTAAACATGAGAATTAATATAAAGATATCTAATTAAAAAAATTCCATGAAGTTCTTAACAAGTGCATGCAAGAGCTAATAGTGGGAATTAAAATAGAAAATCTAAGGTAATACTTCCCTCAGTTTCCACAAATTCCCTCTCTGGGACGTTTCAGGGACTAAAATGAGCTACTTGAGAATTTTTTGATATAATATGAACTTTAACAACTCTGCAGTAACCATGTCCTTAATACGACATCAGCATTGATGCCTAGCAGTCTATTATGGTATATGAGGCAATGGAAATAAAATATTTCTATTGTTTTGTATAATCGTTTATTTGATCTGTTGTTAAACAACAGGTCAGGGTTATAGCTAATACTATAAAAAAACATGACACGACGGCATAAAAATACAAAGCTTTTCAGGTTAATCGTGACATCGATTTGGGAACATTGGGAAGCACTTTCTTCAATGTAGTCTTTTCACAACTGAAAAATGTAAAACACTAAGAAGGTATAACCAAAGACAATAATATTCTTTGGTATAACAGCACACTAAGTTGAAAGAAGATAACTAAATCAAGTTATATGCCTATTGTCTAATATACTGTACCCCTTACATTTAAAAAGTTAAAAATATCAATATTAAAAACTGCGTTATACAGATTTGTTGTATAAAATAAAGTTGAAGAACTCGGAGCAAACAATTCTGAGCCATTTTTAATCTGAAATTGGCAACTTTTTTAATTTTATCTTTCAAAACATAAAGTACAATGCGGAAGATATAGATATAGACGTACTGGTAGATAAAAGGATATACCTAAAAACAAGTGGATCTAAAGGTTGCCTTTAACTTAATGCAGGGGCAGATTGGGACAGTCAAAATGAGCCGGGAATATATGTAAAGCAGGCCAAGATAATGTTTGAAAACTATTTTAATAATATGGTATTTTTAAACCATACGTTTACATAAAATATATTGATTTGAAATATACAAATGAACGCTTGTTGAAAACTTTTTAAAATTCAGACAGCAGTTCTTTTTTAAGTAAATTACTGTTTTCGGCAACTTCGTCAATTAAAGCGTCACTATCAATGTCATTTAGAGTTTGTTTTTCGACTACCATTACCAAAGCCCTCCAATTTATTTTCTCTCAAGTGTTTCTGAGTGTATTTTTAACAAATTTTAAAGTCAAAAATGACCGCTCACATGCTACTTACATTGTTGGTAACATTAATAAAAATATTTGTATACGAGTGTCATCACACTGTCAGCTCCACTAAACAAATTATATTTGATAAGCACTTTGAAGCAACAAATTGAACATTTTTGGCAACTTTTGTATGGTGTAAATGAATGTAGCGTATCTTCATGGCATAAGAATCAAGAAAGAGCCTGGATTTTTTTAATTGCTAGTGGTTCTATGGGTATATTATATTATTATTACATTATATTATATATATTTATGGCATATATAGGTTATTTATTGTGTTGGCCTCTTCTCTTGAGATTCTAACTTATGATATAGAGCAGCCAGTCCACTGGTTTTTGAATGTGTTAGTTAGTTAGGCAGCTCACCTCTACGACAAGATGCAGTATGATTAAAGGTACTAGAAGTTATTAGAATCAATTATATTTTTAAATACCGTAATACCATGATGTTGTTTCTTCTTTTTATTTTCCAGATTTAATTATTATGCATTCGAGTCTTCAATTTTGTAAAAATTCATACAACTTTAACTTGGTTATTTATTTCATTGATGCTATACTTTTCAGAAAGTTTTTCGTTAAGTGTTTTTAACTTCATTACTAGGGTCCATATTAGGCCTTACCACACTAATGAGGAGCACCATATACATAGGTATATAATATATTTAAAGACATTTTTAGAAATAATACCGAAAAGCCAGATTCTACTTTTAGAAGATTTGTTACAACTTTAATTAGTATGTACTTTGTTTCTTCGTTCAGTGTAGGACTGTAATAAAAGAGACTAATACAATAATTTAATAACATTTTACATATATTACAGCGTCCAAGAACGTAGGATGCAAAATGTTTGGAGAAATATTTATCTTAAACTAGTAGACTCGATCGAACATTTTTCAGTAACAAAAACTCCGTCTCCAAATTTTTTTAAAGCTTCCTACTTCTTTTATATTTTAAGATATGTGATGATAAATTTAAACACACAAAATTGTTACTGCTACCACAAAAAGCATTGCAATAAATGGTGGAGTGCGTTACAATCCACTTCTGTCATACCTATATTTGATTTTTAATACCGTTCTTTTTTTAACGAATTAAAGTCATTAAACAGTAGCTAAGTAGCTAAACTAAATAATAGCAAAGTACTGTTTTCAGATAATTTTCCACTGCCGCATTGCTGCAAAAAACTCAAAATACTTACACAAAATAACTTGGAACTACTGAAAAACTCAACTTTAGAAGTCTTCCACAGGATAGATATACTAACTATTAGGGATTGCAAATTTACCGATTTTTGTAATTACCGGTAAACGGTAATTATTTTAAGAAATTACCGGTTTTCCGGTAATTACCGGATTTTTACATACAGTGACAAATAACAAAATTAAACATTCAGAATTTGTATTTAAAATAATAAAACCAAAATAAACTTAACGTATTATCAAAATTTAAAAATAAACGTAGATAATAAATCAACCAACATCTTCGCTAAAACATAATATTTTTCTTATTTTTATAGACTTTTTTTGTCTTAGTACAAAATAATCGAAAACAACTATGTTCACTATTCACTATATTTTTTAATCATTAATCCCTTAGTCAGCAAACAACTCCTTACTCTTTGAAACCTAAACTTGAATTGAAATGAAAGAGAATCGTGAATTACGAATTTACGCAGTAAGCAGTAATAATATTATTATAGTGGAACAAACGTGGAATGAAAGCACGTACCTAATATAATAATGTTATCATAAATAGGTGTTCTACTATGAAAACATGAAAATGCTCCCACAAACCGGTTTCGGACTCAATTCTTGTCTCAACATGTCTGCATATCAGTCATAGGCGGCGATTCTGAGCTTCTCGTAATTTAATATTTGTACCGAAACTACTGGTAAAAGTTGGCCGATTTACCGGTAAATTTTTAAGGGATTTTTGGTTCATTTACCGGTAAACCGGTTAATCGGTAAACCGGTATTGCAATCCCTACTAACTATGCAGTAACGTAAATTTTTGTTAATTGTGAAATTGTGCATCTAAGTGTATACTCATTGCGTTTTATTAAAATAGGGTCTGAGGCGGTTATGATTTCAATTTAGTAATTTTTAATTTGCAGTGACATACTGCAGAATCTCAATACATTAAATTTCTTTTAAACAGTGTATTACCCACTAAATAATAACATAAACTTGGCTAATAAGAATAAGGGAACTTGCCTACCTTTGCGTATACCTACCTACACATATTTTTTTAAACAAATCTTTATGTCTAGGTAAATTAGATACATAGGTAGCATAAAATCATGTTATAATAATTGTGCGTCATCATGTTTACCTGAGATGGTATCCTTATGTGTTAGGTAAATCAGATATCAGACCCCTGGTATTCACAAAGTTAATAGGTCATCAGTCTAATTTATTATAATAATTGATCTAAGGTAGTAAATTTAAATGTCCAAAAGTATCTCACTCTCCCTATCTACATTAAAAAAAGTAAAGTGTATATTAATTGGAAAACGTGTTCAGAGAAAATATCATTAGGTAAAAATACATGTTACCTAATATTGCACTAGTTGTCTTCTATCGTGAAATTAATTCAACCCAAATATTTAGAATTCAAATATTTTTGTAGACTCCAAACCACATAAAACAAATAGATAAAATGTGTTACCTACTTACGATGACTAAGAGCAACTGAACAATAACATTCATAGGGCAAAACATAAAAGTAATACAGCAAATCCCAGTCTCTCATACTGATTCATTATAATAGCTGCTACTCCAAAGCGAAATGCTGCTTTCATTACTTTGAAATTCCAAAACATCATTATGAGACGAAGCCATGTTGAGCAAACTTTTGGAACATTTGCTTTTGCCATTGTAAAAGAATTATCATTTTTCCCTAATATTCTGTGGAATATACCATATCTATCAACGTAGTAACTGACTCGACTTTCTGGATGCATAATTTATAGATTTCTATAAAATAAAAAATTAATAATACTTAAAACCCTTTATATTGATAGTACAATAATTAAAATACATTTTCTTATATCCGTACGTATCTTTCCTTTCATATATTCAGATATTTGCAAAACTATTAACATAACAAATTTTATCACTGGTTCAGTGATATTTTAATTATTCAAATTAAAAGTAAAAATAAATAAATTATAGCTATTTGCTATTTCTGACATTCTGACCACAGATTATTAAAGAGATTATTCTGATCTGACACCTGACAAGACAATCCTGACATAAACAAGCACAGAATACATTGACAGAATCTGGTGCATAGATTAATTACAAAAATCTGGTGAGCAGAACACAGATTCTGATTCGTGGATTCGCTATCGAATCGACCGTGTATCCTTGTTATACTCCAACACATTTCGTAATACCTTCTTTTTCTATTTCGTCGACTACTATCTAATCCAGAAATGTTAATTTGACCCCTGGTCATAGATATAATAATCTGTGCCCTGGTGTTGGCGATTGGCATATATATAATACTACTATACGCGATTCTTGCTAAGCAATACGCTACCTACTAGCGGCACGCACAACTAACGCTTGGGTTATTGGTTCAGTTTTGCATAAGTATGTCTATACGCGATTCATTTTAAGATCGAAGATCGAAGCGCCAAAATGGCAGTAACCTATACTAACCTAGGGTTCACTGACACTGACGTTTGAAATTTTATTCATCAAAGATTTGTTGTCGAGAACTTTAAACCAGGTAAAAAGCTTGTAAAACTATTTTGAAACGGGTAAGTAGTGATATAAAATTAAAATAGATTTCAATATTTTTCGAGCGTTCAATCTGAAAATGAAACTTAACCTCAAAATACCTTTATAGAAATAGTCATCCTTAAAGAAAGGTAAAGAGCACACTCTCTACTCTGCGTTCTTTAGCTCCTTTATCCATACTTGTCTCCTGTAACTCTGTAATGCTCAACTTATAGTTTCCGCGATAGCTCCAGATTTTCCCGCTTTTAGAAAAGTATGAAACTGATCTCGGGGTTTTTCTTTGTACAAGAGGAACAATGACGCTCACAACAATAATGACTCATATCTAATCAAAGCAATTAACTAACATAATAACGGATATTTCAAAATTCACAATAGACATACATTCACAAAACTGAACCAATACCACATGCGTTACTTGTGCGTGCCGCCAGTATAGGTAGCAATATCCGTTGTTATATTATTTAATTGCTTTGATTAGATATCAATCATTATTGTTGTGAGCGTCATTGTTCCTCTTGTACAAAGAGAAACCCCGAAATCAGTTTCATACTTTTCCAAAAGCGGGAAAATCTGGAGCTATCGCGGAAACTATAAGTTGAGCATTACAGAGTTACAGGAGACAAGTATGGATAAAGAAACTAAAGAACGCAGAGTAGAGGGTGTGCTCTTTACCTTTCTCTAAGGATGACTAGTTCCATAAAGGTATGTATGCCGTATGCCCAATAAAGAATTTGACATATTTTGAGGTTAAGTTTCATTTTCAGATTTGAACGCTCGAAAAATATTGAAATCTATTTTAATTTTATATCACTACTTAACCCTTTCAAAATAGTTTTACAAGCTTTTTACCTGGTTTAAAGTTCTCGACAACAAATATTTGATGAATAAAATTTCAAACGTCAGTGTCAGTGAGCATAGGTTAGTATAGATTTCTGCCATTTTGGCGCTACGATTTTAAAATGAATCGCGTATATCGCGTATTTCCTATATTAGCCCATAAGCGGTTTCTCCGAAAACACCAAAGGACAAAAGATATAGTGCTATACCTTTCTAGAGACCCTTTGTTCGATTTTCGCATGCGCAATTTCCATGGTTACGGACGCTGACACATTGTTTACCAAGGTTTATAGGCTGACAGATTTAGGTTTATAGGCTGACAGATTTCCCAACTTTAAATTATTTTTTAAAAGAAGTAGATAGACAGAGATGAAATATTTATGTTGCATGCTTATTCGATATTGCGATATTCGTGCGCATGCGCATATTTGACTATGGTACTCTCGATAAGGATAGAGATAGTAGGTCGGCGCCGTGGTGTTTTCGGAATTTTTGGACTTCTACCTTCTACCCGCGATATAGTAGTATTACATGATACAACTACACTATCATGGTAGTATTAGCTTTGTTCCTGCATATAATCTCTGATAAATTCCTGACAGTCAGGGATTGCTTTTCAATGCGCATGTCTGATCTTAGATTATAGATTCTGACAGTGATGTGCCGGATAATTATCCATTTATATAATTAACCGGCTAATTATCGATAATTATCCGTCGGCTAAAAATCCTTTCAAAATTAGCAGGCTAAATATTATAGTGCCAGTGGAAAAACTGGTCTCATAGGGAGATATATTGGAACTTTTATTTAATTTTTTAATTTAATTTAATTTAATCGCTATCTCTAGATTTAATTTCTCCTTATCGATGACTTATAATATGATGACCTAATAATACCTTTATGATTACCTACCTAGTAGGTAAGAATAAATAGGTATATAGATATTTTATTGGTAATTGCGAAAAAATTATTCTAATGTGTGAAAAATTAAAAGACTGTATATTCTGCTAACGGCTAATTATAATATTTATAGCCGGCTAAATACTAATTATATAATTAGCATTGGCTAAATATATAATTAGCGGTTAAAAACCCATCACTGTTTTCTGATTTTTGCTGGAACACCGGATTTTTAGAGAACTTAATAGCAGAAGAAGAAGAGAACAAGAAACAATAACCTAATAATTTTTTAACCTATTAAATTATGGAGGAATATTATCCATTTCTGACAAATAATTATTGTTTGTTGAGTTATAAAATTAATAATAGGCAGCGTACAATAATTGAGGTTAAAGTTGGAAAATGGTTTAGGTTAATGCGCATTGCGCATGCACCGGACTATGAATTTCCGAAGAATCAGTGATCCTTTCAAACTATCAGCAAACTGCCCTGACTCAAGTTGGAACAGAGGACAAGAAATCCTGGACTGTCGTTCGACTCTTGTTGAAACGCTTAGATTTGTAATGCGCATGCTTCTGACAGTTACTGACAGTTTTGGACTCCTGCAGGAACAAACCTATTATAAAGTTTGTTCCAACACAGAATTCAAGATAGTTCGTAACTTGGTTCCGGATTTAATAAATATATGCATGCGTCAATTGGAATCGGTTCAGAATTTGGGACTTTGTTGGAACGCTTTTTGAGAATTCGAATCAACCACGGAATATAAAATTATTAACGATGGATTCGGAAAGATCACAACATAAACCCTTGTCCCTTGTTGATATTGTGTGGCATAAACTTGTACCATACTTGTACGTACATAACCTAAACAATACAGATTACCATTTAAATTTAATATTTCCCATATGACTCCGTTCTATTATCTACGTTTAATACAATGGATCATAGCCAAGGCCAAGGCCCTTCAATTAATATAGGTATGACATATTTGGCGCACCTTTTATTTACATCAACTAATTAGTAAATTTTTGTAGATGTAGATGAATTTTTAATATTTCAACTAGAATAGTTGTAATTTTAATATGAACTAGATAAATCAAAATCACTTTCTTCAAAATCAGACATTTTTTGAATAACTTTTTCAAAACAATGAGGTTACCAGCAGGGAACATATATAAGGGTTACCAGCAGTCTTGTAGTTGTATCATGCAGTCTTTTAGAAGTTAAGTTTTATGAAGTCAAAACGCTTGACGCGCATGGTCAGAATTACAAATTCTCGTAAAATCCCAGAACTATTTGAATCGTTCCTAACTAGTTCAAAAATCATGTTGGAACGGCGAATTGGATCCTCAAAAAATCAGTAATGGTTCTGAATTTGTATTGGAACACGAAAATTAAAATGCGCAGACGCATTACAATTCGGAATCATTCTGAATTTTAGTTGGAACCAACCTATATATATATGGCGATTGGCGATGTTAGTGAATGGGCGCATTCAGGGAAACGCAGCGCTGCAGCGCTTTATGAAAATAGCTGCAGCGCTGTATTAAAGCGGTAAAGCATATATTTTTTCCGTTGGATCGCTGAATAGTTCGAATGGGCGCATTCAGGGAAACATAGCACCCCAGCGCTTAAGCGCTTTACCGCTTCACGTTCGCTGAATCGACATTTTAAACGCTAGCTTAAAGAGACATAATTTTCAGTAATTCATATTTTGTAATCAATATTAATAATAATTAATATTATCAATAGATATTTTGTGCGTAAACCCATAGACGTAAACCTAAACTATATTAATTTTGTCGCTTGATGGAACTATTCAGCGATCCAGCGGGAAAAATATATGCTTTACCGCTTTAATAAAGCGCTGCAGCTATTTGAATAAAGCGTTGAAGCGCTGCGGTTCCCTGAATGCGCCCATTCTCTGGATGTATCATGGCCACAGAGGACCTAGAATCTTCAATATTTTCTTCTAATTACGTTTCCGTGGTTGGTGAAAAACAAAAATTAAACAAGACAAATATAACATAACCTAAAATCCCTAAAATATAATCTGTGAGCATAGTATCAGCATCACTACAAGAATATATTATTATATATAACAAATGAAAAGAGAATCTTTAGATAAGTGGTCCGTTAGGGAACAGTTATGTTTGGCCTCAGCAGTATCCAGAAGTGGCGACCAGAATTGGATGTCGGTTAGCAGGGCATTAAAGCCATTTGGTGAACCAAATAGACCTTCAGACTGGTTTCATCAAAAAAATTGCGCAGCACAGTATGGAGCTCTTTTGGGCAATATTGAGATTCCTAAACGTAAAAAACGGACATCTAGTGTGGATTCTGGTATTGAGACACCTGCAGAAAACATTTTACGAAAATTGTTGGCTGCGCGACAGGCAGAACTGAAAAAGTTGCTTGCAGAAGAAAAGGCTGAATTTTTAAAGTTGCAAGACGATATGGTGTTATTACAATCAGGTAAGCACTGTTTATATCTACATTAGAGTTTTTCAAATTTTGAGTTTTAAGGTAAAGTAAGTGAAGAACAATTAGATAAGTGGTGTAAAGAAATTGATGAAGAAGAACACAGAAAAGAACAAGAAGCACTTCTTCATAGCCAATATTTAAGAGAGAGAGAATTACACAAACAGGAAGTAGAAAGAGTTTGGAGGCCAATCAAGCCTGCATCGGTAGCAGGCCAAAAACGAAAGAACTCTGATTCAGTTGAAAGCTTACTGGAAAGTGAACAGATTGAAGAAGTATCACAACCACAACAGCAGCAGCAGCAGTTATATGTGCAAATGCAAGAGCCGGCAAAACCAGCCTTGTCACCTTTACTAACTAGTTTATTGAAATCTCCTTCTCAAGTACAGAACGTATCAACTTCATCTTCTATTCTGCATACTGCAATAACTAATCGACAAGTTCCAAATACTAATACCAATCCAATGATTGCTAGTTTATTGAACTCATCTACTGGGGTTACGGTTTCTCCTGGCCTTCAACAATTAGTTAGTACAGCAATCGGTCAAGAAGTAGAAAACATAGTACTAGATGACCAAAATATACCTTTGGGGAATGACATATTAGATGATGCTAGTTTACCTAATATAAAAATTGAGGATCTAGCGAATAGTATTCTTGTCCAAGATGGACCTTTGCCTGAGATTAAAAAGGAAGAAGTGGATGATATAATATCGGAGATAATAGAGAATGCGCATGACATTGTGTCAGACCCTGAACAGCATTTACAGTTAGATGGCAATGGTGATATTAATATTAACTTAGAATTGGACGATTTTGAAGATGAAGAAATGCCTGAACCTGAAACTGTACATGAGCCCTCCTCTGAGCCACAACTTGAGATGCAGCAGCCCAAAGAGGTATTAAATTATCTATTATTACTTGAGATCTTGATCTGACTGACTTTACTTATGTGAAAAATCACATAACCTTTGTCCAACCTTTTTGGTATATCAAATATAAAAACGTTAATGAATATCTAAAAATAATTACATACATTCTGAGTAAATTACTTATACAACCCATATTGTAGTTTGTTATTGATCAGTAAATGTTGGTTATTTATTGAACCACCACTGCTAATTTTCTTTGAGAAAGACGGTTGTATTTTATTCAAGGCAGGCAGTTTCTTTTGCACCTCTTGATTATCATAGGTATAAGTAGGTATTCTATTTTTAAAGACTGACCTAAATAACTTAGTAAGCAGATTTATAAAATTACGTTTCATGTAAAAATCATTGTGTAGCTAATTCCTTAATTGCAGTCCATTAATAATCGCAATTTCAGTTACCAGTTGCGTATCAAAAATTAAGAATGTGAAACGGTAATACTGATTGAACAGGAACTAAACTTAAGAGATATAGGTATACCTTTTATATCTTATGAGCAACAATAAAAACCAATACTTCATTATATCATAATATTTAAGAAATTAGGCAGTTACTAACAAATACAGAGTGATTCAGTCATTAGTACATTAGTTTTAAGAAGAGAAGATTGGTAAAAATGAGTATAATGAGAATACCTAAACGATTTAAAAAATGTTTAGAAGCATATTTACATTAAAACAAATATTTTCAAACCATTATTTAAGCCCCTTGTTTAGACTGCCACTGACCGCTGATGGCCTCGATTCATACACACCTGGGCGGCGAACTCGGTAGCAGGCCTAGTCGCAATGTTGCCTAATTTAAATAATTTCACAGAACATCACCAGCAAAATCATAATTAGTATTATACTGTATCAGGTGTCATAATTCAATGTACATTTTGATATGTGCACTCTAACTACATAAGAACGAGGAGTAAACAGGTATAGGTAGTCTTTATAATGTAAATTGAAATTGTAAAAAAATTCCGACAAAAGAAACACTTGCACTTCGACCACGGCCTTTTTGTTTACGCACATGTGTCGTTTGTCAGAATTTTTTATGCAGTTTTAAATTAAATGATAAAGACTATACCTATATTTTTACATTTTTTATTTAAAATAAATTGCTTTAATTATTATTAAATTTATGACTACATACATGAATAGATATTTTCGGATATTTTACTTTTAATATTAAAAAGTATTATTTATTTGTTAATAATAACAAATGTATAGGAAGAATAATACCCTCAATAATACCCTTGTATACCCTTATATTTTAGCCACCCACCTAGGGATTCTCCCTTTAATCTGAGGAAAAAAGTTAAATACTTACAAAAGTTGTAGAAAATCAAGTGTAGTTTATTATAGAATGTAAAATTTTTATATAGGGTGTATCAAAAACGTGTGACATGCCAAACTTGCATTTTTTTAAATGGAATACCCTGTATATTATTAAGTTTTTCGATTCCACGCAAAATTCTACGACTTTTTCATATACTATACTCTATATCTAAAGTTAACCGTTTTTTCATAAATAATGGTTATACCTAGATATACCTAACATATTTTTTTAATAATTTAATTGATCTGAGGGACGTGTGCTTACTATTCCTAATTAGCCATGAAAACAAAAAACCGATACCTGTCATATACATTGTCAAACATTTTGGTTTTCTGATTCCGAATTATTTTATTATCATTTCCTTTATCTTTAGATACCTATATTTTATATCTTTAACCAGTATTTATGAAAAAACGGTTACCTTTAGATATAGGGTATGGTATATGAAAAAGTCGTAGAATTTTGTGTGCAATCGGAAAACTTAATAATATACAGGGTATTCCATTTAAGAAAATGCAAGTTTGGCATGTCACGCGTTTTCGAAACACCCTGTATAAAGATTTTACATTCTGGAATAAACTACACTTGATTTTCTAGAACTTTTGTATTTAACCTTTTTTCTTCAGATTAAGGGAGAACCTCTATGTGGGAGAATCTCTTGTACATAAAAATATGTACAAGGATAATACCTATGTTTTATTAATGTTTGGTTATTACAATTCATTATATTTTTATTATTGTCCACATTTACATAGGTATATGTAATTATTATATTTTATAATTTGTTGCCTGATAAAAAAATTTGTATTTTATTTACTATCATATTCAATTACCTATTCAGTTTGTAATACCATATACCTAGGTAGGTAATTAATGCTTTTAAAGTTATATGTTACCTGTTTAAAATGCCAGAATGTGGTAAAACAACAATCATTCGTCCATAGCTCTTTGTTTTGTATTCATAAATTAATACAAGATATTCTGGATAGTTAATTTCATAAATCAATACCTAAGGTAATAAAAATAATAAAATGGTGTTAAGGAAAGTAGCAAGTGTACCTAATTTATTAATCCCTTAATTATTAATTAAGGAATAGAACACGGAGAAGTTTTACTGTTTTTTTTTCAAGTAAAATTTTATTCTTGAACAAGATTAGATTTTATTAGACTCCTCTTGCACATTAAATCGCAATAAGAAACACTTGAAGTGTTGAAGAATATTATAACTTTTTAATTATTTTCCGTATTCGGTTATACTTATTATTGTATGTTTATTGTTAAAATACAATTAGGTGTATTTATAACGTTGCAGATATGAAACATTGTTCGGATGTCTTTCATGGCAACGCTGTTGGATTGAAGCAATAGGCTATGCACGCTGTGCTTTGTGTTCTAATTTGTTGCGCTTCAGGGACGTTGTATTATCGTGGGTTGTTGACTTTTAAAGGGTCGAGAAAAAAAAGAATTTTTCATTTTCTGGTTAAAATTAATGTACTAATGATTGAATCATCCTGCATATCTCTTAGTTTAATTTTTTTTAAATTTATAAGTATCTAAAAGAGTATTTTAATATTCACAAAAATGGAATAAATAATATATATAAATATTCAGTAAAACTCTTGCATGTACTTCATTTTCAATATTTTTGAAGAATAATGTTGATATACATATTACAATTACATAAATCAAAGCAGTTGTTTCAGGAAATTGAACCTCCAAAGGAAGAAACTAAGGTTGCTGAGAAAGCAATTTCTCCACCAGTAGATCCATTTGAATTTCAAGAAGATCCGGTTATTTTTGAACCAGCAACAAAACCTTCTATCTCAACCGGAAAACAAGATCCCAAACAGTATGTTCCTCATTATCAACAGCAACCACCACCTGTCCAATCTCAACCGCAACTATGTTCACTTACAGAGGTTATCAAAACCGATGAGGTAGAAGCTGTACCGGAGGTAAAAGAAGAAAAAGACATCAAGGAAGAGATAATTGAGGATCAACCTAAAATAGACAAAACTGTGCCAGGATCTGTGGAAATAGTAGAAGTTGTGGTAATGGATGAGGATGACATTGATAAAGAGTTGAATAAATCTCAAATACAAGACATTGTTCATTCCAGCAAATCAGAAGAAGTCGAAGAAGTAAAAGTTATAAAAATTGAAGAAGAAGAGGAAAAACCAGAAGTGGAAATTGAGGATACTAATACTAGTAGTACACCTGAAACTAAAGAGGTTATATGTGAAGAGTCTTCAGAAGCATCAAATCCCACAATAGTAGCAGATGTGAAGAAAGAGATTGATATTAATTTAGATGTTCAAGATAGTGTAGAAACTACAACTATTACTCACGATTTTACAGAAGAGCTCTATGATGATTTAAATATGGAAGTTAAAATAGATAAAAGTGGCAAAGTGAAACGGGATTATTCCCGAACAAAGAAAAAAGAAGGTGGGTTTGCTCTATTATATTTGCTTATATACAGGGTGCCCTAGTTTTATGCTGAAAAAATGCTAGCCTGTACAACCAGTCAAAATAATGTGACTGCTATATACTAAATTTTTTTCCAAATCTCAACCGTTTCAGAGGTACAGGATGTTGAAGAAAAAAAACATTCTTTTGTTATTTATATTTGGCAGTAACAAATCAATTGTTTGCAAATTTTATTTGGTAGATGCTACTATGAATCTTTACTTCCACACAAAATTTTAGCTCGATGGGAAGAGCCAGTGGCGTGCAACCTGCACTCCTGGGAGCACTTTTCTAAAAAAATATATGTTACGCCACTGTACACTTTTAAAATAATACGATATTTTGATGTCCCACCCATTTCTCTACAAAAAGGTATATTCTATACATTTTTTACATAGAATTTAACTATGTTGTAAACTGTTAAATAAAACACAAAATATACAAAAATTGGGAAATTCAATTGATTATTTAAATGTGTATATACAACTTGTACATTCAAAAAGACTAGATATCTGCGTAGAATATCTACAAATTATTAATTTATGTATACTAAAAAATACCTATCATCCACATTGATTGATTATTTTAATAACCGAATATTTTACATTATATGAATGAATGTTCACCTACTGTTTTGTTTTTGTGAAACAGATTCACGGGAGCTGCATATAAACTTTAGTAAAGTGAATCTCAACTTTTGGTATATACTATGCTAAGGGGCAGACTAATAACAATTTTTTTTTATTTTTCCTGTATATTTGTAACAATTGTAAACTACGTTTTGAGTTATTTTTACACATATCTGATATTTAGGTTTCGATATGTTGTTGGCCATCGAGAAAGCGCAACTTGAAGATAATGAATTAAACGAGGAAACATTTTCGGATAACACAACGGATACCGAAAAGAAAGATGCCAAAACTAAAATCAAATCTGAAAATGAACGCTCGAACAGCCCCTGGACTGAAGAAGAAGACAATGTGAACCGACTGAAGAGGCGCTATTCAACACCAGCCACACCAGTAGATTCTGTCCCAAATTCTCCAGCTTCAAGTACTACTGCATGTTATGAGGATGACAGGGACTATCGAAACTGGAAAAAGTCTGTGATGCTAGTGTATAATCGCCTGGCGACAAATAAGTACGCATCATTGTTCTTAAAACCCATAACAGAGGATCAAGCACCAGGTATTCTAATTTATATAATATGTATATAGTTTACACATTGCTGTTAATTCTTAAGAATTTTTGCAACAATTAGCAAAGAGAGAGCATATATGAAAATTAAGGGGAATATATCTGAGACTATATGAGCAATATGCTTTGTGATAAAATATGTCGATCTAACCATATTATATTGCTGATATAACTTCATTTTCGTAGTAATTATATATGAAGTTGCATTACACGAATACTTTTGATTTCAGGTTACAGCACCATTGTATATAGACCCATGGATTTGCAGACAATTAAAAAGAATATTGAAAATGGTACCATCAGAACAACACTGGAATTCAAACGTGATACGATGTTAATGTTCATGAATGCCATTATGTATAATAAAACTAATGATACAGTGTACAATATGGCTATGCAAATGCAACAGGAGTCAATTCAACCCATAGAAATTTTGATGCAGGCACAGAGTCAAGCCGATGTTCCCTTAAGGAGGGAAACTAGAACTAGTGAATCGGGATGTAAAAGAAAGCGAACCATCACAGATGAGCTGATTAAGGCCAAAAAACGTAAGGAGGACTAGCAGTATTCTAATTTTATATTTGACCTTGGTGATTTATTTTAGTAGTTGTTTATGTTTTCATGATTATTCTTGAGGTGATTTGTAAAGTTCATGGTATTTTTTAGAATGCGTATGTAAGAAAAACAGAAGAATTTTTTTTATTTTAATATGCTTATTATTGCTAGATTACAAAAAAAGTTTGTTATTTTTTTGTCAAGTGGGAAAATATTTTGCTTTTTTAAAATGGACTTTACCATTTGCAATAGATTTGACTTTTAGAAAAAGTTACCATTTACTTTATCTGCACCTTACTGTGATAAATTATAAATAAAGAGGGGTTGACTCTTGGGGTTGGCAATTTGTACGAATATTCCCTTCCCAAAGTTCCCAAAATTTAGGGCATATTGTACATTTTTGTATGTAAATTTTACCAATGGGAATTTTCAAATATCTAAGAAAAAAATAGTAGATTTTGCAATATACTAAATAGGTATATATTATTATATATTTAATAAGTAATTGATAGATACCTATAAATTAATTTGCTCAGTATAATTTTTAATCAAATCATTATTTTAGGTTATAAATTTTAATGATATTCTAACCAGGAAATTTGGGAATATTTCCGTTATGTCAAAACTGTTCCGAATATTCCCATTTAGGGAATGTTCCCAGTCAGCCCATCTCTAATTATAAGTATGAAATGTTTGTTACAAATATTTCTTACATATTTTGACAGTACTAAATGAGATAATAAGACGATGAACAACAAACATTGTAAATTGTAATAGTATATTGGAGTATATTAAATGCAGAAACTTTTCCAAAAGTAATGTTAATTAAATATTCCTAACTTTGCTGATAACTTTTGCAGAAATGTTTTTAAGGGTGCATATTTTATGTAGTAAACTTAATTTACTAGTAAATAATAAAATACATCATATTAAATATACGTGTGTTATCAAGTTGGAAAAATCTTTTCAATTTATACTAAAACAGCAGGAAATATTTAGATTTTTTTAAGGAGTTTTGTAATTTAAATTTGTAGTATTAACAACAGGTATTTGCTTTGAAAAAAATTGTATTTTTAGTATGTGTCTTACTTAAAATATTAAAGTACTTTTGTAACTTCTGCTTTTTGTTACTCCAGTAATCCAGATCCAGAAAAACCCTTCGACATCAGAATTTTTTCAATATGCCTCTAACCTATATGATTGAGAGAAAGCTGGATTCATAGTACGTAAAACTTAAGCCGTAAGCTGTAACCGTAAGACGTATTAAAAATAAATTATATGAAATCCGCATGACAATTCATAGTCACCGTAACATAATTCGTATGCCGTAAGAAATAGTTCATTTTTATTTCTTACGTTTATCGTTACGGAATCGGGTAAAACCGCTGGTGATCGGATAGAATTGAAGTTTATTCTGACCATAGACCACAAAGTGTAGAAATTGAAACGATGTTCTGTGTCTTCGTATTATTAATAGAATACAAACCTCAAATCGGAAATTTGAAAATGCCAAATACTGAACCACTTCTAACTAACTTGGATAAAATTAAACAGCAATTATTGATATAAATTTTGATTTGACATTTAACCTTATCTCATCTGCCAGTTCTTTGCGCGTGCGTACGGCTTACGTTATGTACATTATGAATGCACTTTCAAGAAATTAAGTCATATGGCGTACGGTTATAGCTTACGGCTTAAGTTTTACGTACTATGAATCCAGCTTTACATACAACACATAAAAAATCTAACATTAGAGATGTCAAAAGTTTGGCACACGTAAAGTAATCCACATCACAAAGAAGTTTGCTATCATTTTTACTTTAAACTGGGAGAAAAGTAGGAATGGACTACTTTGTTATTAATTTTACTGGGTTACAATTAATTTTGCTATAATCAGTAAAATTTGTGCCGATTTAAATTTCCCACATTTTTTTTTGTGGTTCTGCAATTTACTGTCAATTAATCAGTGGTGATGTCAAATCCGATTACTTTTATGTAATCGCGATTACTAGGTACTTTCACAATAAGTAATCGTTACTTTGTACTCGTTACTTTTTACGATTACTGACCTTGATTTCGGGAGAGTATTTCCAGCGAATAGATATTGACGAATTACCTACCTAATATTTATTCCAAATCTTGCGCGAATACGCGAGATTACCGATTACCGACGACCGAGACTGAATCTATCTACGGATGGAAATGAATTGGGAATCGTAGTAATCGTAGGATTTGCCTGCTCGCTGGCTCGCTGGTAGTGTGTTGTGTATTTGTATTGCATAAGGCAAGTAATCCTGTAACGATTACTCTACAGAACAGGTACTCGATTACTACGATTACTAGCAAGTAATGATTATTTAGTAACGAATCATTACAATATTGACATCACTATCAATCAGTGTTCATTTATTTAGCTAACTGAAACCTACTTTTGAACTTGAATGTATGAACTTTCAGTTGTTGACTCATACTAAAAAACTAACATTTTTATATTCCTCATAACTCATAGGCATAAGGTAAAAAATATAAATAAATAAAAAACAGTATTTTATGACCCTGAGATTAAATGCTCTACAAGAAACCTCAAAACAAATATAAGACTTCAGTTGGATTTGACACTTCATACTCATTTCACCACGTGGCTACTTCTAAAAATTTGTTAAACACTAGGAAGAAAGTTTATATTTCCAGGATAATCTCCAAACACTTGTTTTTTATATAACTTTTAGTTAAAGACGTGAGTCTTACTTAATATTAAAATTATAGTAATTTGTAAATAATCCCGTACAAAATTTAGAAACAAATTTTAGAAATTTTATTGTATAAAATAAAATATTATAATATGAACATGTTAATACTATATTATATGTTATTAAATGTTTATACTATAAAATTTTATGAATTAATTTTTTTTTGACAAAAGTTATTGGGTCTCAGAATACATTATGAAATGACTTAGTTGCACTTCTAACTCAATACTTATTATTTTATTTATTATTTTTTTTATTATTATTTATTATTTATTTTTTATTTTATTATTATTTTTTCAAGTAGATTATATGATTGTTATAGGAAATAGGTACATAGGTATCTGGTAAACCAAATCAAAATGCTTTCCTCACTTTAGAAGTTCTGAAAGCTCCCAAGCCCACTTTTATGAGGATTATTGAAATTATCCTACTGAACATGACAAGGCACATGAGAATGCAAATAAATCTCCAGTAACTTTAGTCATGTTACGATTATAAAGAAAATAGTATAAAAAAACCATTTAGCAACTTGTTTGTTTCATGCCAAATGCTCTAATGCTCTAATGCCACAACAAGATGTTCAATACATAATAATAATAATATCTCTACCCCTCATTCTAATCACAAGGATTGACCCGAAAGTCTGAGACTTGTGTGGGAGAGGGGGCGGCATATTATTATTTCGCGGGCCGGATTTGCGCCTCAGGAACGACTTACGTTGGTAGGCCCTAACCACCATTCAGTGCTGGAATGAGGGAAACCTGGAAAACCTCATTAGTTAGGGGGACAAGTCAAACATCAACTGATTTTAATCTCTCACATTAACACCAAGTTGACATTCTTCCTATCCTAGGCCATCGCCAGGATGGTTGTCAAGCCATCCCTGCGAATAAACCTTGATCTACGAGTAAACAATTTAATGAAAAATTGTTTGACGGAATGGGGATTAGAACCCATGACCTCTGGGTTGAGCGATCGAGACGCTAACCCTGAGCCACCTGCTCGGTGGCCATATAACCCATATAACATATAACCCATGATTGTGAAGTTTTTGGTTACCTTGGGTTATTGAAAATAAATCGGTCTAAATATCTGAAAACCAAGTGATTGAGTGAGTGTATTAACCAATGCTATGGTTAATACATAATTATAAAAGCGATATAGCATATACCTAAGTAAAGTATACTACGACATATAAGCTTTTTCTACAAATTATTTGATAGTGGAATATTTTCAAACTACCTGGCATAGCAGGTAGCCAGGTGGGGGTAGGTAGCAATACTCACCATGTATGACTTATAGACACCACCATTTCTATATTTGTATCAAACATTAAATTTTAAAATGTTATACTCATTAAAAGTTAGGGCTGCAATTTTCAATTTTTGTCTAAAACTACTTAATAAAATTATATATACTTGTAAATGGAATTTTATGCAGATTTTTTGTGATATACAGGGTGTCCACCTAGTGCGCGTAAGTCCAATATCTGGGTTAATAAAAGAGATAACTTAATTTTTTTTTCTACAGGGTTGTCTAATATCCCGAGCTGCACAAAATGAAAATATATTTACATATTCAGGGTGTTCAGTTTTTCCTGGACAGGTACCAACTTCGTTTTTCTAAATGGAAATATATATTTTTTATTGCTTTTTCGAACTAAACCCTTGATTTTAGTAGGACTTTCATCAGCCTTCCCTATACCTAACTTAAACTGTTTTTGAAATATTGACGGGTGAATATTGACATTTTTGCAACTTTGACACCCTGTAAAATCTAAGCGGTTTGAGATCAAGCAAAACGGTTTGCACATTCCTATCTTAACTTTTCATAAGCTATCGTTTGGTACTAATTTCAGAATTATCCAAAAATTTAAAATTTTCTGAAAATTTTGAAAATTTTTTATTCCTATATAAATTTGAAATTAGTACCAAACGATAGCTTATAAAAAGTTAAGATAGGAATGTGCAAACCGTTTTGCTTGATCTCAAACCGTTTAGATTTTACAGGGTGTCAAAGTTGCAAAAATGTTAATATTCACCCGTCAATATTTCAAAAACAGTTTAAGTTAGGTATAGGGAAGGCTGATGAAAGTCCTACTAAAATCAAGGGTTTAGTTCGAAAAAGCAATAAAAAATATATATTTCCATTTAGAAAAACGAAGTTGGTACCTGTCCAGGAAAAACTGAACACCCTGAATATGTAAATATATTTTCATTTTGTGCAGCTCGGGATATTAGACAACCCTGTAGAAAAAAAAATTAAGTTATCTCTTTTATTAACCCAGATATTGGACTTACGCGCACTAGGTGGACACCCGTATGTAAAAATATATAATAAAGCACTCTATTTAACACAGACATAATATGTTTTGTTCGGCATTATTTTAATTATGGAAGATATATTATGACAATGCATCAAAAATATTTTTCAAATAAATTCCACGAGGTTGTATATGGTATACTGGTAAATATATTTTAAATTAAAGGTGGTAGCACAGATATTAACTAATTTACACACAGTAGGTTGGTAAGTATACCTACTGTCTTAGAGGTTTAGACATACCTATATACGTAATACAGGTACCTACCTATCTCTTTTATTCTCATTAATACTTTTTTGTATTCTTTTTTAGCACTTACACACAATATATTATTTAACTAATGACTACTTAATTTTCAAAAACTTTTAATAGTTCATTTACAAATTTAGTTTTTTAAGGTACCCTAAGATCCATTAATAAATTTCGTGAAGCTATCCTTATACTTTTCATCAGGATCAAACTTGTTCTTTACTTTCTCCCAGTCATCTGGTCGATTTTTCATTATGAAGGAGGAAGTTCTCCTTATTATTTTCACCTGAGACTCTGTACATTTGGCACAATTTGTGGTAATGGCTTCAGGTATATGGGCTAAAACAAAACAAAAGTTAATTCAAATACTAAATACTAACAGAGTATTTCTAAATATCTTCACAGTTTTTCTGTAAGATTTTTCACAATAAGTAAATCGAATTGTTGTAACATTCCTATTGCACAATGACATCATTATGTCAATTAATTATAGAGACGTAAGTAAGTTCATAATAAGTAAGTTCAATCCTAGTACCATAATGAAATTCTAGAAACTCCTAATAGGTACCATAATGAGATTTCAAAAGCACATTCACTACAATCAAATGATATAATGATGGCATTATGACATGGCACCAGATAAATAACTTAATGCACCTGTCGGTTCAAAAACACACAATTTTAAATTTTTAGAAAAAAGTACATTATGATACTAGGAGTAGAAGATGAATGTTATTTGTTGAGTCTATAGAAGCATACACAGCCGAGGCTGTGTAAAGTGACCCAAACACATATAGAGAGCTTTTGTACTCCATGTGACATAATAATAATAATAATAATAATAATAATAATAATAATAATAATAATAATAATAATCTCTACCCCTCATTCTAATCACAAGGATTAGCCCAAAAGTCTGAGACTTGTGTGGGACATAATATATTATTTTTTCGCGTCAAAATTAAAACTATTTCTTCAGATATTTATATGTATATTTGTATAAAAAGCGATCTCATGCGACGTTAAATTTCAAATCGACAGCTATGAGAAATCTTGGCTACAAGATTTTTTTTTAATCCCTTGATATACGGTTAGGTACACTTTACACTACTATTACCTACTTTTTTGTACTTGTAAAAAAAATTACAAATTTCTAAATAATAGGCTTGTTCGATGAAACGTCCTGCATATTATAATGTCGGTAAGTATTATTAGGTACGCTTGAAGAAAAATATAATAATATTGATCCCACCAGACAAAATTTTGTTATATGTAATTTGGATCATAAAACACTCATTGCTGTACAGTGTACACGCCGCGTTATCAGACTCGGCTGACTCCTCGTCTCGATAATACTCACGACTAGTACAGTAATAATTGTCTTTATGATCCTTATTACATAAATAACTATTATAGCTAATGAAGTACAAAAATTGTAATATATCCACCTCACGAACGTGTGGTGGATATATTTGGTTCAAGTTTTAAAATATGGATAAATATTTTCAGTAGAAAACGACCCTAACTTTGATGCATTTTGGATTATATTTCATCTACTCTGTATAATTAAATATTCAGGGATTGAGAAATAATGTAGGTAGGTATGTCTATTTTTGAAATCTAATCTAATTTTTATTATCGTTCTTTAGAAAAGGAACGTTAGAAATTTTTTTCATGTTTTCGTGGTAGATTCAGTTAGAAAAAATTGTAATAACTTGTCTAAAGACGTCGGCATAAACGTAAATTTTACGGAATTTATATAGCAATGCTAACAAACATCTACCTATACAGTATTTCAAAATTATAACGCCCCGCACAGATCCTAACGTTTTTTAATATTTTTATTAGACAAGGGTTTTTGAAAATCCTTGTGTAGTAGGTACCAACCAATTTTAGAGATTTTATTATTTGGTAATTATTTTATTAGGGCAAAGCTAAAGAATACGGCGAAGGCGCATAATTTGTCGTATTCCTTACGATTTAGACGAATAAAAATAATTTGCTACCCTCAGAACCACCATTTTCTGTGTTGTGTTGATGAAGGGCACAAACTATAAAATTGATTGCCACAATAAAATTTTTAGTTTACTGTATATTATTTCGGTTTAAGCCAATATTCTGTGTATGTTTATTATAAGAAACCGTTTTATTTGTTTCATAGTACCTACATAACATATGATTATTGTTTATTCTTGCTATTTATTTATTACCTACATGATACATAACTATTAAGTGCTGCTGTTCCTAATAAAGCCAGCTGTATCTTTTTATGAGTAAGTAAAGGCAACAATGAATCACTTGGTGATAAGTATAAAGCTTCAGAAGTTGATATAGGTACGCACCAACTTGTATTATTTTCATTAGATATTAACACAGTAGCTCAAAACCAGGTACATGTACTTTCATTATTATTACATTTTACATAGATAATTATGTCATACCATTAGGTTTATAACTTCCTCAATTAAATAAATCAAATGCAGATTTATAGGTACCTACCTATTTAAGTAAGTACTAGCTAATATCTTTACATACAAATATCTGATTATAAATGAAGAGCACGTTTTGTTTACTGAGATAAATCGTTTTTCAATGATAATTTGTATAACGACCTATCGTCACAATAAGAATGTGAAATACAAACAAAATAGGTACTTACACTTTATTTATTTATCGCTCAGACTATATAGGTACGCATATCTATATTTTAATTTTCTAACCCAAGATCACGTTAATAATACACTTTCATTTAGCTGAATAGAAGATCCCATTGGTTTTGAGCGAAATTTTCTATTTCTATCAAATTTTAATTTACCTAAACCCGAAAAACACAAAAGTTTAAAAGTCGGTTGTTATCCTTTATAACTTTTCATAATAAATATGATTTCTAGATTAAGTATTAAGTTTAATAAAGTTAATGATGAAATTTAAAATATGAGGTAATCATTTCAATATACTAATATATTTTCAGTGATTTTGTAAATCGTACAATGAAGTATACTTACATTTTTCTTTTAACATTTTTACTCTGCTCAAAAATCAAAATTATTACTAAAGAAAAATGTGTTTTATAATTTTGGAACTCCTGTTTATGTGTAAAATTAGTTAAAATAAACTAGGATTTAAACTACTATTCGTAGTTATTTGCTATATTTTAATTAGGTACTTAATGTTTGTGAAAAATTTATAAAATGTAATTTTCATCCTGAATAAATTGCATCTTCTCTCATATAGTGACAAAATTGAATAAAAAGTGAGAAAGGGACAATTAACTTTTAAGAACAATTAATTAGGTACTCACCTCTAAACTCTCTGCCATCTGGAGTGCATGGTCCTTGATCCAAAATGCACTTAATATAGTTATTAAGGACTCTGTTATTTGATAAAATAGTGTCTACGTCTATATTATCATATTTGTTACTGTATTTTTGCCCTAGTGCAAAAGATATGCATAGCAGATAAACTACACTATTAAAATAATACATTTTCAAATGTCCAAGCCAATAGGTACTATTAAATTGAAAGCCTTTAAACAAAATGACACTTATATAGCAGTAACAACTAATATATAAACATTGAGCATATCATTGATTCTTTTTTAGTGAGGATTGCCATCGATTTATGGATGATCTTGATAGCTAGGTAATTGCTCAAGGAATTATGACAATCTGCACCGTGGTATGCATGTAAATGAGTGCATTAACATATCCTTTAGGTATTCACGTACCTAAAGGATATATTATGCCTGTACCTTTATGCCAGTGTAATTCGAGAAATTAAAACTCTATAAGGGGAGTCTTATTGCAGTTTAATAGGAGTATTTGCAAGTAAATAGATCTAGCATAGGCTTAATATAGTACATAGATATTCGGGTTACTACTAGCAAAAGTTTTATATATTTTAGATAATTACATATAAAAACAATCACCGGGATTTACAATGTAAGAGTAACGCGCCGTCTCTTGGTAAAAAGTGTAAGTTTCAGGGCCGTGCGATAAATTTTCTTAGTATGATGTGAGTACTCGAAATGCTGTTCTCTAAATGTTTTTTATAGATCCTTCAATTATGATTGAAAAAAAAAACTATATTACAAAATGCCCAGGTACTTTTATTTTTGAAAATATAAACAATTTTAAAATAATAGTATCAGCAACTCATACCTAGAATCTACTAGTTTTAGGGCCGGTCTTTCCACCTCCTTTTAAGTTCCTGATAACTATTTGGCAGATTAGACTGTGAAAACTGAAATACTGAAATGTCACATTCTAATCTGCCAAATATTTATCAGGAACTTAAAAGGAGGTGGAAAGACCGGCCCTTAATGTACCTATATATAATAAATGGTTTTATCTTATACCTAACATCGGTAAATTCATCAACTAAAGATGTGTCATATAAAGTGGCAGCCCATGTAGATTCAATGGATATTAATGATAAATTTTTAAGTTTTGTTTGGTTCAATAAATTTCTCAGATAATTTTTTATTAATTTTAATTTGGAAAAGCTCTTTTCCCTCCTGACTACAGAGACAAGAAGTGTTAATATGTATAATCCTCAGAGCGAGGCGACGGCTCAGAGTTTATAGTGTCTCTATCGCTCAACCCAGACGTTGTGGGGTTGAATCCCCATTCCACCAAACAATTTTTAATTAAATTGTTTACTTATAGATCAAGGCTTGTTAGCAGGGATGGATTGGCAATCATCCTGGCGATGGCCTAGGATGGGAAGAATGTCAACTTGGTACATGTGGGAGATTAAAATCAGTTGATGTTTGACTGCCCCCTAACTAATGAGGTTTTCCAGGTTTCCCCTGATTCCACCACATTCCAGACTGTCTACGTTTATACTATTAAGGATAAGATCCTCACACAATCTGACAAATTTATACAGTCTGTCCCTAAAGTAACGCCCACCAACCGTAACTTTTGACGAGTAGGTAACGAGTTGAGATATCGACGTCAAACAACATGGTATAAAAAATACTGCTTCTACGCTCACAACGGAATTTGGGCAGCTGATGGGCGCAAGAGTCACTGTCGGCACTTTTTTTTTAATAGCATAATAGGCCGTCGTTTGAAAGGTATATCAATTCTCTTCACACCAGTTATCGAACAATTTAAATCGAATCTTCCGTTTTTGAGTTACAAGCGTTTCTGTGTCTCATTCGGCGAGTGAAAAGACCATCGTTCACTCTAAATATTTAAATGTTTTAACCAAGAATATTAATGTAATGTATCTAAGAGTACCTTATACATTCTCAAAAAAATGTATTTAGAGGTGTTAAATCGAGGGAAAGTCTTGACTTTCAATTAGTTGTCAATCAATCAATAATCAAAATAAGAATGTTGACAGACATTAGGGTTTTTAAAAAATTTTTACTATTTCCTACTAAGTACCAACCATATATAAATACATGAACTTTGCTACCTTAGTAATACGCCTGAAAACAAAAGTAAACCTTCCAGGTGCCAGGTTGCTAGCTCCGAAAATAGAAGTTTCGTGACCAGGACGAGTGTTTCATTGACAAATGAAATAACTTTTTTTTATTGATTACTTAATTAAAATAAACAGAGAATATTAAATATTTATTAATACTTACAAATGCTGCAATTTGAACAACCAGAAAATCGAATTTACTCGCATTTGAATTCACTTTCATGTTTTTGATGGAGTCATCGTGACCAGTTTCAATAAATTACATTCAAAAAATTTTTCATTCGGGGCAGTATTTTTAAGTATTAACGAAGACCTCATGTAGGTACATTTTTCCTTTTTTAATTTCAACTTTGTTACTGTGAGAATCTGCGATTATATATCCTTCTGCAACATTCGAAGAATAAAAAAATGTTTTTTTTAAATGCCAACCATATTTGCCTGTGACATATCAAGGAAAAGCTAAACGACTTGGAGGAAGTAGTTTAGCTTTTCATTGATGTCACAGGCAGGCAAATATAGTTAGCATTTAGCACAAACATTTTTTTTTTATTTTATATCTCGAAAAATAAGGTTACTGTGGACTTTTGATTGACACGGCTAAATTCTACGAAATAAAACAGTATCGGAGGGTATTATGACCATTTTTTATCTCAGATAGCTTCACATTTCTACAGATATTTGCTGTTAAAATATTTTGACGATTTTCGCTTTTTTTAATGTAGAACGGTTGAAATCGAAAATTTAATCTGAAAGAGTTATTAGACTCCATTAAAAATTCTATATTGAGATACAAAATAGTAACCCTGCATTGATATGGGCCTTCATTCATATTACTATAATAATTTTTGTTTAAAAATAATAAATGTTTCAGAAACATTACTACCTTTATCGAAATTGCTACCTAATATTCTTTCTATTATTTCAGAGTAAGGGCTATACCAAATTGACGTGTTGCCACAATTTTTTTTTTGTTTTTAAAATTCTTCAATAGTTATCCCCATGTTGAGGAAATTATTCTCTTGAGCTACCTACTCAATTATTTTAACAAATAAGTTTTAGACTTATCTGTGGAAATACTAACAATTTTTTATAAAAATTTATTTTGATCAAGTCAAAATGCTTTCAGGTAACTTTAAAAAGTTTTTGTATAAACTTTTTTCTGTGCTTCATATGGGATATTATATGTAAAGGTTATTCACGTTAAGTTTAAAGTGACATCAACTTGTCAAAAAATACGCCGTTGACAGATCTAATTTTTTTACGGGCAGGATTTTGAAAAATGTCACAGAATCACAACGGTTTTAGTTCTGAGAAGAACTATTTTTTGTAAATAACTAAAATAACTAGAAAACGTAAATAGAAAATACACGAGCAAAATTTAAGCAGAACCAAACACCAAAAAACCAGCAAACAGTAGAGAGCCAATATAAATAAATAACAACTTGACAACGCAGAGAAGAGTTCCCAAATATAAAACTCCTTGTAAATGACAAATCCTATGTTAATTTATTGGTCATTTGTTTATCGAATATTGACAACAATTAATTACTGAAAATGACGTCACTTTAAACTTAACGTGAATGACCTTTAGATCAAATGATAGATATAAAGACATATATCCACAGCAGATACCTATACAAAAAAGTTGAAATAAATAAATAGATACTACAAAATTTCACTAATTTTTATTATAAACATTTCACATAGGTATCTACAGCATTTATTTTCATTTAAATATGAAGCCCTTCTTTCTTAATTTCCTCTTGATATTGCTTTATGTAAGTTCCTTCTGGATCGTATTTGGCTTCAAGTTCATTCCACCATTCCCGTTTGTTTTCTATCATTTGACGAATTACTCTCTTAGCTCCATTCTTCTGTACCTCGTTGCATTTGGTGCAGTTCGTCTGAATTGCATCGGGAAGAATACCTAATAATAAAAAGAAAAAAAACATTTAAAAACATAAATAACTATTTATATTATTTATATTTGCAATTCAGATATGTGACTGCACTTATTGACGTGCTCTTTAGCTAAGGGAAAACAAGACATTATCCGTATCAGATAACTCTGCGCATCGCCTTTACTTAAGCCGTTACACCGTAAACTAGACAGAATTGTAATGTAATAGAGAGTTATTGGAAATACTGTATAATACTGCCCGCGCAATTTTGCTTGACCTTATTTTGTCCTATAATACTGTCGCCCAGTGTTAACGAGGACTTTATTTGAATTTTGCTTGACCTTATTTTGTCCTATAATACTGTCGCGCTGTGTTAACGACGACTTTATTTGAATTTTGCTTGACCTAATTTTGTCCTATAATACTGTCGCCTATAGTGTTAACGAACGACGACTTTATTTGAATTTTGTTTGACCTTATTTTGTCTACACAATTGTAGTTATTGGAATGGACTAGGTATATAACATTTTGACCATTATACTTTCCTTCTAACCTAAAATTGATTCCTGAAATAAGATTGTAATTGTTGTGTTTATGACTACTTATATTGATGTGTATACTTTTGTACTGACGCCTCAACTTGAGTTTGTGGCATACCCACCTTTTATTTTCATACACCTATCTAAATTATTATTGCTAATACTTTTGTGTATTTTTCTTTCTCACTTGTCTCGAACCTTTCAAGGCGGGGGAACATAGCTCTCTTGGGGCAGGATCTATTTCTTGGTGGAGCGCAAATCGTAATGATAGTCTATCCAAATGCAACATCTTAAATTTATTATTATTTAATATCATTGTAACAAAAACACACTACCTACTAAAAAAAACTGTAAATCTTGCAAAACAAAACTAAAACAAAACTTAGAATTATTACCACAACAGAACTGACAAGTGACGAGATTTATCATATCATTCTTTATATTTCCGTACTTTTGTACCTATTCAAAAGAACTTTTAGTTATGTTGAGAGCAAATTGATGCAATTGGGAGCAAAGGTCTATTAAGCATTAATTTGATGTTTTCCTCTGGCACCACAACTTTTTCTTAACATAAGAAAATCTGATGCGCTCCTGCGTTTGAATAAACATAAACATAAACATCAAATAAGAGAGACAACACCATACATCAACTGAACTAAGGTAAATCAGCAAGCTTAGTGTTCTCTTATTAAAAAGCATACATGGGCATGCTTAGATGTCAAAAGAAGGGAAATCTAAATACTAGTTAACCTTCTGGGGTGTCCACTAACTCTAATAAGTCACCACCTCCACGGTGCATAAAGCAAAGCAACACTCTCCAATTATGTCAGTATTGACAATGATTTTCCAGAGCGCACTGTTATACCTATAGCCTCTATGAATTTAGACCTTAAATATATTCTCAAATGACAAGCAGCAGTTTTCTAAAAGCCCACTGAAGCTTTTATAATTTATTATTTTCGAACATAAAATAAATAGGCTCTCTTCATCTCATCTCTTGGCACTTTGCTAACTGCGTGCGCGCGGATATTATACCTAACAAATATACAAAAGTTTATAGTTCGGAGAAATGAAAAACAAAAGGTACGATTTCAGTGAAGAGAAATATTGATGCTCCTGGATCAATTGCGTGTCTTAAGGGAGAAAGTGTTGGTTACAAAGCTAAGAAATCTGCAGCTTTAATCCGGCCCCTCTTTAAGCAGAGACCACACTGATAAAACTGATAAGTTGATGATAAGAGGTCCGTAATGATAAAGGTCAAACTTATTATAATTTGTAATCTTGGTCATGTCTATATTATATTTTTAGGTTGCAGAAATCACTGGCATAACAGACTTTTGTCGACGTGAAGAATTTACTGAAATATGCTTAGAATATATGACTGATAACGGAACCACTTTGTTAATTAAAATACCTGATTCAGAAACTAACATTAACAAAAATTTTCTTGTTGGAGAAAATAATAGGTATTGGAGTGTTGCCGAAGGTTGCCTCCAAAACTTTCTGAATAATAAAATAGATATATGATGTCTTAACTACTCGTCCTGGAATTTGTCTGTTCGTTCAGTAAAGCATTACTTTCCGAACTAGTTATGTCAACATCTATTGTACCTACAACAATTTCCAAATTTTCAGCTACGAAAGACTTCTGTTTTACAATTGATTAGGACATGATACAAATATTGATATAAATAAGATTTAACAGATATAGGTATTAAAAAATGGTGCTTTTAGTACTTACGTTTCAGTTCATCTCCGTCTTTATTGCATCTACCTCTATCAAGAAGACAGTTAACATAGCTTTTCAATAGCCTCTCGTTTTTAATAATTTGATCTATGTTTATATTGTCATACTTTGTTGTGTACTGATCAGGTCTGGCATACACAAAGATACAAAAGGCACAAAAAACTGCGGTAGCTAATGGACTCATGATGAACCTTCTTGTTTCTACACCTCTTGTGGAACTAGATTCTCATAGAAAATATTTCCAGTTTATTTATAGTGTATTTACCTTACGGGTTTGTCGAGTTAATCGGAAATCATTAATTGCACATTCAAATCAATTATTGGGACATTAAGCGTTAATAGCAGGTACCCAAATATAATATTTTCCATAACATTCCTGTGGCATAATAAGACCTAAATAGACTTATTTCTATTTTCTGGTAAGTATATAAAGGGCGATTATTGCTTTAACAATTGCTTTAATTTATTTAAAATAATCAGTTACGAAGTTTAATATATATGAATTAATTAGAGTATTAAAGTAGGTTGATGTGCTGCAGACGCTGCGAAGTCTTTGATCAATAAATTAATCATTTTTTTTTTTTTTTATTAAGATTCTTTGTTGGAGAATCTTATTTCTATTAAAACTGGTCTGATGACCAACCATTAATTTTCTTCTAATAATCTTACAGACTAAACATTTATTAACTAATGTTCATCCAACGACGTCCTTTAGATTGTTTTCTTTTAAAAATTTCACTGGCGCACTATGTCCTGCACAGCACACTACACCAGCTCAAATGGTTTGGGTCTCTTCAGTCTTCGAACAAGATGTTGGTTGTCCAGCAGCTGAAGAGCTTCTGCATTGATGTGGAGGTGAAGTCTGGCCTCATGTCTGCCAGCAAACCTTTTGATCTCATCTTTCACCATTGGGATTTTAAGGTCTCGATGCAAGTCGGAGTTGCGTATGTACCATGGAGCGTCTACTATGTTACGCAGCACTTTATTCTGGAAAGTCTGAATGGTTTTGATGTTACTATTTCTGGCACAACCCCAGAGTTGAATACCGTATAACCAAACTGGTTTTAAGATCTGGTTGTAAATTAGTATCTTATTATGTATTGTCAACTTAGAATTTCTTCCAAGCATCCAATAATGCTGTCTATATTTCAAACCAAGTTCGATTCTTTTCTTCTTCACATGTTCTTTCCACCGGAGCTTGGCATCCAGGGTCATGCCTAGGTATTTGGCGTTATTCTCATTGGCTACAATAGTACCATTAATATCCAAGGACGGAGGGTTAACTAGTCTTTTGTTAGTAAAGTTAACATGAGTTGATTTTAGCTCGTTTAGCTTGATCTTCCATTGTTTGGTCCAATCAAGTATTGCGTTGCTAGCTACTTGCAGTCTTCTAGTAGATAAAAAAAAAATTAATCATGATGATGAAAAGATTACAGGCTAAAAGGTATGTGGATAAAAAACCTGCATTACTATATTTTCTTAGAACTTTGCAAATCCTTCTGTTGCTATTCCTCCAGTTGATCTTCTCCAGGGCTATAATAACAAATACGATTACGACATGCTGTTGCATTAAAAACCACTAACTGACATGACAATGAACTTGATACATTAATCTTTTTTGTGACGACTTACTGCTCCCCCATATAGCAATCAATAATTTTCTAATTTCATGAAAAACAGTTCTCATGGTATATTTTGAAGACATAGATAGAATGGTCAATTACAAAGCTTAATGTGTTAGAATCAGAATATTAGTTCTTTGCTCTGTTACATGCACTACGAATCTTTGTTCAGCCAAATGATCATGTTGATTAAATAATCACACAATTTTCCTCCCATTAAAGAAACAAAGCCAAAGCAACAAAGCCAAAGGCTTTGTTGGGGGTTATCAAGTTATCTGGGTTATCTGGAAGGTGGTTACGCATTGGAAAAAGCAAACAAACACTCCATACCCATAGACATTGCCAGTGCCGAAGCTGGGGATCAAATCCAGACCTTAATAGATGTGACAGAAATTCTGCGACAATAACTGGCTCTAGCCTACTGTGCTACCGAGACGGTTTGGAAAAATGGAAAATTTATTGGTATAATTTATCAAACAATAGAAGGACAGTTTACATATTCACAGAAACTTCCTTAGATCATAAAATTTAAATATTTTCAATAATATAAATCTCTTACTTTATTATATTTTTATAATCAACTAGTTAAATAAATATGTAGGTATGTATAAACACTTTAAGAACGTCAATAAATAATGTAAAATTATACACCACAAGATCTGTCAATCCGTTGCGTCGGAAAAACAGTAGAAATATACAAAAAAAATAGTAGCTTCAGAAGATAACCTCCATTTACTTTCATTCAATAAGAAATTCAAAATTAGTAAGGATATAATACCATGGTTTTGTTCAGATGTAACCACTAGGGCGCTGATACCTATCTAAACTTGAATTGCCATACTATGGCTTTAATTTTTTACGCATATCTTAAGTAGGGGAACATGGGTAACAGTGAATCATGTTACACAATGAATCAAAAGCAATATATAGTAAAGTATTAGTTGCAAATGCACACTCAGTGGCTCATCACGAGCCTTTTTACCGAAGTCATTTCCCCTGCTAGTGGCGATCCAGAGATCCAAGGCGAAGATGACGCTGCTGTCAATCGGGTAAAACATAAGTTCATTTATTTTTTTTTCGCTAATTTTGTGAAGTGCTTCTCTCTGTTATATTAAATTATTTTCATTGTATTAATATTTTAATTAAATAAGCATCTCTTAAGCTTTGCTTCAACAGCAAGTTTTTGTTCTGATGTAATTTACATTTTACAGAAAAAAAGATTATTTGTAATATGTTAGAAGGGTTACAGTGGACCGTTCATTTTTGAGGGACAGTGAATCATGATTCAGTGTGACCCAGGAGTATTTTGTATTTTTTCTTAGATATATAAAATTCCGCGTAATCGAGTCAGAAAAGACAACCATAGGGTTGCACCATCTATAGGTTGCAAACAGAAGAAGCAATAAGAGACGTCCAGATGGTACAGGAAGGGCAGAAAATTAGGGCAGTGCAAGTGCAGCAACTTGCATTCGAAATGGCAAAATTGAATAACATTAAGATGCCCTAAAAATGGAACGACAAACAAACGACAAGGGCTGTATTCATTTGGTGTTCTTCAAGAAGGTTGGAACCTTTGGTGTGAACATATCACTGATTTAGTTTTCCACATAACACCAGAACACTATACTGTACTCGACGCGCGTTTCGCCGCCAACTTGATTGGCGAAACGGGCATCGAGTGCAGTATAGTGTTTGGTGAAAAACTACATCAGTCATTTGGTGTTAACTTTTCAAATATTGATCTGTTACGTTAAATAGTTTTAGTTTCCGTTAGTTATTTTGTCGTTTATGTGTAGTGTTCAAAATATGATTTTGTAAACTCAAGAGGCTGATGTTAAGGTTCAATCTCCTAATAAAAGTTGAAATAAGTATAAATTGTGTTTTATTGCCTTTTAATTACAGTTATTCATTATACCCCATACGGATTCATAGTGGCCCAAGTAGTAATTCAGTGTACCCATGCATGGGGTACGCTGAGAAATTCCCCACTTTTTAAAAAATTGTTAAAAATTGGTAAACTATGCTGTTAAATCATCAAAATCGTGACACATTTTTGTACTTAAGGAACGTATCAATGAAACTAATTTTAATAATTTTTTTCTAACAAAAATTTTTGGAGCTACACCATGAAGAAAAAAAAGTGACTCACTGTTACCCATGTTCCCTATGCATAGAGGATTAGCAATATTTTGAATAGCGCTGAAGGGACAGAGTGGGAAGGTCGATTTGATGATTGCAAGAAACTTTTGTCTCAAATTACTAACCTAAGTGACCAACCTGTATATTTCAAAATATTTTTTAAATGCACACCTTTCCACACTGAATCACTTCCAGGAAAACATTTTTAAACTTTGCGATAGGGCCGATATTGGACTCTGACCCAGGATTAGGGCACCTTGTATGCCGACCATAACAATAAGCATATTTATTTATTTTATTTAGTGTATGGCAATAGTATACATGGTATGATAATAATACACATGGCATGTAAAATTAAAACTAAAAACATTAATAAGCATATAAACATATTTTTAAAAATATTTAGTCTTGGACATGAGATGTGCGCAGTGTTTGAATCGGGGGAACTGGTAGTTCGAATCCGCATAGGATTATAGATGGATATTTGTGAATATTAATATGGTGGGAAGTGTAAGTTAGTAGGCAAAGATTAAGGCCTACTTGCTAATTAGCTTGCTTAGCAATAGTTGCAAATCTAATCTGGGAATTATGTGCTCGTTATATTCCGTATACTACATGTGTAAACATGTTTTTGTACGAATATAAGACTAAATTTATGTGTAGGTACACATCTTTATTGATATATTTGTGTGTTTTATGTAAACAAAATAAGTCAATAATAATAATAGGTGCTTAATTATCAAATACATACCCTTGACATTTTAATATAATGGGAAGAATACGGAAAAATAGTTCACATTAATAAAATAATATATGAATTTTAACTGTTTACTACTTAACAGTTAAAGGTAATAAACAGATAACGATTTAGAAAATTATTAAGAATTAAAAAACAAACACATCGTTTAAAAACAGATATATACATTTAACCACTGTCGACACCATCTTGTTCCATATTTTTACTGAAAAAAAGTTACAGAATTTTAAGTTAAGTAGGTTATGTAAGTTAAAAATGTTTTTAACGTATAAAACGTAACTTGAAACGTGCAACATGCATATGTTCAAAAATGAAAAAAATATGAAAAAATATAAAATTAAGATTTCACTATAGTAGACTCTAATGAATTTGTTGAAATTAATTATAAAATAATTGAGTTACTTACAGAAAACAATAAAAACGGATTATTACTACTATTTAAGTGAGTTGTCGAATAATAAATCTCCATTCCCCTGTACACAAAATCTACACCGCTACATGCAGAACTACGTCACAACATTTTCTTAGTATGTTTGGGATAATTCGAATTACTGCGTCTCTAACTACTCGTCGTAGTTCATCTGCAGTTTTATGCGATCTTGCAAACTATTTTTGTTTAATTGAATAAACCTATACAAACAGTCCACTGGAGAGGGGTCTGGTGACCTATCAGGCAATTTTATTGGTTCCTATCCAACTGCCAGAAAATTCAGTGTTTAAGACTCTGAAACAACTGAGCATTGTGAGCAGATACACCATCTAGTTGGAAAACATATGTATTTCGTAAGGTAGCAAGTGGAAGCTCTATAACTCTTTCTACCACATTTGTTAGTAGGAGAAGGTTTAGGTAGGTGACAGAGTTAAGGTTCATTATAAAAAAATACTTCAGGAATATGGGTATCAATAAAACCAATTCAAACAGTAAATCCCTATCTTAGTTTTGTCGGACTCCACGGAATAATTGTGGATTAAATGTGTTTCTTCGATTAAATAAACCACTATTTGTAAACTGGCTTTCATTACTCCACAATATTTTCTTCGGAAACTTTGGAACTTCATTGGGATTTCTAATGAACTACTGGCAAAATATTCTTCTGATATGATCACGGTTTTGGAATCCTTGATGGGACCATTCATGATAAAGATGATATTTAAATAGTTTTAGAATTACACTGGCCGTTGACCGACAAACACGTACAGTGTTTTCAATTTCACATAGAGATGTACCTACGAGGATTTTCAACTACGACTTGTAACAATGTATCTTCTTTATTTTCATCTGTGTACCGGTTCCTGCTGGACTTAATAAAAAACTACAGTGATTCTTTAAATTTTCACGTAATCGCCAAAGTATGGTCCTTCCTGGATAAAATCTGTCCGCGTATTAAAATATATCTTAACAACCCCGTTTATCTGCGCAGAGGACGAAACATTCCAACAAACCAAACTTTGCTGTATTTGAATAAAGTCCATTCCTAACTCTCACAAACTGTTTACAGAACAAGAATAAAAAATTTGTGAATACTGCTTGATATTTTCAAATTCAAAATAGTTACGCAATGGCAATTGTTTCATGAACATGGCAAAATGTAAACGCAGTATCTTGCTCATTTGCTCCATATCTTGCTTTGTCTTCATTTTTAATTATAAACAGAACAAAACGAAATTTGTTTTATAAAACTTCCGGCCCTATATTCAACGTTAGATTGAACATAATAATGGAATATAAAGAATACAATAATGAATAAAAAACAAAACAATATGCGAGCGCCAGCTTAACATCTCTTCTTTAAAATGTGCTCAAAGGTTCTTGTTGTTGCTCAAAAGTTATTCTTCAACATTCTTGTTCCAAACACATTTACATTCATTCTTTTTATTATATTACGACCAGTAACCTTTCTCTTTACAAATCTCACACACAGAATTTCTAAGCTGAACCTCAAAATACCCTAGAACGTTTAACTGATTATTTCAGTACCTAACCACTCCTGGTTTTAACCATTCTATCCATAATTGTAGGTAGTCCTCGCTACAATTTTGTCTCATTCTCCATGAATTAGTAACAAATTTAGAAAATCTTCATTATTATACCCAATCGAGAAGTGGAAAGGTTGTAGCTTATTGAAAATGGTATTTAATTTTATCTGAAATTTTATTGTCACAAAAAAGTCAACGCTTACTTATCCAATAAAAAAGTACACAAAAAACTTTGAAAATTCAAATATCAATGCAAATATTGAAAAAACTAAAAGAATTAGGTATATTAGGGACATATTTAATAGAAAACTAACTAACTCTTGCATCTAACTGATTATATCATGGGAGAATATTTTTTGTATTTTAATTGTTTCTAATTTTGAAAAGTGGTACTGAAAAATAGCCGCAAGGTGAAAAGACGGCCAATGTATTAATGATATTGGATATATAGTGAAAGTGTTCCAGTACTTAGTAGGTAGGTGGTAAAATTATATGCAATTATCAGGTTTATAATCTAATTTGTTTTGAAGTTCTCTATCTGAATCTGTAATATGCCAAAGTCGATATGGCATTTTATAAATTCTCAATCTAATTTGTTTCGGTTTTATCAATATATTTACAACTACTGGAACACAAACTGCTCTTAGTAAAACACAATATTCAAATAAAACATTTACTACCAAACTCTTTTTACAAATTTATATTCAAATATCACATTAAATGAATTACATTCTCCATGTAAACATTCCTTATATTTCCAGACCCTCCTTTTTAGCTTCCTCGTCGTACTTCTTTCTGTATTTACCCTCTGGGTCGTAGATGGTCTCCAATTCGTTCCACCAATCGCGCTTATTCTTAATGAGGTAGCGGATTACTTTTTTAGCGCCATTTTTCTGTGTTTCATTGCATTTGGAGCATTCGTTATCAATGGCATCAGGCAACACCTCTGAAAAATTTATATATTTCAGTTCTGCGATTGTAATGCACTTTTTAAAATTTGTTTAGTTATCTACAGGCTTAATAAATCAAAATACGGAATACAGATAGAAAAGTTGACGGTTGTAAGTGATTTTTCTATGTTTAAATTAAACAATAGTCAAGAAGAAACAACAAAATAAATAGTATCACAGATGATAAGTCACAGTCTACATATATTTATATGTAAATGCAATTTGCAATATTTTATTCAGTTTTTTGGATTCCACGTCAAATTTTAAAGTAAGTTTCATAAGCATACCCTATTCTTAACCTTAATCGTTTTCGAGATATTTTAATTTGTTAAAAGATTTCTCAAAAAACATAGTTGCCTTTATCACATTCTATCTCTTTCAGTTTGTAACCTAAACACTTGAAATTTTAACAGAGTAACACTGAAATGTATTTACACAGAGTGTCCAAAAAGGACCGACCAATTGTGACAAATTCAAAACCCAATAACTCACCTAATCTAAATGGAACACTCTGTGTTTTATATTGATATTAACATTCCCTATACCTAAATTCCACCGATTTGAAGATATTTGGACATTATTGCCGGAACGAGAATTATCGATCAGTTAGCTATCAGGTTGACTATGAAACGAAATATTTAAACGTCATGTAATGTCATTATTTATTTAGTAAAGTGACTGTCATTGCTGTAAGGTGAGTTTGTCGATTTAGTGTTAGTAACATCGAGTGTTTGTAGTAATAATGCCTCCAGTTACACAAACTACGACTTTTTAAATTTAATTATCATTTACGGGGAGTGTAATCGAATTGTCATTTATAATACCAAAACATTTATTTCATTTTCTTTGATTTCCTTTTCGTGCGATTTTGAGGCACTATTAAAAAATATGCAATGACATAAATTAATAAAACTTTGGGTATTTGGGTTATGAATAACAGGTCCAGTTTCTCTGATTTTGGTTTCAATTCTACTAGCAGTAGGTTGGATGATTCGTCTATTTGGATATTCTTCATTAAATAAGTTGCACACCTGATTTTGAATTCTACTCAAATTTCCATACCCAAGAAACATTAAAACTTCTATCCTCTGAGACTATGTTAATTGCACCATAATTGAATTTTAACTGTTGCAACTGTACGGACCCAATAATACAATAATGTCAAAGTTTGACAGTTGCCTTAAATGCGATTAAATAAAGAGGAATGTTTTTCAATATTCCAGTGACTCTATCTCCGTTAATATTTCTGTTAACCCCACTAAACCGTATATTGCTGTAATTGTGAGAAAGTCCTCTTTCTAAATATGTAAAAATATGCAGGGTGTCCCGTTAAAAAAATGTCTTTATGTGTCCATGTGCGTCCGGATCACCCCGTATATAACATACTATAGGCTAAACAAAAGAAAAAACAAAAGAAAATCGGCGTTTTTTAAAAAACTGAACGTTTGTGAAATAATGAATTTATGCAACACTTCTGTCGGTCCCTGTATAAGTATATAAATATATAATGCCCATATAATGTGAGTTCTATATTTAAATATATCGGCACATGAAAATGAATTATTAACTTCTCTACGAGACTTCAATTTAATTCTATTAAAAAAAATTGTTAGCAGATCTTAAAATGTACTCATTTCTTTCTAAAAGGTAACAATAGTTCTTTTGTTATCTTTCTAAAGTAAGAAGTTTCGAAATATTTTAAGTCGACATACATTAACCTGAATGATGAAAAGAAATAGCGTGAAACTTATTCGTATTAAAATCTATTCTATTCATAGATCACCTGTTAATAACTTTGTTAATATAATATGTAAGTAATATATTTTAAAACAATTGATCTGTTCCTTAATGAAACCGGGAAAGTTTCGTTCCAGTGAAATCAAAGAGCATTACACTATTTAATTTTTTCTTGTCCTTGTAAAGTTAGAAGTTAAATGCTACTAGGTACACCTATTAGTACGCACTTTACTTTTTTTACACTTTGAACTTAGATGTTAACCCACTTGTCATGTAATTATCATATTATTGCAATTATTTCAATCATTTAGTAAGTGGGTAAAACACGACACGTATATCAAGATAATTGTTGTTATTGAATATTTTTATTGGCGCTTGAAAACTGTTGCTAAACCTCTAATTTAGGAAAAATGTAAATTTTTTTGTTTGTATCATGTGCATTTCTACGCACACCGTTTCGTTTTAGTCAGGAAATTTTAATTAACATATAAACATATTCATCTGTTACTACGCCAAATACCTATTAGTGAAATTTTCTAAATTTTAATTGCGCCTTTTTACACATTGACTTAAATTAACTAAGGGACATATTGTCACAGACAAGATTACTTATTTGTATGTGATATTAATAATGAAGTTATTTAAATATGATACAATGAAATTTAAATTTTCCTTGTTACCTATGATAACTTAGATACGAAAGGTAAGAATAACCTCATTATCTGAAGGAATATGTCGTTAACACTACTTTGCGTACTATATGCTCCCTCCAGTATTGAATTACAACAGCCTATCCTGTCTAGTATAACCTTAATTTATTGTTTTTTATTATATTGTTACTCTTATTATCTACACCATTTTGACTATGAAAATATTACATAAATATCTAATTTACGTTAAATAATTCTTGCATCTACCTTCACATAATGGTGAGTGATTTGAAGGAATTTATAAAGAATATACTGAGACTGTTAAATTAAAAAATCTATCACTAGGTAACTGTAAAATGTTTATATTAAAATACAGACAGAAATAATATCATTTTGATAAGAAGAGAAGCTTTTAAATTATCTGTTAGACGTAAGGGATAGTGATTTATGCCTGGTCGACAATTTTTTTTTTTAAATATTAAAACTGGTGGTAAAACTAACACAGAGTTGTATTCACTAGACCCAGTAGATCTTATCTCGTATAAAAAATATAATTTCTTATTCTCAAGACTTAAAATAAAAAACAAATTCTACTTACTTTTCAGTTCCTCGCCATCATTGGTGCACTTTTTGGTTCCTTTCAGACAATCCACATAAGCTCTTAACAGCCTGTCGTTTTTTAGAATCTCGTCCAAATCGATATTATCGTACTTGGTGGTATATTTGTCATCAGGACGAGCATAGGTAAAGGCACACAAGGCCACAAAAAGTAAAACCACTACTAGTTTCATTTTCGCACACTTAATTTCTTCAAGGCGGTAATTGAAGATGTATTGCTAAGCTAGGTGTTGTTTATTTATATCAGGCGGGCATGTAGTATATATGAAAAGGGGGGGTGCGTAAAAAATCACCATAAAAAGCAGTCAAGTTCATCGATTCATGAATGTCGTAATTGGAGATCATAAAAAGCGTTTTTCTTAAAATCGCTCTCTGACAATAATAATTAATATTCATTTTTATTTGAGACTAAATATATACCTTTATTGTAAGTAAATTATTAACAATTAGGTATCCATCGTTGCGTGCGCTTAGAAAAAAGCGTACAAGGCCAGGAAATTTGTGATCTATAGGAATATACCTAACTATGAGACAACTGCATTAGTAACCATTTCGTGGAATATTTTCTTCCGTTGAGTAAAAGAGAGCACGCATCAGAAGAGTAAGGAAACTCTTTCATGTAGTAATTTTTACTGGGTGCTTTATTTATTTGTCCTTATGCTTGTAATTTGCAATGAATAAATGTTCTTTTGATTTCAAGGAATGGGTAAGACCGAATTTAGCCACTGACCGAAAAAAGCGACAACAGGGCTGGTTCTCAATATCCCTAAATGATCGAATATTTTGATAAAAACTAAAGTACCTGTGTATACGGGGCATCCTACGAGGAGCGTACTTTAAATGTAACATAGAAACAAAAAATGCCTCAAATCTGAAATTTCGTTTCTAGGGGTTGTCGATACTGCCGAGTTAAATGAAGATACTTACTGACAGTGGCTATCAACTTCGTTATTTTAAATGCAACCCACCATTTTTTATTCCTTTTTCGGATTCTACATGGTATTTTGTTCAAACTTTCATAAGGGTACCATATATCAAAAATTTATCGTTTTGGAATTATATCGATTTCTTTGAAAATTTGGCAAAAATCGAGGTTGTATGTCTAGGCACATATCTTTAGTAATAAGGCAGCCAGCAGATTTAAATTTGGTAGGAGTATTAGCTGTTTATAGTTGAGTTTTGCAAATTAATACAAAGTTACACGGCTTATACAGGATGTTGAAAATTCCGGGACAAATGTTGGCAACTTCAGGTCCAAAATTCGTGCTGATTTTAAATAGGACACCCTGTATTTTATATTATTTTTTTATTCCTCTCATTTTTAGCTATCTAACTGTATTTACTTTTCCTATACCTTCCTATCTGTTCTGAAGTTGCCAAAATTTGTTTCTGAATTTTAAACACCCTGTATAAGCCCTGTATAATCGAAAAAATCGATTTAATTCTAAAACGATGAATATTTGACATGTGGTACCCTTATGAAAGTTTAGGTAAAATTTCATATAGAACCTGAAAAATCAATAAAATGGGATCCATTTAAAATAACGAAGTTGGTGGCCACTTCCGCTATAACCGGAAGTGGTACGCCACTGCCAATATTCTTATTGAACTCGGCAATGTCGACAACCCTTAAAAACAAAATTTCGGATTTGAGGTATTTTTAATTTCTCTGTTACTTCTACCGGACGCTCGTCGTGGGATACCCTGTATAGTGTAGTAATAAATCAGATTCAGAAAGTATTCTATATTAATGCCATTTCAGATGTGGACACAATCACTATGCAGGGTGGTAATGTACAGTGTGTCCAAATTATTATTGTAAAAAATAATTTGGACACACGTAAAAATGTTTTACAATTTAAAAAAATGGAATTTTCCGTGTCTTCTGTTACTCAGCGAAGTGACCACCCCAAAATATTTGCACACCACGTGATGTGCAAATATGATGTGATGTGTGAATGTATGTCAGTGATGAATGAATTTGAATTTAAATAACTAGTTCTTAGGAACAAATTCTTTGTTTTGTAGAATACCTTAAAAAAAAATAACAATATTTGTTGATTTTTTCCTGTGTATCTCACTATTTTTTCAGATTAATATGTTTAAGTATTTTCTTACAATTCTGCAAAAATTTAAATTCAGTTCCATGTACAAATATTAGTTAGGTATTTCTTGCTACAACTTATTTGTTTCTTAACTAAAAAAAATGTTTGACAGTAGAACCTATAGTATCATAACTCGATGTAAAATTATCACAAAAACCAATGGTTCAAAAGAGACATAAGACATAAGGCAAAGTTATCCCTTGATTTGTACACCACTAATGCTGTAGCTTCATTAACTAGTACTTTTCCGAATATTTATATCAATTTTCTCATGTAATTTCTGATCTGGAAATCTGTCCACAGTTTTATAAATCAGGTTGTATAGCAGTTGCGGCTTCTCCTTAAGGCCCCATGGCCGCGCGCCCTTACTCCAAAAATACCAAAGAAATCCTTATTATTATCATTATTGTAAATTAAATGCAAATGTTAAAACATGTGTATTGTGGTACAAAACTATTATTAGGAAGGGCTCGAGCGCTTGAGCTATCATACTCATGATGCCACAGTCCACATTACTAGATCACCACAGCACACTGCACACACGCTGCACCGTCACCGTGAGCAAAGCATCACAGCTTCGTGGCCGCACTTTGAGTCGCGGCCCAGGTAACTATGGCAACCGACCCGATCTCCTTTTCGACTAGACTCATTAGATACTTTCCATATGCTTATATTATGCAGATTTGGCCGCAATTATTTCGCGGCCTTACGCCAACATTATTACATTATAACGTATTTTTAACACATTACATATTTTTAACATTATTAAATTACTTGTTAAATTTTTGTGAAAAGACAATTTTATATATTACTTAACATGAATACTGTTAGTGGTATAATAGAGCTAATTTTGCAAATCTTCCACTGGAAGATAAAGTATAAATAAAATAATTGGATGTTGCCTGCGCAATAAATAATTTCGATGAAAAAGTTATGGAAAAATTTATTTCTATGAAAGACTGTACAGCTGATTTCAATTTTAGAAAGTGAGTGTACCCGTGTATAAATAACTGTATGAAGTTTTGTTTACCTGCGTAATAATTTAATGTGTCGTTAACTATAAATTGAATAACTAAAATACTTTTGAGTTTGTGATTGTGCCATATCGTTTTTAATTAACGGATATCTAAAAACTAAAAGTAGTTATGTTCCTGCTTCCTGAATTCTCGTTTCAGCTTTTTGAAGGTAACGTCGTATATGTAAATTTTTGATATTAATTACCTATTTAAATATTGTTTTAAACAATTTTTGTCGAAATTTCCGTCAATCGTATTAAAAAGGAGGATATTTGTGCAACAAAAATTATTTTTTCAAGCAAATATTTTTGCTCTGCGAATTTCTAATTTATAATTTTAAGGGGTTTGACCTTGAAATATGCAAAATTTTCACCTGCGGAGAATTTTTTTATTTCTGCGCGTAATTTCTAGTGTAAGGGATATATCACACACTGTAGGGGAGTAGACAGTTAGTACTGATTCGAGTAAAGGACATTGTTGTATTGGTGGTTATTATTCTAAGATATAGTTTGCCAAAAAAGATATATAAGTAGCTTCCTGAAATAAACATAGATCAAATAGATACAATATTTTCCATACCATCGTAATAAACATTTTCGCAGAATTATTATTAAGCATTTCCTAGCATAGCAAGTAAAAACTACTTAAAATAAAAATTATATTGATTATTTTTGTCAATTTTTCTATTTCATTTGATCAACAGACCGGTGGAGACAAGAGGAAACAACGTATTAAAAGTAGGTGTCAAAAACCAACCCCTCACTGAAACAAGACTTATTATTTTCAGAAGTATGAAAAATACCCATTAAAAAAAAGTGATTAATTTTTATAAAAAATTATAGGTATTTCTAATTTTGATGCATAATATCTATTATTTTATTGCAATCCATTCATCTTTGAGAAAATCTGCAATTTTTCTGTTGATGCCTCAATGTCGTTGTTGACCACAGACATAAAATGTAGACCAGACAATGAAAATCGAGGTTTCATCTACATAAATTGGAGACTTTTCAAACAAAGATGTTTAGTTTATATTTTAAACTTGAAGTTTATTAACTCAAGCAGATATTGTCTATTGAAAAACCTTTCAAATATACCTTAGAGTAAATTCAAAGTTAACACATAGGTATGAGTTGCTTAACTCGTAGTTTAACTTTCAATTGAAAAACCGGGCCTAAGTAAATTAATGGTATTTTACTTTATTCTAGTTATAGGCAGTTAGCCTATGGGCCGTGAATAACTTAACTAATTGTACATTTAACTCTTCTTAATAATTATTTGACCAAGCGACATTTTGAACAATTATTGTCAACTATAACACATGCATTAGTTCCACAATTTGCCACCAGATTGTGTAGAGTATTTCTTGAATTCCCCATTCTATATAGGTAACTATGTAACAGTTCTTCAAGACATTCATTGTTATCTTGTAATTTTTATTTAATTTTTAACTATTTATGTTCCTCGGTCTCTTGTTTACAATTTCAGGAGTTTTTACATAACTAACGTTTATTTTAATCGCCTATCAATAAATGGTTGTAGCTTCTCCATTAAGTATACATAAGCCATCTTCCACGCGGCTGTTATCTTTTGGACTAAGTATTAAATAATTATTACAGCTAATTAAAAAAACTTGACCTTCCAATAGTAGATATATTTGGTTGCATTGAAAAATATATTCTGATTTAAATTTTCAAATACATTTGAGGAGTGTTTTTTTTTCGATATACATTATATATGTTAATTATAGGTATTAAGTTATATTAATATAGTTAGATCATCATATTTGTTGATCAATAATGTGCTGTTGTTATTAATATTGTTGTTACTTTATTAATTAATTAGTCATATTATTTACTAAGAATGTTTTAACATCTTTCCAATGACATTTTTTAATTTAAGTATCTACTTAAGTAAAAATAAGAATATATATACCTATCATTTTCATTTTGTTTTTCAGAATTTGTAATTTATATTTACCTACTTATTAAGAATATGTTAATGACAGTTAGAAAGTATTTTTTCCTATAAAATTAAATTCACCACTACCATACTACTAGTTTTTGAATTAATTAGAATTTTTTAATTATTTTGCTTATATATATATATATAATTATACTCTGATATAAAGTTCTGTAATAAACTTTTGTTATTATAATAACATATATCTTACCACCCTAGACTAATTAACTAGAATGTATTATGAGCAATAAATGTAATAAGTATATAAAACTGCAATAATTGAAAGTATAAAAATCTCAAAAACTATTAAAAGTAACCACAATCGGTTAAGTTATATATCGTTGAATTAGGAAGAAATAGGAGATTTCAGTTTTGAAAAATTATACAGGTTCTGTTAAAAAAATGTTTTTAGTACACCCATATTATATTTTTAAATATCTACCTAAAATCTTAAATTAAAGTTAAAATTTAATTGAAATATTTTTAAATTTCATATTTTATCCATATATATTAAAACGCGTCGAGTCTGTCTCGCTCTAAATTCCGTCGTCAAATTGACAAAGTTTCAAAGCTATCTCCTCCGAGGGGCGACCTCGGAACGATCTCCGTGGACCACCGGAGATCGCCCCCGGCCTTTCTCCAATGCGTAGGGGTATTTTCGTCCCGTTTCTTATGCGTTTTCCCAATTTAAACGCCTTTTCAAAAAACCTCTGCAAAATTTTCGTCGATCGCCGTTCGACGAGAGAGATGCGGCTAGCACCGGCGTTTGTCCTAGCGCCTAATGGTCCCGTCACGCCCGCCGAAATACCGATTTTTCGTGGGACCCCCGAGACCTTTTTCTAATTTTTACGGCTTCGAGAAGGGCTTTACGCGAAAGTTCAGTCCTTTCTCTAATCCTTTGAGATTTTTTTTCGAAACCGTACGTCGACTCCTTCTACGTCTATTTCGTCTTCGAAAATCTCGAGTCGCATCCTTCTCAACTTCTTTCTCATTTTATCTACGGATGTGAGATCGCACTAACCAGACAAGCACCTCCCACGAAAACTGTCAAATTAATTAAACTTCAAATAGGTTATTTTCATTATTTTCCTATGAGAAATATTGCTAACGGAATCGATAGTACCGACTGCCAAACACCTGATTCATTACCAAAATACTGATGCGAAATGCTTTTCTAATTAGAAAATCCGTAAAAATTAATTGTTCAGGTTAACACGTCGAGTTTACATATTTAACACATTTTGCGGGATGAAGTGAGAAGAGAAAATTTAGCGCAATGGTATTGTCGAAAGATTTCAACCGTGATATCACGAGTTCGAATCACGACAAAGGCGAGTTTTTTTTTTAATTTTTATCATAATTATTCATTAGTATTATTATAATATGTAGACTTTGACATGAGTGGTTACTTATTCTGTTTCATTGCCCGTAGTTTTTATTCTTTCTGCAGGTAAAGTTTGGAATTAATTCGTTCATTTTGGCGGTCTGTAAAATTCATCATTTTAGCTGAGAAAAGTAAATAACTTCTACAATATTAATTTGTTGCAACAATTATGACAGCAATATATTTTTTAAAGCCGCCGTTACACCTTTTCAAAGGACGGGCGCGGCTTCGACCCGTAGCGGAGGGCCCAAAACGACTTTTTAAACGGCCCTCGCCAATATTCTCATTTTTGAGTAGGTATACTGAACACGAATTTGAAATTATTTTTTTGCGGTCGAACGTATTTTTCAAGATAAAAATAATTAAAAGTCATCACCTGTATACCTTCACAAATTAGTTTTAACACTAATTTGATCACTTTGTACCTAACTTAATGTGTCCACAATCCACAATGTTTATAATTAAATATACAGGGTGTCCACCTAGTGCGCGCAAGTCCAATATCTGGGTTAATAAAAGAGATAACTTAATTTTTTTTTCTACAGGGTTGTCTAATATCCCGAGCTGCACAAAATGAAAATATATTTACATATTCAGGGTGTTCAGTTTTTCCTGGACAGGTACCAACTTCGTTTTTCTAAATGGAAATATATATTTTTTATTGCTTTTTCGAACTAAACCCTTGATTTTAGTAGGACTTTCATCAGCCTTCCCTATATCTAACTTAAACTGTTTTTGAAATATTGACTGGTGAATATTGACATTTTTGCAACTTTGACACCCTGTAAAATCTAAACGGTTTGAGATCAAGCAAAACGGTTTGCACATTCCTATCTTAACTTTTTATAAGCTATCGTTTGATACTAATTTCAAATTTATCCAAGAATTAAAAATTTTCAAAATTTTCGGAAAATTTTTAATTCCTGGATACATTTGAAATTAGTATCAAACGATAGCTTATAAAAAGTTAAGATAGGAATATGCAAACCGTTTTGCTTGATCTCAAACCGTTTAGATTTTATAGGGTGTCAAAGTTGCAAAAATGTCAATATTCACCCGTCAATATTTCAAAAACAGTTTAAGTTAGGTATAGGGAAGGCTGATGAAAGTCCTACTAAAATCAAGGGTTTAGTTCGAAAAAGCAATAAAAAATATATATTTCCATTTAGAAAAACGAAGTTGGTACCTGTCCAGGAAAAACTGAACACCCTGAATATGTAAATATATTTTCATTTTGTGCAGCTCGGGATATTAGACAACCCTGTAGAAAAAAAAATTAAGTTATCTCTTTTATTAACCCAGATATTGGACTTACGCGCACTAGGTGGACACCTTGTATAATTGTTAAAAATAATAATATACAAATTTGGTGTACCTAAATTTAGGTAAAAATTATTTTAATTATTTGTATTTATTTGGTATCTTTTGTGCCACCATCTGACGTCACAATTATTAAAAATGACCGATTTAATTAGTTCATATTGATTACTTCACATAAGGAAAGTACCTAAATGTTTTTTTCTACAACAAATTTATATATTTTTAACAGTTATATGTTATATATTTAATTATAATCATTGTGGACACTTATATCGGGTACAAAGTGATCAAGTTAATGTTAAATGTTAAAATTAATTTCTAAAGAGTACTTACAGAGTATGAGTTTTAATTATTTTTTTACTACAAAACTACATACCTAAGACTGCAAAAGAAAATCAGATTCGCGTTCAGCATACCCCAAAATTGGGGAGGTAGCCAAAATTTTAGAAAAATTTATGTTTTATGCTTAATTAAATAATTACCTTTATTAGTTCATACATTTTTTTCCTTCAATATACACCAAATCTGTGTATCTTTAACAGTTACATATTTAATTATAAGCATTGTAGACATATATTGGGTATAAAGTGATCAAGTTACCGTTATAATGAATTATGCAAGAATACAATGAAATAATTTTTTTTCTTGAGAAAACAGTTTCACAAAATGTTTACTAAAAAATGAATTATACTTTCAGCACTTAAAAAATAATGTTTTACCATCAAGAATAGAGTACCCCTACAATTCGTCAAAATATTATTTAAAAAAATCGTTTGGTATGATTACATCATCATTCCAGATAAAAAATTTAAGCTTTCTCTCTCTAAATTTATTATTTCATATACAAGGGATTATCTCAAATTTCTTTAATACGTATGTATTTTCTTAAAAATAATATTCTAGAGGTTTTTGTCACCCGAAGGGTGACCCCAGATCGCAGGCCTGGACCCCGGTAGGGTTAGAAATGGGAACGAAAATCGCGATAGCGATTTTCTCCCATTTCTAGTTTTTTATTTTAATTTATTATCATATACATTAGGTTCTTAGCATTACCTAGCATCGATATCTCCTTGAATTTATGCATCTACCAGTAGTATCCAAATAATACCGTCTGTAACGTATTTGTGGTGCGTTTTCATGATTCATAGTTTCTTTTGGGATTAAACCACCTGTTATTATATTTTGTTAAATAGTATTTATATTTTAATTTTATAATTTAAAATAAATTTCGAAATTTAAATTTTATAGGAAAAATATCATGGGACCATTTTACATGGACCACACTGTACTGTCCATGTGTACCTACTAAAGCAAGTTTAATAACATTTATTTATATAAATTGATGTGTTAATAGGACATTCCTGGAAAATAGTCATAATTAATCTACAAACGCATGTCTCACCTATATCGCGTCAGTAAATTAGTAAACTACTTTAAATAACTTTTACATTATTAGAGGAAAATACCTGATTTGTCCATTTGTTTCATTAATTAAATAACAAATAAAATATGGTCACATACTGTACCCAGAAAATAGGTCACCTACTTATTTAATGCAGCTTTCTAGACTGAAAAGTTCTTAAATTAAAAAAAGATTCTTTGATATTATTTGTAATAGCTTTATCGGCCTCTGAGTTTTGGTTGTTATTCCATGTCTAATAAAACGTATGCCAATTTGACATTCGTTCATTTATTAAAACTGAATTAAAATTGAAATACAGGTATAATATAAAAATGGTTTTATTTAAAAAATCAATTTTGTTTACTTTATAAAACTAACATGCATGGTTTACGACGGCAATTTAATTCCCCTTTGCTTGGCTTCTCCTTGATATTGCGTTCTGTATGTACCTTCTGGATCATAGATGCTTTCAAGTTTTTTCCACCAATCTGCCTTGTTATCAATGAGGTGACGAATAACCTTTTCAGCTCCATGTTTTTGATTTTCGTTACACTTAGCACATTTGGTTTTGAGGGCGTCAGGTAGTATCCCTGAAAATTATAATAAATGGTTGAAAAAATTATCAAATATGTCATAATCTTTATATAAGCAAGATATAGAGGTAGTGCCATAGCTTAAACTCGACTAAGCGACTGAGAAAGCTGCGATGTTTCCGCAGGTTAAGCGGAAGGAGTCTAGATAGGTTCCATAAAAAAATTGAGTTGACCACCTTATTTTAACGGAAAACACAAATGAAACAATGGAATGCTATATTTTTTCCACTTATCTTATATGAGGGTTATCTTTTGTGTCTGTTATGTCTTTTTGTAATCATGTCAATAATGTTAGATGTCCAAGAAATTGTGCCTTCTTTTCGATATATATACATCACTTACTATTAGAGATAGACTCAAATTTTATATCGATATAATTATGAGAAAACACATTACGAGAAATGAGTGAGTGGAATATGTAACCCTGTATATGACAACCTGTATACAGGGTGTCCACCTAGTGCGCGTAAGTCCAATATCTGGGTTAATAAAAGAGATAACTTAATTTTTTTTTCTACAGGGTTGTCTAATATCCCAAGCTGCACAAAATGAAAATATATTTACATATTCAGGGTGTTCAGTTTTTCCTGGACAGGTACCAACTTCGTTTTTCTAAATGGAAATATATATTTTTTATTGCTTTTTCGAACTAAACCCTTGATTTTAGTAGGACTTTCATCAGCCTTCCCTATACCTAACTTAAACTGTTTTTGAAATATTGACGGGTGAATATTGACATTTTTACAACTTTGACACCCTATAAAATCTAAACGGTTTGAGATCAAGCAAAACGGTTTGCACATTCCTATCTTAACTTTTCATAAGCTATAGTTTGGTACTAATTTCAGAATTATCCAAAAATTTAAAATTTTCTGAAAATTTTGAAAATTTTTTATTACTGTATAAATTTGAAATTAGTATCAAACGATAGCTTATGAAAAGTTAAGATAGGAATGTGCAAACCGTTTTGCTTGATCTCAAACCGTTTAGATTTTACAGGGTGTCAAAATTGCAAAAATGTCAATATTCACCCGTCAATATTTCAACAGTTTAAGTTAGGTATAGGGAAGGCTGATGAAAGTTGTACTAAAATCAAGGGTTTAGTTCGAAAAAGCAATAAAAAATATATATTTCCATTTAGAAAAACGAAGTTGGTACCTGTCCAGGAAAAACTGAACACCCTGAATATGTAAATATATTTTCATTTTGTGCAGCTCGGGATATTAGACAACCCTGTAGAAAAAAAAATTAAGTTATCTCTTTTATTAACCCAGATATTGGACTTACGCGCACTAGGTGGACACCCTGTATATAGAATACCTATGCAGGATGTTTAATTTTAAATAAAATAGAATAAAAGAAAAAGATAATAATAAACATGATGCCATGTGGCCGCAACAAATTTTCAGTTTATAAGACATGCCTTTAGTATCAGACATATTTTCTACCAATTCGTCCTTACACACCCTCTATAATTTATTATTACTTGATCAATTTTTGATAGGAGTATTAAAACCATACTTACTTTGAGACTTATTTTAGATAAGTACTACATTTTGCAAGTCAAGTTAAGATTGTTTGGAAGGAAGAAAATATTTTATCTTTTTAAAACTTAGAGGCAGAAAGGTAATTTTTATGTCAAATTTTGAAAATCGTTTCTAAAAAAATAAGGACGGAAAGAGGGGTATACCATAAATCTATGTTACACTGTATATAGTTTTCAGATAAAGATGACTTTCTAGGCATTTTATATTAATAGGGATAATTCCTTTCTAATTTCTGACTTTATTACTTTAAATTGATCCATGATGATCACTTTGGTTAATCAAAACTACTTAACTACATTCCAAGTTATTTTATCTCCGTATGAACCACAAAAATTAATAAAAAAAATATTAAAAATAAACAGAAATGTGGCTGTTGCAACAATTTGTATGTTTGAAACATTCCAGTAGTTACAGGCATTTAGAAAAGGATAATACTAGGTTAGCCAATTTAATAAAATAGAATTAATAAAAAAATAACAAGAAATTATATGAAAGAGATAAAATATTTTTATATGTATACTTTACACCACCCATCACCCACAAGTTTCAAAACAAAAACCGTAAAATATAAGTAAGGGTTTAGATTATATTTTTATTTTTATAAATAATATAGATTATTCAAATTACTAAACTTTAGATAGAATTATTCAATCCATCTATTGGCAAGTGGACGACGTTGTCAATGTAGAATTTGTTGTATAGCAGTAAGGTGGTTATTAATATATTTTCATTTACATTCAATTTAATAATAAATTAATAGAAACACGTTTAATAATAAAACTAATATTGATTTAAAAACATGGTCTTAATTTCACAGCGACAATTAAAGCAAAGTACGATAACTTCGGAAAAAGTATACAGTATTCCTATAATTAAACAAATGTTTTCTGCGTACAGTTAAGCAAAGATTAGTAAATCAAAACTTACGTTTCAGTTCTTGGCCGTCTTTTGTGCATGTCTTCGTCCCCTCAAGACATTCAAAATAGGCCTTCAAAAGCCTGTCGTTGCGGAGAATTTCATCTAAATCAATATTGTCATATTTAGTTGTGTACTGAGGCGCAGCGTTTGTAAGAGCAAAGAAAAGTGCAACAATTAATGCAGCTACCACTTTCATGATGAACAAATTCTGAGCTATTGCTGAAGACGTTTTGAAAAATCCAACATACTGGTTCGCTTTTATCTAGAAGTAGCGAATGTGTAAGAGGGGACATCCAGAAAAAAACAAAATAAGGAGCATCAAGTTCATTGATTTGTGAATCCCGCAAATGTTGTTTAATAAAAAATTTCTTATGACGGTGTCAACATATTCTACTGTTATTGTTATCAATAAATCCTTAATTAGGTAATTCACTGCTGTTCGAAGAAAAGATTACTAATAGAACAATTTTTTCTATATTTCTTATGGAAAGACAAACAGAATATTTTCGAAAACAGCGACACAAATTTTAATTGTCGTAAACTAGTAAATCTCGTTCTAAAATAAATTATGCCACTTTATTGTAGAAATTGATTATGTATTAAAGAATTTAACACTCTAAGGTGTTTCTATACCGGACTATTCTTAACCTATACCCATAAACTTGGGAAATTATAGCTGAAGACAAATAATGACTAATAATGAGAAAAAAAGAGAATATAGTAAAATATTTTCGGTTTCGGAAATATCTATCAATTTATTTCAAATAAAAATAAAAGAACGTGGATTTCGTAAATGCCCTGTATGCCAATAGCATGTCCATAACTTCGTTTGAAAAATTATGCGCCATACTTTTATTCTAATCGCGTGAAAATAAACTCGAATACGACCCATAACCGATAACAAAGTACTGCTAAAAATACAAATATATCTTTCCGACTTGTTTACTTCTTAGTTTTTAGTGTTGTGTTAGACTTAGCAGTGTTGTGAAACAACAAATTTCATCTGATAAACTTTTGTAAACATTTCTTTTAAATTATTATATTCAAAACTAAAAATGTTTTACTACATTTTTTTTTTCATTATTAGTCATTATTTGTCAAGTTTATACGTATATGTTAAGAATCACGCTGTCCTAGATAGCATTTAAAAATTATTTACTACTAAATAAATTATTACAGTAGTAAACAGGTCTAAGGTGTATTCCACCAATTCTAAAATAATTTAGTATGTTTTTTGACATTGTGTACTGACAATGCAAAAAAAAAAATAAAATGCGATCTTCCAAAAAAATTATGGTCTATTGAAAAGGGCTGGTGTGTAAATTGAAATAACTCCTTTATTTTTTGGTACAACTCTATCAAACTATACATTTTTGAAATAAGGAAAAGTGTCTTTATAGAATGGTAATATAACCTATAGGGCACAATTCTTCAAGCACCTGTAGAAGTAAGACAAACTAGTACCAATGACAAAAGAAAACTTTTTGTAAAATTAAGAGAACCAGTGTCAACCACTCGTCGCTATCTCATTTTGCCTTGAAGTTATAAGTCTTTAAAATGTGTTACATTATCTTGTGACACCCTGTATTATAAAATTCATTGCACACAGAACTTTGTTGCTGCGATCTTTAGGTGTTTACCTTGATACTTGTGATCTTGTGATATTTAGAATGCTTCCTGTTTTTTCTGTTTTTAATTTACAGGTGGCATATGCCCAGATTTTTGTATGATTTGGAAAGCTGTACGACAAATAAACTACGGGCAGTGACAAAAGTCTCATTATTTTAGTCATAGTACCTACATATTTGTAAATTGTTACGGTTTATATAATGTTGATATTTTATTCCTCCTATTCCTATTCTTCCTGTTTTTCTGTTTTTAATTTATAGGTCATATGCCCAGATTTTTGTATAATTTGGAAAGCTGTGTGACAAATATACTACGGGCAGTGACAAAAGTCTTCTTATTTTAGTCGTAGTACATATTTTAGATTTTTACGGTTTACATAATTTTGTTGATATTTTATTATACAATTTTTAGTGCTTCACGTGAAAAGATTATAAGTTACCTATGGTAATTTAGATATAATTAAAAAATAACAAAACAAGTCAATTTAAATTTAACATACGTCAAAATAACAAGTAGTAGCTATAAAATATAATAAACAATTTTTTATGTGCCCGCAAATTAACGTATAAGTCTGAACTCCATCAGCGAGTAATTAATTTCCTTGGAAATTTGATTTTTTTATTAGATATGCAGCGGAAATTATCTCTACGTAAATTTGTACAGAAGTCAGTGAGTGCCCTGGAATTATCGAGACAGGAAAAGTACTGTAAGATCGGATCAGACGGTTTAATCATATTCAGAATGGCCAGCCGTTAAAAATTATGCAGTGGATCTCATCAAGAGTAGGTACGTTAATGAACTTTAGTCTCATCAACCTTGATAATGTGTTTATATGTCCAGTGACCAACATACGAGTGAAATCCCGTCCATAGAAACATTTTTAAAATTTGTTTGGGTAAAACCACAAAGTAGTCTACGCAAACCCCTTTTAAAAATTGTCATATGCGTTTTATCACGGAGTCGTTTCAAATTATTGTTTTAATGATTTTATCTTGTAATTATAACCAACCAGTTTAATTTAATTAAAATGGGACTTTGTTGTTGCAGTGGTTTTTAATGTTCAGCTAAATTTAATAGTAGAACGTAAATAGAAAAATAGTATATAATTAAAAAACTCTATTTCTACATATTTTTTCTCTTTAATGTTGACACTAGAATAGCAATCTTACAAATCTATCTATTTAACAAAATTCGTAGATTAAAGTATTGCCGTTATATTTTTTAATTTGTGGTTATAATCAAAAACAGCCCTTATCCAGCTTCTACATTCAGATAGCCCATTTCTTCCTTTATAGTTCCTCATAACTCCCACTTCACCAAGCTACTGTCTGAAGTTTTAGGTATTATTATTCCGTTTTTAAAAAACAACTTTATTAAATTAACGAAAAAAAAAATCTAAAATTAATTAGGTATTATAAACACAAAATTGAAAGTGAAAGAAATGAAAGTGATTAATAAATAATGTTAATAAAATACGAAATAATACAGATAAAAAAATTATTGTATAAATAAAATTTTTGACAGTGTAAATGAGGTTGTTACTGAAAATATAGAATATACATGGGAGATATTTAATTAAACTTTTTCCAGCATGGGAAATAATAGGCATTTTATTTCTAATGATATTTGATAAAAATAGATAAAGATATAACTAATGCGGAAAAGGTTACAGTATGTAATTCCTCCATTTACCTCTTTCCTACTGATCATAATGAAGGGAGAAATGTTATTATTAATTTAAAAACTAAGAAAGCGAAACGTAGTAAATTATATAGATCTCAATATCCATTAACCGTGGTCATAACCTGGGATGGTTTGGGGCCGAGCGGGATTATCGCTCTTTACCCTCCCCATCGTTGTACATAGGCCTGGGCCTATGTACAACTGCTTCGCAGAAGTGGACCCCATCCTTCACCAACCCCGATCACAAAAGTGATAGGTGTAGGCGATTCGTGGGCTCTCCTCCTTTCGTGGCTCTACCCTGCAGGCTGGGTAGGATCTTCTGGAGCTCTTCGATTATATAGATGACTCATTGATATTTTTAATAAAAAATAACTGTTTAGAGTTTGGAATATGTCCACCTGCATTCAAGATATTAGTTGTGAAAACTATCTTTAAGAAAGATAATAATAATAATGGATCCTACCGATTATCGGCCAATTTCACAAATAACCAATACGAGAAAGATCTTTGAAAAAATATTGACAGTAAGATTAAACAATTTTGTAAAGAAATATAACATCATTTCTTTACATTTATTTACACTTTATTTGTCTAATATATTATAATTGTAGGTATTATTGTCTTATATACAGAAAAATAAACTCTATTGTTATTAATATTATTATTATTATTATTAGATATACAAACGGAAAATTCTTTCTTGTTTCTAATTCAGGTGGCAACTGAGAACAATTTATTTTTGGAACTGCTGTCACAGCTTACAAAGAATAAGCTGTGCAACTGTTCTATACATCAGAAGCAAAATTAAAAAAAAATCAAATGTAATCTTTCCTTGTCTCTGATATGTTAATACTCAGATCATATCTTGAAGCATATAGTAGGTACTATTTTGTCGGGTGTTCTTAGCGCCCTTTATATATTTCTATTATATATCTATTCTAATATATACAAATTTGAAAAATTAATTACGATCCATTATTGGATACAATGGCTACCCACTAGTTCATTTTGTTTTCTAGCCAGGAAGTATTTGTGGACATTTAGGTTAGCGTGTCGAGGATTCTACATCCAAGTTCAAGTAGAGCAACATTTGCAATGACTTTAGTCATTAAACATATTGCCCAAACAGGTGATGGTTGTTGTTAAATTGGTATATTTATTATATGAAGTAACTGCGTACTAGATAGCTGTAAAAATATATATTTACACAACTTCAATTCCTGACAATCAAACAGTTATTTTGTAAAATTAATTTGAAATTTTCAATTTTGTATGTATCTGCGGTTGTTTGTTCATACATTCTATATATCGGGTGATTTTTAATCTATACGCATAAACTTATAGCTGAGGCGATTTTAGTCAGTGTTAATCCCCTCCTTAAAAGGATGTGCCGAAAAGACTATTAGTTACATCCAGCATTGAATAATATCGGAGCATCTAAAAAAAAATTAAGTAAATTCTTTTTCACATTTCTTCTTTTATAATTTTCTTTTAATATAAAAGTATTAAGTAAATATATATTTCAAGTATAATATCAGATATTATTATTTAAAGTACTACAACTACAACGATTATTTAATAATGATAATGAAATTTTTAATCTGTATTATTTTACTGACATCTAAATGTGTATACATTTTTCTGCTTCTTGTCTCTTCAGGCACATCTGTAGTAGAAGGTTTTGATAATCCAATCTATGTTAAATTAGAAAAAATAAGAGAACGTTAACTTAATTCATACTCATTAATTCTTTTAATAAAGTTAATATACAATTCTGTTTAATATATATATTCACTTGATTCTATAATTTAATTTATTTAAATGGTTATTTATTAATTACCAGCTTTTGGATAACAAGGCCTCCTGCCACACATATTCCTGAAAACCTTTTATGGTAACAAGGAAAACATAAACTTCATTGAAAGAAAATGTTTTCTTAATTTTATTAAGAAAATGTCTCTTAGATTAATATTTTTCGCTAGATAGTTAAATGAATCTGTAAAACACAAATTCTTTGAAAGTCTTTGATTAACAATAAACCATACAGTATTTACTTAATGCGTATGATGGAAAAAAGAACTGAGTGTATTTGACCATGAAAAAATTTATTGATTTTATGACAGGACGTTGCAGTCAGTGTTGCACCCAAGATCTGTTCGAGTGATAAATTCTCGCCACTGTATGTATGTTTCTTTAATGGGTATCAGTTCGCCGATCGAACGCTGCGCTATCTATATTGATATTAGTGAAGTAAAATTTCCAGTCTAACTTGCTTTTTTCTAGAGGTAGACCACCAGTATTCGCGCTATAAGCCTCAGCGCGTCGTAATACTTCACTCTAGTAAACGCGAGCGCTTTTTAAAAAATTTGATAATTCGATAACGGTTACATAATATATCAACTCAACCTTTTTTTTAACCTTTTCAATATATAGGCTCCATTCCATTCGCTGCAAGACACCGGTGTCTTTTGGCCTTGAACGAAAACTCCTAACTTGGTCCCCATATACGAACATAAACGTTTCCAATGTTAAAATCGGGGTATGTAAAAGCAGCAATAATTTGAGTGCACGTACAAAACAATAAATAATTAAATCATTACCAAGAATACATGACTTTCTTTTAAGTGTATTTTCATGTCCAAGTGTATATCTATTCACATTGTCCATTTTATTGATTTTTTCCTTTAATTAGTAGCTATTAAACGGACAAATTATTTCAACATTATTGCTCATAAAAATAATTTTACTAGAGGTATAAAGAATATGAAGTTATTATAATAACTTAATTAATTAATTAATAAGTATTCAAACTATTTATTATACTAAAAGTTTCCAGTATGCAATGCACTTTCGCAACTTTAAACTGCATATTTGTAGATTATAGTTTAAATAAAACTGCACTGCAACTACTAACGTCATCAAGCCAGTGCACTCCTTATTTGTTTAAAACAGTTTCCAGTTCATCAATTTTAATCATCTTCAGATGATACCAACTTGGTTGGCAAAACGTGCGTCGAGTGCATTATAGTGTTTTGGTGTTGTGTGGAAGACTACGTCAGTGTTATCTTCACACCAAAGGTTCCAACCCCCTTCAAGATATTCTATATTATGTAGAATAAATAAAATAATTATGTAATATTATAACGCTAATCTTGTAAAGTATATCATTATGATAATAAAGTCAATTTTGTAAAATTTCACATTACCTACTGAAAGTTAAGTTACTTTCCAACATCGCATATAGCTAAGATTTCCCTAAGACAATTTAGAAAATAAAATAGGCATCACCAGATATGAAACCGCACGTTAATAAACAAAAATTCTAGCTGCAATTAATTGTTCCATTGATTGTTATGTAAGCCCTAACGTCCATTGAGAAAATGGCATTTTCGAACGTATAATAAAAGATTTATTGCTAATAACTGATGTAACTAATAATGTTTATACATTTTATATATTATTATCGAGGGGTAAACCGCAGACATGAATTTTGTACACCAATTGCATTATTGCTCAGTATTACAGCAAAATTAACTGCATTGCTTCAATATTCACTGAATTTTGCACATATTGCTCATATTTTTACTGGTGTGCCATGTATTGCTCATATTTTTTTAGTATTGCACAGCATTGCTCTCATTTTTATAAAATATTTGCATTGCTTCGTATTGCTTTTGAATTGTTTCGTATTGCTTTTGTATTGCTTCGTATTACTTTGAAAGTGCATGATAACTGTATTGGTGAAACACACCTACATTTTTTTAGTACCTATATTGCACTGCATTGCTCGTATAAGTTGCTCACATTGCTTTTAAAGTATAGTATTGTTACTTCTTCAGGGGTTCTAAAGATAAGTGAGACTTATGCAACAGTACAAATCTTTATTTAACACTTCAGACACAGTACAACACTTTTTGTACAATATCTAAATAATTGCACACCGAAAACACTTGAAAAATCCCCCTTATGTCACTGAAGTATTGCTTCTTCTCTTGATCGCTCTTCTATTGAGACCGACTGACTAGCCGGCACGCCGCGGGCTTTATATAGGTAAACTAGGAATTCACGGATTTTATTGGCTTATTTAAACATGAGTTATATAATCGTAGAAATTTCCATCAAATACTCACGAATAATCCATACACCAGGGCAGTTCAATAAATAATCGATAGACAAGTTATACAAGGGGTATTCGATAAATACCTCTGGTGACATCCAGGAAATGTGGACAAAAGGGCTTATCTCCCTTATTTGAAGGCCTAGAGGGTTGAGACTTCACTCTTGGGGGGTTGTTCTTAGCACCCCCAGAAGCGGTGTTGCCAGATTGTGCATAATTTCCCTAGGGCTGGGGAAAACGTAGTTTTGACAACGCCGCACTCGAGCACTCTATCGGTAATTTTGTAACAGTATAACAGTAAATTAACTTTGCAACTTAAATTGGGTGTTCATTATTAAAGATGCGAGTTAAAGGCTCATGACTTCTTAATGTTTTTGCTAAGTACAAGACAACTCATGCTATTAGGAATTAAGGGTTCCTTAATAAACACAATCTGACATAATTTCCAGTTGTTCTGAATTAAAGGCTCATGATTTTTTATTGTTTTTGCTAAGAACAAGGCAACTCATGCTATTAGGAATTGAAGGCTCCTCAGTAAAGCAACTCTAACATCATGAATGTTAGTAGTGCCCTGTTTGAAGAAACACACCGTAGTGCCCTGTTTGGATCTGTGCTACTATCTGTCTGACAATTATTGTCAAATTGACAGACATATTGTTTTTTTTTTTGTTTTCGGGATCTCCATCAAATAAACTCTATCATTTACAGCTGTTCCGAATTAAGGCCTAATGATTTTTTTTTGTTTTAACTTAGTACAAGGAAATTAAGAGCTCCTTAGTAAACACAATTAGACATCATTTCCAGCAAACATATATCACAACTTATACCAAACATATTAAAAACAAAAATAATAGAAACAACATAACATAACATAGGAATATCACGATACACACACATAATTTGGCGGTTAGCCTTAAGATCTCGAACAGAATTTCCGACATTGTCACACCTAACAGAAACACTGTGCGCAGGTATAAGCCTTTATAATCTCAATTGAAACGGCATAAAAAATTCCGACAAACGATACACGTGCGTAAACAAAGAGGCCGCCGTCGAGGTGCAGGTGTTTCTTTTGTCTGATTTTTTTACAGTCTCAATTGACATTACATAGACTATAACGACCATGAGTATTGCTCTCGGTATTGCTTTATTGCTTTTATTATTTCGCATTGCTTCATATTTTCTATGCCTATTTTTACATTGCTGCTCAATTTTCTTGCATTGCTTGAGTATTGCTAACATTTTCGATACATTGCTCGAATTTACATAGTATTGCTCGCATTGCTTTTACATTTTCTCATGCTTGTACACCACATTGCTTCAGCGGTTTACCCCTCGATTATTATATAACATTTTATAAGCAGGACATTGTAACATTGGAAAAATTGTATGTAAAACACTCTTGAAAAACCCGTTGCAAAACTCGTTGTGGTAATCTAGTTTTCATACTCGTTTTGCAAAGAATGACTTTTTCTACTTTTATTAGGTGCAATATACTTATTACATATTATCGGCACTTGTTCGACTATTTCGATTTTATTACTTATATTAGGTACTGAAACTAAAGTGAGACATTACTGAACTTTTTCTCTACAAAAACTTTTTAAGAACTTAAAGAAGGATTTACGACGAAATTTTATATAATTACGTCGGGAAGGTCTTGTACTGAAGTGGGGTTTCAGGATTTACGTATTGAATTAGCAATTAGCATTCAACTACCATAAATATAATTACTTTATGTGCTAGTTAGGGTGAAATAACCAATGAAAAGTGTGGTAAAAGCAGTCATATGCCCTACAAGTGTTTCTTTGCTATAATATGCTATACATTCCTGATGAAAATAAGTGTGACAAACAATAGAAAAAAGTTTATGGTAATACCATATAAGTGTTTATAGTTATTGTTAAATAATTGGACTATATTGAACTATATGTTTTTATAATATTAATAATAGAAAATTATAGATATTCTGCAAGAGTGGTTAGATTATAAATAAATGTGTTTCCTGCTGTTATTAAATTGTTATATGCTTTTTAAGTGAAAATGAGCGAGGAAACACATCTTAACACTTATATCAGCTTTGTTTTAGATTACATTTTAAAATAGGTAAAAATACATTTATACAAATGTTTAATTTAACTTTGCAACACTAAAAAATAGAAGCACCACTAAATTATTACGTTAAACAAACCCAAATACGTGTTATTTATCATTATATCTGCAATCAACGTCCAAAAAATATCTTTTTAATACGTTCACACTATCGTTCATTTTCTTACTTGCAATAATTGTTCTTTCTTTTTTATTGGCACATTTAAATGGTTAGGTTAAAATTTTGCATTTAATATTTTTTAGAAGCCCCTAAAATAAAATGGGCAGATTCTATTAAGATGTAATAATTAATATTATTAAAGTTACGGTATTAAGGTATAAACAATTTATTGTTAACTATTTATAAACTGTTTTATAAACTACTCGGTTTTCCTAATTTGAATGAGTAGTAATATTATGTTTTATACTTGTAACAGTCAAGGTTTTAGCTGCTCTGAGGTCTTCAGATAATACTACAATTTGCCCATAAATTCTCGACATTTCAAGGGTTTACGAGTCAACTGAATTTTATAATGGCCACTTTAACCTTTGTTGCAGTTGTCTTTATCAAGGTTAATGTTCTCATTGTTGTTATTTGCACAATAACATCTTGCAATAGAGATTTACGGTAATATTTTAATCTTTACGTGCACGCCATTATGTTGTGAAATACCGATGTTCGTTTTCTGCTATCTTTAAAGATTTTTGGCTGAAGTATGTACCTATTGTATAAAAAAGTATACTCTTTGGATTCACACACTTAGCAGTCATAACAAAGGATTTATTATGCATGTATTTTAAATTATGTTAGTGTGTTTCGCAAAACATTTGTGTGTTTTTGGCTCTGTGATTTATAAAAAGGATGCTGGTAGACCAACACTTACTTTATGTGAGCATTTTACTGTGTTAGCCATACTATGTTGGAGAAATGATATGTGGCTGGCTTTGGGGAAATAATCCTGTATATATTTGAATATTATCTTGGTAATCTGTGTCAGAGCATTTATGTAAATAGAAGAAACTCCATCTCGATTTGTTTTGCCTATGGTTCACGGCGTCCCCCAAGGATCTGTCCTGAGCCCACTCTTTTTTCTAATTTATATTAATGACCTTCCTCAAATTTTATTATATTTATGTTTATCAAATATTAATATCCAATAAAATGTGTCTTATTCGCTGATGATATTATTTTGATACGATCTAATTCTTCAGTTTATGTCTTGGAGCTACCTCATAGTTTTATAACCTACCAAGAACTATCCTAACTTTAATTTTTTGTATTGTCTGCATCTTAATAAAATTTAAATTGGTAAAGAAAATCAGTGGTAAATTTAAATTTTGAGTTTTTTATGTAGTATCCTAAATATGGCTGAATAAAGTGCCCAATAATCGGCACATGTAAAAATCGCTACTTTGGTTATTTCTGTATATATATAATTGCTCGATACCAACTGCAATCTACAAAACTAAAGTTATTCTCTCTATTTAAATTGTCAGATGAACGCCTTTCCAATGAAAATACCATGAATTTTATAAATTTTATTAAATGTAGGGTAGAAACATTGTTTTTGTAATAGAAACATTCATGGATCATTTTAGAAGGTAAAATCATTTAATTAAATAAAATATATTTTTTAGGAGGCATTAAAAAGAAAATTTACATCACAACCTTCCTAAAATTTCAGATTTCAATAAATAAATTATGCTTTCTTGAGCGCTAATTCTTCATCATACTTCTTTTTGTATACCCCTTCTTTGTCGTATTTGGCTTCGAGTTCCTTATACCATTCGGGTTTGTTGTCTATTAAATGGCGGATGATTTTCTTGCTCCCTTTCTTTTGAGTGTCGCTGCATTTTGAACAGTCAGTGAGGAGGGCATCAGGAAGGTGTTCTGTAAATTTAAAACATATACATATTCGTTCTCACCACGACGATTTAAAGATCTTATTTTTATTAATCATATTTCCTAGTCTACATTGTGAAGACTCTTTGAAAAGGATTAGGAAAAAGGATATTGAAGATTGAAAATCTTGAAGCCATATTACTATATTTGTATATATTACTAATATATCTCTAACCCTCATTCCCATATTGATGATGAGCCCGGAAGTCAGAGACATGTGTGGGAGAGGGAGCGGCATATTATAATTACCATTTAATACGAGAATAATGGAAACCGGGAAAACCTTATTAATTAAAGTGAACAAGAGGTGGTTAGCCATTTATACAGTGATACTGTAGTACTAGTTGCATATTAAAAACTCTACCTGTTTTATGCACACAGCAGCAGCTATTTTAGTTTATAATAATGCTGTCCTTCATTATTAACTTAAATTATATGAAAAATAAGAAAATAAAATAACTAGTGTTACAACTATGTGCCCTTCAGATAAATGTTCTTGAACCCGCGATAGAATTTTTACACATATGTTTATTTAGATCAGTGATTCCCAACCTTTTCTGGACCATCGCCCCCTTTAGAAGAGAACAAAAATTTCAACGCCCCCCTAGTCCATAATAGTTAATTTTATATGAAATATTGTTGCATATTATCTGTACCTAATTTATATGTTTATCCACGACCACTATATTAGGAAGGTTTAATACATCTGTTTTCCGTGGATTAGAGGCCTTCTGTATTAGAAGGAATAATTATAAAAAAATATAAAATATAATACAGTATATTGTCATATTAGGATTAAACTTGTCATATTTTTGAAGAGCAAATTTTGTATTTGCGAGGCGAAGCGTAGCGTAGCCGAGCGGATGCAAAATTGCCAGACAAAAAATACCCTCTTAATCCGAATATAACGTGTTATTATTTTTTCTCCAACCGAAATCCCCCATTTAATTATTAATTTGTGCTTTGAAATTATTGAATTATTTCACCGTTGTCAGGATTAAAAGTGTCAACTTTAGTCCCTAGGATTAAAAGTGACTACTTTTGTTATAGTCTATATAATGTCAATTGAAATTGTAAAAAAAATTTCGACAAAAGAAACACCTTCACCTTGACGGCGGCCTCTTTGTTTACGACCGTGTGTCCTTTGTCGGAAGTTTTTATGCAGTTTCAATTGAGATTATAAACACTATACTAAGATATCATTATTTTTTCCAGTAAGGATAATGTCCACCTTACAGACTCCTGACAGTAAAAAAATGTCATAGTTTTGTGACGGTTGAAGAAAGAATTTATTTTATTCATTTATTTGACCGCCCCTTATGACTGCCTCACCGCCCCCATGGAAGGCTCCAGCGCCCACTGGGGGGCGGTATCGCCCCCGTTGGGAATCACTGATTTAGATCAATGTAAAAAAATAATAAAAATCAGTATTAAATAAATCAGAGTTCGTCATAAATCAGTTTTGTTTGATATTAATTTTATTAGTAATTAAGGACGAACCTATTTAAAAAAAAATAATAATTTCAAAAATTCAGATGGGTTATTACAGAGTTTTAAGTTGCTGATGCATGTAACTCCCAGAAATCAAAAACATTTTTTTAAATTAGTCATCATAATGCTTAAAACCCTCAAAATGGATGGCTGAAAGTGTTAGGTTCCATGTCATAAAGGCACTGAAGAAAATGAACGGGCAGAGATGAACTTGCTAGAAAGGGATCTGAAATGACTTTCATGGGATCGGAGCCAGCTTGCAGAGCCGCTTATAGTGCTGCCAGAATGGCTCTGGGAAAATGGGTCGACCTAGAACATAGAAATTACTGGTTTTTAAAGGCAGGACAGAATCATGCGAAGGTACTAATGGAAGGTCCTTTGCGGAGAAGAACTGTAGAGGTGCTCGGAATGAGTAAAATTTGGCTCAGGAGCATGATAGGGCTCATAACAGGGCACTGCCATCTCAAGAAGCATCGGTATAATTCAAGATTAGCAGATAACCTGGTATGGCGGGGGTGCTTGCGATGATGCAGACGAGACAACCCTTCACTTTCACATGTGCAGGTGAAGGCTACGCTCGTATGAGGCTAAGGCTCCTGGATAAACCATTTTTTGAACCTTGCGAGTTGAGAGAAATCTCGGCGAGTAGACTTTTGGGACTTTATGCAAAGAATAAAGTTGCTCGCTGAATAGAAGATTGGAGGGATGCGCAATAGGTCCAAATGTGGCCGCAGTGTTTTGGGACTCCCTATAGAGGAACCGACCCACATGAAAAGAAGAAAAAGAAAAAGAAACGTCCCTCGGGACGAGGAGGTTTTGATATCGAACGTAGATAGTGGCGACATGCTTGTGACACAGAGTAAACATTGTGATCTTGAAAGATAAAAGTTCCAATGAAGAGTAACTGATATAGTTATATTCTGCAAACTTTGGTGCTACTTTTACTATTAAACTAATTTGTTTCTAAACGTTATATATAACTAAACGTTATATTTTTACAAAAGAGATGTTTTTAATTTTTACTGACTTGAACTTGGTTAATTTAAATGGAAGGTCCTGTTTATTACTGAATTTTTAGATTTCCCATCCATTTTTCAAATAATGATTTTAGAACAGCTATGGCTCAAATGAAATCAACTATTTTTGTGGAAAATGGATCGTGGAATATACAATATAAAATTATGAGGAAATGAATTGGAGGTTTTTAATTTTACAAAGCTTCAATTTTGCACAAAACAAAAGTCCTAAAAAATTGTCTATATTTTTATACCAACTGTGTATATATGTCCATTTGTAATTAAATATTATCTTATGCGTTATAAAGCGCAGTTATATGCAGTTACTATAAGTTGAATAAAAGTAGAAGAAATCGACCCGAGCATTCAAATACTACCACAATTTTCTCATTTATTTTTCTGTAATGGAAAGTGAACAAGAACACTTACCAAGCATAAAGATAATCGGATAAATATTTTATTGGTCATAATCCAAGTAGCACAGTGCGCTAATGCGTTTCATTGCTTATTTAGAAATTACAATTGTCTTGCACAATGCCAATTTATAAATATTTTTTAATAATTATAGTCGTGCTGGATTAATAGCAGTCAAATTTTAGAAAATGTTTCTCCACCATTAAAAACCAATTTAATTTTATTCAAGAGTATTTTAAAACAAAAGTACACTGATTAAGGGGAAATGTATTTATTTGCTCTAGTTGGATATTGATGCTAACGTACACTATATAATACAAATTTGATAATATTGCTTAATCTCGAAGGGAGTTGGAACTTTGGCGTGAAGATGACACTGACGTAGTTTTCCACATAACACCAAAACACTATACTGCATTCGACGCGCGTTTCGCTAACCAAGTTAGCATCATCTGGAGATAAATCTGATTTATTGAAACTGAACTGTATTGATTAACTATAAAAACAAATTCATTGTAGTTTCCTTTGGGATTACATCACCTTGAAAATAATAAAAGACGGGAAACCAGCAGTATTCAAAATAAAGATTGAAAGTATAGTATCAAGGCAAACTTTTTTTTTTAGTTTGATATAAAGTTCTGTAAGTATTAAAATTAAAAAAAGTGTTTTTTAAACTTAATGGTGATGACCATAATCTAGTCAGATACAGTTTTCTTGGATCAAACGGCTTCCTTTTCTCCAAAAGTATGTTGCCAGCGGAAAATAACAGAATAGAATAGTCAGTCATTACATATGATGACTTTTGAATTGAAAATGTCAACCTGACATTTTTTTATCATATAAACCTTCTACTGGCGAAGACTCCAGGATCGACTAGAACTGTTTAGAATAAAACCTGTTGTATTTATATTAAATTTGTTTTATATAAATTTATAATTACCACGGAGTTTTAGGAACTCCGTGGCCGAGACGTCAGGTTTTAAATCGTTCTCCGCGGTTGACGACAGTTCGAATCTCACCGTGATCTGTGTGGCTGGTAGCGTTCTTAATATGCAACTAGTACTATAATATCACTGTATAAATGGCTAACAACTTACTACATACTTTAATTAATAAGGTTTTCCAGGTTTCCCTTATTCTCGTACTAAATGCCAGTTAAAGATACAACATCGTAAGTCATTCCTGAACGCACTCGTGCCTGCAAAATAATAATATGTCACTCCCTCTCGCATACAATTATGTGACTTCCGGGCTCATCATTAAGATGAGAATGAGGGATATAGACATTATTATTATAGATATATTATTATAATATAATAAACATAATTTAAATTATCTTTTGTAATATTACATAATTTTATAAGTTACAGATATATTCTAATTCCATCTTATTTAAATTAGTAAATTCCGTAATATTTTTATTTTTCTTCTTCTTCGTTATTAATATCTATTCATTATTTTTCCAAGTTAATATTCGGAAATCATTAAATTAAAACATTTTTTGACATATTAATAAGAATGCTATATTTCGAAGGCATCATCGCATAACAACGTACTTTTCTGAGGTATTCTGTTCTGAAGGAGATATTAGTTCCTATACCTAGATATAATATGTCCCAGCAGAATAGGAGTTCATGTTTTTTCTATAAATACCCAGTAAAATTTAGTAATGTGTATAAGTCGATTAGTAATCTCTCTAAAATACACGCGAATATGACAAATCATGACAAATTTGTTGTTGATTGTTTCTAATTTGGATTAATATCAAATCGAAATATCAGAAAGAAAAAACATCACTCCAACTTCAATGTCGTGACATTTCTATGGTAATCAAATTCTCACCCAGACATGATTTGATTAAACTTGTGCCAATTAAACAGCTAAATTAACAATACAACCGAAAAATATTGTTTACATACAGTGCGAACGTTTAGAATGGAAACCGTAAATAAAATGCGCCCTGTAGATTTTTCGCAAATACGCTCGGACACGTTAATTCTTAAATTCAATTGTGCTTTTCTTGATATCATTGTTTTGGATATGACGTCATTAGGTAATCTCTGTGACGTCATCATGATATTTTTTCAAATGGGAATGTCCAGTTCTTTCATTAAATTTAGATAGAGAAAATATTCCTGAAAATGGCAATATACGACACTATGGCCTTAAGTGGATAGTTTTTGAGATAAAGGGCTTTGAAGTTTGAAAAAAGAAAAAGTAGGCTAGTCAAAAAAAACCTGTTTATCACAACATAACTAACAAATGGATAATAAACTCAATGAAAACTAGTTAAATGAGGGGCTCGAACTGTAATCCTTCTGCTTCTTGACAATAGGCAAGCCTCTGTTGGAATTCTTGTAATACTTTACTGATTGTGTTTGGCTGTATAGCTCTAATTTTATCTCGAATTTTTGTTTTTAATTCGTTAATATCCCGTGGTTTATTATTATACACTTTAGATTTAAGATAACCCCACAAAAAGAATTTATAATATTTGTTTTCTATTATCTATAGTTGGTGGTGAATACTGGTAGTCACCTGTATCAATGAAAATAGGGCCAATAATATGGTTTTCTACAATTCCTGCCCATACATTTATTTTCTGAGGGAACTGGGTGTGCACTTCCATCATCCAGTGAGGATTATTAGGGGTCCAATAGCGACAGTTCTGTTTGTTAACATTGCCATTCAAACAAAATGTAGCTTCATCAGAAAAAACTATATTGCTAATGAAACGCGGATTTATGTTACAGAAGTTCATCATTTCTTCGCAAAATTCTATTCTGCGGTCAGTGTCATCATCATTTAATTCTTGTATCTTGTATTACTGAATCTTATATAAATATATCTTATATATTTTTTTTTCATGTATTTTATCACAAAACTTTGGCTAATGTCATGATTGGATGCGATTTGTCGCGAAGTAACATGTGGATTTTCTTGAGCATCTAACAACATACCTAGTTGTACATCCTCCGTAATGGATGGCCGACCTCTGATGCAATTCCGAGCATGTCTAAACCGGTTAAATTTACTTACAATCTTACTCACTGTTGATTTTCTAATGCGTGGTTCATTCGGATATCTAGTACTGAAAATGTTGCATACTTCATAATTGATCTTTTCATTTGGTCACAACCTCTCAAAATCAAGATCTCAATTCTTTGTTTTTCTGTTAAAGTCTGTACCATTTTTAATTATCACAAAAAAATAATAAAGAATAATCGACTGTGACAATTAGTTTTAAATAATTTGCGGAACACCTAACCAACCTAACATCGCCAATCTCTTGTCTATGTGCGGAACTGTCACTGTCAGGATCAAATAATTGAATTTTTTTTTGACAAGCCTACTTTTTATTTTTTCAAACTTTAAAGCCCTTTATCTCAAAAACTATCCACTTAAGGCCATAGTGTCGTATATTGCCATTTTCAGGAATATTTTCTCGATTTAAATTTAATGAAAGAACTGGACATTCCCATTTGAAAAAATATCATGATGACGTCACAGAGATTACCTAATGACGTCATATCCAAAACAATGGTATCAAAAGAAGCGCAATTGAATTTAAGAATTGATGTATCCGAGCGTTTTTGCGAAAACTCTACAGGGCGCATTTCATTTACGGTTTCCATTCTAAACGTTCGCACTGTATATTTCCATCTATATAAAATGAAAAAGGTTCTCAGTGTAATGGTGGCAAGGAACTTGAAACTAAGTTCCCATAACGCCAAATAATAGATACGTTATTAGTTACTATAAGGAACTATTATATATATATATACTTTTTTTAAGTTGAAACGTTAACTTTTCTAATTATGTTAGGATAATTAAATGAACTAAAAAAATTGATTTGTGAATATTAATTAGTATGTGACACTTTATTTTTTTAGTTTCAATTATTGCTGTCCAATCCAAAAGTTGACTTAATTATGTACACTGGTTAAAAACTCTTCTTTTGTTTAGTTTAGTATTCCATTGACGTCAATAAAAATATACTAGGTATATAAGTATATACAAAAAGTGTTAGTGTATCTAAATTTAGGTAACTTTTAGACGCTGACAATTGAAATTAAAGAAGTATATGAAAAAACGCCACTTACTAATTTGTATTCACGAAGCAAGTTTCACTTAAATCGATAATCGATGGATGCGAGTTTTAGAAATAGGTATATAAAGAAACGGGTCAACCGATTGTTTTGAAAATTTACTAGGTACAACCAGGTATGATCTATCGGTTTAAAATATTTTCGATAATATATTGTTACCAGTTTTACGTAAAATTGGCGAAGTCTTCGTTAGTTTAAATGGAATACTTATCCCGTTTATTTTTTATTTTTAGATTCTACATAAGTTTCTGAGTAACTTTTGTTAATCCTTCCCTATACCTCTGTCAAGCCGTTTTCGAAATATTAATACATTTTCAAAAATATAATCGTATTATCGGACTACCACAAAATAATCAGAAGCTGAACTTTATAGTGTATTTAAGCAAGGACTGAGCGTTTTTCAATTTTTAGCTAAATCTAGAGCATACCTGGTTATCCTGGTAACCAAATTGCCAAACAATCGGTTGATAGATATATAGGTATGTATTACACACTGGGCCCAATAAACGGTACAAATTTTATACGCTCATATCTTTCAAGTTATTATATTAATATAATAAATAATTTACTATTCAAAAACCCAGACTTATCTGGGTTTTTGAATAGTATGTTCATGAAGCACTTTTGCACTAAAAAAGTAATACCAACTCAAAAATTCTGCGTCGTTATATGAAGGTCTGGCAGAAAGAATTTGTTTCGAATAGCATGAATAAAAACCAATTTATCTCAATTATAACATTGCAGTTAGACATCGTCTTCTCCAATGTTGAATTGCAGAACCTATTTTTCTTTTAGGCAGCTACTGCTGACTTCAAAAATATGAAATACCCTCGAAAAAACCATTGTCTAAGATGTAATTAAATCTAGGAAGTGTAAACATTTAAATATTTAGCGAAACTTTTAAATTGGTACTACCTCTTTAGAGCAAAAGTCGGTAGGTTCTTCATCTTATCTATATAAAAATAGGGCTTTTCAATGATATATCATTTATTGTACTAATATTACGATTTACGAAGATAAGAGCGTTCAAAATTTGCACCGTTTTTTTGGCCCACTCTGTATATAGAATAGTGTTGTGCCATATAGGTGAGCTTTTGTATGTGTATAGTAAAGTAACTAGGGAAGAGGTAGGTTAGTAACTGATGATCACCGTCTGGTACAAACATTCTAGGGGCACAGTGCACAAAACTTTTTTTCGATTTAGAATAGCAACTCGTTACGTCTATTTCAATATGTTGCAGACATTTTTGTCGTTGATTTGGTTCCCATTAGATAAATTCTAACAAAGTATCAAGTGCCTGTTTAATTGGGTGCAAGCAATATTAACAACAGGTCATATTTGGAAAACCTATGCATATTGATTGAACCGGCAAGCAATTGAGAACATCAAAGATTTACTCCAAGAATAAAACCAAAATTAATTTATATGAGAACTGTCGGAGCTATTTCACATTTTTATTTAATGGGCGGAGGTATTTTGATGATTTTTTAACATTATGTAATTACCTACTTAGAGCTAAAATAGTAATAGAAATCTATCTTAGTATACAGGGTGGGCCATTAGTGCGTATGCGGACCACACCACCTATAGCGTTACAGTTAGAAAAATAAATTTTACTTAAGCCCACCAAGTATGGTATCGTTAGAAAACAGAAAAGGAGCTCTTTAAGGCGACGTGATAATATACAGGGTGTTCCATTTAAAATTTTGAAGGAAGTAAGATATGCGAAATGTATCACCCTGTATAGCAAATGTAACTTTTTGTTAAATCGTTATATTTTAACGTAAATCGTAAAAGTACGCTTAATTCAAAAATCTAAAAATATATAGGGTGTTTAGGCTATTTAAAAAATATATGTTCGATTTGGCAATTTAATATTAAACACCTTGTATGTGCCAAAATAATTTTAAAATATGCACGCCACTGGCATCTAACTTGGTACCAAAAATTGTTATTATAACTTTAACGGTATAGGTGGTATGGTCCGCATACGCACTAATGGCCCACCCTGTATATATTTTGTTAAATTCATTGAAAAAGTTTATATCTTGCTGCATTATATTTACAATGCTTTTATGGGTTACAAATATTACAGAATTTTGATGTAACTAACCTTTAGGTGAACAATAAAATATCTATTTGAAGGAGATACCGAAAACACTACTCCACGGGCAATGTGCTCCGACTGGCATTGCAAAGACCCAAAGAGGGCACTACGGTGTGTTTCTCACCACTACTAATAAAATATCTATTACTTACTTTTCAGTTCTGCACCATCAGGCGTACAGTTTGCTTTCTCAAGCAGGCAGTTGACGTAATTCTTCATCAAGCGATCACTTTTAATAATTTCGTCCAAGTCCACATTGTCATATTTGGTGGTATATTTGTTTTCTGCTGCACATGCACAAATCGCGATGGCAAAGATGGCGACGAGTAACAAATAGGCCTTCATCATTGTAATATTTTACTAGCGTACAACGTTAATGGAATAATATAAGGGCACATATTTATATAACTGGAAAAATATTCCGAGGTGGGGTTACAATTACATTATTTATGTGGATTTGCGCTTTTTTAAATGGAATTATAAGAAAATCCAATCATTGTAGTTAATTGCGCATAATCTGCATAAAATATAAAAAAAATTATCTCTAGCTCAGATACAGGGTGAGTTATATACCTTTTGATGGTTCTTCCTACTAGGAATGCATTTATTTTTTACAGAAAAATAATGTGTCTTTGTTAATGCAATAAATTGGTAAACATTATACATTTTATTATAAATAAACTGATTAATACCTAAATTGCATTCATGATGCATTTTGACAGGTTTGGGCCATTTGCGGATTTTTCATGTAAGGTAATCCATAATCCATGCCACCAATGGTGTAAACCATTGGTGGAGCACTGTATTATTCTTTGAAAATATTCTAGTTATCTTTTGAAATTTTCAGAAATTAAATTAAATGTTTATACACATAATGCATTCATTTACTGAATTGGAATCTGCCAAACCTGTAAAATATAACAATGCATTTTATTGAATAAAGAAATTATAAAAACTAGGTTTTAATAATTAATAAACTGGTAAATTTTCTTTTATAAAATATAAATATCATAGTAGTTGAGAAATTTTTGAATAATATGGTTCACCAAGTAGCCTAACCTGCGAAGCAGCTCGCTACCTGTTGGTAGACAACATTTTCGAACAGATAACAGTATAGATAAATGTTTCTCACCACTACTACCCTTAAGGACAAGTGTTTATAGATATTAGTAGTGGTGAGAAACACACAGTAGTGCCCTCTTTTGGTATTTCGTACTATCCGACAATTATTGTCCAATTGACCAGACAGCTAGTGGACTACTTTTCCTCAAGTGCCATTATAGCAGTGATCGCTATTGTCTTTGAGGAAGACAATCCTACTTTTATTTATTTGAAGGAGATGTCGAAAACAACTGCTCCACGGATTATGTGCCACGACTGGCATTGTATTACTCTGGCATCCCCATCCATCGCATCCTTCATCGAGAGCAACCACCAGACAATAACCGTTAGTAGTCGTGAAAAACGCAAATGTTGCCTTTAGGCGACCATGTCCAGATGCCGGAGTAATGCAATGCCAGTCGAAGCACATTGTCCGTGGAGTAGTTTTTTTCGGCATCTCTTTCAGATAAATATGTTTATAGATATGTTACAATTTACTTCTATTTACTTCTGCCCCATGAATTCTTGTAAAAGATGAGATGAGGTGTGAGAGAACCTATGATATGATGAATGATGCTGAGCTGAGGTAATTCTGATGCTGTTTAGTATGATTTCTTATCTTCAATATTAAATCTAGCCTGTAATGTGATCAGTACTCTAAACATTATTATGTAGTTTCTCCCGGTATATTATTACCTTGGTGAAGTTAAGTATGTATTCCGATTATTACTCAATTGCTGTTACTTTCATTAAGCTAAAGAATGAAACTTGTACACAAATAATAGATTTAGTCATATAATAAAAAGTTGCTAATCTTAAATTTATTTCATCTAATATCTCCTATAATATTAATTTTTTATTTCATGGATTTTTTGCGTTAAATCAATATATTTTATTTGGAAGGTTTAGGATGGAATATCGGTAATGTTGTTATATTTTAATGGTGATTTATATTGAAATTACGAAATATTTTCTACAAAAAAAATATGTTTATATAATAGTCTTCTTGAACTGTCATCTAGATCTACAATTTAATTTTAAATCATCTAGTATTAAATACAACTTCAAAGTTGGTACCTATCTTTTTACAGAAGATAATCTTTAATTTTATGATTTGGTATGTAAAGTAAGTACCTATATAATATTTTTGTAATAATAAAATATGAAAGAAACATTTAGTTTAGTTTAGTTTACTTCATCTGATATTATTTGATAAGTATAATTTCATGTGTTATCAATGCGTGTTGATAACCATATATTTTCATGTTCAGATTTATTGGATAGCCCATCCAGTCGGCAACTAAGAGTCTAGAGTTTTGGTCTTTAGAGCCAGAGGTAGTATAGATTCGATTTCACAGGGACCCAAAAATTTTTCATTAAACTATATTTACTCGTATGCAATGTTTATTCAGAGAGATATGTTGGCTGGCAGCCAACTCCTCCAGGTGGCCTGGCAGCCACCTGGTGTTAATATAGAAGATTAACATGGGTGTGTATTTTACTGTCGTTCAACTAATGAGATTTTCCAGAACTTCCTCATCCCTGCACTAAATTGTGGTTAGAGTTTCCAAAAATATAAAGAAAGTAGTATTTTTCCGGCAGTTATTAAATTAAATAGTTTTATTAATTTAAATGTATTTAAGATTATAGGTAGGTACAAATTTAACATTAATTTTATGAATATTCTTATTATATAGAAATTCCTTCTCGTTTGGCTTCTTCTTGATACTGGCGTCTATAGGTTCCTTGAGGGTCATACTTTTGCTCCAACTCGTTCCACCAGTCTCGCTTATTTTCAATCAGGTAGTGAAGTACTCTTTTTGCACCATCTCTTTGTCTTGCGCTACAGTTACTGCACTGGTTTTGCAAGGCATCGGGAACAGCATCTGCAACATGTCGGTCGTACAAAAAAATGTTCATATAACATACAAAATACAGAGTGACCCATTTAAACGAGGGACACCTCAATTTTTATTTGTTGACCGATTTAAACGGTTATTTTTAATGATAGAGCTTCAAAAACTCTACTATGGTTCCAAATTTCAAAATGAAATTTATAATTTCAAGGTCTACATCCAATTTTATTCAAGGTGATAAATCCAAAAAAAGGTTAGTATTTTTTCTATTTCTAACCTGGTAATTCCTAATGTGTGTAACTGGAATTTAAAAAGAAACAACACTGATAACAACACTGATTTCTAATAGAAATATAGCATAATTAAAATTTACATTATATTATATCTAAATCGAATAATCCTCGTCATGTAAATCATTTTGCTATATTTCTGTTAGAAACTAATACATTTTTTAAAATTTCAGTCACGTCCATTTGAGAGTATATTAAATCCAGTGGCGCAGTCAGATTAGAAATCACAAATTGCTAACATTTTTTTTGGCATTTTTGGCTTTGAAAAAATGCAAGTAGGCCTTGAAATTTGACACCACAGTAGAGATATGACGCTCTATTACTTAAAAAGAAACTATTTAAATCAGCCACCAAATAAAACTTTTAGAGATGTGTCCCGCTTTCAAATGTATCTAATAATAGCTTATTCCTTTTTCATTTAACCCGCAGTAAATTAGTTTTATTAACTTAATTCCGTGTTCAGGCATAGAAACTCTGAGTTTGGCTCAGTTTGAAACTCAGTTCTGGTTATAACAATTTGTTATGTATACTTATTTTTTCTTTTCCCTAATGGTTTTAAGAACGCAACTTATTACAGAGGGAAGTAAATCATTCGGACCGTCGCACATTGAAAATATTTAAGGATGGGGTCCACCTCTACGAAGTAGTCCAGGACTACTTACAGCGATGGGGGGAGGTAAAGAGCGATAATCCCGCTCGGCCCCAAACCATCCCCGGTCATGACCAGGGTCAATGGATATTGGCGTAGTGCTTAATTAAAACCTCACTATTCAACCTTCAAAGCATTTCTTTACATACGGATACTACATTCTATATAATAAGACTGTCTTTTTTAGGTAAAGACTTGTGTAGCCTAACCTGCTAAAGGAAATATCGAAACATCTTGAGGACAAAATTTGCGACTTGTATTGAATTACACTGGCAACAATTCAATAGAGTACCCATCAAACCATATGTCAAGTCTTTAAGTAATAGAACGTTTTATCCAAATATGAAGAAATGTACAGGATCCTCCATTTTAAATAACCAAGTTAATATTTATTTGCCACTTTTATGATTGTCATTTGTTTATTTTAATCAAATTCGTGTAAAATCCTTAAACTTGTCTAAACTACTTACAAAATCCAGTAGGTACCTGATCAGGATATAATAGAAAACCTGCAAATGCCTAATTCATATATAGTGTTCATTTGCACACAAGTCTGAAAGCAATATACATTTAAACTTAAATAAAATATCTTTTTGTTGTACGTTTTTCATTAGTTCTATTACGATTCATACAAACAAGTTATTTAAAAAAATTGCATTATATATTATTAATTTAACTATATTATGAAGTTAATTTACATATATTATATGGAAACAATGAACAATGTCTGCAATGTTTAAATATTACAATAAACAGATCATTTTTCTTGAAGGTTATAATTGTTTATAGTTTTTACTTAATTAGTTGACACTTATATAACATTTATTTGCATATATGTTACACCACCTCGCTTCTACTTAACAAAAGCAGCCTTCGGTTATTATTAGAGAGTGATTAGTTGCACTCCTTATATTTGCCATTGTAGAGCATTCGTAAGTCATGATCATTCGAATCATAATTATTTAAATTAAAATCTAATTATTCTTGTTCACTACCATTAGATTTGTAAATACGTTCTAACGTGCATTCAAGATTTCTCCTTCTTATTTTATTATTGCAAGCTACATAACTGGGTGCAAAATCATGCAGCTATGTAGGATTTTTGCTTTATTTTAGCAGTTTTAAAAAATTTTAAACACAAAAATTTCAGGATTTTACTTCTTTAGAATAAATTTGCAAATAAGAAATTAGCACAATTTTCAAAGATTGAAATAAAAGCAATCATACTGAGTTCGTGCCAGCTCCAAGTGAATCAAGCAATCTAGGATCATGTAGATCTGGATCAAGACTCAGTTAAGGACCGAAGTGTGTATCTCTTTTGGCTACGAATAACTGTTAATTTCACCTATACAAAGAAGTAGCAAATAGCTAAGTAACTAAATAGTTTGTATATTCTGCTCACGTGCCGTTTATGATGCATTTGTCATCGAGAGACTATTTTGATTATCCTATTGGCTATAACTAGTTATGCAAACCCTCTCGACCTATTTTTGCTTTAAGAATTTTTGAACGAGAAAACAACAGTCATACATTTTCGAATTTAAAGAAAAAAATGATCTCAAATAAAGACGTTCTGTACTTAATGTCAATTTTTGTGTTAATGAAGCTCGACTTATTACCACGTATGTTTATAAAAAATGAATATTCACTTTTCAATAGATCAGTAGGTATTATTTTCATAATTAGGCTACATTTCATACACAATATAATTTATTATCCTATTTCAATATAATCTTTGAACATGGGCTACTACGTATATATTACGGTGGGTGTCGGGTGTTCCCCAAGGGTCGCATCTGGAGTAGCTCTTTTTCATCATTCATATCAATGATATTAAAGCATGTTTTAAATACATTGAAAATCTCCTATTTCCAGATGATATAAAATTACTAATAATAAAATTATTTATTAATTCACACAATTTCGCACAATAAGTTTTACTCGCAATAAAAATCCAATTGTCAATAACTATACTTTGATTGACTTTGTATTGAGGCGTAATAATGAAGAGATCTCGGAGTTACATATGATAGTAAGATACTTTTCAATTCCCATATAAATTCAGCGATAAGTGCTTCCAACAGATCACTTGGTTTTATAAGACAATCCAAAGATTTTTCTAATAGTAAATCTATTCAGAGAGATCTATTCAGTAAATACTTTTTCAGAGCACCAGCATGGTTTTCGATCAGGTAGATCTACGACTACGGCTTTGTTCTCATATTATCAAAGGGTAATTCAATGCATAGAAGCAGGCGAGTGCCCTGCTGGTATATTTTGTGACATCAGTAGAGCATTCGATTGCGTTAATCACGAGAGATTGCTTTCGAAACTATACGCGTACGGGATTCGGGGGGTTGCTAACGATTGGGTATCATCTTTTTTGACAGGATGTAAAGAATATGTCGCTTTAACTCATTCAGACGGTTAACAAAACATATTGTCCAAAACAAATTCAGGATGCCTTGACGTTAGTATCGTAGTCCCTCAGGGTTCTGTTCTTTGACCTATCTTGTTTTTATTATATACCAACGAGTTTGAATACGTTATCCCAGATGCATCTTTTGTCATGTATGCTGATGATACGTCGTTATTAATATCTGGCAGTTCAGATGAGTCGTTAGAGATAAAATCCAATAGTCTTAAGATCGATAGGCACTTGGTATGAAGCTAATTCTCTTTATCTTAATACCGTAAAAACCCAAATTTTACGATTTTATAACAGACAGAGAAATTGCAATAAGTTGAATGTAACCATGGATGGATCAAATAGATTACCTTGCGGAAACGAAATAAAATTTTTAGGTATAACTATTGATGAATGCCTGAACTGGAAGAATCACTGTAATCAACTAATTTCAGGACTAAACTCATCATGTTATTTGATTCGTAATTTAAAACCGATATTATCCGTGACTTAGTTGATTGCTGTCTATCATGCCCAAGTAGCATCAAGATTGAGGTATGAGATTGGTCTTTGGGGGGCTCCACCTTAGCACCTAATGTTTTTCTCGTTCAAAAGCGTATTTTAAGATGTATCGCTAGGGCATCTTATAAGCAGTCGTGTAGACAATTGTTTAAGGACTTTAATATTTTAACTGTTGTGTCCCTATTTATTTTTGAATTGTCCGTATATGTTTTTAAAAATAGAACTGATTTTGTGTTACATGAAAATGTGCACAATAGAAGTACTCGGCAGAATAAAATGTTTTATGTACCTTTTTGTAAATACAAGGTATCGCATAATGCACCTTTTCATCTAGGTTTAAAATTTTTTAACAAACTTCCTCTCGAAATAAAGGAGGCAGAAAACCCAATATGTTTTAAAAGTTTGTTACATAATTATTTAGTATACAATGCTTTTTACACGGTAGAAGAATTTCAGCAAACTAGTATAATAGACATGTAACAAAGGTAGGTAAGTAATTATGTATTTTGACTATTCCTATACAAATGTTTTGTCTTAAAGGAAAATAAAGTATTATTATTATTTTTATTATTATTATTATTATTATTATTATTATTCTATGTTTGTATTAGGTATTCGTTCGTTCACAGCAAATTAAATTTCGGTTCTATAAATGGAGCACTCAGTATTCTACTTACATTAATCGCCTTGAAAATGTACTTAATAAATCCTTAAATTCGTAAATAAATCGTAAATAAATCAATAAATATATAAATAACTATAAAATACCTATACCTAAGCACCAAGCACAGAGTTCCTTTGTTTCATTGCAATAAGTGTTTTGATCTCAAGTTCTACGTTGATATTAACATAAACTTAAAGGTGATATGTTATAATTTGTGTAAAATGTAAGCTCATTTTGAAACTAATGCCCAAATGTATATTATTTATGTATATGTATATTATTATAATAGAAATTTTATTTTCTATCAGTGCGTAAGAAGGGAAATATGTAGACTATTAACAAGAAAATATGAGCTTCCGTTCACTTTCTATTTCAAGTTCAACTATTCTTTTACTTCTAATTCGAAAAATGTTGAGAAACTACGATATTTTCCAAACTTTGCTAGTTTGGCTAAAATATACTTAAACAGAACTCAACTGATAATTACAGAAACATTTCTCATCAACTCTTCCTGGAAACATCCTTTATGTACGTACAAAGGAATTTTGGATTTATAAACAATACTTACTTTTAAGCTCCTGACCATCTGGAGTGCATTTTCCCTTCTCCAAAAGGCAGTTCACATAATTCCTTAGCAATCGATCGCTTCTTAAAATCTGGTCCAAATCTATGTTGTCATATCTATCTGTGTACTTTTGGCCGTTAGTACAGTAAGAGGAAATAACGATAACTAAAGCAAGTAACACAAATTTCATCTTGAGCAACTGTGGAACTTATGAGGATGAATTTTATTTTTTCCTTTTATATCCAAATTTTGGATGAAGGTTTAATGACCTATTTCCTCTCTACGCGTTAGACAGAAACCAGAATAGATAAATAGGCTTTACCCGATCCCAATGCCTGAACTTTAGTAGCAGTGGCGTAGTTCATATTCTGGAAGGGATCGAAAATAAATAAAATAAAATAATTTTAACTACGCAGTAACGGTACCTGTAAGTTATTCTACCCATTATCATCAAAATTTAATAAAAAATTTAGTATTGTATGAATAATACTCTTAAAATAAAAATGATGGCTTGAATTGTTTTTCGTTAATTGCATAATTTTATACTTAAAGATTTATAACATAATATTGTTACTATTGTGTAATTATTTTTCTGTCTTATATCATTAGCATTAATGTTATTTATAATGGGAAGAAATACATATTTATATAGTTTATTTTAATTGCTTACATAGTAGTTATAATTTTATTTACCATAAAAGTAGTACTAATAATTAAGTAGGTATTCATTTATTTATATAATTGCAAAATCAGTAAGTGATAAGAAATTTTAAAAGGTAGTTAGTATCACAGTTTTTTGTAGCAACAATGTTATTAAATATAAAAGTGTTGCTTGTATATATAATAGAGTAACCTGAAAGCAGTTTTTAATGATTTATCCACATGCATCAATAAATATTATACATACACAGTATTAGATTTAGTTGAGTAATAATATTTTTTTATTAGTAATACTATTATTTGAATATATAAACCAATCAAGGAATAGAATATATAAGACGAATAAAATTATTTCAGTTTAAATAATAATAGTAAAAATAAATTCATAAAGCAAACGAACAATATAAAAAAACAAAATATACCAATAAAATGATCTTATATTTTTCGAAAACTCTAAAAATGTATTTGAATAATGTTTGTAATTTATTTAAGGTGCAGCTGGATTCATTGTGGTGTCTTTTATTTTTTTAGGATTAGACCATCTGTAAAATAATAAAAAATAGGAAACTACAAATATTCAAAATAAAGATTGAATGTGTAGTATCAAAGCAAATTAAAGTTTATTTTGATACTTTTTAGTTAAGTGTTTAATTTCTTATAACTTTTATTATAGTTTTTTTATTGAGTTATTGAGACATAATTCAAAATATCATTTGTAATACTACCGCATTTTACATCAAACTAAAATACCACTGATGAAATTTAGTTAATTTGATAGATATATATTTATTTTTATTACATATTATTATACAACGTTTTTTTGGGACAAACTTTAGAAGTTTGCCTTGATATGTACTACACTTTCAATCTTTAGTTTGTTCTGGTTTCCTATTTTTACTATTTTATATAATGATGTAATCCCAAAAGAAATTACTAAGAATGTATTTCAGTGTATTTTAACAAATCTACTTAATTTTCCTTGCTAGTGAACAGTTGTGCTATTGTCAGGTATTCTATAAGAATAAAGTGAAGTGAATCTATATATTATGTGGGAAAATATCGGGCATTCTCCTAAGGGAAACGGTTTTATAGCGGTTCCCACTTTGATAGAGTAGTTTAAGGGTCATTTCACACTCAGCTGACTAGAATATTTATTTGAGAATATATATTTTATGTAGGTAATATCTACCAATTGGAATGTTTCTGCTAATATCTACAAATACGCCTAATTGGTGTAACATTTTTACATTATTTTGGTATTGACTCCCATCAATCTAGAGATGCGCTAATCCGATGTTGACGGCAGACTTTGTTTTTATAGATTCTTAAATTAATGACAATAAAATGGACAGACACAAGAGATAATTAAATCATTTTGGTATAAACACATGAAAGTATTAATAGAAATATGATTTTTATATTTTTTATTAAAATTAATAATGGACGTTGTTGAACCTATACTGCAATAAAAACGTCACAGTCTTGGATATCTAGAATTATGAACATACATACATAGTTTCATTGGCTGAAAGAAAAACACAGAACAAGATTATACTGCACTTCTTAAAAGGAACCACTCTATCCACAATATCAGGTTACGCATGAATGTTGTGGTTCTGTCATGTTACTATAAAAAAAGTGAGGTTATTTATAATTTATCTAATATGGGGAATATAAAAAAATGAGGGGATGGGAAATTCTTTCATTTCCTTAAAAAAAAATTCCGGCGTCCTCGATTTCTATTGAAAAATCTTTGATATACGATTTTGGTGGATGCCCACAATTTGAAGTATACATTATCAGTTCTAGACATTTTATAATTTGTATGGTATGTAACTCACCCTCAATAAAGTTACGTAAATTAACTACTTCGGTCATGTTATCACGAGTTAAAATTATGGAACTATACTATACGAAAATAAATACTATAAGGGCGTGGAACAGCAGACAGAAAACAATTATCTAGTGTAGTAGAAAATCCGGTAGAGAGTTGTGCGCTATCTTTGGTTCCTGCTAAACTCTCCAAATTATAATGAACAACTTCAGTCGAAGATGACACCAGAGGTACTTTTTCAACTAGTAGAGAAACAGCTTGTAAATGTGACAAAGCAAACATTGTATCCCTTCAACTACGTTAATGATCTTTAGGCGGCAGCTCGGCATATTCCATTAACTATTATTTAACCAGAAATGCCTATATAAAAAATATTTATGGTGTTTCATAGTAGTGTCATTAACAACTCGTTATAACACGATATTAATCTCATGAACATCTGCTTAAATCCGTGGTTACTAGACTAAGCTGGCACCTAATAGTTCTTTAATTTTTAACCACAGGAATTTTAAATTTGCATAAGCTTGACATTTTCATGTGTACTCTACATTTCTATATGTTACAGGTGTTGCGCTTTCTATATATTACTCATAAATTCAAGTTCTACGTATAGTTTACATTAAAAATTAAATACTTTCAGGTATTTAAGAGGATCTATCTGTTACATTTATTTACTTCAGTATTTGACAAATAAAGAATCATGCAATACTGTCATTACAGAATCATTGTATCAAAACTGATCAAAAACTCGTTTGTGTACTAATTTCAAAGAAATTTGTGGGGATCTAATGAATGGAAACTTTGGTTGGTATTTAACAATTTTTGTTATCATTTCGCGTCTCGAAAAATATAGTTTCAAAGCAACTAAATATTCTTAATTCAGCAGTGAATTGTTTTAAGAAATATAAAGTATTATAGAATGATTTCTCAAAACTGAATGGGTGTATAAACATAAAAATAATAAAAATATTGTTAACATAATACACATGAAGGCATGATAACAAATTGTATTAGCTTAGTCGTTTCTGTAGTATTGCTTGAAAATATCTTTTTTGAAATTTTCTTTTTGTTCTGGATGCTATCTTCTATACATCCCTCAGCAGCTGTTGAGGATTTCCATCTCCCATGACGTTTTAAGGTAAGAATATCAATTCCAGAACCAGCTAATAGTGATGCCGAAGATCTCCTAAACCTGTACGGTCCTTGGACCGCAAATTTTTCTCCTCTATATTGAAGAAAAACTTCTTTGTTATTCACATGAGTAGGGCGAATAGCTACATTTTTATTGTAAATATTCAGTGGATTTTTGTAGTGGCGAGATACAGTGAAATACACCGTAGACCTCTTTGGGTCTTTGCTACTACCTGTCTGACAATTATTGTCTAATTGACAGACAGATAACGATCTGCTTTTATGCAGATGCCATTACAGCGACCTCTATTGTCTTTGAGGAAGACAATCCTACTTATTTATTTATTTGGAAATGCCAAAAACAACTACTCCACGGGCAATATGCCCCGACTGGCGTTGCATTACATCATTGTCTGGTATTTGGTCTTGATGAAGGATGTGGCGACATCCATAGAGATGTTGATGTAATGCAACGCCAGTCGGGGCATATTGGCCGTGAGTAGTTGTTTTCGGCATCTCCAAATAAATATTCAGTGGATTTATTCCATTAACCGTCTCACCAATTACCGTAAAAGTTCTTGCAATGTGGGTCTTCGGATCAGGTAGGTACTTTAACAACTAGCATGTAGTCTTTTCTCACCATGTCATCAAGGGTCATATTGTAAAGTTCCTTTCGACGACAAGCTCATTATTAATACGACCTTCAACATTAAAAACTTTTCATCTGATGCATCTAGTAAAAACCTTCGACATCTCCTATATCAAAACCTTTATATTTCTTCCTGCCCATTGGATTGTATTTTCAAAAAAACTTTCACATTTGATAATTGGATTCATCTACATTATTCTTTACATTCAAACCTGCTTTAAACATCAAAAACTTGAACCAGACACTTGGAACATTTTAAAGTTTTTACTTTTCAGATAGATAATTCAAAAGAACAGACTCAGATATATTATTCACAGTTTTCTGTTTACACCAGTGCATAAATAAATCACATTTTTTTCTTACAATTTTCTAGATTTCGCTGGTAATTTAAAGTTACAGCAACTGCTTGCTCCCTGATTTCCGGAGGATTACCAGGAGTAAAATCTTTCTCACTATCACTCATTTTGTTCCAAATAATAATTACCTATTGTAAAGCAGAATGTGTCAAATGCGACGTTTAAATTGTTCAATACTTCTTTGTTTTATTATTGGTCTCAACTTTGTCAATTTGCTGTATAATTACAGTTAATGGAATAAATCCACTAAATATTTACAAAATTAAGTTGTTTTCTAATTTCGAATGGCGATACAAAAGATTTTGTATATAAGTCGAGACTAAAATGTGTTTTTTTTACTTGTGTGGTTTATAGTCGCGTTTATAGTAAAAACGTCCCGCTTGTAAAGAAAAAACACCATTTTAGCCACACTTGTTATATAGAATTATAATATTTGTATTTTTTTACATCTAAGAAAATTTAAATGAAATAGTGTATTCAATGCACTGTTTAATCATCATAGTAGTTGATCAGCGAAATAACTCTTATTTTCATTAAAATCAATAACATAATAACATATATTTCACATGCAATATTTTTAGTTCAATACTGCCCATTACTTATTTCATTGGAATAATTTAATGGGCTTGTGATTATGGCATTGCAGTTTTAAGAAAGTTATAAAAAATAGGAGAGGATAAGTCAGTATATAAAGCAGCAACAAATAGAAACCATCAGCAGTTGCATCTTCTTTCTGTTTTTCTCTTTCATCAGTATGAAGTTTCTGGTAAGTAAAACAATTAATTAACAATTTATTATAAATTAGTTATCTCGGATGTTAAAAAATATGTAATTCTCCGATAGTTTTCATTATTTAGCTAATTAGGAAATATTTGAAAGCAGGTATTTACACATAATAATTGAAATTGTTATGAAATAGTTTGTGCGCTATTATCTGTATGCAATTTGTTAATATCCTTTAAGAAGTACTAATTATAACACTATACTTAAATAAAGTTCACACTAGTTCATTATCTCTTGATAATCCATATAATTAATTTTGACCTCTTAAACAATGGAAGGTATTTTAAAGTAAGGGGGTAGTAAACTATAGGGATAAGGGGGGTATTTTTGGTAAATTTCTTCTTGCAACTAATTTAAACAGCTTCAAAACGTTTTATTAGAGACAAATTATAAGAATGTTTAACAAAATTGTAAAACAGAAAAGAGCTCATAAAATTTACAATAAAACGCCACAACTAAAATTAATAAACAATAAATCAATTCCTCTATACCTAACTTATCAGAAAACTATCTAGTGTATGCAGAAAACACAAAACAAATGTAACACACAAACCATATAACACCATATAATAAATCCTACCTATTTATTTGATTATTTTATTTATTATGCTCCTCAAAAACAGTAGAGGTCACTGTTGTAATGGTACTTGCGGGAAAGCAGGTGGCTATTTGTCTGTCAATTAGACATTAATTGTCATACGAATAGTAGCAAAGACCAAAAGAGGGTGGTTCTACGGTGTTTCTCACCACCACTATCACATAATAAATTTTTCATAAAACTCAATTCCACCTTGCTGAAAAATACAGAAGCCACAACAAAAATCAAACTGCTTTCTCCAAATATGTCGTAGAACATAGCCACAACTTTGACTTTAGTAACATACAAATGCTAGAAAAAGAACCACACTATCATCGAAGACCAATAATATATGCTTACCTATACTGCTAATGCTTCAATTGAAATGCTAAAAATTATAAGAGATAATAGTCACAATGGTTATTCATAATTTATATATTTTTACATCTTACATAAAAAATTCCTATTTTTGTATTAAAATATATTCTAAGTTACCTAATACTTTTGCTTCTTAAATTTTTTCAAAATTTGCTTCGTACTTTTGTACTTAATATATAACTACTATTAAGATCTTTTGCTACTATTTTTTATAACAAATAGACGTAATCAGCAAATAATAATGTATACATTCTTATATTAAAATGTCTACAGAAAAGCATTTTATTGTAAGATATCAATATTACAAGATAAAAAAAATTAATGTTTAATTCTAATGTACCTACAACTTTAAAGATGGCATTATAAAGGCTCCCCCAAACCAACGCGAATTATTCGCAACGGATTCGTGACGGAAAGTTCGCAGCGAAATTCGTAGCGGAATCCGCAGAGAACCCCACACCAAAGCGAATATAATCGCATCATATGCGTCATATTTTCACTATCGAAAAGGTTGATTGCTATTGCTGAAAACGAAAAATAAACAATTTGTACTTGTACTTACATACTTACCTATCATACAAAAATATGTATACATCATCGGATGAAGAAGAAGCATTTGTGTTGCTTGCATTGGAAGAAGACAATTTAAGGTACAATTATTATTATTCTTTAAAAATAAATGTGTTGATCATATTATGTATCTAACCTTAAGAAGAAAAGAAAATGGGTTCACGATATTAATAAAAAAAGACGACAATATAGGGAATTTCATACATTAATGCCGCAATTACGAAAAGACGAGAATCTATGTTATATTTTTGTTACTTTTTTCGAATATTTTTGTAATCGTCATGAGAAAGGTCGTCTAATATAGGATACTTTCGCACTAATTCAATGATTTTTTCCGTTTTATTAATTACTTTCTTAGTAAAGAGACTGCGAAACTACTACGGATCCGAGAAAAAACGCAGCCGATTGCGAACAAAAACTCCGTACGAAATAAACGTAGACAATTCGCAGTCTAAACGAAAAAAATCGTGTTGGTGTGAACGTACATATTTAACGCAATGGAAACAATATGATGCGAATCGCAAGCGGTGCGAACTTCCGCAGGTGCTGCAATTATCCGCGTTGGTTTGGGGGACCCTTAAAGCTAACATGTTATACTAAAACAAAGTGTTATTGCTGACAGGCAACCTTCACAATGTTTACCTTGAATTTTTAAATCAAAACATTGTTTTCTTAAAGGTTTGCATTGCTCTGCTGGCAACAGCCATATCAGCTGAGGAACAAGCAAAGAAAAAGCGTGGTCTTCTTGAACTAGGAGGTTTTGGAGAACACGGAAGTCTGTCTCTTGGCGGAGGCATTGGAGGTGGCATAGAAAGCCAGGGACACGTCAGTCACATAACTCTCACAAAACAAATTCCCTATCCCGTTCCCCATCCATACCCAGTACCAGTGGAAAAGAGAATACCCTACCCAGTTAGGTATCCAGTTCCCGTGAAAGTCGATAAGCCTTACCCAGTGCATGTTCCAAAACCTTACCCAGTCCCAGTAGACAAACCTTATCCAGTTAAGGTGGTCAAGAGCTACCCAGTACCAGTTAGGGTACCTTATAAGGTACCAGTTCCTGTTAAAGTACCAGTTCACATTCCTAAACCATATCCAGTACCAGTACACAGGCCAGTACCAGTACATATCCCTGAAATCAATATAGTGAAGAAACCAGTACCTATCGTCGTGCATACAGGTCAGCATGAAGGGCTTGGAAGTGGACTTGGAGGTAGTTTGGGAGGGCATGGATTCAGCTCTAGTGGGTTTTCTTCATACGGAGGAGGCTACGAACATTAAAAAATACACGTTCGTTCGCTTATTGCAAATGCTAGCCTTAAAGTCATGAACTACATTGTCTATGCTTGAGAAACAGATGATTATGCAACTGTATTAATTGTATTGGTAGCATATTTGTTTGCTAAATCATATCGTTTTATTTTCTACTGTATATCTGTGATATTTTCGTGTTCAACAGCAAACAAATTATGAATTCCAATGCAATAATCTACCTTTTGTTCATTGTCCTCTTCCTAATTTTCATTTCATCTGCTAATATTTAAAATAAATATATAATTCAATTATCCCAATGCAATTTTATTAGTAATTATATCATCAAAATTTGTAGATTATTACTTAAAGATATTTCTTGTTCCCGTTAAGAATCTAAAAATATGGCTGGACTTTTAAAGTTATTTTTCTCAATTAAAAAAAATATATGAATGTAAACCTCCAAGACGTACGAAGCAAACCATCTATAATATCCCTTATTACAGAGAAAGTGTTGTCTAAACCAGTTAAGGTACTTTAAATTCGTTTAGAAAGTATAATGTTGTAAATAAGTTTAGGCAACAAGTAGTCTAAGGAGAACAATAATAAAGCCACATTTCATAGCTTTAATCAGACTTTAATCTTCTAGTATACAAAAATGTTATCTATACCGATTGAGTGTTTCACTTTCATTACATATTAATTTGTATTACCAGTAGCCTAATAGTATACTAAATTAGGTACATCAGCCAAATGCTTTAAAAACGTAACTTTAATAGCTGCAATGCTAATATAACAGACGATAATTAGTAATTTTTAATGCTGATGATATTCCACAACTTCAACCTTATGACAGTGTCGTTGGTTGCATATGTAAATGCATGCATATAAAATAAAATCAATTTCTTAAATTTTTTATCCGAGATCATTCGTAAACAAATATTGTTTTCGTTTTGGAAAACTGCAAACTGCGAAAATTTACAGTTTCGTAATTTAAAATTATAGACTGAAATTGAATTCTATAAAAGCCATATTATTATAAATTCACTAACTCTATTTTAATAAGAATGGATATTTTTAGAAAGCAATCAGACATATTTACATACGTTTTAAACTGATTTTATTAACAAGAAATTATTACTCACTAGGAAAAAATAAATAAACCCATGTAATAGTACCTATATTACATACTGAGGCGGAAAATGTTTCATTACTGTCGAGCGCTGTTTAGATAACCGAGGTGCGCAGCACCGAGGTAAGCTATAACGCGAGACAGGAATGAAACCTTCCGCCGAGATATGTATACGATTTTATTCACAACCATCTCTAAAAAACCGAGAAAACGAGAATATCTCCATTTATTCATTCATATATTTTCATACTACTTTTCAATTTAGATGACAGTGAAAATCAGTTTCTATGACACTGACATTATTATTTAATAAAGGGAGCATAAATTGTTTACTGTCACACTGACAGTTGGTTATTTTTTAGTATTTATAGTAAGATCTGAAGTTACAATATCGGACTCTGATGTCGAATAATGTATTCCGCTTGAGGTTAAACATGCCGCAGAAAAAGCCGAAGAATATTTGTTACCTGAAAAAAGCAAAAAACGGTGCGATAAAAGTTATCAAATATAGGAATTGGTGCTCTGAGAAAGGTGTCAATAATGTAGCAATACAAACATCACGTATCTTTCAGATGTTTTACTTTCCACCCTTGGGTGGAAAGTGATCACTTCCCGACCTGGACAGTAGCAAAAGTTAGTAATGACCAGTTTTCAAACTTCTAAAAAGTCAGTAATAACCTTATTATAAAAAAAAATACATATATGGTTGTGAATAAACAAATTACTAACATAGGTACTACTCTAGTGTATGTTAAAAAATTGAGATAGATAGGGAAACTTTTTAATTTTATTACTTATATCATTGAGTTAGTAATATAGTCAAAGCCTGGTCAAAGCTTATATTTTGCAACAGGCTTCTTTTCTTCAGGAATCTTTTTTTCTTTTGTTTTCAAGTAAGTATGCTAATTTTAACTTAGGAAACTAAAATTGAAGCAGTGAACCTCCTAATTTTTCAAAGCAGGATATCATTTTTTACTCTTTTACTTTTTTTAACTCCAGGGATACCCATATTAATAAAAATAACGTTTAAAAAGACCAGCATGATATACTTTAGCAGAAGGGAATTCCAGTATTTAACCACTACCTATTTATAAAATCCATTTTGTAACAAGTAGGAATATTTTGTAACAAAAACATCATCAATTTGTCTACATGAAGATGCCATAAGTTCATAGATACCAAGAAATGAATTTATAATGATAGACATAAGCAATAAGATCAACATGTCACGGAAATTAATTATTAAATGAATTTAAATAAGTTGAACTAGACTTAACACAAATATTATGTTAAATATATTATTATACAGGATGTCCCAGTTATATGCTGAAAAAATAGGTAACATGTAGAACCAGTAAAAATAATGGGGCTTTGCTATATAAACTTATTTCCAAATCCATATAAATAGTTTCCGAGATACAAGGTGTTGAGGTTGAAAAAAATATTAATTTTTTTATTTATATCTCTGACAATATAAACCAATAGTTTTCAAATTTTATTTGGTAGATGCTATTATGAATCTTTATTTCCACAAAAAATTCAGCTCGATGGGAACAGCCAGTGGCGTGCTACCTGCTCTCTTGGGACCTCTTTTCTAAAAAATATATGTTACACCACTTACTAACGTTTAAAATGATACGATACTTCGATGTCCCACCCATTCCTCTACAAAATGTATACCTACATTTTTACGGAGTAAATCGATATTGAAACCATGTCATGTCCTTTAACAAAATAATACTGAAACAAAATTGTATCTATTGTACGTATAATTTTATTTAAAAGTATTATTTTGTTGGGAAAGGACATGACATGGTTTCATAAAATATCAATGTACTCGATTTATCGGAAAATGTAAGTGTACCTACTTTTTTGTAGAGAAATGGGTGGGACATCGAAATATCATATTATTTTAAACATTTAGTCAGTGGCGTAACATATATTTTTTAGAAAAGTGGTCCCAAGAGGGCAGGTTGTACGCCACTGGATATTCCCATCGAGCTGAAATTTTTTGTGAAAGTAAAGAGATGTAAATAAAAAAGTTTTTTTTGTCAACTTTAACACCCTGTATCTTGGAAACGGTACAGATTTGAAAATAAGTTTATTACCAAAGTCCTGATATTTTTACTGATTCTACATGTTCTAGAATGTTTTCAACAAAACTGGGACACCCTGTATATGCTAACGCGATTAAAAAAAAATAAGTGATGTCAGCATAGATAATTTATTGATAAAGGGACAAAAACAACTTCTAAGAAATAGACAGCAGTTAATGATTCATATAAATGAATAACTCAATCAGTTTTTAATAATAAGAAAAAAATAGACACAGTGTGTTCTTCGAATTGCTGAGAGAATGACGCCTTATGCAAGTAATAATCTCATATAAACAGTCAACCAATCTATTCTAGAGGAAAAAGTTGTGATACCATTTCCCTCAAATTTGCCATAGCCCCAGATAGCTAATGCGTGTTCTAGCGAAGTGTCGCCCTCTGATTCAGCCTGTTTAAGATTTGTTGAAAGATGAATTTGGTCTTTTGTAGAAAAAGACAATAATAATAACAACATTAAAAATGGTTAAGGCAATGGTACGTGGTTAGGCGGCAACTAATCTGTTTGCTGCGCCTGTATCGATGAAATGGGCTAGTGGTCGGACTTCACCAAGAACCATGAATATTTATAATGGGAATGTTAAGCTGTAAGGGATTGTGTAAGTTGTTCATCAAAAAGGATCCAATTATTATTTGCTAGTAAGTTTGTTACTTTTTACCTTTAATGCAATATACAGTACCCGACATAAGTCCTGGGAAGGTCTTATAACATTTTATAGGGTATAAAGAAAAATTTTAAAATTGTAGGATTATCACAGCGTCTTGGAAGCTTTATTTTTGAGCTGTAGTGAACTACCCCTCCTTTTGCACGGCTCTTAGGGGAGTAGCACTCGAAAAATTATAAGCGACAACCCAAATCGTATTGCACCCTAATTTGATGGTGATACAAAAAAATATTCTGGCGCAAACCAGAGATCGCTACGATTGGCGATTCGTGCTATTAGGCACTTCTATAAAGTATTTTAAAGTAATCAACAAAATGTATTTAATTTTTAGAATGAATAAGAAATTATTCAAATATCGAAATAAAAGAAATTAGGAGTGGAAGAAGGGTGATGCCATTTAGAATTTTCGGGGTACTATTCCGTGTCACAATAAACTCAGATAAGCTAGGGATGTGCAATTCCACTAGCTTAAGTTCATTGACATTAGCTCCGGTAGCTCAGGGAGATTTATGATACTAGGGCGTAGTATTCGTAGGACTGCTTTGAATGTTGACAAGTTATTTGGGCACCAGGATAATTTTTAGATATAAGATAAAAGAAAACTATATAAAAGTTAGTTGAATACACTATAATCAAATAAGCAAATTGAATTGAAATTACAATTGAATAATAAAGTGACTATTTAACAATAATTCAAAAATGATTTAATATTGACTAAAAAATGAAAAAAAAAGGTGACATATGAAATTTTAAAATTGGCTAACTTTACAAAATTTTACGAGGTTCGGGGTCACTCTGACAATCTCGTTCCTTCTTTATGAGGTCAGTACTCTCACCCTTAACCTGTGCTGATGATTGGATCCAGGTGGACTTGCCGTGGCAAAGTGGGGAAGCTAGACCTCCAGTCCAGATGACGGTCACGTACTGGCTAAGTCCAATCCTCTTATCTATGGATCTGCAGATGATCAGCGTTCATGGTTCTTCAGCAGGTTATGGATCTTGTAGTCAGGTTACAGCAGCCTCGTCTCAGAAGAGTACATACAAAGAATTGTTTGTGTTAAGAGTGCCCCAAAATTTACAAATATATAGATGAACGTTGACGGCTAGTGTAGCCAAGATTAAAAATTATAAATAAGTTCCTGAAGGGAATGTACCAGCAAATCTGGTTTGGTAAAATCCTCTGGGATTCTCACAGGGAAAGTAATTAACAAATGAAAACAAACCTGGAAGGTATCAACCTTTAGTGACCCTACCCAGAATGAAGCAAATAAAATTACCCAAAAAATTGCATTCAAAAGAACTGATTACAGTTCAGCCACTCGACAAATATTCTTAATAAAAAACTCTAATCGTTAATATTTAAACATACTATAGTTCAGAAGGCACAAAAATAAATTAAATAAAAAGCCCCTCTATCATCTGACCCAAAATTCCCAAAACAACGGTTTCATAACCGGTTAAACAAGGAAATATTACCAGTCTAATTAGGTAAAAGAGAAAAATTATTTCATTAATATTTCAAAGACTGAGTGACAAGTTATAGAAATTCGTATTGTTTTATTGTACAAATTTGTTGGCAAAGAACAATAATCAATGAATTTACAAATATTAGGAAACAGGTTCCAGTCGTCTAATCGGCGTGCATGTGAGTTATTAAAATCTCTACAAAGTAACAAATTACTTAACCTAGTGCAGAAACTACGATATTAGCAATTTTCTATAGCTCCAATCATATATTATAACTATAAGATAAAGAAGATAAGATAAAGATAAGATAAAGGAACTTAATTCCCAAACTGGACAACACGTGGTGAAATATTCGAAATCCGATTCAGACAAAATGGAGGCAAGAAAACTCAAATTTATTGGTTTAAAAAAACTATATTTTCTATAATCTCCTGACTAGAGCACAGCTTCACAAATTTATAAATAATATTGAAACTATATTCTATTGTTCCGAATCGTATTAAAAAAAAATCTCACGACCCACGCCTAAATAATTTACCTAAAATCCAGGTAAATCCTGATTATATATAAAATATAATTACTGAATAATAACAATAAATCGCTATGATCGTATTTCTGTACTAATAATGATCTCAAACAATAATGAAAGCGAATAAATTATATTTATCAAAAAGATAAAATAACTCACATCTGCAGTCTAGAAGACGGGAACTGTCTATCTGTCTATCCTAATTACACCGGCGTTCTCCCTTGAGGCCAACGTTTTCTAGCCAATCAGCGCCTTCCAACGCAGAATTGAAAAGTTGAGAACTCGGATACCAAAAATTAGGTTGGGTGTTTTACGGGGTGCATAATAATAGTCAACCTCTTGGAACGACATTAACATGTACGTTACATCCTCTGTGAACCAAGAATGGAGAGTCCACTACTACTCTAAAATATAGTTTATTGGACGTTATGATAATCCTCCAATTTTGAGATTATTTTTTGTTCCTGTAAAATGTTAAAAGACCGTCACGGGTCTTTTGCCGGCCACTGTATAATAAGAAAGTAACAGAAATGGAACTGAAGTTGCTAGATTAGGTAAGATAAAAATTGTTACATTATTTGACACATAGGTATTATACCTAGCATTATTTATACACTTTTCAAGAGCTTTTACCTTCAATCGACGACAAAGTTCTGCGAATCCAATAATTGTATTGCTGATTTATTCTTACATCTTTACACGCTCTACAAGCTCTGGAATACACTTCGCTTTAGAGAAACTTAAGAATACCTTAAGAGATATATCTTTATTTATGGATATTATTAACACCTATAGTGATTGAAATAAAACAAAAGTACCTAATTCAGCATTTATTAAAAGTTTCCGCTCTCATAAGAATGTTATATCATAAACAGCGGAATATGTATTTAAAAATAAGAATACTTGTTAAGTAATAAAAGTAATATGGAAATTTCAACTGTTGTACACTAGGTCACTTTAGCTTTGCAATGCATGATTTTTTATTTTGCTTGAAACATTTTTTCTGACTGAAACCGTTAAAACGTTCAAAATATTTAAAAAATTCTAAATTGAGTTTTTCGCTTTCCTTTTTTATTTTTTTTGTTGTATATTTGATACATCATGTATCTGGCACATAAATAAGAAATTAATAAACAAGCAATTTATTTCAGTTTATTTATGAAAACTGATAAAATAATTTTTATTTTTATTAATACGGAGACAAGCATTTCATTTATCCCAAGAAACAAATGAAAATCCTGTATAGTATTTACAGGAGGAACTTACTCAACAATATCCAAAGATTAAATTATTCTGTCTTACTTTCCAGTTTCCAGGTTGTTAATATGTATAGAGCGTAGGTAGTTCATATTAAAAAATAACCGCAGTAGGTATCTAAATTTGTAATATCCATAGGCTTCAAAGATCTTGGCTTGAGGGGACTACATAATAATTATTCTCAACATCTTCAGTTTTATTTATTTTCATCTTTTCTATCTTGAATATCATCCTTACTCTCATAGAAGTATTCAGGAAGTTGTTTTTACATTGCTCTTCCATAAGAACTTGGCGATGATATTGTCTTTGATCCATTACTATAAATTTAAGTAATTTATATAATTATGTACGCATATTCTAGCATGATAAAGTTTCTTGAAAATGTCATAGAATTAAATTTAGAGTTTATTACTGTAATCTAATGAAAGAAAACAATTTACCGCCAACAGATGCACACGCGAAACGGCAGTTCAAACACGTTTTGGTTATTTATTCAAATTGGAAACCCAAGCCGCCATCTATGATTAATTTAAGCAATCTATATTAAAATAGGGATGTGCTACAACATACCTACATTTCACAAACTACAAAGAAATGACCACCAACTACTTACAATTACTGAAAGAGTAATAATTTGTATATACACCTACCTAGCATGCAAGATGCACGATGCATTAAATGGTTTATTCAATTTTCATCTAAGAATTTAGGTACTAAAAACACACAAATTATTACTGTATTAGTACCTACCAGTGATCATCCGTCCCGATTTAGGCGGGACAGTGTCGACTTTGAATAACGAGTCCCGATTTAACAACCGTCCCGCTTTCATCTTTTCCTAAAAAAATATATATTATTTGCAATAGTTGTTTACCGTTTACGTTTACCTATTTCATGTCAATCATAATTACGCCATAATTTCGTCGCAATTCCGTTACATTGTGTCCCCGTGCGACACCCATTAGAATTGGCGAATGCGACAGTATTAATGTTTGATACTTATAATGTATAAATATAAAAAGGAACTTATTAAATGTTTAAATTTATAATTTTCTTTTTTATTTTTGTTTGTTTTGATAGCCTAGAAAAGATTTTCTTTTAAACAAGGCATCTTAAAGCTAAATGAGGGTTAAGGTAGGTTTTAATAAGCTTTAAACCATATACCAGTGTCAATGAAAGTTTTTAAATTTTATTTAGAAACAAAATTTATATACGATTTCTACAATAGCACAAATATGCAATTGAAAGTTTTATCATTTACCTTTCATTAACGACCTCCTAAATATTCAATAATTTCTTTAAAACCTGGATTAATTTTAATATTGAAAATTTTTGGATAATGTTATTATTAGACAAGTATTCATTCTTGACTTTGGCAGGATCACTGCGTTATTCAAGCCTTTCACATGTAGAAGGAAATATTGACAATCATGTTGACTACTGTCTCCCTTTAGGGTCTTGTCGGGCATTATACATACTGTCCACCTCTAGTACGCGAAAGTCCAGTACCTCAGTTGATCAAAGAGTTACGTTAATTATTTTTTGCGATGTTGTCAGTGTTCTTGAGTTATACAAAATAAAAATAATGTAACTTGTACAGAGTGTTCCGTATTTCCTGGACAGATAGTAAATAACTTCATTTTTTAGATTTTAACTTAGGTATATCTTTTATAATTTTTTCGAGTTCTGTTCTTCATTTTAGTGTGACTTGCTTTATATTTTTGGGAGAGACATAAAATTATAGATACATAATTTTTGCATAGTAGCTAGTCGAACCTTTCGACTTTTAGAAAATATATAGAAATATTTCAAATTTTATACACGTACTTGATATCATCAATTTGAAAAGTCGATTTTTTTAAATAGAACACCTTGGGTTTTATAGAGTTGTGACAAGCACCTATACCTAAGTACCCTGCTGAATTTGCTGAGACTTTCCCCGTGGCTGACGCAATAATAACATAGTTTTTCTTAAAAATGCATTTATTAAAATTGGTAAATTGTGAACTTTCATTGCCGAAAAATAGCAGTAGGGCTTCAAAAGTTCAAAGCTGTCATTGTCACAGTTTTAGGTACAAATTTTTGACGCACCAGAAACTTTAATAAAACTGATAAACTAAATTAAATAATTAAAACTAAAATAATTTTTTTATCTCAAATTTCAAATATCTCGAGTACCTAAACACCTAGAACCACTCTGCAATAACCATTAAATTATCAACGGAGTAGTTTAAAATTTTCTCTATTCAACCGTTCTATCTCTATTTTCCGAGATCAAAGTATATTCACCACAAATTTGGGACATACGGTATATTTATGTCACCTTGCAGTCAGAACTAATGATTAGTCAAACTTTTCCATCATAGCTTTTAACAGCAGATAATATCAAGTAATATAAAAATCCCGAAACAATTAGTTTTTTATACATTTTGTAGAGCCAAATATTGATTACTAAAGAAGCTGTTTGCTAAGATTAACGTTCATTAAATATGAAACTGTAGACATCAATAATCTCCAAACCGCTTAATGAAACATGTGTATAAAAAATTAGATTGGAACAATAAAAAAATATTAATTATGCATAAGTCAAGTAAAACAAGTTCTTCTACTGTGGTTCGAGGAAATTTCACGAATAAAAGTTAATAGCCAACGCCTAAGAGCATTAACATTATTTTCATAGAATTCAATGTTACCTTTAATATTATTCTTGTTTATTTTTAATTATTATTAGTCTCGTTATTTCCATCCACTCTTTTATTTATTTCGTAATTGCCATTACCATAATTTCGCTATTGCCATTGCCATATAGTAATAAATGCTTTAGTATACCAAAAGATTAATTCAAAATCTGTCACTTTGTCAACTTGACGAATGTGGCTACTACTTCTCGCACATCGTCCTCTGACACAGGCAAAAGACAGCAAGGTTGAAAGTCAGGGTGCAGGAGAACAGAGCAATAACAAATGACAAGACACATTCTTTAAACATCAAAGCACATGTAGATAAATTTACAGATGTAAAATCAGTATTTATTAAACGAAGAACCTCAGTAAAAGTTACTCAGTAAATTTAGTACTAGGAGATCACTTTACAGTCACTTTCATTTAGGCTACAAATTAACCAATAAGTTTTGTCTCTTAAAAAATATAATGTATAAAAAGTCTAATTCCTCTCAATTGCGTATCTTTTTAATACACTCAGTAGTACATATAATATGCCTACCTAACTTTATGTTCTTATTTTCTTTATTTGAAATACTGAGTTACACACTTATTTCAAAAAATATTGCTTTATATGTAATTGCAACTACTGATGATATGATTAGATTAGATTAATACATTAGATATAGAATTAAAGTTAGGCAGGCATATTATATGTACTACTGAGTGTATTAAAAAGATACGCAATTGAGAGGAATCGAGACTTTTTATACATTATATTTTTGAAGAGACAAAACTTATTGGTTTATTTTCTTATTTTCTTTATTTGAAATACTGAGTTACACACTTATTTCAAAAAATATTGCTTTATATTTAATTGCAACTGATGATATGATTAGATTAGATTAATATATTAGATATAGAATTAAAGTTTATATTCTATACGTTTCAAAGTATATGCCAGAAAAGGATGATATGTGTTTACAAGTGAAACTAAAAACTGTAAGAAAATAGTTAAAATTAATTTTACAAGAAAATTATTTTTAGAAGCTAATATTAACCTTGAACATCTTCCTGGTATACACACCTAGGTTTATTTATTACTTGATGAGAAAATAAGCACTGAGTAATTACCTTTTATAGATTTTTACAGTCCAATGGATATTTTCCCCAATTTGGTGCAACGCAATAAAGGATTAGTATAAGTAGGATGCACAGTAATGTTCACTTCAAAGTCTCTAGATATATACATAGTTATCATTGGAAGATGCAATGCAGTGTGTGCTACTTGCAATTTTTATTTTTGTTACCGGAATATTTTGTAAAGATAACAAATATACGAGTAAATATGACAATATAGATCTAAGTAGTATTGTCAACAATGAACGCCTTCTGAAGAATTATGTGGATTGCTTATTAGATAGAGGAAAATGTACACCAGATGGTGAGGAGCTAAAGAGTAAGTTTTGTCCTTAAGTTTTACACATCTTACATAAAGAAAACTGTACCTTTATCATGTAACGTTATATGACAATAAAACTTTTCCGTCTTTTGACTATTTCTGGAAATATCAAATAGAATAATGATATGATAGGATACTTAATATCAAATAAAACAATAATATGGAGAATAGTATTGAAAATGAATAAATAAATGTAATTTAATAGTTACGTTAAACATGATAATATATTTAAAACATCATCGTCAATGCACTCGTTATCCACATTAACACAGTCAACTTAATAAATCTGTAAATCTCGTACAACATGGAACATTTTCCTTCTGTTTTTTCGCGACAACATTTTATGGAGATGGTTGAAGTTAATTATAATAAATTCACTGGACATGTCCCAAACCTAAATTTTTTTAGTCTTCTCGTATATCAAAATTCTTGCCCCCTCAATGCTCCAGTTTTGCATTTGATGATACTCTCGATATAACTGAAACAGTCCAGCAATTGGTGTTGGCGGTAATAATACTTGTTTTAAAATATTTTAGCATACATTATTTTGATGTTCCTGTTCCATGTTCCTCCGATGAATTATTTATCATTTTATTTCCATATACCTATATAAGGACACATTTTTTGCTTCTCTAACTATATACATTTAAGAACTAGTAAAAAATTAAAATAATTACCGTAAAACTCAACTATAGTGACGTTCCACTCGTACCTATTTATATAACACGCACCTGAAACATATCCTGAAACGTTAACACTCCCAAGTTAATCAATAAGTAACTATACCATTAACCTCTGCTTTTAATAACAATGAAAAAAATGAAGAGCCACAATTCCACCAATTTTTATCTTATAATAATTAAGAAAACACAAATTGACATAATTTTACCAGCTTTAAGGATTTGATATTTTTTGATATTATTTAGTTTCTCATGCTCCATTTTTTCCATTTTTTTTTCTTCATAAAGAATGTGGATGGGTCCGATCTAAAGCGGTATAATTTTTTTGTATATTTCTAGAACAATAATGAACATCGTAAAACAATCGTACATTATAGAATCGTACGAAGATTATTGGAATATTCGTACATTCGCAAAGTTTTGCGCGTGTGAATTTTTTCCTTTTCATCTGTCTATTTTCGCTTGCCTGTTAACTCGGTACTTTATTTCAGTATTTAATTCGGAATATTTTTTTAGAATCTATTCCTGATGCACTAGAGACCAATTGTGGTAAATGCTCTGATAAACAAAAGCAAGGAATAAGAAGAGTAGTGAAGTTTCTAACAGAACATAAGAAAGATTGGTGGAATGATTTAGTTCAAAAATATGATCCAGACGGCACTTACAGAAAGAAATATGATGAACTGAGAATAAAGGAAGGGGTTATTTTTTGAGAAACACCTGATGATTTATCACACTATAGAGTTTGTTAAGAATAAGGACAAAACAAGTGAGATACTTTGAAGGAAAAGTAAGGCATAAAGAAAACAGCTTAGAGGAAGAAGGACACACTTAGTGTTTCACCCTTAGTTCTTATTCTAAACAACCCGTATCTACTTGTACGCGTAGTGAGAATCAGTCTGTTTAAATTAATGAAACTAAAATTTAATTATTATTAGATGTATTTGGTTGAAAACAATTTGCTTCGTAGGTCGCATAACAGTTGTAGTTAAACAATAACTAGCTAGTTAAATAGTTAATATAGGAATGTATATAAGAGTATATATTCTTCAAATGTTTCCTAACATAATAGTAATAATATGAGTTTTCTAGTAATTAATTAATATTCAATGTATAATATAGGTAGGTATGCCTAAATTTGACATTTTATTTCATTTAGTATTATATTAATTTTATCTTACTTTTGGTTATAATACCAAAATGAAAAAATTATAACTAAAATTACTGAACAAACCATAAGCTGATTTAGCTATAGATGTTTGTCTATGGCTATATTATCATTTGGTAAAATACCCCAAAAACTGGATACAGCTACCAAATCATTTACTCTGTAATAAGATATTAAAATGACTTTTACAAGTAAATCAATTTTATTCCTTTTGCAACAATGGCGAAATCAATAAATAGTGTTCTGGAAATTAGAAAATGAGCTAATAATTATTAAATATTTAATTAATAAGACTAGGTTACCGATATACTACAAATAAAACTACTGGAATATGAACCATTATTTTAATAATTTTATTAAAATCAATAAATGTTAGTTGAATTTTTAACTAAATATCTCATATCTCATTATTTTTTGGTAGTTTATTTACTTTATTTTTCTTCTTCTTTCTTATTCCTTATTTCTTATAAGTTACTGTAAAATATAATTAACGTAAATATAATTTTAATAAGTATAAAAGAAAGCTCAAACTCCAACCGCTAGTTCAAGAATGATAGAAATAATAAATTTGAAGACGATACTAATTTTTTATTGTGAAAAAGTGATGTTACAGAAAATGTCGTGATAAATTATTATACTTAGTTAAGAAAAGTCCATATAGGTACATTTATACAGGTTATGCAACAATACATTTTATAGTTATATTCATGTTCTTAAAAGTCTATACTAACTGTTTACATGGAAATGTGCAAAACAATATACTAACTAATTACTGACATATGTAATTATTTAAACTTCGATTTCTTCTTTTTTCCTTAAGTCCTCATATTTCTTCCTGTATTTACTTTCTGGGTCATATTTAGCAACCAGTTCATTCCAGTAGTCTTTCTTATTTTCAGCTAAATATTTAATGACCTTTCTTACGCCCTCTTTATGTTTCTCAGAGCATTTTTCGCACTCATTTTCCAAGCCTTCAGGAATATCCTCTAAAAAAACAAAAATAAACAGAATTTAGAAGATATTTTAGTCATTAAACGTTTTCACAGTTCTTTATGAACGATTCTTCTTTGTAAGTATTGTGTATACAGTGTGGTGATAAAGTAACGCACAAAATTCATAACTTTTATACAGATTGATTTTTCAGAAAAGGCCGTGACAGGTCGATTTTGTTTTTTAAAAAGATACGTGCTGACATGAAAAATTTTGTTTTATCTGCTCCTGTTTTAGAGTTTTGACGTCATCATACATTTTTAAAATTGCCACGCCCTGTATTTTAAATAGAACTGGAATCCCCACTTTTTTCCCAGTGGTACCCCATATTTGGGGTTTGCTACTTACCGTTTACAAGATACAGGGTGTTTTTTGAGAAGAATACACGCTAAGCATACACATCTTGTTTTTATTTAAAATAATTTCGAGAATAATATCTTCTTTAAATAAAAAACAAAAGTTAAAAAAAATAAATATTATTGTACTAGGCTATTAAACTAGCTTTTCTTCCTGTTACTGTTTTTTAAATATTGATACTATGGTTTTATTTTCAATAGGAACTCCTATTTTTCTGTTGCCGTTTACTGTTGCTATTTTTCCAACAGGTGAATTCAATACATAAGCTAGCGGTGTTTGTGATTCTACAGCCCTAAATTGAAAGTATCTTTATTGATGAAGATACAAAGAATAACTCTTTATTTCCAAAACTTTTTACACAAAACAAAAGTATATGTTATATATGGTTGATTCATTCGATGTTTTCTTGACCTTTACATTTAATAATTTGATTTAATATTCAATTGCCACAATAATTCTTAGATACATCATATACTATTTGGAAAATATTACACATATCACTTACTTTTAAGCTCAGCTGCATCATTAGAACACTTCCCTTTATCCAGAAGGCAGTTAACGTAGTTCTTCAGTAACCTCTCGTTTTTGAGAATGCTGTCTATATCCACATTGTCGTATTTGCTAGTATATTTTTCCTGGCACAAGCACCCAACGGCAAAAACAAGAGTTAAAAATAGAGCCACTTTCATCTTTTTGCGCTACCGTTGTTAACAAAATATAAGTAATGATACTACTCGTATGATATTAAATCGACAGAACTTCTTATATTTATAGTGAATTTGGTAATGCGCATTTTAATATATGGGGATGGGAATATTTTAGCAATGATATACAGGATATATAAATTATTTATATTTTGTTCACATTTTGCAACTCAACATAACCGTAAAAATACATATTTCAATTATACAAAAAATAGTAAAACAAGGTTATTCATCGTAATAGAAATTTTAATTGTTTATATATTTTAAGGATGGAATTTTTTATCTAAAATATATAAATGCATGTGTGCAGCAGTAAAATAGAGATGTAAATACAAAACATACGGGATAAGATCGGTTTAGGGTCCAAGTTACCAGTTCAGTACAAAACGCTTAGATAGACAAAATTTCTGAATTTTTGCTTTAGACAAATAAAATGAACTTTGACGTGGCCATTTTTATGTACGTAAAATGCGATTTCTGAAGAAAATAACGAAACATTTTACTTACCTCTATTCTCCCAATATAAATATTTGTTTAATTTCTTGTATTTGTCTTGTAAGAATAGTATTAAATTTACAACCGAAATACTACTACTCTTGAACTTTTCAAACATGCGGCAAAATTATTTTTATTTCATCATGAATGAAAGGATGAGATACACTTAAATGTTCATAAATCGCTTCATTGATTTGGGACAGTTGAGTAATTTCCAAAATTATTGTCACTTATAATTGCACAAGAGGTTTGTATTTTACCGGATAAATTTGGATTGTTTAATGAGAAACTGTTGCCAAGCAATTAGACGAGAAAAACTGTCAACTATTACAAACGCGACACCGAAGGTGGAGCGTTTTTAGGTTGACAGTTTTTCGAGTCAAATTGCTAAAGGAAACAGTTTAGAATTTAAACAACACAAATTTATCCGGTATCAGTACAAACATCGAGTGTAATTCGGCAGGACAATTTAATGAATAAGAAATTTAGAAACATATGAATGCAAACTTTATTTATGAAACACTAAAAATAAACACTTTTTTATTTGATTACCGAATCGATTCATTGTTAGTGTTTAATAATTCGTGAATAATTCAATAACTTGTTGACAGAAATGTCAAACTATTTATTTTGGCAACGGACACTGCGATAATTGATTAAAAAATGAATAAGTGCAGGTAACTTTTGTCGCTGTCAAAGTGACAATTGCACTGTGGCATATGCGATTTTTTATATATAAATTAAATTGTCATAGAAAAATACGTTTATGCAGATGGCTTGTTCTTCGTTATAAAATTATAATATCAAAAAAAATATAAGCAGTAATTCGAAAAATTCAATTTAGATAGAAAAAATATAAGCAATTATTCGGAAAACTTATAATTATTGCAAACATATACGAGGATCTTCTCAGTTCCATGAAATTAATTAATAATCGCGTCAAAAGCTGTTCCCGGACTATCAACTGTGCGTATACCAGAGTTTACGACATAACTTATGTAGTATAGAGCACACCAGACCATTTGTAAATAAAAAAAATTAAATATAATACAAGTAAATATATAAAATATAAAAAAGGAATAACAAAAAAAACCAAAACAAAGACAAGTTAAACGTAAAATATAGCTTTAGTTTAAATCGATATAGTAGCGTAGTCGGTTAGAGCATGTTGTAGCAAAATTTATCACACTCGCTACTTGCTATGGTCTGGGTTCGTTCACCAGCTCCGGCACTGACAATGTCAGTGGGTTTGTCTGCGCTTTTCAATGTGTAACTCCTTTCAAAACAGACGGCTTTGGATCTGGAGGCTGTCTAATCAAGTGTAATAGGTAATCAGCAATGGTCCAATTTTTATATATCTCGACGTTCGGCACTTTACGCAGGAAATTATAAGTTGGAATAACAGGTTATCTAGATTACAGAATGCTTCTGTAATACCAGGTGATACTAAGTTTTGTACAAATATGTATTTAAATGTTGTTACTGTAGTAAAAGAATCCGAGTAAATGAAATACAGGGTATACCACATAGACCTTCAGTTATGCGTTTCATAGACCCCATATGCGTTTCTAGAATACTACGCGTACTGGAATTCCGAAAATTTTTATCCGGTTGTTTCTCGCACTTTTTATCTATTAAAAATATTGGCGCTGAGGTGCGACTTCCGGTTCCCGCGGATTTCCATCTGAACTCGCTTATTATAAATGGAATATTTTGCTGTTTTTTATTTCATTTTTCGACTCCACGCCAAATTTGAAGGTAAGTTTCATAAGCATTCCCTATCCTTATTCTTAGTAGTTTTCGAAATATTTTGATTTCTTCAAAAATTTCTCAAAGAACATAGTTTCATTTATCCCTTTCGGTTTCTTTCAGTTTATAACCTAAACACTTGAAATTTCAAGAGTATAGCACTGAAATGTATCGAAATATATACAGTATATGTAAATAATAAGTTGTTACAAAGTCGAAGCTGAACATAAGAGTTATAGTTATAGCCACCAAGAGCAAAACAAATAATTTTTGTCTTTTGTGTTGATGGTTAACTTGTTTAAAAACGTATATTCTTCAAGTAACTCAAGCTTTCTAGCTAGTTCAATTTCTGATTCCGCAACAATAACCAGGTCATCGGCATACAATAGCATTACCGTCATTTACACCATCAAGTTTAAAAACAATATTGGAGAGCGAGAATAATAAAGGACTTAGTGGTTCAAGAGTGTTCTCGGTACGAATTTTAATATAGGCCTTATCATATAATTTTTTATTAGTATAATCAGCGATGCACTTAAGTTGATTTTAAATAACTTCTTCCAGGCTTCCAGAGGAGAGAGTAATTCACGCATGCTTAAAATCAATGAATACAACGTAAACCTTACGTCCTTTTAATTTTAGTTGCATTTGAACGAGCGAACAAGTATATAAACATTGTCTAAATACCCCTGATGCTTCCTAAATCCGGGCTGACTTTTAGAAACGACTCTATAGATTTCAACCCAATCTCTTAACCTCGATAATATTACATTTGTAAATATTTGTTCAAAAAAATACAATGAAGTAATGATAAGTAAGCAATGAAGTTAATTACCCGGGTTATCAGAGGGTTCTTTTTTAGGGCGCATAGTGAATATTACCAAAGATATCGGCGTTAGTAGGCTAGCTCAACTTCGGGGAACTACTCCTTTTTCGAAAATAAAGTTAAAAAGATTGCACAAATAAAGTTTCCAGTTTTCTGGTAAATTCTTAAGAAATTTACCAGAACAGAGATTTAATTCTGGAACTTTTTTGCAATGTTGGAATGCGGCATTTAATTAAGTCATAGTTATTGGGGCATGTAAGATTCGATCTTTAGCATAAAAAACACGATGCTATTTATTGTTTATTGGGAAAAATATTGTCATAAAATTGTATAGCAACTTACATAGAAGGAGTCAGCAACTGTCAGAATTTGTTACAATACTCCATAAAATAATTTCATTTAAGCCATAACACTGATATACTGTGTTTAAGATTTAATAATGGAAATAAAATTATTAGAACATAGACATAGATTCATAGATTCTAAAGTTCTATGAATAAATATTACGACTGAACATTAGAAACAAGTACAAAAGTCCCATCAAGAGCCCAGTATCATTAAAGAAGATCAAGTTTCCCGACCTTGAGACTTTTTTTTATTGAGATACAAATGAGGAATCTTTATTGTTACATTGCGGTATGCAAATTAATTGTATTTTCCAGGTTCCTATTTAAGAACATACTGTTATCCCCACATTTTAGGTCCACTGTCCATGATATATGTAACTGTATAAATACACAACACTAGGCAAAGTGGTTTTATTAGAACTAGTAGTTTTTAAAGAATAACATATTTGTCAAGTAACATAATTGCAACAATGCATCTCGCACTAGTTTTTATATTTACTCTAATTGCCAGTGTTTTAAGTGAAGAATATACCAGTAAATATGATAATATAGATTTGGATTCCATTATTAAAAATGATAGGCTTTTGAAAAACTATGTTGACTGCCTGCTAGATAGAGGAAAATGCACCAAAGAGGGTACTGAACTGAAACGTAAGTACCCTTTCAACTGTTGTAAAAATGGATGGTTGTCGCTATTGAAATAAAAAAAATATGAAGAAATTTCATTATATTTGTACTTAAGTACTTAAAACTAATAATAATATAAACAATCCTTATTATGTGTAATATCTGGTACAAAATTATAGAATGGAAAACCCATTTTCTTGTTCTGATATTTCTAAAATTAAAAAATACGCCGTGGAAATTATAGTCCAACTATGGAGATTTTTGAATATAAATCATTAAAAGCTAAAAATATATAAGTAAACATAGTTTATTAGAATATATGTATGTGAACTTTTTTTTATGTGAATAGTTTTTAATTAATTAATTGATAAAAACCGAAAATGAACAAAATTATTCACTAAACTATAGATACAATTAACTGAATTCATCAAGTATTTTAAGAATCCACCTGTAAAATGAAAAGAAAAATGTAATGCATGGGTTATTTAATAATAATTAACAAAAATTAATACATCTGTCATTTTTTACTCACTGATAATCAGGCTTATGATAAATCTGTTTACCTAAACAAAGTTAGGTTATAACAAGCCTTATCTGGAATCTGTTTAAAACAAGGGCTGTTAAGTTCATATCCAATCAGAAGCTATGTTTTTGAAAAATAATAATTTCTGATTGGCTATAAAGCTTAACATCGATGTTATTTTATCATTAAATGATACGCCATATGGCCGAATATCACTTGAAATTTTCATTTCAAATGAAAATGTTTTGTAGAAAATAATCCATTGATAACAAACTCAGTTATCTGCCATAATATAATAATTTGTATTACATTGACTGTTTTAATTTATTATTAGTTATTTTCTTGGTTATTGTTGTATTATAATTGTATTACCAGGTCTGTTATATTATTACTTTATCTACTTGTATGTGTTGTATTTTATTACTAAAATACAATGATTATTAATTAAATTAAATTTTTAATCACATTTTTCTTTTTATGGCTAACTTGAAAGCAAATACTTATAAAAAAAATTGTAAATTCAGAGAAAATCGCGAATATCGCAAAAAAAATTGTAATATAAGAGATAATTTAATTTTACAGTACCTGGTGTAAAAAAAAATACAGGGTCTTCCATTTGAATCAAAAAGGTTTTTGCAGTTTAAAATTGTCAGAATGTAACTTGAAAAAAGAACCACTTGGTGTAATTTGTTTGAATTTATTTTAAATATAGAAGGTAGCACATTTTGTGTTTTTCGAATGTTGCCAAATGCAAATAAGTATCTCCTATAGGAAAAAACATATGAAGATTCTTACAAACCCTTGAAACAGTCAAATGTTTTACAGAATGTCAAAGGAAAGGCTGAGTTTAGGTATATGGTATGCTACATGTTTTTGCACATAACATTTTGCTACATAACTTCAACCACAGCAGTTATTTTGAATATTTACTATAGACGATGGTTATAATAGCACCTAATTATATGATCTGATCCCAAATGTAGGACCAGTACCTACATACAAAGAGTAGATACCCTAATTGGAACAGATTATCACGCTGGAATAATAAAAATATCATAAAATTCAATTTGTTAATGCATAAGTATACATTTTGTAGATATTTCCTGAGATATGTACAGACATGATATGTAGTTAACAATATTTTGTTTCAATGGCCAACTATAAATGTAAATGATAATTTAATTGTTAATTTCTCATCTTCAAGATTTTAATATCGCATAAAATACACAGTACTGTAAAGAGAATAAAACGCTTCATCTGACGACATGCAAATCCAATATGGCGACCATAAGCAATACAAAAGTTGACTATCGCATCTTAAAATCCAGATAAGAGTGCTTAGAGAAAATCCAACTGAGGTTTGGACTCGCCATTATTAATAATGTATAAGTTTAAAATTTGTTTCTATCTTTCTTTATTGTTATGATAATATGAGACACAAAGCTATAATCAGGATATTTTTCAGAACATCTACATGATGCTTTGGAAACTGGTTGTGCTAAGTGTTCAGAAAGACATAGAGCTGGAGTGAGAAGAGTTATCAAATATTTGGTTCAAAACAAGAAAGACTGGTGGAATGAGTTGGTTCTTAAATACGACCCAGAAGGCGTCTACAGGAGGAGATACCAAGATTTGAGTAAACAAGAAAATATTAACGTGTAGAACTATTGCAAATGTGAATTTGTTGATTTCTTTTCAGTTCATATTTAGCTTATTTGTTTAAATGCCATTTGTTGTAAATAAAGTTTGTAAAACGGATTATTTAAAGAGTTTTTGCACTTCGTAGACTAAAATGTTATATCATTTCCTCATTTTAGAGACTGAAGTGTCACTTTTAATCCCTTGAAAAATTTTATCCCTCAGATACCACTTCAATGAATAAATAAGAAGGAAACGATTCTATAAACAACTTTGACACAAAGCCACAACGACGATTTGTAACTTATTGAACCGTTGCTATGATAAAACCACATTTAATACCATGATACAACTACATGTATCATGATTTAATACTACCACAACAATATGGTCTTTTAAAGAGTGCGAATTCAATTTCAGAGTGACATTTCTTTTTACATTAATCAATCACGTCAAATTTGTCATAAGCGAATGGTTTTATTCTTCTCTACGACGGACCTCAGAAATATTTAGATTTTAGTAGAATGAGGTATTAGCAAGAATATTGTTGTATTTAAAAAAATGATTTATTTACATACATTTTTTGTAAAAGTACATATTTTTTAATGGACCTAGATATTTGGAATAATTTGAAATGAAAATGATTTAATCCCTTGAGTAGATGTTGTCCACGGGCAACAAACCCTACTCGCGACATTAAATGATGCACTTTAGTCCCATGGTGTATAATACATTAGTCCCATGGTGTATTTGCCATCGGTTTTCCCTTTACTAAGATATCATAGAATAATTTTTTACATTTTAAAGCCTAAGTTTTTTACAGACTTTACATTTTTTGGTGAAAAATATTTAAGTAGCTACATACATATATTCATAAATATTCATTTATAAGCTTACGGAAATTTTTAATTGGTGTAATCTATGTGCTAGAAATTTTCCAATTCATATCCTGAGAACTGCCTCGCTCACTTTAACAATTTGAAAATAATAAAATATAGAACATTAAGAAATTAACAAAAAGTTAAAAATAATAAACTAAATAATTTTGAGGATTTAATTTTTTTTCAAGTTTCGTTGTCAAGTTATTAAGTTTTTGACACACAAATTGAATGCCTGAAATAACATTCATAAGAAATGAGAACAATACAAGATACTGTACTATTTCGGAAACAACTAAATTAATGGAAAGATTAGTGAGGTTTTACTCCCTATTACACTACAGTAGAGCATTAATTCACCCAGTAAAATCTTGGATTTTATAACTATTTCTTCTGTGAAAAAATATTGGGCTCCAATTTGAAAAATTTTGTTATCAAATTAAAATATGTCTATTTTAGAAATGTTAAAGAGATATAGGTAGGTATATGGCATTTTTGACAGAATCTCACTTAATTTTGTATATATTGTTTACCATTTTCAAGATTTTGATAGTAGGCATTCTTAGGGTTCCCAATTATATTTATTTTATTTTTTATTTGTTCTTTTTACATTCTTTGAATAAATCGGTACATTTTTACTTTTCGAAACACTTGTAACGTATAAAATCGCAAACATTTTTTCTACAGATACTTCAGTTTGATTTTCTCCAGAGACTGATTTTATTTTCTCAGAAAAGGACTTAAAATGTAAATTTTTTTAAAGGAAATATATTCCTAAGCGGTACACATTTGACAGATTTTCCTAATATAGCAGCAACTGCTGAAATAGAAACGAAGGATGTAGTTTATATCGTATTCGTACTTACGGTTACCAGTGTATCACGAACTGGTCATCCAGTCATCAATATTTCTATAAATTCGAATTCACCTTAAAATATAAAGTGCTGATATCGTTATTCTTTTAATTAATTTCCAACTATATATTTTTTTTTACTTCACAACTTCTTAAGAAATAGTAGTAAAATCCAGAGTGCCAGTGTACTTTTCCTTTCATTCCTCTACTTCGTATTCTAGGAACTTGACACATAAATATACTGTTCAGTAGAGCAAACTATTAATGGAAAGATTTTAGCAAACATCAACTAACTACTAACCCAACTGGTTATGTAAATTAATGTTATACATAACGAAAATATATTAGGATAATCCATTAAGAACACTAAACTGGTTTTTTGCTCGACATGTGATGCAACATGAGAAATCTATCATCGGATCGGTAGTAGATAATGGACGTATATAGATTTATTAGTTTTAACTGATACTATTGGTGGGTAGTTAGTTAATAAAGTAGGTATTACCGATCTCATTTAATATTAATTTACGAAAAAAATTATTTGTCGATTAATCGACTATATTGGTTTATTAGAAATGACAGAATTACATCTAATAACTAATGAAATAATTCGGTGTCTTGCAACCGTTGAGGACAGACTATAGATACTCTTGTAATGAATAAGCTGTGCTATAGATTCGTTCTGACAAACAAATTTCTATTAAAGTTTCTTTCACCAAGGCTACTATAAATCATTATTTCCTAAGGATGACCCACCCATATATTTTTCTATTTTCCAATATCATCTCACTTTTAACGAAGTTATGTTATTACACATAACTGCGAATAGTACGAAACTACTTTATATCCATCATCTGTAAACGCCTTCTTTAAATAAGGACTAAAACAAATTCAGTTAAAACAGCACAAGCAGCTTGCTTGGCATTAGCCGCCGAAGGGGGGGGGGATGAAGTTGACGTCCGTATCGACTCAGTACTACCAATACTTACTGGGTTATAACTCATGGTGTGGTGTAAAAATTCTCTAGAAAACTCCCTAAAGTTACATTTTTTCGTGTTCTGCATAGAGTGGTTAATATTGGATGTGTCATATAATGGATGTTAGCATTCTATATTTTTTATAATCTCTATGGCCAGCACTGGGTTGTTTCTAGAAGAAACGAGTAGCGAGTCTCGAAGCGGTTCACCGCCTTACCGCAGTCGCCACATATTAAACAGCGAGTGTTGAACTTGTGTCTTGTAGTTATTTCGGTAATTTAGGCTGTAGTTATGAAGGAGCGTACTGCAGTGATTTTTCAATAAAGGTTTTATAATTTAGTATGTATGTGTTAATGGATTGCGAACATGTCCGTAGTTATGTAATTGTTAGTAATTGTAGTTATATAAGGAAATTTGTTGAGTATATGTCTAGTTAAAAATACAGTAATGTACAATAAAAGCATATATTATTTATTCTTGTTGCAGTACCGTTATTTCTAATTAATTTGAGATTTTTGATAATTAATTAATGAAAAATATGGTAATCACTAAACATTATTACGATGTAATAATCTGATTTTGCTTTTTCATGGTTCCTTAAAGCTGTACCCCCTCTGATTTACTTAATTCTTCATATTTCTGAATGTAGGTCCCTTCAGGGTCATACTTCTCAACAAGTTCATTCCACCAGTCCTTTTTATTTACTGCTAAATATATTACCATTCTTCTTACATCATTTTTCTGTTTATCAGTACATTTCGCACAACTTGTTTCTAAAATCTCAGGTATATGATCTGAAAAGTACAGAATATATTTTTGTATAATTATGTAAAACGGAATATTAGCATATGCATGATTTTTCAAAATTTACTGCAAAGTATGGGTTATGTATTTTTATAATCACATTTCCAGAAAGTATGCTATGATGAATCGCTATTAATATCATTTAAAAAATAGTAAAAAAATGAAATTATATGGTTTGTGAAAAGACCATGGTTGGATAACAATCTATGATTAAAAAATATTAGATATTTTTTAATCATAGACTGTTATCCAAATTGTTATCTATGTATGTTATCTATGTCTGTTATCTATGTCTGTTATTACTATTATCTATGATTGTTATCTATGATTGAAAAATATCTAATATTTTTTAATCATAGATTATTATCTAATCATGGTCTTTTCACAAACCATATAATTTCATTTTTTTACTATTTTTTAAATGATATTAATAGCGATTCGTCATAGCATATTTTCTGGAAATGTGATTATAAAAATACATAACCCATACTTTGCAGTAAATTTCGTATAACATTAAAAACAATAATTAGTAAATAATAAAATATCTACATATTTCATACCTGTAACTTATTTGTAATGTATTTTTTTATAACTCATCATAGTCATTATTCAGGCATAAACAATTATTTTATGAATATACTGGAAAATAATAAAATGGTAACTAGTAATCAAAATAAAGCCGCAAAAATGTTGTATCAAGGTACATTTCTACCGGTTTTCTTTTGCCGTTGCTTGCGAAATAGCATAAGAGGAGGTAAAAATTATAGATTTTGTGCATTTAAGTGAAAGAATGAAATTATGAAAATTTTTCCTCCAAAAAAAGGGCGTGTTTTTAGGGCGAACTTTAAAAATTTGCCTTAATTCTATACCTGCAATCTATATTTCGAATACTTCTGCTTTTCTATGTCTTTAATATTTTCCAGATGGCTAGTGTTGTGAGCCAAGTGAAATTTCAAATGAAATTTGAAATTGAAATTTGAAACTTTTGCAAGCTTCAAATTTATTTGAGTTTTCGAAATTTATGAAATTTATGACATTTTTGAAATTATTGAAACTGTTCATTATTTTTCCCGGTAACATTTTCACAGCCCATCTTCTAAACTAAGACCGTAAGATTACTCTTGTATTAAGTATTTATTATGTGACTTAAAGAATATTATTTGGTTTAAAGTTGAAAGAAAACAAAACTAGTGATTTGGAAACATTTTCACAATCAAGTTATTTGTATATACTGATCACAGATCAATTTTTTCTTTCTAATAAATTTTGCAAATAAAAAATCATTTTTTTAGGAGAAAAATACAGTCATTAGCACGTGGAGTGAATAATTTATACAAGCGGTTTTAAAACAAGTACTTCGCTATTTTGTAATTTTGTCCCACATGCTATACATATAAGCTAAATGTGAATCAAATTAAAATCAAATATGATAATATATTTAAACGATGACTACATAAGAAAAAAAATATAAATCTTTGAAATTCACAAAAAGAATTCGATTATATTGAAATATTTGAAAGATTTTATTAACTATTGGAAGGAGATGCCGAAAACAACTACTCCACGGGCAATATGCCCCGACTAGCGTTGCATTACATCAACATCTCCATGGATGTCGCCACATCCTTCATCAAGACCAAATACCAGACAATGACCGGTTTCGATCTTGTTATGATCTCATCAGATTGCCATAGGTATCGGAATCGATGAATGATCTGGAGACATTGATTGCCTAAGGGGCACATGTGAATGTTTGTAGTGGCGAGATACAGTGAAATACACTGCAGTGCCCTCTTTGGGTCTTTGCTACTACCTGTCTGACAATTATTGTCTAATTGACAGACAGATAACGATCTGCAGAAAGCAGATGCCATTACAGCGACCTCTATTGTCTTTGAGGAAGACAATCCTACTTAATTATTGGAAGGAGATGCCGAAAACAACTACTCCACGGGCAATATGCCCCGACTGGCGTTGCATTACATCAACATCTCCATGGATGTCGCCACATCCTTCATCAAGACCAAATACCAGACAATGACCGGTTTCGATCTTGTTATGATCTCATCAGATTGCCATAGGTATCGGAATCGATGAATGATCTGGCGACATTGATTGCCTAAGGGGCATATGTGAATGTTTGTAGTGGCGAGATACAATTATTGTCTGACAATATGTCAATTAGACAATAATTGTCAGACAGGTAGTAGCAAAGACCCAAAGAGGGCACTGCAGTGTATTTCACTGTATCTCGCCACTACAAACATTCACATATGCCCCTTAGGCAATCAATGTCGCCAGATCATTCATCGATTCCGATACCTATGGCAATCTGATGAGATCATAACAAGATCGAAACCGGTCATTGTCTGGTATTTGGTCTTGATGAAGGATGTGGCGACATCCATGGAGATGTTGATGTAATGCAACGCCAGTCGGGGCATATTGCCCGTGGAGTAGTTGTTTTCGGCATCTCCTTCCAATAATTAAGTAGGATTGTCTTCCTCAAAGACAATAGAGGTCGCTGTAATGGCATCTGCTTTCTGCAGATCGTTATCTGTCTGTCAATTAGACAATAATTGTCAGACAGGTAGTAGCAAAGACCCAAAGAGGGCACTGCAGTGTATTTCACTGTATCTCGCCACTACAAACATTTTATTAACTATTTTAAACTTTAAAAACTTTCCCGGAACATTAAAAAAAAATAAAAAATTAAAAAATTTCTTATATTTTTAAAATTTCAAAAAATTCTTACAAGATTTGAAATATTTCAGTGAAATACGTAAATTTATAAATTTGTTGAAATTTAAAAGCAGTACAAGTGGCTTATCCCAAAAGAATTTTTTGATAAATTGTTTTTGTATTCGCCGCTACTCAAAGCGATATGCGAATAAAACGCTAATAATGCGAATAAAACACTAAAATAAATAACATAAATGAAGCTAATTAATAATCAAGACAAAAGAAATAAATGTTCGATGTTTTAAAATATATCTGGTATGATTCTGAAATTTGGCATCTCTTTAAATAACCGAATGAGGAATATGGCGAATACAAATTTCTTTTCCCTACGGATAAACTTACAAAACAAATTATATAGTTTAATGTTTATGTGAGATTAAATTTTACACATTTTTATGGCCCTCTTAAAAAATATTGAAACTTACTTTTTAATTCTTCTCCACCACCAGTACACATTCCCTTGTCCAGTAGACAATTTATATAATTTTCAAAAAGTCTTTCATTCTTAATAATGGTCTCTATGTTTACGTTATCATATTTTGCAGTGTATTTCTCCTGACAAAAGCCAAAAACGATAAATGAGACCAGAAGGAGTGCCAGCTGCATTTCTTGTTAGTTTGTTACACTAGTCTTTAGCAATACAATATTTTGATGGTGCATATATACTTAATTTCGGTGGTAAGTAGGGAAATAATTAATTATATCTAAGGATCTTTGGCACACTGTTTGGAAGGATTATGTAGATACGGTATATTTTAAAATTATAATTATATAAATAACACTATTGGGCGGATTTTGACAAGGTGAAATAAAAATCCTCACAAATTAATTGTATACTAATATAGGTGCAAGGCCACTAGGATAATAATTAGTATATTTTAGAATCTACATGGATTGCTGGACCATTGTCAAAAATTAGTAAGGTTGAGATGCCTAAAAGTCGGAAAAGACAAAAATACTGACAGTTGCGTTATCTAAGCCATCCTTATCAAGAGTATGGAGTTTAATACAAGGGCAATGGATCTTTATGGATGGAAATGGATCGTATTTTGAATATCGTGGCACCACTATAAACCTTAGGTCACAGGGAACTAGACTAATTTGACCAGCTCCTTTTTCAGATATTTTAATCTGGGTGCTGGTATAAAAATAGTTATAATTTATTCATATATTATTGCGTCTTGGTTAACACATGTAATAATTCATAATACATATACACCACTCCAATTTAATATCAGAAATAATAGAGAGATGTAATTAATTAATCAACCTAACAAGTGCTATAGGTACCTAAATACAGTGGATACTGGAAGCGGATGGTTCTTTATGAAACATTGTGAAAATAATTGTTTTGGAAAACACGGTTCTCATTTAGATGTTTCAAGAAATAATAGAACACGTTTTATATAATAGTATAGTAGTAAGTAGGATTGTCTTCCTCAAATTCTGACCTCTATTGTCAAAGACAATAGAGGTCACTGCTGTAATGGCGCCTGTGGATAAACAGGACGCTATCTGTCTGTCAATTTGACAATAATTGTCTGACGGATAGTAGCAAAGACCCAAAGAGAGATTTTCCATTCCCATCTTGATGATGAATCCGGAAATCATTTGTGTGGGAGAGGGAGCAGCATATTTTTATTTTAAGGGCCGCGAGTGCGCCTAGGAACGTCTTATGATGTTATAACTTTAACTACCATTTAGTATGGGAATAAGAAAAAGCTGGAAAATCTTATTAATTGTAGATTGTTAGCCATTTATACAGTGATATTGCAATACTAGTTGCATATTAAGAATGCTACCAGTTTTATGTACACAGAACATTCCTCGCCATCTAGCTATTTCATAGAACAACCTAGATTCCACCAATGCATAATAAGGGTTCTCAGGTAATATCTGTTTTTATTAGTTGATGTAAGTATGTCAATTTAAATAGAAGACTTCTTATGGTATCAGCTTTGTAGCAATTCCATTTAAAAAATTTATCTATAAGTATAGTTCCCCTGCTTTTATGATTTTATAGTTATGTTACTGTTATTATCTACTACTGATAATATTTCAAATTTGATAAGTAACTATATTTTATTTTTCTTAATTTAACAGTTTGTTTAGTCTAGTTTAATAATAATTTAACAGCTCTTGATTAAACCATCTTGGTACATTTAAAATATCTTTTTCTGCATGTAGTTTTAAGCTATCCCAGGACTCGGCCTTATGGAACATGGCTGTGTCGTCCGCAGAATTCAGTATATTATACCCTCACTATTTACGGTAAATAAACTATTTATGTGCATGCTAAATAATACTGGCCCAAGAATTATACGTTGGGGCACTCCCTACTTTACTATTTCCTTGCTGAGTTTCTCATTTACTTGCTGGCACACGTTGATGCCGATTAATCAAACAGATTTGCAGTAAATCGTACGTGGTACCTCTAAAAACAATATCACATAACGCCTGCAACGGATGATGGTGATCCACTCTATAAAATGGTATTGAAACACACATAAGGAGTGCCAGCTGCATTTCTTCTTAGTTTGTTACACTAGTTATTAGCAATACAATATTTTGATGGTGCATATATACTTAATTTCGGTGGTAAGTTGGGTAAATAATTAATTATATCTAAGGATCTTCGGCACACTGTTTGGAAGGATTATGTAGATACGGTACATAATCCACACTGATGAGTGTGGATTCAGTGTTAAAATCAGTCTGATTTTTTTACTGTGTAGGTATTAATTTAAATTAGGGGGAATTTCTAAATAAACTCAATAGTGGAGATGAATTTGTTTCAATTTGGTCGTTGAGTAATATACGGGATGATTTTACTTTATTAATTTCTAATGATTCTAATAAATTTAGTTTGAATCTTTTCTTCTGTGTGTAAAATCTTGTAATCATTGTTTTGAAAAAAAACATTGATCTCATTTAGATTTATGTTGTGTAGATAGATGTGTTTTCTTCAAAACAATTATTTTCACGATGTTTCATAAAGAACCATCCGCTTCGAGTATCCACTTTACTTGTAATCATCGTTGAAAACATGGTTTTCCTCTATTCAGTCTGTTGCATATGTTGAATCATGCTTCTTATTACTAAAACTTATTTTTTGTTCTTTTATTCTTTTCTCAGAATTTCTTCCTGTTAGTCCTATATACACCTTAGAGCAACTATCACATGTTAGCTTATATACTCCTGATTTTCTGTTAGAACAATTTCTGTCTTTTACATTTTTTTTTTAAATTTAACTATCGAATTATTAGTGTTATATATGCTACCTTCACAATGAGTGTATTTTACGTATTTGTTTTTTAAATTTTTTCTGAATTAAAGAACTGATTTGTGTCCTTATCTCCACTTTTAAAAAGGTTTTATAACTGCGGTTTTGAATTTTTCAGGGTCAATTAATAACGTCAACTTAACGCCAATGTTACTTACCTCTTTTGTCATTTCCTGCAATTAACAAGGATTTTGTTGAAAACTATTACCTTGTGCCTACTGGGTGTTTAGGAGGTCGTCGATTACTTGAATCGTAGTAGATCCGATGAGCGAGCGGTAAAGTGATGATCACTTCACTAATGAATGTAGGGCAAATGTTATTCAAATAATATTTTATCTACATCTATTTTGTGTTAACAAAAGGAAATAACAAATTCCTGATTTTATTTTATTTTATGCAAAAGGAAATAAATTATCAATACTCAAAAAGGTGAAAACGAATTTGAAGTTTTGACGTATGGTACCTTCTCTTTACTTAACGGTCTTTACATAACCAACATACACAGTAAAAAAATCCGACTGATTTTAACACTGAATCCACACGCATCAGTGTGTATATAGTCCACACTTGGCAGTGTTAGATATTTCGGTGTATTATTACATTACATAAAAGTAATTTACCACAGTATATTTTACAAGGTAATGTGTAATAGTTAATTATTTACCGTGTAATTATTCCGTATTTATGGCGGATTGATTAATTTTTAACACGGGGTTTTGTAAATTTTACTACAATTTATGAGTACTTTTACAAACTTGGCGGGTATATCGTTCGTGTAATATGAATTCTAAAGGTTTAGTTATTATACTACCCAGTTCGTGTTAAAAATAACACTGCAGCAAATTACGATTACCATTTAGTAATTTTACCATTTGTCTTTTTTTACTGTGTAATGCAGATAGGCATTATATAGGTATAAGTAAAATAAATGAATTCACAGTGCTTATCAATTATTTAAATAAAATTATTTTTAAAATCTTATTTAATCAGTAGATACATAAATTCGATGCTAGGTAAAGCAGGAGATGCAGGAGATATCGATGCTAGGTAATGCTAAGAACCTAATGTATATGATTGCTGTAGACACTAAACAATAACAATGTTGACTTGATTTCTAATAATGTTCTTGATTATTTATCCTTGTTTATGTTTATTTATAATATTTTGAGTTTATTTAGCTCACTTCAATGCATGCATAATATATTTAATTTCCGTCCAAAGTCTATTTATACCTAGTCCTTTACTCCTTATGGAACACTGGTCTGGGTCCCAGGCCATTCTATGAAGGGAATAAAGCAGCCGACTCTCTAGCCAGGGAGGGTGCTGCTTTTGAATTTATCGGACCAGAACCAGTGCTTGGCATATCCTCGAGTACTGCCAAAGCAACGCTCTTGACCTGGACTGAGGACAAATCTTACAGTACTGGCAAGAACTACCGAGATTAATTAATTCGAAGGCGTTCATAATAAACCTATCATACACAGTAAAAAAATCCGACTGATTTTAACACTGAATCCACACTCATCAGTGTGTATATAGTCCACACTTGGCAGTGTTAGACATATCGGTGTATTATTACATTACATAAAAGTAATTTAACACAGTAGATTTTACAAGGTAATGTGTAATAGTTAATTATTCACCGTGTAATTATTCCGTTTTTATGGCGGATTGATTCGTTTTTAACACAGAGTTTTGTAAATTTTACTACAATTCATATCATTCATGTAATATGAGTTCTAAAGGTTTAGTTATTATACTACCTAGTTCGTGTTAAAAATAACACTGCAGCAAATTACCATTACCATTTAGTAATTTTACCATTTATCTTTTTTTACTGTGTAATAAAACAAGATCTAACAAACTTTTAGAATTAAGCAGGTTGGACCTACGAACTTTAATTGGCCTATATACTGGTCACTGCCGTTTAAAATATCATCTGTACAAACTCGGCCTAGCAGAAGATGCTGAATGCCGCTTGTGGTTAGAAGATGATGAAACGGCAGAACAGATATTGTGCACCTGTACCGCTGGGGAAAGAATCAAATACTCGATATTTGTCAAAGGACAACACCTCACCCATAAAGTGTTCAGCTTAATTCATTAAGAGGCTGGACCTATTGGGTGAAATATAAGTAGGTGTGAGCCACAATAGACCACATGGTCGCGGTGGAGGGTCGGGTTTTCGGCCCACTCACTTTTGAACCTAACCTAACCTACTCCTTATGAAACCGTTCACAACCCTACATTATATTATTATTTTTATCGTGCCCTACCTACATATTATTATTATCGTGTCTTTGCATATCGTCCACATCTCAGTTTATCTCCGGCTTATTTTTCTGGTAGACGAATTAATAGTAAGTCTAACAAGAAGTTATTTTTGATTTGGAAATGGTCTTACTATATTGCATGTCTGAAGTATGGCTGCTTCTTGTGACTCTGTATATATACACTATTACAAATTCATTTCTCACTATTAGGATCTCAGAAACTGTCAGATAGACGAGAAAACTTAAATGAGGGCAAAGTTGCGTAATCAGAGGAAAAACATAATGTCCCAAAAAAATCTAGACTAACTTGATTAGATTTAAAAAAAAAACTGAAATTTGGAAATTTGTTTTTATATTTTTTACATCATATTAGAGCAGATTTTGAAAGATAAATAGCACTCCCTCGAGGCAACTTTCTGTCCTTTATTATCTAGGATAATAATATTTAAATTTTTAATGTAACTTTTCGTTTTTCAGAATTCTCATCAACTACATTTTTTAAATGCGTACCTGAAATTTTGAAACTATAATTATTTGAAAGTCTCCTTTACACCTAACAATATGTTACCCCAGAATAAATCATATTTGGACGTTTCGATTAAAAAAATGCATCTTCAATGTTTCCTTTCGGAATTGAATACTTTTTTATATACATACTGACATTTTGCTCATTTATCGTACACCTTAATGTCAGTGGATTTCAAATAGGCCCTTAAATTTTGTAATTGCGGTAAAAAATGGAAAATATTCCTTCCAAATAAAACTTGTACTACATTACTTGTATTACAAAAAGTTTTTAGAAATTACAATGATTAACAAACATTAAAAATTTACAAATATTTCCATTTTGAGCTAGATATAAAAAAATATATTCTGTAATAATCTGCAGTGTCCTTTGAACATTCCTTCCTCCAATGGAATTAAAGGCGTTTACAGAATATTTACTCTCAGCTCCTATATTGTTGGGAACGTTTTTGTACATACACTTTGTACATTCTACGTTATTTTTTAGAGTTTTCCACAAAAACAATCTAGTGGATATATATCGGGTGCTCTTGCAGTCTATTCGACTACCCTACCATTTAATATGCATTTTTCGGGAAACTGTTGGTGTAAAAAAATGCCACGTATTAAAATTTAAGAGCCTAATTAGATTTGGTAATATCCAGTGACATTTATATGCACGATAAATGAGCAAAAGTATAGGTGCGCAGATAAAATATTGAACAATTTAAAAGGAAACATTGAAGATGGAAAAAATCCTTATCTACTCCTGATGGTCAGATTGAAGTATAACTTCTAGTAACTTATAAGACCAATTCCATTTTATTTTGGAAGTGTTTCTTTCTAACTAAACAGAATGCATGATTTCTCAAATCTAGCTAGGTGTATTTAATAAATCAATATTTCGTAGAAATAAGAAATAATACTATCGTAATTCTTAAATTCCTGTATATAAATGAAAGCTGGAATGAATGGTTTGATGAGAAGATAACTGTACATAGGTACTACTGGCCTTTTATAAAAGCTCTTAATCAAATCAGTTCAGGTTTACAAAATATAATGTGGTTTTACTTTCAACTAAACTAACCTGTACGCAATTAAATATCAGATAAGTATTTTAAAAAGATTTAACTTATTTTGATTATTTTTATTGTAGTAAAATAACAGCTTACCATTTAAGCTGTGGTAACATCTTACCCACATATTGCATAATATCACAGACTTTCTACGCAGTATATAGACAGAGTAATATACTTTTTATTTAAAGTGTAAGGATGATAATTATGTGCTGAACAAGTACTATTAAATATTAATCTTCTTTTAACCATTCCTCCTCATAGTTTTTCTTAAAATTTCCATCAGGGTCGTACTTAGCCATCAATTGTTCCCATAAATCGGGCTTTTTGTGTATTAAGTGCTGAATAACTTTTCTTGCGCCGTTCCTCTGAGCTTCACTGCATTTGGAACAGTCAGTTTCCAGTGCGTCCGGTAAAATCCCTAAAATAAATATGTTTGTAAGTTTTAGAAAATTAAGAAGAGTAAAAAATTTGGCCGTTGCCTTATTTATCTTACATCCAAGATAGGCATATTTTACTTACTGTTCCTTCAGCAATAACCAACTAGTCAGAAGGATTGTGGTTGGTTGAAAACAATTTTCTGATTAATTTGGAATTAAATTTGGAATGATTTGATTGGATCTGACTAGTTTGTGGTTCCGGCAGGAACAGAACTTTTAAAGTTTATTCAGAAAAGCAGTGTAAATATTACATTTTTCATTAATAATTCCGTTACTTTAACAAGCCATTATTTTGGCTACAAAATCAAATAAAAAACTGTTAGGTACGGTCTGTTTGAATGAAACCTTTGAATATATAATATGTACATAAGCAGTAACAAATCGACCATATATACTTCACAAACAATTTCCCAAAATCAAAATAAACTGATGTTCATTCTGTTCATTCAAATGTTCATTCATGATATAAACTTATTTCCTAAATCGCACCGTTTTGGGAGATAGAAGGCGATGAAGTAGGAATTTTTCCCGCTTTTCTCTCGTAAAAATAATCTTGAAATAATACTTTTGATATTGGTTGTCACAAACGTCAGTTTACATTACACAAATTACTGTCAGTTTTATTTTTCACGGCTTGTTTTAACGTTAAATGAAATTTACGCGACTGGGGCGCTACACTGTCACGAATTTCATTGAATATCTCAGAAACAAGGCCAAATGTCTAAAAAAGAGACAAAAAAATTTTAAAATTAATCAGACAAAAAGGTGTGCCGCTTATTTATTGAAATTCATTTATTTTATTGAAGTTTTGAAATAAATTAAGAAGGGGTAGCATATTCCACTTCTAAGAGGGATGGGTGGTTGAAACCTAAGAATCTTATGTAAGATCATCAAGGGTGTTTGTGTTTCAAATTTCACTTCAATCGGTTGAGTGGTTCCAAAGTTATGAAACTTGCTGCTGTGAAAAGCGTTTTGCAGCATTTCTGGCGTTATGGTTGCACATTGCTGAACAATTCTTTGTTGCAGTTCTTGCAAATTATTTACCGGAGTTGCGAAAATCTTGTTTTTTAAGTAAGGACATATAAAATAGTCCATAATTGTCAAACAAGGTGATCTCGGAGGAAACTCAACTTCTGTATGCAAACTTATCAATCGGTCGTAAAAAAACTCGTAGAGGAAAGCAATATTTTCTCGTGTAGTATGTGCTGTTGCACCGTCATGCTGGAAATAACCGTACCGAAGTTCATCATCGTTTAACTGTTGCACAAATTCAGCCAAAAAGTTGTGTCTGTACCTTTCTGCGTTGACGGTGAAATCGAAAAAAATTGGCCCAATTATTCTTCTGCGAGAAACTGCCATCCAAACACCAATTTTTTGAGCATGTAGTGGCGATTCAGTAAAAACATGAGGGTTATCATTGCTCCACATTCGCATATTTTGAGAATTGATGTATCCCGAAAGGTGGAACCACGCTTCGTCAGAAAAAAAAGTTAAGTCCAGAAGATCGTCATTCATTAAATTATTGACAAACCAATGGCAGTAAGCAAGGCGTCTGGGGTGGTCTGCGGGCAGAAGACTTGATGTGCTTGCATCTTATATGGATGCATCTTCAAGTCTTTCTTTAAAATCTTATGACATGTTCGATAAGAAAGTCCTATTTCCTGAGAAAGACGTTTCAAAGGTTTTGCAGGCTCCTCTTCCATACGAACGTCATTGACCACTTTTTCTGTACGAACTCTTGGTCTACCAGCACCTTTTTTATGAGTCACACAATCAATTTCGCGAAACACTTCAATACAATTTGTAAGACACGCATAAAAATTGTCCGGTAATATTGCCACGTTTGGGAAGTGCTCTCGAAAATTGTCCAAACACAAACGTTGACTGTATTGCCAATTTCCATTAACTAGCGCACCCGTTCGAAAATAGGCTTCAATCATGAAAATTTTGTGCTGTGTGGTAAGAGGCATGATTCAAAAACTGGATTAGAAAATTTCAGCACAATGACTTGACAGATTCTGACACAACAAAACATATTCAAAAATTTAAAGTAAGACACACGTTTTACATTCCACAACCACCATGATAATTTTTGATATCCCGATACTTTAGAGACACAAAATAGTACAGGAAATTAATTATTTAAATCACGACCATCCGAAAATGATAACAAACTCTGTAATAAATTTTAGAAAAAATATGTAGGCTCTGTTGTCAGCATCAAGGGCGCCATTTTGAATAATTTTTGCTATGATATAAATATTTGTATTTCTGTTTGACTGTTACACTATAATATCGCCGTTAAAGATTATCATTATTATTGTTATTATTGTTAAGTAACATTTTAACACATTCATATTCTTCAGATAACTTTTCGTTTGTGTCAAATTAATTTTTTCTTTTTGGTCCACAGCTAACCAGATAATTATGCAGATGTTAAGTAGTTATAATAAATAAGTAGCAGTAACAAAAATTGCAAGAAATAAAAAAGAATTGAAGATAAAATATGCTATATATACCATTTTGGAATCACAAAAAAAGAGATTTCTTCAAAAATGTTAAAATTAGCTAGGAGATATTTTATAATATTTGTGTTCTGTGTTTCTGAATATACAAGTGGCATTAAAACTAAAAACTACTTACTTCTTAGTTCGTTGCCTTCTACGGTACAGCCTCCTTTATCTAAAAGACAATTTACGTAATTCTTTAAGAGACGATCACTCTTTAATATCTCCTCAAAGTCCACATAGTCAAACTTTGTGGAATACATCTCCTCCGCGATAGCAAATGAGAAAAAAAGTAGCAAATACACTTGTACACTTAATATATTCATAACGATAGTATTTTCTTTAAAACTTAGAGCCTGGATTATCAAGTACTTATAAGACATTGTTTCCAATGAGGGAGGGGAACGATTCATTATTTTAATAATACTTCATAAACAGCACTTTTCTTAGTTAACAAAGGAAATACAGTACATGTGTTTATCGAAATAATGTATCTCGGCACTTTTAATAGTTATCATTTTATAATTGTGCAACTTATCTTGAGACAGTTTATTTTAAATGAACCAGGTAAATGCGGACTGTGTAGGAAAAGTTGAATAATGCTACAAAAAATATGAATATCGTGAAAGCACATATCAAGCCTAGTTGTAGAAGTATCCTGGATGAAAAGCTATTTTTGACAGTTGAATATCCAAATTTTTTAAATTTGTATCTGGAGTGATGTTTCCTGAAAATTACTTCCTACCAAACTAACAATTATTAAAAAATTATTATGTTACTTGGCACATATTCTTTTATAGAAACCTGTTATAGAAACTGTAATGTTTTCTTCGAAAAATGTTTTTATCTCGGTATAAAAACCCAACCTCCTTAACACTTACAAAAAAAAAGATTGAACACACTTACGGTAACATAATAAGAATACTTTAGTTTTAGCATATTTTTAATAGTATTTATTGACTAATTATTAATGAAATCATCAAAAATATTATCGTTCAATAAAGTTTTATATTTCCTTGTTACCTGTTATCCTAGATATTAAAGGAATAATAAATAATTATTTTTAAGATATATCGCAAAAGACTACTTTGGGTGCAGTATGCACCGCCCAACATTGAATTACAGCGGCATATCTTGACATAACCTCAACTTATTGTTTTAAATACATTTTTCTTTTTAATAGTGTTATCTACAGTTTTTTAAATAATGAAATATTAAACAAGCATCTACATTACATTAGAAATAATTATTTTTGGTTACGTACCATTTGTATTGAATTTTATAGAAACAATTTAATTTTTTAATGACAAAACTGAAATTGTATACGTATTTCTGCTTCCGGCGTCTTCAGGCGTATGTGTGGCAGGAGGTTTAACATCTAAGAGTTGTTAAAACTTACAAGAAATGTATGACAATTAAACTGATTTTAAGATTAAATTGGTTTCAATGGCAAAATTGTCAGTTTGTAGATAACTTAGATGATTTTTAATAAAATTTCCTTAATTTCCTATACACCTATCTAATCTATAATCTATCGTAAAAATGTTTGAGTCCTATAACTCTGGTAGTTTTTTATACTAGATTTTTAATATTATTTATTGGCTTATTTAACTGTCTATATCTTTCTTTGTATAGGAATTAAACCAAAAAGTGACTAAGAGATAAATTACTAATGAAATTATCAAATATTGTGGTTCAATAAAGATTTTAATTTTCCTCATTACCTATAATCCTAGCTATGCAAAGGAAAAACTTTTATTATTTTTAAGATATCTCGAAAATAACTACTTTGAGTGCAATATGCAGTCCCCAATATTGAATTACAACGGCGTACCTTCATACAACAATTAAATAGGTAAGCCAATAAATAATATTAAAAATATAATATAAAAAAATTCAATAACTTTGTTGTAACTATTTAACCTCCTATATAGGTATAGGTATTACGTTTTTATGACGTGACATATACTTCTATTTTAAATGCTACACCACTATTGCTATCCCCGAAGCTCTTAAAGGTACGAAATTAATTAAATTAGGAAAAGTAAGTAAGAAAGCATTAACAATTAATAGGTAGTTTTATTTTCTTAATAGAACAAATATCAGTTTCAAATTTTACTTGTAAATAACGTAAATCTTTTTGCATCATCAAGTTTCATATTTCAGTCAGGTTTAAAACACAATGCCTTCTTTCGCGAATTCTGCTTCGTTTCTTTTCCTATAAGAACCTTCTGGATCGTATTTGGCAGCCAGTTCGTTATACCATTGTCGTTTATTCTGCACCAAATGTTTAAGGATTTTCCTGGATCCGTTTTTCTGTGTTTCACTACATTTACTGCAGTCTGTTTGAAGTGCGTCGGGAATATTTTCTGCAACAAAGAAGAAAGTTAGAGCACATTTTTTAATCTGATTATGATTTTAATATTTGTTAATATCTGCATTCGCAACTATTGTCACAATAAAATTCAGATTCAGGAACTAGTAAACATTCTATAAGTAGTTTAGTAATCTCTAAAACGTCTAGAATAAACCATGTTCCGATAGTTTTTTTTTTAAATTAAAATAGTTCCACTAACATATAAAGGCATGCTATTTAATATTTAACATATGTATCGTAGTAAAGCTAGCCTCAAATGTACAATAATATTGTCAATATTTGCGGATATTGAATCAAGGCTTTATATTTAAATATTGTCAATATATTGACCGTCTTTTCCTAATTTTTTTGGCGTAATAAAAGCAACATATGCTTTTGTCATTCTAATGTTCTCATACGAAAATCTGCGCCAAAACTAAAAAACTGTTATTACAAAATATTCATCGTATTTGAAAATATTGACGATAAAAAATATATTGACCAGGTGTGGGTAGCTTTAAGTATAAGTTTTAGTTTACGTTTCATTTAGTGAACTAGTAGAGCGCTTTAACCAATAGGAAACACGCATTAATGCGTGTATCTCTGGTGCTACTGAGATAATAAAAAACCGCATACTGGCCCAATTACTGTACTTTGCTAATTTGAGTTTCTTTTGTTATAGATTTGTAACCTACTAGATTCTTTCTTTAGCAATACCATATACTGAAGAGCAGGAACTCCGAAATATAGAGATGTCAGTTGCTGCGTTGTTGTTTCATTTGGAACAATGCAAAAATTCTCGAATTATTTTAACATAAATAAGTTTCATAAGTATTTTTATATTACTCAGCCTAGCCATAACCTAAAATACTGCTGCTATTATAGAGGTTCGGCTGCCTGAGTTGCTATCTAATTTTGTATTCCTCTCGATTTAATGTATGATAATTATTCGGCAAAATATAAGGATTTTTTTACAACCGGTGCTGCTCGACAAATATTATTATTAAGGTATATGAAAATATATCCCCAAAGTTCAATAGCATAGCATGCGTTATTTGATTCGGCAATTTAAGTGTCTCTACTGTAAGTTATCATGTTCTTAGACTAGTGTATTGTGGGCTGGTGGAACCTATTATTTCGTATGTTTACTATTTTGGGAATGTTCATCCTAGATAAATAGAGTTTTTGTGGTGCAACGCATGATAGAATCACGGCAGGGGTTCATCGCCTCACCTCGCGTAGGGATCTTTTTAAGAAATCAGACTACCACCTCTATATATTTTTCCTAATAGTCAGTATAAAGAAATATCACTCGGTTATGAGGAATACCGCATTCTCTGCATATTATACAACAAAAAACAATAAGATTTTAGGTTGTCTGTTGGTCAACATTACATTACGTATATAGGATGTAAGTCTCAATGGAGATTGGGACAGTTTTAATAAATTTAAAATACTACTGTATAACTTTCTCTTAGACAAGTGTTTTTACAATGATGAATTTTTAAAATGTTTAAACTAATGATGTTTGGTTTTGTAGATGTAAATATATAAAAATTAACTAGTCCAATAACTATGTCCAATTTCGTTGTAAACAGTTTTAGAGATGAATAAATTATTATTATTATGTTTCTTATCATTTGATGTATATTATCATCGTATAATAAGAGGTAATCCGTTATACGAGAAACGGCTCTGTACTGATTTCTCTAATTATGTAATAATGGTTTTATTACCTATTAAATACTAATTGTACAACTGACCTTTAATTTGTCTTGTAACTTTTTTAAATAATAAATAATGAAATTTTTAATTTACATTTTTTAAAACTAAATATTGACTAAACTAACATAGACAAATTAAGCAGATGGCATGCAGCAATAAAATTTACATTTTAATGGATTTCGTATACAGGATCTTCTGCAAATCAGTTTACCATAAAAACAAACTTCTACTTAATGCCACTTAAGTTATTAAGATAAAGAATGTAATCAACTTTACTGATAATGATTGAAAAAGTTTTCTTTGCTATTTTGTGCAAAATACTTATTAACTTACATCATAAAAAAAATTAAAACTCTACCTACATATATTAAACAACCCCCAAATCGAAAGCCAAAAGCTGTTCTGAAGAGGATTACATAAATTCAAGAAACGTAAACAAACATCCAATATCCACCGACATTGCCAGTGCCGGAGTTGGGTAAAGTTTACAGAATATAACTACTGAAAATTTTGAAATTCGTAGCCTATTGCGCTTCCGAGGCGATAGCGTAGAGGACTACCAAATCACTCTCACTCATTGATACCTAAAAAATTATAATTTTTCTGGATCATTATAGTAATTTAGAAATGAAAGGTGTACAGTTTGAAAGATATTTATGAATCTTTAAGTAAGTTTTAAGCATTTCATGATGAAAAAGAAAATTTTTATATAATATATACTGAATATTTTTTTATAGAGTAGGTATTTCTATTACTAATATCTAATTATGTAATTGGTCATTTTTTAGCATGTACAATTATATTTACGAACACGTTTTGTTTTAACAATATTTAGCTAAACTATATTTACCTAAATATAGTTCTTCATACAATATTCGTGAACATGGTTATTGTACTTACTTATGAATATAAAGGTATATATTTACGTTTGGAAGTATTTGCTGGTATTATAGAGTGTATTTTTGTAATTGTAAATAGATAGGAATATGTTTTAAAAATCGTCTGTTATACTTATCAATATTAGTGCTTACATCTTTTGTGACTTACCAAGAACTTTTGTATAATTATATTACATATTATTTTGATAAATTTAATTCCCTAGGTTCAATTTATAATTTTCTAAATGTAACATGCGACTTCATGTGAAAGAAATTTCAATTTAAAATAAAATTTAATGTGTCAAAACTCAAAACATTCTTAACGTTTTAAATTTGCATTACCAATTTTATATTTGTGTAATTTTATTGAAGGTAACAAGGTTTTATTTGGGAATGTGTCTATTATGGAGTTTCAAAATCATTCCCTACGATCGAAAACCTTTCAACCTACGCATATACTACGTTAGGTCTCGACACAAATCAGTGCTAAACGACAATTTTATCAAATGGTTAAGTTTTCTTTCATATTCATATTTTTTATTAGTAGTCTCGAGGAAAAATATAGGATATACATACCATTACATAAAGATTATACATGGATATACCTAATAATGAAGAATTATAACTTTTAGATAAATATATGATTGTATGAAAATGCAATAAATAACTGTATATTTTAGTAGAGTATTTTGTAGAATAAAAAATTTTGAATTAAAAACTTACTCTTCAGTTCTTGTCCGTCAGGTGTACAGTTCCCTCGTTCTAAAATGCAGTCAATGTAATTCTTCAACAGCCTATCACTCTTAATGATCTGGTCCAAGTCGACATTGTCATATTTTGTGGTATATTTTTGACTAGCAACCACGCCAATTAAGGCCACTAAAAATACTAACAAATATTGATTCATTTTTGGATTTTCAGATAACTCTTTGACACTTTTAATGGTTAATATGATTGCGCTCGTTGTTATATTTATATTTATATACTCGGGTAATAAGAGGGGGCACACTCTTAGGACAGCAGATCAACAGTGGCGTGCAAAAATAAAGGTGTCTCATCGATAACAACTCTCAAAAATAAATCTATATTAAAAAATACTGCACAAAATTGATTAGTTGACTTATTGATTAGTTAAGTATTGGTTTTAAAAAAAATCAGAAAATATCTCTGGTGAAAAGTAGGCAAGGTAAATTATATTGTTTTTAAAATATTTTGATCTAGAGAACAAGTGTTGTTTTTAAATGGTTAGTCGACATACTATAGTTTTATCTCGTTTTTTTCCGGTAATGAACCCTTTGGTTAATCAAAGAAACATTTAAAGAAATCCTTTGACTGATCTCTTTGTCACAAGGGTTTAACTATTAATTTTAAATTGTTTATCTACTTCAACAGTGGAAAAATACGTGAACAAATAAGAGCTGTAAACAAAATATGTATCATAATTTCAGGAAACACAGTCAAAATTAATTAAATATACAATATACGTATATGTAAATGAATAACCAAGTAATACATTTTAAACAGTTAATTTTAATACTGTGATTCCAGTGAAGAACATAAAATGATTTTTACATAAAAGTATTAAAACTTAATAAGTATATCGTTCCATGGATTATCCCTAACTAGGTAAACATAATCTGTAAATGATTAGTCGGAAATTTTAATATTTTTTTTATATTTCATATCAAAGAGTGACACCAAACCTTAAAAGTATAAATCAAATTTAAAATGAAAACTAAAAATCTAGATATACATAACATGTTACCTTTAGGTTCTCCACTAACCTTAAATTAATTTTGATATTTAAATTTGTAAGCTGCAGTATTTTACTGCAGCTTATTTGCAGAAAATCTCTATCAAGTAGTAATGAGTTAACCTCAACATTTGTAATATATGATATATGTTAAATAGTATATGTTATATGTTGTATATTATATATTATATATATTATATATATTCATCAACTCATCAGCTGTAGGTATAATAGACAGCGCTAGAAAGTCTTAAACATGAATAAGTGTTCTACATTTATAAATTTAGATCCACTGAATATGCCTGATCTGAAGGAGATTGATTATATCATGCCATGACGCATTATTCGGTTGTTAAGATTAACCCTTATAACCGAATAATGCTTCGAACTTTAAAATAAAATCATCATCCTTGTCTTTAATTCTTAAAACTTTTTTCTACGCGGTACTTTACCATTGAATATTAAGTGTCTTTACTTATTTGTTTTACCATTCGACGTGAAGTATAGTCTCTTTGGTGCATACCATAAAATTATATGTTCAATATATTTCAATGGCGACGCCTATGTACTTCAGTGGATAAAAACCCGTATTTGCCCACCTTGACACTGATGAACTGCTTTTTATCACATACAATACCATATTGTCTGTCAAAAAATATTGACATAATTTTTTAACACATCTATTTATCTACGAAAATAAGTGATTTAAAAGTTAAGTTAATTTTAAATATAATTAATCAAATTAAAATACCTTTTAAAGAATTTACAGAGGTTATTTAAAATTCTTAGCTGTAAACTAAATTGGCAAACATACAGGTTTTACAGAGTTCTTTATTTTAATTTGTGTAATTAAATCATCATTAAATTATCTCCTTCATCAAAAAGTAAGGCATTAGTGATTTAAACTTTGTATGTAGACACAACTTTCCCTGAAGCTCTGAAGGTATAGGTACAATAAAAAACTGAAATAAAAATTATACATTTATTGTTGATTATTTCACAAAACTATTGACGTTTTACAATAATATAAACTATACTGTGATGCCTTCTTTGGCGAATTCTTCACGATTCCTATTTCTGAAGGCACCCTCTGGGTCGTATTTACCAGCAACTTCATCAAACCATTCTCGTTTGTTCTTGGCGAGATATTTAAGTACTTTCTTGGTACCTTCTCTTTGCGTATCACTGCATTTGCTGCATTCGGTAACGAGGGCATCGGGGATGTTCTCTAAAATATGAACATAGATTAAGTATATAGACAATTTTCTTGTTCAAGTGGGCGAAAGTATGCTCTAAAATATGTAAAAACACAAAAACAATAAATTATAGATAGAATAACTATCTTCATATAATTTAGAAGCAAGTCTGCCGATTTAATAAAAAATAGGGGTAAGTGCAGAGTAGATAAAATAAAATTATTACTATTAAGAGCCCGAGGGACAGCAATTGCCTGAGGTTATTAGGTATGTATTACTGCCTGTATTACTGGCATATTTTCAAGAATTGGTAAGGAATATTTTATGTTTTTCCGTAGATTTGGTAGTAATTGTGTTTATTCGTTGCAGTCAGAAACATAATATATAGTCCGAATTCTTTATGGACTAAATGGTCAATGCTAAAATCGAAGGTGATTATACATGAGAAACGAGATATCACCAAGTTCAATGAACTAGAGGCTTTTTTGAAACGGAAGAGTAAGAGTTATAAGCCGAAAAAGTCTGCTGTTTTATCTCCTAATGATGTTATAAGATTTCTAAAGAACGCTCCTAATGAAATTCATTTATTGCATAAGGTAATTTTTTTCTTATTTTCCTTTTTGTGTGTATTTATTTCCTTTTTTTGTTTTAGGTTGTTTTGATTATGGGTTATTTTGGAGGATGCAGAAGTCAGGAACTTTTGAATATGAAGATATCGGATATAGAGGACCGGGATTCCGTTATGGTAGTGACCGTACTGGAAAGTAAAACTGGTGTATCGAAGAAATTTACAATTGTGGATGAAAAAGAGTTCTCCGCTTTGCCTTTATTAAGACTTTATATGTCTTTGCGTCCTAAAGGTATTGAACGATTTTTTTTGAGCTTCCGACAAAATAAATGTACATCTCAGCCAATTGGAGTTTGGGAAAATCCCCAGCAAAATCGCAATGTATTTAAGATTGCCAAACCCATCTTCCTATACGGAACATTGCCTTCGTCGCACTTCTGCTAATGCTCTAGCTAATGCAGGAGCAACTATGACTAACTTAAAAAGACACAGAGGTTGGAAAAGTTCCACGGTGGCGGAGGGTTATCTGGAGGATATCATCGAATTGAGAAATAAAACGGCGCGTATGTTGTCTACTTTGCCATTAGAAGAGGCAGGTACCTCGACTGTAGTGAACAGAAGCTCCATCCATACAAAAGAAGAAATTGTTTCCAGTGACGGTAGTAATTTTCAGGAACATTTCAAAATTGTACATTTATTATTTGTAATGATGCGAATAAATAAAATATGGTTCAGTTTTCATTTCATAAATATATACACATATATGTATATTAGCATTTTTTATTTTATTTTTACTTGTGAAAGGTAGAGGGAATTATAGAATCTATAATGTCCCAAGGGAGTTATGACCCTCTTTATTGATAGCTTAACTATGACGATATAAGCTTATAATATCCCGGTCAGAAATAAAATATATTTTCATTTCAGAAGCTTTGTTCCGTGGACGAGGTATGCCATTCAACTCTGCACTCGTTTTGATCTAATATTCTCGCCACCAGACGCACTATGCATTCTGTAATATTCTTACAAAAGTTAATTTATTACATATGTAATATGTTATTTGTTACCTATTGCTCTAATTAATCTCTTGACGAAGTCCTTTTGTATTAAAAGTTAAGTACTTGTAACAATATCGAAGATATAGGTGGTTTATCATGTAGCCTAAATGATAAAAAAAATATTTTCGATAGCTGCTGGTGTATTTGTTTTTCTTCCCTATAGAAGCACGAATTATTTTGTATTTTTTATCTACGTACACACGTGCTTGTACTACTAATGTTTTCCAGATTTCCCAGGTTTCCCTCATTCCAGCCCTGAATGGTGGTTAGGACTTGTCAACGTAAGTCGTTTCTAAGGCGCAATTGCGGTCTACTGAATAATAATATGATATCTATCTCCCACACAAGTCTCAGACTTTCGGGATGATCCTTGTAATGAGAATAAGGAGTAGAAATATTATTATAATACTATATCTTTATTATTATTATAATTTATCTTACTTTATATAGATACACATATGTTTTTGTAGTTTTATACATTTGTTATTATCATATATTCTTTGATTTTACGTTTATATGCCTTACTTATTCTGTTATTGGAATTTTTGTATGTTGGATATTTTACAGAAACAAATAAATTAATTAAATAACTATTATACTTGTTATACGATAAAAACGTTGTCTTCATTAAATATTGGTCTATTCTTCATATTATATCTTTATATTATGTCTTTCTTTAGTCTTGAACGAATTTCTACCATTCACGCTTCGTCTTATAGTCGGAAAAGGATGGATATTTACTATGTAGGCAGCCTCACTCGGATATTTGTTGTTAATATAGTATTTATTTACTCTGGTGAAGTCGCTAACATGTTCCATAAAGTTTAATATCATTTTGTATTACATATTATGGGAGATCACACTTATCACAAAAAAATGTAGTTCAATTTATCAGTAATTAATAACAGTTGCAAATGGCTATCTTCAAAAATCAAAATATGAAAAATTACAGGAATGTAAATATTAACTTGAATGCTAATTAATTATTTTATTGCGTAATTTTGTATGTAGATTTGCAGATTGCATTGTAGATTATACAGTGTGCGGCTAAATTATAGAACAGATTAAAAAAAACTGCAATAATTTATTTTTTGTAAAAACGCCGAGACAGGTCTATTTTATTTTGTTTTGGACATTTTTTCACGTGCATCTTATTTTCTACAGGGTGATTCTAAAAAGTGCATACATTTTTTTATAATGGAACACCCTGTATATTTCTACAGATTTGGATAGAACGTTGCCTCCCGAATACAGTAATATAGATATTTATGGGTCTATTTTTAAAAATAACGAAACATGACCAAAAAAGTGCGCCATAAGAGCGATGTGTTGATATCTATCTATCAATATACAGGGTGCTTCAAATTCGATGCAATACATGGGGATCTCAGAAACGGTAAGAGATACGAAGTCGGTTAAATGGAGGCAAAGTTGCGTATTCAGGGGGGCAACAAAATGGTGAAAAGAAATCAAGGCTAGCTTGATTAATTTTCGAAATATTTTGAAAAAACCGAAAATTTCGATTTTCGTTTTTGTTTTTTGGCGGGCCTATTTGATGAGTAGCAAATTTTCCGCAAAACGTTTCGCTTCCCGGAAACCAACATCAACTTAGTTTTTTTAAATACGGACCTGGAATTTTTTTTCAATTTTTTTTAATCATTTTTGTAACTTGATAGAATGCCACCATAAAAGGAACCAGATTTAAACGTTTTGTCTAAGAAAAATCCATCATTAGTATTTTTGTTTCGACTTTTGTTAATTATAGATATTCAATAATATTTTTGAGGTTTCATTTTTATTTACGATAAATAAACAAAAGCTAATAGTAAAACAACGAATTAACAACTATAAACTTTGATGTAATTGAATAAACAATGAATAAACAACAAAATATGTTAAAACTATAAAACCCCTAAAGCAGATGTTATAATAATAACTTAATCCTCCGTCATTATTCATGTAGAGGCGTATTCGTCTTTTTAAGTTTTGAATAGATCTTTCGATTTCCCTTGCAGATATTGCATTCAGAACACGAATAGTGGCATTTCTCAAATCCTCAATGTTATTATATTGATTCTTATATAAAACATTTTTAGTTCGTTCCCATAAGAAATAATCTAATGGGGATAAATCAGGAGCTCTTGCTGGCCATTCTATAGTACCATGATTTCCAATCCATCTGTTTGGAAATGTTTCATTTAAGTAGTTGCACATAATTCCTGAATTATGAGGAAATTCAAATAAAATTAAAAAATTCTAGATTGCTGAAAGCCATTTTTAAGTACCGATAGTGCTTAGTACCGACACAACATTGAAATGTGTTTGTCATAGAAACGTTTGAATAGATAAAACTAAATCTAAGAGGACCACGGAAAATTATAAATGATGGATTTTTCTTTGACAAAACGTTTAAATCTGGTTTCATTTATGGTGGCATTCTATCAATATACAAAAATGATTCCAAAAAATTGGAAAAAAATTCCAGGTCCGCATTTATAAAAATTAAGTTGATATGTTGGTTTCCGGAAAACGAAACGTTTTTCGGAAAATTCACTAACACCATTCGAAAAAGGGCAAAAAATTGCTATAGAAAAGTGCTCTTTATTTTTGAATACCTCATCAAATAGGCCCGCCAAAAAACAAAAACGAAAATCGAAATTTTCGGTTTTTTCAAAATATTTCGAAAACTAATCAAGCTAGCCTTGATTTCTTTTCACCATTATGTTGCCCCCCTGAATACGCAACTTTGCCTCCATTTAACCGACTTCGTATCTCTTATCTGTATATATTACTGTATTCGTGAGACAAGGTTCTATCCAAATCTGTAGAAATATACAGGGTGTTCCATTATAAAAAAAATATTTCGTGCACCTTTCCAGAGTCACCTTATAAAAAATCAGGAAAAACGGCCAATAACAAAATAAGTTCGACCTATCGCGTCGTTTTTACAAAAAATACATTATTTCAGTTTTATTGAATTTGTTCCATAATTTAGCCGGTCACTGTATACACATTTTATGTGGATGGAAGAACACAATTATAGAAATAGTTATTTTTGATATCCTATAGTGCATATGACCTATGAGAAGTATAATAAGGTAGCTATATACCTATTATAACCACTATGACCTAGTATTGTATGACTTATAATCTACTATCCGTGAATTTAAAACATTAACTGAATATCTACTACAAATAATAATACCAAATATATCGTGACCTTAGCCTTACAATTGTTTTCTGGTACAAGAAAATAAATATAACATTACGGAAACATTCAGTTCTGTGGTAAACAGAATTTTATCTCTTTAAAATCAGAGGACACTAAAAGCAACATGTAAGTTTTATGGCGATTATTTAAATATATTCGGTTAGCATTGATCCTTCTCGAATTAATCAAAATAAAAATATTTTCCTTGCTCTGTAGGTTATTTAGATATATTTAAATGTTATTTATCTCAATAATATGAGCAAAAATAGGCCTAAATTAATTTAAATTTGAAATTATATGGCTTGAAAAATATTTACTTGTTTTCTGATAATTTTACTGTTTTAAAATCACATGTTTAAAAAGATTATTTGTTAAAATCTAGAAAATTTGGAGTGACAGCTCGAGATTGTCGACTTGATTAAGGACAATAACAAAAAAGCTGCTCTATTTTCAATATACGGATGTTAATGAAAAGCATTTTTTAATTGTTTGAATATTTTTCATTATAAATATCTTTGCCATATTTTAGGGCTCTATGTGACAAATCTAAATGAGTAACTTACTGCTGAAGAGATAGTCGCTTTTAACATCTTTCTAAATATGATTTGGAGCTGGATTAATTCAGTTTTATTTAAATAACATACTTTCATTTTTTGCTTTGACTTTTAGTGTATCATTGATTTTGCTATATTTCTCAATCTCAACTATTTCCCTTTCTCTTTAGTGATATACATCGTTGTACCACACCTTATACGAACTGTTTTTCTGGATTATAAATTTTTTTTTCTTCAAGCGTGCAACAATACGAGCCCTAACAACTAAATGTTGGGACAAGATAATATTTTGGAAATAATACAATAGCTTATCAAAACGACTGAATTATTTTATTTATTTTTTTAAATACAAACATAACAATATATTCTAGACTATTTGAAAACATTTCCGTGCCATGGTAAAGGAATAGGCATTAATCATAGCGTACTTTGTCATTGGAAGGTCAAATTTGCTGACAACTAAATGTTGGGACAAACAAGAAGCAACTTTAATTTAATACGGGGTCACATCGCCCTTAGCTTTAACAACTGCTTGAACTCTTGCAGGCATTGTATTAACCAAGGACTGACACGCTTGAGGAGAAAAATTATCACAAATCTCTTGTAGTTTTGTCCGCAAATCAGAAATAGTGCGTTGAGGATGGTTTCTTAAATACTGCTTCATTTTATGCCATACAGTTATCACATTTAGATCCGGAGTGCTGGCTAGATGAGATAAAACCTTTATATTATTATCACCAAACAATTTTTTGGTAGATTTTGCCGAATGACATGATGCTCCATCTTGGTGGAAGATGAAATCCTCATTAGGAAACAATTTTGCGCGCTAGGTAAAAGTGATGTCTGAAGTATCTCTTGTTATTTTTAAATATTTACAGTACCATCTATAAATTTTAAAATGCATAGCCCGTTGCCGACATGCAGCCCCAAACCATAATTCCCTTTGGAAACTTCACAACCCTTTTTAAACAGTCTTTATGAAAAGCTTCTGCTTTATTTCGTATTATCCGTTTACGGTGATCTCCAACGCAAACATCAAATTTCGCCTCATTACTAAATATTATTTTATTCCAGTCATTTTCTGTCCACAGAAGTTTAGATTTTGCCCAATTGTAACGGTTCTTATTTTGAATCTCTGTCAATAGCGGTTTTTCTTCGGCCTAAATACGAATTTGGATCAATTTTTTGCTAATGGATGAACCATACAAAACTGAACTTACCTTGTAAAATCCCAAACCGCATTTATGAATGTATTTTCGGCAACATTCTCTAGATATATTTAATCCACTTGCCCTGTTCCATTGAGCAGTTATGTCTCGAACAGTACTTCTTCTCGTGGATTTGCATAATTTAACTAAATTTCGTAAATCTCTTTGTGACACAACTTTTGGTCTCCCCGAACTTTTACCTCGAACATCCACATTGGCAGACTCACCATATTTTTTCACTATATTATAGACTGTGGTCTTTGGAATAGGTAAATTACTAGAAATTTTACGCATTGTCTTACCCGCATTGTATTGGTGAATGATAATTTCACGTAATTTCTGTTCGGTAGCTTTTGCACGACCCATTATTCCAATTTAAATTAACAAAATTTAAATATTTCAACAAATACTACTACTTATAACTATTTACATCACTTACAAACTGTCAATGAATAAATAAAACGTTTTTTTGATGTTTATATAGCGTTTTTTAAACATTTTAAATGAGAGATTTGTGCTTGTCCCAACATTTAGTTGTCAGCCAATTTGGTCTTCCAATGACTAAATACGCTATGATTACTACTGATTGCTTCACCATGGCACGAAAATGTGTTCAAATAGTCTAGGATATATTGTTATGTCTGTATTTAAAAAAATAAACAAAATAATTCAGCAGTTTTGATGAGCCATTGTATTATATCCAAAATAATACCTTGTCCCAACATTTAGTTGTTAGGGCTCGTACTTACATTATATTATGTTATGTAGGACGTATTATAGGACATATAGGCCTATTGATTTACTAGTCAAGAAATATTCTCATTTTTTTACTAGTACACAGTAAAAAAAACCGACTAATTTTAACACTGAATCCACACTCATCAGTGTGTATACAGGGCGCCCTATTTCTTGACCCGTTGCATGGGTAACTTTTTTATTAGTAGAGATACAAAAACGCTTAAATGAGCAAATTAGTGCAGTTTCGTATTAGTAATTCTACGGTAAGACGAAAAATTATATACGGGGGAAGGTTGAAAAGTTATTGACAAAAAACGAAAAATCCAACTTTTCTATTATCCCTCGTAGCTCGTTCATTTGAAGAGTTAGAGAAAAATGCTTCACATGTTTTTTGCAGTATTTTTCATGTAAAATGAGATGCACTTGCTACTTTTTATATATCTCTTAAAATGGTTGAGAATCACAGTAAAATATATTTTTTTTAAATGTAATGGATAGGTGGCTGTGACATTAACCGAAAGTCCCCTTTTTTCTCTTTCAGATGATATAACATAGTCCATATTTTATCCTTACAAAAGTAATAATAATCGTTGTTTTTAAAGAAAGTTTATTGTCACATCAAGAATGCTATGGATTATGGAACAAAAGAATGTTTTGAGAACAGAAATTATTAATTAATTAATTATATTGAAGTAAATGTTCGAAATGACCACCATCCTGTTGGATACATAGTAAGCAACGTTTCTGGATACTTCTTAAAACATTATTTATTGTATGTCCATGTATGCTTTTAATTGCATCTTGAACCCTGACTCTTAGATCCTTTATATCTAGAGGAGCTGTTACATAAACTTTATCTTTCAATAACCCCCAAAGAAAGAAATCTAAGGGGGTCAAATCAGGTGTTCGCGCTGGCCAGTCGATATCCATTCTATTTCCTATAACATTATCAAACTGTTCATGTAAATATTGTTTTACCTCGCGGGAATTATGCGCAGGTGCTCCATCGTGTTGGAAGTATTTAAGATTTCTAAAAATATGAAGTGGTAATTCATTTAAATATTCCTCTGTTAGAGTATTCCTTAGAAAATGAAGGTAATTATTCGCATTCAAATTATCTTCGTAAAAATATGGGCCAATAATTTTGCCACAAAAAATTCCACACCACACATTTATCCCAAATTGACGTTGATTTCTTCTTTCAGAAACAAGATGTGGATTTTCTCGGCACCACATTATGTTATTATGGCGGTTAAAAATATCATTGTTGGTAAATCTACTTTCATCACTGAATAAAATCTTTTTCCAGAAGTCTAGATCCTCTTCGCATTTTGAAATGTACCATCGACAAAATGTCATCCTTCTTTGATTATCAGCTGGATATAAAGTATTGCATATGGAATAATGATAAGGCTTTAAATTGTTACCTTTTAAAATAGCTCTTACAGTTTCCTTGGAAGTGTTGCAGTGATGTGCAATTTCTGCAGTTGAAGAATCAGGTTTAAAATTTACATAAGCCAAAACATTTATTTCAGTGTCTTCATTGAAGTTTCTTTCATCCTTAGGCTTTGAAAAAGAACCGTATAATCGTATATTATTTTCCAGCTGTCTAAATATTCTATGATGGGGTTGTCTTCGTTCCATGTAAGTTTCAAAATAAAGATTCGCTGCAGCTTGTGCATCTCGATTTTGGTTATAATAACAAAATAGCATATCATTTTTCTCTTCGTTGGTGTACATATTTGCAACACTATTATTTTGTATGCAGTATTAATAATAAACAATAAACTACTTAACAAAAACTAAAAATGTCACTTATGATCTGTCAATAATTAAATGCCAACTAGACGTTTTTAAAAATATCAGGAATCTTATTTTTTGTTTTATTTCCATAGCATTCTTGATGTGACAATAAACTTTCTTTAAAAACAACGATTATTATTACTTTTGTAAGGATAAAATATGGACTATGTTATATCATCTGAAAGAGAAAAAAGGGGACTTTCGGTTAATGTCACAGCCACCTATCCATTACATTTAAAAAAAATATATTTTACTGTGATTCTCAACCATTTTAAGAGATATATAAAAAGTAGCAAGTGCATGTCATTTTACATGAAAAATACTGCAAAAAACATGTGAAGCATTTTTCTCTAACTCTTCAAATGAACGAGCTACGAGGGATAATAGAAAAGTTGGATTTTTCGTTTTTTGTCAATAACTTTTCAACCTTCCCCCGTATATAATTTTTCGCCTTACCGTAGAATTACTAATACGAAACTGCACTAATTTGCTCATTTAAGCGTTTTTGTATCTCTACTAATAAAAAAGTTACCCATGCAACGGGTCAAGAAATAGGGCGCCCTGTATAGTCCACACTCGGCAGTGTTACACATATCGGTGTATTATTACATTACATAAAGGTAATTTAACACAGTAGATTTTACAAGGTAATGTGTAATAGTTAATTATTCACCGTGTAATTATTCCGTATTTATGGCGGATTGATTCATTTTTAACACATGGTTTTGTAAATTTTAGTACAATTTATGAGTACTTCTACAAACTTGGCGGGTATATCGATCGTGTAATATGAGTTCTAAATGTTTAGTTATTATACCACCCAATTCGTGTTAAAAATAACACTGCAGCAAATTACGATTACAACTTGGTAATTTTACCATTTGTCTTTTTTTACTGTGTAGGTACAAAAAAGTAAAATTGTAATCATAACAGCGTATTAGAAAAAAGATTGATGTAGCAAAGATTTCTCAGAATTGTCAGTTTGAAATAATTAATCTCGTGTCAAGTAATCACGTCAGATCGCTTTTAGTACAAGCATAAGCATTTTGACGCTTGAAGAAAAAATAAGTAGTATATGTCACTCCCAGTGTTATAAAGCTCTTTATGTGTTTCGTCCAGTTTACACAGCCTTGGCTAACACCTCTGCTGTGTAAACTTCTGGGCTCAACAAAGTAATGTTGACCTTCTACTCCTAGTAACATAATATACTATTACTCGATATTGTAAAAGCGAAAAAAATTTAGGTATTTGAAAATATTTTTTCAGCGTAAATATGTATTTAATTTTTTTTTAATCGTATATTCATATTATACTCATTGTTCCCTATCTTCTCCTAAAATGAATGTACTAATGACTAAATCAGTCTATACAGGGTGAGTCAGTTTATACTAGCAGGACTCTGGCATTTGATAGAGCACCTGATTTTAAGTTAAGTTTGTCATATAAACATATGTCGGGAATCGCTTCGTTTTTGAGATTCAAAGTTTTGTTTTTTTTTAGTGTTTTCCACACAGCTCCTATACTCTTTAAGATAATTTATTCAAATTTTTACGGTAGATTACCTATGATGGTCCACAAATTTTGACATATGTAAAAGATTTGAAAACGTACAAGGTGATATTTTTTCGGGGGTCAGGCCCCCTTTTATCGCCCAGAACTTTTTTGTGGTGCGCCACTGACTGCTGATTTGCCAAAATTTGGATTCCATGTTCAATTTAGAAACTTTTTCGTCTTTTGCATCTTTATCGTAGCTGTAACAGTTATCGAGTAATTTGAAAAAGTCTATGAAAGAATATGTTATTAAAAAAAATATTTTCATCAAAATTTTCACTAAAAACAATTATTGTCAAACGAAAGTTCATTAATCTAAATTGTCAAAGGTTACATACTTACAATACAACTTTTGCCACTAATTATTTATTTTTTTGTAGCATTTCAAAGACTTTTAATAACTAATAAAATAATTAAGAATTAATAATAAACCAAGGTCTACATCCTGGCAACGAACAACGCATAGTGAATTTTTGTTGTTGGATCCTTAACACATTAGAAAATAATAGGACTTTCTTATCCAACGTATTATGGACTGATGAATCTTACTTCACCCGACGTGGGATAGTAAATTTCAAGTCAACATATTTGGGTAGAGCAAAATCCACGTGCTATTAGGCCAAGAAAATTCCAAAATGAGTTTAGCATTAACGTATGGGTTGGAATTTTTGAAAATCGTTTATTTGGACCATATTTTTGCCAGAAAGGATCAGATCGCAAAAGTTCTTAGAGTTTCTAGAAACCGAGCATCCTAATATGTGGGAAGATGTCCCTCTAAATTTAAGACAACAAGCTTGGTTCCAATTGGATTGCTGCCCAGCTCATTTTGGAGAAAATGTAAGAGATTGGTTAGACGACAATTATCCATGGAGGTGGATTGGACGTAGAGGTCCAATCGCACGGCCCCCAGGTTCCCCAGATATAACCAATGGATTTTTATTTTTTTTGTGAAGGGCTTTTTTTAAAAAAAAGTGTATGCCACTCCTGTTCAAGATGCTGACGATCTTAGAGGGCGTAGAAGGCATGTTTGCGAAGACATAAGAGTTCATCACTTAGTTTCAGCAAGAAGGTCTATTGAAACGAGATGCCGATTATGTATGGATCACATTTTGAAAATTTTAATTTGAAAATAAAATTATTTCGGGTTATTTGTAAAGTGTATTTGCCTTGGTTTATTATTAGTTCTTAATTATTTTACTTAGTTATTAAGTCTCTGAAATGCTACAAAAAATAAATAATTAGTGGCAAAAGTTGTACTGTAAGTATGTAACCTTTGACAATTTAGATTAATGAACTTTCGTTTGACAATAATTATTGTTTTTAGTGAAAATTTTAATAAAAATATTTTTTTTAATAACATATTCTTTCAGAGATTTCTTCAAATTACTCGACAACAGTTACAGCTACGATAAAAATGCAAGATACAAAAATTTTTCTAAATTGAACGTGGAATCCAAATTTTGGCAAATAAGCAGAAGTGGCGTACCACAAAAAATTCTGAACGGTAAAAGGGGGCCTGACCTCCGAAAAAAATATCACCCTGTACGTTTTCAAATTGTCTACATTTGTCAAAACTTGTAAACCGTCATAAGTAATCTATGGTAAAAATTTGAATAAATTATCTCAAAAACTATAGGAGTTGTGTGGAAAATACTAAAAAAAAAAACAAAACTTTGACACCCTGTATCTCAAAAACGAAGCGATTCCCGACATATGTTTATATGACAAACTTAACTTAAAATCAGGTGTTCTATCGAATGCCAGAGTCCTGCTAGTATAAACTGACTCACCCTGTATATATAGACAAACATCCACACAGTTTGAAAGGTTTTCAATCATATGGAACGATTTTGGAAGAGTACAATTTGCGCCTTTGCAATTTGCTCAATTTGCCTAATTACAATTTTTAGAATACTATCATAAAACACAATAAAAGTTAATTAATAAAAGTGCCTGCCTGCATTTGCGTTCAAATTGTCAAAGTAGACTATCATTGTGTTTCAACAAAATTATACAAATTTAAAAATTTTTAATGTAAATTGAAAACATTTTGAAAGAATAGTAAAAATTGTTCATTTGACACATATGTTTAAATTCACATTAACACATTAAGTTTAAAATTTTAATCCCATGTAGGCGCGTGCTATTTTTGGGATATTGTAAATTGGCCTGGTATTAATTTTCCTTTGATCGAAGACCTTTTAACTTTTATTACACAGAAAAGTTAAAAGGTTTTCAATGTTTTCATCAAAAGAGAATGACCAATCAGGCCAATTTATAATTTCCCAAGTGAACTGAAATTTGACCTTAAAATTAAGTCAGATGCGTCCAAACTCAAAACATCCTTTACTATTCTTTCAAAATATGTATTACAAATTTTACATTTGTGTAATTTTGTTGTAACACTGATAGTCTTCTTGCATCAGTAATGGAAGTACCACATGTTACATATTAGTATTAAGGCATTAAGTATAATCATCAACCAACTTAAATATGCTGTATTATTTTTGTACCATTTTTCTATGTTGTTTCCTATTTCAACAAACAGTAATTAAAAAAAATCTAAACTGTCGAAAGCGGAATACAAAAATTTCGTTAGAAGTTAGCTAAAGTATAATTATCATATGTACGAATTTAAAAATGATTCAGAAGGTTAAAAAAGTTCATTTTGCTTAATTTGCTTCTTTCATAAATGTTCCCTATCTATAATTTAATGCACCACAATATATTCGAGGATTAAAGTGTAGATAATTATTCTTTGCTGGTCTCTTATTATTGTGTTTCCTGTAATCTGTATTTTTCCGAATTTCTTCATGTGCCCTGAAGAATTTGAATGCATAAAGTTGATTTGACAATGTGCAAAAGTATTTCTCGAAATCAGATATGTTTTTAGATAAACGGAAAAATTTACGGAATTAGTTTGCCATGAAATATTGGCTATTAATTACATTGTTCCGGAAGGCTTATATTTTTCCTGCATATACACAGTAAAAAAAGACAAATGGTAAAATTACTAAATGGTAATGGTAATTTGCTGCAGTGTTATTTTTAACACGAACTAGGTAGTATAATAACTAAACCTTTAGAACTCATATTACACGAACGATATACCCGCCAAGTTTGTAGAAGTACTCATAAATTGTGGTAAAATTTACCAAAACCCTGTGTTAAAAATTAATCAATCCGCCATAAATATGGAATAATTACACGGTGAATAATTAACTATTACACATTATCTTGTAAAATTTACTGTGTTAAATTACTTTTATGTAATGTAATAATACACCGATATGTCTAACACTGCCAAGTGTGGACTATATACACACTGATGAGTGTGGATTCAGTGTTAAAATCAGTCGGATTTTTTTACTGTGTATTTGCTTATATCAAACAGAAATTCTCAAGTAAGATAATTAAAATATGAGTAAAAGAACTGAAGGAACGGCAGATAACGATGAAGAATTTAATTTATGAACTAATTCCAGGAAATATGTTTATACTAGATTTACTGCTTCACTATACTATCTCAGTAGGCGAAAAAATATTGCACCGTAGTTTTCAACTGAACACTAGGTGTATATCTTGGAAATGTTCAAACAAAGCAAGTTAATAACTTAAAAAGAAAAATCATTTAAAAACTTCAAAAATTTCCAAATTATAATTTTCCTAGCTGCATAGAAAGGATATCTAAATAAATACCATCCAAATAAATACTACCTATACTTGTATACAAATTAGGCCATTTTATTAAAAACTTGTTAGTATTAAGCTACCGATGATGAGTACATAGTACTCGAAATTTACATTTAGCATCGCTAAAAATAAAAGTGAAGAAATATGTATCGACTTTTGACGAACTCATCCGTCTGGTTAAAGTTAATGATTATTTGATTTTATTTTCAAATTTATTATTTACTTGTATAATAAAATTATTACTTACTTCTCAATTCTAGACCATCTGGAGTACAATTGCCTCTTTCCATTATACAGTCTATATAGTTTTTCAGAAGACGATCACTTTTGAGAATTTGATCTAAATCTACATTGTCATATTTGGTAGTATATTTTTGACTTGCCACTACACTAATTAAAACGATGAATGCTATTAAAGTAAACCCCCTCATTTTGTATTCAATAAAGACAGAAAATGTATTAGTATACAACGGTTGACTTGTATTTATACCCTTTAGTTTTAGAGGGGACTAGTATACAACAGCCATAGGTTCAGGGGCATACACTACTTTTAATTTAGGAGGGTATAAAATAAACTAAAATAATAAATTTCATTTTAATTTCCTAATTTTCAAAACAAATTATGAAGTAAAAATAATATACACTGAAAGTAGTTGAAATATATTTGGCAATTACATCCTTTTGTCAAGTTACTGAAGTAACTAGGCTTGATTTGATGATCAATATTTGACTTGGGTAGTAATCTTGAAAGGGTAGGTTGGGTAGGACTAAATTGAAAGGGCTATTTCTGTAAGTTTAATTAATAAAATAATTAGGAAACGTAAATTTAAATAGACACTTCGAAAATCTTCAACTTTTCAAAATGAAAAAGAAACCTCGTTTTGGTAAGGTTTTTAAAGATGTAGGTATGTCAGTGGTTTATTCTTCGACAAATAAACAACAACTTTTAGGCAACCCAAAAGTTAAAATAGAAACTAAGGAGAAATCGGGGGTTTGCGAAATTAGCTGTAAAGACTCTATAGACACCAAGACAAACTAGAAAGTTAATTGAAACTAGATTCAATGAACATATGGCTCATCTCAAATATGGTAGAACAGATAAGTCTAATGTCGCCCAACGTGCGTTTGAGAACAACCATAAATAGTAGCAATTTGGGACTGATTAGGAATGTAACAAATGGCAGACAGCTGGATGCATTTGATAGTTTGGAAATTGTAAAAATATTTAGTGCAATGCGGTGAATAAACGTACGGTGATTTATTGGGTTAATAAATCACTGTACGCAGTAACAATAGTTTAGGTGTAAAAAGGACATAGAGTTAGCATAGGTGTAGTTTTAATCATCTCCAGCTGATGCCAACTTGGTTGGCGAAATGCGCGTCGAGTGCAGTATAGTATCACTGATTACAGTACTGACACTACAACTCGGAAAAATTGAATAGAAACTACAATAATGACAGAAGCTGAAGTAGTGATATTGCTGAATTTTTTAGCTGATGTAGTTTTATCGCCGGAGTCTTAATTTCTCAAGAGAAATCCTGGATCTCTTTAAGTTGAAGGTATATGTAAATGTATAAAAGTTTTTATATATTTACAAATAAGAGAGATAATAGTTCATATACATATAGCATGTGTACAGCATAGGATATGTTTGTATTTTTTTTTGTATACTATAAATACATAAGATATAATTGCAGTGAGTCGTATCTACGTTATTTATTTGTTGTTACGGGGATCCTACTGAAACAAAAGTCCAGAAAATTATTACATCTTAAGTACAAAATCATAACAAAAGTTTCTTACAAGTTTCTTGTAAATATATTTTTATAAATGTATTTACTATAAAAAAATTAAAAGTAGTGGGGCTGGGTGGGAATACGTCTGGAGTACGAAAATATATAAAATTTCTTAACAATTTTCAAAGGATAAGGATCCTTTCCTTAATAATAAGGTTCCTTTTTACTATAATTATCTTTAATCTCAAAAAAAAATTATTTGCTTTTATTTTTCTTTCATTTATATCAAAATTATTTTAGGATTTATGAGTGTATTGCTTTTGTACCTACGCCTATGAAAATAAATAGTGTTTAGGGTATTGGACTAAAAAACTACATTTATATCCACCTTGACAATAACCACGTGTTTTATAAATACCAAGTCATTTCTACTAAATTATAGCTATTTTTTCGAATAATTTCGTTATAAAAAGCATTATTATTAATTAAATCGTAGTGGGAAAATAAATAATCCATATACATTTTTTACTTTCAAATATATTTACTACTTGTTTGGAATATGGCTAGTGGCAACGTTCAGATTTTGTTTATACATATACATACCTACTTCCTTATTTTTTAGTTAATTTGATACAAATTAGGGCCTCTTAGAAACAAATAATCAAAGAGCATAATAGTTATTTAACATAGTGGGATTAATAGGTATATTCAAATTGTATGTAACTTAATTGTGGTGCGTTTTCATGATTCATAGTTCCTTTTGGGTTACACCACCCGTAAAATAACAAAAATCAGGAAATCAGAAGCATACAAATTAAATATTCAAAGGGCAGTATCAAGGTAAACTTCTAAAGTTTGCCCCAAAACATTTGTATTTTGGACAAACTTTAGAAATTTACCTTTATACTGCACTTTGAATATTTAATTTGTATGCTTCAGATTTTCTGCTTTTTGTTATTTTACAGGTGGTGTAATCCCAAAAGAAACTATGAATCATGTATATTCATTTTTTTTATCATATATTTCTAACATTTATAATCAGCTCAAGTGTATTTCACTGACATGAGGCCATTATATTCAACGAAGTAATAGTTAGATATAAGTAAAAATTCCGAAGTGCGTACTGAATTTCCTTATACTCGCATCAAGTTAAAAATCAATCAGATTGAACACTTCGAAATATGTTAAACAAATTTCAGTTTACAAAGCAATAATGCATAAACCACACTGTAACCAGTATTTTCGCATGTAAACATTTTCGTTTGAAAGGCAAAATGTTAAAGAGCTGATTTATGATAAAGTTCCATATAGTTATTTTGAAAACGCAGAACATTCTGGTTGTATGGTTTTACACTGTCAAGTGACTTATTTTCCAAATATGGAAAGTTATATGGTACATTTTCCTTTTCTAGATAATTAGTTTTTTCACTATTAAACTTCACTATGAAAACAATGTGGACAAGGCGTGGTAGCGAATTAGCGTTCGTATCTTCAATATAAAGGCTAAGCAAGCTTTCTTGTAATTATAGTACTTGGATCGATGGCCATGCAGGGTAGACCCCCGATGACTGCGCAGTGGTCTGTACGTCGGTGAATTAACAAAAGCTATACAAACTTAGACGAGGTTTGTTCCAAAGACGTATCAGTCCTCGAGTAAGATGAAAAACCAGCGTTTTTCGGAGAAATACAAATTTCTAGATTAGGGGTTGCTCGTGTCCTCGTAGTCGATGATTGACTTTAGTCTTGATTTTGGAATAATTGTTTCCTTGAATTAACAAAGGATTCACTCAATACTTTAAATGTGTATTACTCCTAGTTCATTTGCCCGATTTAAATATATTTTTCAATTGTTCTTATTATTTTTTAGTATCGACGTACCAACAAACTAAAACTAAAAGACATACTTATTGTTTCAGAGCAAGAACTCATGCCCAGTAAAAAATATAAAGCATTTATAATAATTATGTTTACAAGCCGACAATAATAGACGGTTAGGTTTAACCTTCACCGAGTTGAAGGCTATAGTTTATTTTCTAACTATTTGCTTCACTTAACTTTATTTACAGGTGCGTATAGCACAGATTACTTTCAGATTTTGGACATGATTAGCGAATTTTAAACGTTGCACAGCTATATTTCATACTTACAGGAAAGAATTAAAATAATCCACTTGGATACAGATTTTCTGTATCCATGATATTTCTACAAATCCTACAAATTTCTACAAAACAAATGTTATTTTGTTTAAAACGAAACATGGCCTAAGGCGTGAAATATATTTATATTATTTACATCTTTCTTTATATAGGAATTAAGCCAAAAAGCTAACTGAGATAAAGAGATAAATTATTAATGAAATATTATGGTTCAATAATGTTTTGTATTTCCTAGGTATGCAAAGGAATAACCTTAATTATTTTTAAGATATGTCGTAAACAACTACTTGGCGTACAACAGGGACCAACGAACGTTGAATTACAATGGCATATCTTCATATAATCTCAACTTATTGTTTTTAATATATTTTTCTTTTTAATAGTGTTATCTATATTTTTTAAATAATGAAATATTAAACAAGAATTACATTAAAAATAATTATTTTTGGCTACGTACCTTTTGTATTAAAAGAAAAACATAAGAAGGAAAATGTATTAAAGACAATAAGTTGAGGTATAAAGATATGTCGTTGTAATTCAATTTTTAAAAACAATGAAGTTATTCCTTTGCATACCTAGGAATAGGTAACTCTCGTTACCTATTATATAAATACAGTTATGATTCAATAAAGTTTTGTATAAATACAAAACTTTATTGAATCATAATATTTCATTAATAATTTATCTGTTAGATTTTTGGCTTAATTCCTATATAAAGAAAGATGTAAACAGTTAAGCTAATAAATAATATTAAAAGTATACTATTAAAAATATTTATATTATATAAGTAGGGAGGTGCTTATATTATGACAGGTACTTTTTAAAATTTTGTAGATTTAAAATTGTAGATTTTTATTTATGATGTATTAAAATCTCTGTTTTTCTTAGCCTTCGGGCCTCGGGCGCTTTACACAAAAAACGCTACTTATTTCTTATTATTTTGTTTACCGGCTTCAATACCTAACGTGGAAATCAAAACAACAGCAACACAGGTGCTTTTAACTGAATAGGTATAATAGGAAAATTTATTCTTTATTTCTATATGAATATGCCAAATATTAACCATGCCAATGAGTTATTGCAGAAAACATCTAAAATTATAATACTACAGTTATACTACCATGTCCCAAAATTGTTGCTGCAGCGGACTAAGTTTGACACGTTTGACGTAAGGTCTAGATTTGCAGGAATTTAGTGGACGGATATATATGTTGGGAAGGGAATTATCATTTATGAATGAGTTCCTTTTAAAAGTTCATCCTCGCACCATCTATAAAATTTGTAAAAGGTGGAAGTTTAACTTATTTTGTAGAGATGGTGCTTGTGTGTAGGGTTGTGAACGGTTCCATAAGGAGTAAAGGACTAGACGCAGATTAAATATCGTGCATGCATTGAAGTGAGTTAAATAAACACAAAATATTATATATAAACATAAACAAGATAAAATAAATAATGATAAATAATCAAGAACATTATAAGAAATCAAGTCAACAATGTTATTATTTAATACATACACCAATCATATAATTAGGTTCTTAGCATTACCTAGCATCGATATCTCCTGCATCTCCTGCATTACCTAGTATCGAATTTATGCATCTACTGATTAAATAAAATTTTAAAAATGATTTTATTTAAATAGTTGATAAGCATTGTGAATTCAATTATAGTACTTATACCTATGCGTATCTGGGCCCGCAGGTTATTATTACATATAGCTGCTGAATAAAGTACCTAAAGATCTTTAGATTGTATCATACCTACCTACAACGAGTGTGTCAGAAATTCGACACAAGCAGCATATTTATATATCTCGGTTATTACAAGTATAGTGCATGCACACGAAAAAAAGTCAGTAGTATTTGTAGCAAAAATTCATTAGCTGATTAAAATTTGATACTACAGCTAATATGAATTGGTATCATAGTTTATCAAGGAGATATCGATGCTAGGTGTAGGTATTGAATAAATTTCCGAATGTAATTCAACGTTTTATCCTCGACCAGCAGGGCCAAAACCGGTCAATTAGGAGAGTGAAAGCCGTGTGAGACAGGTGAAAAATTCTTGTCTTCAAAAACGTCAGATTTGATAAATTTGTTTTGACCAAGAATACCTATTTATTTTCTGAGAATTAGAAAATCGTGGAGTCGTTTCTATGACTATAAAATCGAGGCGTGGTATTATCAATTTTAATACACTAGAGTGTATTAGAAGGCCTCTAATCCTCGGAAAACAGACGTATTAAACCTTCCTAATATAGTGGTCGTGGATAACAATTTTATTTAATCAGTAGATGCATAAATTCGATGTTAAGTAATGCAGGAGATGCAGGAGATATCGATGCTAGGTAATGCTAAGAACCTAATGTATATCTATTTTACAAATATAATAAAATATTGTGCAGAGATATCTTTCCCAGTCACTAAAATCAAGGAAAGCAGGTCCAAAGATAAAATGTGGTTAACTCGAGGCATTAGAATTTCCGCTCAACATTTAAAAGAATTGCACCGTGAGATGCGCACAATAAAAAGTGTACAGACTATTCATCATTATAAAAAATATAAAAAAATTTATGAAAAAGTTATTGTAGCAGCAAAAAAACTTTATAATGATAGATTATACCAGGGTTCTAATAATAAAAGCAAAACTGTCTGGAAAATAATAAATAAAAGTATAAACAAGACCAAAAGTACCACGAAAATACCATACCTTATTTTAAATAATTGTAGGGAAACAAATCAGGTAATGATAGCAAATTCGTTCGTTGATTACTTTGCTGAAATTCCATACAGGGTGGGTATTGAATCAGGTGGTATACATAGTAATACCTGTTATTCTATAAATCAATTAAATAATACAATGTTTTTGAGTCCTGTCTCTGAAAACACTATATATAATGCTATTCTGAAGCTGAAATGTTCAAATTCTACGGGAATCGATTTAATTTCTTCTAACGTTTTAAAAGTCGCTGTAAACTACATTACATATCCCTTAACTTTTCTTATTAACATGTCAATAGAAAAAGGTATGTTTCCTGAAATATTTAAAACTGCACTAATCATTCCATTGCATAAAAAAGATGATAAAGATAATATTGAGAATTATCGTCCCATTTCGTTGCTGAGTACAATCTCAAAAGTATTGGAAAGGGTAGTTTTCGATCAAATCTCAAATTTTTTAACAGCAAATAACTTATTGCATGATGCACAGCACGGTTTTCGGAAAAAAAGAAATACGCAATCCGCGATATTACGATTCATTAATGAGTTATATTTTTCGTTAGATAATAATAAAAAATGTTTAGGTTTATTTATGGACTTAAGCAAGGCGTTTGATCTTGTCAACCATGATTTACTTAAAGAAAAACTTCAAAAATATGGCCTGAGGGGTAAAGTTTACGACTGGTTGACTTCGTATCTTTATCAAAGGAGACAGGTTGTAGAAATAAATGGCATTCGCTCTAAAGAGGTTAATGTAAAAATTGGCGTTCCTCAGGGTTCCATTTTGGGCCCATTAATGTTCCTGTTATTTATAAATGATCTTCCTGGTATGAGGGAGTGTGGAGGTAACCTAACCATGTTTGCAGATGACAACACCTATTTATGCAATGAAACCTCTGTTGCAGATGCAGTAATAAAAATGCAACAAATGATTATTTACTTTAAAGACTGGTTTACTAACAATAAACTGTGTCTCAATACCTCGAAAACAGTATTTATCAATTTTACACCTCGAACATCTATAATTAATGAAAGCCAGTTGTTGAAGGCTGGGAATAAGTCAATAGCTCAAGTTCAAAACACAAAATTTCTTGGACTGTATCTAGACAATATGCTGAATTGGGACATACATATTGAAAATCTGTGTACCAAACTGTCATCAATGTGTTATGCAATTTCAAGACTAAAAATTGTTAGTAATGTATCGACTTTAATGGCATTTTATCATGCTCAGTTTGTATCTCGTTTACGCTATTGTGTAGTATTTTGGGGCTCATCGAATCACTTAAACAGACTTTTTAAATTGCAAAAGAAAGCACTTAGAACGATAGTAGGTATATCCCATTGTACATCTTGTAGGCTGCACTTTAGAAATCTTAAACTCTTAACATTGCCATGCATATATATTTATGAACTGTTACTATATGTAAGAACCAATCTAAGTCAGTTTACATTAAATAGTGACTTTCATGAGTATGAAACCAGAACAAGAAACTTATTGTCAGTGCAAAAGCATAATCTATCTTTGTACGAAAAAACTCCGTGTTATTTAGGCGTGAAATTGTATAATAGGTTGAATCCAGATATAAAAAATATCAAAAATTTTAAATTGTTTAAAGAAAAAATACAAATGTTACTGCTGAATCATAGTTTTTATAGCACTACTGAATTTTTTGATTGTCGTTTTTAATTGTTTTTAATTGTTTTTATTTGTTTAACCGATATATTTAATGTATACTGTTATCACAGCAGAATTATTATGTTGTGCTATTGTTTTTCACTAATACTTTGTATTAATATAGTGAGACGTTTTGACGTTGTTCTTTTAACTAAGTATCGTGCTGTATTGTGTTTAACTGTTTATATTTTACTATTACTATTTTACTACTACTATTTTACTATTACTATTTACTATTTTTTATAACTGTTTAACATTTTGTAATTTAATAATGCATGATATTTGATAACTAGTCACATAATGATTAACTTGTAAACTTTACTGACTTTTCCTATACTATGTAATATAGTCCATTGGAATAAATATATCTATCTATCTATCTATCTATCTATCTATCTATCTATCTATCTATCTATCTATCTATCTATCTATCTATCTATCTATGATTGATGTACACTAAATAATAACATTGTTGACTTGCTAATGATAATGTTCTTGATTATTTATCCTTGTTTATATTATCTTGTTTATGTTTATTTATAATATTTTGTGTTTATTTAACTCACTTCAATGCATGTATAATATATTTAATCTGCGTCTTATGTAAAATCCGCAGATGGTTACGTACACTGAAGAAAATGTTACAGTCAAAATAGGTGGCAATTTATTTACCTTCATGTTTACTCTAATTTTCTTATCGACCTTAATTTTACAAATAAACTGTAAAGTTCTATTGTAAAATTATTTTGAATGGTAATTTTACATTCGACTAATGTACCTAATATTACAATGTGATTATACAGATCAAAAGTTTTTGTACATACCTAATACTTAATTTTGTGTTTTCACTTTGTGGTTTTATATTCACATGTAAAATTACAAAGTAAGTTTTATATTGTTAATAGTGCATAATGTATAATTATAATGTAATAATGCATTTTACATAATTTTGAAATACTAAAAAAAACACATTGAACATATTTAAGTAGTCTAAATTTGAATTTTCTACATTTTCAATTTGGTATGTAACTTATGAAACACTGAGCTTAAGATTTGATTATGTGAACAAGTTTGATGGTTCGATTATTTCGAAAATTTTTAATCAGTTTTGTGGAACTAGAATAAAAATGTAAAATACTTACTATACTAGTTGATATTTTATACTCCGACTTAGGCTCAGTCACATCTAATTGGGATAGATAACTGTTTTTCTATTTGCTCTACAACAATAGCAACTTTTAGTTTTTACATTTTTTAGGTTTATACAGATTTATTAATACCACTTCTCTTTCGGATTAAATTTATTATTAAAGAATGGTTTTAATAAACAAGGTGGGCAGCAACAAAATAATTTAACTGTAATATTAACCACTGCTAATCGCATTAGTATATGTAACAATACATTTCTCCGTATCAAGGACTATAAAGGTTAATTAAAATAAAATAGTAGTTTTAAAATGTTTTTTATTTGACAAGCTTAAACTCGACAAAATTTGAAAGTTAAACAAATATAATTTTTATAATAAAATGCATAGAACTGTTAAGGGCATGAGGAAATGATATATCTAGTTCCTTGATTCACTGGCCTCTTTCCGATTATTGAAAAGTCTCTTTTAGTATTTCAATATCCTGTAAAAAAAATTTTACATTCAAACCAGCCGGTTGAAATAATTATTTGTCTCAACATATCAAGTTTATACTTTTGAAATTATGAAATTATTAAAACTGCTAATTAGAAAAGAGAATATGATTTAAAACAATGGATTTAGAAAATTTGTCAGTTTATATGCGGCAATTTTTATCAGTTATAGTTAAGCGCGTAATTTTCACACATTATCCTATTGCATTACGTAACCATTGCTTCTCTTCTAATTTTTTAGACGGCAAGTTTTCCGATGTGTGAAAAAATATTGCTTAAAGAATCTAGGTAGGTAGTTAAACACTTAACTAGCTTTTTCCTAAACGTTTCAAATTGCTCATCAACTCGTCGTCAGTAGAAGGAAAAATTTTTGTCAATTTTTTTTTTAATTTTTTTATCGTACCTACAAACTTACTGACGACGAGTTGAGGATAAACTTGAAACATCTAGGAAAAAAATAGTTGTGTTTAATTTCTTTTAAATTTTGTTATAATAATTATTTTATTTAGACATAAATCAAAATATGATTTGTAATATTACACAATTTTGCATAGATCTAGAAATTTAGTTAATTTATCAAATGTTTATTTTATTGCACATTATACCTACAGTGGTTTTTTAGGGCAAACTTTAGAAGCTTAAGTGCACTTTGAATATATATTTTGTATACTTCTGGTTTCCTGCTTTTTGTTATTTTACAGATGGTTTAATCCTAAAAGAAACTATGAATCATGAAAACGCACCACAAATAAGTTACAGACGGTATTATTTGGATACTACTGATAGATGCATAAATTCGAGGAGATATCGATGCTAGGTAATGCTAAGAACCTAATGTGTATGACTGGTGTAGGTACTAAATAATAACATTGTTGACTTCATTTAAAATAATGTTCTTGATTATTTATCCTTGTTTATGTTTATTTAGGTATAATACTAGAAATGAAAGAAAATCGCTATTGCGATTTTTATTCTCATTTCTAGCCCTACCAAGGTTTGATACTAATTTTATAAAATTGTTTAAGGTTACTGGAAGAGGCTATAAAGAATGTAAAACAATTAAGTAATAGTATAGAACTTTTTATATTCATGCCCAAAAAAATTAAGAAGGTACCTACTTTTCGTACATGGATAAAGGGGACAATCTTTAGGTGTATTACAACTATGGGTTAATAAATTATTTAAAAGTTCATGGAAACATTTATTCAGAATTTAGATGTAAACACTAGACAGATAACAATATTTTAACAATCACATAGAACAATAATTTACTTTCATCTCCAATCTTTCCACTTTTTTAGTCCTGGAGATCCTGATGCAGAAAAAAGTCACTTTTCATAAATTGCATAAATAGCTATTGTTAGTTTCTTCCATTTTTCTTTTATGTTTATATGTAATTAAAATGGAAACTTTTTGCTTTGCTATCTCAAGATTTGCTTCTATGAACACCAACAAAGTTTGTTTTTAAGCTTGAGAATATAGTTTTTTCACTGATATTTCAATAATTGCAAAACATTAATTTTCCATAAAAATTTGTAAAGCAAAAACATTTATAGCATCGACCTTTATTATTCAATCCTTGTTGACCTCTTTTTGAATTTCGAATGGGAAAACATATAATATATTTTCTGGCGGCTTTTGTTTTTCGGGTCATTCTGGTTTTAGAACCAAAACAACGAGTTAGTCGTTTCGCTAAACGACATTCGTGCGCTAAGCATTCTAAAGGCGTTACGCTTTCTAGGGTAAAATCTAATAGAGAATACCCGCCTTGGGCATCCGCGTGTGTTTAAATATACGATTCATTATAATTTAACTCATGTTCATCGATGCTTAGGTACTTCATGGATGGAAAGTCACACGCTTACAGAGACCTTCAAAATGTACTCAATTGCAATAAATCGAATTCTAGAAAAAGGATTTATTATGTTGTTAGAAGGTTGCAGCACATGACATTAAGAAGACATTGTGTATCTGCTGAAAAAGTTAGATATTATATATGTGGATCCGCATATTGACAGCAGTTATATAGATCAGAATGATGTCTGTGTATAATATTGTGCTTAAACATCTTATTGTGCCTGAAGACAGACGACCCAATTTTTAATTATAGTATCACTAGATTGCAATGTTTTTAGTAATCAGTTTGTGGAGAATAATAATATATTCATCAGCTGACTTGGTGATTGCCATTCAAATATTAGAATTAGTGGGAAATAACACAAGCCACCAGATTCTGTGAATTGACTGTTGCCTAATGGTAAGTAAATATTTTATATTTTGTTTTATTAGCAAAACTTCCATCCATTAACGGCAACAAAAAGTAGTTTGTTAAATGTGTAAACAGCTATATTTTTTCATTGTTGACGTTATTATTTTTAATGTAACATAATTATATTATGTGCCAAAAGCTAATTGGTGGTTATGATTCATTTAAGATGGGCAAGTGCGGCTTAGTATAATTTTTAATTAAGTACTTATGTTGTATACTTAGCGAACAAACAAAAATTAACGATCACTATTACTCATTATTGATAATAATCTACTTTATCATTTTATCACAATTTTTTGATATAAAGTTTATAAAGTATAATATAAAGTTAGACCTATTAAAGTCTAGTGATGGTTCTTGAAGCAGTATTTAGCATTAGAAGCTTGATGGATATACGTAGTAGTATTTTGGACGCTAACTGAAAATTGTATTAAATACTTTATTTGTAACTAAACTATCTATTCTTTTAAATATTAGTAGGAACTAGTACGAAATAAGTGAAAACAATAAGCAACTCTTTAATTTCTTTTGTGGGAAATGTACATTAGCTTTTAAAAAAACGTCATGTTTTGGAATAAGTATAAAAAAAATAGAAACATTTTCGACTCGTAGTTCTGACACAGTCTTGCAGGTTTTATATTTATAGATTATAGAGAGACGTATACCAGTGAAGGTGCCGTGCCGTTTATAAAAGTGGGTCAAGTTCAATAAGACGTGTGTTTGTGTAGCAGTACAGTGAGTTGCATATACACTTCTATTCTTTTTGCGGCAATTTCTAAAAAATTAAACTACTAATCTAGATTCTGGTGATATGAATGTTTGGGAAAATATATCTATCGCTGGACTATAAGCACAAAAATTTATAATTGTTAATAATCACAAAGACTGACGAATATGTAAAAAAAATATACCTGACACAACACACATACAAGGACTTATTGAAAATATATGGCTTACCCATTACAACTTCGCGTAAGAAACAAAAACATAAATTTTAGGCATCCATTAAATAATCAAAGTTATATTGTTGCATATGTTATAAATTTTATGAACCATAAGCCGAATAAAAACTTATCTTAGAGAAACTTTTTAATTATAAAGTTAATAATTAATCAAAGACGCAAAAATACCAATTGCAATAACATTTGCTTAATTTATACAGGGGCTACTAATAATGAAGTAATTTGTATCCTATGATGTACAGGGCGTTATTCAACCCCCTTACATTTTTACAAAAATTTGACAAGCTCCCAATTCTTTCACAGCCGTTGCGGATTTTGTTTTATTACTTACATATTATCCTTAGGCTCATACCTCCAGACGTTTTTGCCTGTTTTGGTTTAACCCCGTTTTTTATAGAGATACGAATGTTTTCGAAAAAATACAACACAACTTTAGAATTACAGCATAAATTGAATGAGACTTGGCAGTTTTCATGTTCTGTGCCTGTAATGATGTATAAGGATTAACTTTCTTTTCAAATCCCATTTACACCTATACAGGGAACGTTAAAAAGTAGCTCAACATGCGAATTTCTGCACGAACTGTGAATTTGGTCACCTGTTATCGTGGTTACGGTTAGTCTATGGACTTTAACCACTTTGACTTTATCCACAGGCTCATGCCCTCAGACGTTTTTGCCAACTTTGGCCTAACGCGGTTCTTTATAATGATAAGATTTTGTTCGAAAAAATACAACACGACTTTAGAATTACCGCATAAATTGAATGAGACTTGGCAGTTTGCATGTTTGGTCTCTGTAATGGCGCCTAAGGATTACATTTGTTTTTAATTACCAATTACATCTATACAGGGTACGTCAAAAGCTTCAGCAAAAAAGATAACACCCTTAGCTTTTTCACTTAAAGGAAACATTTTTCTTAAAGTAACTTAAGTACCTGAGTTGTCAATAAACTAATTTGACGTTTACAAGTGATGTTGTCTTTTATTTCCATAGTCTACTTTGTGAATTATTATTTTTTCCGTAGCATTTCGATACAAAGCGGTATTCACTTTAAAAGCTTATAAAACTGTTACTCTGTATCATTTCCATGACAAATATGGCATTTACAGAAAGGGGAAAGAATGGTCTTTCCGACTGTGAAAACATATACAGGGTGTTCCATTTGAAATAACAAAATTACCCTATCCCCGAAAATACGCTGTCACTTCCGGTTAAACCGGAAGTGAGAAAAAAAGACAGACACTCAAGAAAAAAACTATCAAAATTAGAAGAAGACTGGCGAAAATCGCAATTCATTATTAGCATAATATACCCAAATAAATAGGTGTAATTAAACAATGTCACAAATAAACATTTCATATATTATGGGTGTACTTATAATATTTAGCTTAGACCATCATCTCTGTTGTATTGCGTATTGGTAAAAAGGAATTTATTGAAGTGAATATTAAGAACAATTTTATTATTTCTATTAAATAAGCAACAAACAGTATAAGAACTCGAATTTACGTAACAGATGCAAAAAATGTGTTTATGATATTCAGCGCAATTTTCACACCGCGAGCCATAAACCTCAACTTTTTACATTTCTTGTTACATAAATAGGTATTCTAGGATGTATTCTTATAACTCTAACATAAGTTATAAGGTAGCAGTAACAATTCCCCGCATAAATTATAAATTTAACTAGTAAGTGCTTTGTTTTATTTATCGGTGGAACAGATCTTGATCAACAAGCTAAAAGGGGGCAACAGTGAGTAACATTCAGTCATCATTCACTCACTCGTAGTTAATTCACCCAAGTAGCAATAAGACACATTTTTGCAATTATTTTCAATACACTGTGTCTGTTACCAGCTTCAAAACATGATGTTGGCCAAGTGTAGCGATAGATTGTCAGCACATATATATTTTCTTATCAGAAAATAGTACATGTTTCGATTATAGTGGGACTACGCGTTACTTTGATAATTTCGAAGATTAATTGGTCAAAATGTATCACACAACTTCGATTTTATTTGGTATAAGTTGCATATTAGGTACCTACTTCCATTTATTAGGTACTTATTATTATGTATTTATTGAAAAATGTCTGTTATTAATTCATATAATTTATTCTACTTAGGTATACCAGAAACAGGGAAACTAAATATATAATTAAAAAAGTACCAACAAGGAAAATAAATATAGTGAATTCGTAATGTACACTTTAAGATATGAAAATTTTGCGAAGATGCTAGTTAAAATTTCCAAACAGTAACCATTTTACTGATTATTTTTTAAAGATACTTTCGATTATATTTCAATTGTCAATAAATTTTATAACTAAAATAAATTAAATGTTCCTTTAACTTCATTGTTTATTTCCAGTCTTGTTTATATTGGACACTAATAAACAGCAACTGTCAGATACTTAAGTACTATTTCCGATTACTATTTCGTTTATTTCCATTCCCTTTGTTCCATTTATTGTATAACAAATGTAGAAATATTACTGAAACAGTCGTTTCAGTAAATTTAGATATTTTTATGTCTTTATTTCTATAAATAATTGAAGTAACGTAGCCACTTGTTTCGAAAAAAATCTGGAATAGATGATTTGCAAAAAAGATGCACATGTGCATAGAAACGATTTATACAATTTCTGGAGATATTTTTCAACTTACAGTGTAAACAAAAACAATAGGTTATTGTTTCAGAAAACTTTTGAAAATGTACCCATCTGAAATTTGTTCCGAAATTGTGTCTAACAATGCTACTTTGGACTGCGATTATGATAGTAGAAAAATAAGAAAATGTACATCAAATTTTTAATTACATTGGTTTTGGTTATCAAATCAATATATTACCTACATTATGCACGCATTTACTTCTAACTAATAAAAAGTCAAGCAGAATGTCGAGCATGAATTTACAGGATATCCCTGAAATATATGTATACTAGTGGATTGGGTAACCATGAGCATTGAGCACAACTACAAATTAAAAAGCAACTATTACTGAGGTCATCTTTAAAATTACACTTGGTTCATGAATATAGGTGACAGTGAAATTTTTTCATAAGGAGTGAATTTACTCTATTAACCAAGCTTGCATTCAGAACAATAAAGTTACCTTAAAACAAAAGCTGTAACTTACAATGGAAGTTTCAAATACTAATGAAAACGTATTTAGCGATTTTAAAGGTTTCTGTATATATTAAAAACTAAGATTAAAAAATGTAAATCATGTTGAAATGATTTAAAGAAAAACATTCTCTTTATGACACTTAATTTATTAGAGCCATTTACTTATGTGGTACTTGTTAATGTTTGTCAACGTAACATTCAAGCTTTCATAAACACGAGTTCATGTAAATTTTTACCGAGTGCCTATATGAACCTCCACTTAACACGGTCTTGACAAAAATCGGTTTTGTAATCTCTAAACCAATATAGTCATTTGTAGGTCATGGAATTATAGAGATTTCATAGAAATCAACATGGTAGAATTAACAATTCTTGTGTCACTTAACGTATATTTGAAAACAGTTATGAGGTAGATATTAATAATTTAAGAATTGAACTTCAATTGTTTTAATACATAATGCTGTAAGACTCTACTGTTTTAATATACAATACTGTAAGATTATAAGTTCTTGAATTGTCCATAGAAATGTATACCCATAATCGGATAAATCGTAATAGAAAAAAATAGACCACACTATATACTCCAATGGAAAGTGAATAGAATCTTCCATATTTTTTAGCAACCAGAGATTTTAAGAAATCAGAGTAGAGTAGTCAGGTAAGAACTTGAGGTCATTTTCCTAAAATGTTTGTGCCGACCTACAAATGCGTACTTAAACCTCTTGGGGTTTGGACTACAGTGCTTTCCAAATAATCGAACTTAACATTTATTCTCAACGTGAAATATGTAAAAGAATCCAAATATATGTTATATCATAAATTTAACAATTGATTTTTTAAAAACTTTTATTTTTGTTAAACTCTTCGAAGGGTCTTGTTTAATTTTTATAATATAAGTGAGTTCCATCTGCGGTAAAACTACAACAACTGTTGATACTACACTGAGTGGTTATCCAACTGCACTAAATGTTGAGAGGTACCTTACTGCCTTCTACTCATATAAAGTTATGAAAGCTTTTTCAGCAGCTATGGTGAAGTCGCAATTTGGTTTCTAAGAATGGTTTAGTAAGCTAGCTACCGGACGTGCATGAATGTAATTTATAGCACGTAGCGATATTAAGTTACTTTGGAAATGGGAAGTAATAATGGTGGCTGGCCCACAAAGTAAATATGTAATGTAAATATGTAATGTGTAATATTTTATATAACATATAGGTATAGTTTCTGGTAATAAAAAAATCCTAAAAGTAATAAATATCAACATTGAACATGATACTCAGCCATGGTCAGCGGATAATGAGGACTTGTCATGGACGTCAAGAATATTTTTATTTTTGACTTCTTTTATTCAACAAGTTTACCTCATATGATTGTGAAGTTGTCGCGTCCCATGATATATTCTCTGAATTTAAAACTGGTTGCCTATTGTCCTAGATATCCCTTCTGTTGCATACAAGCTTAAACTGCATATTAAATTGCATGAACATCGTCTCTTGTTATTTATAAAATTAAGGTTATCATCTCAAAGTCAAAGCAATATTGCTTCGGTATCCTTCGCTAAATAAAATTTAAAAGCATTTATCTATTATGTGAAGACAATAATTTCCCTTGTATTCACTTTAGGAAGCATATGCTAGTGTGGTTTATGATCATTTATTCTTCTTTCTTTTAATACACTCGGAGTTTTTAATACACTGGTATTTAATTTTCAATTTGCTAAGACGTCTTTTTAGGTATGTCTACAATATGAAATATGGTACCTATTTACCTACGGTCTGTTAGCTTTTAACTAGTTCTCTGTCCAGAATTTGAATATGTCTTTCAACCTCTTATTTTATATTTGTTTATATATTAGAGTACTAGGCTACTATTTAACTTGCTATTTATTTTTTACTACTTCTATTTCTACTAATTTTTATTATTAGGCAAAATAAGTTTTCAATCTCTGTCCTCTTCTTGTAATAATAATGAAATTACAATAAAAAGTCTTTATTTATTAAAAGCAGATACATAGACCCATGAATCAGTGTAAATAAGACATATAATAAGATATTCTTATTGTTTCTTTAAAACAAGAAAATGTATGTAATTTTTTAGCTGGAAATCTGAGATACTGTATAATAATACACCTAATAAAAAAGTAACAATGACTCGTTTTTTCTCAGTATTATAACTCGTTGATAATTTACAGAGCGGTTGAATTTTTGAGATGCAGTATAATAATGATTTATACAATAATACTGTTACGTTAATTTTTAAATAATAATATAAAATATTAGTTATTAGTTATATTAAGTTTACAGCTAAGTAATTGTTTTTCCATCATCAGCAATTCTTTTATCAGGAATATGTGCACATGCTGTATATTAAATTCATATGTCACTTCGTTACGTTCATATATAAATTTTTAAATAAAAATTTCATTAATTTTATTAGGTAGTAAGTTTGGTTCGATATTTCGATATATATTATTTTCGATTCCAGGTATATCGAATTCACGAGAGATATCTCCTTTTATTTCAGCATAATTTTTTCGCTCTGAGTAGTATCTTTTTCTTATGAGACAAAAACAAACTCGGTATTCAGTACTCGTATTCTCGAGGATAGTAAGACATTGGTTGTTATTCAGATCGTTAGGTACCTGTGAATTTCAAATAGCAAGTGCAGTGTAGTGCTTACCATTATTTGGGATTATATTGAAGTTTACAATTTGTTGTGATTTTCGTGTGATGTAAGAAATCACGACTTCGACTTTGTCGGATTCAGAAAACGATTTGAAGTTGATACTGTCAAATTGCCTATATCCCAATAGTTGTACCTTGGGCCAGAAATTAAGCCGTCCTCCAACTTTGAGTGAGTATATGCTTATTTTCTTCGTCAGACACTAGCTTATTTTTCTTTATTATTTCAGGGCTTTTCTTTTTTTTCGGTTTTCTTTTTTTTGCTCTGTCCTGGTTGCTTATGATGTTTTCTACTCATCTGGTAGTAACATAATTTATTAACTACTCCCTGGATGCTGTGTTGATTACTTCAACCTCTGGTTTTGCTTCGTGGTACAAGTTTGTCGGAGTCACCCTCAACTCCGTAAGTCACCCTCAACTCCGTAAGTCACCCTCAACTCCGTAAGTCACCGTCAATTCCGAACAAGTTACTCCGAGTTCCGGACTGGTATCCTCACTGGCTGGGATACTCAAATAAGGATATCTACCATCCCATGGTACAGGTGTCTAGTCTCCGGAGTATTTAGTAAGATAGCTTACCTTGCTTATTTTTTTTAATGATTATTGATGTTGAAGTTGATACTATAGCGAGGAGAAAAGTAACTTTCAAATACGTTTTTTTTTTAATTTTCTAATAATTATTTACTGTGTATAGTGAAATTTTGCACAATAGTTTAAGACTAGGGTTTGGCTCACCAGCTAAATATCACTATTTTATTATTATTAATTGTTAATCAATTAATTTATTCATCAAAGCAAATTATACGTATGTATATAAGTCAATGTATAAATATATCTAACATACATTTTCGGAAGTTTACATTATAGGCATAACAAAATATATCTTGTACCATTTAAGTGTTTATACGTGCATATAGTACGTATCATTATTCTTTTTTTTGTGTTTAGTTATAGACAACACTTATGTAAACCTTGCGTGATCACGATGGTACCCACATAAAATATTATATGAGTGCATATAAGTGCGCAAATACTGCATATATCTGCCTGTAATATAGTGATATATTTAAAGATCTCTGGAAACTCTCTTTTGAATAAATTTTGTACAAATCTTTGCCAATATTTCCGCCTTATTTGATTTTGTGTTGCCTATGGTCAAAGTTAATATATTTATTGTACTTATTATAATTCCATTTATCCAGTGAGCTGATTGACCATAAGTATTATTTGCTTGATACTGATTTTATATGAAAATAATACAATAAGTGGTTTGGGAGACCTGGAACAGCAGGGAACCTCCTGGCAGGGTAGCGATTTTTTTTTGCTAGTGGCGCCCGCAGAACTTGGTAAGTGTTTTGATCATCGAACCTACCCCATTATTATTTTCTTTGTCGACTACTGAGCTAGCGTCGGCAACCTTTTGTTACGCACTTTTCGCACCCAAACCTCTGAATTATTTTATTTTTCCTCTCTCTTGGTTAGATATTATTAATTTGAATTTTATTATCATAGTAGTATATAAATATATTTTTTTTTATACTCAGACGCGTAACAATACATTAAATGTTTAAATACAATAATAATGTCAACAAATATAAATTATTTAAAATTAAATGTAATATAACAGTTGCCAAAAAAAACTGAACAAATATAAGTTGTTAGATTTTAGCTGATAGTAATAATTTAGTTAAACAAGATGGTTTCTGTTGAGCAACAAATCTTTATTGGTAACCATTACAACTGATCATACGAAAACGGCAGAAAAATTAAAGTTAAATTTTGGGCATTGTTATGAAGTTTCAACGAACAGGCAGTATTCTAGTCTAAAGGAAAGGAAGATCTAGGCGAAAGAGAACTGTGAGGAAAAATAAAACCATGCAGGATAGTGGACGAAATCTTGCAATAATCTTTATAGAGGAGCCTAAGAAAGATTGCAGTCAAAATGAACATAAAAAGGGAAACTACACGCTTAATTTCAAAAGATATTGGTAAATTTTCGTGTAAAATTCAAATATTTCGTAAGTTAAACATAAGCCGATAAGCTGTTACATGTAAAATATTGTGCCTGCATTCTAGCTACGCAATATGAGGACGAATAGTTTTGACAAATGTATGGTTTTCTGACGAATCACATGTTTCACTATCAGCAGAGACTTATACATGTAAATGTATAAGTCTCTGCTATCAGGAAATCTCTTCATATAGTCGTACAGATTTATTGCATTCGAAAGACCACAAGACATCTCTATCTTCACATCTTCTTCACGATGAACGAGTAATTGTGTGGTGCGCAGTTTCTGAGTAAGGAATTTTGGGCCATTACTTCTTTTAAGATGAAGAAGGTCATAATGTCACAGTGAATCAAGAAATATATAGACCATAATCGGCTAGATTACGTCACTTGCTCCTAGTTCTAGTTTGTCGAATCCGCCCAATTTGGATACAGGGGTCTGCAATTAATTTCGTGGTTGCCATGGAGATTCCCTATAACTGTAAAAAACACGGACACGGACGGGCAATAATAACTGGGAAATGATTTTAGTATGTAATTTATTTCAAAATTCAAGAGGATTCGTTTAGATACTCGAATTACTAGGTCTCGCAGCAATACTATCTCTATTCATTATCATTATGTCAAATTTCAAAATTTATGAAATTATAAGTATGTAACCATAATTACTTTGTTTGGGTTTTTGAAAGTAAATTTATTTACTACATACAAATAAAGAAAGGGTGAAGTTAAATGTGCCTGTCAAATATTAACTGATAATATGTTTAAAACTATTTTAAATAAAATAAACAGAAGTTTATGATAGAATTTTATACCATTTTAGGCACTATATAGAATTATATGTTACCTAATTCGCGCGCTACTATTTTGAACTTAATAATTTTGTTATTTATGTAGATGTAAGTACTTAATTTAATTGGCAATTTGCATATGGTTATAGTAGTGACGTAGAATAACAAAGGTTAAATTACGTTGCTATGGCAATAATGTTGTTTAAGTTTATTAATTCTTTTTGTGGTAAAACTTGCGGTCAAAAAGTGGAAATATTGACATACATTCAGAACAGGGTCGGGCTGAGGGCTTTCCTTAACTCATTTTTAGAATTAATTACAAAATAATTTAAGTAAAATAATATATTTTTTTTAATATCCGTTCCTAAGGACAAGTTTCTGTTAATTTATTTGGAAATTATATTTTCCTTTCATCATAATAAAGTCATTATTTATTTTTTATTTATTTATTTATTTATTTATTTATAGATACTACTGCCCTAGAGACGAATCCAATTACAGGACTGAGAATTACAAAGATAATTAACTTAAACAGAAATATTAACAATAAGAGACTAAAAGATTTAACAAACATTAAATTAAAACAAAACAAAAATTAATAAAATAACTAAAGACAATGTAGAAATAACAATTATTAGCATTATTTAGAAAGAATCTGTTTCTTTATAGTAACGATAAAACAATTAAAAATATCAATAAAATCATCGAAATTATCGTATACAGCATAATTTGTACACAGTAAACAGAGGAGAAAAGTACATTAGTTCTAGGGAAAGGCAAATAAATTATAAAATTTAGATACCTATACTTGAAAATACTAGCTTTTGAGAATGTATGTCCTTTTTCAAGATATTTACAATTAAAAAAACATGTTTAATTAAAATGAAAGAAAGATAAATGTATAAATAATTACCAATAAGTGAGAATACTCAGCAATTTGTGGCTTGCTACAGAAAAATTGCATACATTGTGGACAAAATAATCTCAAAAGTTTACATACATATTTAAAACACACAACACAGACAAGGGACATAATTAATTTTAAAATTATTACTACGTCATCTTATTAGTAAATTGGTACACAAAATAGTAGTGTTTTTTAAAATTACCTCAAAGGAATTTAATAAAAAACCTCTGTCAGCCTAACGCTTTTTGATTGGCCGACAAATTGATAAATTTCATAATTCAAAGCAATTACACAATTTGATTAACATTCTACTGTAGGTAAATTTGATAATCAAGATGATGCTGGACGTCCTCTAGCTACTTCAACTGTAGAAGTTGAAGAGTATGTGATAAAACGTATTGAGGAAAATCCGTCTTTGAGCACTTGAGCCATTGCTGCATAAGATGGTATACCGCAGCCTTCGGTTTCGAGAATTATGCACGATTGTACAAATGGCCAGGATTTTCCAGGTCATGAACATTTTTGCCCTTGGACTGAGAGAACAAGTAGAGTTAATACTCCTAATTTTATAAATTTAATAATATTTACTGATGAGGCTGATTTTAACAGAAACTGAATAGTAAATTATCAAAAGAAATAGTTCTGGGCTGATATAAATCGACATCCTAGGGTACAATTAAGACACCAATATATATAATTGGTAATATTGGCAATTATTTATTAAGACCAGCATTTTTGCCATAAACTTTAAATAGCTATCATTACACCAACTTTGGAAAAAGAGGTGCTTGTATTGCTGCAAGACATTCCGCTATATACAGAGTGTCTGAACCCATTAGAATATTTCAGGGACTACTTCCAGACATTGGGTTTTCGAGCATGTCCTCCTCAAATAAAATAATAGCGCCAACGTGTATAATTCCGATTATACCGGAAGTCGCCATCAACTTGCTAATGGAACACCCTATATATATTATTGCAATTTTGGATTCTACGTAAAATATAGGTGGACTTTCATCAAGCTTCTCTCTCTAAAATAACCCGTCTCTAATCATTGTTGGTAAATTAGGGTATCTCTCTTTAAATACCCTACAAATTCTATTGATTATTTTACATTTCCCATGAAAAAATAATACATTTTGAATGTCAATATTTGAATACTTGTTTTCATTTTCCATTTTTTAAATATAAACAATACTTAATTAAACCGCCTCTATGGGTGTTAGACTGACAACAAATAATTGGTAACAGATTATTTGTTTGTTTTGATGTTCGGCTAAGAATTTCACAACCATCCTCCCAAGAAATTAAGTGACTTTAGGTTGTTACATAAAATAGAGTATATAACTTCAAAACTAGAAGAGACAGTCAGAGGGAATTATGATACTGTTCGAAAGAGAATAATATTGTGCACCAGACTATAGAAAAACATATAGGATCTTCCATTTGAAAAAACCAACGTATGATGGTTTGAAGTTAACTTAACTCGGCGTTAAATTTCCACCACCCTGTATGCAATTAAGCCACCTTGAAAGTGTGGATGTGAAGCTTTTAGGAGTCTAGCTATCTCTCTTATAAGTATTGTCGCTTTATCTTTCTTACTGTAAAATACACATGGTTTTATGGTTTTAAGCTTGTTACTCTTTCTCTTAATTTTGTTGAAAAAATTAAATATCTCGAAAACGGTTAATAATGAAAGTCCACCTAAAATTTTACGTAGGATCCAAAATTTCAATAATATGTAGGGTGTTTCATTTAAAATAAGCCAGTTGATATCTACTTCCGGTATAATCGGAAATGCTAGGTGGGCGCCATTATTTTATTTAAGGAGCACATGCCCGAAAACCCGATATCCCAAATTATCAAACTTCAAATCGTAGTAGTCTCTGAAATATTCTAATGAGAGACAGTAGGTATCAGTCCGTTCCTAAATTAACTCTTACCTTACCTTTTGAACGAGTTGAGATATCGACTTCAAACAAAATATAGGATGAATTGTATAAAAAATACTACTTTCTAGCCTCAAATGGAATTTTGTCAACTACTGATAGATGGCACCAGAGTCGCTGTCTGCATATTTTTTTAAGTAGCATAATAGGCCGCACCGCACATCGTTTGAAAGGTATTTCAATTCTCTTCACAGCAGTTTTCTATAGGTGTATCTATAGGTATTAAGTTGGGGGAATGTGTTAGCTTTTAATCATTTTAATATTTGAAACGTAGGTGTAGTTCTTTACAATTCTCTACGTAGTCGTATTTGTCAAATAAAAATCAATAATTTGTTCACCATGGGACACCCCGAATAAGATAGACCAAGTAGTTGCTGCACAATGGTGCACCACAGCATTTCAGTCGATTTACCCAGTATAATTTGAACACTATCTACCTGTTTATTGATCCTGAACAGCCTACATCATGGCCAACACGATCAACTGATTTGAATCCTTTGGGATTCTATCTATGGGGTCATTTTAAACTCTTTGTTTGTTCGCAAGTAATTAATAATAATTATCTACCCCACGGAATATGAGATCGATTTCAACTTAGATTATAGGCTAGTCTAAAGATGCATTTAAATTAGAGCGAACAGAAGCGAATGAACGAATTTGTTTGGTTAAACTAGCGCAATTTATATGGAGAACAAAATGGGAGCGAACGAACTCATTTGTGTTTGTGCATGTTCCAATGCCTGTCGGTGAATCAGCGAATCATCAAAGGAAGTCGGTGCTCAATGTGGATATTGTAGTTCGTAGCAAGCAATTTCACCAATGGTTGTAATTTGGCCCAAACTGTCACTCGTTAAATCCGTTAAGAAAGCTTTACCTTCGGTTCTGTTTCTTTTTTTTAACAAATTAGAACACCACACTCTCTTCTTCCTTTTTTTCTTAGGAAAGTCCCGCAATAACTATAAAACTAGCAACGCTAATTTATTATATCCTAATCTGTATCCGACATTACGAACGGATTATCGACGATTGCGAAAGGTCGCTCTAATTTAAATGCTCCTACTTGTAGAGAACAAACGAAGGAGCGAATACCTACGGAATCGTTCCTTCGTTTATTCGCTTCGGTTCGCTCTAATTCAAATGCATCTCAATGATTTCAAACAATCAGAAATACCAGGTAATAATAATTGCCAGGTATGTGCCAACGTGTCCGATTTGTACGCAGACTACAGACTTGCCGTGAGGATATTTGTATACATTTATTTCTTTAAAGCCCTGTATTTTGGTAACGAAGCATTTGCAGACCCATGTTAGTAGAAACTTTTCGTCTTATTTTGGCGAAGAAAACAAACACGTCCTATAAAGGACGCTGTTAAACATACGTATCAATGCATTTTACAAAAGTGTCAAGCAGTGTATCAACTTTTTACAACATTTATGTAAAAATACGTTTACTAAGAAAACACCTCTGGTATGTTTACTCGTCGTCTGTACAATATGTCGCAAGATATTACTTCTGGGATATCTACGTCTGACAATGTATTTTTCTCACGTCAGAAACTCTTAATTAGTATTATACGAAATATATTTGGATGTAACACTACCACATAATTTAAACAATTACCACATACAATTTAAATATATTACGTCAACTTATGTTGTCAGCAATTTAAACACGTAAATAGTTGAATATAATTAGATAATTTAGTTGATCATTTTTTTAACGTTCCAGAAAATGCACAACAACTTTCGTCGCATTATCATAACTACAGAACGTTTATAACTATTATCGGAGCGTTAACTGTTAAAAAGAACCTTTATTATTTTATTTGCTCCCCTTTCGCTGATGTTACAAAAATGATCTTCCTTTATTTGAGTATCTACTTTATATAATATAAGGAATAAATAATCCGGTTATACCGGAAATGATTATCAACTTTCTTATTTTAAATGGAGTACCCTTTACTTTTCCCATTTTTGATATCTACGCCAAAATCTACGTTTTCTAATGTGGCACAACCTATACGAGAAATTAATAATGTTTTAGATATCTTAATTTTTTGGAAAAAAAATTATTTGGTGGTACGTTATTGAAATGCTTGTCATCGATTTACAAGGAAAGTTATGGTAACAAGTTTTAGGTTATGTTAGGTGGGCCATCAAGCTTTCAGTTTATGTGTAATTTCATATTTTATTATTTACAAGGTGTTCAAAAAAGTAGTTTGATTCTGACAAATTTCAACTGCCAAAAGTAATTTTTTTTAAATGGAACACCCGGTATTTCATTGCTCGATGTAATGGAGAATAAGGTGATCTTTCAATCTGTACTAAATTATTAAATCTGAATTGTTATCTGTATTTCCTGTTTAACCGGAAGTGCCAGAAAAATGGAAATACTTCAGATGAATAGAACGTTCTCGAAAACTTCCGTATCTAAATTTTCAAAAAAATATTTCAATGGGAAGTCCTTAAACTTTTAATGAACAAGTTAGCTGAATCACCATGTGTATAATATATGAATATTTGTTTTTCTGTTTTTGTTATTTTACAGGTGATGGGATCTCAAAAAAAAATATGATGAGTTAACAATTTATTTGACAGATTCAAAACAAATTGAATTTACATTAAAAAATGTATATTCGAATTACATACCTAAAGTATTTTATTAAAATTATCTGCTTTTTCATTAAGAAAATTTAGTTCTTATTGTTGGTTAGACAAATCTGGCCTTGTTACCTCCGCCAATATCCATTGACCGTGGTCATGACCTGGGATGGTTTGGGGTCCAGCGGGACTATCGCTCTTTACCCTCCCCATCGTTGTATGCCTGCACTGCCTCGTAGAAGTGGACTCTATCCTTCACCTACCGAGATACCACCCACAAAAAGTGATAGGTGTGGACGATTCGTGGGGTCTCCTCCTGCGCTGGCTCTACCCTGCAGGCTGGGTAGGATCTTCTGGCGCTCTTCTGTCTTGTCTTCTTTCTTCGCCTGCATATCTAACCTACTGGGGGTAGTCTGTCTCGGGCGGGGGCAGTAAGTGCCGCTCTCGTCCTTGGTGGTCGTTTGGAGTAGGTCTGGAGTGGCTGTATAGCAGGGGATGCAACTCTAAAGGAGCCAACTGGCCCTTCAGCTTTATGCAAGGTAAGGGAAGGATACTCGAAGTTAGCCCGCGACTGTTTGCGGCGGTTCCAGATTTGAGGGAAGGTCTGAGGGTTGTTTTTTAGACGCTTCATAACCCTCTATGCTTGTTCGGGGTGGAATCTGAAACAAAAGATCTTACTCTCATCCTGGGTCCAGCAGTTGGAGTCTTGGCCGCTTGTGTACAGCGGCCGCATCGGGTTCGTAGTCCACAGCTTCCCGAAGGTTGCTCTGCGTCTCGGCACGCACGAAGAACTTGACTCCACACCCTTAACCCTTAATGTTCTACTCGATAATTGAAAAATTTGTACCTAGATACGAAATAAGTAGTACATTTCTACTGCTTATTTCGAAGCTCTTATATAGAACACATCCTCTGGTTTTTTGTTAATTCGTAAACAAACTATGTCTTGACGCATTCAGGGAATGCTGAGGCATTTTATTAGATTTTCTCTAATAGTGATATATAATTAAACATTGTGAATATTTTGTCAATAGTGTATACATGTTTGTGGCAATTCTGGGAAAAACGTAAAAGACATAACTTAGGTAGATACCTCATATTCATCAAAATAACATTGTTGCAGAAAAAGAATATTATGGGCGCGTGAAAATAATATTCCATTCTTGACATTTAAATAGATACTTAAAATATATTATTTTTAATAAAAACACAAAACCGATGCTTTGGTTTTTCCTTACAAACATTTGCATTTTAATCATTTTATTCTAGCCACAATTGATATGACTGAATGACAGATCTTCTTAAATATTTTATATATTCCGCTTGATCAGGATATTTTATTATTTGGAATATTTTTTGTTTCATATAGAACCACCTCGGATGTTACTGTATATATAATCATCAACTTCTGATTCATGGGCATACCAGATATGTATCCATTAAGCAATTTTACATTTATTTAGAAAATAAGTCGTGCAAGAAATTTGTTTGACATTGTTATAAAGTAATATAAGTTAATAGTTTCTTTGACAATATATAAAGGAAGTATTTTTTGCATTTTAGTCTTGTTTGAGAGTACCCGCGTCTCACGTTTCAAAATGCTGGTGAGTGTCTTTATTTATTATATTTTTCAGTATAGCCTTATCTTATTTAGGTTATATACAAACATTTTTTTAATTTAAGCGTTATTTACTTACTATTCACTTCAGTACCTAAATATGATTTTTAAAATGCTTGGAAGGTATTTTACTTGTTAGCCTGATTATTTCAAAGTAGATCCCTACTTTCCTACGTACCTAATTTAGAGGTTGATTTATCCATTTTGATTTGTTTATACCTACTGGGGTTCCTTCCCGTTTCTACTTCGAGTGAATTATTTGAAGACATTTTTATTTTAAACATTACGTTGATCGTAGAAAATTATTTTTCCGTAAAAGCAAAACACCTTTTCTACGGGCTATAAAATAAAAAACGCTGATCGGATGAAATAATTGTTTAAACAGGCTTGCCCATGAGGTTTTGCCCAGTCAATATTTCGAAAACTATTTGACTATTTTGACACCATTTTAAAATAGGACATCTTGCGTGTATTTCAATGATACCATAGTTGTTTCTTCTAACCCACGAGATGTTAGTCAAAACCAGCATTACGCTGTGGAAAAAGAAATAATAATAATACCTAGGTAATATTTATCCTCTCATTCTAATAACAAAAATTATAGTAGCGTAGTATTATTCTGTAGACCAAATTAGCGCAAAAAATTCACCTATGTTGGTAAACTTAACCACCATTTAATGCAGAAATAAAAGAATGACTTATAATGTCTGCGGGCAAGTTTTTCCAAGATTTTGGTACATAAAATACAAAAACAAATTTATACTAGGGCTTGAACGTATAGTGTGTTGCCTAATCCAGAAATTGACAATGTAAGAGCTTTCAAAAATAAGAATATCCTAGTTAAACTGATTAGACAACTATATATACAAACATGTGTAACGAGTGGTTGCATATACAGGTTTAAAGATTTTTAAGGACTAGACTTAAATGGTCAGATACATATTAAATGGCTTGATTTAGGTGTTAACTTTGATTTCAGAGGACAAATTTATTTTGATGTTATTTGTTACATAAACTGTGTTTCTGAATAAGTGCGGCGCCAATAACTATAAAAATACTTATGTACTAGGTACTATTACAATAAGCCAAAATATTACATGTTACTGTATTTATTTTACTTATATACTTATTGTGCAACTAGTGGTGTTACTCAGGGCTCCTATTTTGGGCCACTTTTATTTGTAATGTATGTAAATGATATCAGCGAATGTATTAAATCAGATATTTATTTGTAAGCCGATGACTTGAAAATTGTTAAGAGTCATAAAATCAGAAAGTGATTGCGAGTCATTGTAAGCTGATATTGATTTGTTGTGTGAGTGGTGTCAGGTAAACAGGTTGAGTTTAAATAAATCAAAATGTGAGTCAATGACCTTTTCTAGGAAAGACACCATGATTTTGTATGACTATAGGATAGGGGGTGATTTACTAAATAGGTGTTATGAAAAAAAAGATCTCGGTGTGATACTTGATCCTGTACTGTCGGTTATACCGCATTATAAATTCATTAACAATCACTGTCTCAAAATGCTTGATTTTATACTTAGAAATACAAAGGGATTTACTAGTATTGAATGTCTAAAGATAGTGTATTTTTCTTTTGTCAGGAGTCGATTGGAATACTGTTGTGTTGTCTGGAGTCCTTACTATGATGTACATATAAAAAGGTTAGAAAATATACAAAGAAAGTTCTGTAAATATTTATACTTTGTAAAATATAATAGATATCCTGAGAGAAATTACAATTATTGTGAATTACTGCGAGAATTTGAAATGGACCCTTTGTTTATTTGACGTAAAATATCGAGTATTAATTATTTATACAAAACCATTCATGAGCAAGTAGATAATACTGAATTTTTAGAAAAATTGTAGTTTCACATCTCTAGAATAGGGTCAAGGCATGTGCCTACTTTTAAGTTTCACACCCCTAATACTAATCACTACATGAATTCGCCACTTATTTCCATGTGTAGGAATTATAATGAAATACAGCCTTTTGCTGACATATTTTGTAATAGCCTTGCACATTTTTCTCGAACTATTAAAGATGCCATATTAACTAATTCTATATTTTGATTGTTATATATTGTATGTATATTATATGTCTTGTTTGTATATTGTATTGTATGTTATGTATGATTTTTTATGTAATCTATTTATGGTTATCATATTTCTGTGTTATTATTCATTACTATGAATCCTATGAATTATGTATCCTATTTTATGGTCACAAGTTGTCTGTTGGATTTCAATAAACTTATTATTATTATTTTCTGACTTCAAATTTGCTAAATCACATTTTTTTGTTTCAGAAAATGATTGCAACTTTTTTAATAGCTTTAAATTTAATCTCGTACACAACATCGACTGTGACAGAAAGAACCAAATATACAACCAAATACGACAACATAGATTTAGATGAGATTGTTAGTAACGAAAGACTTCTGAAGAATTATGTGGATTGTCTTCTAGAAAAGGGAAGATGTACACCTGATGGCCTAGAACTGAAAAGTAAATATCTTAAACCTTATGTATTACTTACCTACTTTAAAATATAATTTTATAATTTACTTTTTATTTCAAATAATATTGTTGAGATTGAGAATATCGAAGCCAATGAGTCAACCGTGGAAGGGACCCAAATAGAAGTCTTCTATGAGAGTTTTAGATAAATATATTTCATATTACACCAAATGTATCTTATTAGTAATCGAGTTACATCGATACACCTTACTTGTCACATTACTTATGTCCCAGGGAATTGAGATTAAAAAGTAAAGCAAAAGTAAAATTATGACTTCTGCTAATTCTGAGCTACATTTTATAATTAAAACTAGAAATGGGAGAAAATCATTATCGCAATTTTTTCGTTCCCATTTCTGGACCTACCGGAAGTCCAGGCCTGCAGCCTGGGGCCACCCTTCGGGTGACAAAAGCATCTAGAATAATATTATTTTTAAGAAAATACATATCAAAGAAATTTGAGATAATCCCTTGTATATAAAATAATAAATTTAGAGACAGAAAGCTGAAATTTTGTATTTGGAATGATGATGTAATTATACTAAACAATTTTTCTTAATAATATTTTGATCAATTGTAAGGGTACTCAATTCTTGATGGTAAACATCATCATTTTTTAAGTGCTGAAAGTAGAATTAATTTTTTAGTAAACATTTTTATCAATTTTATCAATGAGGCACTCCACTACGCTTCGGAGTCCTGACCGCGAATTAATATCGTAGATATTTACATATGTAAGCTAAAATGATGAATTTTACGGACCAAAATGAACGAACTAATTCTAAACTTTACCTGCAGAAAGAATAAAAACCACGGACAATGAAATAGAATAACTAAACACTAATACTAATAAATAATTGGAATTAAAAAGTTGCAAAAAAGTTGCATTCAGCGGGATTCGAACTTGCGAAATCTTGCAACTTATACCATTACGCCATCGCGTCACTTGTTATTGTTTGACGCTGAGCAATTATGTAAACTGTATGTGTTAATTAACTTGAAATTAATTTTTACCGATATTCTAATTGGAAAATCATTTCGCTTCAGTATTTTGGTAATCAGAAGCGTTTGGCAGTCAGTACTATCGATTTCGTTACCAATATTTCTCATAGAAAAATAATAACCTCTCTGAAGTTTAATTAATTTGACAGTTTTTATAGGAGGTGATTGTCGTTAGTCCAATTTCACATCGGCAGATAAAATGAGAAAGTTGAGACTGACGCGACTTCAGATATTCGAAGACGAAGTAGACGTAGGAGTGGCCGTACGGCCTCGAAAAAAAATCTCAAAGGATTAGAGAATAGACGGAACGTTCGTGTGAAGCGGTTCTCGAAGTCGTATAAATTAGAAAAAGGGTCGAGGGGGTTCTGCGAAAGGTCGGGATTTCGGCAGGCGTGACGGAGCCATTAGGCGTGAGAAGAAACGCCGGTGCTAGACGCATCTCTCTCGCTGAAGGGCGATCGACGAAAATTTTACAGAGGTTTTTTGAAAAGGCGTTTAAATTTGGAAAACGCGTAGGAAACGGGACAAAAATGCGCCTAAGCATACTTGGGAGGAAGGCTTGGGGCGACCTTCGGTCCCTGCGAAGCGGTGAAGCGATCCCCGCGGGTGACTGACCGTACATCTCGAAAATTAGGGAGGTCATGGAATTTTGAGTAGCACCTTTGATTTCTACATAATAGCTAACTCGAAAATATATGCAATATCTGAAAACAACATCGATATTCACCTGTAATAATAATTATTCTAACCGCAATATTTTGCTGATATAACCGATCTTTTATAATAATAAGAAAGTGTATGGCCATTTAATTACGTGAAAAATGGGCCAGTCAGATGCGTACAAGCTTCATATCTACAGAAATATCTCATTTTAATAATACTCATAAAATTTTTCCATTTTCAGAGAATATGCCTGACGCTATAGAAACAGACTGCAGCAAATGTAGTGAAAAACAGAAGGAAGGGTCTGAAATAATAATAAGATATTTAATTGATAACAAGCCCGAATACTGGACTCCTTTGCAGGAAAAATATGATCCTACAGGAAGCTATAAAAAGCGCTATCTGGATGCAAAGAAGACAGAGGTCAATGTTGAACCACTTGTTAAATCGTAAATGAATTGTTAAATGTAATGTATAAGTACTGTTGTTCCAAGTGTTAGTTAAAATAAATACTGCGAAACGTTCACAATTTGTAGTTCATAGATTCAGCTTTCTGCTTATTTAAATCACAGAATTACAGGCAATATTGTAAGTAAGTCACCGCTGAGAGTTTCACATGATAAATTTTGTTTGAAAATGCATGCAAAAAATGGGTCAAAGCAGATTTTTTTCAATCTTGTATTCTATAATAATAATAATAGGTAATGTCCTTTCTCCAAAACCCAGAATAACGCACCATACGGATATCAAATTAAAAAAACAAGGCACAAAATTGCATACAATAAACCATCTAATTTATATGGACGATATTGAAATATATAAGTCCACATCGTTCAAATGCAATGATTACTTAAAATAACTGAAATAGTAGTATCCAAAGATAAACATATGGAGTTTAGTATTAAGAAATGTAAAATATTACATATACAAAGTGCAATGTGAAGTAAAGAACTATCAGATAATACTCTGAATAACGAAAAATTACAACAGAAGGTGAAACATGAGTGTTTGAGTTTGTCTGTGGACTGTATTTTGGTTCTGTTTTTCTTTTCTTGCGTGAGAAATAATACTGCTTGTTAAATTTATTGCACTATATTTCTTACTGGTATATCAAGTGAAGTATACAAAAATTGATTGTGTTGGTTACAAAACATATGAACAACTGTTCAACCTTTCGCAGTGTTCCTTACAAAAATAACTAGTTATTAAGATGAACATGAGATGTTATATTACATCTATAGCATAAATATGCAACAAATATACTAATAAGAAAACAATTAACACAGAATATAATGCTGCACCCAAATTCATGTAAGGAGAGAATAAATATAAAAAAGTGTTCATTACTGAATACTTATAGCTTTTTAGACGGCTTTTTGAATATTAATTTTTTAAATTTTCACCAATATGATACGTTTTTGATAAATAAATTTGTTAGCGTAAAAGGTTTATTTTTAACTGGTCATAGCAACGTATCAAAACATACGAAGATTTTGGATGGATTTTAAAGTAAGTACCAATGCCGTTTTTCTTCTTTTCCTTTAATTATTTTTCCAATGCGCATAAAATAGCGTCTTTTATACCACGAGACTAAAGTGATTTAATCCCTTGAGTTGTTTTTGCTCTTGGGCTACAAACCCTACCCATTAAATGATGCACTTTAGTCCTTTGGTATATGTTAATATATGTAAAAATACATGTTAATATCAAGTGTTATTGAATTTATAATTTTACGAAAGTTGTATATACAGGGTGAGTTTTTTTCGATGTTCAGTGTAGGAATCTGGGAAAGTATAAGAGATACAAAAAAGCTTAAATGAGGAAAGATGTGCAGTTTTATGATCCTTATTAAATGTTACTTTTATTTTTTGAAAAAACGTCATGGTTGACTAGATATTTGGAAAAATCCGAATTCGGCCAATTCCTTCAGATGCGTGTAGCTCCGTTGCAATTTATTTTACAAAAAAACTTTAAATTACAAAGCTTCAGGTTTTTGCAGTGTTAATAAGACAGGGTGATCAAATTGTTCGTGTAAACTTCGGTTTTCAAGTTATAACATAAACTTCAAGTTTTTTCAATGTAAACCATAGTTAGCTATAAGCTAGAAAAAAATGTCTTTCCAACGATATAATATTTGGTATTGTTATTTTGAAAAATGGTGAACTGCAGCCGTTTTTAACTTTTCAATGGCTCGTTGACGTAGAAGGCTGTGAAAACAATCTAAATGTTTACTGACAACGCTTTTAGTTACTGTAGCATTATTTGACAGTTAACTTTTCTTTCTTAAAAGTCGTTTCAATTGCCAAAGACAATGAATTTTTCAAACGAGGAAAAGCGCGATATTATTGAGTGTTATATTCGTTGTGATAAAAACTCGAGCTGCACGGCAATACTTCGAACAATATTTCGATCGTCGACAGCCTAGTCTACCTACATTCAGAAGACTGTATGACAATTTGGGACAATATGGTTCTTTCTGTAAACCCAAAAATAGAGAAAATAACACAAATGAAGCTGCAGAAATAAATGTACTAGCTTGTATTACACAAAATCCCTCAATTTCAACACGGCAAATTGCATTAGAGGCAGGTACATCACAGAGAACTGTCGCAAGAGTACTAAGGAAACATAAATTTCACCCATACAAACTATCAGTATCACAGACGTTGCACCATGGTGACTTTGAAAGGCGCTTAGAGTTTTGTACATGGTTTACAAATATGTGTAGGGTTGATCAACAATTTAAATATAAAGTACTGTGGACTGATGAAACCCGTTTCACAAATTGTGGAATTTTCAACCGACACAATGAGCACCTTTGGATGCAAGAAAATCCGCATCATGTTGTACAAAGGAGGCCGCAAATTAAGTTTGGATTTAATGTTTGGTGTGGTGTTATTGGATCAAGAATACTCGGACCGTATTTTTACCAAGGCACTTTAACTGGTGCAGTTTACTTGCACTTTCTGCAAAACGAGTTTGAGAATATGTTAGATGAATTAAACCTAGAGGATCGTGCACTGCTTCAATGGTTTCAGCACGATGGTGCACCCCCACATAATCATCTCCCTGTGCGAACTCATTTAAATGAAGTTTTTCCCAATTCATGGATTGGAAGAAATGGACCAGTCGCATAGCCTCCTCGGTGCCCTGATCTTTCAGTTTTAGATTTTTTCTTGTGGGGGACAATAAAAGATAATGTTTATCGGACAACCTATGCGACACTAGAGGATCTTATGGAAGCTGTTCAGGAAGCTTTTAACAATATTGATAGGCGTTCTGTGAGAAAAACCTCAAATTCTGTTTCAAAAAGATGTATCTTGTGCATTAATAATAACGGTGGGCTTTTTGAACAATTTCTTTAATATCCTTAAAATAAATAATGGTTTGTTCATAAAATTTTTTGCATCTTTGTTAAGTATTTCATTCACTTATCACAAATGACTTCCATCAGTATAATTTTAAATTCTTTCTGATAATAAATCCGGTTGTTATTATTATTGTTTTATTTACAATATGCCAGTCGCACACTGCTCCGGTGATCTGAACCATACAGAGGTGCGCACGCAATGCCGACCAATCGTTCTGATTTTATCCGTTGAATTGCGTATAATTTTCACAGCCATCTACGTCAACGAGCAATTGAAAAGTTAAAAACGGCTGCAGTTCACCATTTTTCAAAATAACAATACCAAATATTATATCGTTGGAAAGCATAAAAAAAGACATTTTTTTTAGCTCATACCTAACTATGGTTTACATTTAAAAAACTTGAAGTTTATGTTATAACTTGAAAACGAAAGTGTACACGAACAATTTGATCACCCTGTCTTATTAACAGTGCAAAAACCTGAAACTTTGTAATTTAAAGTTTTTTTGTAAAATAAATAGCAACGGAGCTACACGAATCTGATGGAATTGGCGGAATTCGGATTTTTCCAAATATCTACTCAGCCATGACGTTTTTTCAAAAAATAAAAATAACATTTAATAAGGATCATAAAACTGCACATCTTTCCTCATTTAAGCTTTTTTGTATCTCTTATACTTTCCCAGATCCCTACACTAAACATCGAAAAAAACTCACCTTGTATAATTTAATATACCGGGTGTCAACGGATCTATTAGACAAGCCATAACTTCTAGAGTATTGAATGTATCAAAATGAGATTTGGTATAGGTAAATGGTAGAGGAAGAGGAAAGTTTTTGCATATTTTTCACGTTTAGGTTACTTCCGGTTTCACCGGAAATGGCTTCAATTTTGAATTTTTAAATGGAACACTCTGTATATTTTTACATATTTGAATTTCTGAGACAATTTTGGACTAGAAAATGACATTTTAAAAAGTTTTTTCGCCTACTTGATTTTTTTAGAGCCATTTTTAATATTGCATCTAGGTGGCCATGATTGAGCGCAAACTAATCTGAAGGCCTTAGATGATGTCAGAAAAATGTAATCGCAAAGTTTTAGTGATTAGTATGATAGATAGGAATGAGACAAGTTGGCAAAATTACTTTTTTATATCTAACTATTTTTTTTCTAATGGCAACACTTTTTAGACAAGCACTTTTCAAAAAGGGATTTTTTTTGCGAATCCAACGATACTAAATTCATTGTGATTGGATTAAAAATAAGCTCATAAAATACATTTACTTCAGTGAAGTTTTTAATAAATTCTTATACGAGTATTATACTTTAAAAGTTTTAATGTCATTTTCTAGTCCAAAATTGTCTCAGAAATTCAAATATGTAAAAATATACAGGGTGTTCCATTTAAAAATTCAAAATTGAAGCCATTTCCGGTGAAACCGGAAGTAACCTAAACGTGAAAAATATGCAAAAACTTTCCTCTTCCTCTACCATTTACCTATACCAAATCTCATTTTGATACATCCAATATCCTAGAAGTTATGGCTTGTCTAATAGATCCGTTGACACCCGGTATATCCAAGTTGTATATAAAATATAAATCCATTGACCGTGGTCATAACCTGGGATGGTTCGGGACAGAGCGCGATTAGGATTATAAAATTTAGTTACGATTTGATTTATTTATACTTATTTCAATATTATATTACAGATGTATTATTGGGTGTATTAAAATCGTTGGATATTATAACTTTTGTAATGTTAGCCCATCCTAATACAACCATCTCAGAACTTCACCCGGATCCACCGAGACTCCTTATTTCTGGAACTAATATTAACAATTATTTTTCATTGTCATTCTTCCTTCATACCAAATAACATCCTTCCGCAAGTTCCACAACGGTAGAAATTGGTTTTTGTAATAATTAAACGTTATAATTTGTACGAAGTGAGTGAAAATATTAAACGTATCGAAATGTATGTTGTATAATATTATTTACTTGTATTAAATGATATTATTCAACCCACAGCACACTGTATGTAAAGTAATAAGTTTCGTCTTCTGGGCGCCAAACATCTAAAATACTCAACTACGCCATCTCTCCCCTGCGCCTTTTTTTATTATTTATTCTAATATATTTATTTATATTTATTTCTCATATTTACTTAATGATTTCAAAAAATGTGATATGATATATATGATTATAATGTGATATATTAATGATATTTAATGATTCTTGCGTGTGACTGATTACTTTTTGAAAAAGTGTTCTCGTCATGGGTCCTGAAGAACGTAATATTTGCGAAACGTCGGATGAACCAGGAAGAAGTAGGTATGTTTATTTTTTACCGTTCTTTTTCTGAGTAGTCACTTAACATAAAATACTAAAGAATAATATTTATCATGAAACATATTCGTCGAAAGTCCATCTGAATTTTAATAATATATGTCTTGTTATTAGAATACGCTTAACCTGTGCAGTCCTCCTTGAAGTTTGTTTTTATATTGAATGAAAACGAAAGCGCAACAGGTTTGTTAACATTCGCTGGTACGTCTAACGCACTACAATTCTTGTTAAAATTACATTAATTGTATAAAATGCGGACATTGTGTCAAGCAATTTTAGGTGTAACGGCCTTATTGACTCTAGTAGCATATGATGAAACATCAGTATCTGCAGCTGTCGTGTCCAGGATAAAACGGGAAGATAAATATACAACAAGGTATGATAATTTCGATGTAGCTGGAGTTTTGGCCAGTAAGAGGTTAGTGAGGGTGTACTTGAATTGCCTGTTGGAGAAAGGACCGTGCACTCCGGAAGGGAAGGAACTGAAAAGTAAGTGTTTTTAATTGTTATACCATATCCATAATCAACAGAAATAAGAAATATTAGGTATTTGTTTGGAGAAATGATGTCTCTAATTGCCATTGTACAGGATGATTAATATTTCTCTTGACAACTAATTACCGGTCATGATCATTTAGGTCATTGTCGTATAAAATGTGAAAATATTTAAAAGTTATGTATAATCAGAATATATAATCACAATTAAACCAAGTAATTAAAATATATTATTCGAAAAATGCTTTTCAAGTTTTATATTGGTGATTGGTTTTATATCAGTATTTATATCACTTTATATAATTTGATTGAATGAATGAAAACATGATTTTTAAAAATATTTTTGTATATATTTTATTTTATTATTTTTTACTTTAAAAATGTATAGGTACAGTGTGTCCAAGATAAGGATGGGATAGCATTGGGATCTTGGAAACGGTAAGAGATACAAAGTTGGTTAAATTATGAAAAAGTTGAGCAGTTTGAATACCTTTTACATGGACTTTGCAAAAATAAGTTATCTTTTTTTGATTTCGAAATATTTGGAAAAACATTTTTTTGCGATATTTGTTTTTATTTATTTCTGGAGTTATTTTAACAGCTATCAAAAAATAAAAAATACTTTTCCATTGTCACTTTTTGAGCTTAAAAAGATGGCATTCACCAAGTTTTTGTCCGACGTTTCGTTTCCGAGAAACCATCATCAACTTCTTTTTTTTAAATACGGCCCTGTATTTTTAAATAGAAATTTTGATACCATTTTTTATTCTCAATTCAATGATGTATCACAAGTAATGGTTTAATTACGTTTTCAGCTTGTTTTTCCCACCATTAAAAATTAACGAGGAAAAGCCTCCTGAGTTTATAACAAATAAACAAGTAAAATAATATTAATATGGGGCTACATAAAAAACTATGCATACCAACGTAATTTTCAAACAGGAAGAATTACGCGAATTGGTACTAGAAGCATTTCAAACTATTACGCCAGATGGACTTAACAATTGTTTGGAAGCTACAGTTAAAGGGTGTTAGAAAATAATGGCCTTTTGTTCGAACATCTTTTGTAATTAACATGCTAATAAATAATTAAGATAAATAAATTATTTTACTTGTTTATTTGTTATAAACTCAGGAGTAATTTTTAATGGTGGCAAAAACAAGCTAAAAACGTAATTAAACCATTACTTGTGATACATCATTGAATTGAGAATAAAAAATGGTATCAAAATTTCTATTTAAAAATACAGGGCCGTATTTAAAAAAAGAAGTTGATGATGGTTTCTCGGAAACGAAACGTCGGACAAAAACTTGGTGAATGCCATCTTGTTAAGCTCAAAAAGTGACAATGGAAAAGTATTTTTTATTTTTTGATAGCTGTTAAAATAACGCCAGAAATAAATAAAAACAAATATCGCAAAAAAAATGTTTTTCCAAATATTTCGAAATAAAAAAAAAATAACTTATTTTTGCAAAGTCCATGTAAAAGGTATTCAAATTGCTCAACTTTTTCATAATTTAACCAACTTTGTATCTCGCACTGTTTCCAAGATCCCAATGCTATCCCATCCTTATCTTGGACACACTTGGAACAGGTATGGGTTTTATGAAAGTAGTGATTCATTCTATCATACTGTTTTCCTTACTTTGGAGCAAATAGTCACAATTTAAAATAACTTGATTACCAATTTTCAGTAGTCGGATTATTAGTTACTTACTAAATTAGCCCACCAAACTGGCGGCGCCAACTTCAATGCCTTTAGCCAGAGATTAAATTTAATCTCTTGGTTAAATCTGAAACTAGTGTCAAACGATAGCTTATGAAAAGTGAAAATGGGAATGTACAAACCGTTTTGCTTGATCTCAAACCGTTTAGATTTTACAGGGTGTCAAAGTTGCAATGTCAATATTCACTTGTCAATATTTCAAAATCAAAATCACCCTGTATGTACTTATCGATTGTGGCCCTCCCTGGTGGGACACCGGACCATATGGGTCAAAAGATTTGGTCGTTTTCTCCAAAAATATAGTACAGAGTGATTCACTTTCAAGTGTGTAACATGGGTATTTCGCTTATTATAAAAGATAGACTGTAGGTTTAAATTCGGCAAAGTTGCGGAATTTTGTGCTTAATAAGTTGACGCAAAGAAAACCCCCATATCTGTTTTTGTTTTTGAGTTAAAGGCAAAAAAATGATTTTCCGGTTTTCGTTTTCTGGCCATAACTTTATATTTTTGAAAATATTGGCTTATCGTTTTCACATTATTAGGACACTTTTTTGAGACAAATACGATGCCGTAAACCGTTTTTTAAAAATTGTCACATTGTTGTAAACCATCGTCAACTTTATTTTTTCTTATGGGCGCCATATTAATTTTTCTCATATTTGAATAACTAATGGCTAACTAGACATTTTGAAAAAAAATACCTATTGTCCTTCATAATGCCTTTAATATTTACATATATTATATATTGTTGTATTCAGAAAAATCGATTTATTCATATACGAGAAAAATTAATATGACGCCCATAAGAAAAAATAAAGTTGACTATGATTTACAATAGAAGTCACATCTTTTTAAAAAACGGTACGGCATCACATTTGTCTCAAAAAAGTGTCCTAATAATGTGAAAACGATAAGCCATTATTTTCAAAAATAGTTATGGCCAGAAAACGAAAACCGGAAAAAACATTTTTTTGCCTCTAATTCAAAAACAAAAGCAGATATGGGGGTTTTCTTTGCGCCAACTTATTGAGCACAAAATTCCGTAACTTTGCCGAATTTAAGCCTACAGTCTATATTTTATAATAAGCGAGATACCCATGTTACACACTCGAGAGTGAATCACCCTGTACATAAAATATCTAGATTACGCTCTTGTTGTCAACGCCAGTCAGTCAACGGCTCAAATGTAGACCATGTCTTTCCTAAATTTTGGACAATTTTTGTATACTTACCTAATTTATTGCTATTTTGCTGACATTTATAGATGCAAAGTGATTGCTGGAGACCTTTTTATAAGTTTTATATACAGTGACATTTTTTAGAGACCTGTTTTGAAATGAAATATTTGTAAGCCATACCTATCTTGATCAATTTGTTGAGCTACAAAATCAAGGAATCCTAAAAAAAATTAAGGCTAGGAAAAATATTTTTTTTTTATACAAATGCTAACAAATTTATTATGATACAGACTTATACTAGACAAAAAAATACTAGTTACTACTATTGACAGGATATCAATCGAGAGGCCATACAAATTATCCAAATTATCCAAAAAATTTTGTACCAATAGTTGGCAAAGGAGACATATTTTAGACGACTTTAAGTTGTGCAACAAACAAGATTTTGGTGCACATAATGGCATAAAATTATGAATATTGTGGAAACTCATAATGTGGTCATTTCACTCAAATTAAGTTTGCTGATTCCAGGAATATAGATATATGTTAATTTATAACGGATGCTTCAAACGATAACACGCTTTTTCTAAAATACCTAATTACCGTTAGTCCGCCTTCTCTTCGTCAGAAAATAAAATTAAGTTATCGAAATTTTGTGTACAGAGTAAATTAACACATAAAAATTCTCATTATTTTTAAATATATTTTCCTAGATGTTTCATTAACTGTTTATCCAGAAAATTTCGTGTTTCTATACACTATACAATAGACATTTATGAAGTACACTGGTGTACAGGTTGCATAAAATTTTTTATAAATTGCATGGTTCAAGATAACGCACAAGATCACAACAGCTACATTTTTTATATATGAATTCTGTAGTAACCTACTGAACTAAACTTTTAGTGTCATTAAACTGTTAACTTGTAATGCATAAAAATATTTTTATAGGAACCCCAATTATATGACGAAAACTTTATTAAACTCAAAATATAGTATTTTAATATTATTATACATAATAATAATTCATGTTCATATGGGGCATAAATAAATATGTTAAACAAGTTTTCATATTTTGAAAACCAATGATTCCTGGTCGACGCGACAGCAGCAATACTTGTGTCAATTTATGTTGCTCAAGTTCAAGCTTAAGTTATTTTTATTCCAGGAATAATTTTAAAATCACATAGGAAAGTTACAAAACGTATATAAATATACATTTGATTTTATGCTGTCTATACAGCATATATAAAGATACCAGATATGTAAATATATCGATATAGCAATCAGATGCCCTGTTTAGGTAGATGAAATAACCATAACCTGAATTTTCAAAAATTAAGTTCATCGAATTCTTCCAGATGTCATATCATTAAAATACCCGTGGTCTACTCATCAGCTTGACAAGTATTTCTTGAAGTTTCTCCTTCGGACGAACTCGCAGTAATTGCAATCATACTATAAATATAATTACAATAGCTGTAAGCTGTAGCTATTTTTTGTAGTTGTAGTTCTTCTATGGAACTCTGTGCAATAGGCGAGGGTTATCTAATTTAAAGTATATTGCAATAATTATATCTGAAACACTTCCTATTGTATTTTTCCTACTGTTGCACTGTACTGCGGCCGTTTCTATATATTTGAGGAAAATCTATGTTCCTTCATTTGCTATGGTCTTAGTGCTATGTATTGTCAAACCAGCTTTTTAGATCACCTGTTGGGGCAAGCCGTGGTAGCAACTTGGCGTTCACATTTAACGATATGAGCGTCAAGCAAGGTAGGTCGCGGTTAGTACTTGGATGGATGACCATGCAGGGAAGACCGTCGGCGCTTTCCCGCTTCTTCTAGTGGCCTGTACGTCGGTGAATTCACAGAAGCTATGCAAATTTAGGCGAGATTTGCGTAGAAGACGTACCATCCCTTGGATAGGATGTAAAGCCGGAGATCCCTTGTCTATGAAATGATAGGCAAGTGAAATATCCCTACCCTGCTATAAAAAGTGGGGTTCGGCAAAATTTCCAGGTTGGGGCTTGCTCGTCTCCTGGCGTCGGTGATTGGCCTTAGTCGCGGAAATAGGCCGAGGTTAAATAAACGAAAAAATAAAAAAGATCACCTGTTCTCAATTCCCATTTCGTGATCAATTATATCTAATTCTAACGTCAATGGCTTGTATTGTATAATATTAAAAAACACATAAACTCAACTCAATTGTATCTCTCGGTGTATCTTTTATAATAAATGAGTTATTCCTAAGGAAATACATTCTTTTGTGTCTACATGGTTTACAAGATCATTAATTTATATTCTGTGCACACTTCTCCCTTTTTTATTTTAAAATACGTGTGTATGATTTAAACATTACAGCAGAGAAACAACTACTTTGTGGGTAAATTAAAAATCACATTAAACGAAACGAATGATAATAATAATTCATATTAGTAATGTGCGTCATGGTAAAGATGACGAACAAAAAAATACTTTAATGTTAATGTCGACGTAAATAATATCATGGAAAAGTTCATAATAATCGTTAAAAAGAGATAAAGAACAATGAGATATTAATTCTTTTTAAAATTACTTTCACGAACTCCACCTCCGTCACTTGATGTGTATATAAACTATTATTTTGTGCTATTATATCATTATATTTAGCTATTATGAACAACATTATACATTACATGGAAAAAGTAATGTTTTTAGAATTACTTTGGAACAGCTTCCATAGACTTTGTATTTCTTGGGAATTCGCTGAAATAACTTTATATACCTACACTAATAATAGAAGTTTAGGGGAATTTATAATTTCTCGACATGACAATAGTTATATCCATTGTCTATATATTGTATACAATCATTACAATATGTTATCTTTATTTCCATTTCACAAGATCTATATATTTTTATTACATAAAGAAATATGTATGTTTACAATTTCTACACAATTAGTACAATGTACTCGGTACATCCACTTATCGACCTCTATTGAATAACACATTACATTATAATTATTTCTGTTTACATTGTTAGCAAGTAAAGTGGAAAATTTGGAATATATTAAGCACTTCTCTTTTACATCGTTTTGCAGATTGACGTCAAGGTCAAGGTATAATATTATTAATTGTATTAGCAGAGCTTATTAAAACTGAATTTAATATTTCCGAATTAATTTATTCTGACAATTTACTTTTGTTTGTAAAAGACTTAAGCTGTTTGCAAAAGGCTTAAAATTAAATGAATAGTCTTAGTGTAGAAAAAATAAAAGATGTTTTTGTGTTGACGCGTAGTGTTTTTGAACTCTCAATACTAAATAAAAATGTTTGGTTCTTGATAAATAGATGTACAGTATAATCAATTGTCAGAAAAATCAATGTATACTTAATACAAGAATCCAAGCGAATCATAAAAAATTCACAGAATTATTTTATTTTCCAGAAATATATAAGTATTGATTTTTTTAATTTTGATGTACCTCAGCATAACACTAGTGTGATTTACTGTGATTGAATAATTAAAAGAAAATAAATGTTTTGGCCCTTTAACACATGTAAGTAATTTTATAACTGATTGCCTGGATCTCTTGGAAGTTCTCATTTTGACCATATTGTTGGCAATGCCAGTAAGTGCGGTAAAGCATTTATTTTTAAAACAAACTGTATTGCATTTCGCAGGTTTTTCAAATACTTTTGTTTAAAAATTGAACCCAGATTTTTTGACGAGCTGGGTCTTTGGAAATTGAAGATAATTTGAAGTTAAAATGCATTGTAATTAAGCAGATATTATTTAAGGAATTAGTTATAAATTACCGAATTAAATAATTCCTAATTACAGCCCTGCTTTATGTTTACTAATTTGTAGTACAATATTGCGAAATGCTATTCCGCATGATTTATTGTACCTAATCGGCGGCTTCTGGTTTTAATACTGTAGACATAAAGGAACCATTTCCTTTATGCTGTAGATATGTAAACTTCCGCTGATCGAAATTTAAACAGGACTATACAGGGTGCTCTGAAAAAGACTCAAATTTTTTTATACAACTCTGTAGGTGTACTGTTTGAGTGGCCTGTCCTTTATTTTTGTAGGGTTATCCAAAATCCAAAGTATGTACTAGGTACTTATCCATTATTATTACAACATTTCACAAGGTGAAATTTCCAATAGATTTATTCTGCAGCAAAAGGTAAAATAATTTTTAACAAAATATTCGAGGATTCCTATAAAAATACTTTTTTATGTCAATAAAGTGTTGATATGAATATGTTTTATTATTTTTTAAGTTTAATCAGAAACCTGAATTAATCTAATAATTGATAATTAGGTATTCACTATTCAAATAAAGAATATGTCGCTACCCCACCTGAATTAACGGCGATGGCTCAGTTTGTTAGGTGGCTGGGTGGTAGCCTGTGACTAACAGAATGGTTTATTGGTGCGAGTTCGAATCTCCTTAGGGGAGAAATGGGACCTCTCCCAAGGAATGGTGGTGTGTGTCTGCGTTTTTTCATGTGTACTCTCCCTGTACCTGAGGCTTTCAGAAGGAAAGTTGTCCATTTCTGCGGTGTGATTTAAAATTAATGATTTTGATTTGATAGTATCTTTATTAAAAAAAATATATCAACAAATAACATTAATATAGAAATCTCTAAACAGTTAGTTCAAAATTTAAAAAAGTGGGGGTCACCTCATTCGCGCACTATATAAAATTCATAAAGCAATACAATCATCCCTACACATGTTTCAATTGACAGCATTAACATCATTAGTATAGGCTTTGATTATTTTGAACACTTAACAATGCAATAATAAATAACAATGTCATTATCAAATGATTTTATTTCCAACTTCAGATTTAATTTATATATATGTATGCAAAGAAGGCATTACTTGACAAATTGTTAACGTATCTCTCAATTAACCTATTATTTCATTTACAGAATATGTTCCTGACGCTATTGCTACCGAGTGCAGCAAATGCAGCCCCGTGCAAAAGAAGCAAGCTGGCATCGTACTATCTCACATCCTGCTCAATTACAGGGACGACTTTAACAAACTAGCTCAAAAATATGATCCAGATGGCAAGGCTCGAAATACGTACAACATTGATCAGGATGAAGAGGATTACCAGGATCTGGAGGATGCTTGATAATTGCAGTGTTAATATCCTAAAACTAATTGATAAATCAATGCATTATTCTGTTTCATTATCACATATTCATGTCTCATTTGATATCATTATATTTTCATTCCTTGTTATAAAAGACAATGCTTTCTGTATATTTTAAGCTTTTATTTATGGTAATAAGTTTTTATTTTTATTCTGAATTTTGCATGTACAATTTCGGTAAATTGTTTGTATTTACAAAAATATATACATTTTCTGTTATATTATCGTTTCACTAAAGAACAATCAAGATATTTCGAAATTTTTATTAAAATAATTAGATATAAATAATTATATTATAAGATAATTAAATCTTTTTACTCCAGCTTAGTACGTTATCAAAAACAGTAACTTTGAATTCTATATATATGTTTAAAATTTTATACTCCTAAATGTACAGGTCGGTCCATTTTCGATGGGAATTCAGGGTATCACTACTACTATTTTTAAAACAGATATGAGTTTTGAAAAAGTCAGAATTACAGTTTTATATGTATTTTCATAGACAGTCATATTAAAATGTTAAAAAGGATCTAATATATATATATAAAACACCCCGTATCTCCTGTGTTTGTAAAAATAACTATAGCATGTGATATATTGCTAAAAAGCAAAAAAAATATCTATTCTTTATGGCTATGGCCAGTTACGATTTCCTTTTAAAAAAATATAACTTTGGGTTATAACTCAGGAATCTTAAGATCTACTAAAAATCTAATACCGGCATTCAATTCTACGCCAAAGAGTTACTCTGTTGTCAGCAGTTTTCATTTTAACTCTAACTTATTTAACAGCTGGAAAACAGACATGTTAAAATATGTCACAATAGCGAGAAACGTAACTGTAACCCTGTAACTCAGAATCAGATGAAGATAGCAAATTTCTGGCTTGACAGTCGAGTTTATCATGAAAATCGAGCTCGAGAAAGTGGTGTCAGATTTATCATATCTTTAGTAGTTTCTGAGATATCCTGAATTCCCATCGAAAATGGACCAGACGGTACACATATTTCTTTATGGAGCTATTTCGTAATAAATAACTTAAATCTTTCATTGCTTTGAATATAGATTTATTATGACATATACTGGGTGAAGCTATCACCAACTCCCTTATTTCAAAAGAAAAACTACTTTAAAATTTCAAAATGTTGGTATTACAAAAAGAGGTATCCAAAGAAGAAATTTTGAATGTAGCATAAACCATTACTGTTGCAAGTATTGTAATTAAAGATCTTCCAGTGTTCAAGATTCAACATTTTTAATGTGGTGCTGTAACTGTCACTTTTTTCTTAGAACTGGAGATATCTCGAGAATAACTGAATTTAGGTATAGACAACTTTACACAAAGTTGACTTGAAATTGAACGTAGCATCCAAAACTGCAAAAACATACGGTTCCATTTAAAATAAACAAGTTTGTGTCGACTTTCGGTTATACCGGAAGAGCCAGAAACGTTAAAATATTTTAAAAAGGTAGGCCCCACTGACTTTTGTAAATAACCAAATATTCAAAATCACCCTGTACGTACTTTTCCATATATCGATCGCTACCCTTACCGGTGCGGCACCCTGTATATACCTATTCTATTGATTAAACATTACTATTGTTGTTATTGCTGCTAATTTTATGTTCATGTGATAAGCTTTCTTTATTATCGCTTAGCAGAACCTGTGCAATTTGAATTTGATTATAGCTTCTTCTCCATTAAGCTTGACTGGTAAAATTGACAATAAGTTTGACTGCACTTAATTCTAGTTTGGTTGTTCTCAGCAAGAAACTCTTACGTGCAACTTGAAACTGACTATTCCCGATCAGAAATAGCTTATTCCGAATTTTAGATAAGTTAATAGTTGTTTTCAATCTAAAATTACTTATTTTTAACTTTAAATAAGCGTTAATCAGTATTCAGTTAGCATATGTACCATGCACCATTCTCTTGAGTATTTTTCCTAGTATCAAACATTTACATCTTACAGGATATTGTTTGCTTAATAATGGAATTAATAATTTCTGTCTGTGTTGCAACATAACGTGTGAGTTTCGTATAACAACTTTCTTTCACAAATGTGAATTAAGTAAAAAATAAACTCTTAATCTGTAATGTAAAGCATTTTTATTTAAAATTTTTAAAATGATGTAGATACCTTTTCCTTTTTCGATTTAAATTTTATGAACGTTTCTTTGTTTTTGACGATTAAAAAATTATAAATTTCAATAATATAAGACCATGTAACCATAAAAAATATTCCATGTATGTCATAAGTATATTGGACTATCAGTATTAGGGAATTTTGGAAATGTAGAAAGATAGAATTAGAAGATAAATTAAATACAATTATTTATAAATTTGTGATTAATATAATATAAATAGAACTATGAAATACTACAAATACTAATATTCCATCCACTCTACGGTTGTAGAGTATGTCACCCTCCCCTGTAACACTGAGGCGCAACCTGTCTGAATTCTGTAAAGCAAAACTTTATTTAATTTGTATTACCTAAACCCTTCCTGCTGTATATCCCCCAATAGGGTGGTGGGGTTACTAGTATCGACTGTAAATGGTGAGAAACACACTACGGTGTGTTTCTCACCATTACTTACAGCCGACAAGACGCTCCTTGGGTCTTTGCTACTATCCGTCTGACAATTATTGTCAAATTGACAGATAAATAGCGACCTGCTTTTCCGCAGGTGCCATTTCAGCAGTGACCTCTATTGTCTTTGAAGAAGACAAGCCTACCTATTTATTTGAAGAGGAGGCCGAAACAACTACTCCACGGCCAGTGTTCCCCGACTGGCTTTGCATTACTCCGGCATCTCCATGGAAGTCGTCACATCCTTCACCGAGACCAACCACCAGACACTAGCCGGTTTCACGCTTATTATGCGCTCTTCCTCAAAGACACTAGAGGTCACTGCTGTGATAACACCTGCGGAAAAGCAGGTCGCTATCTGTCTGTCAATTTGGCAACAATTGTCAAACGGATAGTAGTCCAACAGATAGTAGTAGTAGTCCAGATAGTAGTCCACAGATAGTGCCCAAAGAGGGCACTACAGTGTATTTCTCACCACTACTAACATTCACGATGCTCCTTAAGCAATCATGTCGCAACATTGTTCATCAATTCCACTTCCTATGGCACTCTGACGAGCAAATAGTAAGCTCAAAAACGGTCAGTATCTGCTGGTTGGTTTCGATGAGGGATATGGCGACTTACTTGAAGATGCCGAAGTAATGCAATGGCAGTCGGGGCATATTGCTCGTGCAGCAGTTGTTTTCAGCATCTCCTTCAAATAGTACTGACTATCTTAACTGGTACTATTATCTCAAACGGTTACCACATTTAGATAATAATACGCTTCCACGTCCATATATACAAATGCCTATTAACATTAAATTTTCACAGCATTCAATACCCAGAGTGTGTTATATAACAATTCGTTTTGTCCTCCAGTATAGCTTGTGTAGACCCGTCAATATTCTTAGACAGTTAATAGAAATTATTTAATTGCAAGTGCCGTCAAAATTGTTCACAGCCAAAAATATTATAACTAGAATCCATATATCTGACGAATTTAAACGAGTGCTTAGTAAGGTGGCTCTTAAGACAAACTAAAATAAAAGGAAGAATAATTATTTTTGTAGAAAACAGCTTCTTCTTGAGGAGCTTATTTAATACTCATTTAATTCGACAGTATACAGCTTTGACATTTAAGATTATATAATATACTCTGATGATACTGAGAAGCGAAAATACAAAATTAATATTATTCATGTTGTAGTATATTTATAATAATGATTAAGAACAGCAAACAGTCTCCTCCGAAATTCTGTTTCATCTGAAATATTCACGTTCATTACTCTTTCTCCAATATCTTCCCCGTCTATGGATTCACCGAAGTCGGGAGCATCTTCCTTATCACATAGAATCATATTCAAAAACGAGGTTACAAGAAGGACTCCAAATAAAGAATATTTCTTCCAGTGCTTTTGAAGCGTAGAAAAAGGAAATAGTTTTTCAGGATCACACCCTAACTCTTTTAAAAATGTAGAAAAGGAGCTATAATAGACTACCATTAATTCATCGAAATATTTTAGTTGTTCTTCTGAGCATGTAGTATAGATGAAATATGATAAGTCAAATACTGGAGAGTGTAATTTTGAAATCTGCCAATCCACAATAGCAACTTTCGATGGAACTCTTTTGATGTGATTCTCAATCTATAACAAAATTTAAGTTTGTTATATTATTTTATAAACAACTACATTATATGAAAAATTTACAATAAATGAAGGGCAATAGATTTTAGCAAGAAAATAAGGAAAATAATATAAAGCCTGTGTAGAAAAATGCAACTACTTACGACTACAAAAGGTCGTAATTACCAAAGTACCTGGTTGATGTGAAATGTCTTTCAAGACCTTTCCCGAAAGTAAGGGAAATGTTTGTATTTCTCAGTAGGAAAACCAAGGAAACACTTCCCCCTTCTTCGATATATTTCTGCTTTTATTTGTTACAGAACAATACAGGACAAAATAGCGTAGGATATACATTTACTTTTAGGATTCCGTACCTCAAATGTTGATAAAACGAACTCTTATGAAATAAGTTAAGTGTCCGTCTGTCTATTTGTCCGTCGCAGCCAATTTTATTCAGAGGTCATTTGTCGTAGAAAGTTGAAATTTGACATTGTAATAAAATTACCTCATATTTGCCAATACTTCAGTTACAAAATATACATTTTTTTATTTTTATGGAGGCCCATGTGGCCAAAAATTTTTCTCTTTCAAGTATCGGTTGTTGTGTCGTTTATAAGGGCTAGTCATACTATATTTTATAAAACTATAGCGATGATCCTAGTTTTAAAGTTTATGAAAAACTGTGTCGGATTCGGTCTTCGCCGGTTTTTTTAGTGTAAAATTGAAACTGGTCAGCTACTCTATCCACAACGGTGGTTTCATTTTTAAGTTTTCAAGTGGTTTCGGATTCGTATTTATTTCAAATATCACAATATTTTTCTTTTTGTGTTGTCTTTCATACAGTAAACAATAAAATAATGGTTTGCATCCGTTGGATAAAAGAAAAAATTCAATCTGTCTGTTATTTATGTTGATACTGGACGTAATTTACATCGGGCTGAAGATTTTTGTTTTTTTGTTTAATAATAATTGTTTTGAAAAAAACATTGATCTCATTTAGATGTTCTAAGAAATATATAGAAAACACTAGTATTTCGGCTTATTAGGACTTTTCAATAGAGTAAATGTCTATTACTAAATGTTTCTAAGCGCGTTTTAGGTATTTATTTGTTTACGAGTACCTACCCCCGATTGATCCTACCATCTGATAAAGCCAGTTTAGTACCTTTTCTAACAAGGGCGAAAGTGTAAAATCTATCTGATCATTCCTAGTAAGCACAAGGATTTATAATTAAAGATTTTTTAATTTGTAATTGCTCTAACAGATCTAAACGCTTTCCTTTCTTTACACGATGTATTACCTTTACATTTTTCAGATCTATAAAATGATTGTTTTCTATGCAATGCGTCGAAATCCTGAATTTTTTGCGTTATTTAGTATAGATTTATATTGAAAGACTTCCTGATAATCCTATTTCCAAAAAAAAATGTTACATATTGACGAAACTTAAAAAAGAAATCATCTTTGGAATCAGAACTCAAACACATTTCAAATGAGATGTCACAGACCACACTTGCCATTTGATATACAGGATGTATCTTAAGTCCATGTCATAAATAAACCGGGTGATTCCTTGAGTTATTTTAGGCCTAAAGGCATAACCAAGGGTCAGAAATTACTGATTTCCACGGTGCAGGTGTTAAAGTTTTTACAAATTACTACGTTTTCCAATTATATCTGAAGCTTTATGACATAGACTGGTGAAACTTGGAGATATTATATAGATGATTAAGGGGGAATAGTTCCATATATTTTAATATAAATGTGTCCAGCAGGGGTGAAGAAACGGGGAAGCCTTGTAATTGAAAACCTAGGCTAATTTACGCCACTGGGGTTTCACAAAAATTAATAGGCGCAGTTAAGATCACGTTATCGTCGCCAATGGAGCGTTCTATTTTGTCACTTACAAAAAAGCATTGTTCTAAAAAACAACGCGTTTTAGTCGTTATTAGTCGCGTCGTTCTTAATAAAACATATAGTTGAATATATCAATAAGTTTTCTTTGTCGTAAGTTGTCAAATAATATTTTCCAAAAATGACGTGGTACAACAGGTTAATTCAACACGCACCACATTTTACACAATTTTGCGAATCCAATGAAAATTTACATAAGAACTATGTCCCTTCAAATTGCAAATTGTTTAAATTACATAAACTGAAGAAAACATTTAATTTCCTGTGAATTTTTCCTAATCAATGCGAAAAAGTCAATTAACAACAAAGAAGATTTCTTACTTTGGACATAATTTGATAATAGTTTCAGTAATTTACTGACAGATGACATTTCTGTCAAAAAGTAACTAAATATTTAGGGATATTTTGTGTTTAGTGCGGTACTGTAAATGACAGGGCGTTAATTATTTTAGCGACAGTAAAAATGTATTAGAAACTGCCCTAATTATTCTTTGGTAATTATAAATCTAATAATAGGGCACATTGACTGTCATATAAGGCTACTAAATGTGTAACGTGTTACAGAAAAATCCCTAAATTTTATCGATCAGTAAGTACTGTTTTTGATAGAAATGTTACAGTTTGTTTGACCGATTGTATTTTCAGTGCGACATCTATCTTTCAGGACAAAATCATACGGATTTTAAAAATATAGTTTATACAAATGTCTCCCTATTTCTGAAACTACTGATGCTAAAATTATGAAATAACTTAGCAACAGTAGTTTCATTTTCCTTAGGCGGCTGCCTAAGTTCAGACTGAATATGTTTGATTTATCTTTCCATTGACTGATTCACTGACTCATGACTCACTGACTCATCGACAAGGGAGTGCAAACGCGCCCTTAATTCATTTTCTTATTTCTAATAATAAAGTCTCTTTGTCACTACATATACTGATTATAGTTTAAAGCATGACGTATCTTTCAAATAAAATAAAATTTACTGCAGTATTTTTATCATTTATCAATAAAACAAATAGTTGGAAATTCTGTAAACTTGTTATCAATTTGCTAGCACTTTATATTCCAAATATTACTGAAGATGAGGAAGAAATTAACTGAAATTACCTTCTAACCTTGATGTAATAATGTTTTTCAATTAAAATCTGTTTCATTTTGAATACATTTCAATTATCAATTATTCTAAACTAATCTCTTCCACCTTGCATCTTAAAATCGGTAAAAAATGTATGCAAAATGGCAGAGATGCTGTCGATTCATAAAAAACTTTAATAAAAAAAATCATAAACTGTACGTATGTTAATAATTATGGTAACATATTTTTTTTGCCGTTCTTATAAGAATGGCACTTTGAATATTTTTATTGAGGCAATATTACTAAATTTTATCTCCAAATGCATTCTACTCCATTATCAAATACTCATTGATTAAATAACACGAATTTTATCAGTTGTCGTGATATAAACAGAGCTAGTGTGCCATAATAACTAAAATAATATTAAGTACATGATACTTGCGCAATGTTACTTAGATAAATAAATTTTCTGATATTCATTTAAATCTAACATATTAGCTAAAATCTAAGGCATATTAAGAAGTATTAAAGTGTCAAACAAAAGTTGCGATAGGAAAATAGATAGTTTTCAGTGAAAAGGTACTACGGTGACATAATAAAAAGCAATCTGACACCATTTTATTTGTAGGCTTTGAAGTTTTGCAGTGTTAAAGTTACAACAGAAAAATAGATATTTTTCAATGAAAAAGTACTATGAAGAGATAATAAAAAGGAATCTGACAAAATTTTATTTGTAGGCTTTGAAGTTTTTTGACGGAAGCATTATTTCTGTACCTGTTAAATTTTGAATCATTTTTCACACTGAGAGCACTCAACAATTATAGATTTTTTTCTGGTATGACTTATGTCAGATTAACAAATTGGCGTTACATGCAAAAGTGTCAAAATTTTCACTAAGCACTGCCCTCTCTTCAGCAACGCTCTCGAATTCGGATTTTTGCATTTTTTCTGAAATTATAGATTTTTTCAAAAATTTTGTAATGCAACCCGTTACACATTCTACACGTCCATACGCAAAGAAAAGCGTTGATTCCAAATAAGAACAGAAAATAGCTTGGTGCCATTTAAGAAAACAAAATTAGTCACTATGGCAACGAAAGTACTGGGTCTGAAACAAATTCAAAGTTACCAAGAGATGCAAAAAACTTAACCAAGGAACTTAACAAAAATCTTTTATCTGAACAATTTTTTTATACTGGGTGTTTTAAAAAAGTTATATACATTATTCCATACATATTGAGCACCCTACATAGAGATACGGAAACAGAATTTGGTATACATAGTGTACAAATAACGCCCGATCCAATAGAACTATTGGCAATTTTGCCAAGTTTACCGTTTTTTTCCTAAAAAAAACTCTAATTTATGTTTTTAAAATGGAACACCCTGTATATTATTACATATTTGGATAGGGTGTTCTTTTGCGAACACATTGGTGTAGAGTATTCCCTCTCCTAGCTCCCTTCCCTTTCTTTCAGGAAGACGTCGAGGCGAGATTCGATCTTGCACCGCAATATACATTCTGTTAGTCACAAGCTATCACCCAGCACCTAACAGACTGAGATATCGCCACGGCCAAATTAGATTTTTAGAAACGATAAGGAAAAGCTTTAACCTGATTTCTAAAAAGTTTTGTTTTCCGATGCATTTATATTACCTCATACTTATATAAGAAATTGTTATTCCAACAGTCCCCATGAAGAATAGCGGATTGAGGTTCCACGGTATTCAACAGATTCATCATAATATCATCAGCACCATTCTGAATAAGTTTGTCACACATCTTAGATAATTCTATCTCGTTCATTTCACTCATAAAACTATGAGCCCTTTCAATGCCTTGTCTTATAGGTTTTCTAAAGGAGTCATCAAATATTTGCACCATCACATCATCAAAATTAGTGACTAATTTATCAAAATCCTCTTTCCTTTTATGCCTTAAAGCAAATGAAATGGCGTGGAATTTTCCATATTCTCGTAACACCAATCTGAGGTGGTCCAAATTCAGCGGTTTTTTGCGATCATATAATTCATATCCATTTTTCCTCAAATTCTCCATGATAATAACTTCCACTGCTTTATCAGATATGGTTAAGTAACATTTTGGGACGGCATTAAATACATTCTTTACTTTATTTTGCATTTGGAATCTAGTAAATTCCGGCAAAATGGTTTTATAAAAATATGCTTCTCTTTGATATGGCTTTCTCAGCTTTTGTATAAAATTGGGTCTACTGCTTTTAACTGCTAACTCGATACTCTGCTTAACGCCTTCCTTCGTAGTTGTTGAAGCCGTAGCGAAAGTAACAATTGATGCATATCCATCAGATTTTTCTGTGGAACCTGTTAATATAATTTCGCAATTAAAAAAATTGTGATCTTCTAAAGCCTTTTTTATATATGTTTTAATTTCAGCTTCGGTAATTTCCATTTTGGCCCACAATACCTAATAATGATTGATACAATTACAATTAAACTGTTTAATATTAATGTCAACAACACCACATTCATTCAACTGATACCCGCACGTAATAAATTATCAAGGTTAAATTACTTACTATATATAGTATGATGCACACGGGGAAATTAATGATAATAATACAGGGTGGTCAATAGAGCCATAAAGTCCGATAACTCTGTTGTTATGGAAAATACAAAAAATATTAAATAAATATGTTACAGGATATTAACAGGACATCTTTTTAAAATTCGTACTGGATGTACAGGGTGTTTTAAGAAATATAGGAAATGTATAGATACATTTTATTAAATGAAAAACCCTGTATAATTTCACATTTTATTCTGAGTCGAGCGATATGCATGGTTTCGTCCCAGCCGCTTCGGAGATATTTGACTTTTTATAAACATATTGACAGATATAAGGGCTTGTATGAACATTTATTTTAACCTGAAAAATGGAACACCCTGTATTTGATTAGATAAAGTTTTCTAAAATTAATTTCTCTTTAATATAATACTAGCATTGTAGAGATTGAGGCTATAATTTTTTGAGATATTTGCGACTTTCTTCGGCCATCATGAGACTTTCTGGTAAAAATTATCATTAAGTTAGCCGTAGGTGGAAACAAACAACAAAATTATTATTATAAATAAATTGATTTAGTCACTATGGACTGTTTGGTATAAGGGATACTTATTTGGTTGGTAGAAAACCATGTAGAGGAGGTTGTTTACAGAGAATTAATTTTCAAATACCATTTACAGTAAGAACTTTAACTTTTACAAATGGCAAACGCGTATTGAAGAAAAAAATAAAGAAAATAAATATCACATCTTACAGTCCTCGCCACGTACCTGTTGTGAACGACAATTACCTCGAGACTTCTTACAATAATTACTTACAACAGTCTTCTAGCAAACACAGATCCCACCCACTAAACTATAGTCGGCCGCCTAGATTTTATATTGGCTAGGCACCGAAGGTCGGACGTCGTGTAGAACTTACACGAGCGATTATCTGTGGTCACAATTTAAGGCTATCGTGCCTCATAAATATAATGACTCGGGCCGGCAGATTATACGGTTCGCTCTGTTCAAAATATGGACTGTACATTCCAAAAATACGACTTCTATTCTGGCCCGGACAGTATTTATAGATTTAAAGTGTAAACTAAAATTATATCCTTTGCTATTGAAATTTCAGTAATTGAACATGTCAAACAGATACACAGGGTGTTCCTTAATGTCATGTTCACACTGCTATAGAAATGGGGACATCCCAGTTTTTTTACTTCTAACATAATAAACATTTTAGACATGCACTGGTAATAGTTTTTATTTTTTTTTTCCCCGAAAACAAAGTAAGGCACGAAAAAATGGAAGAAACAAAGAAGTTGTATTTGAAATTGTTTCAGCTCCAAAAAATCCAAAACTTGTAAGAAACCAGTGGTGTAATGTTTTTTCCCATAAATTTCAAATAGATCCTGGATCCTTACTACTTCAAACCAACGTACCAAGTTTTATTCAAATCGGCGAAAGAGTTCAAGATATTAATAATAAGAAAACGACTTTTTATAAAAATCTTGACACCCTGTACCTCGAAAACGAGGCAATTTAGGACACACGTTTATTTAGACTCTTAGTCATAAAATTGGACAAGGAATCAGCTTCTACAGTGTGGACATGACATGAAGGAGCACCCTGTATAATACAAAATGGAATCCTTCACTCGTCAAGAGCCAAGGATCGGTTCAAAGTTAAAAAAAAAGAGGAAAAAAGTTAACTAAATATTTTGTTTTAATCCAATGTTTATGTTAATTGCTTATTTGATTTGTGTCAAAACGTTGAGGGACTTAAATCCTTTAGTCGACGATGAAACTAAACAACTTTTGAAAAGTTGAATTTGGAATTGTATTCTGTATATTATGTTGTACAATAGTTTTTTGAGGCCTTTCGTTTAAGTAAAAGTATCTTGATACTGTATTTAATAGTTGGTATTTTAAGTAGTTTACATTTTTATTTTCTAATTTTTTTACATAATGTGGCGTAGTCTCATAAAACTTATTAGGTAATTGCTTACTGAGGCGAAAAATGTTTCATTACTGTCGAGCGCAGCTTAGATAACCGATGTGCGCAGCACCGAGGGACGGCTATAGCGCTAGACAGATCTTTTGCTGTTCATATAGTGCCGGAAACTTATTTTAATTTTATCCGTGTGGAATTAAACTGGGTTAGACAGTGTAAAGCAAAATATTTTGTCTTTATCTTAATCATTTTATTTAAATTTAAAGTAATATTTTATTAAAATCATATACATTGGTTTAACGTAAAAACAATTTTTCTTTCAATTTTAACCTTAAACAAGCTTGAGATTACATTTGAATTCTTACTTTCAGTACTTTAAGTACTTTCAGTAAATTTTGGTTCCTTTAGTAATCAATTATTCAAAGGAGTTGTGTATCTTCCCCATTTTTGTTTTAATGGAACAGTGGCACAACTTGGTTTCAACTAGGAATTTTCATTCATATAGGTACATTTTATTTTCACTAGTCATTTAACTTGTAATTTGTTTTAACTTCAATTATTACTGGACGATTGTATGACCTCCTGAATACCCGCAACAGTTATCGAGTGTACTACCCTTTGAGCTACACTCGTGGTCCAAGCAAATCCACTGAAGTCTCGCTACCAATTCTTGAGACCCAGAGTTTCCGTACCGTACTCCAGACCTCTAGCTCGACGGTTATAACAACGGAACTACCCTTCCTGGAGTAATATTCTAAGGACCTCTGGACGCTACGTAATAGTGATGGGAGCCACTAAAGGTAGCCACTAAACCAGTAGGGTTCAATATTTCGTCTAAGAATATTGTAAAAGGTCAAGACTTGTAATTTTAAATCAGTTTTTCTTTCATTCTTAATTACTCTTACACATTTCTTTTCTGTAATATAAATTTAAATTCAATCTGTTTATTAATATATGTATCAAGTTCCTTTTTGTATTCATTTATTTCCGACCTCACCTGTATTTAGGAAAAGTAGGTAAAATAGTTTTGAATTTTTTTCTATAAAAAAAATCTCATGCAACACAGTGCCCTCTTGCACCCTGGTACCTGCGGACAGCCGATATATACCGGGACCTCGACTACGTCCCAGTCCTAGAAGTCATCAGGAGGCGTGGAGTCAAGTACTTCGCGCGTGCCGATACGCATAGCAACCCGCTAATCCGGGAAGCCGTGGACTACGAGCCCGATGCGGCCGCTGGACACAAACGGCCAAGACTCCAACTGCTGGACCTATCATGAGAGTAAGATCTATGTTTATGTTTCAGATTCCACACGGAACAAGCGTAGAGGGCTACGAAGCGACCAAAAAAACGACCCTCAGACATCCTCTTGAAGCCGCGACCACCGACAGCGGTCGCGGGCTCACTTTGAGTACCCTTCCCTTACTCTTGTTACCTTGCATAAAGCTAAAGGGCCAGTTCGCTCCTTTAAAGATGCATCCCCGGCTACACAGCCACTCCTGACCTGTCCCAAACAACCACCCAGGATGAGAGAGCCACTTGCCGCCCTCCTCCGAGACAGTCTACCCCCGGCGGGTTAGACATGCAGGCGAAGAAAGAAGACAAGACAGAAGAGCGCCAGAAGATCCTACCCAGCCTGCAGGGTAGAGCCAGCACAGGAGGTGACCCCACGAATCGCCCACACCTATCACATTTGTGATTGGGGTTGGTGAAGGATGGGGTACACCTCTACCAGGCAGTCCAGGCCTACAGTGATGGGGAGGGTAAAGAGCAATAATCCCACTCGGCCTCAAACCATCCGAGGTCATGACCACGGCCAATGGATATTGGCAGTGCCCTCTTCGAACCTACCCTAACGACTGAGTTATCGGAGCTATTTTGTAATCAGTCTTTGTTTGGCGATAGCCAAGAGTCAAGCGAAAATTGGTTATAACTGGTAAATGGAGAAATTCCGACGTTTTTACAATTATGCAGTGGAATACAGCTAGTGCACTTGTTCTTGAAGATTTGGGTTATGGACTCACTCCATGTTTTATGACTCCATGCAGGGACACTGTCACTTCGGAGCAATATTCGTCGCATTATAATAGTCGCATTATGTATACGTCTACACTATTGTAATTTTGAACAAGTACTTAAAAAGCCGAAACAGGATAGCATTTTCAAACCAAAATTTTATTAATACCAAAAATAAGTAGGCACTCAATATATTAGCATCTACTCCACTTCTTGTTGAGCACCTGCTAAAAGCATGTACTCTGTTTTTATTAATACCACCCATTAATAATAGGTACTCATAGATCACGGTTCGTAAACGTAATCGATACCATATTTAATATTAAATATAAACATTTCGATAATTCCGTTTTATAAGAAACTAGTAGATATAGGTATAAAATTTTATTGTTGTGTGTAAATAATTATTTTAATAAACCAGTAGCTAAAACAGTTTAGTAAAAACTGATTCTTCTCAATATAATTTATAGAAGATAGAACAAAGTACTAAAATTTATTATCATAATCATTATTATATAATGTAACTTCCCTCGGCTATATTTATTCCTATCTTGACTGCTCTAATATTTGAATTGATAACAATTTGATAAGAAAATAATTCCCAGTTAAACTGTACTTAAATATATACATTTGATTATTACCTTCGTAGATATAAGTAACAATATCGTATATGCAGACTTTATATTACGTTTTAAGTATGGTTATCAATTTTAATCAGAATTTACAGTTACGAATATTAGTACTATTCAGTAGATATTTATTAAAGATAAACTAAGAATATGTTTTATTTATCTTTTAACTATTCTTGTTAATGGCAAATGGCAATGTTATCAATAATATTTAAAGAGAATATATTTTAGCCCTAAGTTGCCTATGTTATATTATTTTATTCCTTAAGTAGGTACTGCAGTTATTTTTATTTATCCGCTATTTATTATTTTTTATCCTTGAATTAGCTCTGGGCCCGGATTCTGATTCTACGATACGATTTCAATGACGATACGACCCCAGTTTTCGATATCGTCAGTACGATTGTGTTTAAAATGATTCCGGTTCACTATCGTTTCGATACCCAATTTAAACGCGAAAAAATTGAGATTCTGTTGGCAACACTGCGGTTTAGGATTGATTTTTGACTTGTATTAACCTTACTTTGTTTTGTTTTGTTCACTTAAAAAGTTTATAATTATATAAAAATCCCAATAAAAATCTGACCAAAATTATTTGATCGGAGATATAAAACGACAATCGTGATAACTCTAAACTGGTTTATGATAATATATTTTATTTATGAAAAGTGTAAGTGCTAATAAATTCGTCTTTAATTATATAGAACTTATTAATCTTCTTATCATGTTACCTATATTTAATGAACGAGCACGATGGCACGTTGATCACAATGAAAGACGAAGGCAAAATAGGAGACTAATTGACAACTAACAACCCATTTAATTTGCCTGAACGAAGGTTTATCGAATTGTTTCGTTTAAATAAAGTTAGTTGAAGAGTTAGCAGTTGAGTTTACAAATTTTCCTGCTGCTAAACTTTTATACTCTTCTACGAAATTAATAAAAATTTCCCAATGTATATCCTGCATTTTAAAGGACATTGTAACTAAAGGTATTGTCTTTGCTAAATGCTTATGCTCCACACCACAAAACAAAAAGAATTTTATGCTCTTTTCTCTTTTATATTAATGTACATAATATACCTATCACAACTTATATTTATTTGTAAAAAATAACCACCACCGTGTTAGACAAAGATGCTATCGTTTACGCTGGACGACACCTCCAAAGCTATCGACCATTTTTAGGTTAGATTACTCGATAGTCGAGGAGTCGATTTCCAAAGAGAATCGCTATTTGTACGATTCGATATCGTATCACTGTCGTATCGTCATTACAGAATCGCGGCCCTGTGTTCTTGGGCGATCTTGGAGGGCAGACAAGCTGCAAACAAAAGTTTTATTTTCAATCAAATCAAGTAGAAGACATTTAAAGACCAGAAAGCAGCTTTACCAAGCTGGAGTGGATACCATATCCATCTCTCTTTGACAGCTTTACCAAAGAAAGGAAATAAGTTCATTGATCAAATTGTACAGAAGCTACGCTTAACGTTCTATTACTTGTCACCATGGCGTATTTTGTCAGGCAACTTTAACATCACTAAGTGGTTTGTCTGGTTGCTATATTTACACATCCATTGTTGGATTAAACTTAAACAATCGATCTTATGGTTATATTGTATATGTTCATCGATTGCGATGAATGTATTGATGCAGCGGTTTCATCAAAGAGGTATCTTGTAACCCGAGTAAATACACTGCGATATATTGCTTCACTAATACTGATACTACAGTGCTCTATGCATAGTGTTTCTAGGAACAGTGATATTTTCCTAATTGAAACTATATACCTAATATAAAATAGGTTATAATCATGAACATGCCACCAGAAGTAATCATTGTACTTAATGTAGTAATGCAACGATTTGTTTATCTGTGTATTGTTTGCTCTTAGTATCCTATAAACACGGATGCATCCAATAAATAGTTACAACATGTTCATAAAGCTCACGATCACGATCCATTTTGAACACAAGAAACCAACAACCTTCGAAGACAACGTGTAGTACTGATGAAATTGTATCGACACCGTGCATATACGTTAAAACATGCCTTGAACAAAGCGGTCAGTATCTGGTGGTTGGTCTCGATGAAAGATGTGGTGACTTCCTTGGAGATGCCGGAGTAATGCAACGCCAGTCGGGGCACATTGCTCGTGGAGTAGTTGTTTTCGGCATCTCTTTCAAATAGTACTGACAATCTTAACTAGTACTATTTTCTCAAACAGTTACCACATTTAGATACAAGCCACGTCCCTTGTACCTTGTGCCACGTACCCTTCCACGTCCATAATATATACAAATGCCTGTTAACATTAAATTTTCTCGGCATTCAATACCTAAGTAGAGGGTGTTTGTTATATAACGCTCCGTTTTGTCCTTCAGTAGAGCTTATTGTGTCGAGGCTTGTGTAGACCCATCGATATTCTTAGACAGTTGATATAAATTATTAAATGTCAAGTGCCTTCAAAATTGTTAATTGGTAAAAATATTATAACTAGAATCCATATATTCGACGAATTTAAACGAGTGCTTAGTGAGGTGGCTCTTAATACAAACTAAAATAAAAGGAAAAATAAATATTTTTTTATAACACAGCTCCTCCTTGAGGAGCTTACATATTTAATACTCATTTATTTAATTCGGCAATATACACATTTTACATTTAAGATTATATAATATAGGTACTCTGATGATACTGAGAAACGAAAATACAAAATTAATATTATTCATGTTGCAGTATATTTATAATAATGATTAAGGACAGCAAATAGTCTCCTCCGAAACTCTGTTTCATCTGCAATCTTCACGTTCAGGAATCTTTCTCCAATATCTTCCCCGTCTAAGGATTCACTGAGGTCGGGAGCATCTTCCTTGTCACATAAAATCGTAGTCAAGAACGAAGTTACCATAAGGACCCCATATAACGAATATTTCTTCCAGTGCTTTTGCAGTGTAGAAAAAGGGAATAGTTTTTCAGGATCACACCCTAACTCTTTTAAAAATGTAGAAAAGCTGCTATAATAGACTACCAATAATTCATCGAAATATTTCAGTTGTTCTCCTGAGGATGTACTATATATGAAACACGATAAGTCAAATACTGGAGAGTGTAACCTTGAAATCTGCCAATCCAGGATAGCAACTTTCGATGGAACTCTTCTGTGATTCTCAGTCTATAAGAAAGTTTGAGTTTGTTATAGATATTATTTTTACTTTTTACTTTATATTTTACTTATTTTATATTTAGAAAAAGCTTCGGAAAAAGCTACATTATATCACTGACGTAGTTTTCCACATAAAACCAAAAGACTATACTGCACTCGAAGCGGGTTTTGCCAACCAAGTTGGCATCATCTGGAGATGATTAAAACTAAATCTACGCTAACATTGTATCCTATTTACACCTAAACTATTTCTACGGTTTGGTAAACCGTCCCGACTGCTCAGTGAACCTCAGCGACGGATCAGTGACCCGTGATTTACTAACCAATAAAGTGGGCTATATGGGATTGAAACTATATAATTTTGATTGATTGAGATTGATTTATTCGAGTAATTCCTTATGGCCATCCTTAAGATTAGGGATATAGCTCCAAGTAATGAATCTTCTATAACTTTAATTGATAAAATAATTAGGAAACGCAAATTTAAAGAAACACTTCAAAATTCCTCGACTTTTCAAAATGAAAGAGAAAATCCAAAACTCATATTTATTCCATACGATCCTCGTTTCACCTGTGGTTCTGGTAAGATTTTTAAAGGTATAGGTATGTATAAGTGGTTTATTCATCGGGAAATAAACTACAACAACTTTTAGGCAATCCAAAAAACAAAATAGAAACTAAGAAAAAGTCGGGGATTTACGAAATTAGCTGTGAATACTGTCATCAAAAGTATGTTGGACAAACTAGAAGTCAATTGCTCGGTCAATTCAAACTAGATTCAAGAAACAAATAGCTCATCTCAAATATGGTAGAACAGATAAGTCTAGTGTCGTCCAACATGTGTTTGAGAACAACCATAAAATATATAGTAGACTACTTTTTACTACTACTAAATTTAAGACTATAATAATAACAAATTCCATACAGCTGGATGCTTTTGAGAGTTTGGAAATTAATAAATGTAAAATAGTATGAACGTTGACAGAGGGCCAATCCCATATAGCCCGCTTTATTGGTTAGTAAGTCAAGGTTAACTGATCCGTCGTGGTGGTTCACTGATCAGTCGCGACGGTTCACTGAGCTGTCGCGACGGTTCACTGAAACGTAGAAATAGTTTAGGTATAAATTGGACACAATGTTGACATATATTTAGTTTTAATCATCTTCAGCTGATGCCAACTTGGTTGGCGAAACGTGCGTCGAGTGCAGTATAGTGATTTGATGTTATGTGGAAAACTACGCTAGTGATATCTTCACACCAAAGGTTCCAACCCCCTTCAACAAAAAACAAGCTACATTATATGAAAAGTTTATAATAAATGTAGGGCAATAAATTCTGTCAAGAAAATAACAAAAATAATATAAAGCATGTGTAGAAAAATGCAACTATTTACAGCTACAAAAAAGTAAAAAACAAACTTATAAACAGACCCATTAAACAAAAAACTTTTCATTAACGTTTGCAAATAGGTCTGGTCTCATTACCGAAGTACTTAGTTGATATGAAATGTGTTTTCAATACCTTCCACGAAAGTAAGGGAAAATATTTGTATTTCTCAGTAGGAACACTTTCCCCCTTTCAATATATTTCTGTTTTTTCTTATTACAGGACAAAATAGTGTATGTTATACAGTTAGTAACATGGTAACACTAAAAGTGAGAAACATGGGTTTATTGCTTTTAGTATTCCGTACCTCAAATGATGAAAAAACGAACCCTTATAAAATAACTTGCGTGTCCGTCTGTCTGTTTGTCTGTCACAGCCGATTTTCTTCAGAGGTCGTTTAACGTAGAATGTTGAAATTTGCCATAGTAATAAAACATATAGACCCTCATATTCGCCAATAGTTCACTCATAAAATATATTTTTTTTATTTTTGTGGGGCCCATGTGGCCAAAAATATTTCTCTTTCAAGTATCGTGTGTAGTGTCCTTTATAAGAGCTAGTTATACGGATTTTAAAAATATAGTTTAAACAAATTTATGTTAGATAGATGGTTTGAAAATTATTAGCAAAAATTTGTCAAAAACATGCCCCACCTATTTCTGAAATTATTTATTTCACTCCTATACTGATTATAGTTTAAAGCATGACGTATCCTTAAAATAAAATAAAAATTTGCTGCAGTATTTTTATCATTTATCAATAAAACAAATAATTGGAACTTCTGTAAACTTGCTAACAAATTGCTAAAATTATATATTCCAAATATTAGTGAAGATGAGAAAGAAGCTAACTAACCAGAATTACCTTCTTGCCTTGATGTAATGTTTTTCAATTAAAATCTGCTTCATTTTGTATACATTTCAGTTATCAATTATTCTAAACTTATCTCTTCCACCTCACATCTTTTTCTTGCTACTACAAGATTACTAAATTTTGTATAATTCATAAAACCGGTGTCAAATGTGAACAAAATGGCAGAGCTGTTGTTGGTTCATAAAAAAAATTATTAAAACAAATCAGAAACTGTAACTACTTAGGTATGTTAATTATGATAATATATTTTTTTTGCCGTTCTTTAAAGAATGGCATATAATTCTGACCTTCCGTTTATCACTTTGAATAGATTTGTTGAGTCAATATTTGTAAATTTTATCTCCAAATTAATTCTACTACATTATAGAATACTCATTGATTAAATAATACCAATTTTATAAGTAGTCATGATGATGATAGAGCTGGTGTATCATAATAACTAAAATGATATTGCATGATAGTTGCGCAACGTTACTTAGATAAATATATTTTCTGATACGCATTTAAATGTTACATATTAGTAAAAATCTAAGGCATATTAAGAATGATTAGTGTTAATACAGTCTCGAATTGTTGATGCATGCATCTAAATAAAAAAGAAAAAATCACGTGTCCGGGATTTATACGTCAAAAGATACAGTTTACATGACGGAATATTATAAAAATGGCAAACAATTGCTGAAACTTTACTCACTGCTTGACATAGAAATTACATTGTATAATTATTGGGAAAGCTAATCAGAATCAGGTGTGAAACTTTCTTACCGAATATCCCAAGTCCACAAATTAATTTCCGGAAATTTTGTACTTGGGATATTATAAGTAATAATTTTTCCAGTCAAAATTTAACAAAGCGTTTTAGGCAAGGCCTGCCATGTTATGACTTTTACGTGTGTTGGTGCGAATAGAATATAGTCGTAATATTATTAATTCAAATACCATATTCCATAAATTGTCATACCAGTAACACTCTTACCGTAATTTTTTTGGTAATTTTTACAGCCTAGACCAACTCACACCTGTTGTTTGAGATTATTAAGACTCATACTGTCACTAGTTGTCACTTGTATCTACTCATGTACTTGTATCTAAGCACAGAAATTTTACGGCAAAATTCATATACCTCCACCTGCAATTAGGTGATAACAATTATATTTGTCAAAAGTCATTGTAACATAAAAGTCAAAGTAACATTGTCAAAAGCTCGTTTGATTCCATAAAAAAAGATATAAAAACATAAAATATTGCTCATTGTACATTGCTTAGGTATTAGAGCACTTGCCCCTCATAGATTTTTAGAAACTATAAGGAAAAGCTTTAATCTGATTTCCCAAAGAAAATATATTTTCAGTGCAGCTAGAAAAGTTTTGTTTTCCGCTGTATTTATATTACCTCATACTTATATAAGAAATTGTTATTCCAACAGTCCCCATGAAGAATAGAGCATTGAGGTTCCACGGTATTCAACAGATTAATCATAGCATCATCAGCACCATTCTCAATAAGTCTGTCACACATCTTGGTTAATTCTATCTCGTTCATTGCACTCATAAAGCTATGAGCCCTCTCAAGGCCTTGTTTTACAGGCTTTCTAAAGGACTCATCAAATAATGGCACGATCACATCATCAAAATCAGTGACTAATTTATCAAAATCATCTTTCCTTTTATGCCTTAAAGCAAATGAAATGGCGTGGAATTTTCCATATTCTCGTAACACCAATTTGAGGTGATCCAAACTCAGCGGTTTTTTGCGATCATATAATTCAAATCCATTTTTCCTCAAATTCTCCATGATAATAACTTCCACTGCTTTATCAGATATGGTTAAATAACATTTTGGGATGGCATTAAATACATTCCTTACTTTATTTTGCAGTTGGAATCTAGTAAATTCCGGCAAAATGGTTTTATAAAAATATGCTTCTCTTTCATATGGCTTTCTTAGCTTTTGTATAAAATTGGGTCTACTGCTTTTAACAGCTAACTCGATACTCTGCTTGACGCCTTCCTTCGTCGTTGTTACAGCCGTAGCGAAAGTAACAATTGATGCATATCCATCAGATTTTTCTGTGGAACCTGTTAATATAATTTCGCAATTAAAAATATTGTGATCTTCTAAAGCCGTCTTTATATATATGTTTTAATTTCAGTTTCGGTAATTTCCATTTTGATCCACAGTACCTAATAATGAATTGTGCAATACTAAATTAAACTGATAATATTAATGGCAACAACACTACAGATACTCGCACTTAATAAATTATCAAGGTTAAATTACTTACTATATATAGTAAAATGCACACAGCCAAATTAATGATAATAATATAGGGTGGCCAATAGCGTCATAAAGTTCGATAACTCTGTTGTTATGGAAAATACAAAAAATATTAAATAAAGGTCTTACACCACATATTATTAAGAGAATATATTTTTAAAATTAGTATTGTATGTACAGGTTGTTTCAAGTATTAGTGGCAATGTACAAATATATTTTATTAAATGAAAAACCCTGTATATTTTCACATTTTATAAAAAGCATTAAATTCTGAGTCAAGCAATATACAGGATTTCGTCCCAGCCGTTTCGGAGATATTTAACATTTTATAAACATGTTGACAGATGCAAGGGTTCGTATGAACTTTTAGAATTATAAAAAATTCGAAAATAGCACTAATAATAGCATTAGCAAAGTGTTCCATTTTCCATGATACGTTTTAGAAATTACAACCTGTAAAAATTGTTTAATCTAAAATGTATTTGACTGCACCCTGCATTTGATTACATACATTTTTGTAAAATTCAGTTTTCTTTAAATAATACTGGCATTGTAAGAGATTTTTTGTAAAAGTTATCAAAGTTAGCCTTAGATGGAAACAAGCAACAAAATTATTATTATAAAAAAATGATTTCATCGTTATCAAGTCGCAATTGGTCCACCCCTCCCAGTCCTTTCCCGGAATTCATAATTTAAATGTATAAAACAGTTAAAATTGACTAAACTTATTTTTTTTAGACATTGGTTTCCATCTATCGATGGTTAAATTGTTGATCATTTTTACAAAAAGTCTCTTGAAAACCCAAGAAAATCAAATATCTTAAAAAATTTTAATCTCAACCTCCCGTATAATAGCCCAATCATATTAAAGTAAACTCAATCTTACATAATTTTATATAAAAAATTCACAGATTTCAAAATTCTTGCAACCATCGGAGTGCATTGAATTAAGGAAATTTGGAACTATATACAGTGTTATTCAGAACTTATCCATAATAAAATTTGGGGATGTTTAACATACATGTAGAAATGTGGTAGTGCAAAAAAAGTAATGGAGTGACCTTGGGACTGACAATGCAAACTGGGTAGCACGAAAAAAACTTCGGAAGTTCTGAGAGTATACAGACACCCGGAATTCATAATTTAAATGTATAAAACAGTTAAAATTGACTAAACTTATTTTTTTTAGACATTGGTTTCCATCTATCGATGGTTAAATTGTTGATCATTTTTACAAAGTCTCTTGAAAACCCAAGAAAATCAAATATCTTAAAAAATTTTAATCTCAACCTCCCGTATAATAGCCCACTCATATTAAAGTAAACTCAATCTTACATAATTTTATATAAAAAATTCACAGATTTCAAAATTCTTGCAACCATCGGAGTGCATTGAATTAAGGAAATTTGGAACTATATACAGTGTTATTCAGAACTTATCCATAATAAAATTTGGGGATGTTTAACATACATGTAGAAATGTGGTAGTGCAAAAAAAGTAATGGAGTGACCTTGGGACTGACAATGCAAACTGGGTAGCACGAAAAAAACTTCGGAAGTTCTGAGAGTATACAGACACCCCAAAAAAGATTTGCAGCGTTTTTACTTTAACATAAACTTAAAGATAGATAGATGTGACCAAAGTGTCTTTAAAATTAATAAAATTTTGTTACACTAATTTTGAAGAATTGCGCTACTTGATTACTAGATATTAGAAACATGAAATTTATAAAATATTTGCACATACCTTGTTACAAAAGCTGTTCGAAATAATATTCCTCGACTTGTACACACTTTTGGGCACGCCTTATCCAATTTTGCTGCACTAAACCGAATGTTCCTCCTGGTTGCTGATCTTGTAAACGCAAATTGGGGATATTCAGCATTATGCGGCAACAACCACTCACAAAACCTAACTCGTAATTGATAATCCACTGGTAGCAGTCCATTAACTCAGCATTACTGTACACATGAGCCATTTTGAAAATTTTACAGTTTAACACTCCTACGATAAATAAAACACCGGCACTGAGAAAGGACACAGTTAGAATGATGACTGAATAGACAATAGAGATATTATCCCCACTCCAACTCTATTCACTCGGTCTTTAACCAGGCGTTTCAGGTACAAAAACGTGTTTACTTTTTTTTACCACATTCTTAGGAATGTGGTATATCAGATGTTGAAGTACAGTTGCCCATCTACGTAGTCCTTTATAATGGTATAACTTTAAATATTGTTTACGGGAAATCCTAAGACTTTTATTATACATTTTTTTGGTGATATCGATTTCTTATTTAAGGTTGCACATATCCTCAAAGTTTTAGAGATAAGTTCTGAATAACCCCGTAGAAAGCTTGCAAAAGTTACCTTCTAATTCAAGAACTTACCATTTGCGACTTCCAGACTTTGCCACCTTGTATATCACATTCACATGAGAGCTCAGATTCTCAGACTTGCAATTTGCAATATACAAATACGAATGCCAAACTATGCGCCCACGCCGCCCGCTCTACTCGGTCCCCACTACCTAACCATGTTGGTGTGACATGTTCATCGCGTTACACTTTTCATCAAAACATACCCATATACGATAACCTTCGCGATCCTATAAGCATTTTCAATGCTAAAAATAAAGGCCGTTTCTTTTTAAATTTTTAAAATGTAATATGGAAAATGGAACACCAAGTGTGTTAGTAGTTACTACAAACATTCACTATGCCCCTTAGGCAATCACGTCGCCAGATCATTCATCGATTCCAATACCTATGGCAGTCTGACGAGATCATAACAAGATCGAAACCGGTCATTGTCTGGTATTTGGTCTTGATGAAGGATGTGGCGACATCCATGGAGATGTTGATGTAATGCAACGCCAGTCGGGGCATATTGCCCGTGGAGTAGTTGTTTTCGGCATCTCCTTCCAATAACCAAGTGTGTTATTTTCGAATTTCTTATAATTCTCAAACGAAGTGCAACTTGTGGCTTTTTCTTATGCTAAAGGTCTAATGATTATTTTTGTTTCTTATACTTAAAAGTAATAAAGACTCATGCAAACCCTTGCCTCTGTTAAAATTTTTATAAAATACCAAATATCTTCAAAACGGATGTGTTCAAGAAGATAATACCTATGCTATACCGCTCGACCCAGCATTTCACGCTCTTTCATAAAGTGTGAAAATATACAAGGTATTTCATTTAAAAAACTGATGTTAACTTTGCCACTATTACACGAAACACCCAGTACATCCCAAACTATTTTTATAAAGATGTCCTGATAATTTTAAAAATAAGTACCGCTAATATTTTGTAACATCTGTATTTAATATTTTTTGTTGCAGATGCAAAACAATGCAGTTATCGTACTTTATCACAGTATTGGCCACTATTGATTGACTATTATGTAATATGAACGGAATTGTAAAAATTGTGAAAATGCGAACCTGGTATTGTTAACGTATTAGGCTATAGATTTTGCATGCAACTAACTTATCGGTAATAGTATTCAGTTGAAAAAGGTATTGTTGGATCAAACTTAATTTCCTCTTACAGTTCTCGCCACAAGCGAAGGCGACTCGGTTTTGGACGACAATTGCCCCTAGACTTTTTACAATTACAACAGTCTACTGCAACAACATACCACCCACAACCACCCACTAAACTACAGTTTGCCCCCCCAGAGTTAATATCGGTGAGTCACTGAAGGTCGGGCGCCTGTGTAGAACTTACACGAGCGATTATTCGTGGCGATATGAAACGACGCGCCGCGCCGTCTTAAGCTGCTCGCTCACAAACGGCGCAACGCGGCGCGGTGCGGTGCTCCGCGGCGCGTCGTTTCGAGGTTGCGCGCTCACTAGGCAGCGCGGCGCGTTTCTTTCCGGAAGGTAGTTACTGTTGAAACTGTAAAATATCAAGTAGTAGTTCTTCCGATGAAGATTTTTTTCGTTTTCTCTGCCTTGCTAGGTGTTGAAAAACAAAGAAAAAAATCAGAAAAGTCTTGTTGGGCAGGTACAAGGATTGTTAACTGTTTACAGGATTGCTCGATCGCTCAATTTTGTCATCCGCCTTTGTGACGTCATCGAAGATATATGTAATCGAATTGTCAAAATATACCTATTTTGTGTTTGTTATATTTCACATTTGCAAGAGAATTTTCGTACTTGAATGATTATTAATATTATTATTTATTAAAGTTTGTAATAACAGTATAAATTGTACCTATTTCTACAAGTTCGAGATCTTTGGATCTTTGATGACGTCACAATTATGGATTACATTGTAGTATAGGGATCGAGCAATCCTGTAAACAGTTAACAATCCTTGGGGCAGGTATACTGATGTTTGGGATACTCTTGAACAAGTAAAATGACTTGCTCTTCGTTCATTTTCAGAACATGAAAATAATTATTTTTTAATATGTAAGTATGCATTTCAATATGTAAGTACCTACAGTATGTAAGTACAATATTTATACTAATTTACATACCTACGTATCAGAATATCCCAACTGCGTTTGTCAAAACAAATTGACAGCACGTGGTCCTCTAGTCGGATGGAAAAACAAAACAGATTGTCATGTCATCACGTGGTGGATAATCTCCGAACGTGACCGAAGGGTTCCGAAGTGTCCCAAGATGAATTTTTGCCGCGTGGATGCTTCAGAGAAGACGCGAGCGGCTACGCCTCCCGCCGCGCAGCGCCGCTTCGCGTGTGTAAGCGGGTTCCCATTTGAATGCATTCAAACTTCTAAGTGAGCCTAAGTGAGCGAGCAGCTTAGGCTACCGCCACCCGCCACGAATAAATACATGGACTCGGGCCGACAGATACGGTTTACACAGTTCAAAATGTGGACAATGTTACATTCCGAAAATACAACTTCTATTCTGGCGTCATTTATAGAAGTGTTGACAATGGGAAAGGTAAAATAAAATTATATCCTTTGCTATTGAAGTTTAAATAAATGAAGATGTCAAACAGATACATAATACAAAATAGAATTATTCACTCGTGAAGAGCCAACGCTTAGTTAAAAGTGTCAGAAGAAGAAGAAAAAGGAAATGCTAATTATTTTGTTATAATATAACGTTTATGTTAATATTTGCTTATTTGATTTGTGTCAAATCGTTGAGACTTCGACGATTCCTTCAGTCGACGATCAAACTAAACATCTTTCGAAAAGTTGGAATTGGAATGGAATATATTGAATAATTGTATTCAGTATATGTTGTACAAGTTTTTTGAGGTCTTCATAAAACTTGGTCTTGATACTGTATAGTTGGTATTTTAAGTAGTTCTTCTTATTTCTTACAGGTGGCGCATAAGATGGCCCATAAAACTTAGTAGATACCTACATACATGTCCTATGACACATTTTTTATTCAGTTTCTGGTACACATTTGATAAATTCTAAATTAGGTCTACTTCACATTTAAAATTACAATATTCTGATACAATAATACATGTATATTAAACTAATAATGATATGATAATGATAATAGGTGGTATTAATAAAACGAAGTACCTATTTTTTACATAAAATTTTGGAGTAGGACCATCATTTGGTATAAATAAAATGATGGAAAAGATGCTCAACAAAGAAGCACCTGCTACTTTTGTAAGTATCAACTTATCGGTGAGTTCTACTTAACTTTCGGTAGGAATAAAATTGAGGATATACAATAGAAATGAAGCAGCTACTGAAATAATTTTAAGTTACCTCGGTATCATGCTCAGCATCAGTAATAAACGCACTTTCATAAATAATGGCCGAATGTTTGCCTATTGCTCGTATACTTTAAAGTCTTATATAATTTTAAGAAATCAAGCTAGTAGCAAAAAGTAGTTACAAGTTCCAAACGTAATCATTGCGATTTAGAGAATTGTTCTCAAAATAAAACTCACGGAAATTGAAACGATTTGAACTCTAATAACATGGATCTACAAACAAGAATTGGTTTAGTAAAAAAAATGGTGTTTAGAACACGACCAACAACGCTGGAAGAATTTATAGACCCTATTAGGGAGCAAATTGCATTTCTTTCACATCCTGTTATTAACTTAATTTGTTAAAAATACATAATAAACTGACATATATCCCTTACTTTATGATAACCTTGTAGATTTAAAAAAAATAACGTAGAATGGCACTTCTGAATGATGAAACCTCTGCAACGACACATTAATCGCAACCTATATCTTAGAGGGTGGGGCGCTAAGTCGCTACTATGACTTGTCCGATTTCGAATTACTTAAATTAATAATATAACCATAAGATCGATTGCTTAAGTTTAATCCAACAATGGATGTATAAATATAGCAACCAGACAAACCACTTAATGATGTTAAAGTTGCCTGACGAAATACGCTAGGGTGACAATAATAGAATGTTGAGCGTAGCTTCTGTAACATTTGATCAACGAACTTATTTCCTTTCTTCCAAATTTTAAGGATTTTGCCTAATAAATATATCTACTAAAATATATGAAAAGAACGTAAAATTCTTTACGTTCCAATATTTTGTAAACAGAAATATATAATTTTGTTATAGAATTTGGACTTATCTTTAAGTTAACTATACTCATACTAAACCTATGTTTACTATCAATTACTACTATAAGTATTTTACTTCTCAGAATATTTTACAAAAAATCAAGTCATTTTAAATTCTAGTGCAAAGAACAGATAAATAAATAAATAGAACAAATCAAAAATGCTAATAATTTTCCTGGGTGTAATAAATATGATAAACATAAACGTTTGTAACTTATGGACGTATAACTGTAAGTCTACGAGTATGCACGAGAAATAAGGACAACAGTACCCATATGATAAGGTAAATATAAAACATAGATGTATGAAAGTATAAAAATCTAAATATTCATACAGGTTTATTCTGTTGCTTATATTTTAGTTTCGTACGATATTTACCGTATTCTTAGTTCATGTATTGTTTAGGTTGAAACAACCGGAAGTATGACACATCACTTGCAGAAATTACTCGTTCTTCTTTTTCTTTGCATAGCGGCTCTTTGAATTTGCCATATTCAAATTAGATTATTCTTGACCGTGAAATCCAGAGTAAAAAATCCAAAAATACCTTTATTAGCTCTTATGTATTTATATATCAACAAATTAAAATATATATATATATATATATATATATATATATATATATATATATATATATATATATATATATATATATATATATGCAGGGTGTGTTACGACGAGAGGCTATTAGCCGTATACCAGAAAGTAATCCATATTTAAATTTGAAAACTTGTTTTCGGGAGTTTAAAATTTTAAATTTATAAAAAATAGTGACGATTTAAAATTCCGACAAACACTTAGATATGTATTACTGATATGTAGCTGTCAACTTTTTTATTTTAAATATAGGACACCAATATACCATGTATTTAATTTCATTTGTTACATTTTGATAAATTTAAACAGCGAAAATTTTCTTATTTTAAATAAAACGTCCTGTATCTTTTTATCCTAAGTTGTGTAAAATTAATTTATATTTTTTCAGATGTATGCATTTGTGGGGTCTGAGGTTGCAAGTTACTGAGATATTTATGACCTTCTTCGGAATTCAATAATTTTTCCCACAAAACCATGAAATTGGCCATGTACAATGATCAACAGTTAAGAACAGGGTGAAATTTTCAACCGATCTTTAAGACGAGCTGTAAAATAGAAATAAACAAATGCCAAAATCAAGGCTTTACTGTAAGCAACTCCTTTTTCCTATTAAAAAAGTCGCGTGTCGGATATTTCAATGACAATTTAATTTAGGTATATATAAAAAATCGCATATGCCACAGTGCAATTGTCACTTTGACAGCGACAAAAGTTACCAGCAACTTTTACAGCGACAATTGCACTAGTGGTTTTTTTACTTATTCATTTTTTAATCACTTATCGCGGTGTCCGTTGCCAAAATAAATAGTTTGACATTTCTGTCAACAAGTTATTGAATTATTAAACACTAACAATGAATCGATTCCGTCATCCTCAATAAAAATGTGTTTATTTTTAGTGTTTCATAATTAAAGTTTGCATTGATATATTTCTAAATTTCTTATTCATTAAATTGTCCAGCCGAATTACACTCGATGTTTGTATTGATACCGGATAAATTTGTATTGTTTAAATTCTAAACTGTTTCCTTTAGCAATTTGACTCGAAAAACTGTCAACCTAAAATTTTTCAACCTTTTAATAGTTGACAGTTTTTCTCGTCCAATTGCTTGGCAACAGTTTCTCATTAAACAATCCAAATTTATCCGGTAAAATAAAAACCTCTTGTGCAATTATTATAAGTGACGATTTAATTTATATATAAAAAATTGCATATGCCACAGTGCACTTGTCACTTTGACAGTGACAAAAGTTACCTGCAACTTTTACAGTGACAAATGCACTAGTGGTTTTTTCACTTAGGTATTGATTTTTTAATCAATTATCGCGGTGTCCGTTGCCATAATAAATAGTTTGACATTTTTGTCAACAACTTATTGAATTATTAAACACTAACAATGAGTCGATTCGGTGACTCTACGAATAACGAAATTAGTCAAATTGTTAATACCTATAAAGTTTGCGTTCATATGTTTCTAAATTTCTTATTCATTAAATTGTCCTGCCGAATTACACTCGATGTTTGTATTGATACCGGATAAATTTGTATTGTTTAAATTCTAAACTGTTTCCTTTACCAATTTGACTTGAAAAACTGTCAACCTAAAAACACTCCACCTTCGGTGTCGCGTTTTTAATAGTCGACAGTTTTTCTCGTCTCATTGCTAGGCAATAGTTTCTCATTAAACAATCCAAATTTATCCGGTAAAATACAAACCTCTTGTGCAATTATAAGTGAAAATTTCACACCTCCACTTTTTAGTCAATCAGGTGTGTTAAATTTAGATCGTTGCCATGCCAATGAAAAAATTTCATTGGCAAAAATTGATGAATTTAAAATTGACATTGTAATATGGAAAACTTACTACCAGAATTGTGTTGAATTTTATCTCGAATTTCTGAAGAATTCTTTCTTCCGCAAAGAAACATTGTAAATTATAATCACAATTTAAATGTGAAAACACCACAAATTTTTTTGAAGCTTAGACCTGTATGAGTAAAACTCTCAAAATCCACTAAATAAATTATACACTCCTTGGTAGTGTTAGTTTCCTGTTTTTATAGCAAAAAATAATGACATTGAAATCCTAAATAAATTATTCCTCGATGTGAAATTTTCTTACTGAATATCCCAAGTGTACAACTTAATTGCCGGAAATTTTAACAGGGGAAATATTTTTAGAAAATCATCCCTGGTTTTCAACTAGGAATAATTTTCAAAATATTCTCCACCTGGAAAACATTCTCGGCAATAACTTTGTACTTGGGATATTGGGGGGATAAGTGCATATTTTTTAAATTTGGTACTGATAAACTGATAATTTATAGCAACAAGATTCGCAGGAAGGTATCACGAAACCAGAACCAAACCAGACCCAAATAATAAAATAGTATAGACATTATTAAATAATTGTTTAGACTTCGTTCGACACAAAATAAGTAAAGCCAAGCCCTTGGTAGATGACGATGATATACAGATTATCATAAATATCTCAATACCTTGGAACCTCAGCCACTACAATGAATACTTCAGAAAAATATATATTAATTTTTCATAACTTGGAATAAAAAGATAATCTTTAGAATGAAGGGATCTTTAATGATTCCTTTTAATTTTTTATATCAATAAATTGAAGAAAGTAAAATTGGTCTAGAGTAATTAATTAGAAACAAATGATCACATGGTATATTCGTTGTGGGGGTACCTCAGAACTAGACAACGTTCTTCAATTATAAGTTTCAACTGACAGTACTGTTATTTTTGGAATTTGTGAAAGAAGTGTCAAAACCGTTTATTTTGATATTTTATTAAATACTATTTGTTTTGCATTTTATTTAATGTTGATTTCAATTAAAACATCTTCATTTCTGCCAGGTTTTCTTTTAGGTACCTACTTCATTTGAAACTTGGTTTTCGCCATATGTCAATTCATATAAAATATCAAACCGTTCATACTTCTCTAGACATAAATGAAACAAGTTTTAATTCAAAGATATCCATGACGAAAAAACTACTGAATAACCCACAACAAGTATACAACGTTTTGGAACAAAATTAACTGTCGAAAAATTAAGGATGACAATCGGATTCCTCTTTGATTTTTGTGTGAAGAAGGTGTCTCTTGCTTTGAGATCTTAGAATATCACATCATTAAGGGTGCTATGAACAAAATAGTGGAATATGCTAACATACAATTTTGAAATGAAATGCGATAAATATTGCTTAACTTCTAATAAATATTGCATCTGTCAAATGGATTAGCAGTTATTTAAATGACAATTAAAACGCCCCCTTTTATGGGTTCGTATGGGTGATATTTTTGAGTAAGGGTGATCTTTGATACTGGTAAGGGCGATCCTTTTGAATATAATCTTTTGAGATGAAAGTGTACCTAAGTAGTTATTTAAATACATTTTAATATGTTACCTGAGTACAAATTTTAACATGAAATTCTAAATACATAAAATATTCACTGAGACCTTTAAAATTACGTGTGGTAAATACAGTAGGTACGTACTTTTCATAAAAAACAATAATAATAATAATAATAATAATAATAATAATAGTAATAATAATAATAATAATAATAATAATAATAATAATAATAATAATGTTAAGCCCTATCTCTTCAATTTAGCACTAAAATATAATATTTTGTGCCATAATATACTCAGTAATACTAAGTCCTAACTATTTTAATATCTTCTTCAAAAAATAAAGAGGAGCATTAGACATTCGCACTGTATCTTTCTCGTGTTTCGCAATTTGCGACCACAAAATGTTTTAATGTTAAAATAGATCTAAAATAGATAGAAATGTAAAAATAAGTAAAATATGATAAGTAAAATTATATCATGAGACCTCGAAAGGATCTCTGATTTCTTATAGGAATATATACATTAATTATTAAATTTCTGGGCGTGTATTTACGTTTTCAATGACACTGTTCAGAGCAAATAGCATAATATATGCAAGTTATTTTGTGAACTAATTACTTTGTCATTGTCATTACTTACAACAGATTTGTTGTATTAAACCAAACCGCAACTTCGATGCAAGAGGTGAAGTAAAAAATGACCTCAGTAGCAATAACCGCTTAACAATTATATGCTTGTCAGTTTTGTTCACTGAAAAGGTGTTGCAGGTACCAGGAAAACAAATAAAATAAAATATTTGCTAGTTACATCTTCATTCACACCTTTATACAATAATTTTTTTATGCTTCAAAATAATAGTAAGAAGAATATAGTAAATATATACAATTATATTCACTAGGTTATTTTACATTTTTCAGTTTGAAAGACAAAAGCATATTTTATGAAAAATAACAAAAGATCATTATGCGCAGCGATGTGATGTCCGGAGATGTTTATTGGAACTCCATTGTTATTGAGATTATTATTAGACTACTTATTATTTAAACACAGTTGCAAACGTAAAAAAAATACAAAAAACCTTAATTGCAGGTTCATCAAATGGAGTTGATGTTCTTACTCATAAGACAATTGCCGAATTTTAAATTCTTAGAAGCTGACAAATCCTGTCCTGGACATATGTAAGTAGGAATAATTACATAATTATATTTTATATCGTTAGTATAACAGTAAGTAATTATACACTGGCAAATTTATCTGTAATACACCAAACTATGGAACATCTCATGTTCAGAAGGGCAGAATATATTTAGAAATGTTTGTAGAAATACGTGTATAATTTTTTCTGATCTGAAGAACATCGCACCGTAAGAGCATCTACAGCCGTTGTCCTTGAAACAAATGCCAAAAATGCCAAGTAAGCTGACTTGACTTTTGGTTATGCAGATTTGGCTTTCTTGCAAAAAACCAGAAATTCTACCTATTAACATACCAGCTTAGATGAAAATGACCTTCATCTGACACTTAATGTTAGGTATATGGTATAGGGTACACTGAACATCTAAGTGCAACATCTATTTAATAGAGGTATTCTTTAGCTATTTGCATGTTTATTTATAGATAATAAATAATTTATATCTATATTTAATAATCCTATTTGATTTATACCTTAAAAATATTTTATATGACAATCATGATCATATTTATATTTTCAGATCACCAAAATCAATACTTTATTTTAACATGTCATGAAATTTTTATTGTTAACAATTTTAGGCATAGGTATATTAAAACACTTTTACTTTTATTTTTCTATAATTTTTTAGCTTTTAGGTATAGTGCTATATTAGAACAAGTGATAGTGAATCAAAGGCATATTAAATACTAAAATTGCATTAAAGTTCAGTTGTAGTTAAAAAAGTGATAGAAAAACTAAGTAAAACGTGTTTTATACGTGACTATTCCGATTTGAATTTTGAAAATTTGGTATATCGGGTTTTCAGGAATTTTCTCCTCAAATAAAATAATAGCACCCACGTAGCACTTCCGGTTATACCGGAAATATGAAAATATTTTAAATGAAACACCCTATATATTATTTCATTTCTGAATTCTACGTGAAATTCTAAACACATTTCATGTAGGATGTAGGAACTGTTTTTGAAATATTGACAGGTGAATATTGACATTTTGTAACTTTGACACCCTGTAATATCTAAACGGTTTAAGATCAAGCAAAACGGTTTGCACATTCCTATCTTAACTTTTTATGAGCTGTGGTTTGACACTATCTGACATTTCAGATTTAGCCAGAAATTAAAAATTTTCGATTAAATTTTATCTCTTGGTTAAATCTGAAATCATTGTCAAAATTTAGCTTATGAAAAGCTTAGTGTCAATGTTGCAAAATGACAATATTCACCTGTCAATATTTCAAAAACACTTGAAGATGGGTATAGGACATCCTACACGAAATGTGTTTAGAATTTTATGTAGAATCCAGAAATGAAATAATATATAGGGTGTTACATTTAAAATAATTAAGTTAATGTCAACTTCCTGTATAACCGGAAACATGTCCAAAAACCCAATATCACTAATTTTCAATATTCAAATCGAAGTAGTCCCTGAAATATTCTAATGGATGGTCACCGTGGGATACCCTGTATATATCATGCTTTATTAGTAAAGTAAAAGCTGTTTCAATATTTGTTAAGTAAATAATTTAAAGGTTTCAAAATTAAGACAATTTTCTTGTATAATTAAGTCGCACGGTGTTTTCAGTAAACAATTTTTATTAAAAACAAAGGAACTGGTACCTATTAACTACTATTGTTGTTTTATTATAAAATTTGTTATTTGTTGCGGATTCCAAATATCTAAATAAACTTCTTACTGAAGTGAATGTCACTTTTCTAAATTTTATAAATAAAACTTAAATTAGCAGGAATCATTTTTGTTTATAATGGAAGAAGGAAGTACATGTAGCTATTGGTAATTCGGCTGAAAGATCAGTGGCGTCCACATTATGACTTACTTAAGATACCTGGTGGGAATTCTAACTGGGCACTGCAGGCTTAGGAGACACCTATTCCTGATAGGGTAGAGGAGGACCCGATGTATCCGGAATATGTGGAAAAGGAAGACCTTTTCCACATATTCCGGATACCTCCACGCCTTCACTTTCTGGGGCAATGTGGGACGTTCGGAAGGTTGAGACATGATGTTTTTGGCGCCAGAGATTTGCAGAGAGAGGAAGTGAAGGCTCTTACATGGCCCAAATCCTTACATTAAGCAGAAGATCAGGTGATTCGAGGAGGGTCACAGAATATTTAACAGGACGATAGGGGTAGCCAAAAAGAGTCGCTTGTGACCTATTGACCACTACTATTAAGATATCTTATATTCACTAGTCAAGGAAGTTAAAGTTAAAGATAATAACAGCAAAGCACGACTAATTTAATATTTATCGAGCTTATAACTCTTTGTTCTCAAGTTATCAGAAAACATAAATAGTTTTCTGATAAGTTTGATAACTATGCTATATGTAGTAACACATTTTGTAGTACCTACCTGCAGTACCTTTTAATTGGATATTTCCTAAAACTTTGAAGATATAAAAATATTACAAAAGTTAGAGTTAGTTTTCGAAACTTAGTTTTATCTAACCAAAAAAATATTTTTTTTCATTTAAGAAAGTCGATAAATATTACTAAACAGAAAACATATTGACTGATAATAAAATTACTGATTTTACTAACTACTATTTTCGAAATACGAACTATTTTCTATCAATTTGAAATTAAAAGTATTTCGAATTTGTCAAATGAACAGTTAACATATAAACATATATAAGCATATAACCATAGCCATAAACATATAAGCTTTTTTTTAACTTCTACGTGTATTTACCTACTCTTTAAAAATTTATTAACTTTCGCTTTATAGAAGCGATTTATTCCCTTTTCCAAAATTGTAGTCTGCAAAAATAAATTAAATTTAACTTTAACTTTCTTAAAATAATGTTAAACTGTAATTTGGTTTAATGGGAACAAATTAATGCAATCCCAATTTTTTTTGAAATATCAATATCGATTGTTTTCACTTAGAAAAAGTAGATTATACATGGCATGTACATGGCAGCAGATAAACAAAAAAAGTAATGATCATATTGTCAAATTCGAAATAATTTCTGTAGCAAGTCATACGGTTTGATAACGAATATAAACACTTCCGAAACGTCAACTAATATCTTGTATTTAGTAATATTTATCTGAATTTTTCTATGTGAGAATTCGTTTTATAATTATTTATTTATTTAAGGTAAGCTGCCCAGACAGACAAAATCCAATTAGAGGGCAGTAAAGATGCAATCAGTAAAAAAACATATAATAAATACAAAACATAATACTGTAACGTTTGTCTAACCTCCAAACAGATTAAACCAGCTTGTTCGGCAAAACAACACAAATCTTTATTGTCACTAGATGCAAACTTCAACTCTTTTTCACAACTGTCAACACAAATTCCTTAGTTTGACGTTTCTGTTTAACGCGCTCACGCTTTCGACTAATACTCCTCGTCTTGAAATCACGAGTATTTATATATTTTTCAAGCTTCTGGAATATTCGGGAGCTTCTTTTTGGATTCCGGAACATAATGGAACGATTCTATGACTTAAATGAAAATTCTAGATTAGAAACGCCAACCTAAAGATTTTACAAATATTAATTTATAAACAATAAGAAATGAATTAACAAAACAGGCAGATTCACTAGCAAGGTAGGTGAGCTTCCGTAACAATACATATTAACTATTTGATAAAATACATCTCCTAATATCCTTAATAGTACAATTAAAAATATCAAGGAGTGTTTGATAATGATTATAATGTAAACACATATTGTGAACAGGTGAATACTTTAACAAATTTGTACGAGGGGTGGGTAAGTAAAACAAATAATATGAGCGAGTTTGAAAAGACGGAATATTAAAGTATAGAGAAGTAAGTATAGCAGGACAGTCAACTTTATTAGTTAAAAGTTTGTGCAGGAACAGTATGGCAAGATATATCCTTCTCGATGCCAGATGATTCAAATTGAACCTAGACAATAACTCCAACTGAGGAGTGCCAATTAGGCAACAATATCCTCCAAAAACAAATTTCTTACCATTTATTTTTCAAGGGGTTATTTTAAAGTATTTTCAATATTTTCTCAATTGGGTGTTTTGCCACACTTCTGAAAATATTGAAAATATTTGGCAATATATTGCATCTAGAGGCCATCTAGGGCCATCTAGAGGCAATACAATTGCATAACTGCCATTTGTTACTTGTCTTTTTTTATGAGTTGATTACAAAGTGAATTGGATTTATAAACTTAGGAGATCGTAAAGAAATACGTAACAACCATAATAACTATTGCTGGCTCATAAAAATTTTGAGTTCATTTGAGATCATGAAAAAAGATTAAAAACCTGTTTTTTTCCAACCATACGAATAAGACACTATAACATTAAATTATTTTGTATAAAAAAAGGGCCATTTCGGGACTGTTTGAGATCGCTATGGCAACTGTACAAAAAAGAGATTTTCATTCTCCCCCCTACGAAAGTATAATTTTCTATTTTAAAGAGGCGAGCGAAAGCGAAAGTAAAACATGCTAGGTCGGTTGCTAGGCATGAAAAACTTTCGCGCCCTGGACGACGAAAAAATAAAACGTCAAATTATTAAGTAATGTCAAATTTTTATTTAGAATGGAAATTTTATGGCAATACACCGCCTATTTTATATAAAATCGAGGGGAGAATGAAAAGTTTAATACATTACACGCTGCAAAAGCCCTTTCAGGTGCTCGGAGATATTCATATAGCCTCGGCTTCGCTTCGCTTCGTCTCGGTCATTTAAATACACCTCGCACCTAAAAGTAAGCTTTCGCAGCTTGTAATGTAAATAACTATTTTGTACAGTTGTGCTGTACCGAAAAGTAATTTGACATTGACATTGAATGTCCCATAATATATTGAAGTTTAATTAAATAGAAAAATAGCAACAGATAGTGACTCCGATGAAACGGTAAACTGGAAGTGCTAATTAGAAGAGGTTGAAAAAAAATATATTACACTCGTACAAAAAATACGTTTTCGAGACTCGTAACTTTTTTTTAAAAACCCTTTCCTTCGTCCCGAAAACGTGTATTTTTTGTATTAGTTAAAACAATAACTATTTAGGAATATTACTTATATGGTAAAAATCAATTCATCTGTGGAACTTTAACGTTTTGTAACAGAGAAGACCAAATTAATCAAATTATGTGGATGTGGATGTTAGTATCAAATGAAGATGATTAGAAAGTGATTTTAAGTCATATCCATATAATGCCTCATATATGCGTCTTGTCATCCATGCAAAGGCGGTTTGCTTTCAACTTAAAAATATATAATTTCTAGATCCATGTCCATTTTCCGATAGTGATATTCAGGCTTATGATGTATCCCGTATGTTATTTTATAGCAAGGACTCTTAAGTTCCTATCCAATTAGAAGCCATGTTTTTGAAAAATAATTATTTCCGATTGGCTATAAAGGAAAACATCGATGTTATTTTAACATCAAATGATACATCATAACGACATAACGATTATGAATCGTTACATGGATTTTTTTTTCTTGGATATGGATATCTACGAGTACAATCACCCATGGTTCCAAAATTATTCCGTTTAATAGCACAACATGCCATTTTTATGTTCAGTTCATTGAACTAACAATGTATTATTTACTGTTCGTTGGTCTTCAAAGTATGTCTTTCTTCATATTTTTAAACATTTTATGTGTCACCGGAAGGTTGTTAAATGAGTTAACAAAGGCAGTATCAAACTTATCACATTATTATTTTCATTGATGACAACGTTTTTCAGGAGAAATCAGTTGGGCATACCTACATTTAGCTGCTGTGGAAATGAAAAGGACTTAATGAAAAACAAACTTTCCATAAGATATTTAATGTATATTAAAAAAAAAATTATAACGGCATAGACATTGAAAACTTCAGGTCATGTAAACACCACCATCAGATAAATAACAAACCGGATTAATGTCTTCCTCCTTTATTTTTATCACTGAATTTATGCATATGTGTATAAAATAGCACTGAACCAAATCAAAACCAGTTGAATTTCATTCACATTATCATATATAAACAATCGTGTTTACCAAATTTGCAACATTTTTAGATTTAGTCTATCGTAGACAACATCTTTCAAAACAAATATTTATATTTTCTATATTACTTTATATTTTCTATACTACTAATACAATTTATTTTTCAGGTTAAACTTCAAGAAGCAGTTTCTGTACATCTTCCTTATCAAAGAAAGGACACACTTTTCCAATTTAGAAGGTTAATGTATTCTTCCACTTCTAAAGAGATCTCCTATCGTACCTCATGCCCCATTCAAGTCAGTACCAAGCGCTCATCGGCCGCAGACAATAAACAAGTCGTTCCACAATCGCTTCTATAGACTACAGTGAAAAGTGTTATTTTAATATTATTTACCATGGTACAATTACTTCCTGTGTTAGTCGCCACTGGTGCGGTATTGGGTTTGATTGACGCGGCCACTATCGATTACTATGCCTCCAAATATGACCACATTGACGTTGAAGCTATTTTGAATAACAGGAGGATGGTTATTTACTATACAGCTTGCATGCTATCGCAAGGACCGTGCCCACCTGAAGGCCTGGAGTTTAAACGTGAGTATTTTTTATGTAGTATATATAATCTATTAATTATTCTCAAATACATTATGTGATTTAAAAGAATAATTGTGTAAACATTATGATTTTGAGAAAGTTTTTAAGATAACTTAAATTATGGTAAAATAATTCTACGGACTTTAGTTGCGCTAGATGTTATTTAACAAGTTCTTTTGAATTGTCAGCTCCACCAAATTGAAGAAAATAATACTACTACTTTTTATCAACACAAACTCAACTGTTCAGATATATATGTATATATAAAGGTATGTACAGAGTGATCTTCTTATTCTGTACCGTGTAATAGCTTTTGAATATTTTAAAGAGTATTGCTGTAAACATCCGATTATGTTTACATCTCGAGGACAGTTCTTTGACGATGTTCTTCAAATAATATATGGTTTTTCAAAAATATTAGTTTAAATTTATACAGTGTCTTTCACGCAACGAGTTAGTTTGACGTTTGGAGAATTGCGCTGATTTCTCTAAAAGTTTGGATATCTAGATTATCACTTATAAACATTTTAACCAAAATAAATTCACGGCCGTTTTACTTCCGGCTATACAGGACGCAACTGTGTCAATTCCGTTATTTTTTAGAATGATACACTATATAATAGAGAGTTTTTGAACCCCTTAAATTCTAGCACGTCGTTATTGTTATCGTTATTCTGCGCATGCGCAGTGACAAAAATGATACTCTTTTAGGCACTGCGCATGCGCAGAATAACGATAACGATAACGACGTGCTAAAATTTAAGGGGTTCAAAAACTCTCTATTGTAAATTCTACTCGTTGATATTCCTTATACCTAAATATAATCCTCCCTAAGGTAGATATTTGTATTTTTATGGGGAAAAAATTGTTGCACTCCTCTTTTCGAAATTTTTTATCTTCAATAAAATAAAAGTAGACTTTTACAAGACAACTATTGGAATTATTGCCCTATCGAGGCATGCATAGAAAGTTACATAATTGCATGCAGGGTACTTAGAATTTAGTAGAAATTTTGGTGAATTTCAAATCTTCAAAGTTTTTTTTTTCAAATGGAAACTCTGCAAATGATTACGGTATCATATGTATCATTTTATTCCCTAACGATTGATATTAGGGTTCCCTATACCTATATCTCTTAATTTTTCAGTAATTAATACTTTTGTAGAAATTAACAAGTACCTACGTAGATAAAAAACTTTATTAAAAAGCATATAACATAATATTATTGAACAAAGGCACACATAAATACAAAATATAAAACTGTTCCATATGGTTGTCATTATTTTCTGTGGACCATGAAACTAATAAATAATGGATCGTGGAGATGGTCCCCGAGATCAGTAGATTTGTTCCCACTTGATTTCCTTGCATGGGGACATACTATCAGCCGGTATTGAATCTCGAAGATTTAATAAATAGAGCCTAAAATAAACAAGTTTTATTGTGCGTTGAGTATAATGGCGGCTATATAAATCAGTTTTTATGATTTGTATTTATGTGTGGCTTTGTCTGTTATTTACTTTTTTTTTAATTTTATTTAATGTAATTTTTCATAGTTATCCTCTAAAACTTATTACAATGAATTCACGTGTTGCCAAGTTAAAAAATAAAAATTGGGATAGGTATTGTGAACGCTGATACTAATCTTTAGATAATAAAGTTTTACATGAGATACTTACCGTAAAATATTTAGGGAGTTCCATTTAAAAATACTTTTGATGGTGTAAAATTTACCAAAGTTAGTTACTGAATTTTGAGTAACCTATATGTACATTCATTTTTATTTAAGAATCAGCAGATACTTAAATCCAAAATATAGACATAACAAATGTCGTGTATAAAAGCTGATTCAAATTCGGGTTTGCGCATGGGGATTTCGGAAGTGATAAGATATATGAAGCTGGTCGGGAGACCAACATAATGGCTAAAAACTATCAAGGCTAATTTGATTAGTTTTTGAAATATTAGAAAATAATAAAAATTTTGGAAATTCGTTTTTATTTTATTCTTACTTTATTTGAATATATATTGATAAAAGAACAACACTTCTTCATATCAACTTTTTGTGCTCTATCGAATGGTGTAATTATATTTTTCATAAAAGTGTTGTCTTTCCAGGGCCATCATCAATTAATTTTTTTTAAATACAGCCCTGGAACCTTTATGACACCTGACATATTTTTTGAAAATGTATCAGGAGACACATTATGTGGCTCCTGGCACTGTTGCCATCGCCTAAAGCAAATTCAGAAGTTTTGACCCGAAGAATCCAATTTCAATTTTTCCATTTCGGTATATCAATTTGTTATTCAGTCTCTCGCTTTTTTCCGTTAAATGGATGATATTGCCCAAAAAATTCCAAAAGATTATCAAAAAACACTTATTTTCACATTATTTTCAACAATATTTAAGTTAAGTAAATAACAAACCAGACAGAACAGCAAAAAAACTTATAATAGATATTCAAACTGATGAACCCTTGTTCGATACGTTGGTTGATTATTTTATTAATATTATTAATGGAGCGTTCAAGGTCCCTCTACCTAGCTGGAGCTACGCAGAGGGGTATTGAGAAAAAGCATTGCTAAAGTTTTTGAGAAATAATTTGGAAGAATACTTGAATGAATATCCTTAACGGAGCGTAATAGAAAGGGAGTCAAGGGAGGTATCTGAATACTTAAATGCGGAATCTCCAAGGCGATGGATTGGAAATAAAAGTTCTATAAGGTTGCCACCAACGTCTGACCTGATCTTACAGTACGAGATTTATTCTTGTAGAGTGTCATAAAAAATTATAGATGGAGAAGCTCTGGTTGGGCAGATACTTGAGCACTCTATTAATAATATTTGATAGCACTGTAACATCAGGGGACCTTGGTGGCCACCTGACAGAATCCCTTAGTACATAGATAGTTATTTTATAAATACCCAATTTTTTAAAAATCGTTAGGACCCGTCGATTTTCTTTTATGTTTGACCTTATTGCACTTATATTTATTATTTTACATGGTAACTCAATGAAGCTACGTTGATATGAACTTTAATATTTTAAATAGGTCACTCTGCATTTGTGTCCATATTTGAAAGAACTCTTTTTTATGAATACGGTCATATATAAGGTTTTAGGTATCTACCTCCAATAATAGAAGTGATATGGGATAATAAAGGAGATATTCCTAAAAATTGGGTTGCAAGAGCAACGTGCTAAAAAGAAAATATCGAATTTTTCAACACGTCGCTCTTATGACCCACTTTTTTGGCCATATATCCCTTATTATTGTCGTATAATTATTATATTAGGTCCTGGTAACATGAAATAAATATATTAAGTTCTATTTGCCATGCATTTTCAATATCAAATCTTCGTATTTTGAATCGAATGACGCCCAGTGGAATATAAAATCATCCTCACTGTTTCTAAATGAAATCGTATTACTTGATTGTAAGAATGATATGGTTGGAAATTACTAAAATAATAAGTTGGAATAAGTTGGGAAATTAAAGATTTTTTATATTATCCGCAAAAATCTAGTGTCCATGGCCAGCTAGTTTTGTATTCGATGTGATGCACTTGTTTATTATAAACACAGTAGGTAATTGAATTTATAAATGAAATCTTCTTTTTTATATTCGAATAGGTATTTTCTGCTATACTTGTTATCTTGTTTTATTTATGTCGTCAGTAATGTCTTTCAAATTACTATTTGGATCCGCGCGGAAGGATACTGAGTATATTTTTAAATATTTGCGTTTACCCAAAGGTGTTACCTTGTTTTAGTTAATCCATATTCATAGATATTACTTATGTAATTATTCTTATGGTTTCTGAGAAATAACATATTTTTCTCAAATAAATTTATTTTCAAATTCAAATTTCATGGAAGCACTATTCTTGTTCTGTATTTTTTTGCAAAACTCGGTAACTATGCAAATATAATATATCTTGCATAATGCTTCACCTCCTATGTAACCTACGTAAAGGCATTCTCAATATTTCTCATTATTAGGAAAAATTAAACACCATCTACTATCTACAGGTTTAAATAATCAGTTTACTATCCATGCGGTTGAAGAAAGTTACTCAACTTATTGCAATAATATTTTAGTAGGCCATGAACTTCACAAACGAGTTATTTGATTTCGCGTTGTACCATAATATAATGTTAACGACATGTTCATAACATGTTCTTTGCACTAATAATATAATAACAGTGACAAGAGTTGTACACAATTTTTGTGAGGACCATTTCTTTTATATATTTACCAATAATTAATTAGAAAATGTTGATCAAGAAAATATTTGAAAGTAAAATAACAATATCTGTTCCTTTTTATATTTCGGATTTTTTGGTTTTTTATTATTTACTTTTTTTCACATTGTTGGTATTATTATTCTTAGTTTATGAAATTTATTTACACAACTTATTAATATTGTATATGTATATCAGCATATCATCACTTGAATAATAGGTGGTATTAGGTATTTGTTGATCTGTTATTTTGTCATCTATTAGAAAAGCAAAAAAAATGTTAGACGATATTCGATACACGTCAAATCTAATGATCAGATTTAATGTTAGTGTTCAGAACTGTCTAGGTGTTAATTTTATAACCTCTGATGATGGATATCGATGATACTTTCTCCAATTGATTAAATACCAGAAAATACGAAATATGTCATTAGTTGAAGTTAAAAAGTTCAAACTTATACATAATATTGGTTAATTTTATCTGTAATCTGTAAATAATTTATATTTATACTGTAAAATATAATAGTACCTAACTCTAGTCTAGTTTATCAACTCTATGAAATATACATTGTGTCATTGAGAGCATAATGTTTTTATTAAATTTGGAAATTGGGAACATGGCATTTGCTTACTTGGATCCTCTTGAGGGTTATATAGATATTGTATTGGTATTTGTGGAGTTAATTGTTGACAGTTTTTGCTCATGATTGATTTTATAAACAAAATAACAGACCTGTTTTTTTGCTTTACTGTAGGTATATATAAATTTTACTCTAGGTATTTGTTTATAAGGATGCCAATTCTTTATATTTCTGTTGTGCATTATTCACACTCCACGACACAGTGTTATTGATATACCTACTAATCATTGTAAGAATGCAGTTTCGAGCTTGTTGCAAACAGGATTATTATAATATAAACTCAACAATCATAGTCAGCGAATGTCACCTTGCCATTATTATTCATGTTTAAGTCTTCGATACCTGAACAGCTGTAAGAATTCCAATAAAAGATAATTTAGAGTGAAATGATCACCATCTTCTATTGACAACTATTTCGGAAAATATTGTCAGTACAAATCAGAGTTGTATAAATCTTTGTATGAATGAGTAATTTTATTTTAGTCACATCAAACGTTTTACATGTGCCATTAAAAATTGAAATGGATTTCCTTCGCTAGGGGTATATCCCAAATTACAGAAAAATTACCAGTATCCCACTCGGTAGGCTCACTTTGAGAAGGTATGTGCTAGGCACCCTACCGAAGGAAATGATTGGCACCAACCGCAGATCGACACAACATCCCTTACAACAGCGGCATTAAAATAAAGCAAATCGGCTAATAGATAAAATTGTATATCTCGAATTACATAAGAGACGGCAGTATTAGATCTGATGGTTTCACTTTATGTGGTAGCACTCTATCGAAGGAAATGAGTGGCACCAACCCCAGATCGACACAACATCCCTTACAACAGCGTCATTGAAACAACTGGTTGATGCAAATCATTTCATAGGATGCTAGCACATATCTTCTTAAAGTGAACCTATAAGGTCTGATACGGACAACTCTTCTGTAATTCGAGATATACAATATCTTTTTATCTATTAGCCGTTTTGCTTTGTTTTAATATCGCTGTTCTAAGGGATGTTGTGTCGATCTGGGGTTGGTGCCAATCATTTCCTTCGGTAGAGTGCTAGCACATATCTTTTTAAAGTGAACATATCAGGCCGGATACTGGCAGCACTTCTGTAATTCGAGATATACAATTTTATCTATTTGTCGTTTTGCTTTGCTTTAATGGCGATGTTGTAATGGATGTTGTGTCCATCTGGGGATGGTGCCAATCATTTCCTGCGGTAGGGTGCTAGCACATACCTTCTTAAAGTGAACTTATCAGGTGTGATAACTCTTCTGTAATTCGAGATATACAATTTTATCTATTAGCCATTTTGCTTTGATTTACTGCAATTTAAGTCACAAGTAAGGATATTTCTAATCGCTGATAAATAATAAATTACTTGATCTATAGTGCTCTTGTCGAATTCAAAAGTTGATGATGGATGCTATTGTCGAATAATTATTGATGATCGTATTGATTTCATCATAGATATATAGTTTTATCATTTTTTATAGTACCACAGACAAGAAAGTTATTTGTCTGTGGTAGTAAGAACACTCTTTTTTATAAAGTCAAACAAATTGTCCTTTTTTCAACTACTATAAATGATTATAAAACAAGGGTCAACATATCAAATTGCTTCTAACTATGTATTATGTAATGAACTGGTTTATTAAAAAAACACGCTTTTGTGCGTGGGTAATATCAGAACAGATTATTTTCTGTAGAGTCTGCCCATGAGATATTACTTATTATACAAATACTTTATTTGTATAATATAATATGTAGGTATATAACGGAGAAGTTTGTTGAAGTATTGTATCTGTGAATCTGTAATCTATATATTCACATAGTGCATGAATTTTGGTTTCAGTTATATTTTTATCAGAATTTTTATCAGTTACACATATTTTTATTTTCTGCAAAATATCCAACATTTTTAAATGTAACATTAATATTAATCATTAAAATACTGAACTAGTGAACCATTCTAAATGAACCTACTTATACTATCAAATATACGTAATGCAGGATTCATTTATTTTACTTCGGTGAACGGAAAGTAAGAATTATATATTTTAGTATTTGATTTCTTTACTTCTAGAGATACATTAAAATACAAAAATTTGTTTTTAATATTTACGATAAGATAATTATTATTTTAGATCATGTTTAAAATATATTCATTCTTAACAGATATGTACCATATTTATTCGATTCGTTGTTTTAATAATCAATTTCTTGAAATTTTATTTTCTATTCATACAGAATATAGTTACATATACTTTCGTATGTATATTATGATATACCTGCATATTTTGATGTACCTACCATAGATGGTTGCAATAAACCCATTACAAGTTATATTAATATTAATATTACGGGAACAATTAAATAAAATAAGACTTGATATACCAATACCAAAATGATTTCCTGCCAGTATCTTTGATCACAGTTTTAGTGTACTACTTTTATAAATATTTCAGATATTTTGCGCAATGGTGCGTTGTTCTCTCTTATATAATCAAGCGTTATTTAGTAAATATAAACGGAAAACTTGTATAACCACATATGGTAACAATTAATCAACGAATGTGTATAGGTATAACATTTCAACTCAAAAGAAATATATGAAATATATTTAGCTAATAAAAACCATTTATACATACAACAGGATAATAAAGAATACATATAGGTGATAACAACTGAATCCACCATTCAGACACCCTGGAGATAAATTTGGTCAAATAGAAAAACACTTGATCAAAACAGTTGATGTGAATATTTTGTGCACTAAAACTTTAAATAAAATTTAACGTACAAGAGATTTTCCACACAGGTATATATACTCCTAGAAGCGATTTGCCTGCAATAATTTTTGGGGAAAACACAGGTGGTGCATCGTTAACTAAATATGTTTCTTTGGATTTCCTAAATAAATGATAAAGTGATCTGTACTATCTCCGGATTTAATCCTACTTTATTAATTTCTATGAGGCCACCTGAAAACTTAAGTAAACGACCACAGCCCATAAATGTTGTAAAAACGATAGAAGATCCTATTCGATATGAAATAAGACCGGAACCTGCCAACAATCGAATAAAATGAGTGAACAAGTGATATTGTACAGTTACTTTTATATTATCAGTGATTATTCATTAATGCATTTAACTTAAGGCCGGGCTCTGACAAAGTAATTTCTGTACCCTTGTTTTTTACAGCGCCATTTTCGAGGTAGTAATTCAAACCTTCTTCTAAAATAATTTCCGATCATTTCTGTAATTTTTGTTACTGTAACCTGACAGGTCAAAACAAACCGAATAATAAGAAAAATGTATAACTATCTATCAATATTTTTTGTTTTTTGTATAATATTTATACAAAATAAATATTAAATTATAATATTTATTATATTTTTTGAATTTTCATCCTGCCTCTATCTCCAATTGTTTTTTTTTTCTTTAGTAAGTATTTTGTTATGCAACCTATACAATATTTGTCCTACACTATACCACTAAATATTATCTTTTGAATTATGATATCAGAAACAAAAATAAAACAGTTAAAGTTAAAGTTCGTCCTATTTTCCATTACTTTACGGAAATATAACCATTACTTTTCTGAATAAGTTATGTTAACTGAAAAATACTAGCAGGGCTGTAGCTAGTTATTGGCGATAGGGGGAGGGGAGGGAGGGGTTCGAACACATAATTTGCTGTTGTTTGTTTTTATTAGCGAGTATATTATTGGAATAGTAGCGTAGGTTTTGTTTTGGGGGGGGGGGGGGGGGGTTGAATTTAAACCCCCCCGTTATCAACGGCCCTGATTACTAGCATCTAATGTAAAAACTGAAAGTACTCAATACATATGAATTTCAGTTATTTACCATTCATACTATAGAATTGGTAAATCTAAGGTATTTTGGTCAAAATGTTCATTTAGCACACACACAATGAAATAAATTGAAAGTAGGCTACAACACACTTAAGGAGTTAATTTCTACGACGCTGCCAAAATATATTACTCTTCAAATATTTAAATAGCGAAACAGTTAATCAACTGAAAAATAAGAAAGATATATCTACTATTTTATTGACGCTTGACACCCAAGTGTTAATTAACCATTTCACTTCCTATTTATTAAATATTTAGTTTAACTAGAATAAACTAATTCAGTATGCAAAATCTTGCTAGTAGTGTCAAATAGATGTACATACGGTATTACTTAAAAGGAATCGTTAAGAACAATATTGTTTCCAACAATTCCATTGAAGTATTTTGTTGGAACAATGAGCCACTGCAGTAATCTGTGATTAACTATCATTTCACGATATTATCGAAGAAATACCACAGGTAGCACAAGCCAATAGAGGGTAAGAGGGCACGGCACTACCCTGCTTCTCTCTACTAAATACACTGGATGTATGGACGCTCTAAGTATTAAAACAAAAAGATAATAAGTTCCCGAATCAGCAGAATCATTGAGGTAGTTATTTTCGAAAGTGTTTTTTCTTTAACCAAAATATAGAAAAGCATATTTTGTCTAATAGATCTGCTTTTCCAGTCTGAAAATTTTAAATATTTACCTAGACAAAAATATTTCATAAACCAACCCTTTAATGAAAGCACTAATTGAATCGACTATCGATGCAGTCATATTGATATTGAAACAATAAATATTGATACATAGACATAAGCCGTACATATATTTTATATTATCTAGATACATAATTGAAGAGGTGGATGGATAAAGGTGTTAATTGATATTTTTTCAAAAATTGATTTATCCTATCCAATAAAGGTGTTAAGTGATGATGCAACTTATCACCATGTTTCGCTTCGTTTCTATGGCTATATTCTTAGAAACCATATCGATAAAGGTGCTAATTTAATTAAAAAAGGACCGCCTATTTCCTTAAAATCAGTTTTCTGGCAATTTTCTGGCAAATTAGCAATCTGTTAATAAACACCCTTATCCATTCACCCCTTCAATTCATTTTTACACTTATTTGCCGGATATTTCTTATTTACTCTTTTTTGGTAAAATTCATTAACTTTATACTAATCCATACTAATACATTCTCATCTTGGTCTTGGTATATTATTCTCGTTTTGCTTTTTATGTATTCCTTCCACAAGTCTATGCATCTAGTTGCATAGTTCCATAGTCTTTGCATCTAGTTGCATCTACTCTTCTTGTAACCATTACTTTTTAGGTCACATAGAAGCATATCTTCTTCTTCTTTTTCTTCTTGTTGGTCGGTTTCTCTGAATGAGTCCAAAAACAGTGGGACCACAGCTAGGCCTATTATGTTTCCCACAGATTACTATTCACATTCCTAGCAGCATATCGCTCCTTTCACATGACACTATAGTTGTTCGGTCGTTTATAAATATCCCTATGTTGCTACAGTTATTCAAATATGTGTCTATCTGAGAATTAATCGAGAATATGCGCATTAGACCTATTTCCCCTTCTCCCCAACTTTTGTTATGCAGGATGTGACAACTACACCAACGAAAACGCGGTTTAAAGCAGGACTTGTAGTCTTATATAGTACTGATCTTGATACTAACCAATGATCTCAATATTAACTGACACTGACAACTTTAGTTACTGAGCTACGCTCAGCTGAGTTACGTGCATAAATCACTGAAAAAGAAGTATGTCGTAATATTCAAGGTACCTACATAGAAAACGTATTAACAATTTGATATTTTCCAATCTCATGACGATCGTTCTTTAAAAACCAAAACACAGAAACGCTGATCTGGAATACCCCTACTCCACCACATATTACGAGCTGAAACAGCTGTATCTGTTTTGTGTCCAGTTTTTGTTTAGACCACCCGCCTAAATAGTGCTTCAAGACCATTTCAAGTTAATGAAAAAATGGCCTGCCAACAATAATAATAGTTAGTCGGAATTGATTGTATTTTCGGCACACTGTATCTGTATTTTCCTGTGAAATTTATTTTGTTGTAGTGAAATATGTTTTCATCTCTCTCCCCCCCCTCTCTCTCTCTCTCTTAACTATGTCATCTTGAAATAGAGATTTGATGAACACATTTTTGTCTGATGTTAATAATATATTGATTGCCCTCAAATCCTTGAACAACTTTGTTTTCGTGTTCCATCTGTTCCTACGCGTCATTACAGTACTTTCTATGTTCCACACCGCGAACTAATGTGTTGAAATTTTCACCTTTATTTTTTATGTGTAATAATTGTAACTGCCTCCAGAACAGAATTGATATATTTGAGTGTTCTTTTGAAAAGAGTATTTTCTTAGTTTGTATCAGGCTTTTGTATGCTATCGTAAATATAGTTCTTGCTATGTGTTTTATTTATTTTTTTTTTCAGATAATAGGCATTGAATTATTTATACTTATTGTGTATTTGTTTGTCTCCTTATGTAAGTGTTTATTTCTTTTTTGTATTATCTTGTATTTAATTCTACTGTTTTTCCCACCCTTTAATTGGTTTTGTACTGTTGGGTGGCGTAATAAATAAAATAATATAAAAATAAAAAATAAAAAAATTAAATAAAATATTACGTTCAAGAATCTCGTTATATCTATTAGTTCACATCAAGCCTAAAAAATTATTATCATTACTTACACTTCTTACCACAACTTTCTATGTTCCCATGGGTGGACGATATATTTTTTATTCGTATTTTATGTACCTCTAATAAAAAGGTTTTAATTTTTTAATTAGACACCAAAATATGTTTATATGGACAGATATATCCTTATAAAGATAGTCTTCGTTCATTTGTGACGACATATATTACTATTAATATAAAAACATTTTTTATGTTTAAATAAATGTTATTATTACTATTATTATTCTATCTAAAATGTTTCACAAAAATATGCAAACAATATATCGTCACCTGATTGACATGGCTCTTCTTCTTGTTACTTAATGTTTTATGTAACTAGTAATCGGTCAGTTGCATACAAATTGCATCAATTTTACCATTTTTGTTCTCTAGCCATGCATACATTAAATAAATGTATTATTTTGTATGCTATAAACAAAATCCTCTTCATCAGTGGCGGCTGGTGAAATTTGGGAATGGGGGGCACAGGGGAAAAAAATGCACCGCAGGCGAAAATTTTGCATTTATCATGGTCAAACACCTTAAAATTAAAAATTAGAGATTCGTTGAGCAAAAATATTTGCTTGAAAAAATAGGTTTCGTTAGGCAAATATCCCCTTTTTTGATGCGATTGACAGAAATATGGAAAAATTATTTAAAATAATACATGTCAGAAAAATGGCAGGCGAAACTTCTGTTTTCTGCTAGACAAGAAAAAACACAGATAGATAAAAAAAAATAAATAGTAAAACCCATTTAAGTACTTAACCCAAACCCAAAACAAATCGGTGTGCTTACCTTACAATCTGCAACCACCCGCTCGTCCATCGAAAACTAAACTTAGTAACTTTTAAAATGAAACTCCATTCTTCTTGACTTATCATTTGCAAAATGTTCGATAACTTGTTCGTTAAAATCAGTCATAGTGTTTATACTAAATTTTTCTCGATGGAAAGCATTGATAGAGCACATAACCTTTCTTGTGACATCGTGTTTCTTAAAAATGTCTTTATTCGCTTAAGCGTTGAGAAGCAGCGTTCACTTTCGACTGTAGTCATAGGAATTGGGCACAATATAGTTAATAGTTCAACCGATTCCGAAAACGTCGTAAGTAAATTATTTTTATTTAACATTTGTAATAAAGCAACCGCACCATACTATGTTGTATGAAGTCATCTCTAGAATACATTAATATACAGCTCATTTTTTAATTTTGTAATGTTGATCTTTGGAAATAAGGCACACACTGTTTTAATATGTTCCAGAGGAAAAACTATTCTATAGTTATTAAATTTCTCCTTTTCAAACAAATTGGCTATAGTTAAAAAATCAGTAAATTGAAATCTCTCACGTACGTTCATTAATATGATGGGGTATTCCCGTCTCTAGTAGGTACTCTGTACCGTTTGGTCGACGGGGCAGCGCCCATTCAATGACGTAACAGAACGCATTAGAAAAGACGCGCTAGAAAAATAGAAGCTGTGTATCCTTTTCTTGCGCATGCAAATAGAAAAGAAAAAAGAACAGGCACACAGCGGCCGTGCCCAGCCCAGTCCACAGACGGTGAAGCGTGAAGCGGTTTAGACGCTAGACGGATATGTATGCACCAAATGATTCAATATTCATGATGAAAAATTAATAAAAAAATCCACCAAATTATAGTAATTATAAATGTTTATAAAATAACACAACATTCACAAGTCTTATGTGCTTACGCATAGGGCACGTGCCATTGTGCCCATTATCACTAGCCGCCACTGCTCTTCATCATGTAAAACTAAACTTTAAGATTTCAAGTAATTAACAGTAATAAAACATAACAAAACAAAAGTAAACTTGTTTCATATTTATTTTAATATTTTATTACTTGCTTTTATTTATTTATAGTATGAATTTCCCAATAGTTATTATATGAAACTAATGCCTTAATAGTCGGTCCTCTATTTTTGTTCATCAGTATTATCAATAATTATATTGGCCTTGGGGTTTTCATAGCTATTGCCAGCTGTTTTCGATATAGTTTCAAAGCCAACTACAATATTAATCAAATTATGTCATCAAAAATTATTTTATTGTTTTAAATCTGATTAATCTTGTATATACATGGTGTTGACAAAAAATGAATGTTCCCTTTTTACAAAGCAATAACACAGTTTTATATAATAATAATAATAATAATAGTAATAATAATAATAATAATAATAATAATAATAATAATAATAATAATAATAATAATAATAATAATAATATATCTACCACTCATTCTAATGCTCTAATGGACTTTCGTTGGTAGGCCCTAACCACCATTCAGTGCTGGAATGAGGGAAACCTGCAAAACCTCATTAGTTAGGGGGGACAGTCAAACATCAACAGATTAAATACGAATAAACAATTTAATTAAAAATTGTTTGGTGGAATGGAAATTAGAGCCCACGACCTCTGGGTTGAGCGATCGAGACGTTAAGCCCTGAGCCACCGGCCCTATTGAACTATATCTTTTACTTTTGAACTATATCTTTTACATATAGTATAAAATTCTTCAGAGCCAAACTAATTATTAATTGACCTAAGCCTGCGCAGTGGCCAAGGTTGTATCATAGTTTCAAATTCAACTATGATATCAATATGGTTGAAACGAACTTGTGGTCTTGACTAGTTGTTGGCTCCCTGTGTCATTAACTTTTTTGATCTTCGAGAGAGAGACTTTGTGACTATTAAATTCCGTTGACACTTGTTGCTGAAAAGTATGAAGCCTTCAGCGTTTGGAGGTGGAAACAGTCGATAACCCATCCAGATTGTGTTCTTATATTATGACAATTGCAGTCATGAGTTCCTGAGTTGTTCGACTCGCTACTACTTTACATACTTATCATTTGACTTGTTTGGTACTATTATCAAGCGAGTCAATTATTCCCTTGAAGTGAAACATGTTCCACAACATCCCAGAGTCTACTTGAGGCAGTAAAATAAAAATTTTAAGCGTTTTTACAAATTTAGTTTCTGCAGACAAAATCTTCTGCTTTTTACTGTATACTAGACATTAATAGGTAACTAAAAAAATTGTATGATGTTTCATATAACAGGTTACATTAAATGTCTTAGAGAAAGAACAAATTTTATTTCATACTTGAGATTAAGTCTAGGTGGGACACCTGGTTTACTTTAACTCCAAAATATTGTTTATAAATAAGCAATAATTCAATCACTATCTAGGAGGAAACAAATCGAAAAATGTATTTTCCTAAATGATGTAATAACCTTGTACTTTGCTAGTTTTTCCTATTCCTCATATTAGATATCTGTTTGTACTTCTGGTTTTAAAACTGAACCAGCACAGCGTTGTGACAGATACCAGTGAAAGTGAAAAAGACTGAGAACGATAACCTTCAATTCAATAGGTATTGCTATCGAATCCTTCGTAAATAAACTATATATTTTAATTATGCCGGGTTTTATTGGCATTTTACTTTCGTTTAACCGCAGGATGAAAGTTGAAATTAATAGCTTAATTAGGTGAATGTCATCATTTAAAGTTAGCTCAAGTCAAATATTATTGATATACGTATTATTCATATGAATTAAAATACCAATATAACCTTACTTAGAGCTATGATTTATTTAAAATGCCATGAAACTAAGAATTTGTATGTAGTTGTAGATACTTTGGGCCGATTTCACAATCAAATTTTAAGCAACTTTAACATATGTTTTTAATAATACCTTGAATAAAATTGTCCCGATAATACTATCCAAGCTATTATAGATAACATTAGCTAAATGTATTTTACTTGTCATTATGAAATCCGGTCTTAATATATGATATGTTTTTTAATCTGGTAGAATATCATAATGCATGTTCCATTTTCCAAAAATCGAAAGTGATAAAAATTTAAATATTCTACGTTATATACATTACTCTTTAATTAATTTTTATGGTGCTATTAAAATAGTTCCTTATGCTTCCTTGATTTGAAATCCTTGAAGTATTTTGAAAAAATATTTCCTGCTTTTAAATGTTGAGAAATACGATAGAAACAGTAACAGAGTTATTATTATTTGCTATCTCTGAATTCTGAATGTGTACTTTGCTTCATTAGAAAACTAACATAGGAACAATCATGTTCTTGCATCACAGTAATAACCTCATTTCCACAGATTTCCACGCAGTTAAGAACTGGGTGTTATAAAACAATAGTTGCCAGACATTAAAGATTGGTGTATTTAGCTCAAGTGATAAAATGCACTAATCCAAAAAAAATACTTATATAAGCTTGTTCTCTTTCTTTTAATATTAAATGATAAAATTGGTTGGCAGAAAAAGTGGGTAGCAAGCAGTATTAAAGGTATGGTTTGTCAGTTTTTGAAAATATGTTTTGTAAAACTTTGTAAAACTAAAATTACAGAATTTGAAATTACATTAAGATGAAGATTGATATTGCTTACAAGGATTTGCTAAAGTAATATTAAAAAGGACTCTTTTGTATTGCTGACATGAAATGATAAATATATACTGGGTGACGTAACGAAAAGTTTCCAGCTCGAATAACTAGCTATAAAAGTTTTTTCAAACAATTTCCAGAAGTTGTGGTAAACCTCTCGTTTTTGGGACACCCTGCTCAATGATACGGAAACATGTTCCCCTTCAAATAAAAATCGACATATCTCTGGAATTTGTTTGAAAAAATTTTTTTATCCTACACTGTCAGAAAATCATATTTTCGTGAACCTTTAGCGGCGCAAAAGTAGGCATTTTCACGGCTAGGCGCGAAAATTTTTTAACTTTTCTGTCAATAGGTGGCGCCTCCAATATCTGTCATCGTAGCGAAATTTAATTTCGCATTATAAAGTAATTTTAAGTGAACACATCATTATTGTTATCATTAATTATTAAACAATGGACGAGACAAGTATCCCGGAGACATTTCAAACTTCTGAAAGTGATGAAAGTATGGAAGAAACTGTATGAAAACTTCACGTATCAGAGAACCTCCAGAAGTTACATATCATCAAGAATATCATGATTTAGTTTCAATAACAGTTTTAGAACAAGCCCAGTTATTGAGTTTATGTGAATAAGGTATTGCCTTTGCTGATTGCACTATTCATAATCCTGTATTTAATATCAATATTTCAAAAAACTATTTTTTTTTGTAAATTATTTATTGTTATAAAACACTTTTGAAGTTTAAGATTTTTTTTCTTGTGTAGGATAAAAAATGTTGTGTGCACCACGGCGGGAAAGTGGTTTTCCGGGCTTCCAGAAGTGGCCATTTCTTCTGTCAGCCCGGAAAACTTCACTTTCCCGCCTAGGTACACAAAGTACTATTATTCCAAGTTATTCATAGTGGAAATTATTCATTGGGTTACCCAGTATAGGCTTTGGCCTTATAATCAGCATTTTCTAGATAGACATATTGATGGATAAGTTTTATTTTTAATCTTTACATGGAAAACAGAAAACAATAAAGTTGTATCATTTGGAGAACTTCTTATAAAGCCCATAGCAAATTTTGTATATTTACGGTTCACTCCGTTACTAGTCGATGTCACATTAAAAATTTGGCCTCGTATAATAATAATAATAATAATAATAATAATTATTATTATTATTATTATTATTTATTATCCATAAGACCAATACAAGTATGGGAGTCGTCAACAAGTACAAACAGTAGATGATCAAAATCTGATAAAAGTAACAATTACAATACTTAACAACTAATAAACAGTTTTTGTTTTTGCTTCATGTTTTTTTCCAAAAAATTACAAAAGTAATACAAATAAAATAAGTGCAAAAAAAGGTCATAGAAGGTCATTCACGTAACTCGTCCATTAGAAGATTTTAAGGTTCTACTTTATTTGAAATTCTGAAAATTTGAGCTTAGGATAAAGTCCACATTCTGTAATATTGACTTCCCTGCAATACTAGCGGGAGTGAGCTCGGCACACAATAGTGTTTTTTAATCCAACGTTTCGTATTTTTGCAACCATCATCAACCCTGATTCTGAAACCCCTTTTTATGCCCAAATCAACGGTGATTTTGTTAATAAATTAAATTTGTAAGTACTAAATTTCAAAATACATATTTTATATATAAATATTGCACCATATTGCAATACAGCTTATTTAAAATTCATATTAAGCTAGGTATTATGTTATTAACATTTTAGTTTTCTCAAAATTGAGAAACAATAACTATTTCTTTTATTCTGCATGTATGAATACATATTGTGAGAAATATCCTTTTAAACAATTATGTTAATAGTGTTGCTTAAAATGGAATTTTTTTTAAGTTCCGACAGCAACCAATTTGAATACATATTACGTGGAGGTGAGCCTTCAACCAAAATTTATTCAAATACTGCGATTTCAATATTATTACTTACCATTGGTGAATATATAAAAAAATAAGCTATTATCATCACTTAAAATCCTTGAAATCCCAACATATTTCTCACAGATGCATTTGATAAAAAGCATATAAATGGAAAAATACACTTGTAACTATCTATGCAAGTTTCAGATTTTATAATAAAATGCCTCGTTGTTTTCCTTTTTTATTATTGTTTTCTTTTAATATTTCTCAGAGATGCATTTGATGATAATTGCATATGGTTTCAGATTTTATAATACTATTGTATTATATTGTTCTTTTTCTTTCTAAAATTCTTGGAGAACTCTAAAGTTCTAAAATTGGATTCATGAAAATCCAATTTTACAAAATTATAAAAAGAAATGTTTATAAACAATCCATATTTTTATAAAAATCGAAAAATATTTTTTCATTAAGTTATATTTATTTTTTGAAAATTGTATAATTGGAAAAAATATATTTTACATTTTGAGCAGCTACACACAAACGACAATCAGTTTAAAATAAATAATTATAATATTTATAAAATGCAGTTTTTCCTTAGATTTGTACAAGGCAACATTTGTATGAAAAAAACTAAAAAAGTTTCATTCCTCGTATTTTTGTCATAAAAAATATTTTTACTGTAACGTTCAACTATAAAAGAAAAATTAAAACACCTTAGGTATTCAGTAATGTCAGAAGAGCATTTAATGATAGGATTTATTATTGTTTGCAAGTTAATGGGGGCCATTTTGAGCAAGTCATTAAATAAAAATTGATTTTGTTTAATTTCAGCTTTTTTATTTCAAACTGAATCTTTTTTTCATTGATCAGCACATCAAAAACAAAAAGGTGGTTGTTTACAGGATAAAAATAACTTTAATTTGATGTATTACATGACCCCTCGTGCCCTTTAAAATTCTTAAGAGGGTTGATGTAACGCACATAGGGGTGACGTTTGGGGGTTGTTTTTTACATTAAAATTCTTGCTCTTGGAGCAAGAGCTCTTGGATTAAAGCTATTGGAAATTGCTATTTAACAGTACTAAATAAAATACTTCTTAATAGTTTAATTTTTGAAAAATACGCAAAATAAATTTTATAATTATTTATTCGAATTTCTCGTTACAAATATCAAATTAAACCATTTTGGTGCAAATAAGGTTGTAAAAACATTCGTAATACAGTTCGTAAAACATTCGTAATAAACATACAGGGTGAATTTTTAGTGCGCATTTCCTCCATAACTCTGTTGTTATTAGAGATAGAAAAAAATTCCTTCACGATAGCTGTTTGTGCCTTTTTTGCATTTTGCAAAGATATAGACAAGTATACAGGGTGCTCAGTTAATTCTATACCGCAATTAACTTTCGCTAACTCAAATAGGGTGTTTAAATAGAACACCCTATATATTCATGCATTTTTGGAAAGATCACAACATTTTAAGTTGAAAACATGTAGCATACTCTATACCTAAACCTAGCCATTTTGAAAAGATTTGACATTTTATAAAAATGTTGACAGATGCAAGTGTTCGTAAAAACGTTTGTAACTTTTTTCATAGGCGAGATCTTCATTATTTGTTCTTTGGCATGTGCAAAGAGCATGTTGCATGTTGATAGATGTGCACCTTCTGCAGTTAAAATAAGTTCGAGAATAATATACAAAGTGTTCCATTACTCACGTTATACTTTGGCAATTTCAAACAGCGAAAAATGTTTTATTTCAAATATAATATCCTGTACTTTTTTACTTCAAGTTAAGTAAAATTAAATTATCTTTCTTCTAGTATACCCATTGTAGGGGTTTGAGGTAACCACTTTTTGAGATATTTTCTGTTTTCTTCACTTTTCTACTAATTTCTAATTTTTACTAATTCTAATTTTACAAACACTTGCATTTGTCAAAATTTTTATAAAATGTCAAATATTTTCTGCTGGGTTTAGCTATAAGGTACGCTACATGTTTTAAACTTAAAATGTTGTGATCTTTCCAAAAATGATTGAATATATAGGGTGTTCCATTTAAATTAAGAAAATTATTGCGGTACAGAATTAACTGAGCACCCTGTATACTTATCAATATTTTTACAAAATCCAAAAAGGCACCGACAGCTCTCGTGAAGAATTTTTTTTCTATCTCAAATAACAACAGAGTTATAGAAGAAATACGCACTAAAAACTCATCCCGTATATGTAGCTATGCTGTAAATATTAAAAAATATATATTATTATTGTTGTTGGGTAAGTTAGTACTAATTTCTTTAATCTATCACTTAATACTATTTTATATAGGTACAGGGTCCTGCACCAGAGCTCCCTTCTTTTGTAACTCATGAACTGGCGCCTCTATAAATTTCGTTCAAATTTGACTGCAAACTATTCGCAGAGAGGCACATTTTGAAAATATTTTCAAATATACAGGGTGCTCTGAAAACATGTACCATACTAAAGTTATGTTTTTTTAAATGGAACACACTATATATTTTTACATTTTTGGATTCTGCATGCAAATTTGGTGTCAGTTTGTGTCATATTCCCTATAGGAAAACTTAGCCGTTTCGAAGATATTCGACATTTTATAGAAAAAATTACAGTTGTTAGAACTATTTCAAAGTTACATATCTTATACAATTGACCAGCGTTTATTTTAATTTTTATATGTCAGATAGTTTAGGCATTGGTCTTTCTGAAAATAGCTAACAGGAGTCTGTAATACATACAGAGCGTTTAATATTTACTGAGCAACACGTCAATTTTGAAACGTGCAAAACTAATTTTTTTCAAATGGCACACCCAGTTTATTATTCTACAGTTGAAAGTACCATTCAATTCTGAATTGAATGATATAGCATTGTCCTATACCTATCTCTTAAGGTGCTCAAGATATAATCAATTTTATAATAAAGTGCTCGAAAATTTAAGTTACCCCGTTTCTAAGTGGTCCTCGAATCAAATAAAACAACGAGAAACATTTCAAATTTATTGTCAGTTGCTTTGAGTCTTATTATGGCTATGATTAAGCACAAAATGTAAAAAATTATCAACAATCATCAATATTAAATAATTATTCAGTCTACAATCTTATAATAAATTTTCAAAATCTTTGACGGTAAATTATATTCGCTAAGAGACAGTTGTTTCGTTCAGAGTCACCTAATATAAAAATCATGTCAGCTAGCTCTTCTTTACTATACTTCATTATAAAAATTAATTGAAACAACTAACTAAACTAAGTAACTAACTATAACAACTAAACTAATGACAAAATTATTGAAATAAGTATAAATATTTGTAATTAACTTAAATTGTCGACACCAAGTTTGACAGCAAACAAATTAGACAAGTTGTTTTGTTGTCTTTACCAGGTGACCCGATTTATTCTTAAAGCATAATTTGATGTACAAAATTAGACTTCTTCTTATAGGGTTACGTAACAATTAAATCTGTGAACAATTATTTAACATCGATGTAATTTTTTACATTTTGTGCTTAATCATAGCCATAATAAGACTCAAAGCAACTGACAATAAATTTGAAATATTTCTCGTTGTTTTATTTGATTCGAAGACCACTTAGAAACGGGATAACTTAAATTTTCGAGCACTTTATTATAAAATTGATTATATCTTGAGCACTTTAAGAGATAGGTATAGAACAATGCTATATCATTCAATTCAGAATTGAATGGTACTTTCAACTGTAGAATAATATACTGGGTGTGCCATTTGAAAAAAATGGGTTTTGCATCTTTCAAAATTGACGTGTTGCTCAGTAAATATTAAACACTCTGTATGTATTACAGACTTCTGTTAGCTATTTTCAGAAAGACCAATGCCTAAACTATCTGACATATAAAAATTAAAATAAACGTTGTTCAATTGTATAAGATATGTAACTTTGAAATAGTTCTAACAAATGTAATTTTTTTTATAAAATGTCGAATATCTTCGAAACGGCTAAGTTTTGCTATAGGGAATATAACACAAACTGACACCAAATTTGCATGCAGAATCCAAAAATGTAAAAATATATAGTGTGTTCCATTTAAAAAAACATAACTTTAGTATGGTACATGTTTTTAGAGCACCCTGTATATTTGAAAATATTTTCAAAATGTGCCTCTCTGCGAATAGTTTGCAGTCAAATTTGAACGAAATTTATAGAGGCGCCAGTTCATGAGCTACAAAAGAAGGGAGCTCTGGTGCAGGACCCTGTATAATAAAATATCAATAAAAATTCGATGGGGAATATTAATTGTACTGATGTAACAAGTTTGATTGGTCAATTAATAATAATTTTTTATATTGTTTCAATTAAGTCAAAAGCAAGTGATATCGGGGAAACACTGGGGGTATTTTTCGAAATCAGTTTCATTTGTTTTAATTATATTAATAATAATAATTAAAAATCTTGTAGGTCTATTTTAATTGGTTGAAGACCTTTATCTGAAATATTTTTAGCTTCCTGTGCTTTTTAAAGACTTTTACCTCAAGAACGACTTACGTTGGTAGGCAATAACCAGCATTCAGCCTGGAATGAAGGAAATCTGGAAAATCCCATTAGCTAAGTGGACAGTCAAACATCAACTGATTTTAATCTCTCATATTAACACCAAGTTGACATTCGTCCCATCCTAGGCCATCACCAGGATGGTTGCCAACTCCTCCCTGCGAACAAGCCTTGATCTACGAGTAAACAATTTAATTAAAAATAGTCAACCCACAACCTTTGGGTTGAGCGATCGAGGCACTAAACCCTCCGCCCTCCTTTCCAACTGATTTCATTTCACAGAAATTAAATGCATGCTGTAAAACTTCTGGGACAGATATTCAAGATTTTATTCGGAGTTGGGAGGAACATATCGTAAAAACAGTGGTTGGTTCAACAAAAACATGTTATTGAAAGGTGCTGATTAGAACAATACTAATTGCTCCGCTAATTGAAACGAACCTTAATTAAGTTATTTTTTTTTAAATCTAAGACCGTACCACAAACACTTATTCATTCACTAGTTATAATCATCTCTATCAGTAAACTCTCAACATTTAGTCAGGTTGTGGGCCGCTTATTAGGCCTACTTGCTGATCGAACTCCCTTGAACTTTTTTGTGAGTTTAAACCTCAATTACAAATAGTCATGTTGAGGTGTAAATCTACTAAAAATTCCAAATGTCTCAAATTCCGTGAATGTGTATTATGTTTTTAAAATATCCATGTTTGGCACGGTGTTTGTATGATCTTCTTCGTTCAATATGGCTGTATAATTTTACACCAATTCAAGTGATTGTTTAAAATTCCATGGTGTTTAGACACTAATCGATGTTGTCTATGTTGAATGTATCAATGCCAGTAACCACGTTCGTAATTTGAAATAGTTGAAGACAACTTAAAAGCAGGATTTAGTTCTGTGTAGCTGATACATTTATTTTTTCACTTGAAATCTTTTCTCATTGATTTGATGTTTGTTATCTCTGTTTTGAGTTTGTTTTTGAGTGGAGCAATAGCTTATTCTTTGCAATCATCACATTCTCCCTGCGGCACTGGGTTAAGTTTATTGACTGTGATGCTTACTGATCGTACATTGATGACTAGAACTTTAATTTTTCTTATCCCAGAACTGAAGAGCCCCTTCCTTCATCCATCAGTGAAACTTGTCACGTGTCAATCGAGAAGATAAATGAAACGATAGCAAAATTGCTACATTTTATATGTGGATATATACAGTGTGTCAAAGATAAAGATGGGATAGCATTGGGATCTTGGAAACGGTAAGAGATACAAAGTTGGTTAAATTATGAAAAACTTGAGCAGTTTGAATACCTTTTACATAGACTTTGCAAAAATAAGTTATCTTTTTTTGATTTCGAAATATTTGGGAAAACATTTTTTTGCGATATTTATTTTTATTTATTTCTGGCGTTATTTTAACAGCTATCAAAAAACAAAAGATACTTTTTCATTGTCACTTTTTGAGCTTAACAAGATGGCATTCATCAAGTTTTTGTTCGACGTTTTGTTTCCGAGAAACCATCATCTACTTTTTTTTAAATGCGGCCCTGCATTTTTAAATAGAAATTTTGATACCATTTTTTATTCTCAATTCAATTATGTATCGCAAGTAATAGTTTAATTACATTTTTAGCTTGTTATTGCCACCATTAAAAAAAGGAAAAGCCTTCTGCTGAGTTTAGCTCTTACCGTTTCCAAGATCCCAATGCTATCCCATCTTTATCTTGAACACACTGTATACTAGGACATTTCATAAAATTAATGAAACTACACTAAAATAAATTGAGGATAGTAGGATATAGGCAATAGGATTTCAAAGATCTAATAAAAAGTTAGACATTCCATTTAAAATAAGGATGAGGCAGATATTCAAAAATATTTTCTGTAAAATTAACAATCGCGGTCCTTATAAATTTTCGGACAATGATCATCTACAGGACAATCAGATATTACAATATAAATGTATTAATTGTAATTAAAAATATCAGCAATTTATCGTTTTCACGGTTTGAGCACACTTATAAAAAGATCCTTGTACAGTAGAGGATGTATTACATATTACAAAAGGTGTTTGTTTCACAAGTCTGTGTGATTAAATTTAGCATTATAACATCATTAATACTCCTAACAATGCATATCACGAAAATTTAAAGTCATTTGTTAGTTCCTTTATCGTGATTACCTGAACATAATAATAATAATGCTTTATTATCCAACAATACAAAACCATTAATAGAACAATTTTCAAATTAATAATAAAAGAAAATTATAATTAAGATAACAAAAATATAAACATTCAAAGGACCTAATAAAGGACTAAATGTCGTTAATCATCATTTCAATCATCAAGATCAATCACCAAGATCATCTATTAATAAATCTCCCATATTTGATACAGAGTTAAGCATATTACAAATAACATATACTGGAGATTTTAAAAAGAGATTAGTTCTTGCCTAGGTACTAGAAAGTCAATCTCAAAAGTTCTGAAAATTTAATAGCATTATGTATTTGTATGAAAAGGCTAATTTTCTCCTGACATTTAAACTTTGAATGTCGGTACATACATTACCTGCATGTTAAAGTTAACATTTTTAGAATTCCCTGTGACGCTTTTTTGACATAGTTCTGACCAGGTACAGAAGAGGTTCCATATAACATATAACTGAACAATATTCTGATTTTAACCTATCATAAGCATAGAATAAACTAATGAGAGCATTAATATTTGTAAAAACAGTTGCTTACTATAAATCCATACGCTTTCATTGCTTTACCAACCTTAGTAGTAGTAGACGTATTATTTCTAACACTGATGTAGTTTTCCACATAACATCAAAACACTATACTCCACTCGACGCGCGATTCGCCAACAAAGTTGGAATCATCTGGAGATGACTAAAATTGTACGTTTCTGGCAGTCAGTTTTAATCATCTCCAAATGATACTAACTTGATTGGCAAAACGCGCGTCGAGTGCAATATAGTGTTTTGATGTTATGTGGAAAACTACGTCAGTATTATCTTCACACTAAAGGTTCCAACCCAAGGGTATTATTTCTAATAAAAGTAATAACATTACATTTCGTTATGTTTAAGTACAATAATTTGTTTACATTTCACCAAGCATCAACTTTATCTCTTTGAAGTAAGACACAATCACAAAGTGATTGTCCGTTAATACAAAGTGTTTTATATAGTAATTATAGCTATATAATCAATCATGCAATTCATGTTAATTTTGTGCAGTTAATATGGAATTAAACGATTTTCATTCACATAATAAAACAGTTAAAAAGCTCATTTCTCCTCTATCTTAATACTATCACTAATTACATCTAATTATTCTTTCAACAGATTCTAGCAGGTAATTATAGGATTACCTTTCTTATATTTTGTTGTTACCTAATATTAGTAAAGTACTAATAGCAATTATCATTTCTTCATTAGGCATATAATAATTGATCAGATAGTAATAAACAATGGATGTTAATTATGAAAATTAGATAATACGAAATATAGGTGCCCATATAATATGTTCTATTATTCCCAGATGTATCTGGATTTCTCTCCAAGCATAGAAGATAATAAAATTTCCGAAGGCAATCCGCAGTTTAAACTTCAGTTTTCGTTAAAACTGAGTTTTAATCATCTCCAGATTATGCCAACTTGGTTGGCGAAATGCGCGTCGAGTGCAGTATAGTGTTTTGGTGTTATGTGGACAACTACGTCAGTGATACAGTCACTTCTAGTTCGTCTCCCTTAAGCAAGTCTTATAGGTCCCGTTTTCGAGTTATTTGACGTTTTTGAAAGTGCAGTAAATTAAAATTGTCGAGTGTTGTTCTTCTTGCTCATGACTATTTACTCACTTCTAGGCGCCAATTACAAATCATTGCACGTGTAAATGGAACTGATTAAAAATATTTTTACGATGACCCTGCAAGATATCTGCCAAGTGTCAAGATAATCGTTTAAAAAATAAAGAAGTAGCTATCTGAAACTGATCTTGATGGCGCCCGCTATACACTATGTCACACATAAAAATGAACTGCATGCGGGGATCTTGGAAACTATAAGAGATATAGATTCCCTTAAATAGAAAAAAAGTTGCGTAATTAGGGGGAGATTAAAATGGGGTAAACAGACCTCAAAAATTGTTCTCTGTTTTTGAGTTATTTTGATAAAAAGTTACTTTTTTAATTTTCGTTTTAATTTTTTAGTGATCTTATTTTTGTTGATCGAGGAAAATCAAAAGCACAAAGAAAAACAAAAACGAAATTCAACGAAATCAGTTTTTCAAAATAACTCAAAAACAAAACAATTTTTAAAATTTACTTACGCTATTTTAATCTTTCCCTAATTACGCATCTTTTCCTCCATTTCAGCGAATCTGTACCTCTATAGTTTCCGAGATCCCCATGCCGTTCATCCTTATGTGGGGCACATTGTTACACTAAAATAATATTAAATTCTATTATGACTGTTGACATTAAAAAATGTATGAATACCACACCACTAACGCGACTTATTATTATAAAGGTATGCAGTTTCATTAAAATCCAATTATAATAGCCCAGTTCTTTGATAGAGGTCAAAGCTTTCAAGTAACCACAAATTATATTCATGTTACTGCTTACTAACAAAAAGAAATTTAAATTTTTATCTAACACTAGGTACACAAAACGATTTTGGTTAGTGCAGCATAGCAATTTGCCTGAGGTAAAAAGAAAACATTATTTTGTTCCATACCAATGTCTGTTACATATTTTAATTAATGTAAATTAACGTTACCAATATATTTAAATAGATATTTATACAGTGCTTTCGTAAACTTACCTATGTATACTTTCGTACTTATGGGTTTATCTCTACTAATAAAGGGAGGTATGTCCAAAAAAATGGGTCATAAGAGCGATGTGGTGGAGAAAGTCTGTGCCTAGCAACGAATCGATATTCTCTTGTTACCACATTTTTCTTATCACAAACTTTTTTGGCTATATCTCCTTTATTATTAGAGACCCATAAAACCTTATATGACTGTATTCGTAAAAAGAGTTTTTCCCAAATATATAAAAAAATGTGTCCGATTTAAAATATTAAGGTTTAAAATGGAAAAAATGATATATTAGGTATGTAAAATAATGGCAAAAGTAAAAGAAAATAGAATGATTTTTTCAAAAATTTGTATTTATAATATAACCAATTTATCGACTAATTTACGAATTAACGTATTTGATTACTTTACTGTTATGTTTTTTAAATATTTAAATGAAAAAACAATCTACATTATTCTTAAACTATTTAAAAATCATATAAGGAAAATACGAATCGACTTAAATCTAGCAACTATTTTTAAAAACCCAATAAATGCTATTGTAAAACTATATTTTTGAAATTTTTTTCAAACATTTGACAGATGAAAGGTACAAACTACCATTATGTCTTTAGTTTTAAGACCATGAAAATTTTACACAGGAGATTCTATTTAATAAAAATTAATTCTCAATTTTTTTAAATGTATTACCTACTTGTAGCAGTTTCCTCTCAAAAAATTAAATTCTGACATTTATACTAGTGAATAGTAAACAATGGTATAAAGTCGGATTTAATTTATTTCAAAACGTATTAACGTTCAGTACATGTCTGTTTCTACTTGCTCTATTTTCTTCTTCTTATTTGTCGACATACACATGGGATTTCTTATGTCCAACAGTGGTTAACGCAAATGTTCGATATGTCGTCCATTTTGCTGCTGGACAATCACCAACCGTTTCTCCAAATTGTACACAGCATTTCTGGTTGAATTGTAGCAATTTGCTCCCTAATAGAGTTTTTTAATTCTTCCATCGTTGTTAGTCGTGTTCTAAACATCAATTTTTTAAAATAATCCCACAGCCAGTAATCGGCTGGGTTAAGATCAGACGATCTTGGAGGCCATGAATTTACAAAATATGAACAATTCTCTAAATCGCAATAATTACGTTTGACACTTGTATCAGCAGTTCAGTTGACACGACAACTCTTTTGTTTTCCATAGATTTATCGAAGCAACTAGATTCCATTTGTTTTTTGCTACTAGCTTGATTTCTTAAAAGTGTAATAGCTATTTATGTAACAAGTACATAATGTAGGACTTTATTGGACGAGCCTTAGTTTATGGACGAGCGAGCGTAAGCGAGCGAGTCTGATAAAAGAAGGCGAATCTAAAAAGTCCGATTATGTATGAGTTGCATCCAAAGCTTTATTTTCAACTGCCGTGGTTTAGGATTTCTTTCTTAAAATGTGTTAATAAAACTATTCGATAAAATGCCTGAAAAATATTTTAGTATCCTTCGACTAATGACATTTAAATTTATTAAATTGCCAAATTTGTTGGAAATGATTAATGAAGGCATGGAAGATGCACCAAATCATATTAAAGAAATTGCATCAAATGCAAGAGAATTTCTATTGCCAAAAATGTCAAGGCAATTATACGAAGATGAATATAATTTATATAGAAAATGGTGTATAAATATGCAAATTAGGACATTGACAGCAGTCCATTTAACTACTTTATAGTACTATTACAATAAAGTGCTACTTTGTGGACGCTAAACAGAGTCATAAACAAAGGGATTATGATGCAGTCGAACATAAAAGACTTTAAAGGATACCCCTTACTTTATGATGACCCCATAGGTATATTAAAGTTAAGTGATTTCAATTCTGGGTGAGAACGGTAACTTCTTAATTGTCTTTTAATAGGCCGACTGTCTTAGCATACTAAAATTAAAACAGCATAATGTCACCCAATATCTATTAAATCAGTACTAAAATAGTCCATGTTTCTTAAATTTAGATACCTTCATTTAGATCTGCCAACAGCAATCTGCAGTTCACACTCAATTAAGCTAAATATAGCAGCTGTTTTACATATTAGTTAATACATTCATTTAAGAATGTTATAGTATCCAAGTAGCTATTAAAATGAAACACAATTTTATATTTTCTTTTAATTAATATTTTAAAAATAGAGGGTTTATTGTAAAACAAACAGAAATAATTTTTATACAACAGTTGTACGAATTTTTCCTTGCTATTTTTTGAGGATTTCAAAATATACCTATAAGATAATGTTCCAAAATGTTTGTATATTATTTATATAGAACATTTTACCATGATCACACTGATATGTTATGGTTGGTTTGGTTTTTCTGCAATAGCAAGGAGATCATTACCTCGCCCATAGAAAACTGATGATTTATCTCAACATTCTTCTGATCTGCGCCATTCCTTAGATTGGCTTTTTGTTTCTGAGTTAAAGTTTGTAAACTAAGTTTCATCCATTGTTAATAACTTACATCAGAAAGTTGCAAAAGCCCTTCAAGTAGACGATTTTAGTTTCTACTCTGGTCTACTCTGGTCTGCTCTTGTTCTAACTCCCTCCTAAGAGTCAAGGTCCTACCCCTAAATTGCTGTGCAAGATCTCATATACTTGCCGTATACCAATGGCGTCACTTGCACTAACCTCTCGAATAGTCACTCGTATGTCGTTCATCGATAATCTCTTCTCTGTGGTATGCAATAATAATTTTTAGACAATGAACTACTTGCAACATTTTATGCCCCTTGATATGTTTCAATATCTTGAACAGTGTATGAGATATTAAGACTATTTGTAGGAAAAAACTTTAAAAAAGAATTAATTTCAGCAAGCCGTAGCTCCTAAGTAGGTAAATAAGTAAGAGGGAAAGTGGTTATATTTATCAGAACTTTTTTCTCTCCGCTTATGAAGTTTGTCGGTTTAAAAACGGGACACCCTGTATAGATACAATGTACCTTAATTCAAATCTATAAATATAAAATTGAATTCGAAGGCAACAATATTGTATTTTTACAAATTTTATTACCTGACATAAAGAAAATATATCTTTAAATACCTATTACTGATGATAACAAGTCGATCAGACAAAAAAATATTTCAGGATTTTCAAGGTGACTGACTGGTATTTCATACGAAATGTGTCTGTGTCTCTGTGTATTTGATAGAAAATTTAACTTACGTACATAATTAAATAGATGTCTCAACTGTGGTATTTCTACGAGTAGACGATGAAAATATCAGTAGTTTTATTAAGTGTTATGCCATATTTACAAAGTTTTTAATTAGTTGGTATTGGAAATTCACGTCAATTTTAACATTAATTTGGAAATTTCAAATGATGTATTTTAGGATATAGTGGTATATGGATTCTGTTCTGATTTTGTCATTCTGTTCTGATTTTTTCCATTGGGTATAAGATGTGTTTGGAACACCTGTGTAGTAATTACTTCAAAAGATGCTCCCATCTGTCCAAATTTAAACACATTCATGCCTATTATTTAATATAAGACAAAATATATCTAACAGTAACAGAAAAGGTGTATATGTGTAGAAAGTTTATAAATTATCGAATTGTCAATTTTTAATTTCACCTTTACAGCCTATAATTTTAAAAACTATGGAGATTTATACTTATGTACAGGGTTATTGGTTATATTTTAGCCACCCACCTAGGGGTTCTCTCTTTAATCTGAGGGAAAAAAGTTAAATATAAAAGTTGTAGAAAATCAAGTGTAGTTTATTCTAGAACTTCTAAAATCTTTATATAGGGTGTTTTTAAAACGCGTGACATGCCAAACTTGCATTTTTTTAAATGGAATACCCTGTATATTATTAAGTTTTTCGATTACCTACCATAATTTTGTAATAATTGAATTAATCTGAGAGACGCCTACTTACTATTCCTAGTTAGCCATGAAAACAAAAAATCGATACCTGTCATATGCATTGTCAAACATTTGGTTTTCCGATTCCGAATTATTTTATTATCATTTCCTTTATCTTTAGGTACCTATATTTTATATCTTTAACCATCATTTATTAGAAAACGGTTAAATTTAGACATAAGGTATAGTACATGAAAAAGTCGTAGAATTTTGCGTGGAATCGGAAAACTTAATAATATACATGGTATTCCATTTAAGAAAATGTAAGTTTGGCATGTCAAGCGTTTTAGAAACACCCTGTATAAAGATTTTACATTCTGGAATAAACTACACTTGATTTTCTACGACTTTTGTATTTAACTTTTTTTCCTCAAATTAAAGGGAGAACCTCTAGGTGGGTGGCTAAAATATAACCAATGACCCTGTACTTATAAAAAAGAAGTAGGTATATTATATAAATTTTATATAAATTAATGTCAGTCAATATATTAAGTGAACAATTAATAAAAACATTTGTTACATTAATCAGAGAAGAAACTATTATAAAGTATTAGGTACAGTCGCAGATTTTATTCAATATAAAACAGCACATGTAAACTTCACGCCAAAAATGTATGCTAAAAATATTAATACATAATATAATATAAAATGAAACTAAGAAGTATTAACTTAAAGGAACTAATGTTTCATTTCCCAATTTCTTGAGTGTAGTATACGTATAGTAACGTGTAGTAAACATTGCAAAATACATTTGCGCGGAACTGTTAAGACTTTGTGTTCAATAATTTTATATTTACAATCGTCTCTGAATTACAGGCAGTAGATTATTTTTATAGCTCGCCTTTGTAAGGAAAACACTTTACCTAGTAGCAGAACTAGCGTGACCCCAAACCAGTATAGCATAAGAAATCACAGAATCCACAAGACTGTAATATGCAGTAATCAAGTTGGTATTGATACCTGTTGAGATAAACTACGAATTAGAAATAAGTGCTTTAAGATTTTTTTTACAAATATACTCAGTGTGGTGATCCCATGACAGTTTTTAATCTAAATAAATTCGTTTCTGTTGACTATCTACTAAAACTCGATTAAATTAGTTTTAACCATCTCCAGATGATGCCAACTTGGTTAGCGAAACGCACGTCGAGTGCAGTACAGTGTTTTGATGTTATGTGGAAAACTGCGTCAGGGATATCTTCACACCAAAGGTTCCAACCCCTTTTAAAATTTTTATTATAGTGTTTATTCTAAAATCAAAAATAAAAAGAATATAGTTACGAAAAAGAAGAATATAGTTACAAAAATGGCCACTCTGTACATACATATTCTTCGTAATTTAGTTTTGCAAGTTAACTGTTTTATAAATGGCAATAATTTATTTAAATTCCATAAATAGCAAACATATCAATCAACGCATTTTAAATGTTTTGTAATTATTTTTTTATAATTCTATTTCTTTCATTTTCCATCTCATTATTTCAATTTAAAATTACCTAACCTTGATTTAAAAACAGGCAGATTAATCTCAGGTCATTTTTTATTTATGATGATAGACTTTAATACATTGAATTCCCATATGGAAATTACATTATGTAATGAATAATTAGTTTTACTTTAAGTTGGACCATCTCAATATAAAAAAATTACCATCTCATGATACTCTCAGTTTCTACGAAACCGGAACCTATTATTTTCTCACTTGAAATGATGTAAAGTGCACTAAGTGGTTGTTCTTTATTGATGGAATAGATTGAGACCTGGTGTTTATTTTTATTTCGACCTTTAGCCCAAACTTCCCACAACTGTCATAACATCATTTTAAAACAAGAAAATATACCTAAATAATTTCATGACATACTATTGTTAGAAATGTAATTTTACTTTGTTAGTAAATAAAATCATAACTATTAAATACGTACAACTTAATTTTTTTTAATGGAACATTTTGTATACTTGCAGATATAAATAAAACGATTTCGCATGAATATATATTGATCAATTAGTAGATAAGGTTGTCTGTAATAGTGAGGGATAATATGCTCAGAAAACATGAATAATTTTCATTTAATTAATTTTAATTCGTCTTTCTTTATATAGGAATTAAGCCAAAAAAGTTAACGAAGAGGTAAATTATTACTGAAATTATCAAATATTATGGTTCAATAAAGTTATAATTTTCCTTGTTACCTATAACCTAGGTACAGAAAGGAATAACCTTATTCTTTTAAAAATATGTCGAAAACAACTACTTTACGTACTATATGCTATATGTTGATATGAGCTCAACTTATTTTCTTTTCATTTTTCTTTTTAATACTCTTATCTATTGAATTTTAATGAAAAAATCATTTTTTGATAGTCTGTTTTAAATTTTTTTCTGACAAAACTGAAATTAATTAAATAAGACAATACACCTTCCTTCACATTTATCTATTAGCAACGCTAAATGTACACATTTCGAGTACTATGTACTTATCGTCGGTAGCTTAAACACTGACGTAGCTAACGTAACGTAGCTTAAAACTGAAATTGTAGCAATCTTCCTTGGCCTAATGTATGATACGTATTTCTGCCTCCGGCGTCTTTTGACACCTGAGGTTGGCAGGAGGTTAACATCTAGGAATTGTTAAAAATTACAAGAAATACAGGGTGTCCACCTAGTGCGCGTAAGTCCAATATCTGGGTTAATAGAAGAGATAACTTAATTTTTTTTTCTACAGGGTTGTCTAATATCCCGAGCTGCACAAAATGAAAATATATTTACATATTCAGGGTGTTCAGTTTTTCCTGGACAGGTACCAACTTAATTTTTTGAAATGGAAACCTATATTTTTTATTGCATTATCGAATTCTACGTAAAAAATTAGTGGGACTTTGTGCTTAACACTGCTATTGAAATATTGATAGTTTTCCAGATATTTGACTTTTAATTTTTTTTTCTTATGTTTCGTCACTTCTAATAGTTGACATAATTATGGTTGTATGACAGCTAGAAATAATTTTTTTTTCAGAAACTGTAGAGTGAAGATGGCTCTTTCGAAAAACGTATCAAAAGTTGACCTGCGATATACAGGGGGCAACAGAAATCGTGCCAAACCTGATGGTTTAAAATTAAAAAAATCTCGACTTTTTCAAATGGAACACCCTGTGTTGTATGATTTCATTAGATGCCTTTCTGTAGACTCTACAATTTTATAATAGCTTTCCCTGTACCTAAGTTGTGTAGTTTTTGCAAAAAACCCACTTTTATGAAAAATACCCGATTTGCGCACTCCTTTGACGGAAAAAATATTGTAAGGCTATTTATTTTTATAAAATGTATTAGTTTACACTTCTAAAAATAAAAATAACTGAAAAATTTAGATAATTTCAGTTTAATAAACAAGTCTTTATGGAAAGTTACCATTTATTTGTAAATAAAAGTAAAAAATCATAAAAGCTCTACATGTAATTAAGAATTAGCAAAACTGGCGTATGCTTTAGAAGAAGTTCATGGGAATTATTTGCTAGCATCACGTATTTATAGAGATTCCCACGTGCTGACTGTTTTGAAAATGTGAAAGAAAGATTTGAAACAACAGCAAATGGGAATTATGAGAAAACTACCAGGAGACATGGGAGTAACAACGATAATATTTAGTTTAATGTTGTGGTTTCTGCTGTTGAAAATCCAAAAATATTAGTATCAGAAAATCAGTAGAAATCTTGGAGTTTTCAAAAGCTCGACAAATAAGATATTGAAGAAGAAGTTTCATACGTATCATATTGAAAACCAAACGGTGTTACCGTAGTTAGAAAAATTATTAGTGAAATGGATGAATATACATAGAGTATTGAAAAAAGAATACGCAATACTCATACAAGCAAGCTAACCTAAAGTAAATGCTCAAAATGTCCACCGTTGTTTTCAACACAAAGCATTAATCTACGACGAAAATGAATGTGAACATTTCTTAACATTTCGGGCGTTATGGTTAGAAACTCATTTTGGATCTTTTCTTTCAAGTCTTGCATATCCGTTGGTGGTACTTCGTATACTCGCTCCTTGATATAACCCCACAAGAAAACGTCCAGAATATTTAAATCAGGCGAACGTGCAGGCAAAGGAACTGGACCACCACGACCTAACCACTTATTTGGATATACGTGGTTTAGGTGTTCTCTAATCTGAAATATGAATAGATAATAGGAAAAGTACTACAACAATAAAATAATCACAGTACCGCCAAAGTGGAATGTGGAGGGGCACCATCATGCTGAAACCATTGTTGAACCAAATAATCAGCGGGCATATTCTGTAGCTGTAGAAGGGGAAGTTCGTTTTGCAAAAAATGCAAATACACATTGGCATTTAAATTGCCTTCAAAAAAGTACGGTCCAACAATATGTTCTCCACAAATTCCAGCCCACACGTTCACTTTGAAACGATGCTGATTATCTAGTACCCTCAATAATCTTGGATTATTGTCAGCGTAGTGATGAAAGTTGCGACGATTGGGTAAGCATGTGTTTGAAAATGTTGATTCGTCAGTAAACAAGACATTCATAAAAAAGTTTGGACTTTCCTGAATTTTATCCAATGCCCAGTGGCAAAATTGCAGGCGGTTTAGGTGATCTTGAGGTAACAGTGCTTGATGGTTTTCAATATGATACGGATGAAAATTATTCTTCTTCAGTATCTTGTTTGTCAAGCTTTTGGAAACTCCAAGATTATTACTGATTTTCCTGACACTAATATTTGGATTTTCAACAGCAGACGCCACAACATTAAACTGAATATCGTCATTGTTACCGTCATGTCTCCTGGTAGTTTTCTCATAATTCGCATTTGCTGTTCTTTCAAATCTTTCTTTCACATTTTCAAAACAGTCAGCACGTGGAAATCTCTGTAAATCTGGATTATTTGCTTTGTAAATACGTGCTGCTAGCAAACAATTTCCATGAGCTTCTCCTAAGGCATAAACCATTTTCACTAATTCTTCTTTTGAATAGTTCATTGTATGCACGCTTAGTACTTACTCTAAACTCGTACGTGAATATTCAGTAAAAGAAGAAATGACATGTAAACTGATTGTCACAAATTTTATTGCGTGACAGACGCTCACTGCGTTTTTCCCGAGAAAGGAACGTGCGCAAATCGGGTATTTTTCATAAAAGTGGGTTTTTTGCAAAAACTACGCAACTTAGGTATAGGGAAAGCTATTATAAAATTGTAGAGTCTACAGAAAGGCATCTAATGAAATCATAAAACACAGGGTGTTCCATTTGAAAAAGTCGAGATTTTTTAAATTTTAAACCATCAGGTTTGGCACGATTTCTGTTGCCCCCTGTATATCGCAGGTCAACTTTTGATACGTTTTTCGAAAGAGTCATCTTCACTCTACAGTTTCTGAACCATAATTATGTCAACTATTAGAAGTGACGAAACATAAGAAAAAAAAATTAAAAGTCAAATATCTCGAAAACTATCAATATTTCAATAGCAGTGTTAAGCACAAAGTCCCACTAATTTTTTACGTAGAATTCGATAATGCCATAAAAAATATAGGTTTCCATTTAAAAAAATGAAGTTGGTACCTGTCCAGGAAAAACTGAACACCCTGAATATGTAAATATATTTTCATTTTGTGCAGCTCGGGATATTAGACAACCCTGTAGAAAAAAAAATTAAGTTATCTCTTTTATTAACCCAGATATTGGACTTACGCGCACTAGGTGGACACCCTGTATATGACATTGAAATAATTTTTATGCAAGTAGCGCAAAAAGCTACTTGCAAAAAGAATCTGCTGAAATCTCGATTTATTCAAAGTTCTGCAATGATTAAAATTATTTTAAATTTTTAATCTTTTAATAATAGCTCTATCCCTCATTCTCATCTTCATGATAAGCCCGGAAGTCAAACTTGTGTGGGAGAGGAAGCAGTATATTATTATTTTGCGGCCAGCGAGTACGCTCAGCGTACTAACTACCATTTAGTACGAGAATAAGGGAAACCTGGAAAACCTTACTAATTAAAATGAACAGTAGATAGTTAGCCATTTATACAGTGATAAGTTAACCGGCGGTGAGATTCGAACCGTCGTCAACCGCGAAGAATGATTAAAAACTGGACGTCTATAATAACCCCTCGGCTGCGAAGCTCCATACTGACAACATATCTTCTTAGGATAAAGTCTAAATGTATGCACGATATATTAGAATTTAAAACTTTTTTACTTTTTAGTACTTTTTCTAGTACTTTTGGTAGACCTTTGAATACTTTTTAGTAAGTTAGTTAAAGCAAAGTACTTACTTAATAGATATAAGTAGAGTAATTAAATTCGGAAAGAAAAATTTGCAGAAACAAATTGTTGAATTTTATGGAAGAAGATAAACCTCCGAAAAAGTGTATTCAGTACCACTTCGGGAGATCCATTGAACTAGTATGATGAATACATGTGATCCAATTTCCAAAATTAACCCAGTTTACAAATTCGTTGTTACAAATTTTCTCAAAAACTATAAAGTTTGGACGTGTCATTCAAATGAAACAAATTGAAGATATTTATCTGTCGTTTTCAACGGAGACATGGAATACAGGGTGTTAAAAAAAATTTAAATTAAATGAGTTTCAGCTGTTTTTTTTCCATTTAAAAAAAATGAGTTTCAGCTGTTTGAAAATTATAAATTACTACTCCTATGAAAAACACTGTACACAAAATGCAGATTGCCGAACTGTAGCGATGAAGGACGGAGATAGTACTATGTGTCTGCAAAATATTTTTCCTTAATAATTGAAGATAACTTCTCGCTGATTTTTTTAGAGCGCCCCTACAAAATGCGTTATTTAAAGAACTTGACAACGCCGCATCCGAATTTCAAAAATAAAATATCATTTTGCAGATAATAAAGCGAATGGAATGCTTTTTAAAAATACAGGGTGTTCCATTTAAAAAATATAAGTTTGGATCACCATTGTACACTAGATTATGCAGTATGTTCGAAAATAATTTTAAAAAATGGCTCTGAGTGGTGTACATAATGCTCTAAAAGGAAAAAATGTAAATTCTATAACAACAACTGAGTAATGGACCGAAATGTTTTAGATGACTTACCCTGTATAAAATATAATCTTTCCATATTCCCTTTTAGTGTTGAATGAAGGATCGCTTTTAGTTACCTTATGATGTATTACAATAATTAGCTAACATTCATATTTGAACAAATAATTAGAATCTGACTACTATTATAGTTATTCCATAAAGTGCAACTATAGATCGAGGTCAGGCTGATTCACTTTCTACTGATACATCTAGTTCAGTACGTGCGAATTGTTAATTGTTAGTTAAGATCCCTTATAGAACAAAGCACAGGTATTTAGACTCAAACCAAATGGTTTGTTGTTGTTTATTGCTTACTCTACATAAGTGACCTACATTTATATATTATAGACGTATTATATTAATTATAATAGGCGTATAAATCATATCATGCGATATTGTCACAGTTGTAAATTGTATTTAAAACGATTCTGATGAAATTAATACCCACAATGAATAATAGCCACATAACCTCTCACTTTTATTTAACATACATTAACAACTATAACTATTATAGAGTTTGCGGTTAATTGAATGTCAAACATGTATAAATTGGTATGATGACCTGGTCATGGATGTTGGATTATCATTTCAAACAAGAAATAATAAGATGCTGCAAATTCGAATTAATTCCATTGGGCATATGAAATTTAAACTATCAACGCCAGATGTCATCCTTTTTGATATTTTCTTATGAGAACCGATATAAGATACATACTTTCGTTGCTTCAACATGATTCAACAGCTCATGGAAATATGGTCATGGTAACTGCAGGGAAATATGAATATTTTTTGCATTCAATGAATTATATCATAATAATATTTCTACTTATACTTATATTTTCTCTACTCAGATCTAAAAATGACAAGTCTTGAAGAAATGGCAATATTGATACGTTGTGGTACGGATACGTAAGAATAATCTAACGATTATATAAAAATGGAAATCGTTACTAATAATTATGTTGATAATAAGTACCTATCTTCGATTTCTCCTTAGAAATTGTATACAATTCATTAATAATATAGTTTTTAAAGTAAGATTACTCTATTTAATATTGACAAGAATTTATTTTGCGTTAATTGTAGTTTCTTTTGAGATTGCACCACCTGTAAAATAATAAAAAAAAAAATAGGAAACCAGAAGTATATAGGAATATATACTTATATATATAAGAATACTTCTGGTTTTCTTCTGGTTTCTATACCTATATAAGTATATATTCTTATATAATTATAGTTTCCTGATTTTCTCCAATCTCAAAAGAAACTACAATGAATCATGCAGCTGCACCACGAATAAGTGACAGACATTAACATCTTTTGGAATTACACCACCTATAAAATAATAAAAACAATAAGCCAGAGGCATTCAAACGAAAAATTCAGAGTCTGTAGTACCAATGCAAAATTTTAAAGTTTCCCCAAACCTGCAACTGTAACTGTTTCCAGCAAAACTCTGGAAGACTGTTTACATCTTCAGTCCAACTTAGTTAAGATTGGCGAATGGTGCCAAACTAACAAATTACCATTAAATGCGAGCAAGTGTAATATTATGTCATACAGTCGTAAGGTTTTCAAGATCTCGTATGACTACAAGCTGGATGATATTTCTCTTTCTAGACCTGAGTATGTTAAAGACCTCGGCGTGACGTTTGATTCAAAGATGACTTTTAATCAACATATTCAGGTTGTTACTCAATCATCGTACAGAAGCTTAGGTTTTGTACTACGTAACTGTAAGGATTTCCGAAACATCGATACTCTAAAGCTGCTATATCAGACCTTTGTCCGTTCTAAGCTGGAATACGCCTCTTGTGTCTGGTCCCCTATATATAATGTTCATATTAATGCCCTTGAACGCATTCAAAGACGGTTTATGAAATCTGCCAGTTTCCAAGTTGACAGCACATATGTACCTAGAGGAACGCCAAATGAGCTTTTGTTACAACGCTTTGGTCTTCAAAGCCTGGCTACCCGTAGAACTAACTCCTCGGTATTATTTTTATATAAAATACTACATAACTTTATTAAATCGGAACAGCTTCTATCTATGTTGTATTTTAAGGTTCCACAGTTTAATGTAAGAAATCACCATCTGTTAACTTTGCCATGTGCCAGAACTAATAGGATGACCTCATCCCCCATGTTTCAAATGATACGAAATTATAATAATATAGAGGCGTCGCTTGATATACTTTTTTGTTCTATTTCTCAAATTAAGGAAAATAATTATTTACCTCCAAATCTGTAATTTTACGAAATACTCTTACATTAATCGCTGTCTCTTGTTGTGATTTATGTATGTGTGTGTAGATGTGTGTATATATGTGTAAATATATATGTATATGTATATGTATATATGGCATATTTTAGTTGTTTATCTGTGATAATTGTATTTGAAGTTTATTTTTGCATCTTTTAAATTTTTCTGTACTTTTGTACCTATTTGTCTGACCTACTGTACTTTCCTGTGAAGTTGTGAGTGCCTAGGTATAGATATTACTTGTACTTATTATATTTTCTCTCTCTGCCTGTTCTCCTCACCCTTTAACTAGGTTTATCCTGTAGGGTGTTGTATTCAATTAAATAAATAAATAAATAAATAAATAAATAAATAAATAAAACATAGAGCAAGTCTATATATAAATTTTGTGATGACAGCTGGCATTAGCTTATCAGAGGACTAACGCTAAATTTTCAAAAGGGCATCATTAGTTTGTGATGCACAATGAACGCACCATCTCTGAAAGATTAGAAAAATATTCAAAATTGTAACGGTGCCATAGTAAACAACAAACGTTGAGAAATCAGCAGTAGAGTCAGACATCCACTTCAACTATTTGCGACGGAGCCACTGAAAAATATTTGCACCTCCATAAATGTCTTAGGGAGATGTTTTTTGTGGTGATATAGCTGGCGCCAGGTCTAGAGGTGCTAGTGCTAGATTTTGGAAGTCTCGCCTTTGCAGTGCCAAGTTATCGTAGTGCCCCCTAATATATTGGAAACAATATCTGAAACTACAATGGTACCAGAAAAAATACTTGGGATGCTACTTGACGCTAGGTATATGGGGTCTATGGCCCGAGTTTCAGATCCGTTGCAACTGTTTGCGGTTCCCCATAAAATTCGGGGAAGATGGCCTTAACTCTAATTTCTGTGACGTTAGGTCTAGATGTGCTAAGTCTAGATTTTCAGATGGCTATCTAATCTGCGGTGTTAAATAAGTAGTATTTTGTGATTTGTTCTTTATTTTGACTAGTATAATTCTAAATGAAAGGATATTTAGAAAACTGTTTACATATATTTTATCTTCAATTACGAATACCACTACAACAGTTAAGGAGTACCGGCTCTGTTGTATTTTAATGTGTTGAAGTTATAACCTGTATGCAGCGGTCTCTCAGAAAAATATAATGTGAGCAGTATTTAGCATTTTTCAGATGAAGTGGCGTTTTTTGAATTAAGTAACGAAATACCTTATTTTACATACTATTTATCTAATTCTTAAGAAAAAAATCGCAGATTGTGAAAGAATGGAATTATTCATGAATGGCCTAGTACTGGCCTTTAACGGTTTGTAGAGTGCCATTAAAATAAAGGAGTGAGGAACAATTTGCTATGTATTTGCATAAACAGTAAATAGTAAATACATGTTCTGAAAATAATACCACAAAAAGTAATTTACAAAAATGTCAATTTGTAAATGTACCTACGTTAACCTACTATTGTATATTACACGAAATGATGATGAAATTTAGTGCACCTACCAGATGGTTTATTGTTAGTTGTTAGGTTATTGTTTATTGTTATAATATATATTAGCTACAAACAGATAATCCATTTAAAAATAAAATTATGAAATTATGACATTATAATATGCATATATTCATTTAAGGTCATTATTTGTAAAATTTACACGGTTTTGGCTTTTATAGTTTCTGAGCTGGAAAGTATTATTTTCATTGCAGTACTTTCTATTTATGTTCGCCATTATTCATATCTAATAATTATAAACACTTCCCCAAAGACCACTACTTGTACTATCTATTAAACTTTTACATTGTTTATTTCCATGAAGGATATTACTAACACATTCACCAGTGCGAAAATTTTATAATTCACTGAATATCAGCCGTTAATTAAGTTAAAATAAGGTTTCGTATATAATGATGAGAATGATAAGGAGGTTAAATATGTTTTGATAATTTTGTAGATATGGTGTGTATATAATAAATAAATAAATAATATTTCAATAACGTGTCTTTGAAAATTACGTGATAGTTCAATAGTAAAAAAACAAAAACTGCCTTCTAAACTTAACGAATGAAATAAATACAAAAATTTCATATTGGCGAGCGAGGATTAAAATTATTATTTTTGCTGGTGTACCTTCTCACTAATCTCATTTGATTTGTATATGGTATATTTTTTATGAAATACCATGAAATTATTGTTCACTACGACTACTACCTCTAGGTATTACCTACTGGTGTTAATTTAAAACCCTGTACCGACAGGATAAGCTGGTCTTTTAAAAGTAGGTATGTTTTTTGTAAATTAAAATAAAATGCCTGCACAAAAAAGTAGAGAGGTTATATTCGTCAGGTAAAAACAATAGTGACCAAACTCCGAAAAAGAAGTTTTGAGATAATAATAGCGTTTGAAGTTTAGAAAATGTTTTATTTTTGCATTGTAGATTTGTCGTTGATGATATTTCATTTTTTCTTTCATGCTACTCTTCTTTCATCTTACTCTTTAAGATACAGTCAGATTTAATTCATAGATGAACCACAGCCTTCTTTAGTTCTAGCCATGAACTGAAATTGGCAACACCGCTCCACGCCGATCTTCTAGTCCGATTGCCGACCCACAGCCTCTCTAGGAGAGAAGGCTGTGGCCGATCGTATTTGACGTGCATTCCCAATTTTGTTTGTAATAAGCTACTTAAGTAAATATTAAATAATATGTATACGTTCTCTGCTTGGTCAATTAAATATTACAATATTTTATGTAAAAAATATATACCTTATTTTACATGAAAACATGTGATATTTGATTGTTCAGCAAGACCAACGTGAAGGTGCAGAGTTACACAAGCTTTTAAAATAATTCATAAAATAATATTATTGCTCACAGTATGTGTATCAGGTAGTACTACAATAATAAATAATAATATATTTCTCAGATTATTCATCTAGCATGCGTATTTTTGCCGGAAGTGGGAAAAAAAAAGGGAAAGAAAAACAGATGAAGGATAGGATATAGGAAATGATTCATATTAGGACAGGAATAAAGGGAAGATGATAGGCACATAATATAACAAATATATCTATGTAGAAAAAACAAATGACAAAAAATAAAATTAATCAAAATAAAATTAACAGGAAAGAATTAACAAAGTGAAAGAGCAAAGACATACCTAGACTAGATTAATAATAATAATAATAATAATAATAATGAATATTGGTTGGTACTTATTTAATATCTATTATACAATATGGTTTTTAATGAAATGGCACAAACGAATTATTGACAAATTGACCAAATTATTTACGAATGACAAATTATTTATATAGCTTTTTTGGAAGTATCTAATTTCCGTTTCTTTATTTTATCTTCTGGTGCTATTTCACATCGTTTTTTATTTGTTTTTAACTGGGATTTCAATCGTGTTTCTTCCAGAATTCTATTATTTTGTGTTTTGACATAGTTATTTAAGAGAACGTTTGCAAATATTGAACAAATTATTCCTAAAATATAATTTACATTATTTCCACAGACACAGGTGTCTAAAAAGTCTAAGTAAAAGTTATCCGAAGCTATACTTTCTAAAGTTAAACTTGCAAGCAAATCTTTTTGGTTTTCAGTTTTAAGGAAGTCAATTTCTAAAGAGTCGTTGTTTATAATGTATTGCCTGTTGCAATGCATTTTGAGTATTGCTTGTTTCTAAGTTACGTGAATAATAGGTATATTTAAATCTATCTAATAAATTTTGGAGTTGAGACCATCTCTTAATTTTCATATCAAAATCTAAAATCCACTTTAATTCATTAAAATACAATTCACTGCGATTTACAAATATTTTAACTGTTAGGTCGTTATTTATTGATATCTAATTTTCAATTTTAACTATTTCACCATCGAAATTTATCGTATAAAAAATTATTTTAGATGTCAAGACTTTTATATTCCAACTTTCACCAAGATTAACTTTTTTCGAAAAATTATTTATAAAATCATTGTAATTTGCAATAAGATCTGACTTTTCAAAATTTTGTATCAACATTTCATGTTGCTGAACTTGCTGTTGGCGCCTACATTCAGGATCTTTTCGAACAATCGACTTTTCCTTTGACATATATTTAGGCAAATTTGGGAAAATAGATGGGATAGCATCCGCTTTTAATTTTGCTTTGCAAGCAATCATTGTTAATGTACCGTCTGGTAAAAGATGTCTGTCTAGTTTAACGACATCATTAGGATCAAAATGTAACTCACAAACAACGGAATATTTTGTAGGTGACAATTCTTTCCTAGGGATACGTTTGAGCCATTTTTGTTTAAATGTGTCGTCCTTAGGGAATCCAAAAACACTTTTTACTCCTTCACTTTTTACAGAGGAATCGTAATTAGATTTACACCCTGGTATACAGCACCGTGCCGGCATATTCACTATTCAAGGTTAAGTTCACTTCACCCCAACTCATAAATTGAACATGTACAAACTCGGGAAAATGATATTACATATCAAATTGGTAATACACGGCACTATCTACATTGATTATACTTTAATATTACAACGGTCTGAAATAATTATCTCTTATAATTAAACGCTATTTAACACAAATATATAGGATGATTTAATACCACACGTAGAAGACGCACCATTTACTAAAACAATATCGCTCGGTCTGATATTAGGACGGGATGCAGTGTTGCAATTTTCTCAGTTCATGGCTAGTACTAAAGAAGGCTGTGGATGAACCCGTTCAATTTTTTTTGTTAGATACGTCACTTTTGCATAACTTTTAAAAACATTTTGGATATTTGACACGTGACTTCAGCCCATGGAAGCACAGGTAAATTTTGAAAGGTTATCATAAAGACACAGATTACATTTTTAAATTTTATTTGCAATTGGTAACAAAATTCTTCTACAAATGACTATTTGAAGTTCGTTTTACCACCATTATAAGATGTTTTCTTATTTTCCTAGGAACTTGCATCCTAGTAAATAATGCATTTAACGTTACAACAAGCAGGTAAAATAAATAGATACTAATTATTTATACGAGAAAATTGATACCCCTTTGGTCACTGTTGTTCTCTTTATGACATAAGAAAGAAAGCAACACAATTTAAAATTCCATTTTAGCCTATGTTGAATGCACTGAATAAAACAAAAACAGTGCAATACCGGCATATCTCCTATTTGATCACTCTTAACGTGAACTCTGGTATCTGTTTCTCGCGCCACTCATCAACGGCACACTGATTTTGGTCAGTTCATCTCACTGGATGACTAATATCTATTCCAGCGCAACGAAATCAGTGGTGTACTCTAGCGGAAATAAATGAACAAGCAGTGTTCTTTCATTCTTAAGTCTTTTCGCGTACTTAACCCATTTTCGACGATTTCGGAGTTTGTTCACTATTGTTCTCAACTGACGCATATGTTAAGCTATTATTATCACCGGGTGGCTAAAAGAAGATGACCTATTTGAGTAATTCAAAAACCACTTCAATTTAAATTTTGAAATTCGCCACTCTGCGGTTTGCGGGTTTGTCTCCTCAAATAAAATAGGCGCCCCTGTAGCTCTTCCGGTTATACCGGAAATTGTCGTCAATTTTGTTGTTTTAAATGGAATACCCAGTATATTATACCATTTTTAGATTCTATATGCGGAATTGTGTTCTTTTTCGATAAACAGTATGGTTCCCTATACCTATCTCTTTTATTTTTACAGTTACTTTCAGTTCCTTCTACAATCAACTAAAATCACTTAACATTTTAAACAGTTTTAGGTATTTTGTTGTCAAAAAAAAATTATATTTAAAGCGCATAATTGCATTATAAATTGTTGCTGTAAAAGTATAAAAAAAAGGAATAGACATAAATAATCAGACAAATGAAGTTATTATGAATTTATTTATTTGCTTTAGAACTATAAAAAATTGAGAACTGAGGATAACTGTAAAACTAAAGAGATGTACGGAATCATTCCATCTATTTAAACAGAACACAATTCCGCATCTACATTTTGAAACTAGACGCGGTGTCCCATTTAAAAAAAAATAAGTTTTCATGGCTTGCAGTCGATCTAACTTATAGTATTAAACTATCACCACTCTGTTTGAGATTCAGTAATTTTGAAGGTATGGTTAGAAAGCTTATGGATTTAACTCTCTCCCCTGTGAATATTGTCGCTCTATCTTTCTTATTATAAAAATACAGGGATAGGTACTTTAAACTAGGTACCGATTTTTGATTTTTTTTTTAAGAAAATGTAATATCTAGAAAATGATTTATTTTAGGAATAGGGAAACTTGATGAAAATGGTCCTAAAATTTAATGTGGAATCCAAAAATGCTATATAGTGCTATAGGGTGTTCCATTTAAAATAACAAAGCTGATTTCAAATTTCGATATAACTGGAAGAGCTACATATGGACGTCATTATTTTATTTGAGGAGAACATACCTAAAAACAGCAATGTGCCAAATTTTAAAATTTAAATAGAATCGAAATTGAATCGAATTTAAGCCTCTGAATTAATCCAATTGGTCATCTACTTTTAGCCACCCTGAAAATATGGATAATAGACTTTACTCACTGTGTGCTAGGTTTAATAAATATGCATATTAAGGTGGGAATATTTCTAAACGCTTTATATAATCTTTCGGAGTGAACATTGCGTCAATATTTTCAATGGAAAAGAAAGTGAAATTTTGTATACCTAACTAATTTGAAATCCCTGTGACAGAACGAGACATTATTCCCACAAGTAATAAAGTTATCGCTTCCTTGAATTGATGTTAGTGTAACCAATTTGTATTTAAAAACGATACCCATCAACATTCACGCTCGTGCAATTATATTATATAGGTACATACGATATGTACCTATGCAAATGTGAAATTATAATTATTGAATATTATATGGAAAGTACTACTTACTATATCTATCCACTGTAATGTATTTAATCTTTTTCGTGCCGTACTTATCCACTTTAAACCATTTTTCATAAAAAAAAAACTTAGACAACAAATCAACACTTCGATAAGCACATAAAATTCACCAGAGTTCCTTAGATATGACGTGAATCGTTTTACTTCCAGTTCTTTCGTTGTTACATTATTTTGAAAAATAGTTGCCCGTTTAAGAGAAAATTTTAATTATATGATTGGATACCGCGATAAAATCCGTAGTCAACAGGAGGTATGAGACTTATTTCACCATTTGTACCAAGTATCCAGACTAGAGAATTAGTCAAAATAAAATATCCACAGAGTTTGAAGAAACCGGCAGTATAAAAGGTTAACCTGATTCTTTAACGGCAAACTATGACAAAAAAGTAGGTATAACCTTATATTGCTGATTTCGTCTTTAAAATGACTATCTTTTATATTACCAAATAAAGAGCTTCTTATCAAAAAAAAAGGTCTCTTATGTTATGGTTCCATCAAACATGGCTCAAAAAAATTGTAAATATTAGAGACATGGCAATTTCTACCTATATACTCACATGATTCAGGAGTTGCATCGGTTTTAATAAAATTTCAAGTAAAATATGTAGAAAACAAAATTAAATTACATTACGAGCATTTCATTACATTTACATTTCGTGTTATTGTTTATAAAAACAAATAATTATTAGAGTATTAGATTAGATAATGTAAATCGAAAAAAGTATAAAAGACTGGATGCAAATACATTCTTTTCCGTTATATAAAATTTCATTTTATCTCAGTTTTTTTTTATTTAAGTAGGTACTTAAATTTTTTGAAAATTTACATTTACATTAGTTTTAAATTCATTCCTATCATATGCATAATATGCATATAGTTAATTTTTTAAAATTATAGTAATATTTTATTAGTAGATTTTAGAGTAGTTATGTAGAGGAAAGTAGTCTAATTTCGGACAGGTTCCCATTTTTGGATACCCATAGTTCTACAAATTATCGTTAAGTATATTAAAGGCAATTTCATTACTGTTGTGCGTATTTGGTTGTAGGTATATTAATAATATCATATGATAAACAGTTGTGTTTACGGCTGATAGGTGAACTGTCAAATTCTTTTGCACAGCGGAGTATCAGATATTTTTATGTGTTTTTATTTTGAGAATGGTGTTTTTGATATTTATTCTCATTTTAAAACTTTGGATAGATTGCTCGATAAGGAAACGAATAGTTGTATGTTTATAAAGAAAAGTTATTTTCACCCATAGTTTTGACAAAAAAAGTAATTTAAGTTAAAACTAGATTTGCTCCTAATTTCGGATAATAAAATGCACCCATTTTCATATAAACGAAATTAGGAAATCTAAAACTTTTTTAATTATAAAATTTTATTACATAGAGAAAGTTGCTTAAAGTGCGTGGCAAAAGCAAACAGTGGGATCCCGTTAACATGAAACGGGCAATAGATGCTGTTAGAAAAAAAAATATTTCAGATACCCTATCCGAAATTAGAATATCATTGTTTAACTGGCGCATTCGCCATTTTTTTAGTTTCTATTTTTTATTTTCCATATCTGCTTAAATTTTCTTACTCAATGCAAAAATTATATGAAGATATATTACAATAAATCAGGTCATACCAAAATTTTCTTAAATTATATTTAATTACGTATTATATAGCTAATTTAGCAAACTTATCCGAAATTAGGCTACTTTCCTCTACTATGTAAAATACAATTTTCTATTTCAAAAATATTATCATTATCTGGGGTACTTATATATCTCTACAACATTTAATCACGTACATTTTATGACTCAACAATGTGTTTACAGTATTTTAAAATGCACAATGTTTTACTGATGCAGTACACGACACAAAGATTAGCATTAGTTTGTAATTATTTTTTTTTAATTTCCCCTTTGTGAGAGTGAGGTCATTTTATAAATTTTCCATCCGACTGGGATACATTTCTATATAATACTTACTTCATTCGTAAAAATTCGTAGACACTAATTTGCTCGGTGCTGGTGTCATGGTGTATCGGAATTACATCACTTTTCGCATTATTTTTCGCCATCACATCGCATCATTTTCATCCTTGAACACATACAAAACTATTTAGGTGAGGGCCTAAATGGTTCCATTTTATTTACATATGATATTTTTATTATTTTCTTAATTTTAGAACTTAAATTCATTCACAGATTTCATCCATTTCACCATCTTTGCCAATTTCGACCTTGGAATATCAAATTTTTCACAATGACAGGACTTGTTGAGCCATTTTCGATCGTCTTCGTTACACTTCAGTGGTACGGTTTACACACAGCTGCTTGCTGTAATGTCACTTATGTTATATCGTTGGATTCAGAAAATGACGTAGAATACAGATATTTAGATACATAGGGTGTTCCATATAAAATCGAGAGTTCGTATTACTTGGGGTAAAACCGGAAGTAGCGGAACGGTAATTTTTATATCAATAAGAGCCTTTAATAAATACTTCCGCTATGCGAAATTTGAAAACTATATCTAAAAAATGAGAGGGTAGGGGGAAAGAGGGTTATTAAGTATTTCCGCTATGCCAAATTTGAAACTTGTATCTAAAAAAATAAGGGGGGAATGAGGGGTATTCCATGAATCTGTGTTACACTGTATGTGTTTTCGAAAAAACACTGATTGGTGGAAAATTTTCTTTTTATTTTTTAGTGCAGACATTTTATATAAAATAGCATATAATATGAAAGGCTTTTTTTACTTGTAATTAAATACTCTTTCAAAAAATTGTAGGTACACAGTAAAAAAATCCGACTGATTTTAACACTGAATCCACACTCATCAGTGTGAATATAGTCCACACTTGGCAGTGTTAGACATATCGGTGTATTATTACATTACATAAAAGTAATTTAACACAGTAGATTTTACAAGGTAATGTGTAATAGTCAATTATTCACCGTGTAATTATTCCGTTTTTATGACGGATTGATGCATTTTTAACACAGGGTTTTGTAAATTTTACTACAATTTGAGTACTTCTACAAACTTGGCGAGTATATCGTTCATGTAACATGAGTTCTAAAGGTTTAGTTATTATACTACCCAGTTCGTGTTAAAAATAACACTGCAGCAAATTACGATTACCATTTAGTAATTTTACCATTTGTCTTTTTTTACTGTGTATATATTACCTACAAACTTTAATTTTATATCTACTAATTTTCAATGGAATATAAGTGCCGCCATCCAGAAGTTTTATTACAGCTTATATAAGTATTAATTTATATTTTCACTCATGGATCTATAAGTGAGGTAAATTTGAGTTTAATGGCTCAACGAAAAATGGGTAAATGTGATGCAAAACTGGAGCGTCTCTATTATTTTTAGTAGTGTTTACTATTATGTTTCTCTATTATTAGCTGTCAATCAATTTTAATAAGTTTTTTTAGCGTTTATTAAAACCGTAAATGTCTTTAATTTATTCTAAATACGTAATAATAATAATATTACTTTTAATTTACATATTATTCCATATTCCGAATATTTCCACTTTTTTGCCGTCTGTGTTTAGTAAACACAAAACCAGCCAAAAAAATTTATCCTAAATAATACTTTTTAAATATGCAGCTTCTCGAAACTTTGATTAATTCGTGGTGTGATACACTAATTGATTGATGACATGACCTTTTATATCAAACAACAAATTGTTTAATATTAATTATCTCTATTAATGAATTCAAAAAATAAACCAATAAATAATAGGTATATATATTATTATTATTATTAT